>CM038675.1:18680093-20145093 GCA_021605145.1 Aegilops bicornis
CTTGTTGATGATAGGCGATTCAGCATCAAGCTGGATGAGAACTTCGAATTCGATACAGTAAGTCACAACGACAAGTTTGTTTTCGTAATTAAGCATGACTTATATATGCTTCATTTGCCTGACTTATAATTTTTAATTTTCACTATTCTACTAGCGCATCCCCTGCAATGCAAATTTTTTTGTCTTGGATAAGATAGGTTTCAATGATATGGAAACTATGGAGGTAAAGAGAGTTTACCTGAAAACTGAGCATGGTTATACTTTCAACGTCAAAGTATATAATGCACACACGTACACCTATTTTTAATGCAAAACTTGGCAAAAGCACTATGCAAGACTTATGCATTTGAGCCTGGTATGGTTATCACCTTTGATATTCGTCAGGAAGATGATATTGAAGGTAATAGTGACATATGGGTCGATGTGCAGACGCCTCCAATTCTACCATTATGTGAGTTCTTCTCAACTATATTTTTGTCTTTGATATTGCTTATTCAAAAATAATTGACAACTAATTTCTATTGACAGCTTATCTCCATTCAAGCAAACATGTCCGACGGTTGGTAGACAGGACCTACTACTGTCCCGGAGCTGAACTAAACTGCGAGGAGATAAGTCATTATGTTTCATGGCTTGAGGATCTTCATACTGTCAAGACAAATTTTCTTCCTGCACTTAGGAATGTTAGTACTCAAAAAGTGCGACCAATAGTGATCGTATTGAACTACGGTCACATCTATTTACGAAAGATGGTAATATTTTTACTATTTGTCCTCAGTGCATCTTTTGCATACATTATTTTTTGCTAAACTTTCATTGCTAAGTATATTAATTACTATACGATATTCTTTAACACGGACTCCCGATGACAGTTGTGCCTCAGTGGATCAAGACTAAAGGTCACAAGTCAACGGTTAGCTTACGGCCAAGATATCCTACATTGCACATGAGTGCATTCAGGATTTCTAAAAGCGATGAATGCTTAATAGTGAAAGATTGGAGCAAAATTGTTAACGATCGCAGAGAAGTACTAGGGGGCAGCTATGAGAAGCGCAGCCCACGATTAGGAGACAGGTTCATCTGCATGCTCCAGTATGATGAATCAGGAGAGCTATACATGTTCTATGCTATTTTATCAGCGAGAGAGTAGCTAGCAAGAGTGATTTAGCTAGTTCATGCCGCTCTTAGTACTTGTCTTTTCATGTCCGTGTTCTTCGTTCTGAACTTAATCTCAAAGAGTGATTTGCTTTTGTGGTGTTATATATGAACGCTTATAATATCATGACAATCATGTTGAACTCGATGATATTTTTGCTTCTGGTACAAGTGAATGTTTCTTCTTTAAGTTACTGTTGGTGGTGATTAGATAGCGGTAATGACTATGATGATTAAATAGTGATAATGACGACTATGATGTTTTTTAGCTAGCTAGCTAGAGTATATATATATTTTGATGATATGATGCAAGAGTTTTTATATTAATATGATGATGATGAGTTATTATATCATTTAATGAAAGAAACCACAGATTAGTTTCAGCTGGATGGATCCTACCTAAGTGATCAAGTATAATATCGATATGGCATATATATACTTGATCACTTAGCTAGCTAGACCCTCCAGTCAAAACTAATCCGCGGTACTTTCACCTAATGATTTAACAACTCATTATAATGTAAAACAATCACTAAATTATATTGATAACACAAAACTAAAGCAAAAATTAAAAAAAAACCCCAAACATTTAGTACCGGTTGGTGTTACCAACCGGTACTAAAGACCTACGCGCACACGGGCCTGGCTCGTGCCACGTGTTTGCAGTTTAGTGCCGGTTCGTGACGAACCGGTATTAAAGGGGGGACCTTTAGTCCCCACTCTTTTGTGCCGGTTGGCGAACCGGCACTAAAGGCCGTCACAAACCGGCACTAAAGGCCGGTTTTGCACTAGTGGACCTTGCTCTCGGTGACACACACCGGCCACACAGCGGTTACCACCACCAAAAACCCTCTCTCACTTCACAACGTCCTTGTCACCCCACAACTAATCAAATACCTACCTTTTGTCAAAGCCCTAGCTCGCGATAATCTAGTTAATATAGAATTGATGATAATATTTTCTCTGTTAAGAAACGAAGGACAAAGCAGGTGATTATCCGATGTGATGACACTGGTGATCTCTACTCCATGTCCTCGAAATTGCAGCACACCCTCACCGCCGTTTCAACCGACATTTCGCACCAAGAACATGGCCACCCCAGCCATGACTCCCTCCTCAACACACTTTTCTCGTCGACCATGCCAAGTCATGGTGCTCTTTCCCCCATGTGCCATGCCTGCCAGCTCGGGAAGCACGTAAGTTTAATGTGATGTCTTGACCTCTCCTGTTATTAGTCTCTCCGGATAGCAGTATTACCTTGTATTGTGGGAGGACTATAGTCACTTTGTTTGGACTTTCCCATTGTGCCAAAAATTGGATGTTCTGCCTGCCAACAAAAGATTCTGACCGTTCGTCGGATGCCACTTTCACCTAAAAATCATCACCATCCACATTGACCACGGCCGTGAGTTCGGCAATCGCTCCTCCCGTGTGTTTTTTTCACTCGGATATTTCTATGTCTATTCTTGGTGCCATTCTGGATCCATTATTTTTCTGCATTCATTCATTTTTATTGTGATTCGCTACCACTTCTCGGATTCACCCATATGAGAATCATGCCTTTGTGTTGCCAACCGTTGTTTCATTTTTTAAGAGAGAGAAACCATGCTTTCTTATCTTTATCTTGCAAAGCACAATGGGAAATCACACTCTATCTTTTTGGGCTTGTTGAGCTGTTGCCCCAAGCCTATACCTTGCCGTTTTTACATTTCCGCTCATTTCTGAGGACCTCCGTGTTGCGGTTGATTTGTTGTGCATCGGTTGTGGTTGCTTGATATATAAAGCGGAGCGTGAAGCCTTTTTCGGTAGCACATTGGCAAATGGCCCCTGGCCCATCCCCAGTTCGCCTAGGGACATTTCTCCATCATCTCTAGCATATGTAGTCCTGTTCTCACAAGACAATGTAATCCCACACTAAATAGTAGGGACAAATCATTTCATAGTCGTTATTTGCACATTCTTTGGTACAGAAATGCACGAATGGCCCGAAATAGTATTAGTGCATACCTACCAAACCTACCTTACACGATGTTGATAATGTTTCTGCGTAGGTTCTATATATTGCAACTCAGTTAGCAGCCCGATGGATGGACTAGCTACAGCCGAGCCAAAACACTCTTTTTTGCTTTTGTTAGATATATGTCATGTATTGAAGAGCGAAATAAAGGATCTCAAGAGCTAAACGCATCTAGTTAGACGGATTACACAACACATGAAAGTCCATGGAAATAGGAGATATCAGAAAATAGACTCCCAGCCTAAGAGTGATCTTATGCGTACAACCCGCGTGCGTGGTGACAATGGCGAACACGTACGCTTCATGGGTATGTTGTCACTCTGTGCTTGTTGAAACCGAACCAAAAAACCATACCAAAAATAAACCGAACCGAACCAATTTTACGATTTTTATGGTTTCTGGTTTTGGTATGGTATGAACTTTTCATACCATTTTGAACTTTGGTTTTTATGGTATATACCGAAAAACCGAACGGTTAACCGAATAAACCGAAGTAAAAATAAATTAATATTTCTTGAGGCGAACAACCATACAAGTTATCATTTTTCTTGTACATGAGTCAAATTCAATACCAAGCATGTACATTTTTCTCGTAACATAGTCATTTTTCTCTTTGAAAAATGATAAGCACGTCCATAACCATCTAGGGATGAATCCATTCTTGCATATATACTTATTATATAGTTATATACTATTTGTGTAAAATCGTATGTGCTTTGAGTCATAGATTTGTAAATTGTTATAATGTCATTTTTAAATTCGCATCAACTTTGGTTTTTATGGTATATGCCGAAACCATACCGAAATAATTTGGTATATATCGAAACCGAACCATATTTTAATTTCATACCATATTTACTTAAGTATTAATACTGTATGAACCAAAAAACCGTATAAACCGAACCATGTAAACCGAATAGACCGAACACACAGAATGAGTGTGTTGCATGCTGACTATCAGACTCTGACCAGCGATGGGCTGAGGGGCCAGCGCCGGTAGGGACGATTAATGGCTAGGACCTAGTTCGACGTTCATTCCTTCATTATCGTGACTAGCACTGTCCAACTTTGAAGGAAAACTCGTTTGAATGCAACAACGTTGAATGCAAACTCGTTTGATTGAAAACAAAACTGTGAACTGGAAAAAAAACAACCCTCCCCTCCCTCTGCGTCGCTCCCGCGAGTGACGGGGGAAACACTAGTCACCGCTGCTCCTTGCTCCCTCCCCTCCTCCACTCTCCTTACTGCCGCCGTGCTCGCTCGCGGGCAAAGCCCCACCAGCAGCAGTCTCGGATGGACCTCCTCTCCTCTACGAGGGGTGGTGGGCAGCGTGTGACGGCCTCATCGTTCGGAGATGCGGTTCTGCATGGAGCGCGACGATGCTGGTGGGTGTTACCCCTGGCGTGGAGGGCTGCGCGGTGTGGGCGTGTGGCCTACCGGGTGCAGCTGTGGTGGCCAAGGCAGCATGTCCGTGGCGGCGGCGCAAGCCCACCTCAAGTTTCTCATCTGGCGGTTCTATCATGGTAGGCGGCGCAGGGGCTGGCCACAACCTGGCTTTGTCGTGGCGCTGGGAGTGGACCGCGGCGGCTATCATTGTTGAGTTAGTCCTTCAATGGATTTGGGTTGCCATGGCATGGTGGGAGCCCATTGTGCTGGCCTTGGTCAGTTCATGGCGGCGGTGTGGTGGAATCTTAGGGTGGTGTGCGGGCCATGTCGCAGCGGTGGCTGGGTGGTCTCCGGCGTCGGGTCGTTTGTGTGTTGTTCTTGTGGATGCTTCTGGATCTCTCTCATGGTTATTGTAGTTATCCGGTATGGCTCCTCGCATCATCGAGTGGGTGGCCCGTTTGGGCCAAGTAGAGATCCATGCAGGGAGCCCATCTTGGGCATCAGGGGTGACGTTTGGAGAGCTGGTGGTGGCCTTCTCGTCATAGTGGTGGGAGGTCAAGTGCGAACGACCATAGGGTGGCACGTGAGGGATTCAGGACCTAGTGCCACAACCTGACGGTTGCCACTGTATGGGTGATGACAACGACCGGCGTGGCGGTGGACGCTTCCTGTAGCACCAGAAATCAGGATGATAGTCCTTCATCTTCGACAGCGGCAGGCTCCATGATTGTGCGGTCGACGTGGAGTCTGGATCTCGAGATGGTGACGGTCTTTTGAGGTTGTTGGCAGTATGAGAAGTCTCTTCCATCAACATATCAGGTTCGATGTGACTCGGCGGGTGACACTGAGGGAGTCCTGGATTATGGGGTCCTCAGAGAGCCCGCCTATGTGACATGGGTCGAACTGATGGGCCGTGAAGATAGAGAACGGAAGGCCTTCTCCCCGTGTCCAGATGGGACTCTCCTTTGCGTGGACGACAAGCTTGGCGTCCGAATGTGTAGTTTTCTTTCTCTGTAAACCGACTTTGTACACCCCTAGTCCACTCCGGTGCCTATATAAACCAGAGGGTTTAGTCCTTAGGGGCAATCTCGATCATACATGCTAGACATCTAGGGTTTAGCCATTACGATCTCGAGGTAGATCAACTCTTGAAACCCCTATACTCATCAAAGTCAATCAAGCAGGAAGTAGGGTATTACCTCCATTAAGATGGCCCAAACCTGGGTAAACATCGTGTCCCCTGCCTCCTGTTATCTTCGATCCTCAGACGCATAGTTCGGGACCCCCTACCCGTCTGCCGGTTTTGACACCGACATTGATGCTTTCGTTGAGAGTTACTCTGTGCCGTCGGCAGAAGGATTGATGGCTCGCCTTGTCATCAAAGACATTCATCACTTCCATAGAAGCCCTAGCTTTAGGGAAAACCCTCTGGCTCGGCAACTTCATCATGGGCGCTCGCCCGGCTGTTAAGCCAGAAGCAGCCCAACTCATCACCAAAAATCGCCTCCGCGTCGGCCCTAAATACTCCGACAAGATGGATCCGGTAGATGTATCGGCTTTAAACGAACTACTGGATCGCATCGTCGCCCTGGGGATCGTAACTTACTATAATCGGATTGGGCTTAAACCCGATCAGAGAGATATCAGATCTCCGCCGATCACCCATCATGTGGCAATCGTGGAGGAACGAGCCGACAATGAATCTTCCCCTACGTTGAGAACAAAGTATGTTCGGGTTTCCGAGTCCGAAGAGCCGGACTCCCGTCTTCTGGAAGACACTTCTCGTCCTCCGAACATGGAGTCAGGCGCTGAGCTTAAAAACACACCAGATGCTCCGGAGCCCAGACCTGTAACCTCGGAAATTCATCATAATCCAGACTTCTCAGTGAGTCAGGGTTCGGATTTAAACCAGACCACCAACCACAAGCAATATTCCCCAAGCAACTCCGGTCCTCCACACATATGCGACTTAATGTATGTGCGGCAGGAGCCTCAGGAGAAAGTCCATCAATTTTGGGCTAGATTCCTACTTGTTAAAAACAAGATCAAGGATTGTTATGACAACGACGTGATCTCCGTATTTTGCAACAATTGCACGGATGAGCGAATCCTTAATGCCATCAAACGCCGTCGCATACTGCACTTTGCCGATTTGGCACACATAGTACAGTAGTACTGCGCAATGGAAAGCGCCTGGAAAACTCAGAAAATCCGCTGGGAACCGCTGGCCTTTAGGCCATCCCCCAGACGGGCAAAGAGGATGCACCCCCATGTAGTACCCAACCATCATCCCGTGGACAAGAAAATTAAACCTTACGGGTCATAGAACTATCCTTGAGGAATGGCTCGACAAGCCCTCCAAAAATCACATAACAGCGTACAACGAGCAATGCATGGCCTTCGAGCATGTTGGATACTCCGGCAGGTGGCCAAGAGTGGCGAGGGTCTCCTCACTAACAACACTCCAGATAACTATTCTTCGGAGGACAATGATCCCAAAGTATTCACGGTCTTCGAGACCTTCTCTTCGAATAAGTGGCGCAAGAGGGCGCTCCACGACCTCATCGAAGTCTGCCACTTGGCAGCAGTAAATCCTTGGAACGACACGGCGATCACTTTCAACGCCGATGACGAACCAAGAGCTTGCTCAGTCCGGGCACCAGCCGCTTTGGTCCTAAACCCAATTGTAGACCGATTTCGGCTCACTAAAGTGCTCATGGAAGGCGGTAGCGGACCGAACCTCATTTACGAGGACACTCACAATAAAATGCAAATGGACAGGAGTCGCATTGAGCAAAGTAACACAACCTTTCGCGGTATTATCCCAGTCGAGAAGCCAGATGCTCAGGAAAAGTAAAACTCGACGTAGTATTTGGCACGCCGGAGAACTATAGGTCCGAAGAGTTACTCTTCCATGTGGCACCATTCAACAGCGGGTATCATGCTTTGTTGGGGCGAGACGCATTCACGCGCTTCCAGGTCGTACCCCATTATGGGTATATGAAGCTCAAAATGCCCGATCCCAGTGGAATATTACTGTCACCAGTGATCCGGACATAGCACTCCGCGCCGAAAACAAAACCGCCTCTCTGGCCCTTGAGGCATTATCCGAGGCCCTCGCAGCCGAGGAATTGACCACTCTACGTTCTACAGTAGATAGGGACGATGTAATCCTCGATAAGAGACCCAAATCTACTTCCTTCAAGCCAGCGGATAAAATATTCAAATTTCAAGTCGACCTGACGGACCCCAAGAACACAGCTTCCATTGGGGCACAGCTGGATCCGACGGTGGACGCCGCATTACGCGCATTCCTGCGTGAGAACTGGGACATTTTTTCCTGGCACCCTTCGGATATGCCAGGTATCCAGCAAAGACTGGCCGAGCAAATTCTCGATATACTGAAAGGGTACAAACCAGTCAAGCAAACCCTACGCCGATTCTCCGAACCCAAATGACGGGCTATGGGGGAGCAGCTAGCCAAGCTACTCGAAACCAAACATGTCGGCAAAACTGCGGAGGCATATGTAGATGACGTAGTCATCAAAACCAAACATGTCGACTCATTGGTGGATGACTTACGCCTTATATTCGACAACCTCCGAGCATACGACAAACGGCTCAATCCGGAAAAATGCGTTTTCGGCGTTCTAGCTGGAAAGTTGTTGGGGTTCATCGTCACAATTGACAATTGGCAACACAAACAGACCTCAACCAGGTTCAAAAATTAGCTGGGTGCATGGCGGCGTTAAGCCGTTTTATCTCCAGACTTGGGTAAAAGGCGTTGCCATTATATTGCTTGCTACGCTGCACTGACCACTTCATGTGGACGGACGCTGCCACAGCCGGACTGGAATAAATAAAAGCTCTGTTAGCAAGTAACCCAATCCTGGTCGCACGAAATATCGGCGAACCGATGCTGCTCTACATATCGGCAACTCACCAGGTGGTGAGTGCGATGCTCGTCGTCGAACGAGATGAGGAGGGACATAAATTCCCACTTCAAAAACCAGTATATTATGTATCGACGGTTCTTACACCATGCAAATCATGATACCTGCATTATCAAAAGATAGCATATGCGGTGTTTATGGCATCCCGCAAGCTGCGACACTACTTTCAAGAGTGGTCGATCACGGTGGCTTCCGAAGTACCACTTAGCGATATTATAAACAATCGGGACACCCCCGGTTGGATTGCCAAATGGGCCATTGAGCTATTGCCATTTGAAATAACTTACAAGCCACGTCGAGGTATCAAATCTTAGGTCTTGGCTGACTTTGTCGCCGATTGGACAGAGGCCGAACTCCCTATAGAATACGACACATATTCCAACTAGGTGATGCACTTCGACGGCTCTAAAATGTTAGCCGGATTGGGGGGTGGTGTCGTCTTGACATCCCCCACAGGAGACACAATCTGTTATGTGCTCCAAATACTGTATACAGGCCCTAACAATGGAGCCGAATACGAGGCCCTATTGCACGGTCTTCGGATTGCTGTCTCCATGGGCATACAATGTCTCGAAGTGCGCGGGGATTCAAACCTCACAATATCTCAGATAAATGGAGACTTCGACGTAAAAGATTCGAAGATGGTGGTTTATCGTAACACCATCCTCAAAATTTCAGCTTGGTTTGAAGGGCTCGAGTTTCATCATGTGGCTCGAGAGAGTAATCAAGATGCAGACATACTTGCCTGCACGGGCGCTAAACGCGACCCCGTCCCACCTAACACCTTCGTGGAGAGGCTCTTTAAGCCGTCGTAGTGTGGCAGGACGATAGCGACAACACAGTTCCAGAGCCGATCATACCCCCAGATTCCGAGCACAACTCCGATATCGTCGGGGGTTCGAGTACCGAGATAACACCATCACCCACGAAATCATGGCTGTAATTACCCCGTGGACTGAACCTTTCCTCACCTAGCTTACTAGGAATGAGCTCCCTGATGATCATACAAAGGCCCGTCGCATCGTTCAACACTCGAAGGCCTATAAAGTCCATAAGGGGGAACTGTACAAAAAAGGTACCACCGTAGTACTCCAAAGGTGTATCCCCGAAGAAGAAGGACTGCAGCTCTTGGCTGAAATACACGCCGGTCTTTGTGGCCATCATGCCGCAGCTCGGGACCTTGTAAGTAAGGCCTTGCGTACGAGTTTATTTTTGCCCACAGCCCGAGCAGATGCACAAGACCTTGTACAGAGATGTGTTGGATGCTAGCTTTTCGCAAATCAAAGCCGTATGCCGCCCACTGCCTTACGAACAATCCCCATTACGTGGCCTCTTGCGGTCTGGAGGCTTGACATGGTCGGACCCCTTAAAGGGGAAGCCATAAGAAGAAATATTTACTGGTCATGGTCGATAAGTTCACTAAGTGGATAGAAGCCAAACCAGTCAAAACGGCCGAAGCCGGACCAGTTATAGACTTCACATCCGGTGTGGTACACTTTACGGACGATGAGGTGAAAACCTGGTGCGCTAATTTGGGCATCAAGCTCGATTATGCCTCCGTATATCACCCTCAGACAAATGGTCAGGTCGAACGGGCTAACGGCTTGATAATGAGCAGCATTAAACCCAGACTAGTGCGATCCCTGTGTGAATCTGACAAGTATTGGGTTCAGGAATGCGTCTCTTTTGGAGTCGTCAGATAGTGCCTGTCACCGGCAGGTGAAGCCTTCGGTAGATGTGCCGCGGGTGGATGTGGTGCACGACGTCTCATGCGGGAACGTCAAGTCATGGCTGCTACCAGCACATGCTGCATTGTGGCTCTAACGGAGGTCTCATGTCTAGCCTATTGCTGCTGGATCTAAGGTGATGTGACAGTGGTCGGAGGCAGGCGGAATGGGACGTTTCTCTTTTGTTGTCTTCTCTTGAGTATCCGGTTGTCGAGGCATCAGTACCCGGATAAGGAATGACTATACATACGGGTTCAACGACGACTTTATGCACTCTGATAGAAACAAATGATCTATGATCAGGCTATGCTGATGCGCGCCTGCGTCGTGCCCTTGCTGGAGGTGGTGGATTGAAACTTGATTTTGGGGATGAGAATCCGAAGTTCAACCTTGTGTTGGGCTCGCCATCGTCGGCGCACATGCGGCGATCCGTTCTTAAAGGCGAGCCTAGGATTTGTGTATTTTCGGTTTGATGTTTTCTTGTAACATAGGTTACTGGTTATCTATTGGAGTTATTATCGAGAGGCATGTGGCATCGACTTTTCTATTCACTTTATTTATGGGTGGATGTAGCTGGATTTTGCATTCTTAATAATATATGTTTGTATGCATCATCCTAACGTAGAGGTTGGGGGTTATCATCCTTTCCGAAAAAAGGGAAAAAAATATAACTCAATGTGAACCATCATGTAAATAGAATGATTTGTGGCGTACCTATGATAATCTACAATGAATAACAAGTATTTCTTGCTACAGGCTATTTTGGATGTGCAAATGCATTCAATATGTTATCTAGTGTTCTCCTGGATTTTTCTGTTAACTTGCTCCCAACTCCCAAGTCACGGGATCACAACATATGTTTTTTTTGGTAAACCTAGACATCAAGAGATAAAGAGAAAACTGCGATCAGCATATAAACCGTTGTTTGATAACAAGTCATGTCCGGTTTTATCTTTTCATCTCCCACGGTTTAACATTTTATAAATAGCAGTTTCGTATATAGTAAACATTTGTTTGATACTAGTTTAACATTTTTCAAATACATGTTTAGCATTATTTATGAAAACATGTTTTGAGTGTTTCAAAGACGTGGTTAATTATTTTCAAATACACGTGGAAACATTGACAAAAATACATTTTTGCACCATCAGACATTTTTAGTACATTGTACAACATTTATTGAAAATATCACGAACACATTCTTCCAAATTGTGAATAGTTTTAGAATGTGACGTAAACTTCATAATGCACGACACAGTTTTGTTGAATTACACAAACATTTTTTTACATCTTTCATAAACATTTTCAAAGATTTCATGCACATTTACATTTTATATTTTTCAATTTTTTCATAGATGTGATCAATATTTTTCGTACAAATGTGTGACATTTTTCATAGATATGATTAACATTTTCTATGTACATAATTTTTTTTAGAAAAGGAGGATTACGCGCGGCCTCTGGATCTGGGCGATGCATATGCAGCCATTTTATTAATTATTCTCAGAGACATTACAAAGAATTATATTAGTAAGCCTGAAGCCACCATCTAGGCGACACCTGTCGCTACTTCTATCCCCTTGATGCAGGGGTGCAAAATGTCCGAGCCTAATACCAAAGAGATATCACACCAAAACCTAACATCTAATGCCAGATGCCCCATGCCAGCCACATGCCGGGAATGGGTCACACACCGGTCCGACGCACTCACCGAGGCTACCGCCGCCGTCATCCACCTAACCATATTGACGGAAATACCTTGCCAGGTCAACTGTCGACGCCACCATGGCGCCAGACAGCGCCACCGCTCTGCGCGAGGCCATCACGCGACGTCCAGCACTGAGACCCCGCTGCTCCATGCCGCCGAGACCCGCCATATTCGACGCGAGAGAAGGCATGCCACAGCACCTTACGCCTCTTCCATCCGGAGCCACTCCACAATCGATGCCCCCAAGAGGGAACACGACGCCACAGTGCTGCCATCGTCCGATCCGGTGATCTTAGGATTTCTCCCGGAGCAGCACGAGCAGGTTGAACATAGTTGCTTGATGATGGCTTCATCAAGGTAACGATGTAGACGCCGCCATCGCCCGCCATGACTGGAGTCGGCTCGGTTTTCACCGGCGACTATGTCTCCCCAACTCGCCGCCGGTGCTAATAGTGGGATCCAAAATCCGTCACTACCAGCCTGGCCAACCACCTTCAACGGAGAAGTCAGCCACCACCACCATGACCGTGCCAAAAAGACCCGGGCGTCCTCGTGCCCGAAGATTCCCAGGGGGGATCTCCTCTTGCCGTTGTCGAGACGAGGCGCAGCTTCAGTGAATCTCGATCTAAACCCCTCGGGCCCAGATCAGAACTCATCGCAGCCAAAATCTCATCCGCCAACGGCCGCCGGAGATCTCCTGGCCACCGCCAACCCGTCGCGCATTGCCGTTGGAGGAGGAGGGAGATGGACACCGCTGCCCCCATTTGTTACCGCCGGCCGAGGACTGCGCTACTGATGCTGCCTCACCACAGGGGCTTCGCCCCGCGGTGTCCTCAGCGTTGGCGGCGGTAGTGGGAGGCGATGGAGGTGGAGGGCTGAGGGCGGTGTAGACAGGGACTCCCTGGGGGCGGCGCGGCGCCGCCGCCTCAGGGGAGAGAGGTCGGGGGAGATGGGTCGGGCCATTCCATATACATAATTAACATTATTTTACTTTTTACATTAATATTTATGCATTTTTATATAATACAAAGAAATTTTTATATACATGTTTAACATTTTTCAAATGCAACAATAACGTTGTACAAACATTTTTCTGAAAAATGTCCTGAACATATTTTTTTAACTAATGAACACTGTGTACAAATATATAATTATTCACTCATCTCTACTCCTAATGTCTCAGTTGGTAGGTCGCGTTCCGGGTTTTATTTTCATCCCACCTCACCCGGTTTTTTTTTAGTACCTATTTTGGTACCACCTCCCACCTCCCAACGATTTTCTCGTGGACCGTCGAGTGATGCCTCAGGTAGCGAGCGAGGCCTGCAAGTCGAAAAAAAAACCTACGAAAGAAAACCTACGAAAGAAAACCAACGAGAAAAAACCCACGAGCGACGGAGCGAGGCAACGCACACCCTCCCTCCGCAAACCCTAGCCGCCGCACGAGGGAAGAGATGAGGGGCAGCACGTTGCGTCCAGACGTCTCCGCCGCCGGCCTCTCTACACTCCGCTCCCCAGTCTCCACCTCCTCCGGTCCTCCCGCACGGCCGCTTCTCCGCGACGACACCAACCGTCCAGAAGCGGAGTCGCCGCCTCGACCCGGGGTCCCCCCGTCCCCGTCGTGGTCGGCACCACGCACATCCCGAAGCACTACCCGCTCGTTGTCGGCACGCCCGAGCCTGCCAAGAAGGAGGCCGTGCCGCGGAGGGGCTCCTGGGGCCGAGAAGCATAGCGGCACCGGCGATGCCGGGGTGCTCGCATCACCCAAGGTTGTCAGGCCCATCGCGCTCAACTTCGAGGAGAAGACGCCCGTCAAGGAGCGGCCCTCGCCAGCGCGGAGCTCGGCGTTGGTCAAGAAGAGCACCACCATCATGCCCAGGCTGGTGACACACGGCTGGAGCTTCGTCGCCGACAGGGCAACCCACCTCCTCCTCCACAGAACAAGATCCCAAAGGGCTGGTTCCACCTGTATGTACTCTGCACACCTGAACTGAACATGTTCTGTCTTGCAGCTTCTGAAGCTGATTTGAATTGAAGCTTAAACTGTATGTGCAGGAGAAGAGCTCGATGAGCTGCACGGCTCACGCACCATGAGCAGGAGGCCCAGGGAGAAAGAGCCCTCCTTGCTGGTCTCCGACGGCCGGCGTCGGCAGCACAACTGCCTCCCCCAAGAGGAGGCCCTCCTTGTCGGCCTCTCCCGTGCTGGTGCTAGGGAAGCTCAATGCTCTCGGCAAGGCAAGTGATCACATTCAGATGGGCTCTTCTCTCTGTTGGTTTTTCTATCTGCCTTTTCTTTGAACTGATCCGACGCTGGAAAATTTTATTTCAGGAAGCCAGGGAATAGGCGCAGAATCAATGGCAAGCCGAGTCGACAGGTGACTTCACACATCAAATCGAATCAATGGTGTTTTTCTACTGGCACATCAGTGCAAAAAAATGACAATTGATAGCCTCTTCTTTAGCTATCATACCATGTGTTGTGTCACTAAGTTACGATCTCATTTGCGGTCTACATATTTTCAGATTAATGAAGCTTATAGCCCTCCAATGCAGTATCTGTATGCTTTACAAAACTATCCGAGTATTGCAAAATGCATGATACATCAAATTGGAGCGTAGCCTACATACTTATTGACTGTGGACTTATGTTGCTTATTTAGAGGCTACCGTACATGGATCAGGTATGATATTGATTGCAGAAATTTCTATACGACTCTTGCGGATTTCAACCTTGTTCTTCTCCCTAATTTAGGAAAACTACAAGTATTTGGTGCACGATCTAAAATAGCTGCAGGCTAATCCTCCCTAATGTTCATAATGTTCTGTGGTACACAATATGGGTAAAGGAGAGCACATTGCTCTAATGTTTTTGCATATGATATTAAATCAGACATTTCAGTGGATAATATATGGTATTGACTTGGACATTGGTGTTGTGGAACAATCTAGCAGGTATTGGATCTTATAGAATTATAGAGTTGGCAGGGTCTGAAAATCATGGTGTTGGTGTTTCAGCCTATTAATCTGTAGATAAAGAAAGTCCGTACATCTCTACAAATAATCCTGAAGAAAGATCTACTATTGCGAACGCTCCAACTGAATAAGAAATATGATTTTTTTTAATTGAAGAAGAAGCCAGTTTCTCGAGAAGGAATACAGAATAATATTTTGGATTATTTACTTGAGGTATTTCCATGACTTCATTCTTTATTTTCTCATCCCTCATTATTGGTACTATATAATGGCAATTTGGGACGTTGCAACATAAAGTTTGGGCAAACATATGTTGCTTATTAGATGGCCATTTAGGATGGATCCGTGATAAATTGTGCATTATAAGTTGATATTTCTGAATTTACTCTCTTTTAGCTCTGCTAGGAGTGGGATTAATCTTTATTTTTATTGATTACTCCTTTTTAGTACAACCAATATTTTACTGAATAAAAACTGTAACTCTATTAATGAAGTGGTAGTTAGTGGAATACATAATTGCACCATTGTACGACAGTGACCATAACTCTAGATTATACGTAGGATTGCATCTTCACTGAAGTAGAGATATTTGGTCATTTTTCCGATGTGAATTAAGATGACCATAACTCTCATGCCGTAGTTATGGTACCACCTCCTCTGTCATTAAAGGATACTTGTGTGATTTACTAGCTGTTTTAGGTACCTCCTACAGTCCTACGTACTCGTGTGATTTACTTGTCGTTTTATATAAGCATGATGCTCGTATGTTTTGATATTTAGCACTTTGCGTCATATGTGAAACAAGTAATTTAAATGATTCCACCCATTGTAATTGCATACTAGGTCTCAGATTCATCGCATCAACCGTGAGGGGTAGTATGCAAGGATCAACCGATGTGGATAACAAAATCTGGGTGCGAAGCTTCCGGAAATCTAATTGGGTCTATGCAAACAAGCAGATTTGGAAGATAATCCCTGTACATGTATGACTATACGAACTCTTCTTCCCTCCAGGCAATAGAGTTTAGCTTCAGTAAGCAAGTGCTAAGATAACTTGCATTCATAACTCTGCTGCTGATCAAGTCAAGTGTCTGTATTTGGTGTTCAGGTTGATTTGGCAAATCTTTGACAGTAGCTGTGGGTCTTATACTGATGACAATCAATGTGTCGTTTCCGACCAACCAGGGGTCTATTCCAACATATGTTTTGTCCATCTTTGAAGCCCATTTGCTACTCATTGATCTGCTTCACTCCTCCACAAGGTACGATATTATTATACCCCTGTTGCGTCCTACTGCGCACACACAATTGTGGTGATCAGAATGGAATTCTATCCGTGATTCATGATCTCCACATCGAAGGAACCGAATGGAAACAATAGCATGACAAAACAAATGAATTTCTACCTATATTTCTACACATTGTCCAGCCCCTTGTCTAGCTTGTTGGTTTTTATTAGTTTCAGTTTCTCACTAGGTTCTCTTGAGCGATGAGTCATACTGGATGTTCAAGGACACAGAAGGCTTCATGAACCACATTCTCTTGCTGAACTTTTTTTGGCATCATAACAACGATTCCCATGATCTTCTATGGTAAAACCTTCAGTCTTGTTAATCCCGTTATCTTGAGTTATGATGGTATATGAATTTTTTCCATTGGAGCAACAATGTCATTCTTTTTTAGCCTGCAACTGTGATGTTTCCATTCAAGTTACTGATTGCTGGAATGCGATTATTTGAAGGCATCTTATGATCTGGTCATAACTAGCCAAAGCTCTGCAATATTAGTGTGTAATCATATCCTCTTTCTCTCTGCTTGTGGGTAGTGCTTTACTGATGGACGGTGTTGGCGCGTTTAGGGCATAATGACCTGAGCAGTAGATTGTACGGTGAACAACATCGACGGCAGCGTTAGAGCGCGGCGAGGCTGGTTGAGGTTTTCTCTATGCTTCTTTTAATGACCACATGTAATTTTATTTGAGATCTTTTCATGGTTGCACTTCTAATTAATAATCTTAACGATGTAATGTAATTCGCATAATATGATATAATCATTTGGTAGTAGACTTTGCTGGACTATTGTAGGTCGCCAGAAACACTATGTTCTATCCAGAAGGTCATCCACAACGTCTGTGCATTGCGTAGAGCTGCTTACTGCAATTTTCTAGAATGCACTTCTTGAATTATTCCGGAAGATGTTAGTATTTCACCTCAGTACCTTGCTGCTCACTCCAGCGTGAAGACGTGTTCGCTAAATGGTGAGCTATGCATTGTGAAAGGGTAAGGCAATGCATCACGGTTGATCTTTGCTTGAACTTGTGGGCCTTCAATAGCGTTTTGGTTCATATAAAAGCAAATCCCGTATATTCTTAAACATAAAGAGATTATTATGGTTCAGACTATCAAGGATATCAATAATTCTATATGCGCTAAATAGGACTCCCATTTTAAAGAAAAATATGACTCTTTTTATAAACACGGTTCGACCATGGTGCTAATATATGTTTTTTTGGGAGGTGTTATATATGTTTAGATTCATGCACTATGTGTATCACGCCTCTCTTCCTTTTCTAAAATATTGGCAGAGGCTCTATCTCATACACTAAATCTTTTATCGAGCCTATCATGGCTGCACCTCAAGGTTTGATAACTAATGTCGATTCAGAAGGTGGATTTGGCTCATTGATGATACATATAAGCAATTTCTGAGCTCATAGGTTCCAAGCTATTCAGTTTTATGCAAAATTGTGGAGCAGAAAAACAAGCTGGGAGCTTACTCGGGGATGCAGGCCAGCGGCAACCCCACAGCCGAAGGCGACAAGGTTACGCCAGACATCAAAGAGAAGTAGCGGGCTCGGGCCTGCTAGGAGCTCCGGGCTTGGTGGGTGTGGACCATGACATTACCGAGGAGTATTCTTTATTGGTAAGTAGTAATATTTTTGTAATAATTTTATGATATCTAATTAGTATGTATTCAAATTTCAGAGATCAGGTCGCATAAACCTATGGTTTTATATCAGTCAGAAGAATTTTTCTTAGGGAAATGAATCGGAAGAATTTTTCTTTCTTTTGACACCTCAATTCCAGGAGTTTACCTCATAAATTGTAGTGAAAACATACTAGGGGTTGTAGAGTTTTGTGCAAGCTTTTGTGATGTTGCTTAATGGCCCATTTAGATCTCAGAGCGCCCCCATGGATATATAGAATCCGTAGATATATTTGTTGCTTTCTTCTTATGGACATGCGAGCTGGATATTCGCTACACAAAATAAAGGTGTAAAATTGATCCTTTATTTCCTAAATTATTGCATATTTGCCATGTAGTTGTTATACACTTGCACACTGCAGGCCATGTGTTGGATGATTATTTTTTTCTTTTAAAAGGAGATCTTCTAAGCTGCTGTGTTGTTTGAAATGTGGATAACATTTTGATCTAAGTGGTCTGGTTCTTTCAATTGGTGCATAGCATGTTTGTTTGAAGTTCAAGCTAGCAGAGTACGAAACTATGGGGTATTTTAAATTCTCACTAAAATATCATGGTTAGTCATTCCAATTTTAGGATCTCAGAGCGTGATGCTCTGTTACTTTTACTAATAGAATTCATATATGATTATTTTCTGTAATGTGCAAAACATTTTTCAGGACTATCTTTGTATTGTTTGCTTACCATTTTTTGGCAACAGATTTCAGCACCACTTGTAATAATTTTTTAGGTGATTTTGTGGACAATTACACGCCCATATTTTTTGAATTAATGACACCAGTGAGTTGATACTTTTGGTATCTGATCTGGTTCTTTTGGGTACAGTCTTGCTCTCAATAGTAAATAGATTGCACAACAAATTGTCTACTCTTGTTCTGGGATACATAATGCAATTTACTGATATTGTTCAAATTCAAAAAATAATTGATCAGCGCTTAGTAGGGTCGCATATAATAAAGTATATATGAAAGTATCTTATGGTTACTCTTGTTTGGATCCTTTATCTCTATGTATACATCACCGAGTTAAATTGCAAGTGAAATGGATTTCAGTTATTTTCCAATTGTTGCAGGCTATCTTTTTTACACATACAAAGTTTATATGCATTATATTTGTAGGCTCAGTTAGAAATCCAATTGTTGCAGGCTATCTTTTTTATACATACATAATTTATATGCATTATATTTGTAGGCGCAATCAGAAAAAGTACATAACTTGCATGTAAATTTGATATGCATTGTATTAATAGGTGCAGTTCAGAAAAGAATTAGAAGTTGGATCTCTCCTTTTGTGCTATTATTGCTAAAATCAAGAGGCTCATTACAAGGAATTGTCATGTTTTGTGTACCTTGTAATAGTGACACGCAATGGTCGTGTGATGTTGAGTGATATTGATCCTATTTGATAATGGCTGGTATATGTTCTTTGGTGACACACGACTTTATGGTTTAGGAGAGACCAAGACTGCCGAGAAAGAAAGAAGCCGATCTGGCCCCCTGGGACCTGCGGCCACAGCTGGAGAGGGCGTCTCCCCCTTGTCGACGGGGTTTGGCGCCGGTGCTCGGTGCGCCGTCTTGGCCGTGCTGGGCGGCGAGTCAGCGGCGGACTTGGATCTGATCTGAAGTTGGTGGCATCACCATGCTTGTCCTCCTTTGTTAGCTGGTCTGCGGGCTTCCTCCGGACGTCCTGCTCGGCTGGTTGGCGGAGCAATGGCGATGCAAGCTCTGGGTCGGGGGAAACCCTTGACTGGTGGTGCCGGTCACGATGTCGGCGGCGCTTGCGGCGCCGTTCTCCCTCTGGTGGGCGACATCGAGACCCTCTCCTCGCCTTCCATCCCATGGTCCCAGGCGAAAGCCTAAAATCTCTTGATTGGGCGGCGACAGCGCGTCGACATCGTTTTCTTCTTGAAGACGCTGCCTTGGGAGTCCAGGATGGCCAGGGGCTCGGAGCGGTGGTGGTTTGCATGTTCTTCAAACGTGACCCTGCTTGGCAATGGCGGTGGGTTCCTTGGTCTTGGCCGGTGACGAGCACGATGTATGGGTTCCTATGAGAGGTGAGGTGGCCAGGGCTCGTCCTCTCCCCAAGAACATGTTGGCCAGTCCATCCGTGCTCGGGGGTGAGCTATTCTGCCTCCTGACGGGCCGGCGTCCTTTGATCTAGGACGAGAGGGCAGGGGTGCCCACTTCGGAGGCAGAGGCTGAAGGTAGGACAACAGGGTTGGCCCTTGGGAGTTGATGGAGCATGGCCTTCCTCCGGTGGTGAATTGCTCCCTTACGCGGTTGCGTCGATGGCATGACCGGAGGTCGTCGCTTGTTGTTCCATAGTGTTTGTATCCTGTTGATTTTCGGTTCTCTCATTTTCCTTCTTTGTTGTGGTGATGGCTGCAATGTGTGGTTGTTGCTTTATATATAAAGCGGGGCGAAAACCATTTTCAGTAAAGAAAGAAGCCGAAGAGAGTTTGAATTTGTTGCTATTTGATGAAACCAGATGCCACCATGCTTAACACGTATTTCTGAATTAAAATAATAATTTGATAAATGCGTATATTTCTATTATTACATGGCAATGCACGGTCATCCAGCTTTTGCCCGTAGCAACTTTTGATATTTCCTGGCCAGAGAGAACAAACATGTGTCCAAGCACGCCGAAGCTATTATTCTCAGGTTTTTTATGCTGATATTGAATGGCTACCTTCCATCTGCTAGGGAGATAGTTTTTGCTGATCTTTCATCTGAATGTGCTCATCTAGAGCTAAAGCTGGAAGAAGCCCAAGCATCACATAATCCTGAAGACCTATGCACTGTCTCCAAAGTCTTGAGCTTATTAAGAGATGACACAAAATTTGAGCTTTCTTATACAAAATTGTGTTGGTGTCTGGTTGTAGAACATATTTCCTATTATAGAAGTTAAAGAGAGGAAGTAAAAGGGTAAGCCAAGGGCTAGCCTAAAATCCCAAAAGGACTCACGTGGTATTTGTTGCCGGCCAACCTGTCTTCAATCCAGCGGTTGGTCGCTTGAACAATGTTATTCACTCAGAGGGAGTTTTGATCAAAAGTTTATGAATTATCATGCATGGAACCTGTATATGTTGTAGACTATTTCATTGTATTATACTATATAAAAGCGGCAAAGTAGTATTATGGTCATTGCTTTAGTAAAACATACACATGCAGTATGGTTATAAAGCTGGATGAATGCTCATTGGTCAGTTCAAGACTTCAAGATATTCATAATTAATTATGTGTGTTTTGATTAAAATTTTAAAGTTGGCCCACCTCAACTTGTCAGGCTATGGATAGAGGGATATATTGCCACCCCTTACCCGGAGGACCAGTAGTTAGCCACTTTTGATGTAGCTGTCAACCAAATCTAGAGCTTCTCATTTCTCTTTTGTATGTTTTCTAAAAGAACGTAACTTGTATGGCACAATTTTGATGCCACTTGTAAGTTTTAAAGCCACATGATTTGACAATTAGTCAAAGGTCCATGGTGTTTGGACTGTCCCACTAGGGCAGGAAACTGAGAGAGAATGGGAGGGTCCGGCAGGAAAATGGAAGTTTGGGCCGTGGTGTTTTTTTTTTGTTTGGGCCAATGTTCCGGAGATAACATGACGGATAATCCGGATAACCATATTTCTCCCCCACATATGGTCCCAATTTGGGGAAGTTTGGACTGTCCAAACGGTTTAATTTTGTGGACCATAGTGGGTGCACCTTTGATTTCCGAACATGCTTGGACGTACGAGGAAGAAATGAGGTTCGACCTTGGAGATGACCTTAGGCATTTGTTTGATTTATTTATATGCATTGTAGCCCGTAGCAACGCACGGGCATCCTACTAGTAATTATTAAATACTGTGTATATGCACTAACATCACTTTTCAAGAGAAATAACAGTCAGGAGTGAAATACGGCCACTTTGTACTACATGAGTCTGCCGGTGGCAAGCGCTGCACCTCACAATTATCGTGCAGGGCTGCTGCCGTAAGGAGTCTACCTCGGACTTAACTCTTGCCGGCTGCGGCACTAAGTTTGCTGACAATAGCCTTGCCAAACTGAAAAAATTCGAGCAGAGCTCCATGGAATTCTGTAGTCCAGACTAACGAGGCGCAGAAGAGGAGGTCGATGCGACCAGGCATGAAAGACACCATAGAAAGACTTGTGCTGGACACTCAGCACAATTTGGCGCCACTGGATTTTGGGGGACTTGTGCGTGCTCACAGCTCACACAGGCCAATCGACGGCCTGCATGAACCATCAACAAGCCGAGCAGAGGGCACCAATATCTTGTAGCAGTAAAAGAGACGCGTCTTTGCCACATGCAACATGAAACGTCCTCCAGTTGTGCATTGTCTGCAGGCTCCACTTGCTGCACTGAACCACGCAGCAGTCACCGAGGCCGTTCAGCATACCACCGGCATGGACGAGTCAAGCACCACAGGTGCAAGACAACCGCCTCTTCTGGGTATTGAGCGAGCCCATTTCGTATTTGTTTCTTTCCCTATGCCTCCTAGTCATATCTCAGTATTTGTTTACTGATACTCTTCTCAATTTTGAATTCACCATCTCCACGTTCACGTGTACGAAAGAGGTGTGAAAGTGTGTATGCAAGAGATATGACTGGCTTTTCATGTATATATATATATATAGGCGAAACAGAGTGTGGTGATGCTAGGAACCAAGGCTTGTGGTGTCAATGCTTGTCAGCGATTTAAGCATTTATAACCTAATGTTAAAGAATTAAAATGTTAAAGAGAACTTTGGGCAAGCAGCGACATAAAAGTCACTCTCCTCTTCACCAAAGATTTCACCCCGCTTAATTTTGGCTTTTCATGGGTACCCAGTAAAAAATTAAAGACCCAGCATCTTCCGTGAGTTCAGATCCTTCATGATCTGGAAAGTAAAAATGACCGACAAAATTATGTTTAGCCATCCGTGCATAATACGTTGCTTTTCTTTTTTCAGTCAAAATACCGAGTACTAACTGGAAATTTTCCTTGACTTCTCTACAACACAAGGAAGGTAGCTTCAAATGCAGATTGTGTTCTATAGTAGAGTTTTCTTTCTCTTATTGTATTTCTTTCTCTTCTTATTCCACAAATTGAAAAGATTGCTGATAAACAAATCCTGTTATGTCTGGACTTGTTTCCGTTCCAAAAGCTTTGATCCAGAATAATAAAGTTTATTATTAGTATCATGATTAAATTGAAAACATAGGATAGACTGGGACGAGGCTCAAGCAATACACATCGATTCTACCAATCACTCTCTATCCCTTCTAATAATGTATCAGCCTAATTGATCCAAACCCTAGCCGCCATCGCCGCTTCCGCGCCGCGCCGCCCCCAGGACGGTCGGTCTCCATGACCGCCTCCGGGGGAGGCGCGGCTCGTATCTAGGATTCGTCCGCCAGTTGTGTTGACCTAGAGAATCTTTTTCCCGGTCCTTTGATCCTGGTTTTTCTCTCTCCCGTCGGTCATCTTGATCGGTGTTTTCTTTTTCGTTTTCCAATCTAAGATCGCTTTGTGTCACCCGCCGCCGTTGTCGACTCCGCACCTCTACTCCGACACCGTCGCGACCACCCAGCCTCTACTCCGACACGGCGGCCTCCTGTGTCGCGTGCGTCCCGTCACGGTCGTCGTACGCGCGTCTGCCTACCTTCCGCGCCGCGCCGACCATCGCCGCCTGCTCCGACCGGGACCTCTCCATTACCACCCGCCTCCGCCGCATTGGTACGGCCGCCGTGTCGTCTACCTTGTCGGCTGCCTCAGGCCGGCTATGTTCGTCCACGCGTCGTCCCACGCTGACAGTCTTCACCGGCTTCATCTCGGACTGCGCCGCCACCACGGCTGCACCGAGTGGTGTCCCCGACCTCGCGAGTGATCGAAATGATCACCCACCTACACGCGATCAACCTCATCTACGCAATGCGACCAACCTGACCCGTCGGTTGCGCGCCTCTGCAAGTCCCGTTAAGACCACCCCGAGTATAGCGCGCCCGTGCACCGATCGAGCAACAAGCTGCCACTGCTTCGCCCCGTCGGGCCACTGCACCGCCTCCCCATGGTTCTCGCGGCGGCTGCACCGAGTCACACTTTGCCGATGTGTCGCACGTTCGGGCCGTAATGCCATGACACGCATTCCACACCCCTGCCCTGAGGCCGTCCCCGCGGTTGCACCGGCCCATCACACAACCGCTGCATTGCCCCTTCGGGCCGTAGCGCAGTGGCCCGTAATCCATGACGCCGCCCCGAGGTCTTCCCGTCGTCGCACCGACCCGCTTGCTGCAGCTGCGTCGCCCCTTCGGGCCGTAACGTTGCAGCCCGCTGTCCACTCCAACGTCCCCGCACGTGGACTTCCCTGGTATGCTCCGTGCCACCTCCCTCGGGGTAGGAACGCCACCGTCCGTACCAGTCTTAATCACGGTGTCAGGTTCTTCCTCACCTACTTTGATGATCACCGCTGCGCTCCTAACCAAGCAGGGGCCGCCGCCGTCAAGCTGCCGCCACCGCTCTTCTTCAGGGTTGTTGCCGCTCACTCACCCAAGTCACACTGCCCTCTTCGTCCACGTCTAGCACTATCTCATTGCCAATGTTGTCGTCATCTTCCCCAACCACTTTGTCTACTCTCACCACCATTGGCGACATCGGCCCCACGCCAATTGGCATCACAACCTTCATCAAGTCCTCCTTTGTTGGCCCCTACGACTCCTTCGACATGGCGTACAGCTCGTGCATGTCACCGTCTATGCATGCTCGGTGCTAGCAACAATGAGGTGTGACTTTGTCCCCAATGTGATCCTAGACCTAGCAAAGCCTAGAGCGGTGCATCGATAACATCGAGTTCATCCGGCAACGCATGCTTGGTGCTGGCAACACCAATGCATGCTTTCGTCAACGATATGTCCCCGGGCTTAGCAAACCCAGCATGATGCCTCGTTAACAACTTCTTCTTCTCGGTGCACCACTACTTCGACACCACTGTGCCTATGACTAACTCGACACCTCACTGCGCCCGTGGCTCCCCGACGACTTCCTCAACGCCGGCTACCGTGACTCGACATCGACCATGGAGTTCTTCGCACGGCTACCTCGAGCACGGCTCCACCATCCCACTATCTCGGCTACCTAGACAACGGCACAAAGGGCTACCACCTTGCTTGAGCAACCTCGTTGGTTTCCGCTCCAGCCACGACTTCCGCGATGCATCAACTGTTACGACTGTGGGGGCTGTACGTCGGCTTAACTTCGGATTGTTCTTCAGTCTCACCGTATGTGTCGCTACCGTTATGACTGCAGGGGGGGGGGGGGATGTTGAGTATCGTGATTATATTGAAAACATAGTATAGACTAGGAAGTATTTTGGCTGGTCTTGTACACCAAGGAGATATGTACTCCCATATATATGGCCACGAGGCTAAAGCAATAAACGTCGATTTTTTCACAAATCCCTCTCTATCCCTTCTAACGGTTTGTACATGGAGTACACACGTAACATCCTCCACCAACCTAGGTATAACAGTGACTTACTTCCGCCCTCTCCAAATCATCTCGCTGTATGAACCACATACTCCATTACAGTTGAGCTAAACATGGAATACCCACCAACCGTTAATATTTTGCTTCCTCGCGGTCACTGCATCCTCATATGCACATAATTGTAATTTATAAAAGTTGAAGCAATGCATCAAGACCAAAGTCACCAATGGCTATAGTAGAAGACATGGACAATTAGGAAATCCATTACATGGTACTTTTCTAGCTATCGATCTAAATATTTATAAGCTCACTACATTCTTTCTTGCTCCCAATCCATTTGAGCCATACATGGCCATGGAGCTCTCAGAATGAGGTTCCAATGGTGCCTCTATCATTCTGCCATTTTTCTTGCTGGCAGACTCATCCATGTATATAATCAGGATGAACAAGGTGTTGTTGCAGGTGACAGAGTGAACAGTGGAGCTTGTGTTAGGTACCTGTTCAAGATCTACTAGCAGCACTCGATTATGGTGGATTCGAGTTCAGATACAGGGATTGAGGAACGAGGAACGAGGAAGACAGGAGGTGGGAGAAGGGATGGAGAAAGCCGCCATTGTCGTTGCCATGATACAAGCTGGGATGCCTCTTTTCTTTGTTTCCCTTGGTTACTTGTTGTCGGCCTCGATCCTGGAATGGTACCCAGCCAGGACCGGCCCATGTGCTGGTCGGTTGGTGGCCTCGCTGCTTGGGCTTCCATGGTAGTGCTGTTAGAATAGTTACGTAGAGGTAGCAGATATGTCTGTTTAAACCGTTTCTATCTCTTGTTCTGTTATATTCTGTCTTCCGTAAGTTGAAATCTCTCTCGATGTAATCTGGAAGAACCCTAGCGATATTCCAAGCCTTGTAAGCCACGACAAACCTTCTATATATACACATGTAGACCGACACAAAGGGTTCAACACTTACTACCAAATCTTACATGGTCATCAGAGCCCTTCCTCTCGTACGTCTACCTTTCCCTTGAGTGATCGATCTAGTTGATCGAAAGAGAAACCATGAACTTATTGAGAGAGAACCATCGAGAGAGAACCCATGGCCGGCACCAACACCAGCACCGCTGCTTCCACCATTGCATCCACCGCTACTGTCCTAATCGTGGCCACCATGAGTGACTTTTCCACCCAATCGGTTCTCCTCCATCTGAGAAGCTCACGAGGATGAATTTTCTCATTTAGAAGGCCATCGTGCTACCCCAAATTAAGGGAGCACAGATGGAACACTTCCTTGAAGTGGAAAGCCCGGCGCCCCCTGCTCCCATCACCATCACCAACGACGGGAAGGAGGATCGGGTTTTCAACTATGCCCGGTCGATCTGGTATGCCCAGCAGCAACAGGTACAAGGATACCTTATGGGATCTCTGTCACGTGAGGTTCTTGCGCAGGTCGTTACTCTTCAGACGGTAACTGAGGTGTGGAGTGCCATCCACGCCTCCATTTCTGGCCAGCCGCAAGCTCAGATCATCAACACTCGCATCTCCCTCGCCAACCTACACAAGGGAACCTTGGGCATGCCCGAATACCTTGCAAAGATCAAGGCCTTAGCTTATGAGATCGCATGCACCGGTGGTCCTCTCTCTCATGGAGAGATAACTTCCTTCGTTCTCAAAGGGTTGGACATCGAATACAACCCGGTGATCTCAACCCTCGCTGCACGTGTTGAGACGGTGATCATGATTTATTAGAATACTCTATGTGCTTCACTTATATATTTTGAGCTAGGAAATTTGCTCTAGTGCTGCACTTGTATCTTTTTAGAGCACGACGGTGGTTTTTTATTTTATAGAAATTGATGAACTCTCATGCTTCACTTATATTATTTTGAGAGTCTCTAAACAGCATGGTAATTTGCTTAGGTTGTGAATTTAGTCCTAATATGATGGGCATCCATGGGAGATATAATAAAAACTTTCATATAGTGCATTCAATACATGAGAAGTTTGATTCCTTGCATTTGTTATGAGATATGAAGATGGTGATATTATAGTCATGCTATTAGTAAATTGTGGAGTCAAAGAAATAATTGTGTTAAGGTTTGTGATTCCCGTAGCATGCACGTATGGTCTTCTAGTTATTTGACGAAGTTAGAGCGCAATGCATTCTTGATTGTTTTCCTTTGCGTGAAGGTCGGGAACGCGCGATGGTTAACTCCTACCAACCTCTTCCCTAGGAGCATGGGTAGTAGTACTTTGCTTCAAGGGCTAATAGATTTTTTGCAATAAGTATGTTAGTTTTTTATGACCAATGTTGAGTCTATGGATTATACGCACTCTCACCCTTCCACCTTTGCTAGCCACTCTAGTACCGCACAACTTTCACCATGAATTAAATCCACCTTATACACTTCCTCAAAACAGCCATCATACCTACCTATTATGGCATTTTCATAGCCATTCCGAGATATATTTCCATGCAACTCCACCTTTCTGTTTATTATGACACATACCATCATAGTCATATTGCTTTGCCTGATCATGTAGTTGGCATAGTATTTGTTGCTTGGCCACCATTCATTTTTTTTATACATGTCACTCTTGATCATTGCACATCCCGGTACACCGTTGGAGGCATCCATATAGAGTCATACCTTTGTTCTAGTATCGAGTTGTATTTTTGAGTTGAAAGTAAATAAAAGTGTGATGATCATCATTATTAGAACATTGTCCCATGTGCGGTTATCAAAATAAAAGAGGTCAAAAAGAGCCCAAATAAAAGAGGTCAAAGTGCCCAAAAAAAAAGAGAGAGAAAAGTCTCAAAAAAGAGAAAGGAGGATAAAAAGATGAGAGAAAAAGATAGAAGGGACAATGTTACTATCCTTTTCCACACTTGTGCTTCAAAGTAGCACCTTGTTCTTCATGATAGAGAGTCTCCTATTTTGTAACTTTCATATATTACTAGTGGGAATTTTTCGTTATAGAACTTGGCTTGTATATTCCATAGATGGGCTTCCTGAAATGCCCTAGGTCTTCTTGAGCAAGCAATTTGATGCACACCCACTAGTTTTCTTTTGAGCTTTCATACACTTATAACTCTAGTGCATCCGTTACATGGCAATCCCTACTCACTCACATTGATATCACTTGATGGACATCTCCATAGTCCATTGATTCGCCTAGTTGATGTGAGACTTTCTCCCTTATTTTGTCTGTTACCACCTTCTACTCCATGCATGGTGCTATGTCCATGGCTGACGCTCATGTATTGCGTGAAGAGTTGAAAAAGCTGAAGCGCGTTCAGAAGTATGAAACAATTGCTTGGCTGGCACTGGGGTGGGCATGATTTATACTTTGTGTTAAGAAGAGGGAGCATAACAAGACTATATGATTTTGTATGGATAACTTTCTTTAGCCATGTTATTTTTGAAGCTTAATGATTTGCCTTCTAGTATGCTTGAAGTATTATTGTCTTTGTGTCAACGGACTTTAGTTTCGAATCCTACGGATCTGAATATTCATGCCAAATAAAAGAGACTGCATTGATAAATATGTTAGGTAGCAATCCACATCAAAAATTCTGTTAATTCTGTTTTTATCGTTTGCCTACTCGAGGATGAGCAGGAATTAAGCTTGAGGATGCTTGTACGTCTCGAACGTATCTATAATTTTTTATTGTTCCATGCTATTATATTACCTGTTTTGGATGTTTTATAAGCATTAATATGCTATTTTAAATTATTTTTGGGACTAACCTATTAACCTAGAGCCCAGTGCCAGTTTTTGTTTTTCCCTTACTTTTGAGTATCGCAGAAAAGAAATATCAAACGGAGTCCAAACAGAATAAAACTTTACGATGATTTTTCTTGGACCAGAAGACACCTGTGGGACTTGAGATCCAAGTCAGAAGAGTCCCGAGGCGGCGGCAAGGGTGTCCCCCCGCCCCTACCATGTGGCCCTCCTTGGGAGTCCACCGACCAACTTCTTCGTCCTATAAATTCACATATATTCCAAAACCCCCAGAAGCATCCACCAAAAAACTTTTCCGCCGCCGCAAGTCTCTGACCTCATGAGATCTCATCTGGAGGCCTTTTCCGGTACTCTGCCGGAGGGGGGTTCGATCATGGAAGGCTTCTATATCAACCCTATTGCCCTTCCGATGAAGCGTGAGTAGTTTACCACAGGCCTACGGGTCCATAGCTAGTAGCTAGATGGCTTCTTCTCTCCCTATGATTCTCAATACCTTGTTCTCCTCGATGTTCTTGGAGATCTATCCGATGTAATCTTCTTTTGCGGTGTGTTTGTCGAGATCCGGTGGATTGTGGATTTATGATCAGCTTATCGTCTATGAATATTATTCGAATCTTCTCTGAATTCTTATACGGATGATTTGGTATCTTTGTTTTTCTCGTCGAATTATCGGTTTGGTTTGGCCAACTAGATTGGTATTCCTTGCAATGGGAGTGTTGCTTAGTTTTGGGTTCAACCTTGCGTGATTTGACTCAGTGACAAAGTAGGGGTAGCGAGACACGTATTGCATTGTTGCCATCAAGGATAAAAAGATGGAGTTTTTGTCATATTGCTTGAGTTTATCCATCTACATCATGTCATCTTACTTAAGGCATTACTCCGTTCCTTCTGAACTTAATACTCTAGATGCATGCTGGATAGCGGTTGATGTGTGGAGTAATAGTAGTAGATGCAAGCAGGACTCGGTCTACTTGACAAAGACGTGATGCCTATATGCATAAACATTGCCTTGGATATTGTCATAACTTTGCGCTTTTCTATCAATTGCTCAACAGTAATTTGTTCACCCACCGTATTATTTGCCTTCAAGGGAGAAGCCTCTAGTGAAACCTATGCCCCCCGGTTCTATTTTCCATTATATATTTTCAGATCTATAAACCAGAAATACCAAAAATATCTTGCTGCAATTTATTTACTTTTATTTTGTTTTACCTATCTCTATTAAATCTCACCATAGCAATTGACCGTGAAGGAATTGACAACCCCTTTATCGCATTGGGTGCAAGTGTTTGATTGTTTGAGCAGGTGCATAGATTGAGGACTATGCAATACATTTATACATCGACAATGTGGACGATGCCTACTCGGCTGAACTGCAGGAAGTGGCACATCCTTTGCTCTAGCGGTGGAGCTATATGCTAGCAGTGTTATGGGTGAGATAGAACTCCATCTCCTTGCCTTAGCTTTGAACAACCCTTCCGTGGACTACTAAGTTCAAGCGTGCGTGTTTGGAGCAAAAATACGGCAACCCATGCATTTGGCAAGATAGGTCCCAAGTGTATTGTTATGAAGCTCTAGTTTGGGAGTATTGGACTTATGATGTACTAAAACGGGTTGCTGACCATGTAATGGGACATTTCCCCAACATATGTTGCAACGTCTTCAATACCCTACTTGATATGGTGAACAGAGACAAAAAATATACTAGAATCCTCCATTTTATTTTCATAATAAAGCCATGCTTTAATTCAGTGGCAGGATCCGACGACCGTCCTTTTCTTCCAAAAAGCACTGTTGTTGGAGAACCCATCTTGTTTTGCTTGTGATTTCAAGAAATGGTTAGCGTGAGCAATTCCATAGTATGTTTGATCATTGTTTTCATCGCGACGTATTTTTTTTCCTTTGTGCTCCACCATGGCATAGAATCATTCTTATATAACTTCGCCATATGCTGATGTGATTTTTTTATGTGTGTCCATTCATGTTGACTTTGTGCATGCTAACTGTGAGGAGTCCAGGTGTGTGCTCATTCATGGCCCTGGTGTCTCCTACTCTATTTCATTGTTTTTTGATAGAACATTACACATAAAAGAAATGTCTTAATCCAAATCCACATTTAAGAATAAGTATTTATGGCTACAAACTATTTTGAATGGGCATATGCATGGAAGACATTACCTAGTGATCTCATGGATTCTTGTTAACATGGTCCCAACTCCCAAGTCATGGGAGCGCACTGACAAGATTTTTTATACACATAGCCACCAGAAATAAAGAGAAAAATAGAACCATGAATAATCGCATATAGAGAATGGTTTGATCACAAGTCATGTCAGGATTTATCTTTTACTTTCCTACAGTTTACATGTCAAACTTGCCTTGGAGTTTCGATGACATGAGAACATCGTATTATTCCTGCACAAACTTAGATGCCACGCTAGCTCCACCAGTAGACGGCATTTGATCATGGTTACAATATCCTCAGGTGATTCCTAGAATTCTCTATTCCCGATGTATCCTTTTCTCAAGCTTAGCAATATCGTTATTCTTACATCTGTAAGATAATGTAATCATCATGGACTGCGAACATGTGCAAGCAAGCCCCAAAATGACAATGCGTATTCTTTGGCTGAGTTGGCGTGGCCCGGCCCTGCACCATGGATACACCGCATTGCAGCTAGTCCTCCGTCATTGTACCCTCCCGCTTCTTCCTGATGTTCATGCAATCCAGGACCATACACCACGGGTTCATTGAGCCAGTGACATATGGCATACGGGTTTGCATCATGGCTATAAACGCCTCCGCACGGCATGCTGGCTGTGGACGGCTGGAACCATGGCGTGGTCGACGTGCCCAGAGAGCATGAGTAGGGTGGCTTGCATATGCCCAAGTGGACGTGGCAGAAAATGAGGCCATTGTGCTCGACACATTGAAGCGTGATGGCCACCCTCAAGACCGTGTGGTAGTTGCCGCATTTGGGCCAACCAGCCTACGTAAACCAGCTCACTAGCGATTATAATGTGTGCTCGAACCAATTTTCCTACATGGGCAGCCTGAGCCTTGTTCGGCCTGTAATTTTTTAAGTTGGACCAAGCCAAGTCTTCAGGTATACCGGCTTATCTCATTTCTACTCCTATTTCCAGCCTTCCCAGTGCCTCCCATTCTAAATCTATAATACTGTCTCATTTAATGCATGTCTTGCACTATGGTTGTTGGTGCATGCAAATATTCGTCATTGATGAGAGCCACTCGACCGGCGGTCATGTATTGCATACCCCGTACCTGTGTGGCACATATTTGATTGGAGAAGAACATATTGTCTCTTAGCATTTGATAGTTACTTGTGTTACTAGCGTGAGCATGGATCAGTAGTCTGTATATATGCTCAGCCTCACCACTACATGGTGGTGGGCATGTGTACTGCTAGTCTGCTACGCATTGAGTTTGTCTCGTGACCTGGTACCATGTTTATTGCAGGGTATCGGTTTTATTTTGATGGTTGAATTGGAAATGACTTTTTCTAGTTGGAACACAGAATATGAATGTCGTGTATGTGACATTATGTGCTCTATATGCGAAGGATTTGTACATGTTGAGTTTCCAATATTTTTATATTCTATGCAGAGAAGTTATATGTGTGCGGTGTGTGTGGTTTTATTTTTTATCAACTATTTTCAATAGTTCGAGGGGCCATGTTCTGTACTTCGACTGGAGTACACTTTTCAGAGAAAAGGCCTCAGCCGAGCCCGAGATGGGGCTCGAGCCTAGCCCGGCTTTGATTTAATAAAGCCATCAACCGGACAGGATTATAAACAGACGCCCTCAGGCAAAGAAAAACAAATACATGGCGAAAGATATAAGATTGAAGAACAGCATGAAACTACGCCTCACACACTACGATAACTAACGAAAAGAAAAATAGGATGAAGCCGTAGACGACGAGGTCCTCAAGCGAGAATGTAGCACCAAGAGCAAGATCACACAGACTCAAAGAAGAGAGGGACCAACACCAACAGGGCCTGCCGTCGTCATGCACCTACGGACCCCAGCATGGCACATCCAACACCTATCTTCAAAGGAGGCCACTACCTCCTCTCCTGGATCGAAGGCACCGCACCGTTGCAAGCTGGGATGGATGCCACTAGAGTGACCACATAGAGATGGTCAACGCATCCCCATGGGTCGCCGGAGGCTCTCGTTGAGTAGAACAAGGCCAGTGCGCACATCCAACAACAGGAGAGGGGAAGCATCACGCCAGGATGAAGAGGGCCAGATAACGCTGCCGCCAACCACCCACAAGCGCCCACTGACCACAAGGCTCCCAAGGTGGTGCCTTCATGAGGGAGCTGCACTGGGAGCATCGCCGCCGCCCAGTAGAGTTAGGTCTTTCGCCTGAGAGACCTAGGGGAAGGGGAAGTGGTGGGGACAGTCCATTCAGATGCCTACAAGGAGGGGAACGACGCCCTCGAGCTTCACCGTCAATGTGGTCGGCCATTGCCGGCTAGGGATTTTGCCCAGACTGCCTCCACGCCACGAGCCACAACCCATGTCCAGGAACCGGCGACCAAGGGAAGCACAACCCGGCCAGAGGGGTCCACACGCCAAATCGCGGACGGGTGAATGCCAGATCTCATGCCGCCAGCCGCTGAAGCAACAACCAGCCGCCCAGCTCCTCCACGAAGACCCTGCCGCCCACGCGACCAGGGACACCAGATGCGCCATCCGCACTACCGGTCGCCGCAGATCCGGCGATGCTTCACCATACGAGCCACGGCTCCGGTTTCATGACTCCCCGTGCATGGGTCAGCCGAAGGATGCCTACGGTTGTCCTTGGCACCGCCCCAGGCCTGCCCGGCAGCTGCCTCAGGCAGCGTGGAGGGAAGTTGGGGGAAGGGGGTGGCTGGAGGCTGCCTAGGGTTGTCGGCCGCTGAGTTGCCCAAGCAAGGCGGCGCGGGGGTGGGGGGGGGGGGGTCAGGACTCTCGGGTCGTGTCGTTCATGCCCGACTGGAGTGCACTGATGGCTGAATGTGACAGGGTGAATTGGTAAATACAACTGAGTACATGTCTCATATAAATTGAGACTGTAAATACAAGTTATCCCTAATAGCATACTGTGACCAAGACCACAATAGTATCACTCCATGGGCTAAATACACACCTTACATATCCAAATGAGAGTGTAGAACTAACGATGTACTTGAGGAACGGTTGTCCCTTTTTGCACATAGCAAAGTTCTAAGGCTCTATTCTCCGCGCTATCTACAAAAGTTAATCACTCATGTGAATAAATGGCAGCTGGTCGATAATTATGGCATCACATCTACAAACAATTGTACGACTCGACGGATGGTCCACCGAGCTGCTTTCCTCTTGTTCCCAGTGTCTCGTATTCCCTGATGCTCTTTCAGATTCATTCTATGGACATCTATCTACTCCAAGGACGAAACCTGAACGAAACTCGAAAAAACGAAACAAAGAAGTTGCCATGATTTATAACTAAAGTTGCCATCCTGGGGTAACTAAAGTTGCATCGAAAAAGTCAGGGCGGAATTGCTTCGAGTTACACGTGCGGGGTGCGGGTGAGTGGTTGTTATTTGTTTGGTGTGTGGCATGAAGTAGCTGCGCCTAGACGTGTGGGCAGTTCTAATGTTCTCCCACATAGGGTCGTGTGGGGTGCCAGTTGAGCATGCCATACAGGGTCATGTGGTTGGATGCCCATTTGTGCTACACGTGTGGTAGTTATCAGCGTCCAAGTTGTAACCAACGGGTATGTCCCGGCTACTACATAATGTTCCTAAGATACTCCGTCATACATATAAGAAAGATGGCCACTACTTCATCACATTGTTTAATACAAGTAATATCTTGCAACTGATAATTTATTAGATTAATTGTAAATCACTTGGATTCGCTTGGGAGAAGTGAATTCTAAACTCATACATACATGTGTCAATGGTGGTCACAAAAAGAATTTCATCAAGACAGGTTGAGTATTATGATTATTAGGAAAGATAGGATAGCGTAGGATTTCACCGTACCTTTTCTTGTACTGAAAATTGATGATTGTACTCCTATATACTCCCTCTGTTCATTTATATAAGGTGTATTTGTTTTTCAAAAGTCAAACTAGTGCATGTTTGACCAAGTTTTTGGAAAAATATATCAATATCCACATTATGAAATTTATATCATTTGATCGATCATGAAAGGTAGTTTCGTATTTTATCTATTAGGTATTGCAGATGCTTCTATTTTGTTCTATAATCTTGGTCAAAATTTCAAATGGTTGACATGCACGAAAACCAATACACCTTATATTCTGGAACGGAGGGAGTATATGCCAATGAGGTTAAAGCAAAAAACAATGATTCCACCAATAACCATCTATATTCTCTTCTACCTGGTATTACCCTAATATCCCGCTCTATTGCCTTCAACAATATCCTCCATCACAAAGCGAGAGCTGCCACATGACAGAAGACCTTTCACCGATGCGGGGTCTGGACGGCCTTTTCTTAGGGACATTTCATACTGACAGATGCCTTTGGCCGACCATGTGCCTGCGAGGGTATTGGCTAGTGAGCTAGGGTGATTTTTTGCTCATAAGAGGGTTTTGGAGGAGAATCGCATTAGCAACTGCGTCCCCCAATCTACAACCATGTCCCTCGCGTCGTCCTTCCTAGGCGGCACGGGGGAATCTGCAGCCGCACCGCCACCAGAAGGTTGGCCGGCAAAGCCACACCGGGGCTGGGTATGGTGGCGGCAGGGCGGACTCGTTCCCATCTTGGCGCTGCACGCTCCTCCCCAACTCCTTTCCGAGATCTCATCATGGCGTGGCATGTGGGGTCCTCTTCAACGATTTCGCCCAATCCGGCAAGTGACATCACAACAGCATCCTCGGCCGTCGTCCTCGTGGCAGCCCTCCCTCCCTTCCCCTCCCCCTACCCGTCCAATATATGGCAGAGGCGAAGGGCATGAGTGATGGTCGCCTTGGTGCTGTAGCAACATGCCTTAGTCAGTCTTCGGATGCCAGCCATCATCCATATCTGGATCGAGCTAGTGGCGTGCGGTACATGGCTTGTGTCCGGTCGATTCCAGCATGATGTTACGATTGGAGGACAGCGGATGACATGGGTTGTTAACGGCGGCTGGACATATGCGGCTATGGCAATGAACTGACCTTCCTCAACTGTGGTGACGACCGGCGAAGTCGCGATCCTCGGTTGATGGAGGTGATTTTGATCTGATCGGTCAGATGGTGCTATCTGTAGATTGTTCTATTGTGACTTCCTACGGAACCACAACATCGGTTGCATCGAAAAGACTTTGGAAGGTTTTACCTGTTGATCTGGTGGATGACTCCAGTGGTGAGACACAAATTATGAATGACAACTTGATGCGGAGGGATGGATGTGGAGTGGCGGCGGTCCAATTGTAGTTGTTTGGATTGTAGAAAAACGGTGGCGACAACACGTGTTACTTTGATGATGGTGCTGCGAGCACCCGATCTCAAGCTCTGGGCGAAAGCCTAGGTTAGACCCATGTGGTTATAACTGGCAATGGCGATGTTTTCTATACCGTTACCTTGTTGGAGGCATTGCTCGGATATGCTCAGACTGATTCTTTAGGGTGAAAACTTTGATTCTGTCCTTTCTGGTTGGATCCGATGACGGTGGCGCTCGAATGTCGCTCCCTTCTTGAAGGCGTTGCTGTTGAAGATCATCGTCATTCATCTGGAGGCCATGGTTGGTGTTGATATGGTCTCAGTTCTAGTTTGTTGATCGCTAATCTGATCCCTTTGAGTTTTACATCTTTTTTCCTCGCATATGCATAGCTTATTGTCTTATGACTTTGCTATTTGATGGTGTGTTTTCGCATCTGTGTTGGTTTGGTTGTGTGCATCCTTGTTATGCAGAGGTCGGGTGCATGCTCATTGTATTATGTATCCTCTTTATGCTCTATTTTAAGCCAATGAAATCCACCCTTTATCCAAAGAAAGAGGGTTTGGGAGACTTCACTTAAAAAACTCCCCCTATCTTTGTACGCCTCATTTCTTCTTTCTTGTATACTAGACCATGATGGCGCACGTTGCGGCGCCCGTCCATTTTTCCAATGAAATGATATGAATTTTGATTAATATACAAAGGCACGAAATAATTGAACCAATCGGTGAGTGAAAGACTTCATTAAACCTCCAACCAAAAATAAGGCCGCCCTTTTCCTTCCATTGCATATGAAGGTGACACGTTTCCCATAGCATCTAACAGCACCTCCTACAATTTTTTTCCAACATCTCATAAGTTTAATCATAACTCTATAACAACAACATTTTATATGTCATGAAAGTGTAAAAAAGATTGTGGAATATGGACCATGATGAAAGTAATTTCCAAATATAACAAAGTAAATTTAAATAAGCTAACCTATATATTAGGTAATATTTAGAAGAAGAATGTATGTCAATGAATAATATATAGTTTTATGTCCCTTGTTGGTTTTAATCTACATGTCATATTCAATGTGGATCAATGGATGAAATGGCAATTATCCGCATTGTTAATGAGGCCAAAATGTAGTTAGAGACATCTGACATTTTCACATATCAAGGCAAGCAAAAACAAATCTTCATAATACTTCCTTTGTTTCTATTTACTTAGCATATTAGGTTTGTCTTAAGTCAAATTTAGTAAAGTTCGACCAACTTTCTATAAAAAAAAGTAGCAACATCTACAATACCAAATAGGTATAATATGAAAATATATTCTATGATGGATCTAATGACATTGATTTGGTATTCTAATTGTTGATTTATTTTTCCATTAACTTGATGAAACTTTTTTTTGACTTAAAACAAAATTTATATGCGAAGTTAATAATAATAGAGGGATTACATGTGATACCACAAGTGTAAAAGTTGTAGGCTTACACTAACACCAACATGTGTGAATAATGCATACTCCTACTTACACTTCTATAAATCAGGACGGAAACCTGATAAATGTACATACAGATATGTACTTAACAAACTGCTTACCTCAAACAAAATCTTGTATTTTCAAATAATATCAACCATGGATGAATGAACTGAAGGATTTTGCAGAACTATGACCATTATAGATGAACCTAAAATAGAGGGCAATGTGTGTAGAGCTAGATAGACATTATTCTGATTAAGATGAATCTTCTAAAACACCTTTGCTAATTACATGGATGGTTCAGGCAGATATAGGAAGGTATTTCATGCAGCGCACCATCTATTTAGATAGGTTATTCAAATTCTCTAGTACATTTCTATACATGCCTGCATTGGTCAAAATTAGCTTGGTTTGATGATAATAGGTCTTCTTTACTTTGATTTTTCATAGTACATGACTCATATTCAGGAACACCTTGGCTTTTGTTATTGTAAGAACCTTCAATATTTTGCATTGAGTATAAGCTCAAGAATACCTCACATGGCGTAGTTCATGCTAATTAGTATATGCAGACTTGCTTATATCAGTTAATCAGTGAACATTAATTTTGCTTAAGACAAGGAATCTGTATTAAAATTAGTGATCTCACCACTACTTTCATCCTTTTTCATTTGAAGCAATGTTTTAAATTGCAGTCTATGGAAAATAGCGGCGGGCCTCCAAATCAGCTATAGCGGGCTATTTATGAAGGCGACCATTTAGCAACACCCTGCTGAAAAGGCTATAGCGGACTATAGCGGAGATATAGCCGACTATTTCAAACTATGATTTGAAGCGTTATGAACCTACAGGCAACCAGCTTAGGTCCCAAAATGGAAGAGCGGTAATCACCTAGATTACCATAATCCCTAAAATGATAGCAGATATTCTGCCAAAACAAGGAAGCAACAACCAACAAGCACAATCTTTAGGGAGTATATTTTGTGAAGAAACAAGTAAACTATAAACATGATCTAGATAGAAAACTAATACTTTTGACAAGGAACAAGAAGGATGATCCCAGTCAATGTGGAGATGCAGATGGCAGGGAGATGTGCGTGTTGTAGAGCTGCATCAAGAAGCCAACAAAAACTTTTAAGCCATAACAAATAGATAGATAGTCAGTATATACCCTCAACATATTTGGATTAAGCAAAGTGATGTGTGCATATTGTAAAATAATATTCATGGAAGTCACCACAAATTGCAGGATATCAGTTCAGCAAGTGCCCATCTAAAAAAAGACCAGCAAGTACAGGCTGTAATGATATTAATCATAGAATCATCATATATAAGGAATTTTATCACATTTCGTAAAAAGGACTTCCGAAGAACAATGAAACAAAGTTAGACGTTCTCTTATCTGGAGTAAAAGATACAGAACATACATGGTTCACTATTTCATATTTCCAATTTCTTCTATTCTGCGTCTAGAAACTAATCAAGTGTGAAATCTGACGACCAGAAATGTTGAGGGCGTGGGAGAGCTAGCTTTAGGCTCGGTTTTACTATTCTAATAAAATGCAAAGGCGGTGCTTCTGTTGGTTACTAAATAAAAAACCGTGTTGTGAAGAAGTCGCCCACCTCCCAGCATGAAACGTTGTTAGCCCTATCTGAAACTCTCATCATTTTTCCAAGGCCTTATATTCCTAGAAATATTTCATAACCTTGGATGCCGGGGTTTACCGTCCTTCTTGAAAACTAAACCATGATAGCAAATGACCCAAGGCTCATCATAAGTTCACGTAGTGGATCCCAGCTCCTTGTCATGTCTGAAAAAAAGGCTTCGTCTTGTCCCTCGTGTTGAGCATATCTAGTCCTAAGCAGTTCTCAAAAGAAAACTAGCGAGTATTGCACGGCGGCACGCCACACTACATGGATTCATAGCTTTTTTTTGTAATGTTTGGTAACTCGTCCCAAAACTGAATTCATTGCAAAGTAGTTCATATAAGAAAAAGGTAAATCTTGTTACGCCACACCATAGATGACTCAAAGAAACGGCAATGGCAACCAATGTAAGAATCTTCTTAGAAAAACTATTGTTACATCAATGTAAGACTTTGTATCAGGTTGATATGCTATAAAGGTACGGCTTTCCAACAAAGCCATTGAAGATACATCGGAAACTATACTAAAACTCATGTCCCAACAAATTATAAAACCTCCGATGTTAACTATATTAAGCTAAGGTTTTATCTTGATAGAAACAATAAAACAATATAGAGAACTCTATTGGGATGTTACTGTCTGGTGCTCCCAGTTAACTATAGTCGTCTCAGTATTGTGATGTAGACAGAAAACTATAGAAGTTTTCATGGAGGGTTCTTCATGCTTCTACTGATAAACAGGTGTATTTAAAAGAGGAGACTCTCCAATGAGAATTGCAGAAATCACTGTGTACATCGCTAACAGGTGACAGACATTGCTAGTAATTGCAGTTATAAATCAAGGGAGAACGCCATGCATGATGGGAGCAAAACATAACAACGGCTTCCTACACTCAACATCATTGTCCCATATATATCAGTACGTGGCAATGATATACTGACGGCAAAAACATCAACCATAATTCCAACATTTCCATTCATTTACCAGTACAAATTGAGAACATTAAGATATGCTCAATTAAAAATATGATAATTAAATTGTGTAAAATTGTCTGTCAACAAAAAGTAAACTGCATGTATGACCAAAGAAAGACACATCCACTTGTGATGAACAATTATTTCTCTGTATATTATGTTTATTAATCTCTCCAGTGGGAATCCCATGGTCACGCTCAGGCAGTGTTTCCAAACCCTGCCGCGAAGCCACTTGACCAACATATGATTTTTCCAGTATAAAGAAGTTGCTCATAAAAGTTGATCATGCCATAGTGGCTGAGTGCACGACTTTGCATTGAAAACCTTCTTCAACAAACTAAAATTAAATGAAAAAATGGTTCATTTCATTTTGGAAGGACAATGATATTTAAATAAACAAGAAATACATAAATCGGATCCACTGAGATGTTTACGTAGATTTGAAAAGCTCTGCAAAATATAGTAACCACCCAAGTTACAACCTAAAGCCATAATTCAACATACCTGAATCCTACAAAAATATAGCCCGGATTGGAGTGAGGTCGTTATCTCTCTGTAATTCCAAGCCAATTAACCAATCATATAGGTCAAGTAATGGCATCTTGGAGGTGCACCAAATAAATAATCATACTATAATATTTGTTTATAAAAATTGCATATGCATAAGCATCCTCATTTATTTAGTTGGACTATTGTCCCCAATTCAGAGATAATACATCAACTCTTGGATGATCACCAAGGGTACGCAAACCTTATTGTCATATCTTATGTTGTATTCATGGCGTTGTTGTTTAGTGCTGGGAAAACTCAGGCATGTATATCATAAAGGAAGGACCCCGATACTGACTGAACGTCAGATCTGGGAGTCTGTCGAGCCGAATGATTTGTTCGTGCTTGATCGGGAAGGCGATCCAATGATTTCGTTCGGTCCAAAATAAGCTACAGCCCAAACGCATCCCCCCTCCCCCCACCATCAACCTCGTCGTTACCCAAAACACACGGTCCAATAGAAAAGTAAACCAAAAAAGGCCCGACTCCAACATAGTAAAAAAATCCCTTAATGAAAAGATAATAATCTACACATAGTCTTATTTTAGACAAAAAAACACACAAAAAGCTTGCAATTTTTTTCTAATATGATAACCCATTGCTATGGATTCAAAAAATATGGAAACTTCTAACATGTTAAGATGATAATATATTTGACATGCCTTTTAAAAGGTTTGACATGTAAAGAAACCCTTTGATATGTTTATGAAAATTTACCATGGCTCGGAAAAAATAAACTATGGAACTTGTTGATAGGCATGTCACTTGTTAAATGCCACGCTAGCTACAATAAATATGACAACTACTATTTAATGGAACTAACAAAATTGCCATGGTCTAAAAATAATTAAATTGCAACTCTACATAAAAAATATGCCATAGACTATTTAATAAATTGCCTGTATAAATAATAAATCTAAATGCCATGCTACCTACAAAGGAAAAATGGAAAATAAATAAATTTTGGAAATTTGGGTTATCCGATCTAGCATGGCAACTTTTGAGAATTGGTTATGGGTGCATGTAAAAATAGTGAGCCTTCTTTGGTATTTGAAAGGTAATTTTGCCATGATCCACGTAGTGTATTTGCCATGGTCCACTGAAATTGAAGTTTGGCACTGTCCAAAGGAAAATGAAAATTTCCATCGTCCATTAAGTGAATTTTCCATGGCCTATAAAAACTGAATCCGCCATGGTCCACGTTAAGAATAGAAGTTTGGCGTTGTCTAAAAAAATTATTTTTTCATGGCCCGTAAACTAAATTTACCAATGTTCGTAAAGTTAATTTGCCATAGAAAAATATTAATGACTTTTCCTTGTTTAAAAAAATTTGTCGCATGGAAAGCGTTGTGTTGGTAATATGGTATAAGTTATAGTTTGCCTTGGGACGTAAAGTGAAGTTGACATTACAAAGAAAATAAAGACTTTGCCTTGTAGAAATAATATGTTGTGGCATGGCAAGTATTGTATTGGTGATATGGAAAATGCTATAATTTTGTATGGTCCGTAAAGTGAATTTGCCATGGGCCATAAAGTGAATTTTCCATGGCAATTTTTCTTCATGCTACCTCCAATAAAGATACCACTGTTTAAAAAATTAAATATGACAAATGACATGGAACTTAGGAAATTTCCATGGTCTAAAATTAATTAAATTGACATGATACATAAAAAACTACCATATTCTATTGAGTAAAATTGCCATGTCTAAAAAATAAATATAAATTTCATGCAACCTACAATAGAAAATGATTTTTCTAGGAAAAGGAAGTATGAGAACATAGAACAAACATTGTAGAGTGGAGTGGAGTGAAGCCACTTTCTTCTGTTGGTTTTAAGGAATCGGACATAACATAGAACTCTCAGGGCACTAAAAAGGTTAGAAAATAGTCACCGCTGTTGAATGGATGAGTGGGAAACAACTGCTCCTTTTTAGTGTGTACAAAGACCTGGATACTATGTCGACATCTTTCCATTAGGAGCATTCTGTCTCCGCTATATGATGGAGTTGAGAGAGGAAATATCTCATGAGTATAATGAAAACCAATTTATACTCGAAAATGATGCTTCAAAATATCTGTCTACTATCTGTGAAATTAATATCCCGAGGATATGAAATTGAAGCCCAGTAAGTCTGCCGATGAGTTTACCATGCACTTGTCGCGCAACGTCCTGTCAACGAGGTCGCCACTCTCAGAGATCCGATGCCCGACAAGAGGATGATCCTCAAGTTTTTTTGCGTCATCGCCAAAAAGTACACATAGCTGGCTTCGCCCATCAAGATGTTGATGGACTTCTTCACCATTTCGATCGAAAAATTGATCGACCGCCTTAAGGTTGTTGAAGAGTGCAGAGATGACACTGGGGAGCATGCTAGCGTCTAGCTCCTCGTCGTCGAGGAGCAGTTCAACGTGCACATGAAGTAGAGCGAACATGCCGGTTCTTGCGGTAGCGGGGGTGTTCCTCCTTCGGGAATTGGACCCATGGCAGGGGACATGGGAACGCCTCCAACAGTGGTTGTGGCAGTTACATCACCATCAACAATTCAGGCAAGTACAGTGTGCAACTCCACGAGGTTTGTCGTTACTTCAGATGTCCCTGCATTGGGTGCAAGACATTCTCACAAAGATAACAACGACGCACGAGCTCTCTTCATGGCCATGTGCATGCTCGGTGCAGAACCGACCAAAATTGGTGGTCACGTTCTTTAAATGAGGAGCATGCACATATGAGGCTAGGAAATCGAGTGAGAACCGGTACCTCGAAACGGAAACCTCGAATCACATGTCAGGAGAATGCTCTATTTTTTACAAACTCAATAACGACATCGTCGGCTACGGGAGCTTTGGGGAGAACTCAGTCATCGACATCACGAGGTGCGGCACGATGAAATTCACGTTGGTTGATGATACGTCTCCAACGTATATATAATTTATGAAGTATTCATGCTATTATATTATCCATCTAGGATGTTTTATATGCATTTATCTACTATTTTATATGATTTTCGGGACTAACCTATTAACCTAGAGCCCAGTGCCAGTTTCTGGTTTTCTCCTTGTTTTTGAGTTTTACATAAAAGGAATACCAAACGGAGTCCAATTGACGTGCCAATTTTTGACGAATTTTTATGGACCAAAAGAAGCTCCTGGAGTGCAAGAGTTGGGCCAGAAGAGTCCCGGGCTGCCCACGAGGGTGGGGGCCACGCCCACTCCCCTAGGGCGCGCCCCCTGCCTCGTGGACAGCTCGGAGACTGTTGGGGAACGTTGCAGAAAATTAAAATTTTTCCTACGGTTTCACCAAGATCCATCTATGAGTTCATCTAAGCAACGAGTCAAGGGAGTGAGTTTGCATCTACATACCACTTGTAGATCGAGTGCGAAAGCGTTCAAGGGGATGGTGATGATGGAGTCGTACTCGCCGTCATTCGGATCACCGATGACCAAGTGCTGAACGGACAGCACATCCGCGTTCAACACACGTACGGTACGGACGATGTCTCCTCCGTCTTGATCCAGCAAGTATGAAGGAGAAGTTGAGGAAGACAGCTCCAACGGCAGCACGACGGCGTGGTGTTGTTGGAGTGACAGTTCTCCGGCAGGGCTTCGCCAAGCACACGCGGAGGAGGAGAGGTGTTGGGAGGGAGGGCTGCGCCTTGGCTTGTGTTCTGCAGCCCTCCCCTCACCCCTCTATTTATAGGGGGAAGGGAGAAGGGGCCCGGCCCCTCTAGATGGCATCTAGAGGGGGGGCGGCGGCCAAGGGGAGGGGGGACTTGCCCACCAAGCAAGGGGGGCGCCCCCTCTAGGGTTCCCCACCCCCAACCCTAGGCGCATGGGCCCAAGGGGGGGGGGGCGCCCAGCCCACCAGGGGCTGGCTCCTTCCTCACGCAGACCATGTGGCCCCGGGAGGTGGCCCCTCCAGTGGACCCCGGAACCCTTCCGGTGGCCCAGTACAATACCGATATGCCCTGAAACTTTCCGTGTCCGCTTGACAACTTCCCATATATAAATCTTTACCTCCGGACTGTTCCGAACTCCTCGTGACGTCCGAGATCTCATCCGGGACTCCGAACAACATTCGGTAATCACATACAAGTCTTCCTAATAACCCTAGCGTCATCGAACCTTAAGTGTATAGACCCTACGGGTTCGGGAGACACGCAGACATGACCGAGACGGCTCTCAGGTCAATAACCAACAGCGGGTCTGGATACCCATGTTGGCTCCCACATGCTCCTCGATGATGTCATCGGATGAACCACGATGTCGAGGATTCAAGCAACCCCGTATACTATTCCCTTTGTCAATCGGTACGTTACATGCTCGAGACTCGATCGTCGGTATCCCAATACCTCGTTCAGTCTCGTTATCGGCAAGTCACTTTACTCGTACCGTATATGCATGATCCCGTGACCAAACACTTGGTCCTTTTGAGCTCATTATGATGATGCATTACCGAGTGGGCCCAGAGATAGCTCTCCGTCATACGGAGTGACAAATCCCAGTCTCGATCCGTGTCAACCCAACACACTTTCGGAGATACCTGTAGTGCACCTTTATAGTCACCCGATTACGTTGTGACGCTTTGGTACACCCAAAGCACTCCCTCGGTATCCGGGAGTTACACGATCTCATGGTCTAAGGAAGAGATACTTGACATTGAAAAGCTCTAGCAAAACGAACTACACGATCTTGTGCTATGCTCAGATTGGGTCTTGTCCATCACGTCATTCTCCTAATGACGTGATCCCGTTGTCAATGACATCTGATGTCCATAGTCAGGAAACCATGACTATCTGTTGACCAACGAGCTAGTCAACTAGAGGCTTAATAGGGACGTATTGTGGTCGATGTATTCACACGTGTATTACGATTTCCGGATAATACAATTATAGCATGACACTACAAGAAATCTGTTAATACATGACGGATCTAGTCCGTCATGGACCAGTTAAAAACTATCATGGGCCCTCGTGCATGACGGATCTGTAATTCGTCATGTATATCGCGTCATAATTTCACATCATCCCTTCCTTGACGGTTCTTGACCGTCATGGATCTGCATCAGGCCCGCCCAAGCCCAAACCTCTGTGATGGCAACAATCCGTCATGGACTAACACCACGTAGGATTTTCGATGAATGACATGTCTGCCTACGTGGATACTATTTTCCGTCACAAAAATCGTCATCGATTTGGGCACTATTTAAATTTGGTCGAGCCCATTAGCACATTCATTTCTACCTCTTTAACCCATTTATTTCTGCCTAATTTTGACCAAGAATGTTTTTGGCATAATGCGTCTCACTAATCCAAATGCCAATTTCTGCCCAAGAGGCAGTATTTGCAATGTGTCAGAACATTACACAGTTGATTCAGTTTGTAGCCATCCGTATGTAAATACAACATAGCAGTTTACAAAATCCTTCTATGAAGTGATAACTTACAACATATATGGACAATATATCACACAAGGTTAGGAACCGATACAACCTATTTTACATCAACATAACATACAAGCTATTGAGGCTGTTATTCATGTTTTGCTGTCGGTCCCCCTGTGGCAACTATCATGTCATGGCTGATTGTGATGGCGGCACTAAGTAGCTCGCTACCTAATCTTCCCTGTCATATTTACAAGAACCTTATTAGATATTTGTAGATATGAATAGATCATACAAATAAGAGAATTACAACAAATATAAAAATGAACTAAATGTTGTCAAAAATTCTTAAATCTTATAGTGCCTACAAATGAGAATAACATTGCATCTACTATAAAATGAGAGTAAACATGAAGTTGCTTAAAATTAATCCAAAGAAAAGCCTGTCAAATGGAAGTCAAATGACAAAGAAACAAAACATATATCACAGAACTGAAGTACTATAGTAGTAGTAGTTGAGGCCATATAAACATGCCAAAAAAATGGCATCACTAACAAATAATATCCTCGCCATGATGTGTAAACTTGTCAACCCGTGAACATTTGAAGTTTACGCCAACCAGGTCAACGAGCAACAGCATAAAATTAAATTTTATTTATGCTGCAAGTACATCTCAAAGGGCTGACAAATAATAAAAAATACTTGCTGCCCACTTGACATAGTACTATTATTATAACAGGAAACAATAATCCAATTAAATGAATGATTATATATGTATACAGGGTGACAACGGTAGGAACAAGGCTTGCGCATGTGTGAGAGATGATTCATCATCACTCATGTATATTAATAGTGCAAGCATGTATATGCATCAGCAGCAAAACAACATATGCTAAGGCGTGTATTGTTTTTAATGGCATACTGCATGCATAATAAACAATGTTATTGTGCAGCCACCTAGTGCTATACATATTTAGTTTCCTAGCAGCAAGGATGCCAGGAAGCACATGGTATACAGATTAAAAAGTTGATATACCTTCTTAAGACTGTTAGATATTAGATTCAAAGCAGCAAGAACAATCAAGTATTTTTTCCATAGCCTGCACAAGATAAGGTGATGTGAATGCACCTGCAAGCACAAAATTCAGACTATGAGCTACCATAAACCATATTAAAACATATATGCTAATGTTTTTGAGAAGTCTGTTAGGTGTTAGATTCACACTATCATTTACCAAAATTGAGAAAAATAATAGTACTATCAATCTTTTCTTAATAATCTCTATTTCCTTTACTTGCTTGGATCCTAGTTATTTGTGCGTCTATAAAAACAAATCTCTTTAGCCAATAACAAACCTAAGTTATTTTTCAAAATGTAGTAATTTTTATAGTTGCCTTTTCAAGCATGGTCCAGATTTTCCCATAACTAGAATATCCCTAAGCTGTTAATTTCCAAATTTATGCAACATGCAAACAGTTCACCAGTAAACCTTTGATATATTGTATATTTAAATATCACAAAACAAAGTCCTAGCTTATTGCAAAGCAATGCTGCAAAACTAAAACATATCAGAGAGAACACACTACACATGGTATACCGAATAGAATAACTGTGAGAGGCAAGTTCCAACTCCATTGTCCAGAATATCTAGTTGATATTGATCTGGCTGTCTAAAATCCTCTGAAGGAAGAAGTACGACTACAAAAATACATGTTAGCTCTTAACATGTAAAAGAGATAGTTAGTGGGATCAATGATTTCCTGAATTGTGGCCAAACCTCATACAGAACATGAGACAAACATGTTCTGCTTGACCCCAAAGACAATTAGAATTCCGGTTCAATACATCCTAGTTATGCTTAATGACATCAACTAGATTCTTGTTACTTAAATTAACTGTGCTAACCCATGTACTACAGCGACAATAGGAGTAATCGTGGCTATAAGAGATCTTGATCAACAGATGTATGTATCATTCAAAAATATTGGAATGCAGTATCAAGTGGTCGGAGCATACCATTATTACCTTGCTAGTGAACACGCATTATTTAAGGCATTTGCTTAATTGGCCTTTAGTTTCAGGCCAACAACATCATTCAGAGTGCACTTATGAAACAAGGTTGTTCAGATTAACGACTTGCTGACCTGGCTCGACTTGCACGCTTCCATCAACTGCCTGTTGTCTCCGCATATTTGTTGGTTCACACCGGCAGCCAACAGTCGACATCACCGTCATACATTCACTTCTCTGCTATACCTATCAAATCAAACACTAAAAAATTAGTGAGTGAAACAGGCTACGCTGTGCATATTAACCAAGATAATTACCACAGCTGAACAAGTGAAATATATATATGTATAAGTGATATGCATATTAACCCAGAAAATTATGAACTACAAAATACTTCCTTCAATTTCCCTCACTGTCAAGGACACAATAGAAAAAACTAGAGGTGCAATAGCTAATGCAAGAAAAAACAGAATTCCTACTTGCTAAATTAGTCCATTCTTCGGGCCCATGAAAGCTAGTAGTCCACATTTAACAGTTTATGGTTCAGCCACGGGCTCACAACAGAGGAGATAGGCAGAGGTACAAGTGCTTAACTATAAAGAATCTTTAAAGACTCAATTAGCCCCCACAAAACTTCTCATTTCAAGCCATTTGGATTGCCTCTTTATTTAGCTTGACACCAAAACTATTACTGCACAAGGTAAACATATATGTTCCATGCTTGCAAGAACAGGAACTTGTTCAAATATATACGGATGAACACGCTCAGTCAGTCAAAGCACATCCTAAGAAGAAAAGATGGGCTGGAGGAGTGGAAAAGTGGTTTGAGGTGTTCACCTGAGCAAGGGAGGGCCTCCAGTGCTCCAAATGCAGCGGAGGAGGTTGCCATATAATGCTCCACCGCGCCAGAGACGCATGAGAGGAGGTTGGGGTCGCTGTTGTGCAGCCCACCGCGGGCGAGCGCACCAAAGAAGGCGCCATCCAGGAGGAGGAGAGGGCGCAAGGGGACGCGGTGTGCACCGGAGCAGAGCCGCCGGAGACGTAGTGTAATAGCTGCCCTAGTTAACAATCTTACTCTTGGTCAATTGATTGGGTGAGATTAATAAATTACTTTTATTCCAAAAGCAAGAAAAATGCAAGGAACCAACAGGACCATCTCATGGGCATTTAATTATTAAACTAGTAGTTGCTTAGCTAACTAGCAGATCTCACAACCTATTGCCTGCACGGTGAAAAAAGAAAAGTAAATAGCCAGCAGTGCAAGTCTATCATTGGCTGTAACTTGCTAGTATCATGAAACGAAGTGGGCACATTCTCTGCATCAGGTTCAATCCAAGAAAATATGAGAGCCAATGGAGAACTATCCTAGAGCACAGCAACAATCACTTGGAAAGAAAAGAAAAACAGAGCAAGAGGATTGACCTCGCTGTCCATCTCGTCCAGCTCGTCGGGCTCGAGCGTGGGGTCTGGGTCATCGCCGTCCATGGAACTGGAGAGGCAGAGAGCTCCTATTGATCCGAATCAAAGTAAAAAAACGATTGGGGATGGGAAAGAGAAGGAAGGAATGAAAAGAGTGAGGAGATGAGGGGAGTAGGGAGGGACCTTGTGCTGGGCGTCGTCGTCGCCGGTGAGGTCGAGCTTGGGCGTCCCGCGGGTCACGGTCGTCGTGCTCCTCGCCCGGCACTTGCTGCTCCGAATCTCCAGATAGCGAGGCAGTTGTGCGGCCTGGGCGACGGAGGAGGGAGGCCCCTGCCATAGATCCATGTCCCTGGTCTTTGGTGGCGAGCAACAGTGGCGCGCCGCAGCGGCTAGGGTTGGCCGCCACTTCCATCGGGTCGCTGCAGCCGTCGTCGCTATGGATCTCGGGTCGCCGTCGTCGGCTGGAGGCGGGGAGATTGGGGCAGAGGATGGGGACGAGGAGAGGCGTGGCGTGGCGGCGGAGGACGGGGACGAGGAGAGGCAGGGCATGGTAGTGACGGCGGATGAAGAAAGAGATTGGGGATGGATTTGTGTTAGGGTTAGCTTTTATATGGGAAAAATAGGGCTTTAGGCGGGCTTTTCGCGGGCTTGCGGGGCTGTACTAGGCCGTGCATGACGGTTTTCGAAACTGTCACCAGAAATCCGTCATGCATTAACAGGTTTCTTGTAGTGTGAATAAAAGACAATTATCATGAACAAGAAAATATAATAATAATGCTTTTATTATTGCCTCTAGGGCATATTTCCAACAGTCTCCCACTTGCACTAGAGTCAATAATCTAGTTACATTGTGATGAATCGAACACCCATAGAGTTCTCGTGTTGATCATGTTTTGCCCATGGAAGAGGTTTAGTCAACGGATCTGCGACATTCAGATCCGTATGCACTTTACAAATTTCTATGTCTCCATCTTGAACATTTTCACGGATGGAGTTGAAGCGACGCTGATGTGCCTGGTCTTCTTGTGAAACCTGGGCTCCTTGGCAAGGGCAATAGCTTCAGTGTTGTCACAGAAGAGTTTGATCGGCCCCGACGCATTGGGTATGACTCCTAGGTCGGTGATGAACTCCTTCACCCAAATTGCTTCATGCGCTGCCTCCGAGGCTGCCATGTACTCCGCTTCACATGTAGATCCCGCCACGACGCTCTGCTTACAGCTGCACCAGCTTACTGCTCCACCATTCAACATATACACGTATCCGGTTTGTGACTTAGAGTCATCCAGATCTGTGTCGAAGCTAGCGTCGACGTAACCCTTTACGACGAGCTCTTCGTCACCTCCATAAACGAGAAACATGTCCTTAGTCCTTTTCAGGTACTTTAGGATATTCTTGACCGCTGTCCAGTGTTCCTTGCCGGGATTACTTTGGTACCTTCCTACCAAACTTACGGCAAGGTTTACATCAGGTCTGGTACACAGCATGGCATACATAATAGATCCTATGGCTGAAGCATAGGGGATGAAGCTCATCTCTTCTTTATCTTTTGCCGTGGTCGGGCATTGAGCTGAGCTCAGTCTCACACCTTGCAGTACAGGCAAGAACCCTTTCTTGGACTGATCCATTTTGAACTTCTTCAAAATCTTATCAAGGTATGTGCTTTGTGAAAGACCTATGAGGCGTCTCGATCTATCTCTATAGATCTTGATGCCTAATATATAAGCAGCTTCTCCAAGGTCCTTCATTGAAAACACTTATTCAAGTAGGCCTTAATGCTGTCCAAGAATTCTATATCATTTCCCATCAAAAGTATGTTATCTACATATAATATGAGAAATGCTACAGAGCTCCCACTCACTTTCTTGTAAATGCAGGCTTCTCCATAAGTCTGCATAAACCCAAACGCTTTGATCATTTCATCAAAGCGAATGTTCCAACTCCGAGATGCTTGCACCAGCCCATAAATGGATCGCTGGAGCTTGCATACTTTGTCAAGATTCTTAGGATCGACAAAACCTTCCGCTGCATCATATACAACTCTTCCTTAAGATAACCATTAAGGAACGCTGTTTTGACGTCCATCTGCCATATCTCATAATCATAGTATGCGGCAATTGCTAACATGATTCGGACGGACTTAAGCTTCGCTACGGAGAGAAAGTCTCATCGTAGTCAATCCCTTGAACTTGCCGATAACCCTTAGCGACAAGTCGAGCTTTATAGATGGTGACATTACCATCTGCGTCCGCCTTCTTCTTAAAGATCCATTTGTTTTCTATCGCCGATCATCGGGCAAGTCAGTCAAAGTCCATACTATGTTTTCATACATGGATTCTATCTCGGATTTCATGGCTTCTAGCCATTTGTTGGAATCTGTGCCCGCCATCGCTTCTTTATAGTTCGAAGGTTCATCGTTGTCTAACAACATGATTTCCAGGACAGGGTTGCCGTACCACTCTGGTGCGGAACGTGTCCTTGTGGACCTACGAAGTTCAGTAGCTACTTGATCCGAAGTACCTTGATCATCATCATTATTTTCCTCTTCAGTTGGTGTAGGCATCACAGGAACATTTTCCTGAGCTGCACTACTTTCCCGTTCAAGAGGTAGTACTTCATCGAAGTTCTACTTTCCTCCCACTTACTTCTTTCGAGAGAAACTCTTTTCCAGAAAGGATCCGTTCTTGGCAACAAAGATCTTGCCCTCGGATCTTAAGTAGAAGGTATACCCAATGGTTTCTTTAGGGTATCCTATGAAGACGCATTTTTCCGACTTGGGTTCGAGCTTTTCAGGTTGAAGTTTCTTGACATAAGCATCGCATCCCCAAACTTTTAGAAACGACAGCTTAGGTGTCTTCCCAAACCATAATTCATACGGTGTCGTCTCAACGGATTTAGACGGTGCCCTATTTAAAGTGAAGTAGCTGTCTCTAGAGCGTATCCCCAAAATGATAGTGGTAAATCGGTAAGAGACATCATGGATCGCACCATATCCAATAGAGTGCGACACGACGCTCGGACACACCGTTACGCTGAGGTGTTCCAGCGGCGTGAGTTGTGAAACGATTCCACATTTTCTTAAGTGTGTACCAAATTCGTGACTTAAATATTCTCCTCCACGATCCGATCGTAAGAATTTTATCTTTCGGTCACGTTGATTCTCTACTTCATTCTGAAATTCCTTGAACTTTTCAAAGGTCTCAGACTTGTGTTTCATCAAGTAGACATACCCATATCTACTCAAGTCATCTGTGAGAGTGAGAACATAACGATATCCTCCGCGAGCCTCAAAACTCATTGGACCGCACACATCGGTATGTATGATTTCCAACAAGTTGGTTGCTCGCTCCATTGTTCCGGAGAACGGAGTCTTGGTCATTTTGCCCATGAGGCATGGTTCGCATGTGTAAAATGATTCATAATCGAGAGACTCTAAAGTCCATTAGCATGGAGCTTCTTCATGCGCTTGACACCAATGTGACCAAGGCGGCAGTGCCACAAGTATGTGGGACTATCGTTATCAACTTTACATCTTTTGGTATTCACACTATGAATATGTGTAATATTACGCTCGAGATTCATTAAGAATAAACCATTGACCATCGGAGCATGACCATAAAACATATCTCTCATATAAATAGAACAACCATTATTCTCGGATTTAAATGAGTAGCCATCTCGCATTAAACGAGATCCAGATACAATGTTCATGCTCAAACTTGGCACTAAATAACAATTATTGAGGTTCATAACTAATCCCGTGGGTAAATGTAGAGGTAGCGTGCCGACGGCGATCACATCGACCTTGGAACCATTCCCGACGCGCATCGTCACCTCGTTCTTTGCCAGTCTCCGCTTATTCCGCAGCTCCTGCTGTGAGTTACAAATATGAGCAACGACACCGGTATCAAATACCCAGGAGTTACTACGAGTACTGGTAAGGTACACATCAATTACATGTATATCAAATATACCTTTGGTGTTGCCGGCCTTCTTATCCGCTAAGTATTTGGGGCAGTTCCGCTTCCAGTGACCCTTCCCCTTGCAATAAAAGCACTCAGTCTCAGGCTTGGGTCCATTCTTTGACTTCTTCCCGCAACTTGCTTACCGGGCGGCAACCTCCTTGCCATCCTTCTTGAAGTTCTTCTTGCCCTTGCCCTTCTTGAACTTAGTGGTTTTGTTGACCATCAACACTTGATGTTCTTTCTTGATTTCAACCTCTGCTGACTTCAGCATTGAGAATACTTCGAATGGTCTTCACCATCCCCTGCATATTGTAGTTCATCACAAAGCTCTTGTAGCTCGGTGGGAGCGATCAAGGTTTCTGTCAATGACCGCCTCGTCCGGGAGGTTTATGTCCAGCTGGGACAGGCGGTTGTGCAACCCAGACATTTTGAGTATGTGCTCACTGACAGAATTGTTTTCCTCCATCTTACAACTATAGAACTTGTCGGAGACTTCATATCTCTCGACTCGGGCATGAGCTTGGAAAACTAGTTTCAGCTCTTCGAACATCTCATATGCTCCGTGTTGCTCAAAACGCTTTTGGAGCCCCGGTTCTAAGCTGTAAAGCATGCCGCACTGAACGAGGGAGTAATCATCAGCATGAGTCTGCCAAGCATTCATAATGTCTTGGTTCTCTGGGACGGGAGCGTCACCTAGCGGTCCTTCTAGGACATATTGTTTCCTGGCAGCTATGAGGATGATCCTCAGGTTCCGGACCCAGTCCGTATAGTTGCTGCCATCATCTTTCAGCTTGGTTTTCAGAGGAACGCGTTGAAGTTCAGGTTGACATGAGCGTTGGACATTTGATCTACAAGACATATTTGCAAAAGTTTTAGACTAAGTTCATGATAATTAAGTTCATCTAATCAAATTGTTTTAATGAACTCCCACTCAGATTAGACATCCCTCTAGTCATCTAAGTGTTACACGATCCGAGTCGACTAGGCCGTGTCCGATCATCACGTGAGACGGACTAGTCATCGTCGGTGAACATTCTCATGTTGATCGTATCTTCCAAACGACTCGTGTTCGACCTTTCGGTCTGCGTGTTCCGAGGCCATGTCTGTATATGCTAGGCTCGTCAAGTTAACCGTAAGTGTTTTGCATGTGTAAAACTGTCTTACACCCGTTGTATGTGAACGTAAGGATCTATCACACCCGATCATCACGTGGTGCTTGAACCATTTAACTTTAGCAACGGTGCACAGTTAGGGGAGAACACTTCTTGAAATTGTTGTAAGGGATCATCTTATTTACTACCGTCGTTCTAAGTAAACAAGATGCATAAACATAATAAACATCACATGCAATTATATAGTAGTGACATGATATGGCCAATATCATATAGCTCCATTGATCTCCATCTTCGGAGCTCCATGATCATCTTGTCACCGGCATGACACCATGATCTCCATCATCGTGTCTTCATGAAGTTGTCATGCCAACGACTACTTCTACTTCTATGGCTAACGCGTTTAGCAATAAAGTAAAGTAATTTACATGGCGTTCTTCAATGACACGCAGGTCATACAAAATAAAGACAACTCCTATGGCTCCTGCCGGTTGTCATACTCATCGACATGCAAGTCGTGATTCCTATTACAAGAACATGATCTCATACATCACAATATGTCATTCATCATTCATCACAACTTCTGGCCATATCACATCACATGACAATTGCTGCAAAAACAAGTTAGACGTCCTCTAATTGTTGTTGCATCTTTTACGTGGCTGCAATTGGGTTCTAGCAAGAACGTTTTCTTACCTACGAATAACCACAACGTGATTTTGTCAACTTCTATTTACCCTTCATAAGGACCCTTTTCATCGAATCCGCTCCAACTAATGTGGGAGAGACAGACACCCGCCAGCCACCTTATGCAACTAGTGCATGTCAGTCGGTGGAACCGGTCTCACGTAAGCGTACGTGTAAGGTTGGTCTGGGCCTCTTCATCCCACAATACCGCTGAAGCAAGATAAGACTAGTAGCGGCAAGCAAGTTGACAAGATCTACGCCCACAACAAAATTGTGTTCTACTCGTGCAATAGAGAACTACGCATAGACCTAGCTCATGATGCCACTGTTGGGGAACGTTGCAGAAAATTAAAATTTTTCCTACGGTTTCACCAAGATCCATCTATGAGTTCATCTAAGCAACGAGTCAAGGGAGTGAGTTTGCATCTACATACCACTTGTAGATCGAAAAGTGAAGCGTTCAAGGGGATGGTGATGATGGAGTCGTACTCGCCGTCATTCGGATCACCGATGACCAAGTGCTGAACGGACAGCACCTCCGCGTTCAACACACGTACGGTACGGACGACGTCTCCTCCGTCTTGATCCAGCAAGGATGAAGGAGAAGTTGAGGAAGACATCTCCAACGGCAGCATGACGGCGTGGTGTTGTTGGAGTGACAGTTCTCCGGCAGGGCTTCGCCAAGCACACGCGGAGGAGGAGAGGTGTTGGGGAGGGGAGGGGCTGCGCCTTGGCTTGTGTTCTGCAGCCCTCCCCTCACCCCTCTATTTATAGGGGGAAGGGAGAAGGGGGCCGGCCCCTCTAGATGGCATCTAGAGGGGGGGCGGCGGCCAAGGGGAGGGGGTACTTGCCCCGCAAGCAAGGGGGCGCCCCCTCTAGGGTTCCCACCCCCCCCCCCCCAACCCAAGGCGCATGGGCCCAAAGGGGGGGGGGCGTGCCCAGCCCACCAGGGGCTGGCTCCTTCCCCACGCAGCCCATGTGGCCCCCCGGGAGGAGTGGCCCCTCCCGGTGGACCCCCGGAACCCTTCCGGTGGCCCCGGTAGAATACCGATATGCCCCCGAAACTTTTCGGTGTCCGTTTGACAACTTCCCATATATAAATCTTTACCTCCGTACTGTTCCGGAACTCATCGTGACGTCCGGGATCTCATCCGGGACTCCGAACAAGATTCGGTAATCACATACAAGTCTTCCTAATAACCCTAGCGTCACCGAACCTTAAGTGTGTAGACCCTACAGGTTCGGGAGACACGCAGGCATGACCGAGACGGCTCTTAGGTCAATAACCAACAGCGGGGTCTGGATACCCATGTTGGCTCCCACATGCTCCTCGATGATGTCATCAGATGAACCACGATGTCGAGGATTCAAGCAACCCCGTATACTATTCCCTTTGTCAATCGGTACGTTACATGCCCGAGACTCGATCGTCGGTATCCCAATACCTCGTTCAGTCTCGTTACCGGCAAGTCACTTTACTCGTACCGTAATGCATGATCCCGTGACCAAACACTTGGTCACTTTGAGCTCATTATGATGATGCATTACCGAGTGGGCCCAGAGATACCTCTCCGTCATACGGAGTGACAAATCCCAGTCTCGATCCGTGTCAACCCAACAGACACTTTCGGAGATACCTATAGTGCACCTTTATAGTCACCCAGTTACGTTGTGACGTTTGGTACACCCAAAGCACTCCTACGGTATCCGGGAGTTACACGATCTCATGGTCTAAGGAAGAGATACTTGACATTGAAAAAGCTCTAGCAAAACGAACTACACGATCTTGTGCTATGCTCAGGATTGGGTCTTGTCCATCACGTCATTCTCCTAATGACGTGATCCCGTTGTCAATGACATCTGATGTCCATAGTCAGGAAACCATGACTATCTGTTGACCAACGAGCTAGTCAACTAGAGGCTTACTAGGGACGTATTGTGGTCTATGTATTCACACGTGTATTACGATTTCCGGATAATACAATTATAGCATGAATAAAAGACAATTATCATGAACAAGGAAATATAATAATAATGCTTTTATTATTGCCTCTAGGGCATATTTCCAACAGAGACCCCCCTGACAAGAATCCTACGCTAAAATATCCTATAAATACTGAAACCTCTATAAAAGAACTTATATCGGGAGTTCCGCCGCCGCAAGCCTCTGTAGCCACCAAAAACCAATCGGGGCCCTGTTCCGGCACCCTGCCGGAGGGGGGATCCCTCACCGGTGGCCATCTTCATCATCCCGGCGCTCTCCATGACGAGGAGGGAGTTGTTCACCCTCGGGGCTGACGGTATGTACCAGTAGCTATGTGTTTGATCTCTCTCTCTCTCTCTCTCTCTCTCTCTCTCTCTCTCTCGTGTTCTTGATTTGGCACGATCTTGATGTATCGTGAGCTTTGCTATTATAGTTGGATCTTATGATGTTTCTTCCCCTCTACTCTCTTCTAATGGATTGAGCTTTCCCTTTGAAGTTATCTTATCGGATTGAGTCTTTAAGTATTTGAGAACATTTGATGTATGTCTTGTCGTGCTTATTTGTGGTGACATTGGGATATTCACGTGATCTTCTTGATGTATGTTTTGGTGATCAACTTGCGGGTCGAGTGACCTTGTGAACTTATGCATAGGGCTTGGCACACGTTTTCGTCTTGACTGTCCAGTAGAAACTTTCGGGCACTCTTTGAAGTACTTTGTGTTTGTTTGAATAGATGAATCTGAAATTGTGTGATGCATATCGTATAATCATGCCCACGGATACTTGAGGTGACAATGGAGTATCTAGGTGACATTAGGGTTTTGGTTGATTTGTGTCTTAAGGTGTTATTCTAGTATTAACTCTATGATGGATTGAACGGAAAGAATAACCTCATGTTATTTTACTACACACTCTTGAATAGATATATCAAAAAGGATAACTTTGAGGTGGTTTCATACCCTACCATAATCTCTTCGTTTGTTCTCCGCTACTAATGACTTGGGACTGACTCTTTGTTGCATGTTGAGGGATAGTTATATGATCTAATTATGTTATTATTGTTGAGAGAACTTGCACTAGTGAAAGTATGAACCTTAGACCTTGTTTCCTATAGTTGCAATACCATTTACGCTCACTTTTATCGCTTGCAACCTTGCTGTTTTTATAATTTCAGATTACAAATACCTTTATTTACCATCCATATTGCACTTGTATCACCATCTCTTCGCCGAACTAGTGCACCTATACAATTTACCATTGTATTGGGTGTGTTGGGGACACAAGAGACTCTTTGTTATTTGGTTGCAAGGTTGTTTGAAAGTGGCCATCTTCATCCAACACCTCCCACGGATTGATAAAACTTAGTTCATCCATTTGAGGGAAATTTGCTACTGTCTTACAAACCTCTGCATTTGGAGGCCCAACAACATCTACAAGAAGGTTGCGTAGTAGATATCAGGTGACGATGAGCACCGTCTGCTGACGGATGTGTACAACATCCTGGGGTTGTAGATAAACATCATTAGTCTAGGACAACTCAATGTGAATGGTTTTCCAACCGCAAGCAACTCCGCATCGTGCCTATCCGCGACAGGCAACCGCCTTCATGAAGTATAAATGCAAATAACATAGCCCAATTGTGTGTGCGCGCGGTGCAGAGATGATGCTTGGATGTGGCATTAGTGTTTGGCTCACCAGCAATTTGGACCCGTGCAGAAGATGCCGCGAGATGGGTTGGTGAATGGCGAGCAGATGATTGGCCACGCCAACCAACTCCGCCATGCCTCTCTCATAAGGAAGCAACAACGGGCCACGTTCCTACAGGCAACCTCATACCGGTCAAGCATGAAGACTTAGTTGATGCAACCAGATCACGTTGGCGACTCCAGGCTGGAAGAGCTATTTCCTTCTGATGGTCGAGGAGTTGAGCAATCATATGTGGCTCGTGCAAATGGAAGGATGAATGTAACTACGTGAGTTAGCGATCTGGCGCATTAAGGATGTGGCGGAAGTGCACAGGGACTGCACACTGTAGACGCCGCCTCTCATCTACTTCAATAAAGATGATTGTAAACATCACAATGATGCAGAGGCCCAAAGGTTTCAACCTCCATATCAAAAAGAAAATAAAATTATACGACATTAAAAGTTTCGATATTTAATGGCCCACTCTGATACTGCACTTTATTAACACTAGCAAAGTGGCCCGCTCGATTCGCGGGCTAGAACTTTATAAAGTTAGTAGAAAAAGCCTCATTTATCCCGGTTGCCGAACCGGGACTAAAGGGTCGGTACTAAAGCCCAATACCTTTAGTCCCAGTTCGCCCAGGAACCAGGACAAATTTGGCTCCACGTGACCATGCGGCTTGCCCAGGCAGGCGGGCCTTTTGTCCCGGTTAGAGCCACCAACCGGGACCAAAAGGCTTCCACGCGTCAGCAGTTCAGGGGCTGGGGTTTTTGTTTTTTTTTTCTGAAGGGGGGGGGGGGAGGGGGTTGGGGGTTTTGGGGGTTTTGTAAGGTTAATTTAGGGGTTCTATATATTGTGTTAGCTAGCTAATAGAGAGAAGTGTCATCTCTTATCTCCGTGCTTGGTCGACACTATGTACTATACGTATAGAGAGGACTCGACACGCTAGCTAGCTATCTAGTACGCAAATGAAGGAAACCATTAAGTGCAGAAGATCGTCGTGAACATATACAGAGAGAAGTGACCGACCTCTCCTTCTCCGAGAGATTAGTCGAACAACAAGTTTTCGTATATCTATCTGACGCTACTAGCTACATATATACAATATAAGATAGATTAGAATTCTTAAAGTCTGAAGTCAAGTGCCACATGGCATTCTTCGGCTTTATTAATGACGTAGTCAAGAAAGAATCCCGTCAATTCCTCTTGAATTGCTTTTATGCGATCATGTGGTAGGAGCTCATCCCGCAGCTGCCAGATCTAAATCAAAGAAAAGGGTCAATACATGTGTATGAATGAAAGTCTCAACACAAATGATGGTAATAAAATAAAATTACGAATATTTTCCCTTACGCATTTGATATTGTTTTTCAGTGTAGCTCCGCTTATTCTTGGCCATCTCGTTGTAGATGAACTCGCAAACATAGTATGCACGGAAATTATTTTCTTGTTCCTGCAACAAGCACTTTACAAGAAATAGAGGACAATTAAACTGATAAGGAAGCATGCTAAATGCTATTGATGAAACTAGCTACAATCAATGGGAGATGCGCGGAACTAGGTAGTAGTACTTACTTTCGGTTGTTTAAATGTCAGCTCGGTCGACAGTCCCGGAGAAATTGCGGTGAACTTGTTCCAAACTCTGCCAGACAAAGAAAATAATTACTTGATATCAGGAAATGAAAAAAGTTGCCGATATGGTGCGATAATGATGGATTGAACTTACTTCTGGAGCATTCCAGTCATGTCCGCATAGTCCTCGGGATCTTTTCGTCTCGATTCTAAGACGATTACTTCTGCCTTCTCAAGCTTAATCACTAGGAGAATAAAGTGGAAGCTGCGCACATGCACAACTCATCAGGTACATGAATATAACGTCAATTAATAAGGGAAACCGAATATGCACAAGACGCTAGCACTCACCTGAAGTTGCAAGGAAAGAGTATTTTATCTTTCGTTTGAGTTTTGAGCAACGATCTGAGCAAGTTGTCCTCGGTCTCTTCGGCTTTATTTTTGAACGTGTATTCAAGTATGACATTTGGGTTAATGAACCGAATGTCATAGATTTGTGCTTTTCTGCATTCAATGATCTTCAATCTGCATAAGATAGTGAGGATAATTATATATACATGCAATGAAAGAGCTGAGCTATATATATAGAGACTTAATTACAGAAAGTAGTACTTACAGACAGTAGCAAGCCACAAGTGATTTTTCGAGGGCCTTTTTATTGTAGAACTGGAAAAACTCGTCAAAATCAACAGTTAACAGTTCTTGGCCAATGATGTCGTGGTCCTCTTTAATCAGCATCGACAAAGCATCCTTCCCAGACTCTCTGCAGGTTTTCATGTACCAGTCGTGGAATCTTCGCATCATCATTGTTAGAACAAGAGTATCTTTGACGAGAGGCTTCCGGTAATGGTATTTGAATTCGTCCACCTCCATTGTTGCAAATTCTACATCGTCGGGCAGGTAATCGCCAATAGTGAAACCGGGCAGCAGCAGCTGATTTGCGACGATATCGCTAGACACCTTGAGCGGGGGGGATGATTGGTTCTCCTGTTCACCGAGATGGGGAATTTGCTTCCACTTCTTCGTTCTTTCAACCTTTTTTCAGTTGAAGTACTTCCCGACTGGCGCGGTTCTTGCACTATCTTTTTAAGACAGTGGAGATGGTTGTTATCCGGCGAACGCGGTGGTGCTCGTGTCAGGGCATCTAAAGTGCGCTTTGCCTTTTCACCGGCTCTATCTTCTCCTCCGGTGGTGGATGTTTCTTAGCTCTTACCGCTTCAAAGAAGTCGTTCACTTGGCCTTGAACGACCTGCTCGTTTTCCTCCACGTTCGTCTCGTATGGTAACTTCGCTAGAGGATTCAGAGACGATGGACCGAATATGTATTGCCTCCCGCCTCTGGCTGTACTGCTAGACGCCGGAGCAGCCGGAGCGGCTGTGGCTGTGTTGTTTCGTTTCTTAAGAGGCGGAGCAGTTGGAGGCGGACTGCTACGACGCGCCGGAGCAGCCGGAGCGGCGGCATCTGTGTTCCACCGTCACTTACGAGGCGAGGAAGGAGGAGCCGGCTGCTCGGACGCCCAGAACAGGCGAAGAAGGTGGCGGAGTACTGCTGGCCTCACGCGCCGGAGCTGGAGGCAGAGTGCCCTGAACACTCCCGGAGGAGGAGGAGGAGGCGGAGTGCGCAGCTGACTCGCAGGAGGCGTGAAGTTCAGACGCTTGATGTGCTCCTTCCGCCATATACACGGAGTCTTTAGAGCAAGACCCAGCTGAGTCTCCCCTTCACCTGTAGGGTGGTCAAGCTGGAGCTCCTCAAATCCCTCCGTTATTTCATCCACCATCACAACAGCATAGCCTCGTGGAATCGGATGGCAGTGAAAAGTTACTCCGGATGAAGGAGGGAACACAGAGCCAACAACCGCCTTGACGTTGAGCTGAAGCCATTGCCTCATAAGGTGGCACTTGTGTGAATCTGTGATAAAATCCACGGGGTCGCTAGGACCCGTCAAGTCAGGCAGCCGAACGAGCTCGGTGGAACCGACGCTACTTCTCCGTTGAGATGGCGGGGTAGCTTCTGGGGTAGCTTCTTGGGCAGGATCTCGCAGCTGGTTCTCAACATCTTGTTGTTCCTCTATCTTTAGTACCCTTCCCTTAAGCTGCTGTAGTTCGCTCTACTCCACTTTCTTCCTCCTCTCTTGGGTATTGTAACCGCCTGCATCGGGAAACCCAACGTTCCATGCAATAGAGCCTGGCATGCGTTGTCTTTGTCCAGGGTGCTCATGGTCCCCGAGGGCCCTTGTGAGCTCGTTGTTCTCTCTGTCGGGAACGAACGTCCCTTCCCGCACTTCATTGATTGCTTTCCAAAGCTTCGTGATGGGTGTTGCAAGTTGCTCGTCCGTTCAGCAACACTTCGCTGTTTAAGGGTCCAAATATCCCCCAACCTCGAAGAACCAAGTCCTTGAACGGTGCAAAGATCAGCTTTCTGTCTATCTTCCACAAAAGAAACTTGAAGCTCTTCCTTCTTAGGCTGATTCCATTGCTCGATGCTGATCTGGATCATGTCCATAACAAGAACCCCGCACTGAGGAGAAAATGCTTCCTTGGTCCGGAGGGGTTTAAACGGTTGGCCATCGTGCATGATTTCTGTGATCGTGAACCTTTCATCCAGGCACAACTTTTTCTTCGGGCCTCGTCTCGTTACCAAAGTTTTGCTTGATCCAGAGGGCTATAAAAGATGAAAGAATAGTTAATATATGTACATACCATAACAATTAATGCTTCAATTAGCTAGTCAGCACAGGCTTAAAATATATATATATATATATATATATATATATATATATATATATATATATATATATATATATATATATATATATATATATATATATATATATATATATATATATGGCATGCTGCGCGTGGAAGGCTGGAACCATGGCATGGATATACCTAAGTGGACACGGCAACAAATATGGCCAGTGTGCTCGACACATCGGAGTGTGATGCCGCGCATGGGCCTGACGGTGTAAGCCAGCTCGCTAGCCATGGTGACCTGTGCTCGAACCAATTTTCCTACATGGGCAAGCCCAAACTTGTTCGCCCTGTAATTGTACAGGCTGAACCAAGCCATCCAGATGTATCTGCTCAGCTCATTTCTACTCCTAGTTCAAGCCTTCCTTGTGTTTCCCATTCTCAATCTATACCACTCTCTTTTTCTTTCTTGCACTGTTGTTGTTGTTCGTGCATGCAAATATTCGTGATGAGGTAAAACTCAAGGACTCGTGAAGTTTGAAGAGAGCCACACGAATGATGGTCATGTACTGCATTCCCCATGAACTCCTCTAGTTTATTTTCCCTTTGTGGAATATATTTGATAGGAGAAGAAAATAGTGTCTCAAGCTTTAGATTGTGACTTCTGTTACTTGAGTGAGCACGGAGCAGGTGTTTGTATATATTCCCAGCCACAATAGTGTAAGGTAGTGGGCCGTGGGCAAGTATACTGCTAGTCTGCTACGCATTGGCTTCGTGTCATGACCAGATATCAGTATATATGACTGAACCACCATCTGTTTCATATCCACATCTGTCAATTTTTTGGGGGTTTACTTTTGCTTCAAATTATGTATGTTGACTAAATCGGAATCTCCCTTAAATATATTGTACGATCCATCTATTCATAGGGTATGCAATAAAAAGTTCCAAATTGCATAAAATTTACATTTATTTATTTTTCCTTTTATTTATGAGAAATAAAAATAAGCATTACATATTTAAATATATTGTAACACATGAGGAGCTTGTGTGAAGCAATGCATACATAGCGGCCAAACTACCTCATGTTGTATTAGTCGACACTTAAATGGTTCACATATAGGATATAGTGTTCAATAAAATCGTCTAAAAACCAGTCCTCGATATTATTTTTTCTATTCACTCAGTATCTGGGACCGATTAATCTAATATTTTTAGAGTCTTCTACTTTATGGAATGACACAATCTAGCCCGCCTTCGCTATCTGCGTGAGGTGAGTGCGTCTGTGCATGTATGTATGTATGTGAGCGTCCACTTGTGAATTGTGTTTCTCAAAAGAAAAAATGAATAAATTGGTACAATGTATTTCCTATGGGCTACTTTTGAATTGTCCACATTAATCATACACGCGGATTCCCACCAACATATCACTTAATGGATATTAATATCTGCATGAGGTAGCATCTAGTAATTGTTTATCTCAAAACTATAATATGGCAATAAATTTAAACAAGCCCACACACCAAAGATATTTGGTAAAACCTAAAGCTACATCAATCCCCTACACATTCATTCTTCTAAACATATTCTTCACAGCACGGTGCTTTACTATGTGTAGCTCCCACATGGCGCATCCAATTGTGGCGTTGCTTCATCTTTTGTGCTCGCTTCGAGCCCGGGCACCAGCAAGTTGTTGTCGCTCCTGTTCAGAGCAACCATCTGTGGCGGAGAGAGCATCAATTGCGCAGGCTCCCACCAGTTTGCTTGGAGGAGGAGCTACCATGTATTGTGGTTGTGAAAGCACCAATGCAGCATTAGGGCACTGCAAGAGCGCAGATTGAATTTAAACCTAACAGACGTGAGGAACATGGTGGTTGTCTTTTTTAGGGAACGTGGTGATGGTCCAGTTTCTTGATAGATACGGACTCTTAACATTAGCTTGTTATTCTTGTGAGATATGGGCTCCTATGGCGTTGTTATTCTTGTGAAGTAGAGACTCCTATGGCGTTGTTATTCTTGTGAAGTAGAGACTCCTATGGCGTTGTTTGTTTAACATTGTATTGGTTGTTTTTTTCTGATCTTAATTATGTAATTTTAATAGTCATTCTAAGATGAAATATGGACCGTTTTAACTCGGTCCCACAAAATAAAAGGACTTAGAATTTTTCTTTTCCATCATGTGAATATCTAGGGCGATAGGTTAACCTACACCATAATAGCTTGGCACACCAAGATAAACGGCTCGTATTTTCTGATTAATGAGGGGATTTTTAGGTATAGATAGATAGATAGACAGAAAGAATGCGTTGGATATATTGCTTGAGCATCACGGGTATATACATATATAGGAGTAAACGATCTTCTTGGAGTACAAGTCAACCTAGAATATTTCCTAGTCTACCCTATGTTTCTTAATAATCCCGGTACTCAACATCCCCCCGTATACACAACGGTGCCGATGCAGACATGGAGACTGTAGAATAATGTGAAGGTAAGACGACAAACAGCGACGCCCCCCCCCCCCCCCCTCCTCCGCGTGGTCGAACGGACAGTGCATCACGCAAGTCGTAGCTGGAGTGGAAACCGATGAGGGTGATCAAGCAAGGCAGTGGCCCTTTGTGAAGATGTCAAGGTAGCCAGGAGGTCAAAACCGACAAGGTTGCTCAAGCAAGGCGGTAGCCCTTTGTGCCGATGTCAAGGTAGCCAGGAGGTGAAAACCGACAAGGTTGCTCAAGCAAGGCGGTAGCCCTTTGTGCCGATGTCAAGGTAGCCAGGAGGTGTAGCCGTTGTCATGGTAGTCACGCGAGGGATGTCGTGGTGGATGTCGAGTCGGGGTGACTGACATCAAGGTAGTCGCCATGGACCGGGAAGAAGATCGGCGGTGGTGGCGGCAGCGGCTGCGGTTAGGTTAGGAGCACGACAATGACGACCTGAGGAGGTGGCATAGGCTAGGTTACGAGAGCAGTGGCGGTGCTTGATGTAGGCGAGGAAGAACCCGACAGCGTGATGAAGACCGACGTGGACGGTGGTGTTCCCGCACCTAGAGGATGGCTCAATGCATACCATTAGAAGACGGCGAGCGTGGACGGCTAAGTGGACCTCGTGCGGTGGCGCTTCGGCCAGAAGGGACGATGCAGCGGCAGCGTGGGTCGGCGCGACGAAGGTGAAGACCTCGTGGTGGTGGCAGGGACCGGATGCCACGCTAGCTCCTGCTCGAAGGGGCAATGCAGCGACAATGCGAGGATCGATACAGCCACGGGGACGGCCAGGAGCGGACTGCCTCAGGGAGATATCGCCGATCGCGGGTCATGACGCTATGGCCTGAAGGGGGGACGCAGCAGCAGCGCCTGGGCCGATGCAGCCGTGAGGATGACCTCAGGGAGGCAGTTGCAGCCTGACGTGGAGACAGGCTGCCGCGTCGCGCGGGGCGGCCTGGTCGGAGAAGAGGCTGGGTGGTTGCAGCAGTGTTGGAGTAGAGGCACGCGGGGTCGATGGCGGCAGCGGGCGACGCAATCCGATTTTAGATCAGAAAACATAAAAGAAAACGCCGATCAATTGAACGGGGAGAAAGAAAAAACCCGATCAATAGATCGGGAAAAAGACTCAAGACAGCCGGTCAACACGATCGCCGAATGAACCCTAGGTATGGGTTGCGCGCCCCCCGGCGATGATCGTGGAGACTAACCACCCCAGGGGCGGTGCGATGCGAAAGTTGCAATGGCTACTAGGGTTTTGATCGAGATTAGGCTGATACCATGCAGAAGGAATAGAGAGGGAGTTTGATGGAATTGTGCTGGATATATTGCTTGAGCCTCGTGAGCATATATATAGACGTATATGATTTTTTTAAGAAAAAGACAAACTAAAATAACTAGTCATCAACCCGTGCATATGCACGGTCTAGCATTTTCTAAAAGAATAATATATAGAATGAGAAATATAGAAAGATATTATGGAATATGCTTGCGATATCACTATTGGAACAATTAATAGTTTGCCTTGTAAGGTAGTTCTAACCCCCAGTACAAAATAAAAACTATATTCTCAACTTAATTTGTTTCTAAGTTTGTTGAATATTACTGTTACATGTATGTTTCTAAGTTTAAAGTTGTGATATGCAATTCATTCTTGTCCTATTTCACTGAGGTATTCTTTTGTCATATTTACATATGGGATTGGTGCTTACGCATCTACTGCAAAACACATTATTAGAGAAGTAGTCAAAGTAGTTCTTCTCGTACTTTGTTTTGCACCATGAATTCATACATCTAGGGATACCCAAAGACATGTTATTTTTATCCCTAAATTGGCACGTAAAAAGTTATATGGATCTGAAGGAAGAAACAACTGAGGTACTATAGTTATTCCAAATGCTTCTATGATGTGAAAATTACGAAAGAAAATATTAATAAACAACTTTTACGAAAACAAATAGAACATGACAATAGATGTTAATTTTGTTGGCAGTAAGTACTACTATAAGGAACATCATATGTCAAATGAAATTAAATAAGAAACATAAACACACTATGGATCGCATGTCTTGTCACCGAGTACACATTTAGATGCATCCATGTTTATTTGTTTTTATTTTTCAGAAAAAATGAATTTAACTACCTTGTTTGATAATATGTATCTCTTGTTTAACAAAAATGAGCTCGTTAATACTTCTGGGTGCTCATAATTATTGCTGGAAATTTCGTAGAACATAAATGGAACTTATTCAAAATAGAGAGATATTGCTATCCTAAGAGTTAAAAATGGAACTTTAAATCAAATATCATGCGAGGTTATCATAAAGGATGATATAACATGATGTTTCTTAGTACCACTATCATATATGGATTTCCTACGAACTTAAATGATTGCCAAATAATCAAAATCTATTACATTATAGGTTTATGTGTGTTTTTATAATATGAAGATATTGCTTCAAATAAAAATCATAATTTAATTGGTCCAAAGTTTGTTAAATTGTAAATTTGGCCATGAGTTAACATGAAGAATGAAGAAAACATCGAGAAATTAAAACGTGATGGACAAACAACCCGTAACAGTTGCAGCAAATTTCAGGGTAATCTTCGGCATTAATTCCCCTTGATCATTGAACGCGACGTCTGCAGAAATAAAAATGGTATTGTTAGTGGTAAACAGAATGAAGTTGAACGAAACTTCTCGCAAAAATTCCTGTGATAATTTTATAGTATAAAAAAAAAATCTTTTGAAGCAGGGGAATTAAAATTTTATGTACTGAAGGATATATATAGACCTGCCGCGGTTCAATTATCAATTACTTGTACCTAAATACTATACAGACAAATAACTGTGCAGACAGACTAAGCAATCATCAATAATTATTTAAGGGTGTTTGGTTTGTATATTTTCACATACATGTGATAAATAAATTTGGAAACCATAGGATAAGATCTTGTTCATTAGATGCAAACATATATTGAGTAATGTAATCTGGCAAAAAGGCTACGAAAATTCTCGCAAAGTGAAGAAATTACTGACCCCCCACCCCCCCTTTTCCTGGTATGCATGTGATACTTCACCCTATTTGCACTTACTTTGTTCTTACTACGGACAAACAGATTGGGTGGGAAGCTTTGGGACATAATACGGATATGTTCTTTAGTGGACTTCAACAATTTAAATGTCACAATACGGGAACTCTGGAATAGAGATTTTAAATAAAGCTACAAATGATTGTAGGTCAGCCTTATAAGCTATAAGTGACACACAAATCCAAAATCCTTGGCATGTACTTTTTGGCTCAGAGTAATACATACCATAAAGCTGATCAGTTCTTATAAAAAAGAACTATATATCATCTTCAGAGCTTTTTTATAATACAAATATTCATTAGTGGAGAATATATATCAATGCAATTAGAAAAATGAAGATAATTTAAGCTAGAAATGGCTAGCCTGAATGGTGTGCATGCTAACATTCAGTTTCTCTAAAGAGAACACATGATTTAGGAGCTTAGTGAAATATGTATGTATGAAAGAAGAAGCATCCAAGGCATTGGAGAATACATGTATGCCCTCATAAAGTACAAATATATATAGTTAGTAAAAGGAACAAACTTAATACAAATAAATTAGCTAACTTGATTTTTTATGCTAAAAGTCGGTTTCCATGAAGAGCAGGTCACTTAGAAGTATGGTGAAATCTTGTTCTATGAAAGTAGAAAAGCCCAAACCTGAACGGCAACACAACAATAGATTGAAATCCACTACTTTTCAACCTTTGGTTTGAATCAACAAATAGGAAAATCAAAATCGATGGCATAACCCTACAACTTTTGCGTAAACCATTTTATCTTACAATATGTATACACTTATCAATCTGCCTAACTCAATGCTATATAAAATGAGAACACGTGAAAAGACAATCTGGTAGGTCTTGTAAGAAAAATTGATGTGAATGATCTATGCGGAGCGCTTTTGCCAAAGAAAATATGAACCATATATAAAACCATGTACAACATAGGTCTGCAGCCAGCTTACTTTCTGCACCGCTTTCTGCTTTAAAATCTAACTATCCACTCTACCAAGAAAAGATTATGCACTTTATTAGACATTATTATGAGAAATCTTGGAAGTTCATACTTGGAGGCTAAAGTACTGTAGGTGCTATACCTTTGCTATTAATATTTAGAGTGTACTGATAAGGAACGACTTTCACAATAACATGCATGACTCAAGTAATTCATGTAGCAAGCTTTATTCTTGCATGTGCGACAATTTAAAAAGATATCATCAGCTCTACCAAGAAAATATTATAAATTATCTGACATGATTCTATCAAAGCTTGGAAGTTCGTTTGTACAAATTAAAAGGAAGTCATCAAAACTTCCCTTAGTGCTGAAACGTGAAATAATTAGACAGATACCATGCATGCATGTGTGTAATCAGAGATTCAGAGTGGATATAGTCTGAACAAAGATATATACATCGGATTCTTCCTTATAGTAAATAACAACTTATTCTGACCATGTAGTCTGATATGGAGAAACATCTGTAGTTAAGCTTCGTACATATATCAAATTGAACTTGCGGGCCAATTGTTGAAGTCTAGCACCCAGCCATACAATAGGAAATCTGCTATTTTCTTCTCGATTAGGCATATGTATGAAATTAGTTAGTGCAGATTTTTACGATCAATTCACTTGGATGAAGAGAAAATCTGGGAGTAAAAGGATACGGGCTTACTTTTCTGCTGATTAGGGGAACCTGGGACGATGAGACGGATCAATGTGCCAACAGTCTGCTGTACTCCTCCCACTCGGGAGCCTTGCCGACGACAACAACCGATCAAGCTGCTTCAAACTACCACCGGCACACCACCTCCGCTGCATCAACAACTATGAGATGGATTCCCTGATTTGTCTAAAAGGTTACCTAGATTGAAACGTGGTTAGAACATGGAACTTGCGGCCCAATTGTTGAAGTCAGGGACCCAGCTATACAATAGGAAATCTGCAATTTTCTTCTTGATTAGCCATATGTGTCAAATTTTGGATGGAGAAAAAAGCTGGGAGTAAAAGATATATGGGCTTACTTTTCTGGTGATTAGGGGAACCTGGGACATGAGACGGATCAATGGGCGAAAAGTCTGTTGTAGTCCTCCCACTCGGGAGCCTTGCCGATGACAGCAACCATCCGAGCAGCTTCAAACTACCACCTGTACCCCACCTCCGCTGTATCAAGAAACCATGAGACGGATTCCCTGATTTGTCTAAAAGGGAATCTAGATTGAAACGTGGTTAGAAGTTGGACTTGGAAGGAATTAGATGGTTGGAGGAGGAGAGGCTCAAGAGAGAATTAAAGGATAGGATCGTGAGTTCGTTGATGCAACTTTCCCTACATGCACGTGAGTCAATGGGAGGAAGGATGCCAATTTTCACCTTTTATTACCAAATCTAGGAGAGAGACCATCAGATTATCATCTTTTTTTCTTTTCTTTTAGAGGCAACATGAAGATACCAAGATTTGCACGTCTCGTTTAGGTGGGCGTATCTCATTTTATTTTTTTTCTTTTAGAGGGAAAGATGAAGAGCCAAGAGTAGGACGGCTCATTTAGGTGGGCGTATCTCATACTTCATCCAGCGGCTACAAATACATCTTGTACTAATCACATGGTCAAAAATTATTAACTTCGAGGATTAACGTGGTGTCTCGTATGGTGCCTTCAATTAGTAAATATAAGATTTCTAGTCTATCCTATGTTTTCTTATAGTTAAAATACTTACTAAATATGTTGGGCACCAATGGCATCTACCGTGAAGAGCTGGCCGTGGATGCCGGTGACGATTAGCTGATCGTCCCGTGATAGCATGTGGTGGCAAGCGACAACGAGGCACTACTAGCTGAGCCCAACATCTCCCAGTCAAACAGCGGCTCTCTCCCTCTTTTCTATTCTCACTCCTCATAACTAGGCAGCTACTCCCTCCGTTTCTAAATATAGGTATTTTAGAGATTCTAATGCAAACTATATACGGAGCAAAATGAGTGAATCTACACTCTAAAATATGTCTATATATCCGTATGTAGCTCTTATTGAAATCTCTAAAAAGACTTATATTTAGGAACCGAGGGAGTATAAGAGAGCGAAAATCCCACTTAGGAAAAAAAACCCCACTCGCACCTCGTAGGTCAACTCCCCAAAGTTACAAAGAGGGAAAAAAGGAGCAGAGCGCCACCACAAGTATGCCATGCGTGCTGTAGAGGCGGTGGTACAACAAATGTTCAGGTGTCTCACTGTTGTCTTTGCTACACTGAATTAAATCCTGCTCCAAGCGAATACAAACCCTGGCCTAGCGAAACAAAGATAATTTGCATTACCAGACGGGCTTGTCTCGCTAGGGGCTCTCATCCCGATGCCGTCTATTCATAATATACTGTTTCCCTCTTCTTTTTTCTTGTATTATTTTGCCTAACAGTTGCGGAGTAGAGAAATGTGCCAAAATGACTCGTGCAATGTGAACAGAGCGTGACATCTCACTGGTGGTATATATATTGTAACGAATACACTCTTGGTGGCTGCAAAGATTTATTTGGGAAATACTTCAAAATACTAGTACTTCTTATATAATGAGTCTGTCTCCCATGCTGAAGTTAGGCTGAACCTTTCAACGTACAACTCCAATGGTTAGACTTTAAGGAATACATTCTTGGCAGTTGCATAAATTTATTTCAGAAATACTTCAAAATACTAGTACTTCATATTTAATGACTCTGTCTCCCATGCTGAACAGTGTAGGAAGTTAGATTGAACGGTCGAGGTACAACTTGAATGGTTACACTTTAATACAGGCAACAATAGAGACTGAGTTTGTAACCAAAGTTTAAAATAGCAGGCTGCAAGATAGCTTCAAAGTAAGCTGAATCAGCCTTATATCCCACTAAAACCACTAAATTGTACATTTTTTCATGAATACGCGAAGCTTCCATGTCATTGCATTGATAGAAGGAGCAGAATGAGTACAAATAGGGGTACCACGAACACAGACAGACGTGAGCATGGTGCCCGGAGCAGAAAGACAAGGGATGCTCGGCCGGAAGAGAAGATAGAAGACAGCTAAACCTACCATGCCCAAACAAAGAGCGGCAAAGACGAACAAAGGTCACCAACATTGTTGGAGCCAAGACAGCGGACACTACTAGCGAGCAACATAGCACCTTCAAGATGGAAGACCATGCCGAGATGCCGTCGCCATCCGGTCCGATGGAACCGGACCTACGGTTTCCCCTGACGCACATAGGTGTCGTTTAGTGTGAGACCCTGCTAAAATAGCTATAGCGTCACTATAGCCCGTTATTGAAAACTCTCAACCACTTTGAGCTATTTTTCTAAAATGCATTGAAAAGGTACATATCCAGATTATCATAGGATTTCAGTTTAAGAGATTATCCATTTCTATGTTTAGAAGGGAGAACAGGCTAGCTTTGGAGAAGAGGTGATACTCGATAGTATTGCATATCCTATCCTATATACCTAAATAGTTGGTCCCCACAATCTCAATTCTTTCAACATGCACACGTGCCACCCTACCACACATGTCATCTCATCATTCCACTAATTATTTCTCTCAACATGCATGTGACGTGTTATTTATAGTCTCTGTCAACATGGCACATCCCAAACCCCACATATGCCACCACATCAATCACGCTAATTATATTTCTCTCAACAAGCATGAAAAATACTACTTATATATATATACACAATTGTATACAATTGTATAACAATCAAATACAACATACTGTATCTATTTTAAATTTCATATAAATTTCATCAAAATAGATTACAATCGATCCCCGCAGCAACGCGTTGTGTATCATCTAGTTTCACCAACCCACTGTCCACTAAGAGCAAGCTATCCTTGGAACCGTATTGCGTGGTGCCACTAGTTCGCAAAACAATGATTGAATTAGCACATACTAATTGTTTTCTACCAAAAGTAAACACTTTTTCCAAATTACGAAAAAATGATTTTACCATGCTTTATAGATAAACATGAAAACACCGAGCCTTACAACGAAGGAAAGCAAAGTCAATAACAAACACATAGAAGATGTTCAAGAATAGCTGACGTGCTTGAAATCCACCAAGAACATGCTTGAGCATTGAGGACCTTGGCGAATCTTATATCTTTCCATCGTTATGACAAATTAATGGGACAAGCCCACCGCCGGAGTAAGACCATTCTTCGCCCATTATCATGAGGTAAAACACTATTCTCACGACATCCGTTGTGCTTCCGAAGAAGGACCTTGCCCTCTCGCCCATGACTGGAGAGTACCTACCGTCGGCAGATTGGGCAGCTCACCCCCGACCATTAATGAAGTAGACCAATAGGTTGCCGTGGAGCGGGCGGCGAGCGCGGTGACCTCACCTCACAACAAAAACCTCTACCCATAGCCCACACTAGTAGTTGCCTAACGGAATAACCATTAAAGAAACGGAGCAGAGCAACCGCCAGCTGCTGCCCATCACAACGCTGATGACCCGACCTCAGCCCCGCTATCCCAATGCGACAACTTCTAGAATAAAAAGAATGCCGAACAATTACCGCCACCCAATCCAACAGATTTTGAGCATTCTCCCATGATACGTAGGCGCGCGGGGGCGGGGGTGGGATTGACCTCAATTTATCCTACTAGACGGAGAACGATGCGCAACGCCATCGGCATCGTGATCGTCGCCACTGGCAAAGGGTTTCATGTGATCCAGGATCCCCGCCCCCAACTTCCCCAACCAGCCACAAGATCCGGCAAACCAAAGGCCGTCGGAGGCGATAAACGGCGGGGCAGGGGATCCTCTCATTCTCGATTCCTCTCATTCTCAAGTTAGCCTCTCTTTTTTTTTCATTCCCACGTCGTCGTTGCTAATAGTGGGTCTATAAGATTTTAGTCACGGCGCTCAACCTCAGCGCTGACTCTAGTGAAGGATGGAGTATGCACCTGGTCGATAGCCATGTATATATACACAGACATATATAATACTTTTCTTTTCCCGTGCAAGGTCTGGTCGGTGAGAATATTTATCTATGATCTATATTCTATGTTTTTTCATACATAGAACGACTTATAAAATGGTGACCTCTTCAATGCTATGCATAAAGAATCTGTGATTTTATTACTTCAAGCTTGGTGGACAACTATCTTAATCGTTTCAAATTCGGGAGCCAAATCATTTAGTTTTTTCTTTTTAACTAATGCTTGTCTCTAAAGAAACATTTAAACCATTCAAGCCTATTACCTAGATAAGAAAACAACACATAAATGAAAATGTTGGAGTCCGATAGCACAATTTGTATGAACAACCCAAATGCAGGTCCAAGAACACTAAACGATAAAATGGTGGAGGCTCTAATCCATCTTCAGAAAGTTACAACCTCTCTTCGGACACGGTGGCAAAAACTATTGTGTTTTCGTCCATTGTGATACATTCTGAATCATTTACATACGCGATGTTTATGTGATGGTACGTACACGACGGTGATGTGATTGACACACGGTTGGATTTGTGATGTAATACAATATACATCTTGTCGTATTGATCTAGCTCGATTCCACTTCATTAGGGCAATAGGTGTCTAAAGGTCGATTGCACCCTCGATTTACTTAAGTTAAATAGGAGAACTTGGTGATAACCTTGGAATGCAATTCTTTTTCAAGAAAAAGAAAACCCATGCCATGGTTAAGCTTATTATCCTATATTGTTACTAATTAGTTGAGAGTGATAGGATCTAGTTTTTTATGTCCACAGTGTTGAGTGCGGCGATTTGGTGCCCAGGCTCAGATGAGCCCGGGCGTGAATAGTACCTTGATTTGACATAGAAAAGAAGTTAAAAAAGTTTCAATTTTTTTTGTGGTGCAAGATGCTTCTGGAACTCCATGCAAAATTTTGTGCAGTTTGGACATTCGAGGAGCTCGTGGCAAAAAAGACAAATTTTGAATGTCCGAGAAACTTTTGAAAATCACACTTTTCACGCTTGATTTTTTCTTTTTTGCCACAAGCTCCTCGAATGTCAAAATTTCACAAAATTTTTAACGGTGTTCACACACAGGAGCTTCTTGCGCCACAAAAAGATTTGAAATTTTTAAACCTTTTTTTCTATGTCAAATCGAGGTACTATTCACCGGGCTCATGTGAGCCCGGGCACTGGCTTGAATTATCGCATAGTGTCCCCCTTTCGTGGCAGCATGGGTCTGATGCCAGTAGTGCCACCATCGCGCCGCCTCGCCCCACGCGAGCCCGGCACCTCCACTCGATTTGACCGTCCTGCGCCAGCCGATGCGAGCGCGCGAAGGGGGGAGGAGCCTTGCCGCCATCAGAGTTTTCTAAGTACATGTTGCAATCTAGCCAAAGGAATGGTGGTCCATCACATTTCTTACTATTATCCCACTACTTAGAGTGGGATCTATGCATCCTTTTTCTATCTTAGATGTATGCATCCTAATTTTGTATATTATACGTTGCAACTTTGATATTTTGTTGACCTATAAAATTCGAAGTCTATATCTTGTTCATCTCAGAGAAATGAAAGTAGATGTTGAATTACATTCATCATCAACACCTAGCTCATGGACACGTCACCCTTCCTCGAGAAACCTAAGCTCGTTACCAACATGCAATGCTCAGATAAATCCGTCGTTTTCAGCCCATCTACCACCATCCCCGTGAACACTGCTAGCGCATTGATTTTGGTGTTCGATGACACGTAAGGTCTTGAATGCCATTCCAACGCAGAACTTCCTAGCTTCACACATTTTCCTTACACGTCATAAACCAGCGTGAAAAGCAACTGCATGGACGTTCAGGATTGTGGCTCCGAGGGCCCATTCCCCAACTAAATATTGAGCAACCAGCGAGATCCAGGCCATGGCGGTGAGTGTATCCAGCAGGTAGGAGAGCACAGCTAGGAACCGACCTTAGGGATTTAATTGGTGCCACTATTTGCTTCTCGCGATTTAATTGGACCCAGACTCCAATCGTGGTACCTCTTTCTCCAGCGGTTGTCCACGGTGCAATTGTCACATGGGTTTGATGTATGCTGATGGAACCAACATGGGAATGGATAATTCTTAGTGGAGTCTATGTATAGAGCATTAATCCAGTTTGATGTGCCAGTTGATAATAACAAGGGGAATTGAAAGATGAAGATACCTCTTATGAATAAACCCTTTGCATGGTATCTTCGTCGCGGAGTCATTCTTACTAAAGATATATAGCCTTATTAAGAGGAATTTACATGCAAGTCCGCAATGTGTCCTTTGTCATCATGATGAGACAATAAAACATTTATTCTTCCAATGCAAATTGGCTCGCTCTATATGGTCAATCAGCCAGATAGCTTCTGGCTTGTATACTCCTTGTAGTGTTACTAATGTATTTGTGAACTGATTACATGGGATAGATCACAGGTTTAGAACTCTTCTTAGAGCGGGAGCGCTTACCGTCATTTGGTCGCTTTGGCTATACAAAAATGATAAGGTTTTTAATGATAAAAGTACTTCTCTAACGCAGGATATCTACAAATGTATCAGGACTCTTTGTTTATGGTCCTCTCTACAACGTGTGGAGAATCGAGACCTGTTTGCGAAGGTGTGTACACGTTGAAGGATACGGCGATAGATACTTTTACCCAACTTGGGTCGCACCATGATCTTAGGATTGGCCCACCTTCACTAGACATTATACGGACTCTACATGTTTTTTTGTATTTCGCCTTTTTATTTTCGTTTGTGCGTGAAGACTTCGTTTGGCTATGTACATCTTAGTTATGCAGAGGCCGTGTGTAATGCTTAAAACTTTCAATTAATAAAGTGTCCCTTTTCCAAAAATTTGCTTCTCAAGATTATCCAGCTGACAAGGAAATCAGATGGATAGGATGGCCTGCCCCATATCTTTAAGTCAAACTTTGGAAGAGGATCCGACTCTAAGGAAAGGAATACACCACGAAGTTCAAGGTTAAGGGTACTGGGAGGTACGGCATTTTCTGAAGGCGTGTTACTTCTGCCTGTGTGCACAAGAAATGGTCAAGCTTACGGAGAGTAGAGAATGGTGTTGTGCAAGAGCAGCTAACATTTGAAGTGTTTCATTCTCGATTCCTACCATTCTCAAGATGGCATCACATTTGTTTCTTGATTCTATCATTGTCGTTTCTAATAGCAGGTGAATTTAGGCTGCACCTCAGTGCTCACTCTAGTGAGACATGGAGAATGCACCTGGACGATGGCCATGTATATATACACAGACAAATATAATCCTATTTTATTTTATTATGCTGTGCATGGTCTGGTTGGTGAGAATTTTTATCTGGGATCAATATTCTAAGGCCTTTCCATACACAGAACGACTTATAAATAGTGACGGCCCCCAGTTTTGTATGTAAATAGCACGTGATGTTACTACTTTAAGCTTGGTCTTCAATTGTATTAATCGTTTCAAATTCGTGAGCGAACTCATTTAGTTTTTTCTTTTTTAACACATTCCTGTATCTAATGGAATATTTAAACCATTTAATCCATTGCCTAGATAAGAAAACACCACATATAGTGAAAGTAATGGAGGGCAATAACACACTTTGTATGAACAACCTAAATGCCGGTCCAAGAATAGTAAACCATAAAATGGTGGACGCTCTAATCCATCATCAGAAAGTTCAATCATCTCCGCGGAGAAGGTGGCACAACCTATTGTGTTTTCGTCCATTCTAATACAATATACATTATTTACGTATGCGGTGGTGATGTGATGGACACACGGTTAGACAGGCGATGTAATACAATATACATCTTGACATATTGATTTAGCTCGAGCCCTGGTCTGAAGGTCGATTCCATCTTCCAGCGAGTTCATGTAAATGGGAGAACTTGGTGATAACCTTGGCGTGCTGATCTTTAACAACAACAAAAAACATGGCTTGGTTGAGCTTATTATCTTAGATCGTAACAAATTATAGTTGAAAGTGAAAGGATCCCATCTGTGACACCCCATGTCCACCTGGTGGTGCGGTACCATTGGGTTGATACCCATGGGCTGCTCCATACCAATGATATTATCTTGCGTGTCTAGTTTATATACTTTTTGCACATGGCCATGGCCGAGATCGATATGGTACGGCTATCGAAGATGACTGGTTGACCCTAGCTCGGTATTTTTTGTGCGAGGTAAAATCTACCACAGACGTGTAGCTTGGCTGTGAGTGGCAAAATCTACCACGGACATGTAGCTTGGCTGTGAGAGGCAAAATTGGCGCTGCGACCGGAGTTGTCCAGTTAGTAGTCTTTATTCCGTAAGTGTAGCACTTACGGAATAAAACCTATGGACTGGACGTACGCGCCAACTCCATCCCTTGATTTGAGCATGACCCCACATCATGATTTCAACCTCTTCCCCATGAGTGCTCCACGTCAGTCTGTAAGGGGATTCCGTAGCAGGAATTCCGTAAGTGTAGCATTGTTGCCGGAAGCTCTGGCTACTCACACGGATTTGCATAGTCAACAGGCGGTGGCTGTTCGCCCAGGGCCCGGAGCAGCTGGGCAGGCCACGTGCGGTGCTCATGATGGAGGCCGGTATGCCGGGCGGGCAGCGCTGCAGCACTAGACGGTGGGTGGCATTGCGGCTAACGTTGCCGCGGGGGCTTTGGCTACGGTTGTACGTGCTTTGGAGGATCTTGTGGTCCGCGTCGTGGTGTGGCTTGAGTGCCTAGAGCTGGGCACCGGGGAGGAAACCGTTAGGGTCGGACGGGACAGGAACGAAGTCGTGACCCTCCTACTCGTCCAGGTGGTTGTGTGCCTAACACAGAGGTGATGCCGGCCCCTGTGGGGCTACTGCTCCACCGGTGGCATCTCCGGCGGTTCGCAGTGCTGCAGCCGGCTATTGCTCAGCCCTCGCTCACTGCCGCGGCGGCAGTTGGAGCGTTGGCGGCGGTGCCGATGGAAGGTCTCGTCCTGCAGGCTGTTGTTCAGGGCACATCTATTGACACATCCGAGGCGTATCACATCGGTAAAGGTCCAAGGAAGAATGAGAAATTTTATTGCTTCCAATGCGGCGAAGGTGGTCATTCTGCGGTGGACTGCATTTTGGGATTATTCGGATTATGATGTATTCAATGGGGAACAGGGCATAGTAGAATCCTTCAATTTTGTGTCATATTAAAGCTAGGCTTTAAGTCGGTGGCGGAATCTGGTGAACGTCATTTTCTTCCAGAAAGTGTTGTCGTTGGAGAACCCACCTTGCTTTGCTTGAGATGTGTGTGTGTGTGTGTGTGTGTGTGTGTGTGTGTGTGTGTGTGTGTGTGTGTGTGTGCGTGTGCGTGTGCACGCACGTACATGCGCCACGCGTGTGGGTGTGTGTGGACGCGCTCGTATAGAACGTGAGTTGCATGATTCTATAGCATCGTTGATCATTGTTTTCATCGGTTAGGAGTTTTTGTTCTTTGTACTCCACCATGGTATATTTTGATTGTTATATGACTTTGCTATATGCCGATGTGATTTTTTGGGTGTCTCTATTCATGTTAACTGTGTGCCTACTAACTGTGTAGACACCAGATGTGCGCTCATTCGTACCACCGATGTCTTGTACTCCTCCATTTGCATTGTTTTCTGCAATAATTTCACACATGAGAGAAATGTCTTAATCCCACTATTTTGAATGAGCATTTGCATGGAAGACCTTACCTAGCGATCTAATGGATTGTGTTGTTAACGTGCTCCCAACTGCCAAGTCACGGGAGCATAATGTTGTTGCCGCTCCTTGCCTTAGCTAGCCCTCTCGCTCTCGCAGCTCACTTTTCTCTGGAACGGACTGAAGAGGAAGAAGGGATATGAGGTGGACACGGAGATGCCGGCACATAAACGCCACCGCCGCTCGAACGGCGTTTCTTTCCTTGAGCACAAACTCAATCCACAGCTGAACCAATACACAGGAGGGAGACTTATACGTGTGCGCGCACGCACGACGCTGCACTCCACTCTCCCACGCTGACGATCAGCAAGCCCGCCGTGTCCACGACGCGCACAAACGCGTCCTACGCAGCCGGCTGCACCCGATCGCCACACAACCTCCCGCTATTCTCGCCAACAGACTCACGCAATCACGCACACTTGCCATGGACTGGAAGCGGCCACGGACTCGCGTCCAGCAAGCTCACCGCACACGCACGCACCCGTACACTAGCTGGACTAAGCCTACACACAAGTCAGACTAACCCTAGACACAGGTCGGACTATGCCCAGACCATGGCCAAGCCATACACTAGTGGGACACAACCCAGACTATGGCCAGAGTTGGTGGACTGGCAGCGCCTTGTTGCCTTCTTCCCTGTGCTCTCAGAGGAAGAGGACTCGGTGGTGTGGCCTCATTTGTCTTCTGGTCGGTTTTTGGTGAAATCGCTCTACGGTAAACTTATTTCGGGTGCTGTCACTTCCAAATTTAAGTGGATCTGGAGGGCGCGCATTCCTCCTAAGATCAAGATCTTTCTCTGGCAAGCTACCCGCGGGCGGCTCCCGACCGGTGATCAGATTCGCAAGCGTAATGGGCCTGGGTCTGATCGTTGCGCTCTCTGTGGGATAAGAGAAGATACTTCGCATATCTTCTTCCCCTGTGTTCTGGCTAAGTTATTCTGGTGCTGCATCAGTTCCTGGCTGCACGTTACTTGGAGGCCATCTTCCTTTTCTGAGCTTCATCTTTTGGCCAGCAATCTGGTCGGGGCCCAAAAAAGAATTTTCTGGGTTTGTTTTGCTGCCATGTACTGGTCTCTGTGGACGACCAGGAACAAATTTACTATCGAGCATGTTTTCCCTGTTAAACCTACCGATTGCTTATTTAAAACTTGCGTGTTCTTGCAGTAGTGGAGATTATTGATTAAGGAGGCAGATCGAGACGTGCTTGATATGATGGTTTCCAAGATTCCGGATTCTGCTATCTCCTTATCTCCCCCCGCGCCCGCAGATAGGTGGTGATGGCCCTATGTTCGGCGTCTTTTGTCTTTCCGGCCTGCGTGCTGTGTACTGGCCTGGGAGCCATGTACGATACTTGCTCCTTCTTGCGTGCTGGGTGCTACTCTCGTTATGTTCATGTCGTCCGTCCTGTGGTTTAACTCTGCCTGGTGGCTTTATTTATAAAGTCAGGCTTCGGCCTTTTATCTAAAAATAATAATAAAAAAAGACTATGGTCAGACAAGTGCCCCGCCGTGGCTTATTTGGTAACATATACTATAAGTTTTTTTATAAACCTAGCCAGCCACTAAGAAATAAAGAGAAAAAAAATGCTACTATAGACCATGGTTTGATCACAAGTCATGTTAGGATATATCTTTTTCTTTACTACAGTTTAGGGCAAATGGCTCCGGTATTTGTCCGTTTTTAAATCACATTGGGAGCCATCCAAAGCTATTCACAAATTAATCCCGTGCATGTGTGGTGGGATTTATGTGTGGTGTCCGGTTGCGAGGAGAGAGAGGAGAGGGGCAACCTGCATGTGAGAAAAAAGAGCGGAGGACCACGTAGTTACTTTTGGTTGGTCTACTGGATGTCCGGACACCGATATAACTCCCACAAGTTTGTCTGGGATTTGCCGGAATACGGTGGTCCAGACCATTTCGTGGACCGAGGGGGTCCCCATTAGATCGCATGCCAGAGATGCCGCCCCTCAAGTATCACCTGCATGAGTAGGGCCTAGTCCTCGTAGTTGGTATGGGTCAACATCGTCTAGGAATTGCCGCTGCCGCCATCACCTGTGTTTTGATTTTCGGTTTGAGTTTTTTTTCGCCCTAGGCCGAGATGGCAGAATTTCGGCAATTTTCAAAAATTTCGGCTGAAATTTGACCAAAAATTGACTGCAATTTGATTTAAATTTGACCAAATTTTCCGAAATTTGAGCAATTTCGGCCTAAATATATTTTTCGCCTCAGGCCGAGATGGCCGATATTTCGGCCGAAATCCATTTTTTGCGGCCGAAAATCAAAACACAGGCCATCACGCACCACCCACGTGACGTGGTGCGACGATTCCTCATTCCTGTGACAGGTGATCTGCACCCGTGGTGCCGTGCCCGAGGATGATGGGATATTCAAGTTGTCATCGTCATTCATCTCTCAACGTCGCTCCGATGCCAATTGTTAGCACCCACAAATCACTCACGTTCTCTCTGCTCTGTATCTCGAGGTAGACGAAGAACAAAAGAACGCTCTGATGTTTTTTGTGCAGTGTACTAAATGCTTATTTTCTCTCTTCCATTTATTTCTCAATAGAAAGGAAACGTGCCGCAGGTCGTGCCATCACATAATCGAGAACAAGTGGTACAGTCCAAACAATCGCGCCTCAGGAGCGTACTAGCCACGTCTTCCGGCGTCACTAACAGAATAACAGAAAACACCTAACTGAAACTACTGACGAAAAATAGAGACTACTACGACAGCTAGAAAACGCAGCGCCATGGCAGGAATAACTAGTAACCATGCCACACTACCTTATTTTGCTAACAATTACGACAACTGAGTACATGGCTCTTATATTTCAAAGTGTAAATACAACTTAGCCCTGGTAGCTTAGGGTGACATGGACCACCATAGCATCAATCCATTGGCTAACTGTGCACCATACATATTCAGTTTAAGGTGTAGAAGTAATCATCCCTTCCTATCGAAAATGAGAAGGGTGTACTTGAGGAACTCCTATCCCTGTTTGCACAGACCAAAGTTGTAAGGCTCCATGGTCCACGCTCTCTACACAACTTAATCACTCACGTGCATAAATGGGTGGTGATCGATTAGTAGGACATTATATCTACCAACAATAGTAGGACTCGATGCATGAAACAGTGAGCAGGTTTCCTCTAGTTCCGGATGTCTCCTATTCCCTGATGCTTTTTCAGATTTGTTTTATAGTGACCTAACTACTGCCAGGACTAGGTCCTCTTTTTCTGCACTTGCCACACATTTGAATGTGAAGGATAAGTGTGGTAACTAGGAAAGCTGGATGCTACTACTCAATTGAAGATTCAGATGTATATATAATTATATATGCACGCCCACCAAATAAAGGACATTGTATTCTTGGTTGGAAGTTTGTTGGATCATCAATACAATAGTGAATTGACCTTATGCCCTAATATATTGTAAACATATAGATGAAGTATTTATTTATCCATAGTACTTGTTTCAAGGTTAGTACTAGGACAATGCTCTTTAAACATGAAGCGAGGTCAAGAAGTCCTCAGAACTATCGAGTGAAAATACCATGAACGTAAAACACAACTCGCACCTCTTAGTTGAACTGACCAAAGTTACAAAGAGGAGAAAATACGAGCAGAGTCATTGAAAGATGCCGTACGTGTTGTAGAGGCGGCTGTACAGCAAATGCGCAGACGTCTCACCGTTATCTATGCTACACAGTTCTGAATCCTGCTCCAAGCAGATACAGACCCTTGCCTATCGGAAGAAACACAATGTCCATTACTAGGCGCTCTTATGACACTAGGCGACCTCGTCCTGATGTCCTCTATTCTCAAGCTAGGATTTCTCTTTCTTTTTTTCCTGCATTATTTTACTTAATTAACAGTTGGTCCAGCAGAGAAACATACTAATACGACCCCTGAAATGCGAATAGAGCTTGACATGTCACTAGTGGTATATATATTGTAAACAATAAGAGTCTTGGTAGATGTGAATATTTATTTCGGAAACACTTCAAATATACAAGCATCCTATACAATTACTACTAGGGAAAACCTTATACACAGAGGTATAGCAGTAGCGTTGGTCAAAACTCGGCGCTAGGGCTACTTAGTAGTAGCGCTTGTTGCAAAACCACGCTACAACCATTGTTTTAGCAGTAGCGTGTCTGCACAGAAAAGCGCTACTACTAAAATTTCTTTACTAGTGCCGGTAGGCTAGGAATAGTAGTAGCGGTTCTCCCGGAAGCACGCTACTGCTAAAAACTTTGTAGCAGCGCGTTTATGCTGTAGAGCGCTACTGCTATGAAAGAGAAAATAAATAGAAAAATAAGTAGAAAAGTAAATGAAAAATGAAAGAAATAGAAAAAAGAGAAATGAAAAAAAAGAAAATGTAAAGAAAACAAAAGAAAAAGAAAAAGAAAACAGAAAGGGATAGTTGTAGCGCGTTTCTCTGGAACACGCTATAGCTATCTTAGCTATAGCGCGTTTCGGCAAAACGCGCTACTGCTAGTTTGACTCAAATCCCGGCAGCCCGGGCTCAAAATTTCGCTAAGTCCTCCCCCCCTCTCTACTCCCCCCTGTCCCCCAACTGCTCCATCGCCGTCGTCGCCCTGCCGCCTTCGACCACACCGCCCCCGCCCGAGGCCGCCTCGACCTCACAGACGCCGCCCGAGGCCGTCGTCGATCTCACCATCGCCGCCCGAGGCCGTCGTCGATCTCACCGTCGCCTCCCTCGAGCTCACCGCCGCCGCCCAAGCCAGAGCCTGCCCCCGCCGCCGACCGTAAGGCTCTGCCTCTCCTGTCCCCTACCCTTCTCTCTCTCTGCTAGGACAATTCATATATATGTTGATACTGTGGTGATGTTCATATGAACCCTAGGTGTTCATATGAACCCTAGATTTTTTTAGGGTAGTAGGCATTTTATAGCATTTAGGAAAAATAATTAGGAATTTTTTTAGGAAATTAGCTAAATTAAACAATAATGAAAATGCCTAAACAGTAATTCCATTTAGCTTTAAACTAATAGATTTAAATTAATAGTAGCATTTAGATTTAAATTAACAGAGGCTATAAACAAAAAACACTTAGCTATAAAAAAATATTTGGACTACGGACCTGAATTTGTTCCAAATTTCATTCAAATGAACTTTGAATTATTTGGACTATGGACCTGAATATTTTTTAAGAAATTGATCTTCCGTTACCCTGCCTCGTGTCATATTGACCCATTTGCACCGAAACAAAGGGAGCTTCAGACCACATCCATAGTCAAGTTTCCATATGTCCTTTATGTAACCATAATATGTGTCCTTTCCCCTCTTGGTTGCTGCATCAAAGCGGACACCACTGTTTTGATTGGTGCTCTTTTTATCTTGGGCGATCGTGTAAAATGTTAGCCCATTTATCTTGTACCCTTTGAAAGTCATTATATTCGAAGATGGTAACTGGGGCAGCAAGTACGGGTCATCTTCAATAGCGGCTTCATGCACGGCACGTGTCTGCAACCAACTCGCAAAAGCCCTAGTTTGTGCACGTGTAATTCAGTCGTCAGACTGCTCCGGGTGTTTGGAACGTAGAAAATTCTTGTGTTCCTCCATATACGGATCCACCTAGGCGGAATTTTGTAGAACTGTGTAGTGTGCTTGAGTGAGAGAATGCCCGTCCATACATATTATTTGGTCCGGTCCTAGCGTGCCATTTCCACCCAGTCTGCCCGTATGCTGCGATTCAGGAACACCAATCGGCTTGAGGTCAGGAATAAAGTTAATACAAAACTCAATGACCTCCTCATTTTTATGGCCCTTGGACATGCTTCCTTCTGGCCTAGCACAGTTATGAACATATTTCTTTAAGACTCCCATGAACCTCTCAAAGGGGAACATATTGTGTAGAAATACAGGACGCAAAATGTTAATCTCTTTGCATAGGTGAACTAGGACGTGCGTCATGATGTTGAAGAAGGATGGTGGGAACACCAACTCGAAACTGACAAGACATTGCACCAAATCATTCTCTAAACTTGGTATGATTTCTGGATCGATTACTTTCTGAGAAATTGCATTGAGAAATGCACATAGCTTCACAATGGCTAATTGAACATTTTCCGGTAGAAGCCCCCTCAATGCAACCGGAAGCAGTTGTGTCATAATCACGTGGCAGTCATGAGACTTTAGGTTCTGGAACTTTTTCTCTATCATATTTATTATTCCCTTTATATTCAAGGAGAAGCCAGACGGGAATTTCATATTGAGCAGGCATTCAAAGAAGACTTCCTTCTCCTCTTTCGTAAGAGAGTAGCTGGCATGACCCTGATGTATGCCGTCTTTTCCGTGCATATGTTGCTGGTCCTCCCGTGCCTCTGGTGTATCTTTTGTCTTCCCATACACGCCTAAGAAGCCAAGCAGGGTCTCGCAAAGATTATTCGTCAGGTGCATCACGTCGATTGCAGAGCGGACCTCTAGGTCTTTCCAATAGGGCAGGTCCCAAAATATAGATTTCTTCTTCGACATGGTTGCGCATCCGTCAGCGTCATTCGGAACAGATTGTTCGCCAGGACCCTTTCCAAAGACTATCTTCAAATCCTTGACCATATCATGTACATCATCACCAGTACGGTGGTGAGGCTTCGTCCGGTGATCTGCCTCACCTTTGAAATGCTTGCCTTTCTTTCTTGCGGGATGCCTGCTCGGAAGAAATCGACGATATCCCAGGTAGACATTCTTCCTACAATTATCCAAATATATATTGTCGGTATCATTCAAACAGTGCGTGCATGCGCGATATCCCTTGTTTGTCTGTCCTAAAAGGTTACTGAGAGCAGGCCAATCATTGATGGTCATGAATAGCAACGCATGTAGGTCAAATTCTTCATGTTTGTGCTCATCCCACGCACGTACACCTTTTCCATTCCACATCTGTAAGAGTTCTTCAACTAACGGCCTTAGGTACACATCAATGTCATTGCCGGGTTGCTTAGGGCCTTAGATGAGCACTGGCATCATAATAAACTTCCGCTTCATGCACAACCAAGGAGGAAGGTTATACATACATAGAGTCACATGCCAGGTGCTATGGTTGCTCCTCTGCTCCCCAAAAGGATTAATTCCATCTGCGCTTAGACCAAACTATACGTTCCTTGCGTCACCTGCAAAGTCTCTCGATTTTTCTCCACTTCGACCCGTCAGCGGGTACTCTCAACTTCCCGTCTTTCTTACGGTCTTCTCTATGTCATTGCATCGACTTGGCATGCTCGTTGTTCTGGAACAAACGTTTCAACTGTGGTATTATAGGAGCATACCACATCACCTTGGCAGGAATCTTCTTCCTGGGGCGCTCGCCCTCGACATCATCAGCATCATCGCGGCTGATCTTATAGAGCAATGCACCGCATACCGGGCACGCGTTCAAATCCTCGTACTCACCGTGGTAGAGGATTCAGTCCTTAGGGCATGCATGTATCTTCTGCACCTCTAACCCTAGAGGGCAGACAACCTTCTTTGCTTCGTACGTACTCTCGGGCAATTCGTTGTCCTTTGGAAGCATCTTCTTTAACATTATCAGCAACTTTCCAAATCCCTTGTCAGATACACCATTCTCTGCCTTCCATTGCAGCAATTCCAGTGTGGTGCCCAACTTTTTCTTGTCAGCTTCGCAATTCGGGTACAACAATTTCTTGTGATCCTCTAACATGCGCTGCAACTTCTTCTTCTCCTTTTCACTTGTGCAGTTTCTCTTTGCATCGGAAATGGCCCGACCAAGATCATTAGCGGGCTCATCTGATGCCTCTTCTTCAGCTTCTTCCCCCATTGTTGTACCACCGTATTCAGGGAACCCATGGCCAGGATAGCTGTCGTCATCCTGTTCTTCTTCATTGTCTTCCATCATAACCCCTCTTTCTCCGTGCTTGGTCTAAACATTATAGTGGGGCATGAAACTGGACTCAAACAGGTGGAGATGAATGGTTCTTGACTTAGAGTAATTCTGAACATTCTTACAGCTGACACACGGACAAGGCATAAAATCATACGCCCGCTTGTTTGCCTCAGCCGCAAGCAGAAAAGTACGCACGCCATTAACGAACCGGGGAGATCATCAGTCATCATACATCCATTGCCGGCTCATCTTCACTACACAACACCGAATAGAACAAACTAATACAAGTTCATACAACACTTAAATGCAACATACAAATAACTCTCTAGCTAAAGCATTTAAATGCAATAACAAATGCGATCAAGATCGCAACTAAGGTAACAATTGATCCAACAGCATCATAATACCAAGCCTCACTATCAATGGCCTATTTTCTAATCTTCAAGCGCATTTTCTCCATCTTGATCTTGTGATCATCGACTACATCGGCAACATGCATCTCCAATTCCATCTTCTCCCCATCAATTCTTTTCAATTTTTCTTTCAAATACTGGTTTTCTCTTTCAACTAAATTTAACCTCTCGACAATAGGATCATTTGGAATTTCCGGTTCACATACCTCCTGGATAAAAATATCTATGTCAACTTGATGGGCATAATTTGTTATAAACACGAAATGCAACAAATAGTTATAAAAGAGAATATACCACATCCGAATCATAACTCGGACAAGGGCCGACGGGGACGGATATCAAAACCATGGCACTATGTATAACAAACAACGTACGGGTAAGATAATTATATGAGTAACTATATATCTAAATCACACAAACATGCTTTTTTTATATAAAAGGGATAATAACAACAGGCTCACCACAAGGTGGTGCCGGTGATGGGACTGTGTGGGCGATCGATGGTGGTTAGGACGGAGAAGGGAATGCACTAAGTAAACCACACCTACATATGCAAAGTAAGAGTTATTTTGATCTCAAATTGCATATAAATCAAATACTACCACATATAATTCCCCCCAAAATAAAACCCACAAATCACTATACTTATAGAGCATTGCAAGTGCTAATCTAGTAGTGAGAGATGAAAGGACAAATTTGCTAACCTTTGTGATCACTTGGATGGATGGGGTGCCTTCAAATCTTCAAAAAATTTGGCAAAAATGGAGTGAGAGCTCGAGAGGAAGAGGAAAAAACAGAGAAGAGGGGAAAGGGGAAGAACAGAGCGCTCGGACACGACGAAGGGGTTTATGTAGGATGACCTTTAGTACCGGTTGGTTATACGAACCGGGACTAAAGGTGCACCTCTAGTCCCGGTTCATATAACCAATCGGTACTAAAGGTGCTGGTGGGCTCCCAGCCTGACGCAAGCCTGCCACCACCACTTTAGTACCGGTTCGTGGCACGTACCGGTACTAAAGGTTTGCCACGAACTAGTACTAATGAGCGCCGTCCGCCTAGCCGTTGGAACCAGCACTAATGAGCACATTAGCGCCAGTTCATTTACAAACCGGGACTAATGTGCTTCACATTAGGCCCTTTTTCTACTAGTGGGTGTAGCCCAACTATCTGTCCGATAATGGGTTAGTATACAGATTGGGATACATCATTGGCATTAACCAGCATTCCCATGCATCACTACCAGAATTTGATATTGTCTTGAGTTTTGAGTGTCACTAACAGATGTAAAATGATGTAAAACACCTGGTTAGGTTTCTTGAGTACTATATTATACCATGGAAAAAATCACTCGCCCATCATGCAGTCAGCAAAACATAGGTTTACCAAGTTTTTTTTAAACGGTGATGACAGTAGTAATATGTCAAGAGTCCTTTAGATGCTCGGAAAAATTGAGAACACTGGGCAATAATTTCATACGACCATCCAATGGTAATGGAACAGCTACAGAGTTCAGCGAACAATTGTCACCGCAGCACAACTGGTAGATACTCGCTGGACCACGCCGGAGGAGAGCTGGACCAATACCAATGCGGACGGTGCCCTTTCAAACGTTTAGGTGTTTGGCGCTGGAGGAGGGTCAGATCTTGTGTTGGGAATATGCATGAACGACAATTCTAGCTATCGTATGCCATCATCCGTACATTAGTTGTTGACACATGTGGACATGTCAAACCTAATGGAGGAGTATAGCCTGGTAGTTTGCAATAGCACGAAACCATGCATCGTCCATTAAGTAATCGTCTTGTTCCCGGCGTTTCCTATTGACAATGATTTTTGCACACTATTTTTGTGTTCTTCTATTCTCTCTTAGGACGAGCTAGTTTTTTTTTTCTTGATCTAACACCTATTCCAATGTAATATGAGTGAAAATATATCGGTATCTATATACAATCACACACCAAAAACGGGATGGCTAGTCATGGTTGGATATCGTTGGATGTACTACTCTGAATTAACTTCAGGTACAGACTTTTTGTAAATGTGTTGATGAGATGTTTTTTCATCCTTCTTTTAGTTTCTGTTCAACATGATACTATATTTACGCGCTGTTCGGAGCCCCTCCGCTCCGCTCCCGGAGCTGGCAGAGCTGTAGTTAAAAAGGATGGAGCTGTAGTCCCTCGATTCCGCAGCCCCTCGTATTTTTAGGAGCCACCGGGTTGCCGAACAGTCCCTTAGTAACCATGAATCCATGATGTGAGGTCAATGAAAATAGGTCTAGCATTTCTAGACAAATAGAATACCCCTTCTATACAGAATGAAGCCAGTACAAGCAATTCTCCGCGGAAGGTTGTTGTGCACTAAATAGTCACAAATGGAGAACCTAAAGCTGTCAGCAAACCAGCTATAAATTGCCTATTTCCTTCAGAAAGGATTTGTGATCGGAAAGGGTTTCAATGATATTGGAGTTGGTGCAAGTATGTCGCAAACCTTTGTGTGTGACGGAAAATACATTACGGTCATGGCCTTGTTAGAATGCATGTAAACCACACATTTTACAATCTAAAAGTAATATAGTTTGATTATATATCTCACCGACCAGTGTGGTCAAGTTAAAGCAGATACATGGTGCATCAATCAATATATATAGCCGGGTCCATTTAGCAAAAGAGAAATTGTGAATAATGAACATATACAATTAACTGCGGCGCCTGAACTTCAGGTGACAACCATAGAGTTCATGTGAACAAATATTTTTATTCTATTTTTAACTAAGGGTCAAGCCCCATTTGTGATCACAAATCACTTTAGCACATTTGCCTACATGGTGCTGTTAGTACATACTTAATCCCCGGAGCACATCAGTAACTGGGTGCCATTGGATATGTTCTTCGGAAAAAATCTTGACTACTATAGGTCCAGAGAGCAATGGCCCTCTTTTCCTCCGTACCTTCTGTTCCCTAGTGCAGTTTCCTACTGAACCAAAACACAATAATTAATGTTCCCAAATGTGTCATATTTTTTCTTTTTTTTATGGCTCTCTAGACCGTTAGTTCCTTGGCTTTATCTACCGCCTAATTGAGGGGGTGCGGCTACCTTGTTCTCCTTAACGAAAAACGAAACCTTGTACTCTTTTTTGATGGGTTGGTGTTTCATAAATAGAACAGGGCTAAGGCCTGGTTTCTGAGTTAGTGGTAACTATTAATTTGGTTTGAAAATTCGATATTTTTATGAAGCTATACTTGTCTTCCTTAAGTTGAAAAATCATAGGAGCCTACTAAGCCCCCACGTGTTTGTTTCCATTGTGGCCACAACTGCCGTCACACGCCTGACCGCCAGCTCTAGTGGATAGTGAGGTAGCTGCATCCACCCTGCAGAGATGGAAGTATTATCTCTTAACCTGTTGTGTTGCTGTACGATCTAACCCGATATGTATTGTGTAGTACACGACAGCGATGTTATAGAGACGCGGCGCTTAGATTACTAACCATACTTAAATTACCTTGTTTCCTGGTGTGTGTGCCAACCATCCTACATGCATGTGTAACACAGTTGACAACTGAAGTACCAAACGGTTTACTTAATTAACTAGTATAAGCATATAAGCTGGCTTCAACGACCAAGGGGACGAATTAACCAAAGCTGATGATTAAGCATGTCTGGCCAGTACAATTAGTCCCACTGAGATCATCATGTTAATAGATCAATCAAAATGCCATGTACCATGCTATGAAATTGTCAATTGGCAATCAAGTGCATCTCCAACCGTATGTACCGTGTTATGCTAACAGATACACATGCACCCAACATCTAAGGTTGTAGTATCGTGATTTGTACGTGTCACGATAGTTTGCCCTCAGGGACGCCGTCTACCAGATAATGGCCAACCTCACTTTCCTCTTCTCCGTGAACTTCCCACAAGCTATACTGAAGCCCAACCCACTTCATTCACATCGTTACCAACCATTGTTTGTATACACATGCTTAAACAATTTATTTGTGTTTGTGATCGGTATTACATCCAAGCTGCAAAGGTGAAATTTGAGGTGCGTGGGGTTAATGTCATGGTTCCATGCATATCGATTGTGGTTCCATGTAGAATATTTGTCAACGCCACGAGCTTAACCTATGTGAAGCATGCTAAGGAAGTGCTCCCACAATGACATAAAGGCCTGATTCGATGCAAATAAGAGCTCGTGGAAGTGTGCTGAACATACTTTAATAGAACTTCATACATGGTCTACTTAGGTGGGACCACTCTACTTTTCCCAGTGTCTCTTATTCCCCTAGGGATCCTTTTTTACGTAATACTTTTTACTGTTCATGAATTGTCTCTCTGGAAATACCTCCTACGCGATGGAAGAATGTTACAACTAGTATAACTTAATGCGACATCTCGAGTCAAGATGGGCAGTATATATGCACACACACACACAACAACCAACATGTTATTTATGGTTGAAGGTTGTTGATTCAGTACTATTGACTTGACGTCCGATCCTCAAATTCCGTAAAGGTGTAGGTGATATATTTCTTGGTCATCCTTTTTCTTTCAGAGTTGGCACATATTTTTTTTTTACAAAAGAAGTAGGATACGCCCCTACTGTTGCATTTTTATATTAATAGGATATGTACAAGGAGGAGTAAAAAACATCAAGGTCCATAAAAGCATGTACCGGTTCATTTGAACTATTATTTGTTCATTTGATGATCCTGGATAAATGCACCTTCAAAGTTGGGAAGCAATAATCAACTCTTTTGTATTGGCTTTAAGAAATGATCTTGTTCCTCTGAACTCCATGGGTTTTCTTGTATTGAGTTAAAAGAGAAAATAACCATTATGTGTTCCATCATTTTCTCCTGAATTTCTACTAGGCTTTAAGGAGATTTAGTAACATACCAATCACGTTTTTACTCATATTTTTCTGACTGGATTTTTGGAGGAGCCTCTTTCTAAGATTATGATAAAACATGTACAACTATAGATTAGGGTGAGTGTTTGGATTTAGTTAACACCAGTTAATTACTAAGGAATATACACTTCCTACCGAAATGCAGTTATCTAGGGGAGAAAATATATAGTTAGAATGTTATTGTGCCACAAAAGATCTTAGTCTCGTTCCTCGTGCATAGGTATATAAAACTGAGATTACTTTGCCTCATTCCTTTGAACCGAAGGCCTTCATAGTAGCCCCATAGGAAAAATTTCTTTCAATCCCTTTGGCTTGTAGGAATAGATACATATTCATATACTTCATTGGTCCTAATCCTTCATATTTCAAAGGCAAATAACAGTAGCTCCGATCTAATGGAAAAACTCCTATCCATTGAACCCAATAACGTCTCTTTTCCTATAGAATTTGAGATACATGCACGATCACACTTTCTATAACTTTCATATTGTTTCTATTATATTCCTATATTGTGATTTGTGAATCGACGATGGCCTTAGATTGGTTGAAACACGAGGGACAATACTGCTGCGCCGTCTCTCATCTAACCGGCCGCCCGTGTCACGCAGCTGCAGGCTGGCTCTAGTCGCGTTGCGCAGCTGCATCTCTTCTGCAGGTGGCCAGGCGGGAACTATTACACGATGACGAGTGTCAGCCAGGCGGAGCTCGCTAGCTATGCGTCAACACGGTCGTACGTACGTACGTACTGGATTGTCTTACATGGTCAGAGTCTTCCCAGCTTTCCCGTGGCGACGTTAACCAAAGCTAACAATTAAAAGTATGTGGCGCCGCTGAGATAATCATGTGAACTGATCAATCAGAATGCCGTGTCTAATTACTAGTCTACAGAACATGGTGTCGATATCTTTACAAATAAGCAAATAGTAGTAACATGCATCGTGAACACAGGGTCTCTCTTGTGCCAAATGGTGCGTCCGACGGCGACACTGCGGTACCCAGTCAAGCTAGGATCGTCCATAATTTTCTTTTTCTTTTTTGCAAACATCAATAATTTTGGAGTACCTAGCATGCAAGCATCATGCAGCAGTGGACGTAGGAGCGTCATTTGTGTGCGCGTCAGAAAATGGCCGCCACCTTCACACACAAGATCTTTTTACCAGGAAATTACATGTCATCTACAAGAAATTGAAGAAAACCCGACAGTTGCATACACGCTCATTCACACACAAGAGCTGGTAGATTAGTAGAGGAGCCTAGCTAGTGGTCCAGGAAAATCACAACAAACTCTAAGCCCCCGGAAATGGAGAGCTGTGTGCGCTCCCGCTTCTCCTCACATCGTGTGCCTCAGTTTCAGTGGGAGAGCGTAGTGTATTTGGCTGGTTATCTTCGTCGCGGCTTGGGGGAGAAGAGGACGCAAGAAACATGGCACTCCTCCGTCTGTGAAGCATTTGACAGTTATGATCAAAACTAATTGACAACATTCAGCAGACTCCATGGAAATTAAAAAAAGCATTCACCAGTTTGTTGTGCTGGTAATTCTTCTAAAATAATTCAAGATATTGTTTGAACTGGGGAATTGCTACTCCGGAGCATGGGCTCATTTAAGTATAGTTATTCAAAGAATAGATGTGAATAAGATTTGAGTCCAATAGGATTTGAACCTATACCAAAGGTTTGGAAGACCTCCTACTTTTTTTGTGCCTTGTAAAATGAAGTACTCCAATGCATCTTTGCTTAAAAGATCCGAACTCAAAGGTTGATACTTACAGTTTTGAATGGTTGCTTGTCATGATCTTTGTATTTCCGACAAACATATCTCTAGTTTAAAGCAGAAGACCACCACCTTTGCGGCTATGTCTGCAGAAAACTACCTAGTAACTATGTTTTTTGCAAAAGTCACAACATTTCTAGTAAACTTTGTGCAAAAAGCACTGATTTGATGATTTTGCCCGTTTGATCAGTGTCTGACAAGTGGGGCCGGATTGTAAGGAGCTGACTTAGCAAAAAAATACACTCACACCACTGGATCTGAAACAGAAAAGCAATCACACCCCAACTTCCGTGCGGACAACTGTCACCGGCGGCTACTTGACCGTTGCTCGGCTCCTACGCCCAGGTGGCTTCATTAGAGAGGCGTCGAGCGGGCAGAGGGTGGAAGCCATGTCTACTATGTGGAGTACAAGTGGAGCAGCAGCACCGGCCCGTCTGCCGCCACGAGGTTTGCGTTGGTTATGGCCCAGAGCATCAGCACTATGGTGGCCATGTCCATGAGCGCCGAGGAGGTGCTGCTGGAGAGGTATCCCACCGTAGAACGCCCCCGCGCCGCGCTAATGAGGCGCTAACGCCGCCATGACGTCGATGAACAGTGCAGGTCCCAAGATGGTGGGGTGACCTGCCCCAACTGCCTCTACTACAGCCGGTTGGGCTGCAGTGCTCAACCTCGGATTACTGCGATAACAGATGCCATAGTCACTGCTCCTGCTGCGGTCACGAGTCCATCGCACCAACCCCATCGGGCGGCGGCGGTGGCGTGTCATCCTTCGTCTCACACGTTCTCTTCGACTGCATGCTATTGCACTGCAACGATGACGCTTGCCAGGCCAAGGGCATCCAGGAGGCACGCCGACAATGAATCGGTCCGGAGAAGAAAGCACTAGTAGAAAAGGGGCCTATTGACCCGGTTGGTGAGGGCTTTTAGTCCCGGTTCATGAACCGGGACTAAAGGGTCGGTACTAATACCCTGGCCCTTTAGTCCCGGTTCAATCCAGAACCGGGACTGATGGGCCTCCACGTGGCCTGTCCGCTGAGCCCAGGCAGGAGGGCCTTTGGTCCCGGTTGGTGGCACCAACCGGGACCAATAGGCGTCCACACGTCAGCATTTCTATGGCTGTGGTTTTTGTTTTTTTTTTAAAAGGGGGGGAGGTTTGGGGGGTTTTGGGCGGTTAATTTAGGTGTTTGATATATTGTGCTATAGCTAGCTAATTAATAGAGAAAAGTGTCCTCTCTTTTGTCCGTGCTTGGTCGACGCTACGTACTATACATACGTATAGAGAGGACTAGCTAGACACGCTAGCTAGCTAGTAATTAAGCAAACAGAAGATCATCATGAACATATATGCATACAGAGAGAAGTGATATCGACCACCTCTCCTTCTCCGAGAGATTGGTCGAACAACAAGTTCTCGTATATCTATCCGACACTACCGGCTACATATATACAATAATTATCTTTTACAATACAGATGCGTGGTCCACATAGTATTCTCCGTCTTCAGCGATCACGTGGTCAAGAAAGAATGCCGCCAATTCCTCTTGAATTGCTGCATGCGATCTGGTGCTAGGAGTTCATCCCGCTTCAAACATCTAATTTTAAGAAAGGGGTCAATATATATATATATATATATATATATATATATATATATATATATATATATATATATATATATATATATATATATATATGAATGTAACTCAAAACAAATGATGGTAATAAAATAAAATTATGAATATTTTTATTTACGCACTTCATATTGTTTGTCGGAGTAGCCCTCTCACTGGTCGTGTGGCGGATGGACTCGCATAAGCGTAGTATCCACAGAAATCATTCCCTTGTTCCTGCCACAACCACTTTACAAGAAACAGAGGTCAATCAAACTGATAATTAGCAAGCATGCTAAATGGTATTGATCAAACTAGCACTTGAATCACTAGGAGATGCGCGTGGAATATGCTACTATATAGTACTTACTTTCGGGTGAATTGCAGCTTCTTCGGTAGTCCCGGAGCTTTTTTGGTGAATTTTCCCCAAGCCCTGCCATACAAAGAAAACAATTACTTGATATCAGAAATGAACAAAGTTGCTGATATGGTGGATAATGATCGATTTAACTTACTTCTCGAGCATTTCAGTCATGTCCGCATACTCCTTGGGATCTTTTAAATGGGTTACTACTCCCTGCTCAAGCTTAATCTCTAGGAGAATATAGTGGTACCTGCGCGCATGCATAACTCATCAATATTACATTACTATAACCTGGACTAATAAGGGAAACCGAATATGCCACAAGACAGTAACACTCACGCGTAGTTGTAAGGAAAGAGTATTATATTTTTGTGTTCATTTATTTCCAACGATCGTAGTAAGTTGGCCTCGGTTTCATCGGCACGATATTTAACCTCATTTGCATCTATGAGATATGTGTTAATGAACCCAATATCACCCACTTGTCTTTTCTTCATTTCGGCGATCTTCAATCTGCTTAATATAGTGAAAGAGCTGAGTTGGTCGGAAGAAATCGACTTTGAAATGCTTGCCTTAATTTCGACATTGATGGTTGGTCGGAAGAAATCGACGATGGCCCAGGTACACATTCTTCCTGCAGCTTCCCAGGTATATACTATCGGTGTCAAGTAAACAGTGCGTGCATGCGTGGTATCCCTTGTTTGTCTGTCCTGAAAGGTTACTGAGCGGGCCAATCGTTGATGGTCACGAACAGCAACGCCTTTAGGTCAAATTCCTCCTTTTTGTGCTCATCCCACGTACGTACACCGTTTCCATTCCACAGCTGTAAAAGTTCTTCAACTAATGGCCTTAGGTACACATCAATGTCGTTGTCGGGTTGCTTAGGGCCTTGGATGAGAACTGGCATCATAATGAACTTCCGCTTCATGCACATCCAAGGAGGAAGGTTATACATACATAGAGTCACAGACCAGGTGCTGTGATTGCTGCTCTGCTCCCCGAAAGGATTAATGCCATCCGCGCTTAAAGCAAACCATACGTTCCTTGGATCCTTTGCAAACTCATCCCAGTACTTTCTCTCGATTTTTTTCCACTGCGACCCGTCAGTGGGTGCTCTCAACTTCCGTCTTTCTTACGGTCCTCACTGTGCCATCGCATCAACTTGGCATGCTCTCCGTTTCTGAACAGACGTTTCAACCGTGGTATTATAGGAGCATACCACATCACCTTCGCAGGAACCCTCTTCCTGGGAGGCTCGCCGTCAACATCACCAGGGTCATCTCGTCTGATCTTATACCGCAATGCACCGCATACCGGGCATGCGCTCAGATCCTTGTAGGCACCATGGTAGAGGATGCAGTCATTAGGGCATGCATGTATCTTCTCCACCTCCAATCCTAGAGGGCATACGACCTTCTTTGCTGCGTATGTACTATCGGGCAATTCGTTATCCTTTGGAAGCTTCTTCTTCATTATTTTCAGTAGCTTCTCAAATCCTTTATCAGGCACAGCATTCTCTGCCTTCCACTGCAGCAATTCGAGTACGGTACCGAGCTTTGTGTTGCCATCTTCGCAATTGGGGTACAACCCTTTTTAGTGATCCTCTAACATGCGATCGAACTTCAGCTTCTCCTTTTGACTTTCGCATTGTGTCCTTGCATCGACAATGACCCGTCGGAGATCATCATCATCGGGCACATCGTCTGGTTCCTCTTGATCTTCAGCAGCTTCGCCCATTCCAGCACCATCGTGCACATCGTCTGGTGCATCTGGATGTTCAGTAGCATCACCGTATTCAGGGGGCACATAGTTGTCATCGTACTCTTCTTCCTCGCCGTCTTCCATCATAACCCCTATTTCTCCGTGCCTCGTCCAAACATTATAGTGTGGCATGAAACCCTTGTAAAGCAGGTGGGTGTGAAGGATTTTCCGGTCAGAGTAAGACTTCGTATTCCCACATATAGGGCATGGACAACACATAAAACCATTCTGGTTGTTTGCCTCAGCCACTTCGAGAAAATCATGTACGCCCTTAATGTACTCGGAGGTGTGTCTGTCACCGTACATCCATTGCCGGTTCATCTGCGTGCATTATATATAATTAAGTGTGTCAAAAATCATTACAGAACATCATGAATAGATAATTAAGTGACCAAATTAATAGAAGTTCATCATCACATAAAAACCAAAGTACATACATAGTTCTCATCTAACAACATAAAGCTCTGCAGAGCATCTAAATTAATTAAACCATACATTAAAACTATGTAAAACATTTCAATGCGAAAACAAATACGATCATAATCGCAACCAAGGTAACAACTGATCCAACGGCATAATGATACCAAGCCTCGGTATGAATGGCATATTTTCTAATCTTTCTCATCTTCAAGCGCATTGCATCCGTCTTGATCTTGTGATCATCGACGACATCCGCAACATGCAACTCCAATACCATCTTCTCCTCCTCAAGTTTTTTTATTTTGTCCTTCAAGAAATTGTTTTCTTCTTCAACTAAATTTAACCTCTCGACAATAGGGTCGGTTGGAATTTCCGGTTCAACAACCTCCTAGATAAATAAAATCTATGTCATGTTGGTCGGCATAATTTTCATAAATGATAAATGAACCAATAGTTATGAAAAGATAATATATACCACATCCGAATCATAGACAGGACGAGGACCGACGGGGGCGAATACCAAAACCATCGCACTATATAAGATGCAATAATAAAAGTAAGAAAATAATACAAGTATCTATCTAAACAAACAAGTAATAATATTTTTCCTTTCAGAAAGAAGATAAGAACAAGAGGCTCACCACGATGGTGCCGGGCGATGAGATCAGCGGGTGATCGACGGCGATGAAGGCAGGGGCAGGCGTGACGGACCGCTAAACCTAGATAAATATTGAGGAAAATGGAGCTTGGCGGTCGAGCTTGGAGAGGAGAAACCTTAAGTAGTGTGGCTCGGGCATTCCATCGAACACCTTGTGTGCATAGGAGGTGAGCTAGAGCACCACCAAGCCCTCTCCCCTCGGCCGGAAAAAACAGAGCAGTGTGCTCTGCTCTTCTTGCCGAGGGGCTATATATAGGCACCATTAGCCCCGGTTGGTGCCACGAGCCGGGAAAAAAGGCACGCCTTTGGTCCCGGTTCAAGCCACCAACCGGGACCAATAGTGGTGGGCCAGGAGCCAGGACCATTGGTCCCGGTTCGTCCCACCAACCGGGACCAAAAGGTCCGGACGAACTGGGACCAATGGCCCACGTGGCCCAGCCGGCCCCCTGGGCTCACGAACCGGGGCAAATAGCTCCATTGGTCCCGGTTCTGGATTGAACCGGAACTAATGGGCTAAACTGGCCTGGACGAAAGCCCTGTTTTCTACTAGTGAAGGAAAAAAAGGGAGGACAAAGGAGTTGGTAGGTGGTTATCGGCATGCTTGTCCGCAGCGGCGAGGTTGTTGGAGTGGCCTAGGGGTTGGGCAGCTCACGGGCTCCCCCGATCTAGACGGGATAGAGGCAGGGTGAGAGGGGGTCTGATTGCTTTTTTCCTTTTAGATTTAGGGATGCTATGTCAAAATTTTGCGAAGTCAAAACCTTACAATCCGGCCCCACTTGTTAGAAACTGGTAAACCGGCCAAATCACCCGATTAGTACTTTTTGCAAAAACAAATTACCAGGAACGCGATGATTTTTTCAAAAATCCATCAACATTGGTAGTAGAAAAAACAACAACGGTTGTAGAAAAACGCAGTGATGGATCTCGGCGATGTCATGAATGGATTTCACAATCACTGTTGCAACCAAACGCAATCGCGGGTCTCGGCGATGGCGAGTGGATGTAGCAATCGACTACGCAGGTAGTAGCGAAAAACGACGATGGCTGGGGCAAAATCGTCGTCGCCGCCATCGCGGGTCCTGGCGTCGCCATGAATGGTTGCAACAATCTTCAACACCAATCGCAATATCTTGTAGTCCCAAGGCAACTCCCATGTTGGCCTGGTTCCAGCTCTTGGTGTACGTCGTAGCGTCGCAACGCGGTCGGCTCCAACGTACGGTGGTGTCCTAGAAGCAAACGCCGCCGGGTGGGTCTATCATGTGGTCCCCTACCTTGGATGATCGGCCACCGTTGTAGCATGGCTGTTGCTGATGCTAGCAGGTCGGCAGACACGTTTCTTCACTCCTGGCCCCGCCACTAGTTCTGCCTCTTGGGTTCATCCGCAAGTAATCATGATTGTTGGGTGGGTGTTTGTATATACGCGTCGGTGCCTATGCTTCTTTTGTTGATGGAATCAATCAATAAAGTTACTAAGAGCATGTCCAATAGCTCCCTTTTCCCCAATAATTTTTTGATGGTAATAAAAAAAGCCCGACTCTATGGACGGAAGTTGGCTTTCTTCCAATAACCTTCCCGATATATGGCCTGTCGACAATGCCCGCGGGACAACCACACCTCCATGGTCTACTGCTGCCCATGCCATCACCGTCGTCTCCCATGAGACAACCACCGCCGCCGTCCATGCCACTATCGGTGCCGCGCACTAGACATCCACTTGACTGTCATTGTCTCCTGTTGAACCACCACGCCGCCAACTCTCGTCACCACATCGCCGTTTGCCAGCGCCACCATCGTCGACCTGTCACAACTCGCCCACAAAAGCCCCCACTACCATACCCTTTGACATGCCGAGTAATTGACAAAAAACTACCACATTTCATGTATGCGTCCCACAGAATTACTACATTTTGAAAACTGACCAAAAACTCCAGATTAGTGCTAATTTCGTGACAAAAAACTACCAGGTCGAGTTGATGACCGTTTTTATGATTTTAAACCTGTTTATGACATGTGGGACCGGCAGCAAAGTCAACTCTGTTTATTTTGACCGTCAAGTTAACCGTTATGACAGGTGGTACCCTACGTCATCATCAACCTTCTTCTTCCTCCCTTCCTCTCTCTCTTTGGCATTTCAACAACACCTCTTGTGCATGAGACGGAAACAGGGGAGCTCCGGCCGCCTGCTCGCTTTACACCACGTCGGACCCCAGCACGAGCGCCGGGTGAACTAGCTCCGGGTCGGCTCTGCCTCGCACTGCACGGCGGCAGCCTTCGCGGCGACATTGATGTCGGTGTCGCGAGCTACTGCTCGATGGTAGATGTGGGCCTGGCCGGTCGCCGGGCGCGGCCGTGTGTGGGCTGCAGGGGACGGTGCGGCGCTGGGAGGAGGAGGCGGGGGCGAGCCATGAGCGCGGGTCTGGGAGGGTTCACGCGGCGGAGGCAGAGGCGGGAGCTGAGCAGCGGCGGGGCTGCGGCGAGGCACGCAGGCCGGCGGGCAACGCGAGTGGACGGCACGGGCGGTCTGCGGCGGCGGGGCCGGCAAGCTGCAGCGGCAGCAAGCCAGCAGGGGGCGCGGGCAGGAGCTGCGCGGCAGCAGGCATGGGAGGCCTGGGGCTCGACGGCGCCGACAGCAGAGGCCAGCAGCGGGGACAACGGCGGTAGCGATAGGTAGCAACGACAGCAAATAGAGCAGCAGCGGCGGCGCCTAAGAGTAGCGACGAGCTTCGGCAACAATGGCGGCGGTGGCGGGCACCGTTAGCCGTTAGCGCGGCAGCCGTCCCGACAGGTGGGCCATCTCTGTTAGAAAAGAGTTTAAAACGGTTAAATCGGTCTTCAACTCAACCTGGTAGTTTTTTGTCACGAAATTAGCACTAATCTGGAGCTTTTGGTCAGTTTTTAAAATGTGGTAGTTCTGTGGGACGGATACGTGAAATGTGATAGTTTTTTGTCAATTACTCTTGACATGCCACTACCAATTTTTTTTTTCTCGAGTATGCACAAGCATGCGTACTATATATTAAAGAAGGAATAGGTTAAAGAGCCCCTCCACGTTGGTGGTTACATCACATGTTACAACCCCAACTCCACCGTAACAAACCTACTATTCTGTTTCTCCTAGGCCTACCTCTAAAGCCGCTATAACGGTACTTCCGCCCGCCTTTAGGAGGCCTACTGTCTCCCACGTTCTCCCCTCCTCAATTATGGATCGAAGTATCCTAGAGTACGAGGGTGTTGCCCCATCAAAAACTACCGCATTTCGGTGCTTCCATAGCATCCACATTACCTAGATGAGGAAAGCACAGGTGTCTTTGGCGCTCATGACGTTTTGGCCCTTATCTATGCACCATTCTAGTGCATCCGTTTCGACCGTTGGCGCCCATGCTGGCCTGTTCATGGCCGTGCACACCTTCGCCCACACTTCTCTCGCGAGGACGCATCCAAACAAGATGTGGTTGATGCTTTCTTGCTCCTGGTCACAAAATGGACAGTGTTCCTGGTGGTTGTGTCCTCTCCGCGCAAGACTATCCGATGTCCAACATCTGTCTTGTAGGGCAAGCCATGCAAAGAAGCGACATTTGAGCGAGGCCTTCGATTTCCACGTGAATGCAGCAGCCGGTGCTATCTCCCGACTCCAAAATCGCGCCGCGTAGGCCGATCTCGTGGAGTATTGCCCGTCTTTCTCCCAAGCACACTACAGAGAGTCCTCCTCGTCTGGCAAAAGTTGTATCTAAGTTACTTTGTCCGTAGGTTGAGGTAGTCATGGAGTGCCACTGCCGGCATATCCGGACCAACGTCAAGGACCCATGCCCTGCCTGGTAGCCCCTGAAAGACCGTGCATGTGCCTCTCGTAGCTAGCGCAACACGGCCATATATATTGGGTGCAATCTCCTCCACTCGGTAGCCGTTTATCCACCTATCCTCCCAGAAGAGAGTGGACTGCCCATTGCCGATCGTGCTTCTGGTGGCTGCCTTGAATAATTGCGTGGACTGCAACGGCACTGCGATGTCGAATTCTGCCCAAGGCCTCGATGTGTCTGCGCTTTTCAACCATGGCCATATCGCTTGCATTGCCACATTCATCGATTTGTGGTTCGGAATGCCGAGCCCACCTGCCCACTGTGGTGTACAAACCTTCTCCCAAGCCACCGAGCACTTGCCTCCTGCTCCTTCCTCTTTTGCATACCAAAGGAATCCCCTACAGATTTTAATCATGGCCTTGATTGTTTTCTGCGGTATGTCCAGGGCCATCATTCCATGGATCAGAATGGCCGACAGGACCGATTGAACAAGCACCATTCGTCCACTCTTTGGCATGTTTGCGGCTTTCCATCTTGGCAGGCAGATTGCCAGCTGATCTACAAGGCCAGATAGCTGCGCCGCGGTTTGCTTTCTGATGGTGAGTGGTAGTCCTAGGTATTTGTAAGGGTATGAGCCGATCGGGCAGTGCAATATTTGCGAGTGGGGCACTACCAAAGATAGAGAGGGGTATCCGATGGAAATGTGGGTTATTGCGAGTGGGGCTACATGAGGATCTGCAAAAAGCATCTGTCCCGAATAAGCAGAAAAGTGTTATTGTGGAAGCCCGCATAAGTGCTTGTTGGTGGAGTTTAATTGGGGATCTGCAGGAGATGCTATAAAGTCCCTATGGTCGTATCTCTTCCTAACAAGCTTGGCACTAAACAAGCGCTATTGGGCCGAAAAGCTGGTAGGTTCACTCTGCATGCAGCAAGCAGCTACATTCGTTGTTCCAGCGTATGATAGAAATTGAAACCTTAATATTTCAAACAAAACGTTCAAATTATGCACTTTCAACTATAATTTTTACAAAATGTCTGCGTATTAAATAATTGCTTGTAATTTTTAGAAAATACAAGAATTAAAAAGCTAAATTCTGAAAAAGCTCATGACTTTTACAATGTTTAGAAATTTCAAAATTGATTACGAAAATAAAATAAATAAAAACAGATTCACAGATTTTGAAATATTAGACGAGTAAGAAAAAATGTGCAATATGTATTTAAAAAAATCTATATGTGTTGAAAAAGTTCAACGTGTATTCCAAAAAATCTAAGTATATTTCATAATATTTATTGTCTACTTAAAAAAATGTTCATGTACAAAATTTATATTTATAAAATTTATACTGTAACATGCTGAAAGAAACAGGCATCCTGAAAAAATAAACAACAAAAACCCGATTGAAAAACTCCTTCACCATAAAAACACGCCTGTAGCAGTCGCTATTGAGGCGGTTGACGGCAAAGTACCCACGGATGATTTGCATGTACCGCTGGCTACAGGCGATATATAACAACTGTATATTTCAGTCGCTACTGAACTGAAAGGTCAATTACATAGAGCATAATATGCTCAGGGAAACAGACAACCCAAAAGAATAGGGCACCAAACATTCATTATAGAAGTGAGAGAAAAACTATATGTCAAAAACGACACGGCAAGGCTCGTGTTAGCCGCTAGTAAGGACATGCTAAATGGTAGGAGCTCCAATATAGGTGGTGAGAAAATACGTTTTCTTTTCTAGCGGCTACTCACCGTACCTCACTCATTGAAAGATTCTGTCTAGGGCCCTGCCATGTAGATTATGATCGTCCCAGCCACATTGCCCTTCAACTCCGAAAGCACCAGCCTCGTCAGGGTACGGTTTTGTTGTCACCGCGGCACTGGTAGCTAGTAAAGGGAGACCATTGACCATGGTATAATAGATCTCAATGCATTGTCAACATAGCAACGATCCAGCTCTTCCCGACGTCTCTTGTTCCCTCAGACATTTTCACATTGTTTTGAAGGTCATCTATAGTCTCTAAGGATTAGCTCCTCCTCGTCCGCTAAAAAAAGGTTTCTCCTTTTTTCTTCATTTTCGATATATTTAAATGTGATGGTAGTGAATTCCAACTACTAGAAGTGGATGCTACTGCTTGAGTGAAAATGGGGAGGTATATATGGGACACGAGGAATGAAGAGGTATTCATGTGGGGAGTTGTTGGATCTGTACTATTTGGTATTCAGTTTAGGTCATGCGGTTTTCCCCCTAAAAAAAGGTCCTGCCATTTTTAAATGTCTAAATGAGATGTTTATGCACCGTCCTTCTATTTTCAAGTTCAACACAATATTTTTCATTCACAATGAGGCGGTGCCAAGTGAAGCTAGTGGCACATGGACAATGGTTGTTGGCCAACTTCATTTATATGAAGACTAGATAAGGCCATTGTTGCAACGGGTTATAAATATTCTAGTATGTTACTCCGTGATTACCTGCCCATTGTTGCAACAGAAGGTCATCTATTGTTTCTCTGGATGTGGTCAAATTAGAGCAGAAGGTCATAATTGATCTTTCAATATATGGTGCCGTGTCGATTCTGCAAAGAGAGAAAAATAACAAGGAACACATCTTTATCGGACGTCAAAACAGTTGAGCACTTGTTTTCACCGAGCACTTGTATAGGGTGTGTAGGCGGGATTTAGAGGAGCAGTCCGTTATAAACCAACGTACTCTGGTGGATGTTATCTCTACCATGCCTTCTCTAAACATATGATATGCATAACTTATGCCTATTCTAGGAAGAAAAACAGCTGAACACGTGGATCTAGCTTGGAAAACGGCACACGAGAAAGAGTTTACTGATAATAAGGAAATATTTCATTCATGACACCATCAAGTTATGAACACTAGCTAAGCAGCAACCATTCCATATACATGGACAAATGGATACTTCCGAAGTTAACATATGAAGAACCCACATTGGCGCTCTATCACCCGATCAAGTCTTCCAAGAGAGTCCCGTCAAAAAAGAATTGGATGTTCATTCCAAAAGCACGAGAGGACACGATGTCAACAAAGTGACAGTCCTCTTATTTCCTACACCTCCTATTCTCTATTGCACAATTTTTTTCATAGTCTTTTAATATCTCTCGAGATCATTAGCTCATCTTGCACATGCTATCAATTTGATTACGAGGAAAAAATGTTCCAAATGGGAGAGAATGATGCTATTGTCTGGTTAAAGATGGAGAGGTATATCAGCACACACAGGAAACAACATGATTTTTTTTCTTGCATTTGTTTCATGGCATAACTTCAGCTAAAGACAAGGTCGCCCCACAATGTCAATGTTGGGGTTGTAGCGTGCTGAGTCTGGTTCATGCGCGTGAAGGGTGAGCCTAGGTCCGCCAGACGCTGCGTCAAAGTGAGGCAAAGGACCCAGCCCAGATTCAAGCCTCATAAAGACTGGCGGTGCAGAGGGAGATCATGTTGATGTGCGACAGACACGGATAAATACTTCCTATGATCTAGGGATAGTTATTCCTGTTTGTTAGCCTGTTTGATGCGACTTTGTGATCATTACTTTATGTAGATCGTGTTCATGATTAAACTCTTGGGGTAGTTTATAAATCCAAATTTTATTAAGTGTGTTGCCCATAGCTTGGTTAACTTCCTCGCTGCAGTTGTTCTTTGAATGGGGCCACCTTTCAGTTCGAAATCGGCGTGTGCATGGGCCTGAACTCGCTAGCATCAATGATGGTCCAATGTCATTAACATGCGCCACATCGTTTGCTAGCTCTACAGAGAGCAACTTCGATTGGCTCCAACCGGTGCAGTCGTGGGCGACTGAAGCTCCTTGAGGACCCTCAATGCCCGTTGCCGTCACATTGTGTTGCCGGCGCATGGATTAATTGTGTGAGCCCATCCTGCCCAGGTCGTGACTGGCTATCCCAGCCATGGGCTGGATGGTGATGTACCTAGTTCATGGTTTGTTTCCTTGAAATCGGTATGGCTCTTTGCTGCCTACCCAAGTCGTGCTTAGGTGACGTTTTTTTCCTACTGTCTTTTGCTCGGTGCATAGAAATTGTCTACAATCATATAGATTAACATGTTGCTAGCGAATATAAAACTGAGGTTACATTGCCTCATTCCTTTGAACAAAAGGCATTCATACTAGCACCATAGGAAAATTTTCTTTCAATCCCTTTGGCTTGTAGGAATAGATTCATATTCATATACTTCATTGGTTCTAATCCTTCACATTTCAAAAGCAAACAACATTAGGTCGGATCTAATGGAAAAAATCCTATCCTTTGAACCAAATAACATCTCTTTTCCAATAGAACTAGCAGTTTCGCCCGCGCATTTGCGCGGCTAGATTTCATATTGCTATGTTTTTTTTGTTTACAAATTGGTCTCATTGTGAGCTATCATTATCATGCATGCCTTGCATTTTTGTTATTCCTATTTTTTTTCAATTTGTCATGCATACCTTGCATCTAATTTGGTATTTGCACATATATGTTCCTTTCCTCATATTTACGATTTCATTAGCCTTCTAGGTATGATCTCTAATTGAAGAATAGTCCACTTTGTAAGTCCGACTCATTACACAATTCATTTTAATATATTGCACTTCTGTTTTTTATATTATTTTAAATTTCCTATTTTCTCAAATCCAGATATTTGTAAACTTGAAGAATGCTATGGATTTTTTATTATTCCAATTCCCATATTTAAGAGACCCACAGTCTTTGTCTACAGAATTCAAATTAACTGTGATGCTATAGATATTACATTGAACTTAACTGAGGAAATTTGGCATGGTTGCCTCAAAAAAAAAAATGCATGGTTCATTTGCACATTTACTGCAAAATTCTTTTACGCAAGAAAGTGGAGTCATCATTGTTTGAGAGGAGAAAGACATGGCCTAAAAAAACATGATGGGTCGAATTTGTACCATCTAAAGCTCATTGGATTTAGTAGTGCCCTATAACTTCGATAGAGTGGCATGCAATGCAAGTGCAGACTGCGTAACATAACGCTTCACATATCTAAGCATATTATACATGGACAAACAAAATTGTGACCAGGAGAAGAGAACGCCCTGCTAGTTGCCTGGACCTTACATGAGATTAGCGAAATTGAAGTTGGAGCATGGGCTGCAGGATGTCCCTGTTTCACCGAGGGTGGGGGTGGGTGAAGGCGCAACCTTCTCCTTGGATTTTTCCTCCTCCTTCTTAGCGATTACAAGGGAAGGGGGTGGCCTCCCCTGCGCCAAGGGGTCAAGGCGCTCGTGCAAGATGACGCAGTCGAGGCGGCCGAGGTGGTAGTCATCGTTGTACGGTCAATGATGCGTTGGGACTTCTTGGCAGGGATACAATCGTCGTCCGATCGGAGGTGTCAGCGGCAGTGGTTGCCCGTGTAGGACGTGAGGCTGCGCGTGATGGGTTGGTGACCCGCTGGGTACTGTCATCCTTGAAGGCCGTGATCGGTGTGTCGCAGATGGCAAACTGGCTGGAGCCGCCTCGACGATACGATTCTCGACGGAACACTCGTATATATAGGTTTGCTATATGCTCACACGTAATTGCGCCACTCGTCCATCTCCTTGTAGTATAGGGAAAGTTCTTGATCTATCCGTGATTTTGTGTTTTCTATCCGATACTAACACATACTCTTTTTTATGAAACTACTAAAGTGGCCCGGTCTTCGCGCAGGCCAGTATTGAATATAGTTTGATTGAAATAAGTTCATATTTACAAGTTTTTTGGGTTGGTCATTAAGTGGTGATTTTAAGGATATAAGAGTTACCCCCATTAATGTTTCCGGGAAATATCTGGAGGCTATGTTGTTGCTGAATTTTTTAGTGCTACTAGCTCGAATTTACGGGTTTGCCTAATGCGGCTGAAGTGATGTGTGCATGGTTTGTGGCTGGCTTACAAATCCCAGTTAGGCGTATTAAAGTATATTATTTTTAGTATATAATGTTTCCCCGAGAAGTATCATATGCATCAAATTTCAGTCAGTATGGGTGATTTTGTAACGATTCTACCTTTTTGTTCATATTCCATGAAGTATACATTAGCATGGATTTATTTTTTTAAATGTTTGCACCACCAAAATTACATAATTTACGATAAAAATACGTATATGCTCTATACTTTTTCCCTAGATTATGTACGTTAATTATAGGTGTTTCTTTATCATTCACAGCTGATTGTTTTAGAACAATTTATAGCTGATTATTTTTGTTGTTTGTGGTAAAATTATTTTTTCGTACTTCAATGATTAGTTGGGATTTTAGCCCAACAGGGTCACGCAGATACACATAACGTTCAGGCTTCTCTCACAGTCCACAGTCCCCACCATCTTACAGAGGGTGGTCTTGCCAGATCTTCTTTGTCCCATTTCTCCTTTCCTTCCTTTCTACGTTGACTCCCGAGTTGTTCCTCCTGGCTGATGTCCAGCCAGTCATAGAGCAAAGACAGCCCTCATTTCTCTGTTGACTCCCAGATTGATGTCGCTGGCTGATGTTCAACTATGGAAAGAGCAACATCGGCTTGATGATTTGTTGTGGCCTTGTGGGCATGGATCTCATCTCCCATAGCTATCTTGGATCCATAGTAAATTCATCCTCTAGAAGACACATCCATATTAGTGAAAATCAATGGCAACTGACACGTTGTCTTCATCCTTAATAGCGGGTGCCATCTAATGTCTGTAGGTCCAACTTTTTCCCATTTCCTTTCATGTCATATTTCCTCCTTCTTCTTATCATTTTCCTGTGTTTGTACTGTTGAACCAATATAATTAAGGTAGCGAAAATTTTATCTTGTGTATGCCTACCCACTTTATTCCTGCCTGGGATCGACATTGGCAGTTTCCCCCTTACCCCTATTCACATTCAAGATCTCAAGTATGTAATGAGCCTCAAATATCAAATAATATTGAGTGTCGATGTTAGGTATTAATGCGTTGTTTCCATCAAATGCTTCTGCACGTTTCCATTTCTTCTGCATATCATTAGACTATATATATCCTGACATATCATGTTTGTTGTATACAAATTTTTCATGTACTTATTCTTGTTGAGCAAAAAGTGATTAGCAACATGTTGAAGAACTATACTGAATGTGTTTTTTTTCATGCCTTTAGATATTTATTTACATACTATTACCCTTAGTCCGTCCCTTTATTGTGACTCTTGGGATTGCTAAGTATAGTTCTCGATGTGTAAACAAATGCTTAGGGATAGATAGGTTAAAAAACTTATCTGCAGGTCTCACTTCCCCTTATTTATTTTTTGTCGCCATACAATTCAACTAAAAAATTAATTAAGGTAGTTTTTGTTAGTCACTAACCTTCCAGTTTATGTTTTTTTGCCACCCTGTATTCTACATATAAATTATAACAATGTCCAAAAGCTTTTACTATTAGTTGCACTATATAAAAAGTATGAGGACACATATATCATATAATATAATTTTGTCAATGTATGGAACTAATGAACTATTTCCACCAATTGTTACTTAGAGAGTTGTTGGTATATATATTGTTATAAAGACATGCACGGAATGATGAGCATACAGACCTGGGGTAGGGTCATAGGCCTAACCTATACGTCCTACCCAAGGTCACTACCCAAGAAGACAAGAAGTTCAAGAGGCAGCATGAGACCCCCGATCGAAGATGTCGAGCGCAATCCACTCGACATCATGTCACTCGGGAGTCTTCCTACCTACTGTCGCTCGATCATCCAGAGAATCACCCGACGTCCCGAAGACCAGGAGTCACTCAGCGTTACAACGAGCAGGCATTCACTCCGTAGTCTTTAAGGTCATTAACAGCACTTAAGGCTGGCGTTACCAGTAACGCCCCCACTTTATGTACATTAAGTCCCTTGTAATGGAGGGCAGAGAGGGTCCTGGCGAACTCTATATAAGCCACCATCCTCCTGTGGCACAAGGGTTTACACCCTCTGTAAGATCACACATATAATCCAATCGACCGTCTCTGGGCACCGAGACGTAGGGCTGTTACTTCCACCGAGAAGGGTCTGAACTCGTAAAACTCGTGTGTACACCTTCACCATAGCTGAGATCTTGCCTCTCCACACTTACCCCCTTTCTACTGTCAGCCTTAGAACCACGACAGTTGGCGCCCACCTTGGGGAAGGTGTCTTAGCGACTTGTTGGTGAAGTTGCAAGTTTTTCGATCATCATCATGGTTTCCGGCGGTGGATTGGCTCAGGGCCGCGAGATCCGTCTCGGCGCACTCGCTTTCCTCGCCGATGACTCGGCGTGGCTTCAGGAAGCTCCCCTTGACATTGAGGCACTCCCCGTCCGAGGGGAGACGCACGTTCGCGCGTGCGTTCGCGGCGTCCTTCTCCGGCAGCCGTCGACCCAGTATCAGTCGGCTCCGATGGTGTCTTCCCACCCCGCTGTTCGCCGCCGCAAGCGATCCGGTCGATCGCGGCTTCATCGGTGGGTGAAACACATGGTGGCTCGGAGTTCGGCCACCCATCAAGTCGCGGCAATCGAGCCCGACGAAACTCTCCATGGCGTATTCGATCTATCGACTGGCTCCGCGGAGACAGCATCTGAGTGCGATAGCAGCGACCCTACGGCTAAAGTCTTGATGGTCGATGGTCCGCGTGGTCCACCTGGCTTCCGCCGCGAAGACAACGAAGATGGTGGCGGCGATCCGTCGCGCGTCCATGAGGAATATCATCCCGAACCCCTTTCTTCGCAGCATAGGGAAGAACTTCGTCGCCGCAACATGGATGCACTCCACACGCCCATCGTTGGAGAAACCCCCGAGGCTCGGGCCTAGGAGAAGGCGCGCTTGGCTAATTTGGCTGATCGCACTCGACTGGAGAACTTGCAGCGCGCTCTCGACAAGCGGGCTCAGGAGCGGGTCCCTGAGTCCAGTCGACGGCAGCTTTCCCCGCCTCCACCTAAAGTAAACCGTACTCCGATTCAGAACCTCACACCTGCGGCCCGAATTGCGGAGTCGATCCAACCTTCCCAGTCGGAGGCTGGCAGAGGGTTGATGAAGATCCGGGCCTTGCTCTGGGCAGCAGGAGAGCAGAACACCCCAGTGTCTCAATCGCGGAATAGGATTCACAGCAGATCCGTAGTTGCGGATACAGTTCAGTCGGCCCACAGCCCAAGACCGCCTCTGCGGTGTAAGGGCCGTGGACAGCTTGATCGTCAGCTCGACCGCGATAATCGTCGTCGACTGCCCACGCCTCCTCCGAGGAGTGCATCATATGTGCCTCAACAGGACGGTGATAGACGTCGTCACAGTGGTGAGCGCAGAGCACCAGCCGACCCAAGGGAGCCAGGCTTCGATGCGAAATCCATTCTGGTACAAGGCCTAGTCGACCGGAACAGAGCACATAGAGAAGACCCTGGCAGAGATCGTCCAAGTGGCAGCAGAGTGCATGTTCCAGAGTGTTTCAGCAGTGCCATCAGGGCGGCAGTGATTCCTCCCAACTTCAGGTTGGCAACTGGAGTCAGTAAGTTCACTAGAGAATCCAAGCCTGAAACTTGGCTTGAGGATTACCGAGTGGATGTGCAGATTAGAGGCAGAAACGATGAGGTAGCGATGAAACATCTTCCTCTGATGTTGGAAGGGTCGGCCCGAGTGTGGCTGACCCAGTTGGCTCCAGGCAGTATATACAGTTGGGAAGAGCTGGCTCGAGTGTTCGCCAGAACTTTTGAGGGCACTTGCAAGCGACCAGCAGGATTGACCGAGTTACAACATTGTGTGCAAAAGCTAAGTGAGACTTTGAGAGACTTCATTCAGAGGTGGACCACTCTGCATCACACCGTTGAAAATGTATCAGAGCATTAGGCAGTGTGCACTTTCAAGGAAGGCGTCAAATACCGAGAGTTGGTCCTGAAGTTCGGTCGGACTGGAGATATGACTCTGACTCGAATGATGGAGATAGCCACCCGGTACGCTAAGGTTGAAGAAGAGGATCGACTCCATAGCGGGAAGAGTAAGCCAGTCGGCCAAGAGGCCGGTTGAGGTAATTCCAATCGGTGAGATTGCAGCAGTAGCTCAAGGAAAATTTAAGGGAAAACCTAAGGTGCCCTGGCCCCCTAAGAAGGTAAAGGATCAAGCAGGAAATGATGTGTTGGATTTGCCATGTCACATCCACACGAAGAAAGATGAAGAAGGTTATCTGATTTACCCAAAGAATACCACTCGGCAATGTCGACTCTTGATCCAGCAGTTCCGAGAGAAACAACCAAGTGAGAAGGAGAAAGAGTCAGACAAAGATGAGGATGAAGAGGGATATGACAGTTATCCCAAAGTCAATTCCACCCTCATGATTTTTGCTGATGTTGAGAGCAAGAGTCGGTTGAAAGTTATCAACAGAGAAGTGAATATGGTCGCTCCGGTGACGACGACCACATACCGGAAAATGGTCTTAGACAGCCATCACATTCGACCAGGCTGACCATCCTGCTCGTGTAGCCACCCCCGGGAGGCAAGCACTGGTGGTCGACCCCGTGGTCGGGGGCACTCGACTTACTAAAGTGCTGATGGACAGTGGTAGTGGTCTGAATATCCTTTATGCCGAAACCTTGAAGGGGATGGGCATTCCGATGTCCAAACTTAGCGAGAGCAATATGAGTTTCCATGGTGTTATCCCCGGAAAGAACGCTGAATCACTCGGCCAGATCGCTCTTGACGTGGTTTTCGGTTATTCCAGGCATTACCGTAAGGAAAAGTTGACATTTGAAGTCGTGGATTTCCAGAGTGCTTATCATGCCATTCTGGGGAGGCCTGCATACGCACGTTTTATGGCTCGACCATGTTACGTGTACCTCAAGTTGAAGATGCCTGGCCCCAAAGGTGTGATCGCAGTTACTGGCAATCGGCAGAAGGCAGAGGAATGCTTCCAGAAAGGTTCCAAAATTGCTGATGCGCAGATGGCAGCTGTTGAACTTCAAGAATATCAAAAGAATGCAGATCCGAGCGATTTGCTCCGAGCCAAGAAGCTAGCTACAGATTCTGCATTTCAGTCTTCTTGTGAAACGAAGTCGATTCATATTCACCCGAACGATCCCAATGCTGCGCCGACTCATATATCAACGACACTCGACAGCAAATAGAAAGAAGCGCTCATCCAGTTCCTCCATGAGAACTTGGACATCTTTGCTTGGAAACCCTCTGACATGCCGGGTGTACCCAGAGGACTGGCTGAGCACCGTTTGCGTGTTGACTCCAAGGAAAAACCCTTCAAAGAGCACCTTTGGCGGTCCGCCGTGCAGAAGAGGAAAGCGATTGGCGAAGAAGTGGCTCTGCTGCTAGCAGCAGAGTTCATCCGAGAGATCTACCACTCCGAGTGGCTTGCCAATGTAGTCATGGTCCTTAAGAAGGACAATTCACTTCGTATGTGCATTGATTTCAAGCATATCAATCGGGCCTGCCCGAAATATCACTTCCCTCTCCCCCGCATCGATCAGATTGTTGACTCGACTGCGGGGTGTGAGCGCTTGTCCTTTTTAGATGCATATTCCGGGTATCATCAGATCCGACTGTATGGTTCCAATGAAATAAAAACAGCCTTCATCACCCTATTCGGGTGCTTTTGCTATGTCACCATGCCATTTGGTCTTAAAAATGCCGAAGCCACATTCATGAGAATGATTCAGAAGTGCCTGCTCACTGAAATCAGTCGGAATGTGGAAGGCATACATGGACGACATTGTGGTCAAGTCTCCGCAAAGGTGCCAACCTATTGAATGACCTCACAGAAACCTTTGCCAGCCTAAGGAGGTACGGTATCAAGCTTAATCCGTCAAAGTGCACGTTCGGAGTTCCAGGAGGAAAGTTACTCGGTTTTCTCGTTTCCGAACGAGGGATCGACACCAATCCATAAAAAGTTGATACCATCCTCCGAATGAAACACCCTGTGCGAGTGCATGACGTTCATAAGTTGACTGGTTGTTTGGCCGCCTTGAGTCAATTTATTTCTCGTCTCAGTGAAAGGGCCTTGCCTCTTTACCGACTGATGAAGAAATATGGTATGTTCGAGTGGACTGAGGAAGCTGATGCTACGTTTGCAGAGCTCAAAACCCTGCTTTCCACCCAGCCGGTGCTCGCTGCGCCAATCAGCAAAGAGCCTTTACTGCTTTATATTGCAGCCACTGGACAAGTTGTCAGTACAGTACTCACGATCGAGCGAGTAGAGGAAGGAAAAGTTTACAAGGGTCAGCGCCCAGTTTCTTATCTCTCCGAAGTTTTGACTCCATCCAAGCAACGATATCCTCATTATCAAAAGCTCGTCTATGGAATATACATAACCATGAAGAAGGTTGCACATTACTTCTCTGATCACTCCATTACAGTCATCAGCGACGCACCATTATCTGAGATTCTAAATAACAGAGCTGCAACTGGCCGAGTGGCAAAATGGGCGATTGAACTCCTTCCATTGGATATCATGTTTGAGGCAAAGAAAGCTATCAAGTCCCAAGCAATCGCAGATTCCCTTGCCGAGTGGATTGAGCAGCAACTACCAACTCAACACTTAGAGCATTGGACTATGTTCTCTGATGGCTCCAAGGTGCTGAACGGATCAGGTGCTTGGGTAGTATTGGTGTCCCCCCATGGAGACAAGCTTAACTATGTTCTCCAGATTCATTTTGATTCCTCCAATAATGAAGCCGAATATGAAGCACTTTTATACGGGTTGCGTCCGTCGCCTTATGGTATACGGTGACTCAGATTTGGTGGTTAATCATGTGATGAAGGAATGGGATGTCAGAAGCCCAGCCATGACTGGTTATTGCAATGCAGTAAGAAAGCTGGAAAAGAAGTTTGAAGGATTAGAGCTTCATCATATACCCCAACTGAAAAATCAAGCTGCAGATGAGTTGGTGAAGATAGGTTCAAAGAGAGAGGCCATTCCCGGCAATGTGTTTCTGGAACATATTCATTCACCTTCAGTTCAGGAAGATCCTTTCACTTAACAGTCACCACAGCGAAGAGCGCCACAGATCCGACTGAAGTCGAAATCCCAGCCATGGTCGACTTAATCATGGAGGTTTTCGTCATCATTCCCGACAGGACAGTGCCGTACATTGCATACATTCTTAGGAAAGAACTTCCAGAGGATGAAGAAGAGGCTCGACAGATCGTCCGACGATCAAGGCCTTTACCGTGATAAAAGCACAGTTGTTCAGAGAAAGTGTAACTGGGGTCTGCCAGAAGTGCATCACGCCAGAAGAAGGCCGAATGATCCTTAATGATATTCACTAGGGGACCTGTGGTCACCATGCTTCCTCTCGGACCATCGTGGCCGAAGCATACCAAGCCAGATTTTACTGGCCACGGGCCAATGAGATGGCAAAGGAACTAGTGGACAAGTGTGAAGGCTGTCAGTTTTACTCCAACATGTCTCATAAACTTGCGTCAGCTCTGAAGACTATTCCACTCGTCTGGCCTTTTGTTGTCTGGGGATTCGACATGGTTGGACCTCTGAGGACTGGCAGGATTGGATTTACTCATGTGCTGGTGGCAGTCGACAAGTTCACCAAATGGATCGAAGCCAAGCCCATTAAAAACGTTGAAGCAAGTACAGCTGTGAGTTTCATCAGGGAATTGATATTCAGATATGGTATTCCGCACAGCATCGTCATGGATAACGGCTCAAACTTCGACTCTGATGAATTCAGAACCTTTTGTGCTTCCCAAGGCACGAGGGTCGACTATGCTTTGGTCGCTCATCCTCAGTCAAATGGGCAGGCTGAGCGAGCAAATGGATTGATTCTCAAAGGACTGAAACCCTAGTTGATGCGTGACCTCAAGCATGCAGCAGGGGCTTGGGTCGACGAGCTCCCATCAGTACTTTGGGGATTGAAGACAACTCCTAATCGGTCGACTGGACAGACTCCATTCTTCTTAGTCTACGAAGTCGAGTGCGTACTCCTGAGTGATTTTCTCCACAACGCGCCTCGAGTCGAACTCTTCTCAGAAGAGGAAGCAGAGCAGGCTCGGCAATATGCAGTCGATCTCCTGGAAGAAGAAAGAGAGATGGCCTTGATCCGGTCGACCATTTATCAACAAGACTTGCGTCGATTCCATGCCAGAAACGTAAGGGGTCGGGCATTTCAAGAAGGAGACTTGGTTCTTTGAGTGGACGAGCAGAAACCACACAAGCCCGCTCCTGCCTGGGAAGGCCCTTTCGTCGTCACCAAAGTGTTCCACAATGGAGTGTATCGTCTCTTCAACGTCGAGCACAACAAAGATGAGCCACGCGCCTGGAATGCGGAACTGCTCTGCCCTTTTTACTCTTAAGTATTTAGAACTGATGAGATGTAATAAGAAGTACCCTTTAGTTTGATTATCAAAAGACTTGATTTTACAGTCTTCCAAATGATTGTTGTTCATTTTTTACATGTTCTAAAATCCCCCAGTGGGTGCCTTAGCTGCGAATCCGTTTCGCCTAAGTCGAAGAGAAAAATCCTTCCAAGAAGAAGGACGAGATTGTGAGGGCAATCTTCCCACTCGAAGGCTTAGCTGCAGTCCAGTACTTGCCTAAGTTTGAAAAATCCTACCGAGTGGTGAGCAATCCTCCCACTCGGGGGCTTAGCTGCAGTCCAGTACCTCGCCTAAGTTTGAAAAATCCTACCGAGTGGTGAGCTATCCTCCCACTCAGAGGCTTAGATACAATCCACTACTCGCCTAAGTCTGAAAAATCCTACCGATTGGTAAGCAATCCTCTCACTCGGAGGCTTAGCTACAGTCCAGTACTCGCCTAAGTTTGAAAAATCCTACCGAGTGGTGAGCAATCCTCCCACTCGGAGGCTTAGCTGCAGTCCAGTACTCGCCTAAGTTTGGAAATCCTATGGAGTGGTGAGCAATCCTCCCACTCGGAGGCTTAACTGCAGTCCAGTACTCGCCTAAGTTTTGAAAACCCTCCCGAGTGAAAATTGATCTTCTTGCTCGGGGACTTAGGAAAGTGTGGGCCGGCCACGACCCCCACTCCAGAGTTGTACTATCTAGAAGAAGGATGAGATTGAGAGTGTCACCAAGCGAGCCACTCTCAGGAACGTCAAGACCATTCCTGAATACCTTGTTGATGAGTTAACCAGCCCCGCCGAATGGTGCGGCTCGACCCCGACCCTCCCCCCCCCCCCCCCCCCGCTCCCGGGGGCTGCACCGTCAAGAAGAAGGACGAGATTTTGCGCACTGTCAAAGGCCCATACAACGGCTGGCACCAAAAAAGACGACTGACAGCAATGTCAAGACCATTGCTGAGTGCCTTGCTAATGAGCTGATCGATGCTGCTCAAGGTTCGTCCAACTGGTCGACTGCTGATTCTTCTTCATAAGCTGCATCAAACAAACAGAAACCAATCCGGGAGAAGAACGAATTTCACTCGAAGATAAACGCAACGTATTCGAAGATAAATCCAAAGCTTCCTAACCGCAGATTAAAGTACTCGGGTGTCAGGCCCGAAGGAGTTTTAACAATTACAAAATCACTCGACATTCCGAGGCAAATAAAGGTGAAGCATAATGTTTTTCAATCACTCGGCGGGAGAAGGACTGGCCGGATCACAGAAGTTGTCGAGGTTGATGCTGTCGGCAATATTAGTGGTTGCCTCGAGGAATGTATCCATGAAGGACTAGAAGGAGTGATTCTTTGTATATGCTACCTTGAGAGTAGCCAGCTTGTCTTCCTTAGCCTCCTTGCAGTGCACTCGGACAAATGACAAGGCGACATCAGCACCACAGCGAGTAGAGGACTTCTTCCACTCTTGGACTCGGCCTGGGATCTGATTAAGTTGAGTCATCAGCGACTCGAGGTCTTGAGAAAGTTCCGCCTGAGGCCAGAGTTCAGCGTCCACTCGGGTCATCGCCGCCTTCAGTCGAGCCAGATAAGCGACTGCACCATCCAAGCGTGACTCTAATCGCAACAGATTCATTGCAATGTCATCTTTCATGGGACAATTGATGGGGTCGAGACCTGTCTCGACCCGCCCAGTTTCAGCTTCAGAGTCCTGACACTGTTCTGTCCCATCGCGGAAAACAATGAGTCGACAATATAACAACAAGCTTCAGTCGACGACAAATTGACCAGTCGAATGATCATACCTTCAAGCTTCAGAACAAGTTTCGCGGCAAGTTGTTCCAGATAGGACTCTAGCTTGTTTGTCTTGGCTCTGAGGCCGCCGACTTCTGTGGTCAGGTTCTCCTTGTCCTTCCTCAGCTGCTCGACTTCTTGATTAGCTTCCGAGATGGTGTCCTTCAACTTTGCGTTCTCCTCCTCCAATTTGCCGACTGAAGCCAGCTTCTGGTCTGCAAGCTTCGTCTTCTCACATGCTTCCTTCTGAGCAGCAGCAAGGTCCAAGTCCTTCTTCTCCAAAGCCTCCTTCATCCTCTCTAAAGAAACAACACTCTTCAGACGAGCCTGAAGTTGGCGATTTTCACTAGGCACATCTGCTTGTGTGAAGTCACTCGGTTCAAAGAGACTGAAAGAAAAAGCAGTGCCAAGTTCGAGCTACAAAGCAGACAAGGCGGTCGAATGATTACCTCCCATGATGGCCGTCTCTTGTTGAGCAGTCTTGAGATTCTTATTTGCGAGTTCAAAGTCGAGTTCAATGCTGATATGCTTCTTCTTTAACTCGGATAGACGAGCTCCAAGATCACAAGACCTCTGCAGTCAGCAAGAGGGATATGTCAGTCGATAGAAATAAGAGACAGTGACAGGGAAAAGTTATTCTAAGACTACCGCCGAATCAAATATTCAACAGTAGTCTCGGGGACTACACCCAGTGGGTGCACTTAGCGTGCCCCCACTGGTTCAGATCAATACTCAGCAGGGTCTGCCCAGTGTGAGTTAAAAAAAAGCAAGAGAATACATGATTAGACCTCAGTCGACTGCCAGCAGTCGACCATGGTCTCGGGGACTACACCCAGCGGGTGCACTCAGCGTTCCCCCACTGATTCGAACAGTTTACTGAGACTCGGCTCAAGGCAAGCGGAGTGGAAAATTTCCTAAACTCTAAAAAAAGGAACACCACAGTGGGTTATCAGATATAAAGCAACACTCAAAAGTCGAGTCGGAGTTTTGCTGACCTGAACATTGGTCTGAAGGGCAGCGCTGGCATTGTAAGCCACCTGGCTAGCTTCATGCATCACCTTCACCTGCTTCATGACAAGGTTCACCTGACGAAGAGCTTCCCTAGCGGCGCCCGGCGAGTCGTCTGGGGTCTGATACGCGGCAAAGAGTGATGGCTCCAAGGTAGTCGAAGTAGTTACCGACTCGGACGAGTGGAGTTGCACCGGAGAGGCAGGCGTCTATGCAGTCGATCTCGAAGGACGAACAGTCATCAGCGGGCTGGCGAATGTGACGTTGGTCCGAACCGGCCCTCCGGAATGTTTGACCACCGCCTCAAGCGCCGGTGTTGACTGAGGGACTTGGATTTCAACCCTCCTCCTGCTCGAGCTTCCACTCTTCTTCCTCCTCTCCTGTAGAGGCGCTTCTTCTTCCTCGTCATCAGGGAGCACAACGATTTCTTGCAGAGCTACAGAAAGAGAGAAAGTATCAAATATTCAGCCGATTGACTACCCACTCGACTAAATGAAACTTGGTCGAACGGACTTACCAGCCCGAGAGGTGGCCTCCTCGTCTCCTTGTGCCTTATCGGCATCCATGTCAGTAGCCGCAGACGTGGGGCTAGAAAGATGCATAATCCAAGTGGTCAGAACAGAAATTTTAGTCGGTCTGTATAAACACAAGCGTGATACTCACCCCGAAGCCACTGGGACGTCCATCTTGATCTACAGCAAAGTCTTCCGAGTCTTGGAAGGTGCAACCTTGGGCTGCTTGGCGATCTTCTCCGTCGGCTCCGGGGTCGACGTACGAGTGCGCGTGTGAGCGTGGGTACTTGATACGTCTCCAACATATCTATAATTTTTTATTGTTCCATCCTAATATATTACCCCTTTTGAATGTTTATTGGCTTTATTTTACACATTTATATCATTTTTTGGACTAACCTACTAACCGTAGGCCCAGCCCGTATTGCTTATTTTTTGCCTATTTCAGTATTTCGAAGAAAAGGAATATCAACCGTAGTCCAAACGGAATGGAACCTTCGGGAGCGTGATTTTTGGAACGAACATGATCCATAGGACTTGGAGTGCAAGTCAAGAAGCAGCCGAGGCCTCCACGAGATAGGAGGGTGCCGCCCCCCCTATAGGGCGCGCCCCCCTGTCTCGTGGGCCCTCAAGGGCACCGACGCATTTCTTCCTCCTATATAAGCCTCACGCCCGAAAACATCCAGGGAGCACCCGAAACACAATTTCCACCGCCGTAACCTTCTGTATCCGCGAGATCCCATCTTGGAGCCTTCGCCGGTGCTCTTTCGGAGGGGCAATCGACCACGGAGGGCTTCTACATCAACACCATGGCCCTTCCGATGAGTTGTGAGTAGTTTACTACCGACCTTCGGGTCCATAGTTATTAGCTAGATGGCTTCTTATCTCTTTTTGGATCTCAATACAATGTTCTCCCCCTCTCTTGTGGAGATCTATTCGATGTAAATTCTTTTTTCGGTGTGTTTGTCGAGATCCGATGAATTGTGGTTTTAAGATCAAGTTTATCTATGAGAAGTATTTGAATCTCCTCTGAATTCTTTTATGTATTATTGAGTTATCTTTGCAAGTCTCTTCGAATTATCAGTTTGGTTTGGCCTACTAGATTATTTTTCTGGCCATGGGAGAAGTGCTTAGCTTTGGGTTCAATCTTGCGGTGTCCTTACCCAGTGACAGAAAGGGTTGCAAGGCACGTATTGTATTGTTGCCATCGAGGATAAAAAGATGGGGTTTATATCATATTGCATGAGTTTATCCCTCTACATCATGTCATATTGCTTAAGGCGTTACTCTGTTCTTATGAACATAATACTCTAGATGCAGGCAGGAGTTGGTCGATGTGTGGAGTAATAGTAGTAGATGCAGGAAGGAGTCGGTCTACTTGTTGCGGACGTGATGACTATATACATGATCATGCCTAGATAATCTCATAATTATTCGCTTTTCTATCAATTGCTCAACAGTAATTTGTTCACCCACCGTAATACTTATGCTATCTTGAGAGAAGCCACTAGTGAAATCTATGGCCCCCGGGTCTATCTCTTGTCATATTTGATTCCAATCTACTTTTATTTGCATCTTTACTTTTTGCATCTATATTATAAAATACCAAAAATATATTTATCTTATCATACTATCTCTATCAGATCTCACTTCCGCAAGTGGCCGTGAAGGGATTGACAACCCCTTTATTGCGTTGGTTGCGAGTTCTTTGTTTGTTTGTTTAGGTGCGTGGGACTTTTGAGGAGCCTCCTACTGGATTGATACCTTGGTTCTCAAAAACTGAGGGAAATACTTATGCTACTCTGCTGCGTCACCCTTTCCTCTTAAAGGAAAACCAACACAAGCTCAAGACGTAGCAAGAAGGATTTCTGGCGCCGTTGCCGGAGAGGTCTTTGCTCAAGTCAAGACATACCAAGTACCCATCACAAACTCATCTCCCTCGCATTTACATTATTTGCCATTTGCCTCTCGTTTTCCTCTCCCCCACTTCACCCTTGCCGTTTTATTTGCACTCTCTTTCCCAATCTCCTCCTCTCTTTCCGCTTCCCTTTTTCTGTTTGCTTGTGTGTTGGATTACTTGTTGCCATGGCACAAGATAATACCAAATTGTGTGATTTCTCGAATACCAATAATAATGATTTCCTTAGTACTCCGATTGCTCCTGTCAATGATGTTGAGTCTTGTGAAATCAATACTGCTTTGCTGAATCTTGTTATGAAAGATCAATTCGCCGGACTTCCTACTGAAGATGCCGCTACTCATCTAAACAACTTTGTTGATTTGTGTGATATGCAAAAGAAGAAAGATACGGATAATGATATTGTTAAATTAAAGTTATTTCCGTTTTCATTTAGAGATCGTGCTAAAGTTTGGTTTTCGTATTTGCCTAAGAATAGTATTGATTCTTGGAACAAGTGCAAAGATGCTTTTATCTCTAAGTATTTTCCTCCCGCTAAGATTATCACTCTTAGGAACGATATTATGAATTTTAAACAACTTGATCATGAGCATGTTGTCCAATCTTGGGAAACAATGAAATTGATGATTCACAATTTCCCTACTCATGGTTTGAATTTATGGATGATCATACAAATTTTTTATGCCGGTTTGAACTTTGCTTCTAGAAATATCTTATATTCGGCCGCGGGAGGCACGTTTATGGAAATCACGTTAGGAGATGCTAAAAAACTTCTTGATAATATTATGGCTAATTATTCTCAATGGCACACCGAAAGATCTTCTAGTAAAAAAGTGGATGCTATAGAAGAACTCAATGTTTTGAGTGGAAAGATGGATGAACTTATGAAATTGTTTGCTACTAAGAATACTCCTCTTGATCCCAATGATATGCCTTTGTCTACTTTGACTGAGAATAATAATGAATCTATGGATGTGAATTTTGTTGGTAGGAATAGTTTTGGAAACAATTCTTATAGAGGAAACTTTGATGCTAGACCGTTCCCTAGTAATTCCTCTAATAATTATGGAAATTCCTACAATAATTATTATGGTAATTTTAATAAGATGCCCTCTGAATTTGAGAATAGTATGAAAGAATTTATGATTTCTCAAAAGAATTTTAATGCCTTGCTTGAAGAAAAATTGCTTAAAGTTGATGATTGGGCTAGGAACGTTGATAGACTTTCCCTTGATGTTGATTCTCTTAAACTTAGATCTTCTTCTCCTAAGAATGATATCAATGAGTCTCTCAAAGCAATGAGAATTTCCATTGATGAGTGGAAAGAAAGAACCGCTAGATTGCGTGCTAAGAAAGATAGCTTTATAAAGGTGTGTTCTTCTAGTTACCACGAAAATAATGATGAAGATCTTAAAGTTATTGATGCGTATCCTATTAGATCTTTGTTTTGCAATATGAATCTGGATAATTATGGCACTGATAATGAGTCAACTTTGCCTAGAAGGCGTCCCAAGAATTCGGAGTTTTTAGATCTGGATGCTAAATTTGGTAAAAGTGGGATAGGAGAGGTCATGACTTCAAATAACATTGAACCCACCATCTCGGATTTCAAGGAATTTGATTATGATAATTGTTCTTTGGAAGGTTGTATTTCCTTGTTGCAATCCGTTGTTAATTATCCTCATGCTTATAGTCAAAATAAAGCTTTTACCAAACATATCGTTGATGCCTTGATGCAATCTTACGATGAAAAACTTAATTTGGAAGTTTCTATACCTAGAAAACTTAATGATGAGTGGGAACCTACTATAAAGATTAGAATAATAGATCATGAGTGTTTTTCTTTTTGTGATTTGGGTGCTAGTGTTTCCACGATTCCGAAAACTTTGTGTGATATTCTAGGTTTCCATGATCTTGATGATTGATCTTGAAATTTGCACCTTGCGGATTCCACCATTAAAAAGCCAATGGGAAGGATCAATGATGTTCTCATTGTTGCAAATAAAATTTGGTGCCCGTAGATTTTATCATTCTTGATATAGATTGCAATCTTTCTTGCCATATTATTCTTGGTAGACCTTTCCTTAGAACGATTGGTGCGATTATTGATATCAAGGAAGGGAATATTAGATTCTAATTTCCACTAAAGAAAGGCATGGAGAAATTTCCAAGAAAGAAAGTCAAATTACCTTATGAATCTATCATGCGAGCTATTTATTAATTTAGTGCCAAAGATGGCACTACTTAGATCTATCTTTGCTTTTATGCCTAGCTAGGGGCGTTAAACGATAGCGCTAGTTGGGAGGCAACCCAATTTTCTTTGTGTTTTTTTTGTTCCTGTTTAGTAATAAATATTGCATCTACCTTATGTTTAGATGTGTTTTTATCTTTTAATTAGTGTTTGGGCCAAGTAGAACCTATAGGATAACCTATGATGATAGTTAATTTGATTCTGCTGAAAAACAGAAACTTTGCGTGCACAAATTTAATTTTGTTAAATCACAGAAACGTGCTTTTGCGTTGAGTATTTTTGCTGCTGATCAATAGAAAATGTTTCCAGAACTTCCTATTTTGGTAGGATTTTTAGATTTCCAGAAGTTTGCGTTAGTTACATATTGCTACAGACTGTTCTGTTTTTGACAGATTCTGTTTTTCGTGTGTTGTTTGCTTATTTTGATGCATCTATGGCTAGTAAAATAGTTTATAAACCATAGAGAAGTTGGAACACATTAGGTTTAACACCAAAATAAATAAAGAATGAGTTCATTATAGTACCTTATGTGATGGTTTTGTTTTCTTTCACTAACGGAGCTTATAAGATTTCCTCTTGAGTTTTGTGTTGTGAAGTTTTCAAGTTTTGGGTAAAGCTTTTATGGACTATGGAATAAGGAGTGGCAAGAGCCTAAGCTTGGGGATGCCCATGGCACCCCAAGATATTCAAGGATAGCGAAAAGCCTAACCTTGGGGACGCCCCGGGAAGGCGTCCCCTCTTTCATCTTCCTTCAATGGTAACTTTACTTGGAGCTATATTTTTATTCGCCACATGGTATGTGTTTTGCTTGGAGCGTCCTGTATTATATTAGTCTTTTCCTTTTATTTTACCACATTCATCCTTGCTGTACACACCTTTTTGGGAGAAGCCTATTTGATTAGAATTTGCTAGAATACTCTATGTGCTTCACTTCTATCTTTTGAGCTTGATAGTTTTTGCTCTAGTGCTTCACTTATATTTTTTAGAGCACGGTGGTAACTTAATTTTGAAGAAATTGCTAGTCTCTCATGCTTCCCTTATATCTTTTTAAGAGTCTTTTAGAACAACATGGTATTTGCTATGGTTACAAAGTTGGTCCTAGAATGATGAGCATCCAAGTTGGGTATAATAAAAACTATCATAGAAAAAGAATTGGATGCTAGGATCAATATGATGCTTGATAATTGTTTTGAGATATGGAGGTAGTGATATTAGAGTATTGCTAGTTGACGTGATTATGAAAAATACTTGTGTTGAGGGTTTTGATTCCCGTAGCATGCACGTATGGTGAACCGCTTTGTGATGAAGTTGGAGCACAATTATATTTATTGATTGTCTTCCTTATGAGTGGCGGTCGGGGACGAGCGATGGTATTTTCCTACCAATCTATCCCCCTAGGAGCATGCGCGTAGTGCTTTGGTTTTTGATGACTTCTAGATTTTTGCAACAAGTACATGAGTTCTTTTGACTAATGTTGAGTCCATGGATTATACGCACCCTCACCTTTCCGTCATTGCTAGCCTCTCTTGTGCCGCACAAATTTCGCCGGTACCATACACCCACCATATACCTTCCTCAAAACAGCCACCATACCTACCTATTATGGGATTTTCATAGCCATTCCGAGATATATTTCCATGCAACTTTCCACCATTCCGTTCATATGACACGCATTACTTTTGTCATTTTGCTATTTGCATGATCATGTAGTTGACATTATATTTGTGGCAAGGCCACCTTCATAATTTTCATACATGTCACTCTTGATTCATTGCATATCCCGGTACAACGCCGGAGGCATTCATATAGAGTCATATCTTGTTCTAGCTTTAAGTTGTAATTCTTGAGTTCTAAACCCATAAAAGTGTGATGATATTCATTATTAGAGCATTGGCCTAGCGAGGAAAGGATGATGAAGACTATGATTCCCCCACAAGTCGGGATGAGATTTCGGACTTTACAAAAAGAAAAAAAAGAAAAAAAAGAGAAAGGCCAAAAAGAAAAAAGGAAGGCCAAAGAAAAAACGAAAAAAAAGAAAAAAAAGAGAAAGAAAAAAATGAGAGAAAAAGAGAGAAGGGACAATGCTACTGTCTCTTTTTCCACACTTGTGCTTCAAAGTAGCACCATGATCTTCATGATAGAGAGTCTCATATGTTGTCACTTTCATATACTAGTGGGAAATTTTCATTATAGAACTTGGCTTGTATATTCCAATGATGGGTTTCCTCAAAAATGCCCTAGGTCTTCGTGAGCAAGCAAGTTGGATGCACACCCACTTAGTTTCTTTTGTTGAGCTTTCATATATTTATAGCTCTAGTGCATCCGTTGCATGTCAATCCCTACTCACTCACATTGATATCTATTAATGGGCATCTCCATAGCCCGTTAATACACCTAGTTGATGTGAGACTATGTTCTCCTTTCTTGTCTTCTCCACAACCACCATTCTATTCCACATATAGTGCTATGTCCATGGCTCACGCTCATGTATTGCGTGAAAGTTGAAAGAGTTTGAGATTATTAAAGTATGAAACTATTGCTTGGCTTGTCATCGGGGTTGTGCATGATTAAATACTTTGTGTGATGAAGATAGAGCAACAGTCAGACTATATAATTTTGTAGGGATAACTTTTCTTTGGCCATGTTATTTTGAGAAGAAATGATTACTTTGATTAGTATGCTTGTAGTATCACTATTTTCATGTTAATATGAACTTTTATTTTGTATCATTTGGATCTGAACATTCATGCCACAATAAAGAAAATTACAATGAGAATTATGCTAGGTAACATTCCATATCAAAAATTTCTTTTTTATCATTTACCTACTCGAGGACGAGCAGGAATTAAGCTTGGGGATGCTTGATACGTCTCCAACGTATCTATAATTTTTGATTGTTACATCCTATTATATTACCCCTATTGGATGTTTATGGGCTTTATTTTACACATTTATATCATTTTTGGGACTAAACTACTAACCGGACGCCCAGCCCGTATTGCTGTTTTTTTGCCTATTTCTGTATTTCGAAGAAAAGGAATATCAAACGGAGTCCAAATGGAATGAAACCTTCGGGAGCGTGATTTTTGGATCGAATGTGATCCAGATGACTTGGAGTGCAAGTCAAGAAGCAACCGAGGCCTCCACGAGATAGGAGGGTGCCCCCCTATAGGGCGCGCCCCCTATCTCGTGGGCCCCTCGGGTGGCCACCGACGTACTTCTTCCTCCTATATAAGCCTACGTACCACCAAAACATCCAGTGAGCACCCGAAACACAATTTCCACCGCCGTAACCTTCTGTATCCGCAAGATCCCATCTTGGAGCCTTTGTCGGCGCTCCGTCGGAGGGGGAATCGACCACAGATGGTTTCTACATCAACACCATAGCCCTTCCCATGAGTTGTGCGTAGTTTACCATAGACCTTCGGTTCCATAGTTATTAGCTAGACGGCTTCTTCTCTCTTTTTGGATCTCAATACAATGTTCTCCCCCTCTCTTGTGGAGATCTATTCGATGTAAAGTCTTTTTGCGGTGTGTTTGTCGAGATCCGGTGTATGGGTTTATGATGAAGTTTATCTATGAGAAATATTTGAATCTCCTCTGAATTATTTTATCTATGATTGAGTTATCTTTGCAAGTCCCTTCGAATTATTAGTTTGGTTTGGCCTACTAGATTGATCTTTCTTGCCATGGGAGAAGTGCTTAGCTTTGGGTTCAATCTTGTGGTGTCCTTATCCAGTGACAGAAAGGGTTTTAAGGCACGTATTGTATTGTTTCCATCGAGAATAAAAAAGATGGGGTTTATATCATATTGCATGAGTTTATCCCTCTACATCATGTCATCTTGCTTAAGGCATTACTCTGTTCTTATGAACTTAATACTCTAGATGCAGGCAGGAGTCGGTCGATGTGTGGAGTAATAGTAGTAGATGCAGGCAGGAGTCGGTCTACTTGTTGCGGACGTGATGCCTATATACATGATCATGCCTAGACAATCTCATAATTATTCGCTTTTCTATCAATTGCTCGACAGTAATTTGTTCACCCACCGTAATACTTATGCTATCTTGAGAGAAGCCACTAGTGAAATCTATGGCCCTCGGGTCTATCTCTTATCATATTTACTTCCAATCTACTTTTATTTCCCTCTTTACTTTTTGCATATATATTATAAAATACCAAAAATATATTTATCTTATCATCTATCTCTATCAGATCTCACTTTCGCAAGTGGCTGTGAAGGGATTGACAACCCTTTTATTGCGTTGCTTGCGAGTTCTTTGTTTGTTTGTGTAGGTGCGTGGGAATTTTGAGGAGCCTCCTACTGGATTGATACCTTGGTTCTCAAAAACTGAGGGAAATACTTACGTTACTCTACTGCATCACCCTTTCCTCTTCAAGTAAAACCAACGCAAGCTCAAGACGTAGAAGTACTCGGAGCCACGTTCTTCCCGCGCCCGCCCGCCGGGTCGTGCTGCTGCTTGGATCGGCTCTCGGAACGCGACAACGAATCGACCTCTTCCTCGTCGTCCGACTCCTCGCTCTACTCCTCCTCCTCTTCATCGGAATACTCCCAGTCGCCGCTCTCTTCCGCGCTAGCCTCTCCCTCCTGGCCTTGCTCCAGAGCTTGTTCGCTGTTGGGCATCGAATACATCTCGGTGAAAACCTACAAGACAAAAAGCCAAGTAAAAGTCAGTCGACATCAAGTGCAATCAGAACATATGCGCCGAGCAGTCAGAATAAAAGGGCATACCTTGTCGTGTGGATTATCGTCTTTGAAAGGGATAACTCGCCTGGATCCTCTAGGATTGTCCTAATTGCCTATGATACTCCTCAATCACATGGCCACGGTCTCGGACGACACTTCCTCTGGGTGGACCAGAGCAGTGTCTTCAGGACCAGAGTACAACCACATAGGATGATCACGGACCTGGAGAGGCTGGATGCGTTGACTGAGGAACACTTCCAGCAGGTCCAGGCCGGTAACGCCCTCATTAATATGCTGAACCACTTTCTCTACCAGCATCTTCGTCTCCACGTTCTCAGCAGCGGTCACTTTGAGTGGAGAAGTAGTTTGACGCGGTCGAATGTGAAGTGGGGGAGGCCGGTCGACTGACCTAGAGCAGCCTCGTCCTCGCAGTAGAACCAGGTCAATTGCTAGCCTCTAACCGATTCAGGGAGAGTCATAGCAGGGAAGGAGCTCCTATGCCTTTTCTGGATACCTAAACCCCCACACATCTGGATGACATTGGTCTTTGAGTCACTCGACTTCGGTTTTTTGAACGGCTGGGATCGGATGGTGAAGATATGTTTGAAAAGACCCCAGTGCGGTCGACACCCCAAGAAATTTTCACACATCGACACAAAGGCGGCCAGATACGTGATGGTGTTAGGAGAAAAATTGTGGAGTTGTGCGCCGAAAAAGTTCAAGAACCCCCCGAAGAAAGGATGCGGAGGAAGCGAAAAACCCCGGTCGACGTGGGTGGCGAGCAGTACGCACTCACCCGGTCGAGGCTGAGGCTCCATCTCCCCCTACGGCAACCTTGCCGCTCCCTTCGCGATCAGCCCAGTCTCCGCCAGCTCGTCCAGATCCTCCTGCCGAATCAAAGACCGGATCCAATCGCCCTGGATCCAGCCCGGTGGCAGCCCCGCGCGCGATGACGACCCGCGGTGCTGCTTTTTGCCCTTCGCCTTCATTGCGCGCTCTAGCGCCGCCGTCTTGTCCTTCACCATGGCGGCGGAGCGGCGGCGGCAGAACAGAAGAGCTGGGCGCGGCGGAGAAGTGGAGGAAGAAGAAGGAGGAAAGAGCGTGCACAGTGCAGACGCCTCGGCCCCGTCACCTTATAAAGGGTCTCTTCCGAGTGACTGACGCGTGGGACCAGGCAATCCTATCAAATCCCGCAACAGTCGCGCGCAACGTACGTGGCGAAAAAGGCGGCACCGAAATCGAGGCATCGCTGTTTATCCGCTCCGCCCGCTTCAGCACTCCCCGTCCCGCGCGCTTCCTGAAATTTCGTATCCTGCAAAATCCGGGATACGCAGCAGCCAATCACGCCCAAGATCCTGCACTCTAATATAGCACTCCAGAAACAATGCCAGAAGTTCAGTCGACGACTCTCTGAATGGATCAAGGCGACTGAATTGACCCTGAAGTACCAACGCGAGTTTTCCATCTTGCGGAAAACGCTCGCGAAGGCGCAAGACTGAGAACAAGTTCAACTCCAACCTACTTTCCACTCGAACCTTAATCCATTCGGGGACTACTGATGAGGATACAGACCTGGGGTAGGGTCATAGGCCTGACCTATACGTCCTACCCAAGGTCACTACCCAAGAAGACAAGAAGTTCAAGAGGAAGCATGAGACCCCCGATTGAAGATGTCGAGTGAATCCACTCTACATCATGTCACTCGGGAGTCTTCCTACCTACTGTCACTCGACCATCCAGAGAATCACTCGACCTCCCGAAGACCAGGAGTCACTCAGCGTTACAACAGGCAGGCATTCACTCTGTAGTCTTTAAGGTCATTAACAACACTTAAGGCTGGTGTTACCAATAACACCCCCACTTTATGTACATTAAGTCCCTTGTAATGGAGGGCAGAGATGGTCCTGGCGAACTCTATATAAGCCACCCTCCTCCTCTGGCACAAGGGTTCGCACCCTCTGTAAGATCACACATATAGTCCAATCGACCTCCTCCGGGCACCGAGACATAGGGCTGTTACTTCCACCGAAAAGGGCCTGAACTCGTAAAACTCGTGTGTACACCTTCACCACAGCTGAGATCTTGCCTCTCCATACCTACCCCCTTTCTACTGTCAGCCTTAGAACCACGACATGGAACCTAATCAAATGTCATCCGCCTCATGCCTAGAGGGTGGGTAGTCAATGGCACCACCATCAATCCATCACATAATATTACAACAGCTGCTGCCCTCCATATACATCTACTGCCAATGGATCCAAAACCTCCTAATGTGCCTACTTCGGCGGCAACAACCTTGTGACCAAGATCGAGGAAGTTGGTGGATCACCGGCTGGTACATCTGAAGGCAACGACCTGGCTGCCAGGATCGATGAAGCTAGTGGATCGGAGGCTCGGACATGGAGTGAGCATAGTAGCCAGGAGAATGGTTTTTAACCCTGGAGAAGGAGATTAGGAATTGATGCCTTGAACATATGTTTTCTTTCTACAAAAAGTGATTGGGAGTTGATAGTTTTTCTTTGTAGCTAGCCGGCAGCATAGAGACCTTGGATCCCGAAGCAAGACCGGCAACACTGGTGCAGAGAATTATTCCTACGGCCTCTACGTGAGGTCTAGGACATAGACGACGGCGGTTGCGTATGTTTTTGTTTTCTAAAGGACCGCGGCAATCTATATTCTACTCCCTCCGTTCCCAAATAATTGTCTTTCTAGCCATCTCAAATGGATTATAACATACGGATGTATGTAGACATGTTTTAGAGTGTAGGTTCACTCATTTTGCTCCGCATGTAGTCACTTATTAAAATCTCTAGAAAGACAATTATTTAGGAACGGAGGGAGTAGGACTGAGCCACATGCGTAATTTTTTTTTCTTTCTGAAAGAAGGTTTTCAAGTAATCTTTTTTTTAATTGCACGTATTCTTCCATGTTGCACGTAGAAGATATGGATAGCTGCAGTTTTTTCCTTTCTTTTTGAGATCGAGCGCTCTTATAGATTTACTTTTTTTTGCCAGAAAATTTTCAATCTATTCATATTCTATCATAGCAGTACAACAAACACTATAAATAATAAAAGTTACATCCAGATCCGTAGACCACCTGCCGACGACTACAATTACTGAAGCGAGCCGAAGGCGCGCCACCGTCATCACCCCTCCCTCGCCGGAGTCGGGCACAACTTGTTATAATAGACAATCGGGAAGTCGTCGTGCTAAGGCCCCGTAGGACCAGCGCACCAGAACAGCAACCACTATTGATGAAGAATAATGTAGATCGAAAGGATCCAACCTAAAGACACACGAACATAGAGAAAACACAACCAGATCCGAACAAATCCACCGAGGATAGATTCGCCGGAGACACACCACCACACGCCCACCAACAATGCTACACGCACCACCGGAACGGAGACTAGGCGGGGAGACCTTTATTCCATCTTCAGGGAGCCGCCGCCGTCTCGTCTTCCTGAGTAGGACATAAACCCTCTCAAATCTCGAAGGAACGACTAACAATGGAGCCCTCCCGCCGGTCCTTACCAGGATCCACCGCGCCCCCATGGCCCTAGGGCCACAGGAGACAAGGCGGACATGCGGCGAAGCCGGCGAGAGGCATGAACCCTAACTTTTCTTGGAGGAGGAGGCCGGCCGAACGACAAACTGGACATGGCTTATGATTTGTGGATTAATAAGAGAACTTTTTGCTCTTATAGATTTACAACAATTCATTAATTACGTACCTACATGCTCTGGATAGCCACAGTTTTTTTTTGAACTTAGTTTTTTTTTCTTTTTGAGATGGAATGTACGTCCATGCTAAAGATAGCTGATGTTTTTCTTTTTTCTTTTTTGAGATGGAGTGCTCTTAGATATAATCCATTAATTACGTGTTTTAAGTTATGGGTCTACCAAATGAACGATCAAATTCTTCTAATTATTGTGGTAATTTCTAAGTTATTTATCATTTTTCTAATTAAGCGGTTAAGCACTTTTTATATAGCACGTAATCTTTATTTTGAGGATAGAGACGCACGTACAAGGTACGGATACTTGCAGTTGTTCTTTCTTTTTTAGATAGAGCGCTCTTATCGATCTATAATAATCCATTAATCTTCTATCTATATATCTATCTATCTATCTATCTATCTATCTATCTTCTTCTATTAGATAGAAAACGAACGGCTGAGATGTAACCTAAAAAGAAAACTCAAAAGAACGGTTGTGATTTGTTGGAAAGAAGTACGTATGCATGTCTCTATCCTATACGTTTTCAGCCAGCCTTTTTTGTTTTGCGCGTGCACGTTTCCAACCAGCCTGACAAAGCGAATAAAAGATGATTAGAGTCCATGTCCTGTACGGCAAGGTACCTATTTAGGAAAATATGGATGTGCTAAATACATTGTCACGCGTACACGCATATGCAGAAAGAAGGCATCTGATGTTTACACAAGGCTAGCAAGAATTCAGAAAAAAAAGGCTCGCCAAAGTCATCACATAAATAAAAAACATAAAAAGAGGTACGTACAGGCACGTACGTGAACACATATTCTGGCTCGGGAGGGTCCACCACGTTTTTTAGGGACGCTAAGGTGGCGGAGGGCGATTGCCTGGCGATTGCATCTCCACGCTAGGGTTAGGGTTCCGACCGACGGGGGTGGTGTATTCCGGCGATCTCCAGGGGGCGACGACGCTCACCCTGGTCTTCGGCCGGTTAGTCTGCGTTCGCGTCAAGGGGCGGTGCTAATGGCGGGGACGGTAGATGGAAGAAAGAGGGGAAGGCGGCGGCGACCCCGGGGAAATCTACAACGACCCCATCTGCTTCTGCATCGGTGGCGACGCCGGCACGGAAGGCGGCTGGGTCTGCTAGCGGAGAATCCTCACGTTCTCCGGTTGAGAGCAAAACCCCGGACCCGGCTGCGAGCCTCTCGGCGCGTTTGGGAGGCATGGTTTTGATGGACAAGGAAGTTGAAGGTTTTGTCTTTGAAGATCCAGATCCGATAGTCCATAAGTACAGGAAGTGGTCGGCTGTGGGAAGGGTGTGCTCACCGAGACCGATGAAGAAGGCAGTGCTGGAGAAAACGATGCCTAGAGCTTGGGGATTGCACCATGAGGCTAAATTCAGTGAGATCGGCCCCAATACCATCATGGCGCACTTTGGCAGCAAGGGCGACTGGAAGCATGTGCTCACCAATGGCCCCTGGCAGTTTGATTTCGCAGTGCTGGTTATGAAGGATTATGAGGGGGACAAACGACCCTCTGAGATGGTTTTTGACAAGGTGGACGTCTGGGTTAGAGTGAATGATCTTCCACCAGACAAAAGAACGGAGACGTTTGGAAGGGCTTTGGGTAACTGGCTGGGAGAGTTTGTCAGAGTGGATGTTGACAAGGAAGGTTTTGCAAGAGGAAGCCAACTTAGGATGAGAGCTAAAATATCTGTGTTCGAGCCTCTAGTCTGCGGTTTTTTTCTGAAGAAATCGGAAGAGGATGAGGAGAAAACTTGGTTTGATTTCCATTATGAGAAGGTACCTCATTTTTGCTTCGACTGCGGGCGTCTGGTTCACGCAGGTGGGATTTGTGTACCACCATCTGACTCATCTTCACAATGGGGGGGGGTGGCTTAGAGCGTCCCCGGGAAGAAACAACACAGGGGGGGGGGGGGCAGCGAGTGGTGCAACAAGCAGTAATCAGAGTAGGAGCGGCTCTTTTAATGGGGAGGTGCCTGCGAAGCATACTGAACATCCCAAGGCGAGAGAGGTGCAGACAAAGAGGAACCTGAATCCCGACTTCTCCCATTCAGGCAACGAATGCAGTGGCGATCGGAAGAGGCAGGAGACAAATGAGGTCTGCAGCCCTGATAAGAGCAAGTTAAAGAATGCAACCCCGAAGGAGAAAGACTTAAGGGAGAGCTTGGAGGCACGGAGGGAAAAAGATCTCCATTACAAATTAATGGAGCAGAATGAGAGGCGTCAAAGGAGAGAAGTTCGGGAAGATGCGAGGTACAGAAGAGAAAAGGACTATGCTCAGTCCTCTTCTGCTGGGTGGCAGAATAGCGCGTCGGGCCGGGGCAACCCACTGGGGGAACCCTATATGCATGGCTTGCATGGGAGACAAAGGGGGAGGTACGTGAAAAAGCCTAGGCAAAATTCAGTGTATGGGCCACGTCAGGAGCATTATGACAATGAAGTAAATGAAAACAAGAAGAGAAGGCCCAGACAGATGTGGGTGCCTAAAGGCGATATTGACAGGCAGGTTCCGGCTGATCTGTTCATTCGCGATACGAGGCAGAAGACAGCCTCCGTGTTTGATCGCATCTCAGAGACTCATGATGAAGCGGCGGACCCCGAACTCCGGGGCCGCCGGGAGCTATGAATCTGCTTGCCTGGAACTTTTGGGGCTTGGCCTTGGACTCGACAGTGGGCGAACTACGCGACCTTGTGAGGTGTCACAACCCAGCGGTGGTTTTCTTGTGTGAAACAAAGAAAAAAGCAAGAGCAATGGATAGGCTTAAATGGAGTTTGGGGTTCAAGAATGGTGTGGCGGTGGATTGTGTGGGCAGGAGTGGGGGTCTGGCTCTTTGGTGGCGAGATGATATTCAAGTCATAGTTAAACCATGGTGCCAGTATTTTATTGATGCTGAGATCAGTTGTGATGGCAAAACCTCAAGAGTCACTGGATTCTATGGGGAGCCGAACACGGAGATGAGGAAGAAATCATGGGATGCAATCAGATTCTTATGGAGGCAAAATGACCTCCCGTGGATTTGTTTGGGCGACTTCAATGAGGCATTATTCCAAACAGACCAAATTGGGGGCAATATGAGGAGTTTTACACGCATGGAGGATTTTAGGGACTGCTTGGCCGACTGCGGCCTGGCGGATTTGGGCTTCTCTGGATATCCCTACACGTGGGATAATAAGAGGGATGGTTCTGAAAACATCCAAGTTCGCCTGGATAGAGCCACATGCAATGATGGCTTCCTGCAGATGTACCCGGAGACTGTAGTGGAACACATTATGACCGAGGAATCACATCATCAGGCTATCCTAGTTAGAGTGTTGGAGACGGCTCCGCGCTCCGCTAGAGGAGGCGACAGACCATTCCGTTTTGAGGAAGCGTGGACGAGACACGAGCTATATGACAATATGGTCGCTGAAGCATGGGACGCGGCGGGAAACGGGGGTCTGACTCTGACGGCGGTATAGGACAAAATTGGCACGCTGATGGGAAGCATGCAACGATGGGCTAGAGAGGTGTTCGGGTCTGTGAGGCGCAAGATTGCTAATCTCAAAACACAACTTGCGGCAGCTAAGACTCGAGCACTGTCATCAGGTTGCCAAGGAGAGGTACGGGACTTGGAGGAACAATTACGTGAGATGTTCGAGCGGGAAGAGTTGCTATATAGACAACGATCCAGAGTAGATTGGTTAATGGCGGGAGATCAGAACACGAAATACTTCCAAAACCGAGCCACTCACAGGAAGAGAAAGAACACGGTCAAGGCTTTGTTACGAGCAGATGGGTCACGTTGCACGACTGATGATGATATGCGGGAGATGGCAGCTAGTTTCTATGAGTCTTTGTTCACATCAGAAGGGTCACGTGGTGCCAATAGCTTATTGCAGAACGTTGCACATGTGGTGACGGAGGACATGAACGCCAAGTTGACGAGGCCGTTCTCTGACGACGAGATAAAGGCAGCCCTGTTCTAGATGGATCCAACAAAGTCCCCAGGTTCGGATGGGCTACCAGCACTTTTCTACCAGCGACACTGGTCGCTAGTTAGAAATGAGGTTTGCGCAGCGGTGCGAGATTTTCTGAACGGTGCAGCCACCCCGGAAACGTTTAATGATGCGGTTTTGGTCATGACCCCGAAGGTGAACTCACCGGAGTTACTTTCTCAATTTAGACCGATAAGCCTTTGCAACGTGCTGTACAAGATTGCAACTAAGGTACTGGCTAATAGATTGAAAGTCATTCTTCCAATTGTCATCTCGGAGGAGCAAAGTGCTTTTGTTCCTGGTCGACTTATCACGGATAATTTCTTGGATAGCATTGTATTTCTGGAAGGAACAACGGAAAGCATGACGGTTCTTAAAAATATGTTGGTGGTCTATGAGGAGGCCTCCGGACAGAAGGTGAATTTGCAGAAGTCCTCTATAATTTTTGGGAAGGGATGTAACGATGAGGCTAAATCTGAACTAAAGCAATCCATTGGGATCGAGTCTGAAGCGTTGAGTGAGCGTTACCTTGGACTACCAACACTGGTTGGTAAGTCTAAAGATGAAATGCGTTCAAATATCTAACAGAAAGTTCAAAGGGAAAGGTGACAGGTTGGAAAGGCCAAGGTTTATCGAAGGCGGCGAGGGAAGTGCTAGTTAAATCAGGACTACAATCAATCCCGACGTTCACTATGAGTTGTTTTCACCTCACAAACAAGATATACAGGAATCTGACTTCTATCTCTTTGAAATTCTGGTGCGGTGCAATTGATGGTGAAAAGAAGGTTCATTGGATCTCCTGGGAAAAGATGTGTGCATCTAAGGGAGACGGAGGACTTGGTTTTCGTAATCATGAAGGTTTCAACCAAGCTCTCTTGGCCGAAACAAGCATGGCGGACCCTGACTACTCCATCTTCTTTGTGTGCTAGGGTGCTCAAGGCAAGGTACTTCAAAGATGAATCAATTATGTCAGCTACAATTCCGTCAAACTCGTCTTTCACGTATCGTAGCATTTTACATGGTCGAGACCTGTTGAGAGAAGGCCTTGTGTGGAGGGTGGGCGACGGCTCACGAGTGAATATTCACCATGATAACTGGATACCGAGACAAGGGTACCTAAGGCCACTAGGTCAACGGTACATACAGGGGATCACGAGGGTTTCAGATCTTCTGACTCAGGATGGAACATGCTGGGATATAGGAAAACTTGAAGCAATGTTCTCGGATTCTGACCGTGTGGATATCCAGCAAATTGCAGTCGGAGGCCCGGGAACGGAGGACTACCTAGCATGGAATTACACTAAGAATGGGATTTTCAGTGTCAAATCTGCCTACCATCTTTGGGTGTCAAGGAGGAGAGCCATGAGGGGCCAGCAAGAGGGCTCGAGCTCAGTCCAAAGGCACAAAGGCTATATGGCCTTGTGGGACACGAGGGCACCGCATAAGGCAAAAATCCATATGTGGCGTATGATTAAGAACAGACTGGCGGTTGGCGCCGAGCTTCATCGCAGAAGAATTAAACCAGGAGTTTTTTGCGTGGCATGTGGTCGAGAGGAAACCATATACCACCGTTTTTTGGCGTGTCCACACTCTGTCCACTTCTGGAAGTTGCTGCGGGAGGAGAAGGGCGTCTCTGTGGCATTTCCACCGGCTCCGTCGGACAATCATGGCCAGCTATCTCGCTGGCTCGTTGAATGGTTTGCTGCTGCTGACGGGGACGAGCGGGAGGCAACGATTCAGGCTACATATGGACTATGGCTCGCTAGGAATGCAGCAAGAGATAGGAAGAGGATTGATCAACCACATGAAATAATGGAGTCAGTTTGTTCTCACATGGCGGAATGGAACAGCGTGCATCAAATCAGGGAGAGGCCAGAAAGGACGGATCTGCCACAAAAGTGGGAAGCACCTGAAGTTGGATAGGTGAAGATTAATTCAGATGGTGCAGTGCATTTCTGGCCGGAGTGTGCCATCTTTTTCCACACATTGTGGAGCCTGAAGCAGCGGAGATTTTGGCGTGTAGAAGAGCGTTGCAGGTAGCAGAGGAGATCAATGTACAGAATGTCCATTTGGAGCTGGATTGTTTGCCGGTGGTGCAAATGATCAACCAGAAGGGCATCAATTATTCGGGAGTGGGACCATGGATTCAGGAAATCAAACACATGCTGGAGACGAAGGATCAGTACAAAGTGACGTGGGTTAGACGCACGGGTAATGTTGCCGCGCATAAATTAGCAAGAGTAGGGGTAGGGGATGAATTGTGTAAGGTTTGGTTGGGGGTTCCCCTAGACTGCATTTTGGATGTAATTTCGGATGACATTCCGAGCTACACTTAGTTAATAAAGCGGCCATCTTTCCCCTAAAAAACACATATTCTAATAGAATATATTTTTTAACTCCATGGATTAAAATTCATATAGCTGAGACAAACAAAAATATAAAAAGAGGTACGTACAAGCATATAGAATCATGTGTCTTCAGAAAAAAAACTAAGGGTATTAAAAAATATATAATCATTTACATATTTATTATTTTTAATCTGGCATGTAGTATAGTTACAAAAGGAAACTTTATTTATATAGGTAAGGTATATAAATCACGTGCCTATGCTACATGGTTGATTGCTTCTAACGTGCATATATAGTTTCCTATCCTTCTCGGACACGTAACATGTGTACTCTACAACAACATATTTGAATTTGCATACATACATGACATGTATGGGTACATGCATAACTTGATACAGTCTTTACAGGAAATACATTGGATAATATCAACATAAATAAAATACCAGCACTATACCTGTCGTAATATCATGTATGCGTAAGGCGCCGATCCGCCGGACATAACGAAGTGTGAAAGGAGGTGCTGAAGCGCATGCATCTACAGGCGCGCTGCATGTTAATATAGCCAGGTGCGGCGATAGGAGTACAGGAGAAGTTAGGGTTTAGGTAGAGATAGATCGCTTAAACTAACTACTAGGATCTTATCTCAATACCTAACCTATCCTAACAAGTTTACAAACACACACGCCACAACTATCACGGTTTATACAATACCGTGACTACAACGTTAACACTCCTTCAATCACAACTATCCAAGTTGAGATTGTGTCGAAAGGCCTCCAGCTGCCGCAACGATAATGGCTTGGTAAAGCCATCTGCCACTTGATCGCCAATAGGCACAAATCGAATGTTTAAAAGCTTGTTTGCAACTCTTTCCACGAACAAAGTGGTAATCGATCTCAATACGCTTTGTCCTTGCATGAAAAAAAGGATTGGCAGAGAGATAAGTAGCCCCAAGGTTGTCACACCAAAGAGAAGCTGCAGGTGAATGACGAATATCCAACTCTGTCAGTAAATTCTGCATCCAAATAATTTCAGCAGTGGCATTAGCTAGGGCTTTATAGTCAACTTCTGTACTTGACCGAGACACAGTAGCTTGCTTGCGTGCACTCCAAGAAATTAGGTTACTGCCAAAGAAAACCGCAAAGCCTCCAGTGGATCGCCGATCGTCAGGACAGCCTGCCCAGTCTGCATCTGAAAAAGCACTGACGAGTTTAGAATCTGACTTAGCAAGTTTAAGACCATGACTCTTGGTTGCTTGGAGATAACGAAGTATTCGTTTAACTGCTATCCAATGGGTACTGGTAGGTGCATGCAAGAACTGACAAACCTTGCTTACTGAAAAACAGATGTCTGGTCTGGTTAAAGTCAAATACTGCAATGCTCCTACAACACTTCTGTACCTGGTTGAGTCTTCAGCCCCAAGCACCTCTCCGTCATGAAGAGACAGCTTCTCTGACGTAGACAATGCAGTTGGAGAAGGTTTACAGCCTTTCACGCCCACTCGCTCAAGGATGTCATGCACATATTTTTCATGAGATAAAATAATACCACTGCCCACACGTTTTACCTCAATGCCAAGGAAAAAATGAAAATCGCCCAAATCCTTGAGCGCCAAAATCCATGCGGAGATCCTGAAGGAGAGCTTCAACCGCTCGAGAGGAGGAGCTGGTGACGATGATATCATCAACGTATATAAGCATAAAAATAGTGACTCCATGCCGATGATAAAAGAAACGGTGAGGTATCTCCTTTGGATGCAGCAAAACCAAGGGACCGTAACTTGGAGTACAAACGATAATACCACGCTCTAGGTGCTTGTTTCAAACCATAGATTGTTGTATCAAGCTTGCAAACGTGCCGCGGTAAAGCTGAACTTTCATACCCAGGAGGTTGCTTCATATACACTTCTTCTTCCAGAACACCATGCAAAAACGCGTTCTTGACATCTAGTTGTCGTATGCACCAATTGCTAGATATTGCAACAGAAAGAATCAAGAGAATAGTAGCAGCTTTTACCACAGGGCTAAAGGTATCCTTATAATCAATTCCGTACCTTTGCTTAAACCCTTTGGCCACAAGACGTGCCTTATACCTGTCTATCGTGCCATCAGATTTGCGTTTTACCTTGTACATTCATTTGCAGTCAATCACGTTTCTACCTCTGACCGGTGCCACCAAGTGCCATGTCTTGTTTAACACAAGCGCTGAAAATTCTTCATCCATGGCCTGCCTCCACTTGGGATCACCAAGAGCATCATGGAGGTTCTTCGGTTCACCTGTGGCACAGAAAGAGCCCCAACGAACACAACCATCATTATATACCTTGGGTTTCGCAATACCATTCTGGGACCGAGTATGTGATGGGCAGGAGGAGGAGGAGCTGGTCGAGCTTGCTGTATTTGGAGACGATTATGTGTAGAGGAAACAGCAGAATCGGATGCAGAAGATCCCAAATCCTCTGTCTGCAGTGAACCAGTAGGATCTGGTGCGGCAGCCAAGGACACGCTGCCACTTGGCAGTTCCGAGTTGGCCACAGGTGTGGAGGGGAACCGCGTCGCACCGGGAGCCACACGCCCCGCCTCGCGGGCAGCACCAGGGGCCGCACGCCCCTCCTCGTGGCAGCGCCAGGGGCCGCACGCCCCGCCTCGTGGGAGACACAGGGGCCACACCTGGTCGGTACGCTCGGGGACCGCATGCCATCCAACGCAGGCCCACGCGGAGACGGCGAATTAGGGCGCCCGCCAGTGGACGCGGAGCCCGGTGTGGATTCGCCTGGCGCTGCGGGTGCGGATCCCGCGTGGATTCGCCTGCGGCCCTTGCAGGCACCGATCCCGTGGCCAATTTGTCTGGTGTCGCTGATCCCGAGGCCACCAGAGGATCCTCTGCGGCTGCTGCATGCAAGTTGTCATTTTCCTGCATAAAATCATACGAGTTTTCACCAAAATCCTCAACGTTTGGCTGCCCTGTTTCCTGCACACTTTCAGCATGGGCATAAGCATTAGACACGGACACATCGTCAGCAGAAAAATCAGCTCCCCCGTGAGCAAAGTAAGGAGATGGCAGGAGATGAGAGGGTAGAAGAAGCAATTCTTTGCGGAGTTGGGCACCGGCGTTGGAGTGGAGACTTGCGTAGTGAAAAACTTGCTCATCAAAGACAACGTCACGTGAAACATAGACACGACCAGAGGAGATATCAAGACACTTGTAGACCTTATGGAGAGTACTGTACCCTAGGAAGGCACATTGTTTGGATCGAAACTCAAGTTTGTGCTTGTTGAACGGGCGCAAGTTTGGCCAAACGGCACACCCAAAGATACGAAGAAAGGAGTAGTTGGGCTTGGTGCCAAATAGTCGTTCTAGAGGAGTTTGGTTCTTGATTACTTTACTTGGGACGCGATTTATAAGATAGACCGCAGTGAGAAACGCTTCGTCCCAAAACTTGAGTGGCATAAATGCATGAGCGAGCAAAGAAAGGCCAACTTCTACGATGTGTCTATGTTTTCGCTCGGCAGAGCTGTTCTCTTGATGAGCATGTGGGCAAGAAATCATGGTGTGTGATGCCAATGCGTTCAAAAAAGGAGTTCAACCGTTGGTACTCCCCACCCCAATCGGTTTGCATGGCAATGATCTTACGATCAAACAGACGTTCAACATGAGCTTGGAAAAGATGAAATTTTTCAAAGACATCAGATTTATTCATGAGCAAATATATCCAACTAAACTTGCTGAATCATCAATAAAACTGACATAGTATTTCTGTCTTCGTACAGAGACGGGTTCAGGACCCCAAACATCTGAAAAAAATAAGCTCTAAAGGAGCTGTGGACTCACTAGTTGAACGAGAATAAGGTAATTGATGGCTCTTGGCCATCGACATACATCACACACTAGGAGGTGATCTTGTTTATTTGAAACAGGAAGGTTGAAGTCGTGAAGAATCTTTTGAACTACCGGAAAGGCTGGGTGCCCTAGGCGTTTGTGCCATCGAGACGTGGATGGTTTGATGGCAGCAAGGGCTTGGCGTTGGGGAGCACTCTGCCTTCCGGTCACGGGGAACTACCCCCACCTACTCTTGTTTTGAAGGATTGTTCTCCGGGTAGCCTGATCCTTGACAAGAAAGAATTCAGGGTGAAGTTCAATGAAAACATCACTATCTCTCATAAGATTATAAGCTGAAAGATGGCTCTGGTCGACACTAGGAGCATGAAGTATGTTGTTTAACTGTAGAGAACCGGAGGGAGTAGATAATACCGAATGACCAATGTGTTCTATGTCCATACCTTGCCCACTTGCTGTGTGGATTTGGTCAGCGCCGGTGTAGCGATCGCGAACAGCTAGCTTTTCCAACTCCCCGGTGACATGATCAGTAGCGCGGGTGTCAAGATTCCAATTTGTATCAACACCATAGGCGTGGGCAGAGTTGGCGGAGCGAGGATTGCCACCGCCGCCGCCGCCACCACGCCCACCGCCGCCGCGTCCGCTGCCACCACCGCCACCTGCGGGGTTGCGTACGTTGTTGTTATAGCTTTTGTCATAGTGTTTCCTGCAGCGCCACACACCGTGGCCTTCCTCCTTGCAGATTTGGTAGAGCTCGCGGTCACCGCGCTCACCGCGGTCACCACCTTGCTGGCGCGGCGCACCGCCGCCCGAGTTGTCGTTGTAGTTGTAGTTGCCCCCGTTGTAGCCTCTGTGTCCACCACCCTGACCGCCGTGTCCGCTGCCGTAGCCACCTCGACCACCCTTTGCGGCGAGGTTGACAGAGTGATGGGCGGTGTAGGCGGCGTGCTGGGCGGCGATCCGAGACTCAGCGGCGAGCAGTAGCGAGAAGAGCTCGCTGAGGCCGATCGGTTGATCGGTGATGGCGCGCGTGGAGATGGCGGTGACGAAGCCGTTGTAGTCGGGCTCATGCATGAGCCCCTCCAGGATGTGCGAGATGACGTCGTCTTCATCAAGCGGTTTTCCTGCAGCAGCGAGCTCGTCGGCGAGCCCCTTCATCTTGGTGAAGTAGGCGGCAGTGGAGAGGTCGCCCTTGCGTGCGTTCCCGATCGCAGAACGAAGTTGTATCTGGCGCGCCCGGGACTGGGCAGAAAAACTTTCCACCAGGGCTTGCCAGACTCCCGCGGCGGTGGTGTGGTTGGAAACATGCATCAGAACCTCGCGGGATAGAGAGGCGTGCAAGAAGGTAAGCACATGATGATCTTGAGTGACCCAGATCGCGTGTTCTGGGTTGGGCGTCTCGGTGATCTCCTTCTTCCCGGCGTTGTCCCTCTCGGTGACGCTGACAGCGGCGGGCTCCTTGATCGAGCCGTCAAGGTAGCCCGTCATCGCCATGACCCTAACGTCTTGGGAACACTTGAGTCTTCCACACCAGAAAGTTTTCGCGGGTAAGCTTTTCGGTGATGGTGTGGCCGAGGGAGGCGAAGGAAGGCATAGCCATGGCGTGGGAGGAAGAGGAGGACGACATGATCTAGATGTATGGAAGAATTAGGCTCTGTATACCATGTGAAAGGAGGTGCTGAAGCGCATGCATCTGCAGGGGCGCGCTGCATGTTAATATAGCTAGGTGCGGCGGCGATAGGAGTACAGGAGAAGTTAGGGTTTAGGTAGAGATAGATCGCTTAAACTAACTACTAGGATCTTATCTCAATACCTAACCTATCCTAACAAGTTTACAAACACACACACGCCACAACTATCACGGTTTATACAATACCGTGACTACAACGTTTAACACGAAGACCATACAAAGCCAGCTGACCTTTCTTACACAACTTACATAGTGTAAATATTCATTGATTGACCACATCTATTTACATAGGATTTCTCCGGTCTAAGGAATCACTTGAGTTTTTTTAGCATCACATGAAATATTTGGTAGACACATCAAAGGGAAGAGACATGAAGCTACGTCAATCCTGGAATATAGAAACAAGTAAATTTGTCCATATAAACTAAAAATAATATTTAGAGGACTTGACTGTAAGAAAAAGCATATGTATGATTTGTATGACATAAAAATGCATGAATAAAGAAGTTCAGGTTTATTTCAAAAGCATTGTGGATACCGCTCTTATCACATAAACAATAGACCTGATTTTACATTTGAAATTTGAAATAATTCTAATAAAAATAAATTAAGAAGGTGGTTGACATATGAATTACAGTTCATAAGTAGCTAAATTTAGGCAAGTTTACAAAATGTGACTGTGATTTAAATTACTGAACCCTACAAATAAAATGTGGAAGAACACTTAAATAAAGTACCGGTGTGAACTGAACATCACATACACCCTTAGAACTAGAGTAAGAGAAGACATGTAATCATATGGGCATGTCAATGTTCTAAAAAAGAACACAACCACAATACGGTCAGTGATGAGGTAATGATATTACAGAAAATAAATTTCAAGTACAAGAAGGTAGACTTCAGCGGATGGGACCAAGTGAAGTACAGAAGGTAAGAGATAAGTATCATGACGAATCAACTCAAAGAACAATCAAGAGTAAGCAAAATTAACGACATATAAAAACTTACAGGCAAAACATTATACAACAAATCGAGCCGCGCAAATGCGAGGGTTACACTACTAGTTACATAGTACATGACATGGATAGCCGCAGTTTTTTTCTCTTTGAGATGTGACCTAGTTTTTTTCTGAGATAGAGCGCCCTTGAATCTAAGCCATTAGTTACGTCTTTTAAGTTATGGGTCCACCAAATTAACAACCAGATATTTCTAATTATTGTGGTAATTTCTAGCTTATTTATTTTTTCTGATTAACCCATCAAGCAATTTTTATATATAATAGATATGGAGTACATACAAACATGGTATAGAAAATATTTTTGCACATCTGTTTTTATCACCATGGTATGTCTATGTAGTTATATCTCGTGTCACCATATAACTACAAAATTATTTTGAGTACGTAATAAGCCAGTTTTACTACCTCCTTTCATCTTTTAAATAGAAAATAGTTTCCCCTCAAATAAAATTACAAAATAATTCTGTTGTTATGCACCTAATATATTTTTCTTTGCCACGATAATCATCACGTTAATGGTAATACAACAATCACCAAATCTATCTCATCGAGCTGGTTACGACAAGGAGAAACATCATCTCTCAGGCACTATCGTCATAGCTTTTGTATTCATGTCCATACATCCGAGGCATGTACTATGACTTATTAAAGTAGTTTTTTCTATTGTCTGTACGTGTAACAATTGCTCGAGATGGCCTTCAGGTCAATGGATTGTTGTATAAATTGTATATAATACCTATGTGTATGTTAAATGTTAGTTTAAGATTGATGTCATTTTTTAGGGGTTTAAGATTGATGTCATTTGCAGCTTAGGGGTACAGTCAAACGAACAAACGCAATGTTTTTTTTAGATGATCATATTGCCTTTAGCTGACACCCGGCAGAAGAAATATAAAGTATGACCCCTTTCATGATGTCGTCCATGATGTCGATAGTACACCGGCACACGCCATGTAGCCCTACATGTTCTTTTTTCTTGCCGTGAGTTCCGGGGTCCTGGTTTTCTACACGACTATGTCATGCTAGGTTATCGTTAGATCCGTACAATTATATATAATTTTTTTAACGCAGTACATATGCAAGCCCTCATATACACGCACATACACTCACCCCTATGAACGCACACACGCACACCCTACTCCAATGAGCACCTTTAAAATACTGAGCTGGCATATAATTTGGAAATTTACGAAGTCACCATAGGCATCTTGTCGTCCACGGGAACGTCTCCTCCCACTGAATGTGCATCGCCGGAAATTCTTAAATAAATCTAGGAATAAATGCGAGCACCAGGACTTGAACCCTAGTGGGCTGGGGATACCATAGTCCCTCTAACCATCCCACCACAGATTGGTTTGCTACAATTATATATAATTAGGGTGAAGTTTTTTATTCTATTTTAATAATATTTTTTAAATGCATCTTTTGATCTAGGATCATGTATGATTCTTCCTTGCAAAGATGTTTTCATCTAGAAATAATTATGTTTTTAGTTGGAAGTTTTTTAATGTTTAGTTGGCAATCGCTGCTATATTAACATGGTGATATTGCTTTATTTGGGATAACATTCCAGTATGACATTTGCTTTAGTTTTTTTCTGGGCCGACATTTGCTTTAGTTAATAGTATAAGCTTTATTAAGAGATAGGGATATATATTAATGGGCTTTACCCACCCCAAATATATTAATGGGCTTTAGAGATACGGAGAATGGAGATCACGCCCTAGCCGGCTGAGAAGCTTTAATATGGAACCAGATACGAACTGTTTTTTTTAACCTAAGATAGCACTGTAGCGGTAGATTCTTTTTTTGTTTGTGTTTACTTGGTAGCTTCCCATATCCGTCGTGCTATGCACATGCCGATCAAACTCCTAAGGGCATGTACAATGGTTCTATATTAGCAATGCCACGTATGATAAATGATGAGGTGGAGGAGAGAGAAATCATAAGAGAAGGCTTGTCTTCTTTTAATTAAGAGAAGGCAAGAGATGAACTCTTAGCATGATATGTCTCACCATGTTTTTAGGAATAACTAGTTATTGAAGATAAGGCTAAAAGATGACCCATTGTAGACATGTTTTTTTGTCATCTCTAAATTACATGCAAGATTTAAGATAAGACTACCTTATCGACCATTGTACATGCCCTAAATATATCCTCCTTTTTTTTGCGGGGTAATATATCCTCTCTTCTTTTGCCAACCTCTTCTTGATGAACTTTGTACGTGTCGGTTTCACATATAACTTTAGGCATGTAATGTAATATCTTTAAATCTTAGCTGTAAGAATTACGGATCAATGATGTATATTATTTTAGCTTATGTGGAAGAACATTGTGTCTTATTTTTCTTCTGTCTCGTAAGTATATAATAGATACATAACTAGCAAAAATGACCGTGCGTTGCAACGGGAGAAAAAAACTCTTCCATGTTTAGCTGGTGTGTCCATGCGTTGTCATGGGAGCACAAACATATATGTGATGCTATCAAGATGTCTTAACCAAAAACTAAATTATCCATTTGTTAAAGTATCATACATGCACAGTACATGCATTTGTCTACATAAAGAGATGTATAGTTGAATGCCAATGCATTGCTATGGAGAAAAAATCAATTGATTGCAACTTTCTCATTTCTCAATTAAACCTTGGCAAACTCACTTGTCACTCAAGGAACATAAGTCTACTTTAGTCACGGCCAACACGGGACAAAAGTCTATGATGCAAAAAAGCTATGGATTAAAGGTACTTTGGGACGCTATTTTGGCAAAGAGTATGTATTCCCATTATTGACAACCTAAATTTTTCATAGCCCTTAGGTATTTGTGGAAACTTCATACATCAATATCACGCTTAGCAATCTCAACCGTGGCATTGTCTGAATCTCAGTGCAAAAGTTCAGAACATGCATCCTACCTGTGTCTGCTTCTTAGGTTCAACCATTTAAAGTAAATAACTGTGCATTGTTGCAATGGTTCGAAATTAAATCGAGTTGAATTAGCAATGAAGTGTACAACAAACCAGACAAAATCTGAGTTTATACATACACTACAATCACTGTGACCTATAAGTTACCTAAACAAATATTAATAAACAGAGTAGGCCTGATCAACATATATAGGAACAAACAAACAAACAAAAGTATCATAGCACCACACGTCTTTGCATGTACATACCTTTTTTTAAGGAAAGCATGTACATACATTTTCCTGAGCAAAGGAAAAAAGGTCATCAATCTAGGCCGAAGGCCCGTTTGGACAGCAAAGCCAACCCGGCTACTAACTAGGGTGAGGCGACGGACGTAGCGGATCGCTGTTACGGCGTTACCTCTCCCTTCGCTTGCCTCAAAAAAAAAAAACTAAACCTCTCCCTTATCGCGGCCGATAGCTCCTGCATGAGATCGAACAGATAGAGCCGTCGATGGTCTTCAACGACCACCGATTATCTTCGAAGCCCGCCCACTAGTAGAAAACAGGGCTTTGGTTGAGCCCTGTGTAATGGAATTAATCCCGGTTCACTCATGAACCGGGACCAAAAATGCATCAGTCCCGGTTAAGTGAGGCCAGGTCGTCGGCCGGGCCTCGGCGGTCATTGGTCCCGGTTCGTCTAACCCCTTTGGTCCTGGTTCCAGACATGAACCGTTACCAATGGGCCTCACTCCTGGCCCATCACCTTTTGTCCCGGTTGGTGGCTGGAACTGGGACCAGATGTTAACCTTTAGTCCCGGTTTTAGCCACAAACCGGGACTAAAGAGAGGCCTATATATACCCTTGCCCGCGAGCAGAGCAGTTGCTCTATTTTTTTGGCCGGCCATGGGAGAGGTGTGTGTTGCTCTAGCTCACCTCCTATGCACATGAGGTGTTCGATGAAATGCCCGAGCCACACTGAAGCTTTCTCCTCTCCAAGCTCCTTGTCCAAACTCAGTTTTCCTCAAGATTTGTGTAGGTACGCCGGTTCGTCCTGTCCCGTCCCCGCCCTCACCGCCGTCGATTGCCCGCGCCGATCTTGTTGCCGGCACCACCGTGGTGAGTCTCTTGTTCTTATCTTCTTTATTAAAAAACCTTACTTGTATGGTTTAGATATATACCTGTATATTTTTCTTATTTTTATTATTGTTTGTTATTATATAATGCATGGTTTTGGGATCCGACCCCGTCGGCCCCGACGGCTCCGCGCTCCGCTAGAGGAGGCGACAGACCATTCCGTTTTGAGGAAGCGTGGACGAGACACGAGCTATATGACAATATGGTCGCTGAAGCATGGGGCCTTGGCGGGAAGCAGGGTCTGACTCTGGCAGCGGTATAGGACAAAATTGGCACGCTGATGGGAAGCATGCAACGATGGGCTAGAGAGGTGTTGGTCTGTGAGGCGCAAGATTGCTAATCTCAAAACACAACTTGCGGCAGCTAAGACTCGAGCACTGTCATCAGGTTGCCAAGGAGAGGTACGGGACTTGGAGGAACAATTACGTGAGATGTTCGGCGGGAAGATTTGCTATATAGACAACGATCCAGAGTAGATTGGTTAATGGCGGGAGATCAGAACACGAAATACTTCCAAAACCGAGCCACTCACAGGAAGAGAAAGAACACGGTCAAGGCTTTGTTACGAGCAGATGGGTCACGTTGCACGACTGATGATGATATGCGGGAGATGGCAGCTAGTTTCTATGAGTCTTTGTTCACATCAGAAGGGTCACGTGGTGCCAATAGCTTATTGCAGAACGTTGCACATGTGGTGACGGAGGACATGAACGCCAAGTTGACGAGGCCGTTCTCTGACGACGAGATAAAGGCAGCCCTGTTCTAGATGGATCCAACAAAGTCCCCAGGTTCGGATGGGCTACCAGCACTTTTCTACCAGCGACACTGGTCGCTAGTTAGAAATGAGGTTTGCGCTTGGCGGTGCGAGATTTTCTGAACGGTGCAGCCACCCCGGAAACGTTTAATGATGCGGTTTTGGTCATGACCCCGAAGGTGAACTCACCGGAGTTACTTTCTCAATTTAGACCGATAAGCCTTTGCAACGTGCTGTACAAGATTGCAACTAAGGTACTGGCTAATAGATTGAAAGTCATTCTTCCAATTGTCATCTCGGAGGAGCAAAGTGCTTTTGTTCCTGGTCGACTTATCACGGATAATTTCTTGGATAGCATTGTATTTCTGGAAGGAACAACGGAAAGCATGACGGTTCTTAAAAATATGTTGGTGGTCTATGAGGAGGCCTCCGGACAGAAGGTGAATTTGCAGAAGTCCTCTATAATTTTTGGGAAGGGATGTAACGATGAGGCTAAATCTGAACTAAAGCAATCCATTGGGATCGAGTCTGAAGCGTTGAGTGAGCGTTACCTTGGACTACCAACACTGGTTGGTAAGTCTAAAGATGAATGCGTTCAAATATCTAACAGAAAGTTCAAAGGGAAAGGTGACAGGTTGGAAAGGCCAAGGTTTATCGAAGGCGGCGAGGGAAGTGCTAGTTAAATCAGGACTACAATCAATCCCGACGTTCACTATGAGTTGTTTTCACCTCACAAACAAGATATACACGAATCTGACTTCTATTTCTTTGAAATTCTGGTGCGGTGCAATTGATGGTGAAAAGAAGGTTCATTGGATCTCCTGGGAAAAGATGTGTGCATCTAAGGGAGACGGAGGACTTGGTTTTCGTAATCATGAAGGTTTCAACCAAGCTCTCTTGGCGAAACAAGCATGGCGGACCCTGACTACTCCATCTTCTTTGTGTGCTAGGGTGCTCAAGGCAAGGTACTTCAAAGATGAATCAATTATGTCAGCTACAATTCCGTCAAACTCGTCTTTCACGTATCGTAGCATTTTACATGGTCGAGACCTGTTGAGAGAAGGCCTTGTGTGGAGGGTGGGCGGCGGCTCACGAAAGTGAATATTCACCATGATAACTGGATACCGAGACAAGGGTACCTAAGGCCACTAGGTCAGCGGTACATACAGGGGATCACGAGGGTTTCAGATCTTCTGACTCAGGATGGAACATGCTGGGATATAGGAAAACTTGAAGCAATGTTCTCGGATTCTGACCGTGTGGATATCCAGCAAATTGCAGTCGGAGGCCCGGGAACGGAGGACTACCTAGCATGGAATTACACTAAGAATGGGATTTTCAGTGTCAAATCTGCCTACCATCTTTGGGTGTCAAGGAGGAGAGCCATGAGGGGCCAGCAAGAGGGCTCGAGCTCAGTCCAAAGGCACAAAGGCTATATGGCCTTGTGGGACACGAGGAGCACCGCATAAGGCAAAAATCCATATGTGGCGTATGATTAAGAACAGACTGGCGGTTGGCGCCGAGCTTCATCGCATGAAGAATTAAACCAGGAGTTTTTGCGTGGCATGTGGTCGAGAGGAAACCATATACCACCGTTTTTTGGCGTGTCCACACTCTGTCCACTTCTGGAAGTTGCTGCGGGAGGAGAAGGGCGTCTCTGTGGCATTTCCACCGGCTCCGTCGGACAATCATGGCCAGCTATCTCGCTGGCTCGTTGAATGGTTTGCTGCTGCTGACGGGGACGAGCGGGAGGCAACGATTCAGGCTACATATGGACTATGGCTCGCTAGGAATGCAGCAAGAGATAGGAAGAGGATTGATCAACCACATGAAATAATGGAGTCAGTTTGTTCTCACATGGCGGAATGGAACAGCGTGCATCAAATCAGGGAGAGGCCAGAAAGGACGGATCTGCCACAAAAGTGGGAAGCACCTGAAGTTGGATAGGTGAAGATTAATTCAGATGGTGCAGTGCATTTCTGGCCGGAGTGTGCCATCTTTTTCCACACATTGTGGAGCCTGAAGCAGCGGAGATTTTGGCGTGTAGAAGAGCGTTGCAGGTAGCAGAGGAGATCAATGTACAGAATGTCCATTTGGAGCTGGATTGTTTGCCGGTGGTGCAAATGATCAACCAGAAGGGCATCAATTATTCGGGAGTGGGACCATGGATTCAGGAAATCAAACACATGCTGGAGACGAAGGATCAGTACAAAGTGACGTGGGTTAGACGCACGGGTAATGTTGCAGCATAAATTAGCAAGAGTAGGGGTAGGGGATGAATTGTGTAAGGTTTGGTTGGGGGTTCCCCTAGACTGCATTTTGGATGTAATTTCGGATGACATTCCGAGCTACACTTAGTTAATAAAGCGGCCATCTTTCCCCTAAAAAACACATATTCTAATAGAATATATTTTTTAACTCCATGGATTAAAATTCATATAGCTGAGACAAACAAAAATATAAAAAGAGGTACGTACAAGCATATATAATCATGTGTCTTCAGAAAAAAAACTAAGGGTATTAAAAAAATATAATCATTTACATATATATTATTTTTAATCTGGAATGTAGGTTAGTTACAAAAGGAAATTTATTTATATAGGTAAGGTAAATCACGTGCCTATGCTACATGGTTGATTGCTTCTAACGTGCATATATAGTTTCCTATCCTTCTCGGACACGTAACATGTGTACTCTACAACAACATATTTGAATTTGCATACATACATGACATGTATGGGTACATGCATAGCTTGATACGGTCTTTACAGGGGAAATACATTGGATAATATCAACATAAATAAAATACCAGCACTATACCTGTCGTAATATCATGTGTACGTAAGGCGCCGATCCGCCGGACATAACGAAGTGTGAAAGGAGGTGCTGAAGCGCATGCATCTACAGGGGCGCGCTGCATGTTAATATAGCCAGGTGCGGCGGCGATAGGAGTACAGGAGAAGTTAGGGTTTAGGTAGAGATAGATCGCTTAAACTAACTACTAGGATCTTATCTCAATACCTAACCTATCCTAACAAGTTTACAAACACACACACGCCACAACTATCACGGTTTATACAATACCGTGACTACAACGTTTAACACTCCCCTTCAATCACAACTATCCAAGTTGAGATTGTGTCGAAAGGCCTCCAGCTGCCGCAACGATAATGGCTTGGTAAAGCCATCTGCCACTTGATCGCCAATAGGCACAAATCGAATGTTTAAAAGCTTGTTTGCAACTCTTTCACGAACAAAGTGGTAATCGATCTCAATACGCTTTGTCCTTGCATGAAAAAAAGGATTGGCAGAGAGATAAGTAGCCCCAAGGTTGTCACACCAAAGAGAAGCTGCAGGTGAATGACGAATATCCAACTCTGTCAGTAAATTCTGCATCCAAATAATTTCAGCAGTGGCATTAGCTAGGGCTTTATAGTCAACTTCTGTACTTGACCGAGACACAGTAGCTTGCTTGCGTGCACTCCAAGAAATCAGTTACTTCCAAAGAAAACCGCAAAGCCTCCAGTGGATCGCCGATCATCAGGACAGCCTGCCCAGTCTGCATCTGAAAAAGCAATGACGAGTGTGGAATCTGACTTAGCAAGTTTGAGACCATGACTCTTGGTTGCTTGGAGATAACGAAGTATTCGTTTAACTGCTATCCAATGGGTACTGGTAGGTGCATGCAAGAACTGACAAACCTTGCTTACTGAAAAACAGATGTCTGGTCTGGTTAAAGTCAAATACTGCAATGCTCCTACAACACTTCTGTACCTGGTTGAGTCTTCAGCCCCAAGCACCTCTCCGTCATGAAGAGACAGCTTCTCTGACGTAGACAATGCAGTTGGAGAAGGTTTACAGCCTTTCACGCCCACTCGCTCAAGGATGTCATGCACATATTTTTCATGAGATAAAATAATACCACTGCCCACACGTTTTACCTCAATGCCAAGGAAAAAATGAAAATCGCCCAAATCCTTGAGCGCAAAATCCATGCGGAGATCCTGAAGGAGAGCTTCAACCGCTCGAGAGGAGGAGCTGGTGACGATGATATCATCAACGTATATAAGCATAAAAATAGTGACTCCATGCCGATGATAAAAGAACAGTGAGGTATCTCCTTTGGATGCAGCAAAACCAAGGGACCGTAACTTGGAGTACAAACGATAATACCACGCTCTAGGTGCTTGTTTCAAACCATAGATTGTTGTATCAAGCTTGCAAACGTGCCGCGGTAAAGCTGAACTTTCATACCCAGGAGGTTGCTTCATATACACTTCTTCTTCCGTAACACCATGCAAAAAGCGCGTTCTTGACATCTAGTTGAAGTATGCAACAAATCCTAGATAATGCAACAGAAAGAATCAAGCAAATAGTAGCAGCTTTTACCACAGGGCTAAAGGATCCTCATAATCAATTCCGTACCTTTGCTTAAACCCTTTGGCCACAAGACGTGCCTTATACCTGTCTATCGTGCCATCAGATTTGCGTTTTACCTTGTACATTCATTTGCAGTCAATCACGTTTCTACCTCTGACCGGTGCCACCAAGTGCCATGTCTTGTTTGCCACAAGCGCTGAAAATTCTTCATCCATGGCCTGCCTCCACTTGGGATCACCAAGAGCATCATGGAGGTTCTTCGGTTCACCTGTGGCACAGAAAGAGCCCCAACGAACACAACCATCATTATATACCTTGGGTTTCGCAATACCATTCTGGGACCGAGTATGTGATGGGCAGGAGGAGGAGGAGCTGGTCGAGCTTGCTGTATTTGGAGACGATTATGTGTAGAGGAAACAGCAGAATCGGATGCAGAAGATCCCAAATCCTCTGTCTGCAGTGAACCAGTAGGATCTGGTGCGGCAGCCAAGGACACACTGCCACTTGGCAGTTCCGAGTTAACCCACAGTGTGGAGGGAACTGCGTCGCACCGGGGAGCCACACGCCCGCCATGGCAGCACCGAGGCCGCCGCCCCTCCTCGTGGCAGCGCCGAGGGGCCGCCGCCCGCCTCGTGGAGACACAGGGCCACACCTGGTCGATGCAGCTCGGGGACCGCATGCCATCCAACGCAGGCCACGCGGAGGCGGCGAATTAGGGCGCCCGCCCGGTGGGCCTTGAGCCGGTGTGGATTCGCTGGCGCTGCGGGTGCGGATCCAGCGTGGATTCGCCTGCGGCCCTTGCGAGCACCGATCCCGTGGCCAATTTGTCTGGTGTCGCTGATCCCGAGGCCACCAGAGGATCCTCTGCGGCTGCTGCATGCAAGTTGTCATTTTCCTGCATAAAATCATACGAGTTTTCACCAAAATCCTCAACGTTTGGCTGCCCTGTTTCCTGCACACTTTCAGCATGGGCATTAGCATTAGAACCACGGACACATCGTCAGCAGAAAAATCAGCTCCCCCGTGAGCAAAGTAAGGAGATGGCAGGAGATGAGAGGGTAGAAGAAGCAATTCTTTGCGGAGTTGGGCACCGGCGTTGGAGTGGAGACTTGCGTAGTGAAAAACTTGCTCATCAAAGACAACGTCACGTGAAACATAGACACGACCAGAGGAGATATCAAGACACTTGTAGACCTTATGGAGAGTACTGTACCCTAGGAAGGCACATTGTTTGGATCGAAACTCAAGTTTGTGCTTGTTGAACGGGCGCAAGTTTGGCCAAACGGCACACCCAAAGATACGAAGAAAGGAGTAGTTGGGCTTGGTGCCAAATAGTCGTTCTAGAGGAGTTTGGTTCTTGATTACTTTACTTGGGACGCGATTTATAAGATAGACCGCAGTGAGAAACGCTTCGTCCCAAAACTTGAGTGGCATAAATGCATGAGCGAGCAAAGAAAGGCCAACTTCTACGATGTGTCTATGTTTTCGCTCGGCAGAGCTGTTCTCTTGATGAGCATGTGGGCAAGAAATCATGGTGTGTGATGCCAATGCGTTCAAAAAAGGAGTTCAACCGTTGGTACTCCCCACCCCAATCGGTTTGCATGGCAATGATCTTACGATCAAACAGACGTTCAACATGAGCTTGGACAAGATGAAATTTTTCAAAGACATCAGATTTATTCATGAGCAAATATATCCAACTAAACTTGCTGAATCATCAATAAAACTGACATAGTATTTCTGTCTTCGTACAGAGACGGGTTCAGGACCCCAAACATCTGAAAAAATAAGCTCTAAAGGAGCTGTGGACTCACTAGTTGAACGAGAATAAGGTAATTGATGGCTCTTGGCCATCTGACATGCATCACACACTAGGAGGTGATCTTGTTTATTTGAAACAGGAAGGTTGAAGTCGCGAAGAATCTTTTGAACTACCGGAAAGGCTGGGTGCCCTAGGCGTTTGTGCCATCGAGACGTGGATGGTTTGATGGCAGCAAGGGCTTGGCGTTGGGGAGCACTCTGCCTTCCGGTCACGGGGAACTACCCCCACCTACTCTTGTTTTGAAGGATTGTTCTCCGGGTAGCCTGATCCTTGACAAGAAAGAATTCAGGGTGAAGTTCAATGAAAACATCACTATCTCTCATAAGATTATAAGCTGAAAGATGGCTCTGGTCGACACTAGGAGCATGAAGTATGTTGTTTAACTGTAGAGAACCGGAGGGAGTAGATAATACCGAATGACCAATGTGTTCTATGTCCATACCTTGCCCACTTGCTGTGTGGATTTGGTCAGCGCCGGTGTAGCGATCGCGAACAGCTAGCTTTTCCAACTCCCCGGTGACATGATCAGTAGCGGGTGTCAAGATTCCAATTTGTATCAACACCATAGGCGTGGGCAGAGTTGGCGGAGCGAGGATTGCCACCGCCGCCGCCGCCACCACGCCCACCGCCCGCGTCCGCTGCCACCACCGCCACCTGCGGGGTTGCGTACGTTGTTGTTATAGCTTTTGTCATAGTGTTTCCTGCAGCGCCACACACCGTGGCCTTCCTCCTTGCAGATTTGGTAGAGCTCGCGGTCACCGCGCTCACCGCGGTCACCACCTTGCTGGCGCGGCGCACCGCCGCCCGAGTTGTCGTTGTAGTTGTAGTTGCCCCCGTTGTAGCCTCTGTGTCCACCACCCTGACCGCCGTGTCCGCCGTCGTAGCCACCTCGACCACCCTTTGCGGCGAGGTTGACGGAGTGATGGGCGGTGTAGGCGGCGTGCTGGGCGGCGATCCGAGACTCAGCGGCGAGCAGTAGCGAGAAGAGCTCGCTGAGGCTGATCGGTTGATCGGTGATGGCGCGCGTGGAGATGGCGGTGACGAAGCCGTTGTAGTCGGGCTCATGCATGAGCCCCTCCAGGATGTGCGAGACGACGTCGTCTTCATCAAGCGGTTTCCCTGCAGCAGCTAGCTCGTCAGCGAGCCCCTTCATCTTGGTGAAGTAGGCGGCAGCGGAGAGGTCGCCCTTGCGTGCGTTCCCGATCGCAGAACGAAGTTGTATCTGGCGCGCCCGGGACTGGGCAGAAAAACTTTCCACCAGGGCTTGCCAGACTCCTTGGCGGTGGTGTGGTTGGAAACATGCATCAGAACCTCGCGGGATAGAGAGGCGTGCAAGAAGGTAAGCACATGATGATCTTGAGTGACCCAGATCGCGTGTTCTGGGTTGGGCGTCTCGGTGATCTCCTTCTTCCCGGTGTTGTCCCTCTCGGTGACGCTGACAGCGGCGGGCTCCTTGATCGAGCCGTCAAGGTAGCCCGTCATCGCCGCGGCCCTAACGTGCGGGAACACTTGAGTCTTCCACACCAGAAAGTTTTCGCGGGTAAGCTTTTCGGTGATGGTGTGGCCGAGGGAGGCGAAGGAAGGCATAGCCATGGCGTGGGAGGAAGAGGAGGACGACATGATCTAGATGTATGGAAGAATTAGGCTCTGTATACCATGTGAAAGGAGGTGCTGAAGCGCATGCATCTGCAGGGCGCGCTGCATGTTAATATAGCTAGGTCTTGGCGGCGATAGGAGTACAGGAGAAGTTAGGGTTTAGGTAGAGATAGATCGCTTAAACTAACTACTAGGATCTTATCTCAATACCTAACCTATCCTAACAAGTTTACAAACACACACACGCCACAACTATCACGGTTTATACAATACCGTGACTACAACGTTTAACACGAAGACCATACAAAGCCAGCTGACCTTTCTTACACAACTTACATAGTGTAAATATTCATTGATTGACCACATCTATTTACATAGGATTTCTCCGGTCTAAGGAATCACTTGAGTTTTTTTAGCATCACATGAAATATTTGGTAGACACATCAAAGGGAAGAGACATGAAGCTACGTCAATCCTGGAATATAGAAACAAGTAAATTTGTCCATATAAACTAAAAATAATATTTAGAGGACTTGACTGTAAGAAAAAGCATATGTATGATTTGTATGACATAAAAAATGCATGAATAAAGAAGTTCAGGTTTATTTCAAAAGCATTGTGGATACCGCTCTTATCACATAAACAATAGACCTGATTTTACATTTGAAATTTGAAATAATTCTAATAAAAATAAATTAAGAAGGTGGTTGACATATGAATTACAGTTCATAAGTAGCTAAATTTAGGCAAGTTTACAAAATGTGACTGTGATTTAAATTACTGAACCCTACAAATAAAATGTGGAAGAACACTTAAATAAAGTACCGGTGTGAACTGAACATCACATACACCCTTAGAACTAGAGTAAGAGAAGACATGTAATCATATGGGCATGTCAATGTTCTAAAAAAGAACACAACCACAATACGGTCAGTGATGAGGTAATGATATTACAGAAAATAAATTTCAAGTACAAGAAGGTAGACTTCAGCGGATGGGACCAAGTGAAGTACAGAAGGTAAGAGATAAGTATCATGACGAATCAACTCAAAGAACAATCAAGAGTAAGCAAAAATTAACGACAGATAAAAACTTACAGGCAAAACATTATACAACAAATCTAGCCGCGCAAATGCGCGGGTTACACTACTAGTTACATAGTACATGACATGGATAGCCGCAGTTTTTTTCTCTTTGAGATGTGACCTAGTTTTTTTCTGAGATGGGGCGCCCTTGAATCTAAGCCATTAGTTACGTCTTTTAAGTTATGGGTCCACCAAATTAACAACCAGATATTTCTAATTATTGTGGTAATTTCTAGCTTATTTATTTTTTCTGATTAACCCATCAAGCAATTTTTATATATAATAGATATGGAGTACATACAAACATGGTATAGAAAATATTTTTGCACATCTGTTTTTATCACCATGGTATGTCTATGTAGTTATATCTCGTGTCACCATATAACTACAAAATTATTTTGAGTACGTAATAAGCCAGTTTTACTACCTCCTTTCATCTTTTAAATAGAAAATAGTTTCCCCTCAAATAAAATTACAAAATAATTCTGTTGTTATGCACCTAATATATTTTTCTTTGCCACGATAATCATCACGTTAATGGTAATACAACAATCACCAAATCTATCTCATCGAGCTGGTTACGACAAGGAGAAACATCATCTCTCGGGCACTATCGTCATAGCTTTTGTATTCATGTCCATACATCCGAGGCATGTACTATGACTTATTAAAGTAGTTTTTTCTATTGTCTGTACGTGTAACAATTGCTCGAGATGGCCTTCAGGTCAATGGATTGTTGTATAAATTGTATATAATACCTATGTGTATGTTAAATGTTAGTTTAAGATTGATGTCATTTTTTAGGGGTTTAAGATTGATGTCATTTGCAGCTTAGGGGTACAGTCAAACGAACAAACGCAATGTTTTTTAGATGATCATATTGCCTTTAGCTGACACCCGGCAGAAGAAATATAAAGTATGACCCCTTTCATGATGTCGTCCATGATGTCGATAGTACACCGGCACACGCCATGTAGCCCTACATGTTCTTTTTTCTTGCCGTGAGTTCCGGGGTCCTGGTTTTCTACACGACTATGTCATGCTAGGTTATCGTTAGATCCGTACAATTATATATAATTTTTTTAACGCAGTACATATGCAAGCCCTCATATACACGCACATACACTCACCCCTATGAACGCACACACGCACACCCTACTCCAATGAGCACCTTTAAAATACTGAGCTGGCATATAATTTGGAAATTTACGAAGTCACCATAGGCATCTTGTCGTCCACGGGAACGTCTCCTCCCACTGAATGTGCATCGCCGGAAATTCTTAAATAAATCTAGGAATAAATGCGAGCACCAGGACTTGAACCCTAGTGGGCTGGGGATACCATAGTCCCTCTAACCATCCCACCACAGATTGGTTCGCTACAATTATATATAATTAGGGTGAAGTTTTTTATTCTATTTTAATAATATTTTTTAAATGCATCTTTTGATCTAGGATCATGTATGATTCTTCCTTGCAAAGATGTTTTCATCTAGAAATAATTATGTTTTTAGTTGGAAGTTTTTTAATGTTTAGTTGGCAATCGCTGCTATATTAACATGGTGATATTGCTTTATTTGGGATAACATTCCAGTATGACATTTGCTTTAGTTTTTTTCTGGGCCGACATTTGCTTTAGTTAATAGTATAAGCTTTATTAAGAGATAGGGATATATATTAATGGGCTTTACCCACCCCCCCCCCCCCCCCCCCAAATATATTAATGGGCTTTAGAGATACGGAGAATGGAGATCACGCCCTAGCCGGCTGAGAAGCTTTAATATGGAACCAGATACGAACTGTTTTTTTTAACCTAAGATAGCACTGTAGCGGTAGATTCTTTTTTTGTTTGTGTTTACTTGGTAGCTTCCCATATCCGTACGTGCTATGCACATGCCGATCCAAACTCCTAAGGGCATGTACAATGGTTCTATATTAGCAATGCCACGTAGGATAAATGATGAGGTGGAGGAGAGAGAAATCATAAGAGAAGGCTTGTCTTCTTTTAATTAAGAGAAGGCAAGAGATGAACTCTTAGCATGATATGTCTCACCATGTTTTTAGGAATAACTAGTTATTGAAGATAAGGCTAAAAGATGACCCATTGTAGACATGTTTTTTTGTCATCTCTAAATTACATGCAAGATTTAAGATAAGACTACCTTATCGACCATTGTACATGCCCTAAATATATCCTCCTTTTTTTTGCGGGGTAATATATCCTCTCTTCTTTTGCCAACCTCTTCTTGATGAACTTTGTACGTGTCGGTTTCACATATAACTTTAGGCATGTAATGTAATATCTTTAAATCTTAGCTGTAAGAATTACGGATCAATGATGTATATTATTTTAGCTTATGTGGAAGAACATTGTGTCTTATTTTTCTTCTGTCTCGTAAGTATATAATAGATACATAACTAGCAAAAATGACCGTGCGTTACAGCGGGAGAAAAAACTCTTCCATGTTTAGCTGGTGTGTCCATGCGTTGTCATGGGAGCACAAACATATATGTGATGCTATCAAGATGTCTTAACCAAAAACTAAATTATCCATTTGTTAAAGTATCATACATGCACAGTACATGCATTTGTCTACATAAAGAGATGTATAGTTGAATGCCAATGCATTGCTATGGAGAAAAAAATCAATTGATTGCAACTTTCTCATTTCTCAATTAAACCTTGGCAAACTCACTTGTCACTCAAGGAACATAAGTCTACTTTAGTCACGGCCAACACGGGACAAAAGTCTATGATGCAAAAAAAGCTATGGATTAAAGGTACTTTGGGACGCTATTTTGGCAAAGAGTATGTATTCCCATTATTGACAACCTAAATTTTTTCATAGCCCCTTAGGTATTTGTGGAAACTTCATACATCAATATCACGCTTAGCAATCTCAACCGTGGCATTGTCTGAATCTCAGTGCAAAAGTTCAGAACATGCATCCTACCTGTGTCTGCTTCTTAGGTTCAACCATTTAAAGTAAATAACTGTGCATTGTTGCAATGGTTCGAAATTAAATCGAGTTGAATTAGCAATGAAGTGTACAACAAACCAGACAAAATCTGAGTTTATACATACACTACAATCACTGTGACCTATAAGTTACCTAAACAAATATTAATAAACAGAGTAGGCCTGATCAACATATATAGGAACAAACAAACAAACAAAAGTATCATAGCACCACACGTCTTTGCATGTACATACCTTTTTTTAAGGAAAGCATGTACATACATTTTCCTGAGCAAAGGAAAAAAGGTCATCAATCTAGGCCGAAGGCCCGTTTGGACAGCAAAGCCAACCCGGCTACTAACTAGGGTGAGGCGACGGACGTAGCGGATCGCTGTTACGGCGTTACCTCTCCCTTCGCTTGCCTCAAAAAAAAAAACTAAACCTCTCCCTTATCGCGGCCGATAGCTCCTGCATGAGATCGAACAGATAGAGCCGTCGATGGTCTTCAACGACCACCGATTATCTTCGAAGCCCGCCCACTAGTAGAAAACAGGGCTTTGGTTGAGCCCTGTGTAATGGAATTAATCCCGGTTCACTCATGAACCGGGACCAAAGGGTGCATCAGTCCCGGTTCGTGAGGCCAGGTCGTCGGCCGGGCCTCGGCGGTCATTGGTCCCGGTTCGTCTAACCCCTTTGGTCCTGGTTCCAGACATGAACCGTTACCAATGGGCCTCACTCCTGGCCCATCACCTTTTGTCCCGGTTGGTGGCTGGAACTGGGACCAGATGTTAACCTTTAGTCCGGTTTTAGCCACAAACCCGGGACTAAAGAGAGGCCTATATATACCCTTGCCCGCGAGCAGAGCAGTTGCTCTATTTTTTTGGCCGGCCATGGGAGAGGTGTGTGTTGCTCTAGCTCACCTCCTATGCACATGAGGTGTTCGATGAAATGCCCGAGCCACACTGAAGCTTTCTCCTCTCCAAGCTCCTTGTCCAAACTCAGTTTTCCTCAAGATTTGTGTAGGTACGCCGGTTCGTCCTGTCCCGTCCCCGCCCTCACCGCCGTCGATTGCCCGCGCCGATCTTGTTGCCGGCACCACCGTGGTGAGTCTCTTGTTCTTATCTTCTTTATTAAAAAACCTTACTTGTATGGTTTAGATATATACCTGTATATTTTTCTTATTTTTATTATTGTTTGTTATTATATAATGCATGGTTTTGGGATCCGACCGCGTCGGCCCTCGTCCTATTTATGATTCAGATGTGGTATATTATCTTTTGCAACTATTCATTTAATTTAGTGTTTATGACAATTAGACCGACCAACATGACATCGATGTTTTATCTAGGAGGTATGTGAACCGGAAATTTCAACCGACCTTCTTGTCGAGAGGTTAAATTTAGTTGAAAAGAAAACGATTACTTGAAGAAAAAATTGAAAAGAATTGAGGAGGAGAAGATGGAATTGGAGTTGCATGTTGCGGATATCGTCGATGATCACAAGATCAAGATGGATAAAATGTGCTTAAAGATTAGAAAGATTAAAAAATATGTCATTCATAATGAGGCTTGGTATCATTATGCCGTTTGATCAATTGTTACCTTTGTTGCGTTTATGATCGCATTCGTTGTTGCATTGAAATGGTTTACATAGTTTCAATGTATGTTTTAATTGCATGCTCTAGATAGCTATATGTTGTTCAATGAGAACTATGTATGAACTTTATGTATTTATTTTTTCAGTAACAACATTTGATCACTACTGTACTTTGGTTTAAATGTGATGATGAACTTCTATTAATTTGGTCACTTATCTATTCATGATGTTCTGTAATGGTATTTGACACACTTAATTATATATAATGCACGCAGATAAACCGACAATGGATGTACAGTGACAGACGCACCTCCGAGTACATTTCTCGAAGTGGCTAAGGCAAACAAGCAAAATGGTTTTATGTGTTGTCCATGTCGTATATGAGGGAATACGAAGTCTTACTCTGACGCAAAAACCTTTCATATCCACCTTCTTGAGAAGGGTTTCATGCCACACTATAATGTTTGGACCAACCACGGAGAAATAGGGGTTATGATGGAAGAAAACGAAGAAGAAGAGGATGATTACAACTATGCGCCCCCTGAAGACGGTGATGCTGCGACGGAAGATCAAGAGGAACCAAACGATGTGCCCGATGATGATCTTCGCTGGGTCATTGTTGATGCAAAGAGACAATGTCAAAGTGAAAGGGAGATATTGATGTTCGATCACATATTAGAGGATCACAAAAAAGGGTTGTACCCAAATTGCGAAGATGGGAGCACAAAACTCAGTACCACACTGGAATTGCTGCAACGGAAGGCAGACAATGGTGTATCTGACAACGTGTTTGAGAAGCTACTGAAAATATTTAAGAAGAAGCTCCGAAAGGATAAGGAATTATGCGACAACACGTACGGAGCAAAGAAGGTTCTATGCCCTGTAGGATTGGAGGTGCAGAAGATACATGCATGCCCTAATGACTGTATCCTCTACCGCAGTGCGGATGAGGATTTGAATGCATGCCCAGTATACGGTGCATTGCGGTATAAGATCAGACAAGATGATGATGACCCACTAGTGTAGGGTATCAATCGTAGTCCTTTCGATAAGTAAGAGTGTCGAACCCAACGAGGAGCAGAAGGAAATGATAAACGGTTTTCAGTAAGGTTTTCTCTGCAAGCACTGAAATTGTAGGTGATAGATAGTTTTGTGATAAGATAAATGGTAACGAGTAACAAGTAAATAAAGTAAATAAAGTGCAGCAAGGTGGCCCCATCCTTTATGTTGCAAAGGATAAGCCTGGACAAAAACTAATAATGAGAAAGGAGCTCCCGAGGACACATGGGAATTATCGTCAAGCTAGTTTTCATCACGTTCATATGATTCGTGTTCGGTACTTTGATAATTTGATATGTGGGTGGACCGGTGCTTGGGTACTGCCCTTACTTGGACAAGCATCCCACTTATGATTAACCCTTATTGCAAGCGTCCGCAACTACAAAAGAAGTATTAAGGTAAACCTAACCGCAACATTAAACATATGGATCCAAATCAGCCCGTAACAAAGCAACGCATAAACTAGGGTTTAAGCTTCTGTCACTCTCGCAACCCATCATCTACTTATTACTTCCCAATGACTTCCTCTAGGCCCAAATAATGGTGAAGTGTCATGTAGTCGACGTTCACATAACACCACTGGAGGAAAAGACAACATACATCTCATCAAAATATCGAACGAATGCCAAATTCACATGACTACTAATAGCAAGACTTCACCCATGTCCTCAGGAACAAACGTAACTACTCACAAAGAATATTCATGTTCATAATCAGAGGGGTAATAATATGCATTAAGGATCTGAACATATGATCTTCCACTAAGTAAACCAATTAGCATCAACTACAAGGAGTAATCAACACTACTAGCAACCCACAGGTACCAATTTGCGGTTTTGATACAAGACTGGATACAAGAGATGAACTAGGGTTTTGAGAGGATATGATGTTGGTGAAGATGTTGATGAAGATTGACCCCCTCCCGATGAGACGATCGTTGGTGATGACGTTGGGGATGATTTCCCCCTCCCGGAGGGAAGTGTCCCCGGCAGAACAGCTCCGCAAGAGCCCTAGATTGGTTCCGCCAAGGTTCCGCCTCGTGGCGGCGGAGTTTCGTCCCGTAAGCTTGCCCATGATTTTTTCCAGGGTAAAAGCTCTCATAGAGCAGAAGATGGACACCGAAGGCCCACCAGGGGGCCCAGGAGATAAGGGGTGCGCCCAGTAGGGGGGGGCTCCACTCTCCTGGACAGGGTGTGGGCCCCCTGATGTATTTCTTTCGCTCAATAATTCTTATTAATTCCAAAAACACGCTTCATGGAGTTTCAGGATTTTTGGAGCAGTGCACAATAGGTTTCCAATGTTTGCTACTTTTCCAGCCGAAATTCCAGCTGCCGGCATTCCCCCTCTTCATGGTAAACCTTGTAAAATAAAAGAGAATAGCCATAAGTATTGAGATATAATGTGTAATAACAACCCATAATGCAATAAATAATGATATAAAAGCATGATGCAAAATGGACGTATCAACTCCGCCAAGCTTAGACCTCGCTTGTCCTCAAGCGAAAGCCAAAATCGAAAAATATGTCCACATTTTTAGAGATAGAGGTGTCGATAAAAATAAAATACGGACATGAGGGCATCATGATCATTCTTATAACAACAGCATATATATATTTTATCATATACTTTCTCATTCTAAAGTAACAATCAATTCACAATGTCAAGTATGGTTCAAAAACTTCATTGGGAACTAACAAACTATAATCTCAGTCATTGAAGCAATTGCAATTTATCATAACATCAGGAAGAGTCAACAATAGAGCTTTTCAGCAAGTTCACATACTCAACTATCATGTACTCTTCTATAATTGCTAACACTCACGCAATACGTGTGGTTATCGAGTTTCAGCCGGACACTGAGAAAGATAGGGGCTTATTGTGTTGCCTCCCAACGTATTCACCTTTAGGTGATGTCAACAATAATAGCCCATGCTAACTTACATCCAATTGGATATATATATCATGATCCTTCACACACGAGGAGCTTGCCAAAGGATAAAATGAAAAAAGGAAAGGTGTGGATCACCTTGACTCAAGCATAAAATGAAAATATAAAGTAAAAGATAGGACCTTCGCAGAGGGAAGCAGAGGTTGTCATGTGCGTTTAGGGTTGATGCACAAAATTGTAATGCAAAAGAACGTCACTTTATATTGCCCCTTGTATGTGGACCTTTATTATGCAGTTCGTCACTTTTATTACTTCCACAACAAGATCGTACAAAGCTTATTTTCTCTGCACTAATAAGTCATACATATTTAGATAGCAATTTTTATTGCTTGCAACATGACAACTTACTTGAAGGATCTTACTCAATCCATAGGTAGGTATGGTGGACTCTCATGGCTAAACTGGGTTTAAGGATATTTGGAAGCACACGTAGTATCTCTACTTGGTGTAAGAAGTTTGGCTAACATGAGGGGGAAAGGCAAGCTCAACATGTTTGGAAGGTCCATGACAATCTACTTTAACTGAGATGTCGGAAAACATAAACCATTACGTTGTCTTCCTTGTCCAACGTCAACCCTTTTAGCATGTCATACTTAATGAGTGCTCCCAATTATAAAAGGTGTCCAAGATAATATATTTATATGTGAATCTCTCTTTCCTTATCACTTCCTATTAATTGCAACGATGACCAAGGCTACATTTATCAACTCTCAACATTTTTTATGCCTCATACTTTCTATGTGTGAAGTCATCACTATCCATAAGATCAATATGAACTCTTTTCTTTTTCTTTCTACTTTCTCAAGATCATGGCAACATAGCAAAGCCCTTGACTCAACACTAATCATTATTATAGATAGCTCACGGACTCGATTACAAAAAGAGATCACAAAGCAAAACTCAAAACTACTTGATATCAAAACTTCAATCTACTAGATCAAGATACTACTAAAAGGATCGAACTAAATAAAATGGTAAATATAGGAGTGTGATGGTGATACGATACCGGTGCACCTCCCCAAGCTTGGCAGTTGCAAAGGGGAGTGCCAATACCCATGTGATTATTTCTCCTTCTTCATGGTTGGTGTTATGATCTTCTTGGAGATGATGCCCTTCAGGAAACGGTTCTCCTCCTTGAGCTTATTGACTTGTTGTTTGAGGTCCATAATTTCTTTGCGGAGCTTGCCCGTAACGGCCAAAGCTCCCTTTACCCAAGGATGTTGCATAGCTTCTGGAGAACAAGTGAAGATCTTTTTCATATTTTAATAAGAAAGAAATCTAAAGTTGGAAGGGGTGACCCAATTTGGGATAGCCAAGCTAGGTAGTTCCCCCATCGTGAATTCTGCTTGGAGACGAGAGGTAACTTCTTGATTTTCCTCCATGGCATCTATCCTTTTCAAATCAGCGTCCATCTCATCCTTCGTTGACGGTCCAAAGTGATAAGCATCGCTATTTGCTCCTGGACTTGGTGTTGGGTGAGACACCCGACTCTCCCCAACTGACTACTGAGAAGACATCTTGCTTTATTCTGCAACAGGAACAGCTCGAAAAGAAAACAGAGGGTAATTGCGTGATACGGTGGTCAAAACCTTCGGGAGTATATATAATGAATTTTTACCGACCAAAATACGTAACGTGCAAGAAAACGGAGTCCGGGAGGTACACGAGGTGCCCACGAGACAGGGGCGCGCCCTCCACTCTCATGGAGGCCTCGTGTCCCTTTCAGACTACATCTTTCTTCCTAAAATTCTTAATTATTCCAAAACTGATAAAAAATTGCCATTGGAGTTTCTTTGGAGTCGGTTTACTTACCGTACCACATACCTATTCCTTTTCGGAGTCTGGAACGTTCTGGAAAATGTCCCTTATGTATTCCTCAGGGGTTACGGTTTCAATAATATTAGTTTCAACATTGATAGGATTACCTGAAATATAATGTTTAATTCTTTGACCGTTTACCACACTCGGACTTGTGCCTTCGAAGTTGTTGATTTTTATGGCACCAGAACGATAGACCCCCTCGATAACGTAGGGACCTTCCCATTTAGAGAGAAGTTTTCCTGTAAAAAATCTTAAATGAGAGTTGAATAATAATACATAGTCTCCTACGTTAAACTCACACCTTTGTATCCTCTTATCATGCCAGCGTTTGAATTTTTCTTTGAATAGCTTGGCATTATCATATGCTTGGGTTCTCCATTCATCAAGTGAACTAATATCAGAAAACCTCTTCTCACCAGCAAGTTTGAAGTCATAGTTAGGCTCTTTAATATCCCAATATGCTTTATGTTCAAGTTCAAGAGGTAAACGACACGCTTTTCCATAAACCATCTTATATGGAGACATACCCATAGGATTTTTGTATGCAGTTCTATAGGCCCATAATGCATCATGAAGTTTTTTGGACCAATTCTTTCTAGATCTATTCACAGTCTTTTGCAAAATTAATTTGAGCTCTCTATTGCTCAACTCTACTTGACCGCTAGACTGCGGATGATAAGGAAATTCGATTCTATGATTGACATCATATTTAGCAAGCATCTTACGGAAAGCACCATGAATAAAATGTGAACCACCATCAGTCATAAGATATCTAGGGACTCCAAACCTATGAAAAATAACTTCTTTAAGCATTTTAATAGAAGTGTTATGATCAGCACTACTAGTTGGAATAGCTTCTACCCACTTAGTAACGTAATCAACAGCAACCAAAATACGTGTATAACCATTGGAGGCAGGAAAAGGTCCCATATAATCAAAGCCCAAAACATCAAACAGTTCAATAACAAGAGAATAATTCATAGGCATTTCTTGACGTCTACTAATGTTACCTACTCTTTGGCATTCATCACAAGATAAGACAAACTTACGAGCATCTTTGAAAAGAGTAGGCCAATAAAAACCAGATTGTAGTACCTTGTGTGCAGTTCTATCTCCAGCGTGGTGTCCTCCATAGGATTCAGAGTGACACTTGCGTAGGATTTGTTCCTGTTCATGCTCAGGCACACAACGTCTAATAACACCATCTACTCCTTCTTTATAATGGTGTGGGTCATCCCAAAAGTAATGTCTTAAATCATAAAAGAACTTTTTCTTTTGCTGGTATGTGAAACTAGGCGGTATAAATTTAGCAAAAATGTAATTAGCATAATCAGCATACCAAGGAGCAGTATGAGAAGCATTAATGACCGCTAATTGTTCATCGGGAAAGCTATCATCAATAGGCAGTGGGTCATCAAGAACATTCTCTAACCTAGACAAGTTTTCTGCAACGGGGTTCTCAGCTCCCTTTCTATCAATAATATGTAAATCAAATTCTTGGAGCGGGAGAACCCATCTAATGAGTCTAGGCTTAGCATCTTTATTTTCCATAAGATATTTAATAGCAGCATTATCAGTGTGAATAGTAATTTTGGAATCAACAATATAAGGTCTAAACTTATCACATGCAAACACAACTGCTAATAACTCCTTTTCAGTAGTAGCATAATTTCTCTGGGCAGTATCAAGAGTCTTACTAGCATACTGGATAACATTCAATTTCTTATCAACTCTTTTCCCTAGAATAACACCTCTCGGTGTCAAAACTGGCGGATCTCGGGTAGGGGGTCCCGAACTGTGCGTCTAGGCGGATGGTAACAGGAGACAAGGGACACGATGTTTTTACCCAGGTTCGGGCCCTCTCGATGGAGGTAATACCCTACTCCTGCTTGATTAATATTGATGACATGGGTAGTACAAGAGTGGATCTACCACAAGATCAGAGAGGCTAAACCCTAGAAGCTAGCCTACGGTATGATTGTTGTTCGTCCGACGGACTAAAACCCTCCGGTTTATATAGACATCGGATAGGGCTAGGGTTACACAGAGTCTGTTACAATGGTAGGAGATCTACATATCCGTATCGCCAAGCTTGCCTTCCACGCCAAGGAAAGTCCCATTCGGACTCGAGACGAAGTCTTCACTCTCGTATCTTCATAGTCCAGGAGTCCGGCCAACGGTGGTAGTTCGGCTATCCGGACACCCCCTAATCCAGGACTCCCTCAGTAGCCCCTGAATCAGGCTTCAATGACGACGAGTCCGGCACGCATATTGTCTTCGGCATTGCAAGGCGGGTTCCTCCTCCGAATACTTCATAGAAGATTTTGAACACAGGGATAGTGTCCGGCTCTGCAAAACAAGTTCCACATACTGCACAGATCTGCTGACATATTCCGCGGCGTGACATCACACCACGCCCAGGCCTTTATATGAATCGTTTTTACTGTTCCACCTCAGCGCGTTTAGCGAGGTGGTTTCCTTGGCACGTCTTATCAAAGCGGAGATCGTGCCCCCTTATTCCGGGATTCCCATCAATACGGACGTGGGTAACCCAACCGCGCCATTGATTACGGCGCTTGGGGGATAAGCGAGTTTTACCAGGCTGGCGGGGGACGCATAGCTTCGTCCGTCCATATAAGGGGATAAGGATCCACCTTTTCACCTACGCCTTCTTCCTCCTTTGCCCATCCATTTCCACGCACTCGAGCTCCAGCGCCCAAGTCCGCACATCCCACCTCAACCTTCTCCAACTATGTCCGGAGCGGGAGGCAAGTGGATGGCCTCCTCCATCACGGAGGGGCACATCAAAAAGCTGCGGAAGGCCGGATACTTGTCCAGTGACATCGCGCATCGGCTCCCCGACGAAGGGCAGCTCATTCCCACCCCCAGGCCCCATGAGAGGGTGTTGTTCCTCACCCACTTCCTCCGCCGACTAGGTTTTCCACTTCACCCATTTGTCCGGGGGCTCATGTTCTACTATGGCCTGGATTTCCACGATCTGGCCCCGAACATCATCCTCAACATCTCGGAGTTTATCGTCGTGTGCGAGGCCTTCCTCTGCATCCAGCCCCACTTCGGCTTATGGCTGAAGACCTTCAATGTCAAGACGAAGGTAGTGGGCGGCCAAGCCGGAGTCGCGGAGGCGCCATGGTTGGCAAGATGGCCAAAGTCCTATGGCTCGAGGGCTCCTTTGTGGATACCATAAAGGGGTGGCAATCGGGGTGGTTCTACATCACCGAGCATGCGACTCTCAATGGGCGGCGGCCCCAGAATTCCGATCTGGCTTCCCCACACGGCTCACATCATGGAAAGAGACGGGCCTGACGTGGGGTGATTCGGACGAGCTGTCCGGACTCCAAACCTGCATCCGAAACCTGGTGGACAAGAATCTCAGGCTTGTCAACGTAATCCAGTTGATGCTCATCCGCCGGATTCCCCATGCCAACAACGGTCCTTCAAATTGTGGGAGTTCGATCCGGCACAGCACCAAACTCTGAAAATGCTCTTCGACACTAGTACGAAGATGCCTGGAAGGTGCTGTTCAAGGGCGCCGAAGCTCCCACATACGCTACCGAAGATCGCAGATTCAGCTCGCAGCGTCAAGCCAGCGAGGCAGGTTATTTTACCCTTTATGGGACTCTTTTTTCATAGTTTGACTCTATGCTGGATCTAAAACTCCGTATCCTTTGACAGGACTGGCTGAAGACGTCCGGACAGATTAACTGTCCGGCCCCCTTGCCACAAGACCCAGCGGACGCCCGATTGACGGGGCTGCTGGCTCCGGCACCTCACGTGGTGCCGGAGAAGAAAGCCAAGAAGAAGGCCACGGGAACTCGAAGGAGTTCCCGGCGCCAGGTACTGTCGGACTCATCGTCCGACGACTCTGAGGCGGAATCCTCCCCTGAAGAAGAGGAGGAGCAAAAGGAAGCCTCTCCCCTAGCGGGGAGAGAGAAGAAAAGGAAGGCCGCCCCGACTGGGGAGGCCGGAGGGTCCAAGAAAGGAAGGACCCTTCCTCCGGACTTCTCCACCAGCGCCGAGAACGACGAGGAGGAGTGGCCAACAAGGGCCAAGCCCCTGGCGAGATCATAAGTGTCCGGACTCCAAAATAGTTCATGACTTTTTATTTGTCGCATAGTGTCTTCTAGCGCCGAATATGACCATGTAGCCCGCCCAAGGACGAGCTCGCCGCTTCGTCGAGCAGCTCCCTGGATTCGTCGGATGTGAATAGCACTTCACTTCTGACCACCTCCTCTCCTCGTGTCGCCGACGACACCTCGGTGGAGTCCCAAAAGGGGCCCAGCCAGGAGGAGGTGGTCCTGGAGGCGCCGCAAGGCAACCTCGCGGACTCCGGGCGCAAAGGGGCAAGACCCCAGAGGGCTATAAGTCCGGCCCTGTGCCGGACTCTATACCCGAACCTTTAGTGGTTCCGAAGTCCGGCAAGCGGCCCCTTCGTAAGAAGGGCGAGACTGCGATGCCGGGGACCTCCTTCCATCCGGAGGCACCAGATAGCTTGCTGGAGGCGCTTAACGGCGCCTCCATCAACGAGGAGCACCGCACTGTTATGACTGTGGTGATCCAGAAAGTTCAGTCCGCCAAGAGCGGGCTGACTGAAGCCTGTACCAGCCTTCTAACAGGCTTTGAGGTAAGTTTAGAATATGCAAATAATATTACCGCATAGACAGTAGCCCCTGAAGCTTAGTTCGGTGTTCGGAAAGAAAAGCCGGACTGAGGATCTAAAAAGATATACTCAGGAGTCTAACATAAGTATGTCAATATGGGAATGCAGGCTGCGCTGCTGACATCTGCGGCACTGACTGCGGAGGTCAATGCATTGAAGCAGAGCCTCGAGCATTCCGAGAACGAGCTCGGCCTTGCCAAGAAGTAGCTCGAGGACAAGGAAGGTAAGTAATACCTTATTAAAGAAGTACCTTACAGAAAAGGTTTTGGTTGCAAAAATGACAGGACTAACGTGGGTATTGTAGGGGCCACGAACAAGGTGGCGACCTTGAAAGAAGCGGTGAACGTGGCCGAAAGCAAAGCGGCCGCGGAGCGCACCGAGCGAGAGAAGCAGGAGGCGCGGGTGGCGGAGGTGCGGCAAGAGCTCCAGGCTCTAGTGGAAAAACACGAGAGTTTGGAGCGTGACTCGAAGACTCGAGAGTCCGAGCTCGCCTAGGCTCTTGAGAGTACCAAAGCCGCTAAGGCCGAAGCCCAAAAAGCCCTCCAAGAAATTGGAGCATTAAAGAAGATAGTGGCGGGTAAGGCATCCTTTATGCAAAGCAAGCATGTGAAAGTGAATTACCTATTACTTACCCGAATCCGGAGCTCTCCAGGAGCATTCGCAGATCTCCCCCGTAATGTAATACGATGCTGCCGCATTCTACCACGCCAAGGAGGGGATCTCGACGGAAAAGGTGTTCTGGTCTCAGTATGCTGAGGCCGGACATCCGGTGCCCCTGAGCGACCAGCTGAAGCAGCTGGTCGAGCTCCACAAGGTTGCCGAACAGGCCATCAAGGGCCTCACAATTCGGTTGTGGCCATTGCAAGCCATGCCTGGGAGCTACTTCGGGCTAGTGCGGCGGCTGGTGGACGCCTGTCCATGGATTGAAGTCATCAAGCACTCCGTCTGCATTGAAGGTACCCGTCGGGCCCTTGCCCGTGCTAAAGTGCACTCGGGCAAGATGGATGTGGAGAAGCTTGTGAAGGACGGGCCACCGAAGGGTAAGGAGCATCGCAAGCCCGAAATATACTATGAGGGCGTCATGAAGGGTGCCCGCCTTATAGCGGGTGAATGCTCCAAAGATGTAATTTTTGAATAGACTCGCATTTGTTATCCTGTACGTTGAAAACTTGTTCATATGCGCTAAGCAACGCTTGTGAATTTAAAATATTACCTTCTGTGCGGCCGTTTATCAAATTTGAGAGATGGCAAGTCGTTGGCTTCAGCCCCCATGCCACGAGTGCTGGGGTGTTCGGGATAAACTTGAGCGCTCTTGTTCCCATTCTTGGGTCCTTCGAGGGAGGCGCTCAACGAAACGAACAAGGCAACCGGACTTATAGTGCTTGAATACTCTCACTTAGCCATAGAATTCTATAATTTTAAATTTCGGCGAAGCCCCTAGTATTCGGAAGACCGAGTTCGGGGCGCTATCCACGCCTTTGGCCGGACAATGCCGACTCCTTGCTCTAAGCGGCATAATTCTTTAGGGACTCGAAAAAACCTCTCAAACAGCGACCGGTTCTCGCCCTATCATGACGGTCAGTTTTAGCTTTCTCCCTTGAGGTGCTCAACCCAGCTCAACCGGGGCTCAATCGCAGTGGTTCTCCCAGCGCTACCTTAGCCGATATAATGGAACGTAGGGTACCAAAACATGGGAGCCGGGCAAACCCAACTATTGACCCAAGACATGATTCGAAGCCGATGCATATAATGCTATAAGTTTGGGGTGCCGCACTTGTGAAAGTGTTCGGACTTATCACACCATATTTTTGGGGTACTTAAGCCCCTGGTGTATTGGCCGTACCAAAGTGTATGGGTGCAACATATCATGAATGGACATATATATAGATAAAGAAAGGAGTGCAATAATAGGCAAAAGCTATGTATTGTTTATTAAAAAAGGTACTGCAATGAAAGCAGAACGATACAAATAGTGCGATAAGCAAGGGATGGGACTATTTAACATGTCCCCCTCCAGTGGTAAGATGCGGGATGGTATGTAAAACATGTATAATGCTCGTAGTAGAGACCACTTGGACACTCGACGTAGCTTTCTGCTTCCCTGGTTGTTGCATCATGAGTTCGGCAATTCTAGTGCCGGACAGGGCTTCTGGAAAACGGAGTCCTGAAAGTAAGAGAAAAGAAGAAATAAAAAGGAATGACACAATCGGAGCCCCAGTGCGGTTGAGCCGCATTCTGGGCGTGCCGTGGTCGTGCCCCTCCCCTTATGCCCATGGTATCTCCAGAGCGTAGTTATGTACGCGTAGTACTGGCTTCACAATTTCGTGAGGGCTGTGGTTAGGGCCGGATTGCTACGCGTGCTCGAATCGTGCCAGTCGGTCTTGTTGTAGGTTACTCCGGGCGCGCTTGACGGTGTCCGGACATTTAATAGCCGGACTCGAGAATTGCTGTGAGAGGCTGCTTTGCACCTCCGCCGCGAGGGCCGCCGTATGCTCCTCCGTTCGGAGAGAGCGTTTGGTGTTTCCATTGACCGTGATTACTCCTCGAGGGCCTGGCATCTTGAGCTTGAGGTATGCGTAATGCGGCACCGCATTGAACTTTGCAAATACGGTTCGTCCAAGCAGTGCGTGATAGCCGCTGCGGAACGGGACTATGTCGAAGATTAACTCCTCGCTTCGGAAGTTATCTAGGGATCCGAAGACCACTTCGAGTGTAAATGAGCAGTTACAATAGGCCTCTACACCAGGTATGACGCCTTTAAAGGTCGTCTTTGTGGGTTTAATCCTTGAGGGGTCTATGCCGATTTTGCGCACTGTATCCTGATAGAGCAGGTTCAGGCTGCTACCGCCGTCCATCAAGACTCTAGTGAGGTGAAATCCGTCAATGATTTTCTCAAGAACCAATGCGGAGAATCCGCCGTGGCGGATGCTAGTGGGGTGGTCCCTTCGATCAAAGGTGATCGGGCAGGAGGACCATGGGTTGAACTTTGGGGCGACCGGCTCCATCGCATATACGTCCCTTAGCGCACGCTTCCGCTCCCTTTTGGGTATGTGGGTTGCGTATATCATGTTCACCATCCGCACTTGTGGGGGGAAACCCTTCTGTCCTCCATTGTTCGGCGGCCGGGGCTCCTCCTCGTCATGGCTATGCAGCCCCTTGTCATTGAGTTCGGCATTCAACTTGCCTGCCTGTTTGAAGACCCAACAATCCCTGTTGGTGTGGTTGGCTGGTTTTTCGGGGGTGCCATGTATTTGGCACGAGCGATTGAGTATTCGGTCCAGATTGGACGGGCCCTGAGTATTTCTTTTGAACGGCTTTTTCCGCTGACCGGGTTTAGAGCCTCTGAATCCGGCATTGACTGTCGTATCTTCAGCATTATCGCCGTTAATGCGGCGCTTGTGCTTGTTGCGACGCGACCTGCCATTGCTGTCCTTGGTATCCGAACTACCAGGGTTTTTGGTCAAGTTGTTACTACGAGCTATCCATCTGTCCTCTCCCGCGCAAAAGTGGGTCATGAGGGTTGTGAGGGATGCCATGGATTTCGGCTTTTCCTGTCCTAGGTGCCGGGAAAGCCACTCGTCGCGGATGTTATGTTTGAAGGCTGCAAGGGCCTCTGCATCCGGACAGTCAACGATTTGATTTTTCTTGGTTAGGAATCGTGTCCAGAATTGTCTGGCCGATTCTTCTGGCTGCTAAATTATGTGGTCGAGGTCATCGACGTCTGGTGGTCGCACATATGTGCCCTGGAAGTTATCAAGGAATGCGGCTTCCAGCTCCTCCCAACAACCAATTGATTCTGCTGGCAAGCTGTTAAGACAATGCCAAGCTGCCTTTAAGCTTGAGTGGGAGGTATTTGATGGCGTGTAGATCATCACCGTGGGCCATGTGGATATGGAGGAGGTAGTCCTCGATCCAAACCGTAGGATCTGTTGTGCCATCGTATGATTCGATGTTTACGGGTTTAAAACCCTCGGGGATTTGATGATCCATCACTTCGTCTATGAAGCATAGTGGGTGTGCGGCGCCTCTGTATTGAGCTATATCACGACGCAGTTCAAATGAGCTTTGTCTACTGTGTTCGGCCCGGCCAGAATTGCTGTATCCGGCATGACGGTTATCATCACGTATCGTGGGGTGCCCACGCGATCCGTAGATCGATCTTGTTTGCCTTGCCTTGTCCTCCAATATGTCTTGCAGGTCTGGCGCGTTTCCCCGTGACTTGGTACTTTTCGGCGGCGCCGTGCGGCTTGAATGGAGGGCCTAGAGGCCTCTCTATCGCGGCCACGGGGTGGCCGGTCGGCCGCATCATGCGCTGGTGATGTAGGTTTGGGTGCTTCCTCCTCTAATTGGGGTAGCAGCCCGCGTTTTGGGTATCTCTTGGAGGTGCGTTCGAGTTCATACTCTTCGGCTGCAAGGACTTCAGTCCATTTGTCATCTAGCAAGTCTTGGTTAGCTCTAAGCTGCTGCTGCTTTTTCTTGAGGCTGCTTGCCGTGGCCATAAGCCTGCGTTTGAAACGCTCCTGTTCGGCGGGATCCTCAGGCATGACAAATTAAATAAATAAATCGAGGCTTGCCTCATCTTGGAAGGGAGGCATATAATTATCGCCCTCCACCTCCCATGTCTGCCGCTCTATCATGAGGGATGGCTTCTCCCTCCTCCCGTGTTGAATCCTGCTGGAGGGGTTGTCTTCGCACCTTGTCCGGGTGTTATTATCTCCTGTGCGGAATCACCGTTTTCTTTGTGGCGGGATTTAGAGCGGCGCGCTTGTGCCGGCAACAGGCTACTTCTTGGAGGGGTCATCCTCCGTTGTTCCATCGCTGTTCCCATCTTTTGGGATGTCCACCATGTATATGTCGTATGGCGAGGTGGCCTTCCAGTGCCCTATAGGCGCTGGTTCTTGGTCGCTCTCCAAAGATCGCCGTCCATACCGTCGATGTCTTGGTCGAAGTTGAGCATGTCGGTTAAATCATCGGCGATGGCTACAAAGTGGGTGGTGGGGTGGGCGTTGAATTTCTTCGTCGTCCGCATCCCAACCTTCCTGACCGTAGTCCGGCCAGGGCTCTCCTGATAAAGAGAGAGACTTTAGTGAATTCAGGATGTCACCAAAGGGCGAGTGCTGAAAGATGTCCGCGACAGTGAACTCCATAACCGGCGCCCAATCGGATTCGATTGGCAGGGCCGTGGAGGGTTCGGAGTCCGGAAAGGAGTCCGGCACCTTGGAGTCACGGTCTTCGCAAAGGACTGGGATAGAGTTCGGCTCAATCACCGTAGAGATCATAGCCCCCGAGGCGGTGTCCAACCACTCGTCCTCGATCGGCGGAGTCGGCTCCGAGCTAAGGGTCGAAGCGGACGCTGGTGCGGCCTCCAAGGCACTGTTCGGCGGCAGAGCTAGATCGTGCCCATTGAGACAGTGCAGCGCGCTTGGCTGTGGTTCGAATCCATCGAAGATCAAGTCTCCGCGGATGTCGGCCGTGTAGTTCAAACTTCCAAATCTGACCTAATTGCCAGGGGCGTAGCTTTCGATCTACTCCAGATGGCCAAGTGAATTGGTCCGCAGTGCAAAGCCGCCGAATACGAAGATCTGTCCGGGGAGAAAAGACTCACCCTGGACCGCGTCGTTGTTGATAATCGAAGGAGCCATCGGGCCTAAGGATGATGACACAGAGGAACTCTCAATGAAAGCACCAATGTCGGTGTCAAAACCGGCGGATCTCGGGTAGGGGGTCCCGAACTGTGCGACTAGGACGATGGTAACAGGAGACAAGGGACACGATGTTTTTACCCATGTTCGGGCCCTCTCGGTGGAGATAAAACCCTATTCCTGCTTGATTAATATTGATGATATGGGTAGTAAAAGAGTGGATCTACCACGAGATCAGAGAGGCTAAACCCTAGTAGCTAGCCTATGGTATGATTGTTGTTCGTCCTACGGACTAAAACCCTCCGGTTTATATAGACACCGGATAGGGTTAGGGTTACAAAGAGTCGGTTACAATGGTAGGAGATCTACATATCCGTATCGCCAAGCTTGCCTTCCACGCCAAGGAAAGTCCCATCCGGACACGGGACGAAGTCTTCAATCTTGTATCTTCATAGTCCAGGACTCCGGCCAACGGTGATAGTTCGGCTATCCGGACACCCCCTAATCCAGGACTCCCTCAACACCTACAATATAATCACTAGCATCGCACATAATTTCAAAAGGTAAATTCCAATCAGGTGGCTGGACAATAGGTGCAGTGATCAAAGCTTTCTCAAGTATTTCAAATGCTTATATGCAATCATCATCAAAGACAAAAGGAATATCTTTTTGCAATAAATTAGTCAGAGGCCTAGAGATTTTAGAGAAGTCCTTAATGAACCTCCTATATAAACCGGCATGACCAAGGAAACTTCTTATACCTTTTATGTCTTTGGGACATGGCATCTTTTCAATAGCATCAACTTTGGCTTTATCAACTTCAATACCTCTCTCAGAGAACTTATGCCCCAAAACAATGCCTTCGTTAACCATAAAGTGACACTTTTCCCAATTGAGGACGAGACAAGTGTCTTCGCATCTCTGCAAAACTCGATCAAGGTTGCTCAAAAAATCATCAAAAGAGGACCCATAAACGGAGAAATCATCCATGAATACCTCACAAATATTTTGACAAAAATCAGAGAATATAGCCATGATGCATCTTTGAAAGGTAGCAGGTGCATTACATAAACCAAAAGTCATACGTCTATAAGCAAAAGTACCAAAAGGGAAAGTGAAAGTAGTTTTAGATTGATCCTTCGCTGACACAGTTATTTGAGAGAACCCAGAATAACCATCTAGAAAGCAGAAATGAGTGTGTTTGGATAGTCTTTCTAGCATTTGATCAATAAAAGGTAAAGCGTAATGATCTTTCTTAGTAGCTTTATTTAACTTACGGAAATCAATTACCATCCTATAACCTGTAATAATTCTTTGCGGGATCAATTCATCTTTATCATTAGGAACAACGGTAATACCTCCCTTTTTAGGAACGCAATGGAAAGGGCTTACCCATTCACTATCAGCAACGGGATAAATAATACTTGCCTCAAGGAGTTTTAGTATCTCCTCTCTTACCACTTCTTTCATCTTGGGATTTATTCGTTGTTGAGGATCTCTAACTGGTTTGGCATCATCCTCCAATTTAATTTTGTGTTGGCATAACGTGGGACTAACGCCCTTATGATCATCCAGCGTATATCCAATTGTAGCTCGGTGCTTCTTCAGAGTTTTCAATAATCTTTCTTCTTCTTGCTCTGAAAGGTTAGCACTAATAATAACAGGATATATTTTATTTTCATCAAGATAAGCATAATTAAGATTATCAGGTAATGGTTTGAGTTCACACACAGGATCACCCTTGGGTGGAGAGGGATCCCCAAGAATTTCAACGGGAAGGTTATGTTTTAGCATAGGTTCCTCTTTGAGGAACACTTCATCTATTTCCCTTCTTTCCTTCATAAACATATCGTTTTCATGGTCTAGCAAGTATTGTTCTAACGGATCAGTAGGAGGCACAACAATGGAAGCAAGACCAATAATCTCATCCTTACTAGGTGGTTCCCTATCACGTGGTTGTCTATGAAACTTAGCAAAATTAAACTCATGAGACATACCATCTATGCCAAGGGTGACAATATCTTTTTCACAATCAATCTTAGCACTAGTTGTCTTCAAGAAGGGTCTACCAAAAATAATGGGACAAAGATCATCTTGTGGGGAACCAAGAACAAGAAAATCAGCAGGGTATTTAACCTTCCCACACAAAACTTCAACATCTCTAACAATCCCAAAGGGTTTAATGGTATCCCTATTAGCAAGCTTAATACTAACATCAATGTCTTCTAATTCAATGGTGCAATGTCATCCATAATTTCTTGATATAAGGTATAAGGTATTGCACTAACACTAGCACCCATATCACATAAGCCATGATAATAACGATCTCCTATTTTAACAGAAATAACAGGCATGCCTACGAAATGTCTGTGTATCTTAGTGTCTGGTCTAGCAATATTACCAGTCTCACCACAGAAATAAATAACATGCCCATCTAAATCATCATCCAAAAGATCTTTAACCATAGCAATACTAGGTTCAACATTGATTTGCTCAGGAGGTGTATAAGTCCTAGTATTACTCTTACGAACAACAGTCGAAGCTTTAGCATGATCCTTTATCCTAACAGGAAAAGGAGGTTTCTCAACATAAGTAGTAGGAGTAATAGGATCACTATAGGTGATAGTCTTTTCTTCGATTATAATAGGTGCAACTACTTTCACTTCAACATGAGGATTATATTTAAACCACTTCTCTTTAGGGAGATCAACGTGAGTAGCAAAAGATTCACTGAAAGAAGCTACTACCTTAGAGTCAAGTCCATACTTAGCGCTAAATCCACGGAAAGCATCGGTATCCATAAAAGATTTAACACAATCGAACTTAGGTGTCATACCTGACTCCTTACCATCGCTGGAACCCCAATCTTCAGAGTTGCGTTTAATTCTTTCCAATAAGTCCCATTTGAAATCAATAGTCTTCAGCATATAAGAACCAGCACAGGAAGTATCGAGCAGGTTGCGATTATCAAGAGAAAGCCGAGCATAAAAGTTTTGAATAATCATTTCCCGGGAGAGCTCATGATTGGGGCATGAATATAATATTGACTTGATCCTCCCCCAAGCTTGAGCGATGCTTTCTCCTTCGCGAGGCCAGAAATTATATATGTAATTACGATCACGATGGACAAGATGCATAGGATAGAACTTCGGTGAAATTCCAACTTCAATCGCTTATAATTCCAAGATCTCGTATCATCACATAGCCTATACCATATAAATGCATCTCCCTTCAAAGATAAAGGGAAGAGCTTACTTTTGAAAACATCATAGGGAATACCTGCAAGCTTAAATAATCCACAAACTTCATCCACAAAGATAAGGTGTAAATCAGGATGCAATGTTCCATCTCCTGCAGATGGATTAGCTAGCAGTTTCTCTATCATACCTGAAGGAATCTCAAAATAAATATTTTCATAAAGTTCAGTAGGTTGAGGAGCAACTCTTTGCTCTTTTGGCCGGGGTGAAGATACGCCGAACAAGCCCCTCAAAGGATTAGTTTCCATAGTGACAAGTAATAGAAAATTTCAGCACACTATATAAATGTTTCCTTACCAAGTTCCACTCACCAAAAGCGCTACACTGCCCGGCAACGGCGCTAGAAAAGCGTCTTGATGACCCACAAGTTTAGGGGATGAATCGTAGTCCTTTCGATAAGTAAGAGGGTCGAACCCAACGAGGAGCAGAATGAAATGATAAGCAGTTTTCAGTAAGGTTTTCTCTGCAAGCACTGAAATTGTAGGTGATAGATAGTTTTGCAATAAGATAAATGGTAATGAGTAACAAGTAAATAAAGTGCAGAAAGGTGGCCCAATCCTTTATGTAGAAAAGTATAAGCCTGGACAATTTCTAATAATGAAAAAGGAGCTCCCGAGGACACATGGGAATTATCGTCAAGCTAGTTTTCATCACGTTCATATTATTCGCGTTCGGTACTTTGATAATTTGATATGTGGGTGGACCGGTGCTTGGGTACTGCCCTTACTTGGACAAGCATCCCACTTATGATTAACCCCTATTGCAAGCATCCACAACTACAAAATAAGAATTAAGGTAAACCTAACCACAACATTAAACATATGGATCCAAATTAGCCCCTAACGAAGCAACGCATAAACTAGGGTTTAAGCTTCTGTCACTCTAGCAACCCATCATCTACTTATTACTTCCCAATGCCTTCCTTTAGGCCCAAATAATGGTGAAGTGTCATGTAGTCGACGTTCACATAACACCACTAGAGGAAAAGACAACATACATCACATCAAAATATCGAACGGATGCCAAATTCACATGACTACTAATAGCAAGACTTCACCCATGTCCTTAGGAACAAACGTAACTACACACAAAGCATATTCATGTTCATAATCTGAGGGGTAATAATATGCATTAAGGATCTGAACATATGATCTTCCAGCAAGTAAACCAATTAGCAGCAACTACAAGGAGTAATCAACACTACTAGCAACCCACAGGTACCAATTTGTGGTTTTGATACAAGATTGGATACAAGAGATGAAATAGGGTTTTGAAAGGAGATGGTGTTGGTGAAGATGTTGATGGAGATTGACCCCCTCTCGATGAGCGGATCGTTGGTGATGACGTTGGTGATGATTTCGCCCTCCCGGAGGGAAGTGTCCCCGGCAGAACAGCCCAGCCAGAGCCCTAGATTGGTTCCGCCAAGGTTCCGCCTCGTGGTGGCAGAGTTTCGTCTCGTAAGCTTGCCCACGATTTTTTCCAGGGTAAAAGCTCACACATAGTAGAAGATGGACACCGGAGGCCCACCATGGGGCCCAGGAGATAGGGGGCGCGCCTAGTAGGGGGGGCGCCCTCCACTCTCCAGGACAGGGTGTGGGACCCCTGATGTATTTATTTCGCTCAATTATTCTTATTAATTCCAAAAATACGTTTCGTGGAGTTTCAGGATTTTTGGAGCAGTGCAGAATAGGTTTCCAATGTTTGCTCCTTTTCCAGCCAGAATTCCAGCTGTCGGCATTCCCCCTCGTCATGGTAAACCTTGTAAAATAAAAGAGAATAGCCATAAGTATTGAGATATAATGTGTAATAACAACCCATAATGCAATAAATAATGATATAAAAGCATGATGCAAAATGGACGTATCAGATGACCATGATGATGATGAGGGAGAGCGCCCCAGGAGGAGGCTTCCTGCCAAGGTTATGTGGTATGCTCCTATAATACCACGGTTGAAACATCTGTTCAGAAACAAAGAGCTAGCATGCCAAGTTCATGCGATGATACAAACATGACCTTAAGAAAGACGGGAAGTTGAGAGCACCCGCTGACGGGTCGCAGTGGAGAATAATCAAGAGAACGTGGGGGACATTGCAGGTGACGCAATGAACATATAGTTTGGTTTAAGCGCGGATGGCATTAATCCTTTTGTCGAGCAGAGCAGCAATCATAGCACCTGGCCCGTGACCCTATGTATCTATAACCTTCCCATTATGATGACAGTGCTCATCCAAGGCCCTAAGCAACCCGACAACGACATTGATGTATACCTAAGGACATTAGTTGGAGAAATTTTATAGCCGTGGAATGGAAAAGGTGTACGTGTGTGGGATGAGCACGACCAGGAGGAATTTGACCTACATGCGTTGTTGTTTGTAACCATCAATAATTGGCCTGCTCTCAGTAACCTTTCAAGATAGGCAAACAAGGGATATCACGCATGCACGCATTGTTTTTATGGCACCGAAAGTATATATTTAGACAAATGCAGGAAGAATATTTTCCTGGGACATCTCTGATTTCTTCCGACCAACCATCAATGTCGAAAAAAGGGCAAGCATTTCAAAGGCGAGGCAGATCACCGGAAGAAGCCCGCCGTCCATACTGGTGATCACATACTTGCTATGGTCAATGATTTACAAGTAAACTTTGGAAAGGGTCCCGACGGACTATCTGTTCCGAACGCACCCATATGGAAGAAAAACTCTATATTTTGAGATCTACCCTATTGGAAGGACCTAGAGGTCTGCTCTGCAACTGACGTGATGCACGTGACGAAAAATCTTTGCGTGAACCTCCTAGGCTTCTTGGGCGTGTATGGGAAGACAAAAGATACACCAGAGGCACAGGAGGACTAGCAACGTGTCACTACTGCAGGATACTGCTAATGTAACACTACGATCAGAGACCGTTCGACGAAACTGTGTGCGATGCAATAATGACAAATAGTGGTGAAAAAAAAAATTCAAAAAAGTTTCTAAACATTTGCGATAATGGATGCATCAAACACGGTTCAGATTTTAGCTGCATGTACGATGCATGGCATACGACTCAGTTCAATTAACTGTTTGCGATGAAGAGGAACAAAAGAAACAGGCAGCCAGATGAAGGTATGTGCGATATACAGCATACGGTTCACTCGGATGAATTGTTTGTAATTAAACGGTCAGCCATATCAAGGTGTGTGCGATATACAGCATGCGGTTCACTCGGATGAGCTATTTGCGTTGAGAGAAGAGAATAGAAACGGTTCAATATAATAAGATGTGTATGATACACGCCAAACAGGTGTGTAATCAGAACTGTGTGCGAAGACCGATAATAACATGCTCTTAATAAGACGTATGTGTTGTCTGATGTGATTACATACAGAACAACAACATACATACACACACACAAACATATATATATATATATATATATATATATATATATATATATATATATATATATATGTATATATATATATACTACCATGTGGTACTATATATAATATTATATTATTTTAAATACGTTTATATAGTATATTTAAGATATTTCAAAGCAAGTTATATGAAAAATTTGCATATGAGCCCATAGTTTTTGTTATATTTGGGAAATACAGACATATTAGTGCATAAAAAAGACCATACTCAAAACATGATGCATACTACCTCAAAATTAGTATATATACTACCTAATTGTGGTTATATAGTACATACTACAGGTACATACTCACGGTTTTGACAGATACTACACACAACATACAAAACGTGAGTGGTGATAAATACCACTGATTGTAGGAAACATTTGTCATATATATATTTATACAGACGGTCTATTCTGCTAATATTAGCAGAATAACTATTCCGCACACCACTTCGCCACTGCACGCTCAATAGAAGCGCACTGCATCATTTTGACGACGAGCACTGCAATAGATACTAGTGAACTTCGTGTCGAAAAAAATTGCACGCGGTGTTTTCTCGGTACTGTTTTCGCTCTAATTTTTTAACCGTCTATCGAAATGAGGCGTGTAATATACCATTGAAAAGCTATGGATTAGGCGCAACTTTGACATGTTGAACACTTTCCAAGATTCCACACGGTTTAAGAGCAGTTTTGAAAATAGTGCGGCGGATGACGAGTGGCAGCGAGCGTTTTTTCGCGTTTTTTTCTAAACCGCTTGTGGGAATGAAGCAAACGATACGCCGTTGGATAGATATCGTCGAGGCGCATCTTTTTCATATATAAATATTTCTCTAACTCTTTACAGTTTAAGAGTGGTTTCAACTTTACTAAATCGCGGAATTCTGTTTTTCAATTTTTTTCAAAATTTCGGTATTGTTTTTGGTCCAGTTTTTGAACCGTTTATCGAAACGAGGCGTGTAATATATCGTTGAAAACCTATGGACGAGGCGCAACTTTCATATGTTGCAATGTTTTTGAGATTCCTTACGGTTTTAAGTTAATTTTGGAAATCGTGTAGCGGACGACAAGTGGCAGCTGCTGGTTTTCGCGAAATTTTTACAAACCGCTGCTCGGAATGATTCAAACGATACGTCGTTGGAAAGGTATTGACGAGGCGCAACTTTTTCATGTAGAACACTCTCTCTAATGCTTTACGGTTTAAGAGCAGTTTTAAATTTACCGAAATGCGGACACTCTGCTTTTTGCGACACCCAAATCGACGTGCGTATTTCATCCGACTGAAAACCGCACTGCATCGGGCGAAATGCCGCACTGCACTAGAAGGGGAAGAGAACTGTATGGTTTCTTTTTTGTGGGACGTAAAATTTTGAAGACGAGGAAGAAAATCGCACTGCTTTTAGATTGAAAACCGCACTGCATCAGACGGGCTAGCAGACTGCATGATTTCTTTTTTGTGGGACGCAAACTTTTGAAGACGAGGAATTAAACCGCACTGTGTTTAGACTAAAAACCGCACTGCAACAGACGGGCTAGCGGACTACATGATTTCTTTTTTCCTTCTCCATTTACATAAGAAGGGCTTCCTCGTGGGTTTTCCATTTTCCTTTTACATAGCGAATCACAAGTCATCACACAAACGAACTACATCAGATTTCTTCAATAATTACAAACTAAATCTTGCATTTTTTGTCTTCTCCTGCAATAGCTAACTGAAGTCCACTTGATTTTTTTTCTAAGCAAAAGAACAAAACAAAAAACAGTATCACCTAACGGCGGACCATAGCAGCGCACTGCACGCATACACACACCCCACTGCAATGATTTTTCAAAAGAAGTGAATCCACCGCACCTGACAATACATTTTTGTCATCTAAAAAAACAGATGACTGAGGGGGTGGACTGCACGCATACACACACCGCCTTTTGCAAGCATACACACAATGAACTGCATAGTTTCTTTTTACATTATCTCCACTGATATAACTCACAACCTTCTATAGCAACGAACCACACTATTTTTTCAGATGAGCTGCGTCGACGAGGCGTATTGCATCTAAAAAGAAATGGACTTCTCCATGGATTTTCACAATGTACTGCAAAAAATATTGAGTGAGCTTCAAAACATATTGAAAGGAGCTGCAACCGTCGGGGGAGGACCGACTGGGGTGGCGCAGATCTGACGCAGGGTAGGTGCGGGAGGACCGACTGGGGTGGGGGGAAGAAGGTGGAGAGGAGAGGTCGTGGGAGGAGAGGAAAGAGTGGGTGGGGTGGATCGGTTCGGCTGGCTCTGTCGGTTAGGGTGGTGTGCAGAATAAGGTTTAGGTGTGCAGAATAAGACTCTTAAGGGTGTTATCATAATAGACCCACCCTATATATATATATATATATATATATATATATATATATATATATATATATATATATATATATATATATAGACACACACACGCATACTTATAAGGACATGATTGCATAACCAAATTAAACATCCACTTACATAGGTGGCTACTACAACCATGGCATTTGCACACACCAAAGTAAACTATTACATGTATAATTACATAGGTGGCTACTACACACATGACATTTCCACACACCAAAGTAAACTATATATTACATGCATGATTAACTAGAATAAACGATCATCTGATCATCATCTACTTCTTGTGACGCTTGCTCTGGTTGTGGCTCGATCCGGCCTCGTCGATCTCCGTAACGAGGCACTTCCTCATGTCAACGATCCACTTGTGCATCTCGTAGCATGTGTACATGATCTTGGCCGCGAACCTGAGGTGAGGATCATCGAGTTACCGCATCCAGGCCCCGTGCCAGGATACGGGACGTGTTCTGTTGGCATCATGCTTCATATTTTTGTAGTATGGGTCAGTGATGGCCGAGGCGAGTTCAACCAGGGAGTGATTCTTCGAGCTGCCCCAGAACCTGTAGTGCTCACGGATTTCGACAAGGTTCTGGTAGGCCAAGCCCGTAACCCTGAGCGCTTTTACATTGTCAGTAGTTTCCACCGTGGCAAACTTGTAGTCGGTGCTGTTGACAAACCTGGTGAAACGGTCGCAAGGCTCTGTGGCCATGCAGTAGTGGTAGATGAGGACATGATGGCGCACGCACAACTGGGCGACGACAACCTTTTGATCTTTGTTGGGATGACCAGCGGTGTACTGGAGGTCGATGCCGACCACCTTGTACTTGTTTCGAGCAAGCAAATGCTCAACGGTGTTGATGTAGTCATCCACCACGGGCGGGTCAATTGTGTACACCACCAAGAGATCCGCCTCCCTCGCGTGGGTCTCCACTTTATGCTCGCCGAAATCCATTGGAGCGCCGCTAGACATCCCCTCTATATGTGTCGCTGTGGGTGTGCTTGTTGTGTTGTGGGGCGCGATCGAAAGGTCGAAGAGACTAAGATTATAATGGCCACGGGAATTAAAGGGGAAGCCGGACGGCCTGGAATATCGGCACGCCCTGACGGCAGTTCTAATTTGCAGCGTGTAACTCCGTCGTGCCGCGCATAACTGCATCACGCCGCAACGCGCGCGGCGCAACCGCATGCATATGGGGTCCCCGGCGTGATCGTGCGTAGGCCCAACCGCTGGCATAGCGCGCATGGAAGGACGCAAGCAAAGCGCTCCACGGTCGCCTCAACGGCGAGCAACCATATATATGCATATAGCAGTTGAACACGCAAGGAAGATTGTGCGCCGCGGCGCCTAACTGCGAGCACAGAGCGCTGCAGCGCCTAACGGCAAGCAGAGCTTGCCGAGGGATGCGAGCAGAGGTCGGCAAAGTGATACGTGGCAAATAAGATGAATTGTGTGAATGTTATCGGAGACATCAAGAACGAATCAGATTAGAGTTGTGTGTGCGATACGTGTCATACAGTTGATCCATCCGTGCTGTTTGTGATGGAATAAGCCGTGTGTTTGTTGCGGGCAAACGCTTGCTGGTATATAACCTTAAATTTAACCAACAAAATGTTAATGCATATTACAAAAATTATATAACTCGAAACTATGTTCAAATCTAAATCCAACGATATAATCTTTGGATCATGCATTCATATTTTATTAGTTAAATCCTACTTATAAAGCAGGACAGAGGTATAGTAGGTAATTAATAATTAAATCACAAATGATTTTTTATTAACCGTATGTGTACGTGTCCTCTCGTCCTCCTCTCGCATGTTTTGTCACCCCACTGCTGCATACGGCTTCGAGCGCAAGCTTGAGCAGTGTGCGGGGGCGTTCTTTTGGCCAAACGGTGGTGAGCCCGTTCCTGCGCAACCCCGCAGGTTCCCGCGCAAGCTTCCCACCCGACTCGGTGAAATCCCCCAAAATACCAATGCTTACCAGCCTAGTATATAAAACCTCACGGTTAGCGAGTCTTGTGTCGCATTTTCCACTCCCTCCCATGTAGCTTATCTCGTCCGCTTCTCCCACAATCGCCAATGGCACAGGTCCATCATCGTTGCTGAGCCACTCTGCTATCATCAGAGGACAGCTCTAGCTGGGAGGCTACACTGCGGCGACAGCGTAGTCCCCGGCGTAGTGTAGTGCGTGTGGCGTCCCTGTTGGGTGTGCGTGGAACACCCACCACATGCTCCGCCGCCGCTGCCGGTGTCAAAACCGGCGGATCTCGGGTAGGGGGTCCCGATTTGCGCGTCTTAGGCTGATGGTAACATGAAGCAAGGGACACAATGTTTACCCAGGTTCGGGCCCTCTCGATGGAGGTAACACCCTACTTCCTGCTTGATTAATATTGAAGATATGAGTAGTACAAGAGTAGATCTACCACGAGATCATAGAGGCTAAAACCTAAGAGCTAGCCTATGATGGTATGATTGTAATTGTGATCGGCCTTCTAAGGACCATCCTCTCCGGTTTATATAGACACCGGAGAGGGCTAGGGTTTATATGGAGTCGGTTACAAGGAAGGAAATATAATATCCAGATCGACAAGCTTATATTCCACGCAAAGAAGAGTCCCATCCGGACACGGTCTGGTGTCTTGTGTCATGTATCAGCACGCTTCAATAGTCCGGACGATGTATATACTCCGGCTGCCCGGATACCCCCTAATCCAGGACTCCCTCAGTAGCCCCTGAACCAGGCTTCAATGACGATGAGTCCGGCATGCAGTCTTGTCTTCGGCATTGCTAGGCGGGTTCCTCCTTCCGAATACTCCAAGGTTATTATCGAACACGTAGACCGTGTCCGGATCTGCAAAATGATCATCACATACCACCGTAGAGAGAATGATACTTCAGCTGACAACTTTTTAAACGACGTGACAGGTCCTTACGGTCGGGTCATTATTCGAACCATTTTCCCACAACCAGCCACAGCGTATATTACGAGGCGGTTTCCTTGACACGTCTTGTCAAAGCAGAGATCGTTTCCCCTTATCGCGGGATTCTCATCAATACGGGTATGGATAATTCCACCGTGCCATCAATCGTGGCACTTGGCAAGCAAGCGATTCTCAACGGGCAAGCGGGGAGGCGCACCACTTTCGTCGCCTCTATAAACGGATAAAGGACCCTCATTTTCACCCACGCCCTCCTCCTCCTTTGCTCATCCTCACCTCCCCGAGCTCCAGCGCCCTAGTCCAAGTCTTCTCCGCACAGCTAAACATGTCCGGAGCAGGAGGCAAGTGGGTGGCCTCCACCGTGAAGGAGAAGCACATTGCGAATCTTCGAGCGGCCGGATACTTGGCCGCAGACATAGCGCACCGGCTACCAGATGACGGGCAGGTCATTCCAACACCAGGACCCCACGAGAGAGTCGTGTTTCTCGCCCACTTCGTCCGTGGACTGGGGTTTCCACTTCACCCCTTCGTCTGCGGGCTCATTTTCTACTACGGGCTAGATTTCCATGATCTAGCCCCGAACTTCGTCCTCAACATCTCGGCATTCATCGTCGTATGCGAGGCCTTCCTCCGCATCTAGCCTCATTTCGGCTTGTGGCTGCAAATCTTCTGCGTGAAGCCGAAGATCGTGAGCGGCCAGCAAGCGGAGTGCGGAGGAGCCATGGTGGGCAAGATGCCTAAAGTCACCTGGCTTGATGGCTCCTTTGCGGAAACAGTGAAGGGGTGGCAGTCCGATCCGGAACCCCCATGCGGCTCACCTCCTGGCAACAGAAGGGCCTGTCATGGGGCGAATCTACAGAACTGCCCGGACTCAAAAACTGCATCAAAGGCATGAAGGACAAGAACATCAAGCTTGTCAACGTGATCTAGGTCATGCTCGTTCGCCGGATTCTGCCATGCCAAAGGCGGGCATTCAATCTGTGGGAGTTCGTCCCAGCCAAACACCAGACGCTTCAGAGGCTGTACGGCATGAAGCACAAAACCGCGTGGAAGGGGTTGTTCAGGGCCTCCGAAGTACTTCCTCACATATCCGAGGACCGTGGGCTCCACGCCGCGCGGCCTTCTAGTCAGGTGAGTTCTCAGGCTGCCACCGGATTCGGTTCTTCCCAATATATTCATGGGGGAGCCTTAAGTAATTGTGCATATGTGTTCAGGATTATGTGGAGACAGCGGAGCAGATTGACTGTCCGGATCCACTGCCAGAAAGCCCCGCTAATGCTCTCCTGATGGAGATGCTGGTCCCGGCGCCCTACAAGGGGCCGGAGAAGAAGGCCGATAAGAAGGCCCCGGGGATCCGAAAGGGTCTCCGACGTAAGGTTGCACCAGAAGCCTCGTCCGAAGACGACGAGGCACAGTCCTCCCCCGAAGGTGAAGAAGAAGAAGAGGAGGCCGCCCCATCCGGAAAAGACGAGGGGCCTGGGAGGGCGGACCAGGGGGCCAGGAGAGTCCCCCGGCGCAAGGCCTGCATACCCTCGTCGTCCGATGACGACGAGGCAGATTCCTCCCGCGGAGGCGGGGGGAGACAAGAAGAAACTCCACCTCCCCGTATTGGGTGGAGGGGGGGGAGAAAAAGAGGATGGCCGCCCCGGAGGGGGAGGCTGGGACGTCCAAGAAGGGAAAGGCGTCCCTTCTGGACTACTCTGCCACCGCCGCCGATAGCGAGGAGGGGTGGCTGCCCAGGAAGAAGCCCCTAGTGCGATCGTAAGTATCTGCACTCCATCGTAATTTTGCTTCATAGTTTTGTCATAACGCCAAACTTGTATGCAGTCCGGCCAAGGTCCATCCTGAGGTGTCGTCTTCGGACGGGTCCTTGAGTGATTCGGCAATGAAGTCACTTCCGACGGCCACTACTCCTCAGACTGCCGATGACAAGGAGGTGTTGTCCCCAAAGGCTCCCAGAGCGGAGGGAGGTGGATCTGGAGGCGCCCCAAGGCGGCATTCCAAACGTCGGACACGCGGGGTTCAAGATCCCCGCGGATCGTCTTGATTAGAGCCGCAGTAAGCTGGGCTCTCAGCCAAACACTTTTCCGGGACCTCCCATGGTTCCGGACTCAGGCGAACATCCCCTCGTTAAGGAGGGCGAGCCTTCTGTGCCGAGGACTTCCGCCACGCCCGAGGCGCCGGATTGTCTGTTGGAAGCGCTTCGGGGCGCTTCCATGGATGAAGAGCACCGTACTCTTATGAGTGCGGTGATTCAGAAGGTTTTGTCCGCCAAGAGCGGACTAACCAAAGCCTGCGCCAGCCTCCTGACATGCTTTGAGGTAAGTAATAAAAGTGTGTGAAATTACCACCCGATAGGTAGTAGCCCCTGATACTCTGTTTGGTGTTCGGAAGGAAACACCAAACGGAACGTCAATTATAATCCGCAGGAGTCTAACAATAAGTTTGAATGTGAATAAGCAGGCTGTGCTGCTTGCCGCTGTGGTCCGTTTGGCCGAGATAGCCAGACTAAAACAGAACCAAGAACATGCGCAGGGAGAGCTCGACCTCACGAGGAGGCAGCTCGAAAAGAACAAAAGTGTATGACAATAAATTAGGCAATGATCACGAGTAGAGGCATCATGTCCATGTCGAGTATACCGAAATGATTCTGCATTTACTACTATTACTCCACACATCGATCGACTCCTGCCTGCATCTAGACTATTTGTTCATAAAGAACAGAGTAACGCATTAAGTAAGATGACATGATGTAGCGGGATAAACTCAAGCAATATGATGAAAACCCCATCTTGTTATCCTTGATGGCAACAATAAATACATGCCTTGTTGCCCCTACTGTCACTGGGAAAGGACACTACAAGATTCAAACCAAAACTAAGCACTTCTCCCATTGCAAGAAAAACCAACCTAGTTGGCCAAACCAAATCGATAGTTCGAATAGACTTGCAAAGATATCAAATCATGCATATAAGAATTGAGAGGAGATTAAAATAATATTCATAGATAAGCTGATCATAGATCCACAATTCATCGGATCTCGGCAAACACAATGCAAAAAAGTGTTACATCAAATGGATCTACAAGAACATCGAGGAGAACATGGTATTGAGAATCAAAGAGAGAGAAGAAGCCATTTAGCTACTAGCTATGGACCCGTAGGTCTGTGGTAAACTACTCATGCTTCATCGGAGATGCAATGGTGTTGATGTAGAAGCCCTCCATGATCGAATCCCCCTCCGATAGGATGCCGGAAAAGGACCCTCGATTGGATCTCACGGGTAAAGATGGTTGCGGCGGTGGAAAAGTGGTTTCATTGCTCTCCTGGAAGGGTTTAGGGTATTTGATAATATATAGGCAGAGGAAATAGGTCGGTGGAGTCACGAGGGGCCCACAAAGGTGGGGGGTGTGCCCTCTGTCCTTGTGGCTTCCTCGTGGCTTCCCTGACATGTACTCCAAGTCCTCTGGATATCTTCTGGTCCAAGAACAATCATCGCGAAAGTTTCATTTAGTTTGGACTCCGTTTGATATTCCTTTTCTGCGAAACTCTAAAACAAGGAACCAGAAACTGGCACTTGGCTCTAGGTTAATAGGTTCGCCCCAAAAATAATATAATATAGCATATTAATGCAGATAAAACATCCAAAACAGATAATATAATAGCATGGAACAATAAAAAATTATTGATACGTTGGAGACTTATCAGCTGCTTTAAACGACATATCGTGGTATTTTCTCGAGGCCACCTTCGGTGCCTTCGACGAATACTACGAGGTGTTTTCTCAGCGTGCACATGCTTACCTCAACCCGAGGTGTTCTATACGTCATGCAATGTGGTGCTCAATTATTAACTGTTTGGTTAATTAGTTGTCGTGTTCAGTTAACTGTTTGGCTCAATTCTACAAATGTGATGTTCAATTCTTCAGTGTGCAATTTTGTATTGTCTTCCATGTGAGAAATAAATCGAATTTTTCTTTACAAAATACATGAGAAACAAATACAATTGCTATATTGCCAAGTTGTTAAGCATGATTGCTATGGTTAACTGTCTGATCTTCTATTAGGAGTATGCTATATTGTGCAATGTGGTGCTCAGTTAATGTTTGGTTTATTTGTTATGGTGTTTAGTTAATTGCTTGGTTCAATTCTGCAATGCGATGTCGAATTGTCGTGGTAGAATTTTGTATTGTTGTGAATGTGAGGAATAAATCGAATTTGGCTGCACTTAATACAAGAGAAACATATACAGGTGTTATATATTCTAGTTCTGAATCATGCTTGGTTTGGACAAACGGGTATTCCATGTGTCTTGAATTAATCTGATCGATCTGCAATGTGCTTATTTTTCATCAACATATTTTACTGATAGCATGCGAACCCTCACTTAAACTGATGACTAACTACCTTATATGTGTTGCATGGAAAAAATGAGAAGCACTAAGGTTTACAATGGAGGTTCACACATGCATGGTCCTTTATGTAATAGCACATTATTGTGGAATTGCAGGAGCCATTCTAATATTTAGGTTTTTAACAATTTGGTCTTGCACATGTAGGTCATGCTGTTAGTGGTTTTGATCCACTGTTCGACCCTTTTTGCATACAGGGAAATGAGTTGTCCATGAAAATCAGTGAAGTCAAGAAACCCAGAAAGATTGTTAGGATAAAGAAATTAGCAACAAAAAACAACAAGATCTTTGCCTGCAGAATGAGAAAGACATCGGTTCACTATAGGATGGTACTAACTATTATACCTTGCCTTTTTTATTCCTTTGCCCCATTTCCAATATAGAGAAGATATTTATGCACATTCTTGTTTTCAGACCTTTCCAAAGCAATTCACTGATGATTACCTCTCAAACCACTTGCATGGTCAGGAGGTGAGGAAGGTATTCATACAACACCCACGGTTCAATATTGAAGTGTTCCTGAAGAGGACGAAGGCTGGACGGTCAATCATTTGCAGGAACTGGCCTAAAGTTGCAAAGACCTTAAACATCAATGAAGGCTCAATATTCGCCTTCTGCTTCAGCAGTTTTCCAGATGAGATACATCTGTCTATGTACCGTCTATGATGCTAATTTCGAGAGATTATAGATGTTGCATGTGAAACTTGGTGCTGGTGTAGTTGTGTAATGGGGTAGATGATGTTGTACTCTGATGTATTTTAATTATCAAAATGAAACATATTGTCTGCTTAATATGAAATGTCAATTAGATTAATAAATTTATTATTAATTATGGATAATTAGCCTGCTAATTGGGTTTTTCTATTGCAAATAATATTGAGAAAACACCGTGGGCGCATGTTCTCAGGCAACGCATACAGTTTCTAGGAATAAACCATGTTGAATTAATGAACAATCACACACGACATCCTCTTGAAAACTGTTTGCGTTAGGACACCTGGCGCGAACATTTACCACATAAAAACTGTGTATGATGGACAACCTTTCCACACAGTTTCTTCAACGCACCGTGTGTGATGCATACAATAACGCAAATGATAAAATTGTTAATACCACGTGCAATGGTAACGCTATCACAAACGATTAAACAGGGAAAATTGTGTGTGGTGTACCGGCGAACAGAAACGTTTAGTAGGTACTGAATGTGTGGGATGTACTTACGACCGGAAATGATTTCGCCTGTATAATTGTATTTTTTTAGCACTACTGTATGTATAACCGTATTTGATCGCTCGCCGGTCGCACACGACCTCATTTTGCCGAGCGTGTGTGCCAGGAGGGTATATCCCCGACCATTTCTGGGTCGTGTGGGAAGGACCCCCCAATCCCCCACACTCACTAGGCGATAGCTCCAAATGCCGTCGCGGAAAGGGGTTAAAACCGTTTCTATAGCACCTTGCTATACTAGTGTGTGCATGAAAAAGACGGCATTGCCTCCAAAGAAGTATGAAGGTCCTGCCAGCTACGTTCTTACCAAAGAAGAGAAGGAAATCTTCTTTGAATGCCTGCTCAGTATCAAGGTCCCATCTGGCTTCTCATCGAATATAAAAAGGAATAATAAATATGGCAGAGAAAAGGTTCCAGAACTTAAAGTCTCATGACTACCATGTGATTATGACGCAACTGCTTCCGGTTACATTGAGGGGGCTTCTACTGGAAAACGTTCAATTAGCCATTGTGAAGCTATGTGCATTCCTCAATGCAATCTCTCAGAAGGTAATCGATCCAGAAATCCTACCAAGGTTAAGGAGTGATTTTGTGCAACGTCTTGTCGGTTTCAAGTTGGTGTTCCCACCATCCTTCCTCAATATCATGACGCACGTCCTAGCTCATCTAGTCGACGAGATTGATATTCTGGGCCCTGTATTTCCACACAATATGTTCCCCTTTGAGAGGTTCATGGGAGTCTTAAAGAAATATGTTCGTAACCGTGCTAGGGCAGAAGGAAGCATCTCCACGGGCCATCAAACTTAGGATGTCGTTGGGTTTTATGTTCACTTCATCCCTGACCTTAAGAAGATTGGTCTCCCTCAATCGCGATATGAGGGGAGACGCACTGGAAAAGGCACGCTAGGAGCAGACTCAATAATATGTAGCAATGGGCATTCTTGGTCTCAAGCACACTATATAGTTCTACAGAATTCTACCTTGGTGACCCCGTATGTCAATGAACAAAAGAATATTCAGCGCTCCAAACACGTAGAACAGTGTGACAACTAGATTACATGTGAACACATCAGGACTTCGGCAGTTGGTTGCAAACACATCTCATGGGTGGCAACACTGTTGCAAATGAGCTATAGTCATTGGCCAGGGGACCATCTTTGACTGTATTGAGTTACAAAGGGTACGAGATAAATGGAAATATATTTTACACGATCGACCAAGATGAAAATAGAACCAACCAAAACAGTGGTGTCCGCTTTGATGCAACAACCAAGAGGGGAAACGACACATATTAGGGTTACATAGTGGACATATGGGAACTTGAATATGGCCATGATTTTAAGGTCCCTTTGTTTCGGTGCAAATGGGTCAATCTATCAGGAGGCGGGGTGCAGGTAGACCCGCAGTACGGAATGACAACAGTGGATTTAAACAATCTTGGGTACACAGACGAACCATTCGTCCTAGCCAATGTTGTGGCGCGGGTTTTCTATGTGAAGGACATGTCTACCAAACCGAGAAAAAGAAAAGATATGGAAGCGAATACATCATACGATGAGCCAAAGCGCCACACACTACTGGAATCAGGATCTTTGCCGTCAGATGGCTCTTTGCCGTCAGCTATCTGATTGTAAAGAAGGTCTTTACCATAAGGTTAAATTAAGCTGACGGTAAAGACTAAGCTGACGGCAAAGATATTGTTTGCCATCAGCCAGCTCTTTGTCGCCCACTAGCTGACGGCATATATGTGTTGTTATCCGCTCGCTAACGGGAAAGAGGGAGGGTGGCCCACTAGCAACAGGCACCTAACGACCACTTTCTTTGCCTTCCGCTAGCTGACGGCAAAGAAAGTGCACAAACTAACATCCTTAGCTGGGCTCTTTGACATGTGCTAGCAGACGGCAAAGAACCATGCCCTAACTAAAAATCAAACATGCCGGCGCCTGACCCCTCAATCTCTCTCTGTGCCCTCTCTCCGCCCCGCGCCCGAGCCACCGCCGCCCCGTGCTACCCAGTCGCCGGCCGCCCTGCGCCACCCGTGCCGCCGCCCCGTGCTACCCCCGTCGTCGGCCACCCACATCGCCACACCGCCTCAGCGACCCCCTCTCCGCCCCCGCTCAAGCCTCAAGGTACCCCCTCTCCTCCACTGGTAATATTTCTCCAAGTGCTCTTGTTCTCCTTTACATTAGGTGTTCACATGGAGGCAGAGAAACAAAATTGTTTCTTAATCTGCTAAGACCTGACTTTCAAGCATATCTCGTTCTTGTTAGAGACCCCTTATCTTAATTCATACGCATGTAATCTTCTAGATAGTATTGTTTGGCAGGAGTAGATATTGTTTTGCATTGTGTTCCGTTTCCTTCTAATTAAGGATCGAATAATTGACTTGGCGTACCTGGTTATGCCATCCTAATCTTCAAGCTCAGTTTGTAAGACAAGTGCACATTTCTAGATGATCAATTTGATTTGAGTATGTATTACATGTCACAAAAATATGCCACTTAACTGAATGCGTATTCGAAAGAGGATCTACAGATATACTCTTTGGGAGATGTAGGTCATATTTCAGTTGTCCAATTGATGATCTAGAAAGTACTGTACATGCCTAATGAAAAACCAGAAAAAAGGGAGTAGTTGCAGTTGTCTAAATGCGCAACAGGAGCAAGCGAGTGATGGCCGCTAAAGTTTCTTCAACGCAGTATTGCTGTAAATTTCTTATGTTTCACTCACTAGTTCTGCACTAGCGTAAATAAATGTGTAACCTTGATGTAGTCTCTGCCTCTATGGGAGGCCCGGAACAGTTTTGGTATGATTTAGTTCAAGCTGTTGCCATCATATGTCCACAAGTGCATTGCTTTTTGAATGTGAAATGATAACTTCGTGTAGTTGATTATCTTCCGCTCAAAACTTCTGCTGCTATAATGTTGTATGATAATGTTGTAAGGGTAGTAATTATTCTCTTCTGCTGCTTATCAGAGGTGGGGGGAGGCCGCCACCGCAGGCTCCGCTCTGCCACACCGGAGTACGACTTGGATGCTTTTGAGTTCTTCAGTATCATACTAGGGACTTCCTCCGGGAGGCAGGTATATAAAAGAAGAGATCTCCCCTTCACCCATCTCATTATGATAACTCTTCTATTTGCTACATCACTTCTTGTCCCAAACTGTAGAGGCTGCCTGACACTTCTATGAAGATGCGGGACGGCCATCGGCCAAAGAATGTGAAGCTGCGACATGCCGGCAGCGGGCTTCGTAGGCAATGGGACGTGGAGTAGGTGATCAGGTACGGCCACATGTACCTGTGTCGTGGATGGGAGCAGTTCTACCGTGCCTACGACCTGCGGCACGGGTACTTCCTTCTCTTCAGGTACGACGGCGACGCCATGCTCACCGTGAAGGTGTTCAACATGACTATGTGTCCCCTGCACTACCAGGACGACGATGATGCCAGCACGTTATGCCTCTGCTTCCTCTACATTTGGCTTTGTCTCACATCGATTGTTAACGGTCATTGTTGCATTTGGTCAGGCAATGGGAGCAGCAACAGCGACTCTGGCTACAACCAAAGGAGCAGCGACTCTGGCTGCAACAAAAGTAGCAACAAGGATGATCCGGAATGGAGTGGGGAAGAAGAGGAGCAGAGTGGGGATGAGAAGGTGCAAGCTGACGATGGGAAACAGATGGTTGTGGATGATGATGACCTAGCGATGGTGGTGGCTGACGAAGGGCAAGAGATGGTGGTGGCTGAGGACGACATAGCTATGGTGCTGGCTGAAGATGGCCTCGCGATGGTGGTGGTGCCTGAAAATGACCTCGCGATGCTGGTGGCTCCGGCATTCCCACAGTCGGGTGACATGACCATGCCAATTGCATGTGGTAGAACACTGATAACCCACAAGTGTAGGGGATCGCAACCGTTTTCGATAAGTAAGAGTGTCGAACCCAACGAGAAGCTAAAGGTAGAATAAATATTCCCTCAAGTTCTATCGACCATCGATACAACTCTACGCACGCTAGACATTCGCTTTACCTAGAACAAGTATGAAACTACAAGTACTTTGTTGGTGTTGTTGGATAGACTTGCAAGATAATAAAGAACACGTAAATATAAATTGTGGGCTGTTTAGATAAAGATGCAATAATATAAATATAGCGAGTATGGAAAATTGGTGGTAGGAATTGTGGAATTGTCCCTAAGAAATTGACTATGTTACTAGACCGGTAATCACTATTGCAATTCTATTTGAGGGAGAGGCATATGCTAACATACTTTCTGTACTTGGATCATATGCACTTATGATTAGAACTCTAGCAAGCATCCGCAACTACTAAAGATCATTAAGGTAAAACCCAACCATAGCATTAAAGTATCAAGTCCCCTTTATCCCATACGCAAACAACCTACTTATTCGGTTCTGTGCTTGTGTCACTCTCGCCACCCACCATAAGCAAATCATGAACATATTGCAAACCCTAAAGTGGGAATCCCTCACGCTTGCGCGACACGGAGGGAACCATAGGACATCACCAATAATAAAACATGCAACTCAAACCAATCATAGCAATTCATCAATCACCGGTAGGACAACGAAAATCTACTCAGACATCATAGGATGGCAACACATCATTGGGTAATAATATGAAGCATAAAGCACCATGTTCAAGTAGAGGGTACAGCGGGTTGCGGGAGAGTGGACCGCTGAATATAGATGGGGGAAGGTGATGGAGATGTTGATGAAGATGATGGAGGTGTTGGTGAAGATCGCATTGATGATGATGGCCCCCGGCAGCGCTACGGCGCCACCGGAAGCAAGGGGAGAGAGGCCCCCTTCTTCTTCTTCTTCCTTGACCTCCTCCCTAGATGGGAGAAGGGTTTCCCCTCTGGTACTTGGCTCCCATGGCTTGGGAGGGGCGAGAGCCCCTCCGAGATTGGATCTATCTCTCTATCTCTCTCTGTTTCTGCGTTCCCAGATTATGCCCCTTCACTGTTTCTTTTATATCCGGAGATCCGTAACTCCGATTGGGGTGAATCCTTCGCCCAGATTTTTCTCATAAAATTATCTTTCTTGCGGCAAAATAAGAGCGTCAACCGCCTTACGGGTGGCCCAGGAGAGTGCCAGGCGCGCCCAGGGGGGAGGGCGCGCCCGCCTATCTCCTGGCCATGTCGGGCACCGTTTCACATTGATTCTTCCTCCCGAAAATCCCAAATATTCCAAAATAATTCTCCGTCCGTTTTTAACCCGTTGGGATTCCATTTGATATTGGGTTTCTGCGAAACATAAAACATGCAACAAACAGAAACTGGCACTAGGCACTGGATCAATATGTTAGTCCCAAAAATAGTATAAAAAGTTGCCAAAAGTATACGAAAGTTGAAGAATATTGGCATGGAACAATAAAAAACTATAGATACGACGGAGACGTATCAACATTCCCAAGCTTAATTCCTGCTCGTCGTCGAGTAGGTAAATGATAAAAAAGATAATTTTTGATGTGGAATGCTACCTAGCATAATCTTGATCATATGTCTAATCAGGGCATGAATATAAAGACACGAGTGATTCAAAGCAATAGTCTATCATTTGATATAAAAAAACTATAATACTTCAAGCGTACTAATCAAGAAATCATGTCTTTTCAAAACAACAAGGCCAAAGCAAGCTTATCCCTACAAAATCATATAGTTTGGCCATGCTTCATTTTCGTCACACAAAATGCTCCCATCATGCACAACCCCGATGACAAGCCGAACAATTGGTTCATACTTTTTAACGCGCTTCAGCTTTTTCAACCCTCACGCAATACATGAGCGCAAGCCATGGATATAGCACTATAGGTGGAATAGAATATAATGATGGAGGTTATGTGGAGAAGACAAAAAGGGAGAAAGTCTCACTTCGACGCGGCTAATCAACGGGCTATGGAGATGCCCATCAATTGATGGCAATGTGAGGAGTAGGGATTGCCATGCAACGGATGCACTAAGAGCTATAAATGTATGAAAGCTCAACAAAAGAAACTAAGTGGGTGTGCATCCAACTTGCTTGCTCATGAAGACCTAGGGCATTTGAGGAAGCCCATCGTTGGAATATACAAGCCAAGTTCTATAATGAAAATTCCCACTAGTATATGAAAGTGACAACATAGCAGACAATCTATATGAAGAACATGGTGCTACTTTGAAGCACAAGTGTGGAAAAGGATAGTAACATTGCCTCTTTTCTTTTCTTTTTTTTCTTTTTTTTCTTTTTCGGTGGGCTTCTTTGGCCCCCTTTTTTATTTAGGCTTCTCTGGCCTTTCCTTTTTTTCTTTTTTTTCTTATTTTTTATGGGGCAATGCTCTATAATGATCATCACACTTTTATTTACTTACAACTCGATATTACAACTCGATACTGGAACAAAGATACGACTCTATATGAAAGCTTCCGGCGGTGTACCGGGATGTGCAATGATCTAGCATAGCAATGACATCAAAAAATGGACAAGCCATGAAAACATCATGCTAGCTATCTTACGATCATGCAAAGCAATATGACAATGAATGCTCAAGTCATGTATATGATGATGATGGAAGTTGCATGGCAATATATCTCGGAATGGCTATGGAAATGCCACGATAGGTAGGTCTGGTGGTGGTTTTGAGGAAGATATAAGGAGGCTTATGTGTGATAGAGCGTATCATATCACGGGGTTTGGATGCACCGGTGAAGTTTGCACCAACTCTCGAGGTGAGAAAGGGCAATGCACGGTATCGAAGAGACTAGCAATGATGGAAAGGTAAAAGTGTGTATAATCCATGGACTCACATTAGTTATAAAGAACTCATATACTTATTGCAAAAGTTTATTAGCCCTCGAAGTAAAGTACTACTACGCATGCCCCTAGGGGGATAGATTGGTAGGAAAAGACCAGCGCTCGTCCCTGACCGACACTCATAAGGAAGACAATCAAAGAAACACCCCATGCTTCAAATTTGTCACACAACGGTTACCATACGTGCATGCTACGGGACTTGCAAACCTCAACACAAGTGTCTCTACAATCCACAACCACCCACTAGCATGACTCTAATATCACCATCTTTATATCGCAAAACTATTGCAAGCAATCATACATATCATATTCAGCGATCTACAAGTTTATGTAGGATTTTATGACTAACCCTGTGAATGACCAATTCCTTTCATCTCTCTAAATAGATATAAGTGAAGCAAGAGAGTTTAATTCTTTCTACAAAAGATATGCCCATGCTCTAACAATTATAAGTGAAGTAAAAGAGCATTCTACAAATGGCGTTTTTCTATGCGAAGAGAAACAGGCAATCCAGACTTCAAATGATATAAGTGAAGCACATGAAGCATTCTATAAAGCCATACTCAAAATATTTAAATGAAGTGCAATGAGCATTCTTGAAATCAACCAAGGACTATCTCATACCAGCATGGTGCATAAAAGAAAAAATGAAAAACTAAATGCAAAAGACGCTCCAAGACTTGCACACATCGCATGAACGAAACGAATACAAAAACATACCGATACTTGTTGAAGAAAAAGGGGATGCCTTCCGGGGCATCCCCAAGCTTAGGCGCTTGAGTCTCCTTGAATATTTACTTGGGGTGCCTCGGGCATCCCCAAGCTTGAGCTCTTGCCTCCCTTCCTTTTCCTCATATCGAGACATCCTCGATCAGACACTTCATCCACACAAAACTTCAACAGAAAACTCGGTAAGATTCGTCAGTATAATAAAGCAAATCACCACTCTAAGTACTTTAGAAAACCAATTCATATTTTGTTTTTGCATTGTGTCTACTGTAATATAACTTTTTCATGGCTTAATCCACTGATATAAATTGATAGATTCATCAAAACAAGCAAACTATGCATCAAAAACATAATCTGTCAAAAACAGAACAGTCTGTAGCAATCTTGACATCCACCATACTTCTGTTACCCAAAAATTCTACCAAAATTATGAACAACAAAAACGTTGTATAACAAGACAGTGGAAAAGGAATCAGAACCATTTGACGTTCCAGTTAAAAATGTAAAATCGCGCACTATAGCCAAAGTTTCTGTCCTGCACCGTACAAACCAACAAGCATTGTAAACATCCTAAAGGAAAACCATCGCACATTATTTTTATAATACAATGGAATTATACAAGGGGATAATTATTTTTGTTTAAAATTTTATGTAGTCAAGATTCACAAAGTTTCCATGAGCATGAACAAAGTTCAAGGAGCTCTCCCACTTCAACAATGCTTGTCTTTCTCACTTTCACTTTTCTTTTTGAAAAGTTTTTAGGCTCCCCTCTTTATTTTTATTTTCATTTTGTTTTTAGACTATATAAAAGCACTCAACAGAAATAAATGACTCTCTAAAACTTCTGGGTTGTCTCCCTGACAGCGCTTTCTTTAAACCAATTAAGCTAGGCATTTAGTGCTCAACTAATGAATCCACCCGGATACCAAGGTATATCAAAGCCAATTTTAATTAAAAATTATTTTTAATTTAGTAGTGAGCACAAAGTAACATATATCATACAACAACAAAGTCTAACTCTCTTCCTATGCATCGGCATGTCATAAAAGAACAATTCATGCAGACCAAGTAAAGGCCAATGCATAGTATAAGCAGTTTCTTGCAATTCTATCGTGTTGGAAACATAAAGAGAGGCAGAGATATAGTTCCTCTCTCATAATAATTGCAAGTAGGAGCAGCAAGAACATGCATATTATATCTATCAAAATCATCATGTGCAACTGTAAAAGGCAACCCATCAATATAATCCTTAATAAGCGCAAACTTATCCGATATAGTGTAGTCGGGAGAATTCAGAAAGATAATAGGACTATTATGCGTGGGTGCAATAGCAACAATTTCATGTTTAACATAAGGAACTATAGTAAGTTCATATCCATAAGCATAATTCATATTGGCATCTTGTCCACAAGCATAGCAGGCATGATTAAAAAGGGATATTTCAAACAAATTCAAGGGATCATAGCAATCATCCTTCGGTAAGCACGATGGGGAATTAAACAATGTATGAGTTGAAGAGTTACTCTCATTAGAAGGTGGGCACGGGTGATAAATCTGCTCTTCCTCCTTTTGTTCTTCGCTCTCCTCATCATCTTTTTCATCCAATGAGCTCACAGTTTCATCAATTTCTTCTTCCATAGCTTCCTGCAAAATATTAGTCTCTTCTTGGACAGCGGAGACTTTTTCAATAAAAGCATTAATATTGTAATTGTATTCATAATTTTCATAGCAATATTTTCAGGCCTATAAACATCATCATCAAAAGCTTCATACTTTTCAAACAAAGATTCAATTTCATAAGCAACCTTAAAAGCAACAAATTCTTCAATTTGTTCAACATCATAGTAATCATATATACCATTAGCATAAGAAGCTAAGGTTTCATTATCATTGAATTTGCATGAAAATGGAAGGTGTGGAGCCTTCATCCTAGAGCAACAAGTAATATCATATCTCAAGCATAGATCCTGAGCATACCAACGCAACATAGAAATTTGATCCCACAATAGTTTCCCTTTTTGTGTCAAGCGATAATCCCTAGAGTATTCACGCTGATCCAACGTTAGTCCCATAACATAGTTGAATGGGGTTTTCTCAGGATTATTAAAATTGTACCTATCACATAACGAGCATCGAGGGTTTTAGGAGGTTCCCCATCTCCATGAGCAGCAAGTACACCTAATTTTTTTTGGTATTTCGTGTTCCATATCAATAACTAAAGATAGAGAACAACTTAGAACAGAAAATAAAAATTACTTAGTGATAAAGAAAATAAGCACACACGAGAATATTCACCCCACGCTATGACTCCCCGGCAATGGCGCCAGAAGAAGGTCTTGATAACCCACAAGTGTAGGTGATCGCAACAGTTTTCGATAAGTAAGAGTGTCGAACCCAACAAGGAGATAAAGGTAGAATAAATATTCCCTCAAGTTCTATCGACCACCGATACAACTCTACGCACGCTTGACGTTCGCTTTACCTAGAACAAGTATGAAACTAGATGTACTTTGTAGGTGTTGTTGGATAGACTCGCAAGATAATAACGAACACGTAAATATAAACTAGGGGCTGTTTAGATAAAGATGCAATAAAGTAAATATAGCGAGTGTGGAAAAGTGGTGGTAGGAATTTTGGAATTGTCCCTAAGCAATTGGCTATGTTACTAGACCGTTAATCACTATTGCAATTCTATTTGAGGGAGAGGCATAAGCTAACATACTTTCTCTACTTGGATCATATGCACTTATGATTGGAACTCTAGCAAGCATCCGCAACTACTAAAGATCATTAAGGTAAAACCCAACCATAGCCTTAAAGTATCAAGTCCCCTTTATCCCATACGCAAACAACCTACTTACTCGGGTCTGTGCTTCTGTTACTCAGGCCACCCACCATAAGCAAATCATGAACATACTGCAAACCCTACAGCGGGAATCCCTCACGCTTGCACGACACGGAGGGCACAATAGGACAGCACCAATAATAAAACATGCAACTCAAACCAATCATAGCAATTCATCAATCACCGATAGGACAACAAAAATCTACTCAGACATCATAGGATGGCAACACATCATTGGGTAATAATATGAAGCATAAAGAACCATGTTCAAGTAGAGGGTACAGCGGGTTGCGGGAGAGTGGACCGCTGAATATAGATGTGGGAAGGTGATGGAGATGTTGGTGAAGATGATGGAGGTGTTGGTGAAGATCGCGGTGATGATGATGGCCCCCGGCAGCGCTCCGGCGCCACCGGAAGCAAGGGGAGAGAGGCCCCCTTCTTCTTCTTCTTCCTTGACCTCCTCCCTAGATGGGAGAAGGGTTTCCCCTCTGGTCCTTGGCTCCCATGTCTTGGGAGGGGCGAGAACCCCTCCGAGATTGGATCTATCTCTTTGTCTCTCTCTGTTTCTGGGATCCCAGATGCTGTCCCTTCACTATTTCTTCTATATCCGTAGATCCGTAACTCCGATTGGGGTGAATCTTTCGTCCAGATTTTTCTCATAAAATTAGATTTCTTGCTGCAAAAGAAGAGCGTCAACCGCCTTACGGGTGGCCCAGGAGAGTGCTAGGCGCGCCCATGGGGGAGGGCGCGCCCCCATCTCCTGGCCACCTCGGGCACCGTTTTCGCGTTGATTCTTCCTCCGGAAAATCCCAAATATTCCAAAATAATTATCCGTCCGTTTTTATCCCATTTGGATTCCGTTTGATATTGGGTTTCTGCGAAACATAGAACATGCAACAAACAGGAACTGGCACTAGGCACTGGATCAATATGTTAGTCCCAAAAATAGTATAAAAGGTTGCCAAAAGTATATGAAAGTTGAAGAATATTGAAATGGAACAATCAAAAATTATAGATATGACGAAGACGTATCAAACACTACATCCCACTGCCTCCACCGCCTCACCGCTCTTGGCGCATCAGAATGAGGAAGGAGAAGTAGAAAAAGGAGGAGTGAACTATGGTAGGTATGTCAGATCTCCAAAATGATCTATACTTAGCTTTGTTTCCTCTGAAATGACATAAGTTAGCTCTAATTTGCTAAGTTATCTCTAATATTCTTAGTTTCCTAGGTTTGCTCCATAATAACATACACTTGGCTTACTTAGGTTAGCTCATATATTACTTAGGTTTGCCCATTTAACCTAGGTTAGCTCCAATATGATCCATTTTACCTAGGTTAGATCCAAAATGGCCAGGTTTACCTAGGTTAGCTCCAATATGATCCATTTTAGCTAGGCTAGCTCCAAAATTACTTATCTTAGCACAAAAATGACCTATACTTACCTTAGTTTTCTCCAAATTGATATAATAAGCTTATTTAGCTAAACAAAATGGCATAATTACCGATGTACGCTCTAATATGACACAAACAAGGAATAAGAAGAAGAAAAACAAGGAAGAGGAGAAAAAGAAAGAATGGAAGAAGAAAGAGAAGAAAAAGAAAAAATAAAGGAAGAAGAATGAGAAGGAAAAGGGTAAAAACCTTCTTCTTCTTCTTCTCGTCTTCTTCTTCTTCTAGTCTTCTTCTTCTTCTAGTCGTCATCTTCTTCTTCTTCTTCTTCTTCTTCTTATTCTTCTTCTAGTCTTCTTCTTCTTCTTCTTCTTCTCCAAAATGACCTAAGTTATCTCTAAGTTAGCTCTAATATGCTTAGTTACCTAGGTTAGCTCAATAAAGACCTATACTTAGCTGCTTTATACCAAAAATGGCATAATATGCTTAGTTCACTCAAAGATGGCATAATTATCTAGGTTAGCTCCATTTTACCAAATATGCTTACTTCTTCTTCTAGTCTTCTTCTTCTTCTTCATTTTCTTCTTCTTCTTCTTCTTATTCTTCTTCTTCTTCTTCTTCTTCTTCTTCTTCGTCTTCTTCTTATTCTTCTTCTTCTTCTTCTTCTTCTTCTTCTTCTTCTTCTTCTTCTTCTTCTTCTTCTTCTTCTTCTTCTTCTTATTCTTCTTCTTCTTCTTCTTCTTCTTCTTCTTCTTCTTCTTCTTCTTCTTCTTCTTCTTCTTCTTCTTCTTCTTCTTCTTCTTCTTCTAGTCTTCTTCTAACTTTATTGTTTCCCATTTTGCAGATTTCATTTTATTCACAGAAGCATGCATGGATGGAGTGCTTCTTTTTCCTTTCTGCTTTTAATTTGTATCGATGAACTTGCATGGATGGAACTGGTTATATGGATGGATGGATAATGGTGTTGGATAAACAATGTGAAACTTTTGTAATATGTATGGATGGAACCATGTGTTGGTTATGTATGTATATATGATGAAACTTGTGTGTTGGATATGTCTTCTGTGAAATTTGTGTGTTGAAATTTGTGTGTTGAAACTTGTCTATTGAAACTTGTGTGTTCAAATTGAATGAATTTAAGAAAAAACAGAAGGGGGCTATACAGGATCATTGCCGTCCGCTGGCAGACGGCAAAGAGATTTCCCATACGCCAGCAGACGGAAAAGATGCCACGTGGCAACTACCTGTGCAACCTGGGGGCTGGCCTATTTGGTTACTTTGTCGTCTGTTTGCTGATGGCAAAGGTGCAATGGTCTTTGCAGTCTGCCAGCGGACGGCAAAGTGCACCGTTAGCCCCCTAACGGCCATAAGCTGCCACGTGTGTCATCCAGGACCTTTGCCGTCAGTCGGCTGATAGCATTGACCATTTCATCTTTGCCGTCCGAAGCTTCGCCGTAGCCTATTCAGCCGGACCTGTTGCCGTCTGCTGACGGACGGCAAAGGCCTTTGCCGTCCGACAGGTATGCCTTTGTTGTCCTCCATGGCGGACGGCAAAGTGCCTGATTCCTGTAGTGACATAGTTCTTTCAGGGAAAAGAGACATCGTGGGAGTGGAGGGCAAGACAAACATGTCTAAATATTATGAAAAGTTCCATGAAATTCCTCCATTCAAAGTCATGGCTTACCCAAGCACCCTATTAAACGATGAAGATTATCCATTGTTATGGTGCAATAAGCAAGGGACACAGGAGAAGAAAAAATGCAGACTTTCTCTCCACAACTATTCTGATGAAGGCTTTGATCTAGAATATCACTGCAGTTACATGTCAAGAAATGAAATGCCTTTTGTAACAGATGAGTTTTCGTCCGAAACCATGATACTTCGATGAAGATTGTCCATTTTTTACACGAAGTGCATCCAATTTTTGCAGTAACCCTCTAAACTTTTTAGCACATGCTATTTGTGTGAAATTATGATACCATGCCAACTTTCATCATTTTCAGAGTTAATTTGTAGTGCTTTTCAATTTCAGGGTCATTTAGCTAACAATAATCAGTAAATGCATGAAAAATACCAAATGAAGTCAGAAAGGGTTGAAAATTGATGATGTGGCTTTGAATGGTACATGTTGAATGCACAGAAAGTCTGGAGCTAAAATAAGTTCAAAAAATGAAATCACTTTTTGTAAAAGATAAGTTTTCGTCCGAAACCTGATACTTCGAAAGAGGTTGTCCATTTTATACGCGGAGTGCATCAAGTTTTTGCCATAATCCTCTTAATTTTATAGCACATGTTATGTGGGTGAAATGATGATACCATGCAACTTTCAACCTTTCCAAAGTTCATTTGTAGTGCTTTTCAATTTCAGGGTCATTTAGCTCAAAAAATCAGTAAATGTATGAAAAAGACAAAATGAAGTCAGAAAGGGTTGAAATTTGCTGATGTGGCTTTGAATGGAGCATTTTGAACACGCAAAAAGTCTGGAGTTCGAATAAGTTCAAAAAATGAAATGCCTTTTGTAACATATGAGTTTTTGTCCGAAACTCTGATACTTCGAAAGAAATTGTCCATTTTGTAAACGAAGTGCATCCAGGTTTTTCCGTAACCCTCTCAAATTTTTAGCACATGCTATGTGGGTGAAATGATGATACCATGCCAAGTTTCAAACTTTTTATAGTTATTTGTAGTGCTTTTGTAGTGCTTTTCAATTTCAGGGTCATTTAGCTCAAAGAATGAACTAATAGCAAAAAGAATGAACGAAAAATAATCAATTAAAATATTATATTATGATCAACTAAAAGAAAACTGTAATATTCTTCAATAGCAAAAAGAATCAACTAAATAGCTTTTATAAACCTCTAGTTATTATCAAAATAATATTAACTTAAAATTATAGTAAATTTATGCAACTAAAATTATCAAAGTATTTTTTTGTTAAAAACTTTAATAGCAAAAAGGATTTTTCATAAAAAATTATGCAACTGAAATTAATAAAAAAATTATGCAAATAAAATTATATAACTAAATTTATCATATGCAAAAAATAACATTACAGATTTAAAAACGTAACATATGCAAAAAAAATTGACCGCCTACTAGGCCACCACGGCCTGCATACGACTAGAAACCCACCTACACGTGGGCCAGGATGCAGGCCCGTGGGCAAGTAGGCCCAACACGGCACAGAAGAACATTAGGCCCATCAGGCCTGCATTGGAGAGGAGCTCGACATGTCCATCGAAGTGGGGCTTATAAACCACTGTGATCGCCTCTCTGGAAGCGAAGTGGGACTAAACTCCCAACGCACCGCACTAGTTACAGCCCAAGCCCTTTGGTCCCGGTTGGTGGCACCAACCACGACGAAAGGGTGCCTTTGGTCCTGGTTGGTGACATGAACCGGGACCAAAGGAGACCTTTAGTCCCGGTTCATGTAACCAACCGGGACCAAAGGTCTCTTCTTCCCACCCTTCTGGGTTGCTTAAAATACACCTTTCGTCCTGGTTCGTTGCTATATAAGTCAACACTTAGCATTGGTCCCAGTTCGTGCCACAAATCAGGACTAAAGGCTTTGCTATATGAGCCAAGACTTAGCAGTTTTCTCCCCATTCTCTCCCTTGACGTAGAAACGCACGACGCCACCAGGCTGCTGCCCTCGACGCTGACACCCTCGCACTCGCCGGGCCTCCTCGCCATTGCTGCCCGCGATCCGGCCGCTGTCGTCGCTGTCGCCGAGCTGCCCCAACACTGTCCCCGTTCCCACTATGATGCGCCGCGTCGTTCCCCTCCTCCTCCTCCCCCCGCCCTCGCTAACGCCACCGTGTGCCGCGATGCCAACGCCGCCCGCAATCCGGCCGCCGCTGCCCTGCGCTACCGCCGCCACCCCTGTTCATATGCAAAAGTTATATTTAAGAAAAAGTTGGATTTTTTATGTATGTATGTTCATATGGAAAATTTACATTGAAGAAACAAAATAAAATATATGTATGTTCATTTGCAAAAGTTACATTTGAAAAAAAAGAAAATGTATGTGTATGTATGGATGGATGGATGTAACTATATAGAAAATCATCATATGATGCTTTTCTTGTTCATAGAATAATTTTTTGTTCATAGCATTTTTTGGTCCATGTATATATATGTGTATGTATGTATGTATGTATGGATGGATGGTAACTATACAAAAAATGATCATATGATTTTTTTTGTTCATAGAATATTTTTTATTGTATGTTGTCTCGAAACATATCATGTGTTGTATTTTCTCTCGAAACGTATCCCCGATAAATTGGACATGAGGGGGGACGCCGATCAACCCCCTCTTGCCCGACCAACTCTCGAGTCCAACCAAACCTAGAAGAGTTGTCGAGGCCACCCGAATTTACCAAGTTAAAAGAGCGTTGTCGAGGCCACCCCAAACCCTAGAAGAGTTGTCGAGGCCACCCAAATTTACCAAGTTAAAATAGCGTTGTCGAGGTCACCCCAAACCCTAGAAGCATTGTCGAGGCCACCCAAATTTACCAAGTTAAAAGAGCCTTATCGAGGCCACCCCAAACCCTAGAAGCTTTGTCGAGGCCACCCAAATTTACCAAGTTAAAAGAGCTTTGTCGAGGCCACCCAAACCCTAGAAGCATTGTCGAGGCCACCCAAATTTACCAAGTTAAATGAGTTAAATGAGTTAAAAGAGCATTGTCGAGGCCACCCCAAACCCTAGAAGAGTTGTCGAGGCCACCCAAATTTACCAAGTTAAAAGAGCGTTGTCGAGGTCTCCCCAAACCCTAGAAGCATTGTTGAGGCCACCCAAATTTACCAAGTTAAAAGCCCGTTGTCAAGGCCACCCCAAACCATAGAAGCATTGTCGAGGCCACTTAAATTTACCAAGTTAAATGAGTTAAATGAGTTAAAAGAGCATTGTCCAGGCCACGCAAATTTACAAAGTTAAAAGTTACTAATTTACTCCCGATCCGCTCTCCCGGCCAACTCTCGAGGCCACCCAAACCCTAGAAGAAAGAGCATTGTCGATCTATCCCCTCCCTGCATAGCGATTATTTTTTGCAAAGTGTCCTCTCCTGAAAGTATAACCCCGATAACTTTGACATTGGGCTGCTGAAAAGTGACCTTTGGTCCCGGTTGGTGGCACCAATACTACTAGGAAAAGGCCTACTAGTGGCGCACCAGTTTTGCCTACTAATGGCGCACTACTGGTGCGCCACTAGTATTTTTTACTAATGGCGCACCACTGGTGCGCCATTAGTATATCAGATACTAATGGTCCACCTGTAGTGCGCCATTAGTATGCCAAGAGGTGCTCCATTACTATCTCACTTAGTAATGGCGCACCACATAGGAGCGCGCCATTAGAAACATTTTTTTTCAAAAAAAATCAATTTTTTTTCTTTTTTTTCTTAATCTCGGGTCACTATGGCTTAATCTCGGGTCAATATGCTTAATCTCAGGTCAAATCACACTCTGTGGTCAAACTTCCCGAAAGTATAACCCCGATAACTTTGACATTGGGCTGCTGAAAAGTGACCTTTTGTCCCGGTTGGTGGCACCAACACTACTAGGAAAATGCAGTGGCGCACTAGTTTTGCCTACTAATGGCGCACTACTGGTGCGCCATTAGTATATCAGATACTAAGGGCGCAACTGTAGTGCGCCATTAGTATGCCTACAGGTGCTCCATTACTATCTCACTTAGTAATGGCGCACCACATAGGAGTGCGCCATTAGAAACATTTTTTTTCAAAACAAAATCAAATTTTTTTCGTTTTTTTCTTATTCTCGGGTCACTATGGCTTAATCTCGGGTCACTATGGCTTAATCTCGGGTCAATATGCTTAATCTCAGGTCAAATCACACTCTGTGGTCAAACTTCCCGAAAGTATAACCCCGATAACTTTGACATTGGGCTACTGAAAAGTGACCTTTGGTCCCGGTTGGTGGCACCAACACTACTAGGAAAAGGCCTACTAGTGGCGCACCAGTTTGGCCTACTAATGGCGCACGACTGGTGCGCCACTAGTATTTTTTACTAATGGCGCACCACTGGTGCGCCATTAGTATATCAGATACTAATGGCGCACCTGTAGTGCGCCATTAGTATGCCTAGAGGTGCTCCATTACTATCTCACTTAGTAATTGCGTACCACATAGGAGTGCGCCATTAGAAACATTTTTTTCAAAAAAAAAGAATTTTTTTTCGTTTTTTTCTTAATCTCGGGTCACTATGGCTTAATCTCGGGTCAAATCACACTCTGTGGTCAAACTTCCCGAAAGGTCACCCATCCTCACACTACTCCAGCCCAAGCGTGCTTAACTTCAGAGTTCTATCCAACCCCAGCACAAGCTCACTTCACAGACACTTGGTGATATATCTAGCATATCAATCCTATTAAACCTTGTTGATGTTCAGGACTTTGTTCATGTTCATGAGTGTGATGAAATTTTGAAAAATTATTTCAAACTTCCATTCATATTACGTATCATATTTTTTTCTGTTACTAGTGGTGCACCTAGCAAAAGGTGCGCCACTAGTAAGTCTGAAATTTTTTGAATTCTTTTTTCTGTTAGATTTTTGAGGATTTTGAAAATGTTTAACGGGGTTCCCCCCATTAAATTTGGATGTAACTTTTCGAGTAGATGATTTTTCATATAAAAAACTTTTTAATCCGAGTTTGTATGCAAAAGTTATGCCCATTTTACAAATTCCACAGAGATTTTAAATTCATATTTGTAAATTTGCCCAACAACTAGACCACATATCACATGGGAAACTTATTTTCTTTAATTTTTTTGACATTTCCATCATTTTCTTTTATTTTTTTAAACTGAAAAGGCGGTCCACGGGGGGAGGGGGGTGCATTCGGGGGAATTTTTGGTCAAAGTTAGTAATGGCGCACCGTGGGTGTGGTGCGCCATTACTAACTTTGAAAAAAATAAAAATAAATAATAAATAATTGTTAGTAACGGTGCACCGTGGGTGTGGTGCGCCATTAGTAATGGCGCACCACACCCATGGTGCGCCATTATTAACTTTGTACTAACTTTGAAAAAAAATAAAGAAAATATGTTAGTAATGGCGCACTGAGTGTGTGGTGCGCCATTACTAGTTAAACTAGTAATGGCGCACTATCCCCTAGTGCGCCATAACTAGTTTTGTAAAAAAAATGTTACTTATGGCGCACCGTGTATGTGGTGCGCCATTAGTATTTGAAGTTTAATGGCGCACCTATATGTGGTGCGCCATTGCTATATACTAATGGCGCACCACACATGTGGTGCGCCATTAGTGTCCATTTCATCTATAACCGTTTTCCTAGTAGTGCAACCGGGACTAAAGGGGGGCATTGGTCCCAGTTGTTGCCACGAAACGGTACCAATGCCCTTGGTATATAAGATAACACTTTCCAGTTCTCCCCCGACGCCCCCTTCTCCCCCACTTCTCCCCCACTTCTCCCCCGACGCCCCCTGCTCCTCCTCGTTGCCGTCGCCGCCCGCCGCCCCTGCTGCACCTTCGCGCCGCCGCCGCCATCGACGCCGTCAGGCTGATCACCGTCGCCTTCACCGATGCCCCTGCCCCTGCTCCTCCTCATCGCCGTCGCCGCCCGACGCCCCTGCTCCACCTTGCCGTCACAGCCGCCACCGACGCCGTCAGGCTGCTCGCCTTCGCCGTCGTCGCCTCCATCGACGCCCCTGCCGGCCCCGACGCACCGCCCACCGTGCCCTGCCGCCCCCTGTGAGCACCAGCCTGCTCCCGCGCCCCTCCCCTGTCCAGCGCCCCTGCGCCCCTGCCCTGCCCCTCCGTCGTGCCCCTTAGATTCTATTTTTAGATGTTTTTACATGTTTTTTAGATTATTTTAGTTGTGTAGTTATATTTATATGTGTAGTTTTATTTAGATGTTGTAATTTAGATGTGTAGTTATACTTCAGATGTGTAGTTATATTTATTTATATGTGTAGTTAATTTAGATGTTGTAATTTGTTCACAAAAATTGTGCACTTTTGTATAGAAACTTTATTTTTTTTCATATGTACGAAAATGTATAGTGAAAACGAAAACAAACATATAAATAAAAATAAAAGAAAAAATGAAGAAGGAGGAAGAAGAAAAAAAAGTGTTTCCACCGCATTTTCATAAAGTGTTTCCACCGCATTTACATTAGGGGGGACGTTGGAAAAAATAAGAAGAGGAAGAAGAAGAAAAAAAAGAGGAGAAGAAGAAGGAATAGAGGAGTGGAAGAATTTTTTCTTCTACTCCTCTATTCCTTCTTCTTCTCCACTTTTTTATTCTACTCCTCTATTCCTTCTTCTTCTCCAGTTTTTTTCTTCGTCTTTTTTATCGCGAACTAGGGCAGAGGGTCGAGGGTCGGGAACTAGGGCAGAGGGTCGAGGGTCACCCTCTTCACCGTGATAACTTATACCACGGGAGCACCCCTCCCCCCCCCCCCGGCCCTCTCGCTCGACCAGAACTCTCGAGGACACCCAAACCCTAGAGAAAAAATGATGTTGGTCTCCTACGCCCTCCCGCCGCGCCCCTACCCGACAAACTCTCTTGAAGCAACAACTTCGAAGAGGTCTATCGTTCCGGTGCCATAAAAATCAACAAATTCGCAGGCACAAATCCGAAGGTGGTAAACGGTCAAAGGATCAAACACTATATCTCAGGTAATCCTATAAATGTTGAAACTAATATTATCTTCACCTTTCCTTTTTCATTTTATCCGTTGGCAAGCCCAGCATGTTGGAAAGAACATGATATATATATATATATATATATATATATATATATATATATATATATATATATATATAATTGGATGTAGGGGAGCATGAATTGTTATTGTTGACATTACACTTGAGGTAAATGGTTGTGGGGCAAAACTATAAGCCCCTATCTTTCTCTGTGTCCGACTAAAACTCCGTAACCACAAGTATTGCGTGAGTGCTAGCAATTATGAAGGACTAAGTGATAGTTGAGTATGTGGACTTGCTTTTAAGCTCTGACATAGACTCTTTCCGATGTTATGATAAATTGCAATTGCTTCAGTGACTGAGGTTATACTTTGCTGGTACCCAATAAAGTTTCTGATTCATACTTTTACATTGTGAAAAGATCATTACTGGAACATAAGTAATCATATGACAAATCTATATATGTTGTTGTTATGAGAATAATCATGATGCCTTCATGTCCGTATTTTATTTTTATCGACGCCTCTACCTCTAAAGATGAGGACATATTTATTGTTATCGGCTTTTGGCTTGAGGACAAGCGAGGTCTAAGCTTGGGGGAGTTGATACGTCCATTTTGCATCATGCTTTTATATCGATATTTATCGCATTATGGGCTGTTATTTCACGTTATGTCACAATACTTATGGTTATTCTCTCTTATTTTACAAGGTTTACATGAAGAGGGAGAATGCCAGCAGCTGGAATTCTGGGCTGGAAAAGGAGCAAATATTGAAGGACTATTCTGCGCAACTCCAAAAGTCCTGAAACTCCACGGAATAGCTTAAACTAAATAAAGAAAAATTGTCGCCAAAGATGAAGGCCAAGGGGCCCACTCCCTTCTCACGAGGGTGGGTGGCGCGCCCCTCCCCCCTGGGCGCGCCCTCCTACCTCGTGGGCCCCCTGGTGGCTCTCCGACGCCCATCTTCTCCTATATGAAGTCTTTTAATGAGAAAAAAAATCATAAGCAACCTTTCGGGACGAGACTCCGCCGCCACGAGGCGGAACCTTGGCGGAACCAATCTAGGGCTCCGGCAGAGCTGTTCTGCCGGGGACACTTCCCTCTGGGAGAGGGAAATCATCGTCATCATCATCACCAACGCTCCTCTCATCCGGAGAGGGCAATCTCCATCAACATCTTCACCAGCACCATCTCATCTCCAAACCCTAGCTCATCTCTTGTATCCAATTCTTGTCTCCAAGTCCGGGATTGGTGCTAGTAGGTTGCTAGTAGTGTTGATTACTCCTTGTAGTTGATGCTAGTTGGTTTACTTGGTGGAAGATCATATGTTCAGATCCTTTATGCATATTATTACCCCTCTTATTATGAACATGAATATGCTTTGTGTGTAGTTACGTTTGTTCCTGAGGACACGTGAGAAGTCTTGCTATTAGTAGTCATGTGAATTTGGTATTCGTTCGATATTTTGATGAGATGTATGTTGTCTAACCTCTAGTGGTGTTATGTGAACGTCGACTACATAACACTTCACCATTATTTGGGCATAGAGGAAGGCATTGGGAAGTAATAAGTAGATGATGGGTTGTTAGAGTGCCAGAAGCTTGAACCCTAGTTTATGCGTTGCTTCGTAAGGGGCTGATTTGGATCCATATGTTTCATGCTATGGTTAGGTTTACCTTAATACTTTTGTTGTAGTTGCGGATGCTTGAAATAGAGGTTAATCATAAGTTGGATGCTTGTTCAAGTAAGAACAGCACCCAAGCACCGGTCCACCCACATATCAAATTATCAAAGTACCGAACGCGAATCATATGAACGTGATGAAAACTAGCTTGATGATATTCCCATGTGTCCTCGGGAGCGCTTTTCCTATTATAAGAGTTTGTTCCGGCTTGTCCTTTGCTACAAAAAGGATTAGGCCACCTTGCTGCACCTTGTTTACTTTTTTTACTTGTTGCTCGTTACAATTTATCTTATCACAAAACTATCTGTTACCACTTATTTTAGTACTTGCAGAGAATACCTTGCTGAAAACCGCTTATCATTTCCTTCTGCTCCTCGTTGGGTTCGACACTCTTACTTATCGAGAGGACTACGATAGATCCCCTATACTTGTGGGTCATCAGCGCCTTTCGCTTCTTTCCCGGCTCTGGCGCCTTTTGCTTCTTTCCCGGCAGTGGGCAATATTTCCAATTTTTCAACATCTCGTCTATTTCCTCGCCGCTCCTCGTACGCGGGCATCTTTGGGGTTCGGTTTCACCATCGAACAGATCCTTGCGTTTTCTCCACGGGTCATCATCGCGAAGCCACCTTCGATGTCCCATGAACACGGTTTTCGAAGACCCGGGATATCTATCTAGCCGGCGATACGTTGTGTCATCCATGCACCTGACGCATCCAGAAAATCCGTGGACCACATGCCCCGCGACATATCCTTAACCGAGATAGTCATGCACCGTCATGAGCAGTGTGGCTCTCATAGGGAAATATTCTTTCTCTGCGGCTTCCCACGTATTGGCTGGCATTTTCCACAGCGTGTCTAGCTCCTCTTTCAGCAGCCCCAGATACAGATTGATGTCATTCCCTGGTTGTTTCGGCACTTCAATTATCATACTCATGTGAATGTACTTCCTCTTCATGCACAACCAGGGGGGAAGGTTGTACATCCACACAAACACGGGCCAAGTACTATATGTGCTTCTCTGGCTGCCAAATGGAGTGACTCCATTGGTGCTCGCCCCAGCATGATGTTCCTTGGATCCTTCCCAAATTCTGGGTGTTCGAAGTTCAACGCTTGCCACTGGCTCCCATCCTTAGGGTGACTCAGCATCTTGTCTTTTTTATTTATCTCCAGATCATTTGCGTCATCTTCTCGCTTCTTCTCCTCCCTATCCGCGTGCCAACGCAGGAGCTTTTCTACCTTAGGGTCCGCGAAATACCGCTGCCGACGAGGAGTGATCGGAAAGTACCACACCACTTTTCGAGGAGATTTCTTCCTCTTCTTGTATCGAGTGACACCGCACACCCGACATATGGTAGACTCCTCGTTCTCGTCCCGATAAATGATGCAATTGTTCATGCACACATGGTATTTCACGTGCGGTAAATCCAGAGGACACATGATTTTCTTCGCCTCCTCGAAACTGGTCGGACACTAGTTCCCCTTGGGAAGACGTTCGTGCGTAATGACATGTTCTCGTCGAAGCATGCGTCGGTCATTTTGTGTTTTACCTTCATCTCCAGAGCCATGAGCGTTACTTTCAGGCGGGTATCCTCGGGCCTACATCCTTCATACAATGGATTAACCGCGTCTATCTCCAGTTGATCCAGCTTGGCTTTCTCTTGGGCGGCAGCTCTTGCGTTATCCGTCTACTTGAGAAGCAGCTCTTGAATATGAGGGTCCTGCACCCAGCCCATCGATGGTCCATCGTCGTCTGCTCCGGCATCTTCATCTTCATGATCATGCCCTTCGTCTTGATCTTCCTCATCATCATGTCCTGCATCTTCTACATGATGACTGTGTACAGCATCACCGTCGTGATCATGTCCTGGAGATTCTTCGTCTTCTCGCCCGCCCGAGCCGCGGTGGTTGTCTTGCTACCCTTCCTCATTTCTTGCCCGGCCCCCATGGACGACTTCATAGTCATCTTCATCACCTTGCCACCGATAGCCATCCATGAAACCACGCAAGAGCAGGTGGTCCCGCACCTGCCCGGAATCCGGGTCCGCAATAAGGCTCTTCAGCTTGCATCTTCGACACGGACATCTTATCCCTGTCTCGTTCTTTTGAAGCATCTCGTCCTTCGCGGAGCTCAAAAACCTATTCATGATGCCTTCGGTCATCGTGCGGACCATGGTCTCCTGTGGGGTAGAGCAAAACAATATTTTAGAACCAAGAAAAAAATTGGCAAGACTTTCCCTAAAAATAGGACCAAAAAGAATGCATAGTGCCAAAATTCTCGCCGAAACGGAAATGAATCAACATTCCGGCAAAATATTGGCAACTATCAGATTTCAAATATCGGTACCTGCAAACACAAACATATATGCAACACCACAAACATACATAGATCTAGCAAGGCCATAAAAAGTGCATGTGCACGTTGTTGGAGGGAGAAGAAAAGTAGATCTACAACATAAAAATAGCTTTCCCCTTACTTACCTATCAAAAAAAAGGTAATTTAACCAGTTAATTTGGATGAATCTATGGTGCAAATGAGGTGAGGAGGAGGAGGCAGCCGAGACAAGCTTGGAGGAGGAGGTGGAGAGAATGAAGTGGGGAAAGTGAGTGTGTAGGTGTGGCTGTCCAAAATATCTAGCTGGTCCTAGGTTACTAATGGCGCACCACCCACAAATGCGCCATTAGTAACCCTTGTTACTAATGACGCACCATCTTGTGGTGCGCCATTAGTAGTTTTACAAAAAAATTATTCTAGTGGCGCATTGTGTGGCAGGTGAGCCATTACTAGTTAAAACTAGTAATGGCGCACTATGCCCTGGTGCGCCATTAGTATTTTTGGAAAAATAAAAAAATTGTTACTAGTAGCGCACCATGGGTCTGGTGCGCCATTAGTGTCTATCACACTAATGGCGCACCAACACATGGTGCACCACTGCTATATAGGAGTGGCGTACCACATGTCTGGTGCGCCATTAGTGGCCATATCATCTATAGCCCTTTTCCTAGTAGTGTAGGTTATGCCGGTTATATGATAATATTGTCGAACGTTATCACTGATCCAATGCCTTTGAGCTTATCACATATTGTTCTTGATATTATCACCGATCCATTACTGATCTCACAACTGCTACAAAACTGATCTTACGACGGTTACTGTCACTATTACAATCATTGCTACTGCTACCAAAAGATAATTCTACAGTGCTACCGATCACTCTGATGCAGACCTTTATTCTCCAGTGTGATTGAATTGGAAACTCAACACTTAATACTTACAAATATTCTTCGGCTACCCTTGTGCCGAATTGATAAATTTGGGTTGAATACTCTACTCTAGAAAACGGTTGTGATCCCATATACTTGTGGGTTATTAGGGCACACCCCTTGGCATTGCCAAGCTTGGGGGAGGTGCCCCATTATCTTATCACCATAACTTCTTATCATCATTATCTATCTTAGTTCGATCCTTAGTTATTTCGTGATTTAGCAGAATAAATTTTTTGTATGATCTATTTTTGAGTGTTTGCTTAGTGATCTATCTATCTATGTATTCGTGTGCTACTTATATAATAAAGAGTAGTTTGAGTTTTTGCTTCTTTACTATTATGTACCAATCCTAGCAATGAAAATAATGAAAAATATCATATGCTAATCTTATGGGAAGTAATGACATCACATAAAGAAAAGTGTAAGTGGTAAAATTTATTGATAGTTGTCAAACATAGCATTGGTCGATGATGCAATTCATGAAAGAATTAATAAGGGAAGAGAAGATTCACATGCAAATACACTATCTTGGACATCTTTTATGATTGTGAGACCCCATTAAGTATTTTATGTCAAATTGTTGACGTTGATCAAGGAAGACGACATAATGAATTATGTTTGCTTACATTCACATAGAAGTTATATTGTCATGGATCCTCCAACATATGGTGCTTGCCCAATATCTTTGCTAGCCAAAAATCCGTAGCAAGTAGAGATACTACTTGTGCATCCAAAAAACTTAAACCTAGTTTCATGTCATATCCACTATACCTACATATGGATTGACGGTGCATAAGTCAATAAAAATTGCTCCTAAATGTGTATGATCTTTTGTTGTAAGGGAAAATAAGCGTTGTATGAACTTGTGATGGTAAAGAAATAAAAGTGACGGACTGCATAATAAAGGTTGCTATCACAAGGGGCAATATAACATGACGTTCCTTTGCATTAAGAGTTTGTGCATACAAAATAAAAAGCACATGAAAACCTCTGCTTCCCTCTGCGAAGGGCCTATCCTTTACTTTTATGTATTTATTTTTTATGCAATAGTCAATAGTGTTCTCCTCTATTCCTTTTATTTTTCTCTTTAGCAAGCATCATGTGGTGGGGAAAGATCTAGGCATATATATCGAGCTGGATATGAGTAATCATGAGTTATTATTGTTGACATCACCCTTGAGGTGAATAAGTTGAGAGGCGAAACTATAAGCCCCTATCTTTCTATGTTTCTGGCTGAAACTTTTTCTTCTATATATAGGTTGTGAGTGTTAGCAATCATAAAAGACTAGATGATGGTTGAGTATGTGGACTTGCTAAACAAAAGCTCTGACATGAGACCCTTCATTAAAAGATGATGAATTGCACTTGCATTGTTGACTGAGAACATAGCTTGTTAGTTTTCAAGAAAGTTTATGCCTTATACTTTGATGTTGTCATGAATTGTTACTTGCTCATGAGAAGTTTTATGATAATGTATTGTCGTTATGCTAATGACCATGATGCATTCATATCCGTATTTTAATTTGTATCAACACCTCTATCTCTTAACATGTGGTCATGATTATCGCTATCGGCTTTTGCTTGAGGATAGGGAGTTGATACGTCCACTTTGCATCATATTTTCATGTTTATAATTATTGCGTTATGTACTGTTATTTCACTTTATGATACAATTCTTATGCCTTTTATCTCTTATTTTTCAAAAATTATATTAAGAGAGAGAATCCTGCTAGCTGGAATTCAGGACTGGAAGGGGCTGTATCGGAGGCAACTTTTCTGAACATCTCCAAATGAGCTGAAAATTGATGGAGAATTATTTTGGAATATATTAAAATTATTGGCGAAAGAAATACCAGAGGGGGACCCACCAAGCAGCCACAAGTCTGGGGGGCGCCCCCCAAGCTTGTGGTGATCCTGGCAGGCCTCCAGGGCCCATCTTCTGGTATATAACCCCATTTTCCCTAGAAAATATCCAGAGAGATCTTTCGGGACGTAATGCTGCAGTCTCGAGACGGAACTTGGGCAGGAGCACTTTTTCTCTCAAGCGGAGCAATCCGCCGTGGAAACTTCCCTCCGGGAGGGGGAAATCAAAGCCATTGTCATCACTAACAACCCTCTCATCATGGGAGGACTAATTTTCATCAACATGTTCACCAGCACCATCTCATCTCAAACCGTTCTCTTGTATTCAATCTGTGTATCAAAACCTCAGATTTGGTATCTGTGAGTTGCTAGTATTATTGATTACATCTTGTTGTTGATGCTGGTTGGTTTGTTAATTTGGTGGAAGATTATATGTTCAGATCCATTATATTATTCAATACCCCTCTGATCCTGAACATGAATGTGATTTGTTGCTTTCGTTCTTGAGGACATGGGAGAAGTCTTGTCATAAGTAATCATGTGAATTTGGTATCCGTTCGATATTTCGATGATGTGTATGTTGTGATTCCCTTAGTGGTGTTATGTGAACGTTGACTACATGGCACTTCACCATCTTTGGGCCTAAGGGAATGCATTGTGGAGTACTTATTAGATGATGGGTTACAAGAGTGACAGAAGCTTAAACCCTAGTTTATGCGTTATTCTGTAAGGGACTGATTTGGATCCATATCTTTAATGCTATGGTTAGATTTATCTTAATTCTTCTGTCGTAGTTGCGGATGCTTGCGAGAGGAGTTAATCATAAGTGGGAGGCTTGTTCGGGTAAGCACAGCGCCAAAGCACCGGTCCACCCTCATAACAAATTATCAAAGTAGAGAACGCGAATCAAACAAAAATGCACTACTAGGGAAAAGCCTAGCCGCAGCGCGGGTTTTAGGTATAGCAGTAGCGCGGGCGCCCGTGCTACTAATACGGCGCTATAGCTAAACTGTAACAGCAACATGTGTTGGCCCGCGCTACTGCTATACGAGCGTAGCAGCAACGAGCTGTAGGACAGCGTGCTACTGCTAATAGCTCTAGCGCTCTGTATTAGGCCGCACTATTGCTAGTGGCACGCTGCTGCTAACCTTACTCCCCTCACTACTGCTAATTTTATTAGTTTTTGATTTTTTTTCTTCATATTTGTTTTGTATTTGAATGCTTTGTACAAGAATCTTTAGCACATACAAATGTCATCATCATACACATACAAATGGATGCGAGAACACAAATATAATCATAGCATATACATACAAATAGTCTCATCAAATAATGTCATCATCATAATCATCATCCAACACAAAGTGATCTCTCGTCATCATCTTGAAAATAGCGATAATGCAAGTCTCGAATACTTGCAACTACATCGTCATCCATCTAAACAATGATATACGTGAGAAGTGCTATCACTATGAGTGATAGCGGAACTATACAGTACATGAGGCGGCAGTTACGAGTCCTCTCTCGTGCTAGCGTGAACCTCAAGTAACTATCTTCTGCTTCTTGTCTGCTATTGAAGCCTTTATGGCTGGCGCCCGAGACCCCCTCCACTTGCACCTGACACTCATGACACTCGTCGTACACTCCCGGAACCTTCCCTTTCTACACGACATAGCACTCCTTCTTCGCCATCAAGAATCTAGGTACCTGTTAGAGATGCATCTTCATCAAGAGAATGTACGATGATATGCAAAAAAAAAATACTAGAGCAACACGAAAAAGAAAGGGTTAGCAACTAGATGCAACATATAGTAATCAAACTAATTAACTAGAGGTACGCATGTCATCGTACCCAAACTAACAAAGTAGCGTTACGCAAGTTCGGCAGGGACCGTGGACATCACAAAGTTTCATCGCTACAGAAAGTATACAAGTTCAACCGACACATATCATCATCATCGGCATCGTAAATCACTAGAAGTTCCATCCTTCCATATCATCAAGGATGGACCCTAGCTTTTTGAATGGCGTGAGGTCATGACGTTGCATGCCTATGCGAGTTCGGACGTCAGCTCGCGATATAGGGTCGTGGTGGAACATCCCCTTATCCTCGACGACTTCTTTCATGATGATCGCCGCAATGTCCCTTTGGATGCTAAAGAAGTCATCTCTAAGTTTATAATCCGCTTCTCCATGAGTTCTGCCCACTTGCGGATATGACATCGTTTCTGGTTGTCATGCAAAGCTTTTGGTGATCCGTGCTGAACTCAATCATGAGATGGAGGAGGTAGAATCCATCTTTCTTGCTTGGTTTTGGGACATGGATGCAACAGAATTTAGTTTTATGCGAGAAACCCAACTTCTTGTTCCTTTGTTTTCTGGTCTGCAGGTGGCCACCCCTAATGTTGAAGCCTTGGAGAGCATCATCTAGAATATTCATTATGTGGGTGTAGTCCTTCTTCTCGTAGTCTCTGGTAGGGTCGAAATACACGGCGTCGGAGACTCGCGGGTAAAGAAAGATAAGGACGGCGCGCCCGTTGCTGCGGGGAAAAATACACCTCAAATTATTCTCCATATGAGCGAGAAGGAATGATTGAAATGTACGAAAGGGTTTTCCGAAACTGACTTACTTTGGATGATTAAGGCAGGAGGACAATTTCCAAGTCCTTATTCTGTACCAAGAATTTTGGAGGTAATCCCTAGCAGTTTCACGCTCAGAGTTGCCGAGACTCAAGAAGGACTTGTGCATGTAGTACGGATCCGCCACACAGATTAGCGAGACTTCTTCTCTCTTCATGACGGAGCTCATATGTAGCACAAATAGGCAGACGATTGTAAAATCGAGCCGCCTTGTCAGAAACATCGTGAAGATATGGTCAAAATGCAGGAAGAACACATCCGCGGGCCATGTGTCGACGTAGCACTTCCCCTCAGGCACACAAGCCGCATATGTCGGATATCCTGGATCCTTTGAGGCTAGTAGGCTTTTCTCAGTCGACAGCACATGGTCGTGCAGTCTCCTGAGTTCCCCTGATAGTGCCTCTAGCGGTTTCAGTGGTAGCATTGGCTCGCCCGTGACATGGAATAGGGCCGCACCTTTCACAGGTACACGCTCTTCAAAATCCACTGCCTAGTTGCTATGTGCTCTGGCTTGTTTGGAGGCAGCTATCTTCCCCGGTCTCTTCCTCTCCTTTTTCTTGGGCACACCTTCCAGACCCTTCCTTAACCCCTGCCCAAGTATTGCCGGGCTAAGCACTGTATGACCCCCGGCTAGTTGAGCCTGTGTTGAGGCAGCATCTTCAAGCATGTCCAGTGAGGATTCCATGAAGAGAGACTTCTTGCAATCCCTGCTACGACGTCCCTGCCCGGGCAGATCATCCATATCCTCATTAGCATGCTGATAGCCCGATTCGTCATATGGTTGACAAATCATATCTAAGTCACCCTCATAGGATTTTGTATTGAGGAAAACCATTGGGTCCTCCATCTCCTCCATCTCATCATCCATTCTATGTTCTACAGGACCGATTACATCAACCAGTACTATTGCACCCCCTTCATCACGTCGTCCGCTGCTCTCACCCGGCACTATAGGAGCTGGTAATTGCGTAGGCGGGGTGGTGGTCTCCATACATGCTTGTTGATGTGTGGTTATTGGTGTGCTCTCGGCCGGCTCTAGACTAAGAAGATTCTTCGGCCATAGCTGCACCAAATCCTTGCAGCTTCCAATCTGCGGCGGGGTCTTGTCGTCCTCTCCCCCTAGGCGTAATGGAGGAGGCAAATCCCCGTGCCCCGATGTAACACTCGACAAGGTAACCCTGAAGTGCCCATCGGGCATCGGCTGGTTGTTGAACGTGAGATCCAAGGGCTTCCTTATCACCCCCTTTCCCATGTCCACCTTCTGGCCCTTGATCAAGTAGAGTACGGTGCACGGGGTTTCTTCAGCCTGCAAACACATGTCTCCGGCGTAAAACATCAGAAAGGCAACGGAAATGGTATATTCTAGATATATATGTTCATGTGACATGTAATTACCGTCAGGGCGTCAAGCTCAGCCAAAGACGAATGCCCGCCTAGCGCGCCAGAGACTGAGGACGGGCTGCTATGAGCGGGTGCGAGTGCGAGAGGAGGCCCGGTTGTAAATGTAAGGTGGTAAAGGAATAATTACTAGTAGTCTAATCAATTTCCTCGTGATCTGGTCCGTGTAAAAAACTTTATTTTCCTTGTCCCACTTGTAGCGGGCCCTGATGAAGTCACGCTCCAATAGGTTGGTGAACTTCGCGAAGGGCTCTGGGAGACCCGCGGCTTCACGTTCTGCGTCCTCCCTATCCCATATGGTCCTTTTACCGAGGTAGCCACGGCTTCCGAGGCGATGCTTCCCCGTGTTCCTTTTCTGAAGGCTCTTGAATTTCGCAGCCTTAGCCTTGGCTGCCTCGGTAGCCCAAGTGTCCTTGAACTTTTCGAACTCTTCTTTCGTAAGTGTCGGATTTTCCTCCAGAATCTTGGACGGGGGTTCCTCAACCTCAATAGCTCGTTTCACCCTCCCTTTCCAGGAGGCCAAATCATTGTTGAACATGCCCATGGCGTGATTGTTAATCTTTTTCATCTTCGGATCATCCCACGGTTGTTCTATGCTATCATCCCGGTCAGGGAACTTGAATTTCTTGTGCAACTTCGTTAGGAGCAACTGCCTCAAATGTTCTTTACTCCTTAAGTCATCGTCATTGATGCTTGCTTTTCCCGTAGGATGCATCCAACTTGGTTCCCATAGCACTTGCGAGGTTCTTCCGGCTCTAATGGCTCAAACTTGCCAGGTGCCATCTTTGTGATCACCAGTCGTCCAATGTCAAGTTTGTTAGGTTTTCGTATCCTCTGCTCCTTCTGCTTCTTCTTTTCGGTAGCGGCATCGGCGCCGGTACCTTTCCCGCCGGTATCTTCCCCGTCGGTACCTTCCCCATCGGTCTTGGCGCCGCCATCGGTGTCGATGTCAGCGTCAGTACCGTCATCACGGCCGACCTGCAAACCTTGACTGTGCTTAGAAGACAAAAAGTTGAGGTACTCTTGTTCACCCTCATAATCCATCTTGTCTGCATCTTGGTCAGAAGGCCCGGTTTCTTCGTTGTTCGACATGTTTCCTATGATTAAGTATCCTCGTTTAATTCTAAAACTATGAAAAATATAGAAATGACATAAAAAGATCTATGTTTGCCGGAATGCCATTTCCCATCAACTCCCGGCACTCGATATGCCTACTATCTAGCACAAGTCATGCCAAAATTCACGGAAAATTTCGGCATGACCTTTGCTAAAATGAATCAACATTCTGGCTAAAATTCATGGACATATCGAGCGCCTGAAATTCACTGGAATGGAAATGAATCAACATTCTGGCTAACATAGACCACTCGGATCATTTACCCTGCACATAATCATCATTTTCCAAATATGCCATGTCCAAAACATCACATGTCCAAATGACATGTCCAAATTCCAAATATGACATGTCCAAAACATCAGATGTCCACATATCACATGTCCAGTTCAAATTTGCATATAAATTCAGCCTACCTAAATTTTCTTTAACAAGGGATGTTGATTTGGACAATTGCTTAGCCCTAAATTTCTGTCCTATTTTGAAACCTATGGTTCATAAAAACCTAGCTAAATTCATAACTAAATATATAACCTAATTAACCTACTTCCCTAACTAAAACCTAAGTAAATTAACCGAAGAACCCTAGCTAGCGGAGAGAGGAGGAGCGGTGGGGGCTTACAGAGGGTGCAGGGGCGAGGAGGCAGGCCCGACGACGGCCGAGGTTGGGAGGGGAGGAAGCATATGAGGGAGGCATGGCGCATCGGGGTCAGGGCCGGGGTTGGGGACGAGCGCCGGGACGGGGGCCAGCGTCGGGGTCGGACCAGGATCGAGGCGAGAACAGCGTCAAGCCGAGGTCGGGGTCGGGCCGAGGTCGAGGCGGCGCCTGGGGTCGAGAAGCGGCGTAGGGGCGCGGCGAGGGCAGGGCTCCGGCGGTGCGACGGGGGAAGAGAGAGTGGGGATTTGGGGGAAAAAGAGGCGGGATGAAGCAGAGAGAGTGAGGATTTTGGGGGTTAAGTGGATGTAGAAGTAGCGTGTTTAGAACAAACGCGCTATAGCTAAGTTAGCTATAGCGCTTTGATGGAGACTGCGCTACTGCTATTGCAGGTAGCTATAGCGGTTTTATATGGAAACCGCTACTACTACCTTGACTAGCTGCAGCTCTTTTTCAGTAAAGCGCTACTGCTATAACCAGTGCCTATAGCAGTTTTCCTGTTTGTTTTCTTCTATTTTCTTTTCCTTTATTTTCTCTCACTTTTCTTTTCCTTTTTTCCGAGATCAGTGAATGAAGGGAAGGTGATACAATGTATATAACTAAGGCGATATATATTCCATCCTTCATAACTAAGGCGATATATATTTTCCTCGTTGACAACACGGCTGGGATTGCGTGAGTCAGTTATGAAGAAGCATTGTGTCACGTGCTTAGCATGTACCCATGGCTCATTTTTTGCGATAGCATTCACGGTAGCACTCTTGGCGTCGGGTATAGTCATGGTAGTGAAATACTAGTTTTCTCTTTCGACATTCTTAGCCCATCTGACATGGAACATCGTCGTGTTGTGTAGTCCAGAGTAGTCAAGCTCCCAGATCTCCTCGACCCTTCCGGAAAATCTCCTAGTTGCGCCGTTGTGGCTGTCGGTCATGCATTCCATCGTCACCGCTAAGTTCTGATCATCACTGTCCATATCTTTGGCCTCCGTGTAGAACGTGTATCTGTCGATATCGTATGCCTGATATGTGATGAGGTATGGCGAGGGGCCATGTGCTAAGGCGTATATGAGCAACCCGTCCTTAGACCCCTCTTCCGGGGGATTAGCAATAATATGCTCTTTGAACCAATGCAGGGAAGTGGAGGTGTGCTCTCTAGTAACTTCGGCGTCCGCCCTGCATACCCCCCCGGTCACGATTCTTCTTTGCGATAATTTCTTTGTGCAGTTCTATGAAAGGATCTACCTCGTCTAGGTGTTGTAGCACTACCAAGTTTGCTCTGTCAAAGTCATTGCGTCGATCTGAGTATGCCACGTGCAGTTCCCAGCGACCGTTGGAGTGACCTTTTCCTTCGAGCCTCCCATCGTGCTTGTTAACAGGCAAACCAACACCAACACCAGGGGGCTGGTGTGCACTATATAGAAAATTCTCGAAGAAAGAGATGCACTCTTGTGTCAGATAGCCCTGAACGATGCTTCCATCTAGACGGGACATGTTACGAACGAATCCTTTGATGATCCCATTCATCCTCTCAAATGGCATCATGTTGTGCAGGAATGATGGCCCTAGGTCTACTATATCGTCCACTATATGGACACACAGATGCGCCATGACGTCAAAGAACACGGGCGGGAAGTAAATCTCAAGCTCATTCAGTATCACAACGATCTCTTGATGTAGCTTTCGGAGCTGCTTCACACTGATCGATTTTCGAGAGATGACGTCGAAAAAGTTGCAGAGACCAATAAGCGTGTCATGGACGTTCTTTTCCATTATCCCTCTAAGGGAGACAGGTAGTATCTGTGTCATCATCACATGACAGTCATGGGACTTCATCCTACTGAACCTTTTCTTGTCCGTGTCTAGATATCTGCTTATCTTGCGACAGTAACCGGAACTAACTTTGACTCCAGTAAGGCACTTAAAGAATTGATCTATCTTAGCCTGACTTAAGGTGAAGCAAGAAGGGGGGCAATAATCCTCTTCATTTACTTCCTTGCCCTTCTTCTCCCGCGCCTCTGTCTCCATCTCTATCTCGTCTGACTTTTTACGGGGTGGCATTTGCAGATCTTCCCTGTATTCAAATCTTGCAAGTCTTTTCTTGCCTTCGGCCCATCCTTGGTCTTATCCGGCAGGTTCATCAATGCCGCGAGCAAGCTCTCAAGGACATTCTTACATATATGCATTTCATCAAGGCAATGAGGTGTGTCGAGTTTGTGCCAGTACTCCAAGTCCCACAACACAGACCTCGTCTTCCATACCTTCAGCAGCGGCTCCGGCGCCTTTTTCATCATCTTTCCCGGCACAGGGCACTGTTCCCAGTTTTTCAACTGCTCATCGATTTTGGCGCCGCCCCGCTTACTTGGAGGTCCTCGAGGCTCAGGATGACCATTGAATAGATCTCCATGGTTTCTCCACGGGTCATCCTAATCAAGCCATCTTTGATGCCCCATGTACATGATTTTCCCAGACCTGCCATCTTTCCTTGTCGTTAGCTGATGAGACGTTGTATCATCCATGCACCGCATGCATCCGCAGTATCCATGGCACACCTGGTCTGCGACATATCCGTAACCGAGATAGTCGTGCACGTCGTGATCAGCGCGGCTCTCATGTAAAAATACTCGCCTTTGCTGGCGTCCCATGTCTTGGCCGGTCTTTTCCATAATGTGTCTAACTCCTGTTAATGTAGCCCCAGATACAGATTAATATTATTTCCTGGTTGTTTTGGCCCTTGAATCAGCATGCTCATGTGAATGTACTTTGACTTCATGCACAACCAGGGGGGAGGTTGTACACCCATCCAAACACGGGCCATGCTCTTGTCCGTGTCTACGATTTCCACTGGCTTCCATCCTTGACGTGTCTCAGCTTCGGATCATCTCCATCCTCGGGCTTCTTCCTTTCCGCGTGCCAGCGCATGAGCTTTGCTTCCTTGGGATCTACAAAATACCGCTGGAGACGGGGACTAATCTGTAAATACCATACCACTTTCTGGGGACATTTCTTCCCGGCCTTCTTGTATCGAGAAGCATTGCACACCGGACAACTTGTTTTTTCCGCGTGCTTCTTCCGATAAATTGTGCAACCGTTGATGCATGCATGGTATCTAACGTGCGGCAGATCAAGAGTGCACACAATCTTCTTGGCCTCATCCACACTAGTAGTACATAGATTTCCCGCGGGAAGAACATCCTTTAGGTACTTGATATGCTCATCGAGGCTAGTGTCGGTCCATTTGTTTTTACCCTTTGTCTTCAGGAGTTGGAGCATGAAACTCAAGCGGGTCACCTCAGGATTGCAACCATCATACAATGGAGAGTTCGAGTCTACCACCATTTGCTGCAGCTTGGCCTCCTCTCTAGAAGTAGCTCTCTCAGTACTCGTCTCCTTGCGAAGCAGTGCTTGAACATGAGGGTCCTGCATGATTGAACTTAGTACCAACGAACTCTGTGGCGTGGAGTCCACGTTCTCTCCGCCGCCATGTCCAGCCTCTTCCCCACCGCCATTATCGATCATCTCTTCGTCTTGCCCCGTGTCGTCATCTTCAATTATCCACCGAGTATAGCCATCCATGAAAACAATCATGAGCAGGTGCGCCATCGCATCATAGGGGTCGAGCCAAACTCCTCCTTTGCATCTTCGACATGGACATAAAACGTCTGTCAGGTTCTTTTCTTTCATGTCCTGCACCGCCGATCGCAACCACTTGTCCACCATCGTTCCAATGACCATCATGAACGCCTGTACGGTAATAATAAACATATTGATTATAAAAATGCATGCATGCATCAAAGTCATACAAAAAAATTTGGCATGGCCTTCCCTAAAAATAGGACATATAGATCTAGAATTTGCCCGGAATTCGCCGAAACGGAAATAAATCGACATTTCGGCAAAACATAGGCAACTCACAACCACAAGTCGGCGTCAACTCATGCCACACACACAATTTTCATCATATCGCCCAATTATCATATCGCACACACATACACATATTTTCATTGTTGCCAAAGGATGAATTTTTAATCACCTATCTCGAGATCGAGCACACGATGGAGATGATGATGTAGTAGGGAGATCAAAAGTGGACAAAGCTCTTCTTGACAAAGCTAGATCTAGTTAGGGGGCACATGGCTCACTTCACTAAATGCTACATCTACCTAGCTAGCTAATTTGGGATGAGACAACTTCAACTAGTTGAGGGGGAAGGAAAAAGAGAAAGGAGATGCATTAATGGAGGTGGTGTAGTTAGCTAGGAGAGTAATAAAAAGAGAAAAAGGTAGGTAGAAGAGGGACAGTAATGGGGGAGAAGTATTGTGGAAGAAGCAAAGTGAGGGAGAGAGGAGGTGGGGGGTAGGGGAAAGTGAGGAAGAGAGGATGGGGGAGGGGTAGGGAAAAGGTGGTATTATGCTGCGTCTTAGCAGTAGCGTGGGTCGTGAAGAGCACTACTGCTAAGAACATAGCAGCAACGCGCTTCGTGCACACGCGCAACTGCTAAGCAGGGCCCGCCATGTCGCCAGTTTAAAAATTAGCGGTAGCGACCAAAAAAGAAAGCGCACTACTACTATTACACAGTAGCGCGGGTCGCAGCAGCGCGCTGCTGCTAAACCTAGGTTGGTGAGTACTGTCGGTCAATTTTAGTAGCAGCGCGGTTACGCTTGGCCGTGCTAGTGCTAACTGAGTAGTAGTAGTGCTTGTTTCGTGCCCGCGCTACTGAAAATTAGCAGTAGCGCCTCTTTTTGTACCGCACTGCTGCTAAGGTTCTGTGTATAAGGGTTTCCCTAGTAGTGATGGTGAAAGTGACTAGACGAAATTCCCGTGTGTCCTCACGTACGTTTTACTTTCTATAAGATAAAGTTCTGACCTATCTTTTGCTACAAAAAGGATTGGGATACATTGCTACTTCTTTGTTACCATTACTATTATTTGCTCGTTACAAATTACATTGCTATCAAACTATCTGATGAAAAATTCAGTGCTTGAAGAAAAGACATGTTGATCGGTTTATTGAATGGTTGTGTTTGACAAGATCATATCGTACTAGCGGCCATCGTCGACGCGCTAGATGCCACGACGCTCCACCTCCTGATGACTCCAATGAGCATCTGCAACAAAACAATGCCCTCGTGAGGGAACAGGGCAAAAAAAAAGTGCATCCATTGTTCGATCTAGGAGACCCTGATCAAGGGTTTCCCCTTTGAACAACCAGAGCAAGTAGATGATGAATGCAGTTATGCAGCCTTCAACAAGGTAATGGCACATACACACTGCCATCGCCCGCCATGACCATAGTCGGAGCTCAATTTTTACCAGCGGCCACTTCTCCTCAACATGCAGCGGGCTGGATCGCCACCAAGTCGAGTGGATCAGCTCCCCCTCTAGCCCCCTAGCGTGCCGTTGAACGACCAATCGCCTCGTCGACAACGTATCTGGCACTGGCTGCCGTGGAGGATGAATGCAGCCGGAAGACTCCTACATTCCGAAGGCCGGACCACAGTGTGTCGCCGCAACCCAGGTCACTGCCACAACCCGCGCCGCCCGCCAAGACTAATGAGTGGTACTTTTACTCTCATCACACTTGAGTTTAAACCGATTTTATTTCATAAAACACAATATATCCTCTTTGATATTCGTACTCATGACCAACGAATGCAAACGATTCCAAAAGCCTCTCTTTAATTTGTTTGCACAAGCAATTGGGCTATACATGGACTTCAAGCACATATATTGGAGACGTAGCAAAACAAAAGAGCGCAAGACGGTGACTTATACGAGCGACTCACTTGTATGAGCGCTCGTATGAGGTGCTCACGGCACCATGGCATCCAATCATACGAATATCCTTAGAGAGCCACCACTAGAAGATGATCAGAACAACTCGCGGACTTCCTTGTTCGTCATTGACAGTATCGAGAAACCCTAGCCGCTGTCACTCCCATCTCCATCTTCATGGTCATCTCCACCACCATCACTATAGTATTCATCCCCAGATTAGGCTCGACTTGTAATGGTGTATTGCATCCGGAAACTATTGTAAGACATATTATCAATAGAGCACTTTTTTTCTTCATGTGTTCTTCAATGTTTCTTCTTGCAATTGGATCCCCATCTGTGAATAATTCGGTAATCTCATGGGTTGAGGCATATCCCTACAACCCTATGTATTTGTATGAGCGATCGATGGAAGTACTTTGAATTAACATCTCATATGTGTGAAATAAAATTGCTTCTTAGTTATTTCTTGTCTTGTTCTTGATCTTTGTCCCTGCATATACCTTGGATTACGGAGATCAAGCGACGGAGAGGCTTAGGGCAGAGCGACTGGGAAGTATTATTCAGAATACCAGTTACAAAAAAGGATAGTATGGTAGCATTAATCCTATCTCTAGGTATACAAGAGTTGTTGTCACTAAAAGCCCTATGCTTTTGTCTGATTCTTTCTTAACTACCAAAGCAATCACACGCGACGGATAGAGCATTTGGTTGTTGAAAGTGCGTTATATCGACTAGAGGGGGGGTGAATAGGCGATTTTTATGAATTCTTCACTGAGGAATTTGCCGGTGAGGAAATTCCTTAGCGAAGAACTACTTGCAGCGGAATAAGTACTCAGAAGTAAGCATAACAGAATGCGGGCATGGTCATCATGATGAAATGAAGACAATCACAGAGTACAGAAAGCGTAAACACAGGATAACACAAGATGAAGACAAACAGACTGAAGAAATTGAACTGAGGAAATTGAGAAAGTCTTCAGTCAAAGTCTTCAAACACAGATATGAACAAACACTCAACACAGTAATGAGGAAATAGAACCAGTAAGGTTGGTGAAGACAATGATTTGGTAGACCAGTTCCAACTGTTGTCTCAGTTGTACGTCTGGTTGGAGCGGCTGAGTATTTAAACTCGAGGACACACAGTCCCGGACACCCAGTCGTTGAGCACGCAGCTCAGGACACCAAGTCCTCACTGTATTCTCCTTGAACTAAGGTCACACAAACCTCGTCCAATCACTCGTGGTAAGTCTTCAGGCGACTTCCAAACCTTCACAGACTTGGTCACTCGGCAATCCACAATTCCTCTTGGATGCTCTAGACCATGACGCCTAACCGTCTGGAAGAAGCATAGTCTTCAAAGGTAACAAGTGTCGGATCCACGTAGGATCAATCTCTTCAGTGATGCTCAATCACTTTGGGATTGTAGGGGTTTGGTTTTGGGTTTTTCTCACTTGATGATTTTCGCTCAAAGTCCTCGGAGGATGGGTTGCTCTCAAATGACAGGTGTCAAGTTCTCTCGGAGTAGCCAACCAGCTAGTGGTTGTAGGGGGCGGCTATTTATAGCCTAGGGAGCAGCCCGACATGATAAGACATAAATGCCCTTCAATGATATGACCGTTAGGTGGATAAGATATTTTGGGACAGCTGGCGCGCAACACAGCAACGGTCGGAAATTTGACTCTCAAATTCCTCAGGGCTATCATGTGCAGGAAATCCGTACTGGCGAATTCCTAACTCCTCAGTCAGAACAAATTCCTCAGCGACTAGAAGAACTTCGCCTCTATCACTGAAGAAATTGACTGAACTGTATGAGATTTCCAAAGGCTTCACTCGAAGGGATTGGTAGGTGTAGGATTTTTAGTTGTGCATCACATGGAAATTTTTCCTTAGTATTTCCTCGACCCCCTTTAACAGTACGGTGTTTCCTATGACTCAAGAAAGAGAAAACGAAACTACGAAAACAAAAGTCTTCACGCTTCATGTTCCTCAAATGAATACCAAGTCTTCAAGGTCACACCAATTTCTTCACTTTCAAAGTCTTCAGAAAGTCTTCAGTATACCAAAGTCTTCAGTCGAAGAACTTCATTTTTAGGGGTCGACTTTCTCTGTAAATATCAAACTCCTCATATACTTATAGACCTGTGTACATTCATAAACGCATTAGACCCTTAACCTATAAGTCTTCAATACACCAAAATCACTAAGGGGCACTAGATGCACTTACAATCTCCCCCTTTTTGGTGATTGATCACAATATAGGTTAAGTTTTCACGGGGATAAATATATGAAGTGTAAATACTGATATTGATGAATTTGATTGCAAGATATAGAAGAACTCTCCCTGAAGATGTGCATAGTGAGGAATTTGCTTTTGAGGCAATGCACATTTGAAGAGTTGAATCATGGAGATCTCCCCCTATATCTTGTAATTCATACAGGCATTTGACATATAATATGAAGAATTTGAAATGCATGATGAAATATGGTGACTGATGTAATTCAGCATGCGTGTATTAACATATAACGAGGAGTAAGCATGCAGAGGAACACATCAAAAGTATCAGAGCACCATCGGGTTTAAGATTACAACTCAATCCAATAAAAGTTTCAGAAGAACGAGAGTTGTAACTTAGCAAAAAAACGCCCATATAATAGACCCGCTTGACGACTAACTCAAATTTCTCCCCCTTTGTCATCGAATGACCAAAAGGATCGAAACTGAGGACTAACGCCCCTGAAGAAAATCAAGTTGATTGAGGAGCGCCAGTGTTGTCAGGGTCGGTTGTCGTAGTAGGGCCTGCCGCAGTGTCGTCCAAGTCTTCATTTTCATCAGTGTCGCGCGATGAAGAATAGGAGCTGGCCACCAAGGAAGGAACCTTGACCTTCTTGAATTTCTTCGGTGGAGGTGCAGACGAGTGAAATTCTTCTTTGAGACCCATGTTCTTCAGATCTTCTGCGCTGTAGAGATGACATAGAACAGCCCAGGTACGCTTGAAGGTTTCATGGAGGTAGTATTGGTTTTTCTTCACTGCATTGTGTGTTGAGGTCATGTTGTTCAGAATTGAACCAAACTGACGCTTGACCCATTTATGATTGCGATCAACCTTCTGATGAAGACTGAGGAGTAACTCACGATCAGTCATCACCCTAGGTGTTGTGGCTTGAGGATTTTGCTTGGCTGAGGTATTGGCGGCAGAGGCATGTGTGGCAGAGACATCATTGGTGGAGTAGGATGCAGCCTTGCGAAATTGACCATCCAATGGACGAATGCCTTCATCTATCACAGCAGTTGCCTTGCCTTTGTCATCAGCTGAGGAAAATGTCTGTTTGAGGACTTCAATTGGAGGCAAGTAGCTGCAGTGGTTCAGAGTATCAGCCTTGTAATTGAGTGAAGACCTTGTCCTGATGAACCTCATAATCCATGGTGCATAAGGCTTCAGCTCAAAAGGTGACATAGCAATGTTTGCCAGAGTCCTCGTGAAGAAATCATGGAAGTTGACGGGAACGCCATGAATGATATTGAAAAGCATATTCTTCATGATGCCAACGACTTCTTCATCATTTGAGTCGTGGCCTTTGATAGGACTCATTGTCTTCGTCGGAATGCGATAGACAGTCCGAGGCACATATAGTAATTCCTTGACGAAGAATTTGGTTCGTGGGGCCTGCCCTGGCTTCAAAGGCTTCATCAGAACTTGCATGTAGTGATTTGTAAGCTCAGGTTCGCTGTAGATGCAACGAGCACCATCAAGGGGAGGACTGAGTGGGAGGGCACGAAGCAATTCAGTTGCTGGTGCCTTGTAATGAGTATTTTCTGTCATCCAGTCTAGTACCCATGAGTTCACATCTTCAGAATCTCCGGTGATGTGCAACATGGCATAGAATTGAAGAATGAGTTCTTCATTCCAATCACAGATGTCAGTGCAGAAATTCAGCAATCCAGCATCGTGAAGAACACTGAGGACTGGCTCGAAGCCTGGCAGAGATTCCATGTCCACGTGAGGAATATGTGCATGATCGAAGACTTTGTCTTTGTTGAATAGCACAGAGGAATAGAAGTTGGCTTGACTAGCAGTCCAGAAATGCCTCTCCCTTATGCGGCAGAGTCATATGGGTTGTAGTCAGTGAAGAATACATGCTCGCCGAAGAAATCTTCAGCCTTGAACTTTTGCTTCGTTGAGAATAGATTCTTTGGCTTTGGCTGTGGAGTGTCAGTGAGTTGCATCACTACCTCAGGAATCACAATCTCAGGTTCTTCAGGCTAAGGATTTTCTGGTTCCTCTTCATATGCAGTCTGTGTGTTCAAAGGATCGGCAGTAGCAGGTTCTTCAGCAGTAGTGGCTGGAATTTCTTCATGCACGGACGAGGTGGGATGAGTTTCTTCAGAGCCCATTTGAACCGCTGGTGCAGGGGACTGGGGAATTTGTTGTATTGGAGTGAAGAGTGGGGAATTTGGATGCTGACTGTCCCAAAAGTCATCGTTCATCACTGGTGTTGTGCTTCCAATATCCACATCTTCTTCAATTTCCTCAACGCCAGCCTCTTCAGCTGTGAACTGAGGCATTGGCGAGGAAATGATTGGTGTTGAAGGGATTGCATCCACTTCAATTTCTTCATCAATCTGCTCTGACGAAGCAGCAGAATGATTTTCTTCATCAGATCCGCTTGGGATCTCATATTCTTCACCAAAAGGAACAAGGTCTTTTGATGGAATGGAGGAAATTGGAACATCATCGGTTGGATTTTCAAACGAGCTTGTCATAGGCTTCATTTTCTCACTACTAGAAAAACCACTACTAATGGCGCACCTAATTTGGCTATTAATGGCGCATCTGTGGTACGCCATTAATAGCACGCCATTAGTAATTTTTACTAATGGCGCACCACCTGGTGCGCCATTAGTATCTGGTATACTAATGGCGCACCAGGTGCTAGGGTGCGCCATTAGTATGCCTCCCAGGGGGCATGTATACCCAGGTGCTTTGGCATACTAATGGCGCACCACCTCTGGATGCGCCATTAGTAACCGCGGCATACTAATGGCGCACCACCCGGTGATGCGCCATTAGTAACCATAACATACTAATGGCGCATCGACAAGTGATGCGCAATTAGTATGCTTTGTCATACTAATGGCGCACTGTCATGAGATGCGCCATTAGTATGAATATTAGGTTTTTTTTCTGTTTTTAGCACAGGTTACAAAATGTATAATTTTACAAAATATAGACAGCACACATCAACAATAGATTCATCGGATACAATAGAAGATTAGTCTTTGAATACAATTCATCATATTAGTCTCCGAATACAATTCATCATATTAGTCTCCGAATTGAAAAGACCGAACAAAGATAGAACATTATATTACAAGTCTCGAGACCGCGAGTAGCGAGTTTGTCTTCACATTACAAGTCGATATCGATCATCTAAACTACCATCACATAGAAGAGAGCTGCGGTCATCACGATGAGCATCATCACGATGAAACTCGTCTTCATCCGGTTCCTCCAACGCTCCTCCCTCTCCCGCTAGATAGCGGGCGTATCAAGATTCGGCCTCGGCCCTAGTGGTGTACCCTTTGTAACTGTTACCGCTGAATCGGTGAACCTGTCTCCGACACTCCTCCCAATCATCGTAGACTCCGGGAACCTTACCCTTGTACACGACATACGTCGGCATCGCTATGCACTAGCCAAACGAAACGTTAGTACCAATTCACAGACAATACATAAGCAATATATAAGTATGCAAATGTAACGATCGGAAGAGAAAAGCAAGACATTAATAGCATCGATTACATCTAAGTTGAGCGACTCTCGAAACCAAAGAGACATACTACAAGTTCATTAAAGTTTAATTACAACATGAGCCAATCGATGTTTCAGAACTAGACAACTCGACTCAAGGGACGGAGCGTGGATGAAGCCGCCGTCTATCGTGGGAGTCATGAAAGAACGGGCGTTGTCATCCTGCATTTGTAGCATTGTGTCGATGTCACTGTTGGACGGTTGATTTCTGAGGTAGAACTGCCCCGAGGTACGAAGGACGTCTTTATGGATGATTTCCGCAAACTCCGACTGGATGCGAAAGAATTCTTGTCGGAGGTCCGCGTCCTGCATTGCCGACACGCTCGCGGCCCAATCTTGGAGTTTACTCGGTAGCAGAAGTTGATGATGGTCCCGTACGATCGCCCGCATGTGATGGATGGTGTAGTAGGCACCCTTCTGACCGCCAGGCGGCTGCTTGACGCAGCAGAACGTCGTATTGTGGGAGAACACGTGCTTGCCGTACTTACGAATAGGCCTGGTGAAGGTGCCTCCAGATTTGGCGAGCCGGGAGAACATCATCAAGAACCTTCTTGACATTTGTGTAGTCTATGTTCGATCGACGGTCCGGGTCGAAATACGTGGCCATGGAATATTTGGGGCTTAGGAGGATGAGCGTGCAACGTGTGTCACCGCAGAAAACACGGAATGTTAAAAGAAAAAGCGATCGAAATGTAAGAATTCATATGTTACGGGCGGTTGAGGGAGGACTTACTCGGGAAAGTAAGGCACGAGGAAGTTATCCTTATCTTGGTTTGCCGAATGACGCCTTCGAGGTAAGAACTTCGCGACTTGCGGTCCCCAGCGCTGCCCAAGAACTTGGCACGCATGTAGAAGGGGTCGACTATCGCGATGTCCGGGGTCTTGTCGCGAATGATCCGCATCTCCATACTCAGCGAAAATAGCCGAACGAAGGTGTAGTGCAGCGGATGAAGGTTCAACATAAGCGTGGATGTCATCAAAACGCAGGACGATCGTCGCCCGATGGAGTTATCCACAAAGCCCTTGCCCTCGGCACCTTGGCCGCGAAAACCGGGTATGCCACATCCTTCTCTCTGAGACGCTGCTTCTCCAAAGAAAGAACACTGTCATGCAGACTCCGCATAGCACCGGTTGCAGCATTGAGCATATTTGTCGGTAGCATCGCCCTACCTGCCACATGCACCCTCCTCGAGATATCCTGTGGTGAAGGTGGCCCGTCCTGAGCACGGATCGTACTCGGTGCCGGCTGGCTCGCACCCTTCTTAGTCTTTCTTTTGCGTGCCTTCTTCTTCTCCTGTAATGGGACCGAGTTTTGCTCACAGACCGCCTTCTTGAGTGTGTTGGGGCTGATAATATTTCGCACCTCGCCTATCTGAGGCTCGGTGAAGTCGGCAGCTGGAGGCGTCTCCTGAGAGCTGAACGCCAGACGGCGCCTGTTGCAACTTGGCTTCTCCGCGGTGCGAGCTAGATCGCACACGTCTTTTGTTGGGTTTGGTTCTTGAGAAGGAGGCCCCATGAAGTCGCCATCGTACCCATGCTCGGCAAAGTACTGATCGACGTTGCCAAATGTATCATAGTCGTCGTCGTCGTCGTTCTGATCCTGTGCCATATGCATGTTTGGATCCAGTGGCATAGGGATGTCCGGCACCGTTACGGCGGTCTTGCCATGGGGCCGACTTAGCGCCGGCACGACTGGCGGTGTTGTCTTTGGGGTGGTGTCCCCGCCCCAAACGAATCTGGCTCTTCGCCAAAGCGAGGGCCAGCTCGAGGCAGCGCCGAGGGTCATCACGTCATCATCATCGGCCCCGACGGGTCGATTCGGAGGTAACAAGTCGTCGCAGCCTGGCAGCACCAACCAGTTGAACCCTAAACAAGTTGGGTGGCATCCGGTACCGTGGAACAAGGGTTGCCGGTTGAACGATTTTGCCCTTGGCGACATCGACCAACTCGTTGTTCACGAAGTGGAGGAGAGTGCACGAACGTCGGCGGCGCCCTGCGAAAACATGTAGGGCGTCAGGGATGCCCAGTCAAAGGCAAGGAGATGAAGTCCTCGGTCGAGAGAGGCTTAATTAGTTACCGTGATGATGGCGTCGAGCTCGGCTAATGTAGAGGCACCGCCAACGGCGGGCGGCTGACGGAGGGGCCGCTTGCTGCAGAGGTGCCTGCCGGCGTACACGTGGTGCATTAAGCTCCCGTGCGTCCGGAGACACCAATGCCGCCCGCCGAGGCACCAATGGCCCCGCCATCGCATTATGCGAGTTGCTGGCCATGAAGCTAGGAATCGGGGGCGGCCCCTGTTGGCCGCCCGCAATCCACGCACTCAACCCCAAGATCAAGGTAGGCACAAGGGCGGTGATCGTCGCTCCGAGTCGTTGTTCCACTTGCTCTTGGACAATCTCCGGAATCCGCGCCACCTGTGCCTTGAGTTCTTGAACCTCTCGCGCCTGGCTTTCCGAGCTGGTCTTTTTCTCCTTCCGCACACCAGCGGTGTAGTATGACCCCCATTTTGTCGACAAGCCTTTGCCGGCCACACGACCAGCTGATGTCTACTGAGCTTATCCTTGTTCTTCATTACATTCAACCCCCTATTTAGAGTGTGTCCCAAGGGTTGCTCTGAGTCGACCCCGCGCTACTGCTTTCAGTCGCCTGCGGAAGGAATGTGAACCATTTATAAATTCGGCTTCGTCAATTAGAATGCAACCATATGGAGCTAATTACGCGGGTGTGTATTCCTTACCAGAACAAGCTGAAGCTGCCTGGTCTTCGGATCCGTGGTAAGCTCCTTTGTTTTTGGGTCCTTCTTGTACCGGGCCCTGACAAAGTTCCTGGTCTGCTTGTCACCGTATGTATCGAAGAGGGGCGGTAGGCCTTGCTCGGCACGCTCCGCCTCCTCCTTGTCCCATATAGGCTCCGCCACTCTGTAACCGCCGGGACCGAGTGTGTGTTCCCCTATGTTCAGCTCCCGCATTTGTTTCCCCCACTCACTTGATTGGGAGCTTGCGGTGCTCGAGCAATTGATCTTGAAGTCGTTGTAGTCATCTTCGGTGATCGAAGGATTTTTCTCCTTGATCTTCTCGATAACTCTCACCTTTCTCGATCATTCTCTTCACATTGCTTTTCCAAGTAGACAGGGCCTTGCTCATCTTCGTGAGGGCAGCATTGTTCACTTTATTCCCTTTGAGGCTTGTGTTTTCAAATTCAGCGGGGAACTTGTATCGTTCGTGCAGCTTCGTGAAGAGGAGGTTGCGCAAATTCCCTCGGTCAGGATGCCTCAGGTTCTCGGTGTTGATCGAGACGGTGCTCCGGAGAATGCACCCGAGCTGAAGCGAGTACCCCTTGACTATTCGTTCGGGCGCCGTTGGATTCCCGTTGGAGTCCACTTCAGTAACTTCCTCCTTGAGGGTGCGGAGCACGATCAGGCACCGGTCCTTCCGTTGCCTCTTCGGTTGGCTGCCATCTGTGCGTGCGCCGCCATCATCAGTGGTGGAATCCTCGGCGGCACCATCAGTGGTGGCATCAGTGGGGTCATCCTCGGCGGTACCATCAGTGGTCTCAGGATCGGTGGGGAAGGCGGCGGCCTCATACAAGTGAGGTTGTTCCTCCATCTCCTGGGACAACTCCCAGAATGCCTTGCCGCCCAAACCCCCGGCCTCATCGTTGTGGGCCATGTTTCTCTCTAAATAGAAACAAAGTTTGGTCAAAAAGTTGGTTATTGTCAAGGAACAAGATCATGGTCTCATCATTTAGGGTTTGTCGACACCGAGGCATCCTAAAAGCTAAGCTTTTATCATTGAGGGTTTTTCGACGACGAGGCACCCTAAAAGCCTAAGCTTTCATCATTTCGGTTTTTATCGACCCCGAGGCACCCGAAACGCCAAGCATTAGTCACAAGTACGCCGGGCAGTTGATCCTACTTAATTAACTACTAAGATACCCGGCCCATGCATTAGTCACAAGTACCCCATATGTCCTATTTTTAGCAAAGTCATGCTAAAATTCACGGAAAATTTCAGCATGAGCTTTGCTGAAAATAGGACATATGGAGTACCTGAATTTGCCGGAACGGAAGTTAATCGACATTCCGGCAAACTCAAGGGCCTCTCGGGGTACCTGCAAAATCATTATCCCAGCGTAATGAAGTCGCCAATGGGTCATTTCAGAAGATCACAATGAGACTACCCCTTGACAATTGTACTGAACCCAACTCAAGACTTTTGTCATGGGATTCCACAAGCCCACATTGGTAACAATTGTACTTCAAACATGCTGTTACCGCCAACGACAACTTCTGAGCGGAGTTAGCAGAGAAGAAAAAGCACTATAGACGTTCATCTAAAAACTCTTAAATGGCACAATGCAGAATCGTAAGCAAGATAGCAGGTGAAGCAACTACATCATACATTAGCAGCAGTTCATAGCAAAACTAGATGAATGTTTGGCCTCTTGATAAAAAACCATACATCAGCAGCATCACATACATCATACAGGATACAACAGCAATTGATCAGCAGCATGTTGATGACTTCTAATTTAACAAAGTATCCTATTATTTTACCCTAATGAGACTAACCAACTGTTGAGGAGTTTGGCATATCTTCATTTTGCACCACAAATATAGCACCACAAATATACTTTTGCTTGCAAGGCTACATGTCTGAATTTTGACTGCATTCCAACCACCTCAGCACATAATTAAAAAACATAACCAAGAATCACCTTCCACGTGGCTTCTTCTCTTTAGCCTGGCTTCCTTCCGCAAAGTGGGCAAATACTTCTGTCTGCTGCAGTAGGTACTTCAGTCGCCCTTTCCCTTCTTGTTCTGTGATCAAAACCACGATGAGAATTCAATACACACCAAAGAATATCATATACAAGAATTGCAGAAATTAAACAAGGTCAGACCCACACTATCTATTCTTTCTTCATGGAAGAATATCATATACAAGCACGAATTTTGTTCCCATTTATATAGCAACAAATATTTATACACTCATATAGCAGCACTAAGTATATTGCACTTAGAAGATGATTTGCTTTTACATCCCACCCAACTTAACAATCTAGTAGAGTTGTGATTTATTAATATTGTCTTTCCTTGCAGGTTCATGTCAAGTCGATCGAGGATTTCGCGCAGCTGGGTTGTTTCGATGAGAACCAAGACAAGCAGCAGCTCACCAAAGCTTCTTCTACCCAGCAGCAACCCACTAAACCCTTTTCTACCCAGCCGCAACCCGCTAAAGCTTCTTCCACCCAGCTACCGGCCAGAGGGCACCAAGGCCTCAGCCTCTCAGGTTTGTGTTGCGATCCTCTCCTGCGTGCACCTTGTCGAGCACAGCACTGACTCGCTGACCCTTTTCTACCTCCACTATGTGCTAACCTTGCTCGTGCGACGAAATAGCTGTTAGTAAGATCCTAGCTCTCTCTTTTCTTAGAAATAATAAATCGCCAAGCAGGAATGAAAAGATTATTTGATTGAAGAAACCACCATGGCAGCAAATAACTGAACCTTCACTCTGTTTTAACTGAAAATATATTTGAAAAAAACTTTTACACGTGTGAAAATCTTCTCTACAGGTGGAAGAACACATCAAACACAGTGCAAAAACTAAACCCTTGCACTCTGTCAAAACTAGAAGAAAATGAACATATATTCCTATACAGTGCAAAAACTAAATATATGCCCATATTTAAGTCCGAACGTTACGTTCTTTTAATTGAAGAAACTAAACATTTGATTATATTCAGTGTAGAAAGAGAGTTTATAATATTTTGAAGTGGACAAACTGAAGATTGGATTTTTTAAGTGCAAAAACTGAAGATATTGTGCAAAACGTTATTGTGCAAAACGTTTACATTAACTCTGTGTAAGTGCAAGTGATGAAAATCTGCTCTCCTTATGAGAAAAAAACTGAATACATGCCCTGTTTATCTGAAGAATTGAATGAACATTGGCCCCGAAGCATTTTCTTGACTAAACTGTGCTCGTAATCCAATTTATGGCCTAATCTACTCAGATTTTACTCAATGACCATGTGCCCAGAGAAAAGGGGAAGAACAGAAGAGGAGGAAGAGCGTACCACGTCTGTAGTCGGGCTAAGCTGTCGCCGGTGACGGTGGAGACGAGGCTAGCTGACCGACGCGGCAGCCAAATGGTGACCAGAACAAACTGATGTGCAGATAACCTGTAGATCAAACCCATCTCACTATCATCTTTAACAGATTAGAAACAAGAGGAACACCGTAAGTTAATGAGCCAAAACCGAAAGACTTTGAGTTAGCAATTTAGAATGATCCTATATGGCATTGAGTTACCAATTTGGAATGATCCTATATATGACATTTGTGCAAAACACATAATATGCAGATGGTAAGGATGACCAGAACAAACAAACTGAAGTACACAAAGAGATTAAACCATCACAAGATCATCTGAAACTCAACTTAGTACTGTAAGTATATCATAACAGAGGAATAACCAAATAATCATTGGAGTGAGTTTATGGCATCCTAACACACACGCTTAGTCCTGTGCCTGATCATTAAACACACACGCTTTCAAACAACTGAACAACAATACTTGTATGCATGGATAGGATGATTCAGAGTAAAAACTGGAAGTGAATTAAGCCATCTAAACGATGGCGATGCATGCAGGAGCAAAATTAGCACAAGCAAACAGTGGGAACAGAGCAATGAGAAAATGAATCAAATTAGCACCAAAAATCATTCAAGTCGTCTTTGGATAAGCTAGGCAACATCCATTCGGTGCCAAAATGTGATCGAAGTAGAACACAGTACTCATCACCACGACTGCCCAATCTCTAATCTGAAACTCTATGAACTAAACAAGTGCTCAATCTCTCATCCGAACCACTACGCACTACTAGCAGTAAATCCACCATGGCTAGAAACATAACAGAGCAAAACGATCGGAACGACTCACGCTTCACTCGCCGGGGCGGCGTCAGGCGGGCGGCGTCAGGCGTCGGGGGCAGGGTCGAGGCGGCGGGCAAGGCGTCGGGCGTGGCGGCGTCGAGGTGGAGTCGGGCGGGGCAGCCGAGGCGGCGGGCAGTGGCGTCGGGAGAGGAGAGGGAAGGGATCTAGAGGCGAGGGAGAGGGCGAGGGAGAGGGAAGGCGAGGAGAGGCGAGGGAGGGAGAGGGCGAGGCGAGGGCGGTGGGTCAGGGCAGCGGCGGCGGGCGGTGGATCGAGAGGGAGAGGAACTGGCGGGGGAGAGGGAAGGGGATCGAGGCGAAGGGGGAGAGGGCAGGGGGGATCGGGCACAATACTAATGGCGCACCTCACCGTGGTGCGCGATTAGCATGTCCACACTAATGGCGCACCTCACCGTGGTGCGCCATTAGTATTTTTTTTTATTTCAACTCGAGCAGAAAGGTTATGTAGTACCAGAACCTATCCATGTCAAGCCCACTCTACTAGCTCGACTGGTCAGCCGCCAGTTCTCACACCAGGAGGTCTTGTGTTCGACTCCCAGGCTCCACAAATTTTTTTTTAGCATTTAAAAAGCTGTTTGATACTTATTTATGTTTAAATATGTTCAAACTTGTTTAAATAATAACAGTAATTTTTTTTATAAGATAGTAGCATTTAAAAAGCTGTTTCATACTTATTTTTTTTATTAGGCGGTGCTGGGTGCGGGGTCGGCGGCGGTTGAGTAGGGAATCGAGGTGCGGGGGTCGGCGGCGGCCGTGGATCGGGTGGGTGCTTTCGGCGAGGGGACGGATCTGGCGAGGTCGGATAGCGATCGAGATGGAGGGATCGAGGTGGGCTCCACAAATTTTTTAGCATTTAAAAAGCTGTTTGATACTTATTTGTGTTTAAATATGTTCAAACTTGTTTAAATAATAACAGTAATATTTTTTTATAAGACAGTAGCATTTAAAAAGCTGTTTGATACTTTTTTTATAAGGCGGTGCTTGTGAGGTGCGGGGGTCGGCGGCGGTTGAGTAGGGAATCGGCGGTGCGGGGGTGGCGGCGGCAGTGGACTGGGGTGTGCTTTCGGCGAGGGACCGGATCTGGCGAGGTGGGATAGCGATCGAGATGGAGGGGATCGAGATCGAGTGTCCATGAAATTTAAAAATATTCATGATAGTTCAAAAGTACCCATGAAATACAATCGAGAAATGAAGGCTACGATTTAAATACAATCGATCTTAGCAAGCTATCTGTTCACAATCTTCTTGCCCTTCTTTTTCGCAAATGGAGTTCTTCTGTGGAACAGACGTCCTTTAGGTAGGGTGGTCCTGCTTCTTCTTGTGGTGTATGCTGCTACTTCATCATCGTCGTCATGTTCGATCCTCGGGTCGCCGTACTTGTCGAAGTCTTGCTCATTGGCTACTCCATCCATTCCGATGATCTTCCTTTTGCCTCTCCTCACGACAACACGACCGGGCTTTGGCGGGTCGGTAATGAAGAAGCATTGGTCCACTTGGGAAGCCAGTACCCATGGCTCATTTTTTAGCGGTGACGTTTGCGCCCATGATCTTGGATTTGGCTTCGGGTATAACCATGGTGGTGAAATACCGGTCTTCTTTTATGACGTTCTTGGCCCATCGACACGGAACATCGGGACCTTCTCTCCAGTAGCTCAGCTCCCAGATCTCCTCGATCCTTCCGTAGTATCTGTCCTTGTCGTTACGGTGTAGGATTCCATCGTTACCCGGAGTTCTGATAACCATCGCTCTTCATGTCCTTGGCCTCGGTGTAGAATGTGTAGCCGTTGATATAAATGCGCCTCATACGTCATCAGGTTGTGCTCGGCGCCGTGTAACAAGGCGAATATGAGTTGTTCTTCCGCGGAAGAATCCTCATGTAAAGGGTACGACAGAAGCTTCTGCTTGAACCAACGCGTGAAACATGAGTTGTGCTCTTTGAGTGTATCTCCGTCCGTCCTCTGTTGACCTCGGTCATTGTACGTCTTTTTAATAAAGGTTTTGTGCTCTACCACCCAAGGATCGACCACGTCTATGTGTTGTAGCGCCGACTAGGTTTGCTCTTTCAAAGTCGGCGAGTCGACCCTCGAAGTCGACATGCATTTCGCGGCGACCCTCACGGTGACCCCATCCAGCGAGCCTGCCGAGGTGCCTGTTGACGGGCAGACCAACGGGGTTCTCGATGCCTAGATAATTCGTGCAGTAGAAGATGCACTCTTGGGTCAGAAAGCCCCTCCCTGAGGGTAGTCATTTCCGGTCTTCTTGGCCTTTTTGCCTTTGCGACGACTTTCTGTGTCCTGCTTCGCCTCATCATCATCATCATCATCATCATCATCATATATAGCGTGAAGCTCCTCCCTGATGCCCATTGATTTCAAGTCTGCCCTTGCTTTCGGCCCATCTTTGGTCCTCTCTGGCATGTTGAGCAGGGTACCAAGCAGACTCTCGCACACGTTCTTCGTGATATGCATGACATCAAGGCTGTGAGGCACACGGTGGATCTTCGATGCAAGTCCCAGAAAACAGACCTCGTTTTCCATACCTTCAGCAGCGGCTCTGGCGCCTTTCGCTTCTTTCCCGGCTCTGGCGCCTTTTCACTACTAGAAAAACCCCAACTAATGGCGCACCTATTATGGCTATTAATGGCGCATCTGTGGTGCGCCATTAATATCACGCCATTAGTAATTTTTACTAATGGCACCACATTGCGCGCCATTAGTATACCGTATACTAATGGCGCACCATGTATAGCCCACGGTGCGCCATTAGTATCTGGTATACTAATGGCGCACCTAAATTTTTTTAATTTTTTTTTCAATTTTTTCTTAATCTCAGTTCACTATGGCTTAATCTCGGGTCAATATGCTTAATCTCAGGTCAAATCGCACTCCGTGGTCAAACTTCCCGAAAGGTCACCCATCCTCACACTACTCCAGCCCAAGCACGCTTAACTTCAGAGTTCTATCCAACCCCAGCAACAGCTCACTTCACAGGCACTTGTTGATATATCTAGCATATCAATCATGTTATACCTTATTGATGTCTAGGACTTTGTTCATGTTAATGACTATGATGAAATTTTGAAAAATATTTCAAACTTCTCGATCATATTACGTATCATTTTTAAAAAAATCAAAAAAAAATTTCAAAACCAATTTTTTTTGAAATTTTTTGAATTTTTTGCCGCTACATCTTGAAAGGCCCGTAACTTTTTTTCTGTTAGGTTTTTGGGGATTTTGAAAATGTTTAACGGGGTTCCCCCCGTTAAATTTGGATGTAACTTTTCGAGTAGATGATTTTTCATATAAAAAACTTTTTCATCCGGGGGTGCATTCGGTGGAAGGTGGCCAAGTTACTAATGGCGCACCGTGGGAGTGGTGCGCCATTCCGACGACGTACCGTGGAAGGTGGAAGGTGGCCAAGTTACTAATGGCGCACCGTGGGGTGGTGCGCCATTAGTAGTTGTTCAACTACTAATGGCGCACCACTCATGATCGCCATTAGTAGTTTTGAAAAAAATAATAAAAAAAAAAGATTTTCTTTTGATTTTTTTTTTAAAAAAACTTAGTAATGGCGCACCAGTGGAAAGTGCGCCATTACTAGTTAAAACTAGTAATGGCACACCACCCCAAGGTGCGCCATTAGTAACAAAAAAATTTCTTATGTTTTTTTCCAAAACTACTAATGGCGCACCACACACCAGGTGCGCCATTAGTAATATATTACTAATGGCGCACCGAGACATGGTGCGCCATTAGAATATACTAATGGCGCACCACATCACAGGTGCGCCATTAGTAGCCATTCCATCTATAGCCCTTTTTGTAGTAGTGTTTGCTTCTTTCCCGGCAGTGGGCAGTCTATCCAATTTTTCAACAGCTTGTCTATTTCCTCACAGCTCCTCGTACACGGGCGTTTTCGGGGTTCGGTTTCACCATCGAACAGATCCTTGCGTTTCCTCCACGGGTCATCGTCGTGAAGCCACCTTCGATGTCCCATGAACACGGTTTTCGAAGACCCGGGATCTCTATCTAGCTGGCGATACGTTGTGTCATCCATGCACCTTACGCATCCAGAAAATCCGTGGACTACCTGCCACGCGAGATATCCGTAACCGAGATAGTCGTGCACCGTCGTGAGCAGTGCGGCTCTCATAGGGAAATATTCTTTTTCTGCGGCGTCCCACGTATTGGCTGGCGTTTTCCACAGCGTGTCAAGCTCCTCTTTCAGCAGCCCCAGATACAGATTGATGTCGTTCCCTGGTTGTTTCGGCCCTTCAATTAGCATACTCATGTGAATGTACTTCCTCTTCATGCACAACCAGGGGAAGGTTGTATATCCACACAAACACAGGCCAGGTGCTATGTGTGCTTCTCTGGCTGCCAAACGGATTGACTCCATCGGTGCTCGCGCCAGCACGATGTTCCTTGGATCGTTCCCAAATTCCGAGTCTTGAAGTTCAACGCTTGCCACTGGCTCGCATCCTTAGGGTGACTCAGCATCTTGTCTTTTTATCTATCTCCGGATCATTTGCGTCATCTTCCCGCTTCTTCTCCTCCCTATCCGCGTGCCAACGCAGGAGCTTTGCTACCTTAGGGTCCGCGAAATAGCGCTGCAGACGAGGAGTGATCGGAAAGTACCACACCACTTCTTGTATCGAGTGACGCCGCACACCGGACATATGGTAGACTCCGCGTGCTCGTCCCGATAAATGATGCAATTGTTCATGCACACATGGTATTTTCACGTGCGGTAAATCGAGAGGACACACGATTTTCTTCGCCTCCTCCAAACTGGTCGGGCACTTGTTCCCCTTGGGAAGACGTTCGTGCCAGAATGACATGTTCTCGTCGAAGCATGCATCGGTCATTTTGAGTTTTACCTTCATCTCCAGAGCCATGAGCGTTACTTTCAGGCGGGTATCCTCGGCCTGCATCCTTCATACAATCGAGTAACCGCGTCTAACTCAAGTTGATCCATCTTGGCTTTCTCTCGGGCGGCAGCTCTTGCGTTATCCGTCGCTTGAGAAGCAGCTCTTGAATATGAGGGTCCTGCACCCAGCCCATCGATGGTCCAGCGTAAATGCGCTCCGCCGGCATCATCATCTTCATGATCATGCCCGTCGCCTGCTCCGGCATCTTCCTCATCATCATGTCCTGCATCTTCTACATGATGACTGTGTACAGCATCACAGTCGTGATCATCTCCTGGGGATTCTTCGTCTTCTCGCCCGCTCGAGCCGCGGTGGTTGTCTTGCTGCCCTTCCTCATTTCTTGCCCGGCCCGCATGGACGACTTTGTAGTCATCTTCATCACCTTGCCACCGATAGCCATCCATGAAACCACGCAACAGCAGGTGGTCCCGCACCTGCCCGGAATCCGGATCCGCAATAAGGCTCTTCAGCTTGCATCTTCGACACGGACATCTTATCTCCGTCTCGTTCTTTTGAAGCATCTCGGCCTTCGCGGACCTCAAAAACCTATTCACGATGCCTTCGGTCATCGTATGCGGACCATGGTCGCCTGCGGGGTAGAGCAAAACGATATTTTAGAACCAAACAAAAATTTGGCATGACTTTCCCTAAAAATAGGACCAAAAAGAATGCTTAATGCCAAAATTCTCCCCGAAACGGAAATGAATCAACATTCCGGCAAAATATTGGCAACTATCGCATTTCAAATACCGGTACACCTCCAAACACAAACACATATGCAACACCACAAACATATGCAACACCACGAACATACATAGATCTAGCTAGGCCGTAAAAAGTGCATGTGCACATTGTTGTAGGGAGAACAACCTAAATATAGCTTCCCGTTACTTACCTATTAAAACAAGGTAATTTAACCACTTAATTTGAATGAATCTATGGTGGAAATGAGGTGAAAAAGAGGAGGCACCGAGACAAGGAGGAGGTGGAGAGAATGAAGTGGGGAGAAAGTGAGTGTGTGGGTAGGAGAGGCTGTCCCAAATATCTTGTTGCTGCCCACTTACTAATGGCGCACCTCTTGCATGGTGCGCCATTAGTAGTTACAACTACTAATGGCGCACCCAAGCAGGATGCGCCATTAGTATGTTTGGATAGGCGCACTAGTTCAAAAAAAATTCTATACTAATGGCGCACCCGTCCTGGTGCGCCATTAGTATTACAACTACTAATGGCGCACTGGGCAGGATGCGCCATTAGTAAGTTTGAATAAGCGCTAGTTCAAAAAAATTCTATACTAATGGCGCACCCACTGCAGTGCGCCATTAGTAGTTAGAACTACTAATGGCGCACTCTGGCAGGATGCGCCATTAGTATGTTTGAATAGGCGCACTAGTTCAAAAAAAAATTCTATACTAATGGCGCATCCGCTGCCTGGTGTGCCATTAGTAGTTACAACTACTAATGGCGCACTTGGGAAGGATGCTCCATTAGTATGTTTGGACAGGCGCACTAGTTAAAAAAAATTGATACTAATGGCGCACCCTTTGCCAGGTGAGCCATTAGTAGTTTAAACTCTAATGGCGCATCAGATTATGGTGCGCCATTAGTATATACTAATGGCGCACCAGCTTTCTGGTGCGCCATTAGTGTCAACCCCATCTATAGCCCTTTTTCTAGTAGTGTCTTCGGGGCTGAAGAATTTGAAGCAGCTGATGCTTTCCTTTTCTTCACTGCAGCTCGCTCTGCAACCTTGGTCTTCTTCACATCTGATGCAGATGGAAGGATAGAAGTTGGTGTAGGCACAGGAGGAGCTGAGGAATCTGTTTGAATTTCCTCGGTATGGCCAGATGCAGATTGCCACGACTTCTTGATTTCTTCAGGCGCACCACTAGTGGATGCCCTGGCAATTTCATCAGCGGCTGGAATGGAGTCATCATCCCTGGAACTAGCATTGTCTTCAGTAGGCTGAAAATCATCAGCGGTGCTGGCATGTTCTTCAGTAGGTTGAGCGGAGGCTCTAGCCTGAGGAATTTCTTGTTGCGTTGGGGCTGCAACATTTGTGAACTTCTTTGTCAGATTGACAAATCTGACTTTGGCTCCTTGCCAATCAGCATAATAGGCATCAAAGTCATCACTGAGGGCTTTGATTTCAGACTGGATCTTGAGGAGTTCCTCAGTTGTCATTCTGACAACGTTTTTCCTCAGGAACTTCTCTTTCCTGAACTGAGCCTTCTTGATCTGCCTTGCCTTCTCAAATTTCCATTTCTCTTCAGAGATGAAATGGGTCAGCATGTGACTTTGTCCAGGAGTCAAATGAAAATCAGGCATAGGTGTCTCTGGATCCTTGTGCCATAGATCAATGTATTCAAGGATCGCCCTTGGATCCAAAAGCGATGTACAGAGTGTGCCTTTGGCTCTAGCGGCCCTAACTTGTCGGTCTCTGATGATTTCCGCAAGTTCATCATCATCAGCTTCATCGTCAGATGGCACTTCGAACGCAACATGTTTCTTCTTCGTACTTGGCCGAGGACCTCGTCCAGCAGTTGCCTTAGTCTTCAGCAGTGTGGGGCTGATGAAGAATTTGGTGCAAGTGAGGAACTTCTTTGAGACACCAGAGGCAATAGAGATGCCTGCAGTCCTTTGGCACGTGGCGGATGCCGCAGTCTTTGAGGACTTTGGAGGAGCTGCTGAGGACTTTGGAGGAGCTGCTGAGGATTTGGGAGGAGCAGGAGCAGCATGAGGAACTGGCCGTGAGGGCATTGAAGATTCTGGCCGTGAGGGCACTGTTGGTGAAGCACATGGCTTGTGCGCTGGCTTCTTTGCCATTGATTTTCTGGGCTTGACAGGGGCCTCAGTGGCAGCAGCAGTAGCAGAGTCTTCATTGAATTTCCTCACTGCTTCTTTGGCTTGTCTCGCCAACTTGGCTTGGCGCTTGGCCCATTCTTCAGGAAAGTCCTCACCACGCTTGATGCTGGTGGGGTCAGCTTCTTGGCCAGGTGCCAATGGAGCTCTTGGGCATGGAGGATTCAATGCAAATTTATTCATGTACTTTGGAGTAACATACATGTACTCCGTCCATTCCCATGCCCATCTCCTTTCAATCCTCTGAATGCGCACCTTGCGCTGATTTTTGTTTTCCTTGCCAAACTTGGCTTCATCAGGTGTGCAATAGTCAGCATAGATGTCCTCAGGTATCTCAAAAGCAGTCATGACCTCAGGCCTCTTTCCTCCTTTCCGTGGCTTCTTTCCTTCTGCCATATTCTTCAGCTGAGGAATTTGAACAATCGAATTCTCTGAAGAAGTATGCAACTTTTCTTCGAGGAACGCTGCAAATGAGTTAAGTTGATGAGAACCTAGTGATTCAGCAGTGGACATGAGTACCTGTGAACAGAGTATAGTTGCGAGGAATTTGGAGAGGTCATATGCGTTCTCAGAAGGTTTTTCAAAAAGAACTAGTTTGAGGAATTTGACCAGATGAGCCTTGAAGAATTTCACTAAGCGATCTTTGTCTTAGGTTCCAGAGTTGTATAGATCGAGGATCCACACAATTGAGGAATCTTGAAGAAAAATCATTGCTTAGAGAAACGAATCAAGAGCGTATTTTGTTTGAGGTGTTCATATGTGTGAAGATTTGAAGAATAAACACCTTTGAAGATTTTCAGGAAGGTTTGAGAATCAAAGCGAGTAATAAAAGTAACTTTTAATTACCCGAACTGAAGAACACGACGAACTGAGAAGTGTAGATTAGAAGTTCGTCAGTTCAGATCTCCCACGCCCTAACTCGGCGGAGGAAGACAGCTACGGCGGCGGCGGAGTGAAGATTTCCGCGGTCGGCGACGAGGTCGAGGCAGTGAAGCTCTTCACCGGCGACGATGGAGTAGCGGCGGCGCTAGGGTTTGAGAAGCTCGAGTGAGAGAGAGAGCGGTCGAGCGGAGTAAAGGCAGTGAGGAAGGGGAGAGGGGGTATATATAGCCACGGTGAAAAATTGTTCGCCCGAAGATTTTGGACGAACGTGCCCCTGACCCTTCTCATTCGCTTGACATGTGTCACCCACGTACTGAAAAGTGGAGATCGTGTTAGATCGTGGGTGAATAGATAAGCCTATCGTAGGAAGCGGAACGGTTTGAGCGGCAAGGCTGAAAATTTGGATAAGATAAGTTAAAAGTTCCGTTCGCAATTCTTCAGCTGACAAGGACACAGTGAAGATTTTGAACGAGTTTCAAATAGAACGCGCATGAAGAATTTGTGAATAGATTGGGTTGAGTATAGCATAGAGGGGGAAGGGTCCGATCACATTCACTTAGCAGAAAAAGCAACTTGAAGAAATAGCCATAAGTGAATGTTGTAGAGGACATAAACCCATATATATATATATAGTCAATGAAGAAAGACAACAGAAACAGTGAAGATTTTGCAAAGTTGAAGAATTTGAAAAACTGAAGAATTTCAAAACTGAGGAAAAACTCAAATTGAAGATTTTCAACTTTGGTGGTGGTGTGACCCACCGTATAAGAATGATGATTTCAGACACCGTGTACAATTGTTGTAGTGTTCTGAGAATCAAATTCTTCATTAATTTCTTCACACTTAGAGTGTTATTCTTCATTGATTGAAGAAAAACGTTCTTCATGTGTTGCACATCTAAGTCATCAATTTTGCATAAGTGTCAGGATGTGTGTCCTTTTTAAAGAACATTCGAAGATTCTAAGATATTTAGCTTACACCGAAACTTGCTAAATCTATTCTCATCCAAGGGCTTTGTGAAGATATCGGCTAGCTGTTCTTCAGTCTTCACATGATCAATAAAGATGTCGCCCTTCAACACATGATCACGAAGAAAATGATGACGAATCTGAATGTGCTTTGTCTTCGAGTGCTGAACTAGGTTGTGAGCAATCTTGATGGCACTCTCATTGTCACAGAAGAGAGGCACATTCTTCACGTTGACGCCATAGTCCTTGAGAGTTTGCTTCATCCACAGCAATTGAGCACAGCAAGAACCAGCAGCAATGTACTCAACCTGCGATGAAGCGGTGATACATAGTTCTGTTTCTTCGAGGACCAACAGATCAAAGATCGTCCGAGGAAATGACAAGTACCAGATGTTGACTTGCGGTCCACACGATCACCAGCATAGTCAGAGTCAGAATATCCAATGAGATCAAAAGTAGAGCCCTTGGGGTACCATAATCCTAGTGTTGGTGTGTGAGCTAGATATCGAAGAATATGCTTCTGACCTTATGGTGTGATTCCTTCGGTGTAGCTTGGAATCGGGCACACATGCAAACACTAAGCATTGTATCTGGCCTAGATGCACATAAGTACAATAAAGAACCAATCATGGAGCGGTATACCTTGTGATCGAAGTCAATACCATTTTCATCGATTGCATAGATGGCCATTTGTGGGCATAGGAATTTTAGCGCCTTTGCAATCTTGCATGCCGAATTTCCTCGAGAACATCCTTGAGGTATTTCTCCTGAGATATGAATATGCCATTGTGTTGTTGTGAATTTGAAGACCTAAGAAGAATTTCAACTCTCCCATCATAGACATTTGATATTGTTCACTCATCATATAGGCAAATTCATCACTATAACGTTGGTCAAGATCTGACAAAAGATAATATCATCAACGTATATTTGGCACACAAACAGTTCACCAGCATAAGATTTAGTAAAGAGAGTAGGGTCGAGTGAACCGGGTGTGAAGTCATTCTTCACGAAAAATTCCTTCAAAGTATCATACCATGCCCGAGGGGCCTGCTTGAGGCCATAGAGGGCCTTGTTGAGTCTAAAGACTTTGTCAGGATTCTTTGGATCTTCAAAACCTGGAGGTTGAGCAACATATACTTCTTCCTCAAGCTTACCATTGAGGAATGCCCTTTTCACATCCATTTGATATAAAGTGATATTATGATGGTTAGCATAAGCAAGCAATATGCGAATAGCCTCAAGTCTAGCAACAGGTTCAAAAGTCTCATCGAAATCAATTCCTTCAACCTGTGTGTAGCCTGGAGCTACAAGTCGTGCCTTATTCCTCACCACAAGGACATTTTCATCTTGCTTGTTGCAGTAGATCCACTTTGTGCCAATGATATTATGCTTACGAGGATCTGGACGTTTGACCAGTTCCCAGACGTTGTTGAGCTCGAACTGATGTAATTCTTCTTGCATGGCCTGAATCCACTCAGGCTCCAGAAATGCTTCATCTACCTTAGTGGGCTCTGTGATAGAGACAGAAGCATAGTGCCCACAAAAGTTAGATAAATGTGAAGCTTTTGAGCGTGTGAGAGGACCTGGTGCTTCAATGTCATCGATGATCTTGTCAACTTGCACTTCTTTTGCAACACGAGGATGAGCTGGTTGTCGTCGAGGAATTTGATCAGCATTTTCTTCAGCACCATTTTCTTCAGCATTATCTTCAGGTGCATCAGCTCGACGTTCTTCACGTTCTGGAATGAATTCTTCAGCAGATTCTTCAGTAGGAATGACATCCTCAGTTGCCTTGAACTTGATAGATTCCTCAGGTGCTGGTTCATCTATCACAGAAGGTAGGTGCTCTCTTTGCGAGCCATTAGTTTCATCGAACCGCACATCTACAGTTTCAACAATCTTGTAAAGAACATTGTTGAAGACTCTGTAGGTGTCTTGAGTCCTTTCCATAACCAAGCATAAAACCTTTATGTGCTTTCGGTGCAAATTTAGCATTGTGATGAGGATCTCTAATCCAGCATTTAGCACTGAAGACTTTGAAATAACTCACATTGGGTTTCTTGTCAGTGAGGAGTTCATAGGCAGTCTTCTTGAAGAATTTGTGAAGATATACTCTGTTGATGATGTGGCACGCGGTATCAATTGCATCAATCCAAAAACGACGAGGCGTTTTGTATTCATCAAGCATAGTGCAGCCATCTCAACAAGAGTTACATTCTTGCGCTCCACGACGCCATTTCTTTGAGGAGTATAGGGAGCAGATAACTCATGAGTAATACCAAGTTCATCAAGATAGTCATCAAGACCGGAATTCTTGAACGCAGTTCCATTGTCACTCCTGATGTGCCTTATCTTCACACCAAAGTTGGTTGAAGCCCTTGAGGAAAATCGTTTGAAGACTTCCTGCACTTCATGTTTGTAAGTAACAATGTGTACCCATGTGTAACGAGAGTAATCATCAACAATAAAAAAGCCATATAGAGATGCATCATTAGTGACTGCTGAGTAATGATTAGGACCAAAGAGGTCCATGTGAAGCAATTCGAATGGACGAGTAGTGGTCATGATAGTGTTCGCTGGATGCTTGGCCTTGGTCATTTTTCCAGCTTCACAGGCTCCACACAAGTGATCCTTGAGGAATTTGACATTCTCAATGCCAATGACATGATTCTTCTTCATGGCGTGTGCAAATTCCTCATGCCTGCGTGACCAAGTCGTCGATGCCATAGCCAGCCTTACGAAGCTTTTGCAAGTAGACACATGGCTGGTTGTGGTCTGTAGAGAAATCAACAATATACAAGTCTCCTCTCCTAAAGCCTTCGAAGACTTTGGAATTGTCAACTTCCATAATCACAACACAACGATACTTGCCAAAGACAACAACCATATCAAGATCACAAAGCATTGAGACTGACATGAGGTTGTATCCTAAGGACTCAACAAGCATGACTTTGTCCATGTGTTTGTCCTTAGAGATCGCAACCTTACCATGTCCTAATCCCTGTCTTTTGTCTTTGTCAGCTAAGATGATATGCTTCAGTTGTGACGGTGATATTGGAGCATCCATCAATAGGTTCTTGTCACCAGTCATGTGATTTGTACATCCACTATCGAGGACCCACTCATTGGCCTTGGGTTGATCATCCTACAGATGAATTAGTGCAACTTGCGATATCATATACTTCATTAGTGAAGAATATGATATCAATTTCATCAGATGAATTTCATCAAGCAGTAAAACAGATATAGCAGTATGAGGACGTGTGAAATGAAAGTTCATTTCTTCGTGATTAGCCTGCGTCCTTTCAGGCAATGTTGTCAGGTCTCCAGCAAATTCTTCAAACGTTAGAGCATGTCTGGAGACCTGACCCTGCAGAGGAAATTAGTTCTTTTTCTTCACCACCCACATCTGAAGGGGTGGCAAAGAGTTCATCACTCTGCGAGCTCCATATGAGAATGGTGGCATAGAGGCCAATCCATTTCGTTTCACATAAGAGGGGTTAGGGTAAGCATATGAATGGTGGCATAGAGAAATTCTTCGAGGACTTATGAACATATTGGTTTGAATAATAATGCACATATTCATAGCCCTTAGCTCTACCTGTGAAATAGAGTTGTTAGCACGATGATAATCATATGAGGACTTTGATCCTTTTGAGGAATTTGATCCACGTGAGGAATTTGGTCCGTATGAGGACTTGGATCCATATGAAGAATTTGGTCCATATGAAGAGTTTGATCTGGGGTTCCTATTCTTCATAGGTGGTGTCATGAGGACATTCACCTGAAGACTTTCAAGGCATTTCTTGGGAACCCAGATTTTCTTCATAGGAGAACTATTCCTGCAGTTAGTGCCAACATATCTAGCAAATACTTCACCATTCTGATTTTTAAACAGTTTATAGTTGGAGTCAAATGACTCATAAGAAGAATGAGGAGATTCACATGTAAAGCCAGATAAGTTAGATGGATCAACTGGAGGTCCCTTTGCAGCAACCCATGAGGTTTTGGGGTACTGCTCAGGCTTCCAATATGTTCCATCAGCATTGAGTTTCCTCTCAAAGGCAATACCCTCTTTCCTAGGGTTCCTATTGAGAATCTGGTTTTTAAGCACATCACAAAGAGTCTGATGCCCTTTGAGGCTTTTGTACATGCCTGTCATGTACAATTCCTTCAGCCCTGCATCATCGTCGTGATACTAGCAATGTCCTCAGATGAGGAATTAGTGATAGTAGAGGCAGGTGAAGAATTTGTAACAGTTGAAGCATTTGAACATTCAGGTGAAGAATTAGCAGATTCACGTTCAATGCACTTTAAGCATGGAGGAACAAATTCTTCCTGGGAAGCGCTGATTTGTTGAGCAAGTAATGAATCGGCGCTCCTTCTGAAGATCTTCATAACACACACTTAGCTTCTCAAGATCTTGCTTTCTTTGAAGAAATTCATAAGAAAGCTTCTCATGATCTGACAAGAGAGTGTTATGATGACCTTGGAGGCTGTCAAACCTAGACTGAAGTCTCTGAAGATTTTCAGTCAGGGCTTTGGTGCGATCCATTTCTTCACCCAACATATCATCACTTTTATCTAGCATGTTTTGAACCTTTTCAAAAGCCCTTTGTTGTTTTACAGCAATCTTAGCAAGTTTAGAGTAGCTGGGCTTGAGATCTTCATCAGATTCATTTTCACTAGATTCAGAGGAGGTATATTTGAGTACCTTGGCACCCTTTGCCATGAAGCAATAGGTGGGAGTGTAGTCATCACTATCTTCATCAGCTTTGTCGATGAAGTCATTTTCTTCAGAGTTGAAGATGGACTTGCTGACGGATGCAGTAGCGAGAGCCAGACTCGCCACACCAAACTCGGACTCCTGTAATGCCTCATCTTCCTCATGTTCCTCAGATTCAGCTTTAGGGTCCATTTCCTTGCCAATGAATGCTCGAGCCTTCTTGGAGCTGCTCTTCTTGTGAGATGAAGACTTTGAGGATTTTGATGATGAAGATTTCGACGATTTCTTCTTCTTCTTAGCGTCATCAGAGCTGTAATCCTTGTATTTCTTCTTCTTTAATTCCTTTTCCCACTGAGGACAATCTTGAATGTAGTGACCAGGTTTCTTGCATTTGTGGCATAGCCTTCTCTTATGGTCACTGGATGAGGAATCACTGCTCCTTGAGGATTTTCCAAAGCGACCACGTCTTGAGAACTTCTGGAACTTCTTCCCGAGCTGTGCTAGCTCTTGGCTCAATTCTTCAAGGTCACCAAGGCTACTACCAGAGTCTTCACAATCAGATTCGGACACAGCCTTGGCCTTCAGGGCACGTGATTTTCCATAGCTAGAACCATAGAGATCTCTCTTTTCAGCAAGCTGGAACTCATGAGTATTTAGCCTCTCGAGGATATCAGCTGGATCAAGTGACTTGTAGTCAGCACGTTCTTGTATCATCAGTGCCAGAGTATCAAATGAGGAATCAAGTGATCTCAACAATTTCTTCACCACCTCATGGTCGGTGATGTCAGTGGCACCAAGCGCTTGAAGCTCATTTGAGATGTTAGTGAGGCGATCGAAGGTTTGTTGAACATTTTCATTGTCGAGTCTTTTGAAGCGGTTGAAGAGATTGTGAAGAACGTCAACTCGAGAGTCACGCTGAGTTGAGACTCCTTCATTTACTTTGGACAGCCTGTCCCAGATGAGCTTAGCAATTTCCAAAGCACTCACTCTTCCATACTATCCTTTGCTCAGATGGCCACATATGATATTCTTCGCTTGAGAATCGAGTTGCTTGAATCTCTTCACATCGGTAGCGTTCAGTGAGGGTGAGACAGGGAACACCATTTTCCACAACATACCAGAGATCGTTGTCAATTGCCTCAAGATGCATTCGCATCTTGTTCTTCCAGTAGGGGTAGTTCGTACCATCAAAGGTAGGACACCCGGCCGAGAACTTGATCATACCTGCGGTTGACATAACTAAAACTCCAGGTGGTTAAACCAAAATCACACAGAACAAGGGAGTGGCTTGCTCTGATACCAATTGAAAGTGCGTTATATCGACTAGAGGGGGGTGAATAGGCAATTTTTGTGAATTCTTCACTGAGGAATTTGCCGGTGAGGAAATTCCTTAGCGAAGAACTACTTGCAGCGGAATAAGTACTCAGAAGTAAGCATAACAGAATGCGGGCATGGTCATCATGATGAAATGAAGACAATCACAGAGTACAGAAAGCGTAAACACAGGATAACACAAGATGAAGACAAACAGACTGAAGAAATTGAACTGAGGAAATTGAGAAAGTCTTCAGTCAAAGTCTTCAAACACAGATATGGACAAACTCAACACAGTAATGAGGAAATGAAAGAGTTGAGGAAATAGAACTAGTAAGGTTGGTGAAGACAATGATTTGGTAGACCAGTTCCAACTGATGTCTCAGTTGTACGTCTGGTTCGAGCGGCTGAGTATTTAAACTTGAGGACACACAGTCCCGGACACCCAGTCGCTGAGCACGCAACTTGGGACACCAAGTCCTCACCGTATTCTCCTTGAACTAAGATCACACGGACCTCGTCCAATCACTCGTGGTAAGTCTTCAGGCGACTTCCAAACCTTCACAGACTTGGTCACTCGGCAATCCACAATTCCTCTTGGATGCTCTAGACCATGACGCCTAACCGTCTGGAAGAAGCACAGTCTTCAAAGGTAACAAGCCTCAGATCCACGCAGGATCAATCTCTTCAGTGATGCTCAATCACTTTGGGTTTGTAGGGGTTTGGTTTTGGGTTTTCTTCACTTGATGATTTTCTCTCAAAGTCCTCGGAGGATGGGTTGCTCTCAAATGACAGGTGTCAAGTTTTCTCGGAGCAGCCAACCAACTAGTGGTTGTAGGGGGCGGCTATTTATAGCCTAGGAAGCAGCCCGGCATGATAAGACATAAATGCCCTTCAATGATATGACCGTTAGGTGGATAAGATATTTTAGGACAGCTGGCGCGCAGCACAGCAACGGTCGGAAATTTGACTCTCAAATTCCTCAGGGCTATCATGTTCCTCACTGTGTAGGCAATCCGCACTGGCGAATTCCTAACTCCTCAGTCAGAACAAATTCCTCAGTGACCAGAAGAACTTCGTCTCTGTCACTGAAGAAATTGACTGAACTGTATGAGATTTCCAAAGGCTTCACTCGAAGGGATTGGTAGGTGTAGGATTTTGAGTTGAGCATCACACTGAAATTTTTCCTTAGTATTTCCTCGACCCCATTTAACAGTACGGTGTTTCCTATGACTCAAGAAAGAGAAAAGGAAAGTACAAAAACAAAAGTCTTCACGCTTCATGTTCCTCAAATGAATATCAAGTCTTCAAGGTCACACCAATTTCTTCACTTTCAAAGTCTTCAGAAAGTCTTCAGTATACCAAAGTCTTCAGTCGAAGAACTTCATTTTTAGGGGTCGACTTTGTCTGTAAATATCAAACTCCTCATAGACTTATAGACCTGTGTACACTCATAAACGCATTAGACCCTTAACCTATAAGTCTTCAATACACCAAAATCACTAAGGGGCACTAGATGCACTTACAGTTGGACAACTGATTCTTGATGCAAGGCACATTTTGGCCAAGTGGAATTTGGACACATGGCTCACTTCGATACAATGAAAGCACATCTTGACGGGTGTCTTCCAGAGCACAAACTAACATCACGGGGATACCCTTCACAAATACATGATTATAAGAATCAAGTCCTCGTACTCATGCCTATTTTTATTATAAGTGTTCACTGTGCAACTTGATTACGATCCGGTCTATAAACTGGAATTTAATAATCCTGAAAGGCTTGTCAGAAAACCTTGCCTTCTCATGGGTTCGATAACTCAGGGTACTCCGGGGAAAAGGCGAGAAATCCTTTGTTAATTGTTTACCGGATCATTAAAGGGGCTCATCAAAGATCCAGCGACAGTTCGGAACGAGCATGCCACCACCAGGTGCCACTAGCCACGCGGCGGCCACGCCACCGGTGCAGGACCGGATTGTCGTTGACGAGAGAGTGCATGCGAAGGGAGGATCCGCCACCGGCCACACCAGTCAGGCTTCGCCTGATGATGCCTACATAATGCGGTTGGGAGGAAGGACGGGAGGGAGGGGAGCCCTCTAGAGTGACTCGGGAGGGACAGTTCGCATGGACAAATATGAGTACCAGAGAAAGTCCATCATCCTTACTATGTACTAATGGGATCGCTAAACCTTAGTCGGCTGAGACATAAGAAAGTCTTAGTTGATGCTATATTCGTGAGATCTTACGTGAACATTCATGCAAAATTTTATGTTAGTTCTTGCTTTCTTCATTTTTATATGTTGTTTCACTTGACTTAAGTCTTAGTCGACGTAGATCGAGACACACCCATGTACTAAACCAATATGCTTTTGCCCTAATTATTTCTTTCTCTGTCATCTCTTTTTCATGTGGACCTCATACCTTTACTGCTGCATAGTTATGAGGACTTGGACGGTTTTAATCTCCCTTTCATGTCGACCTCATCGTTTGTGGTAGTAACAGACTTGGACTATTATTATTATTATTATTATTATTATTTTCATGCCGATCTCATCTGCATTGCTAGATAGTGACAACGAACTTGGACCGTTCTTAAATATTTCTTTTCAGTTCAGTGCTGAGTAGTAAGGACGGCATGGACTACTATTATCTCCTTTTCAGTTCGATCTCATCTCCATTGATGGACAGTAACAACGGCATGGACTGTTCCATCATTGGTAGACCAACTAAGCATCATTACTCTTGCACGGCCAATTAATGAGTACTTACACTTCTCCGCTATGATCACTGCATTTATCGCTGGTGGTGCTGGCCGAGCGTACCCGATGGAGTCTCCTCGACCTCGACTGTCATGCCCTTTTAGCGAACTGCTCTATCAGACTGGTCCAGCAACACTTATTGCAGCAGCCCAGCGCTTCCGTTGAAATATTGCTTTTTCTGTCACGTGGAAATATTGCTTTTGCTAAGACAGTTGGATTAGCCACTTCACCTACTGTTTGACCCATTACATCAAGGCCCAATTTGCTTTCCGAAATTTGATCTGTTGTTATTATTTTATATTTTAATATATTAATTAGACACGAAGGAGATAAAAAGAATTCAATGAAACATCAAAATTTGCTAAAACGAACAGAAGAAACAGGATTATATAGGAGCATTTTTTACGGTACCCTATACTGGTTTGAAAGAGGGACTAGTACACATCCATCTTACCGTTGATAGTTTTAGGGTAGTACAGACATTTCCAGTTTTCGGGTAGACACATCCATCTCACCGTTGTGTAAGTTACATTGAGTACGGTGTCTATACAATGTGCTACTAGCTAGTATACATAACTTGAGACAGTAGTACAAGCACGTTCTTCTAAACCAGTGTATTTGCCGGACGCGGCTCATCTGACATGCAAGGGGCACGGCAGAACTGCCGTAGAGCGCCATCCCGACCATTCTTAATCCACAGAACTGATCTGACAAACAGGGAACATACCATTCGACGTGACGTACCAATATCCCAGTGCATAGTGCCTTGTATTCTTTGGCGCCAAACAGCAGCCCCCAGTTATTTATTTATTTTTGGGGATTTTTTTGATTTAATCATGGGCCGCGCTACGCGTCGGCTGGCGGATTTTCTAAAAGCTCCACCGCCTCGGCATCTGTCAGTTATACAACTATCCATCATCCAACGCCGTTCTCATTATTGCAACAAGGGCAGGGTTGCGGAAATACTTTGCAACAAAAGCTTATGTTGCAAAAATCTTTTCCGACATAGTTGATGTTGCAAAAAAAATCATCACTATTTTTGCAACATGGGTGTTGTTGAGGAAGCCAAATTGCAACACAGACAATGTTGCAAAAATATTTGTCATGTTTTTTTCGTCTTCATTTTTTTCCCAACATGGTTGTTGTTGTCGAAGGCTACTTTGCAACACACGTGATGTTGCAGAAAGAGAGACGCGAAGGATACGTGTACACGCGTAACATAGAGGAGGCGGCGGATCGCTTGCGTGCGATCCTTAGGGTGAAGGCAAGAGTTTCCCTTTTAACCTATCAGTAGCATAAATTACATACTGGTCCGAAGACCACCTACCTAGCGATGACTTTGGCTCAGCTCCAAATAAAAGCCGCTCGCTCATATTCCAAGCCCAACAATGCAGAGTCTCTCCACGGTCCACAACAGAGACGGATACACTCATTCGACCGCGTGCCACCCTGGATGCTGATCGGTAGTGCACATCATCGCAAGAGACGGCCATCAACTCTGAAGACGGTGAGCACGAGATAATGTTTGTTTTAATTAAAAAAAAGGTAATGTTTGTGGGCTGATGCTTCGGTGCTGAATTTGCATCAACACACTTCGATGCTTCTTGATTAAACTTCGCATCAGGGACGGTGGATTGATTAAAACAATGAGAGAGCGTGTAGGAGCAACCAAGGTGGCTTTGTTTTGTACTTCCTGGTTTTGTTCGTGTGTCTTTTAGTCTGGCTCTCTCTAAACTTCAGGCATGCGCTACTCTCTCGCCGTCTGCACACATGACATGTCACTTCCGTGATGATCGTCGATGGCGGACACCGCAGCAAACAGAGGGACGATGTGCACCATTTCCCATAATTGTTTCTCTGCCAGAGATTGCTTCTCTCTCTCTCTCTCTCTCGTCTCTTTTTCGTGTCGACCTCATATATGTAGTGTTGGGTAGTTAGGAGTTTACGACGATGTGGACTGTTATCATCTGGTTTTCACATTGACCTCTGGAGTAACGACGACATGGACTGATATCCTCTTTTTTGTCATGCCAACGTCATAATCATTGCTGCATAGTAACAACTAATTGGGCTGTTTTCAAATCTTCCCGAAAACTATGCTTCAAGTAAATGTTTGCACTTGCAAGACATCATGATGCCATCAAACACGGGATCCAGATACGAGACATGTGCAATATATGTTGAATCTTATATCAGTGAACAAAAATGACACTTTTGACGTCTAGCTCTTCCACAGAAACACTATTTCAAATCCCAAATCTTGTGCATCCATATCATCATACCTCCAAAGTTGAGGTGCCATGTGTAATAATGTGCATTTTCTATTTTCTTAAATACCAAAGCCCACTCAAAGGAGGCACATTCCTATGGGTCCGCTACATCGTCCGTGCATGTGCGCACGCCACACACATCGAAGCTAATGCCCGGTACTGTGGCAAAACTAGCATGGAATTTTACCATGGCGCTACTGTCATGTATGACTTGGAAACTAACGTGGCTACAACCGTGCAAGCGCCCACATCACCTGTGAACGTATGGTCGATTTCCATGTCGAGACCATATCGAAAAGCTACATGGTCTGCTTTTGTCACTGCCAAGTGACAATTTGCTGCCCTGGTGGAAGCCAAAGCGTCGTTGGAGGAGGTCTCCGTGACTTAGGAAACTGGTAGCGTCATGTCGCCCGCACGTTCATCGTGCCTGCAAAGCCGGGGAAATGTTATCTCTAATTTAGTTTGATACCTAAGTGTCTGGTATAATTTAAATAGTTTAACTATCTCTATTTTTTGTTGAAACAAAACTGCATTTACTATTGTTGATTTGGAGGTGAATTGCAGAGAATTTCAACTTAATATTGGCACTAAATATTAGCAAGTTGGGTATCGAATATGGTGCACCCCGACAAAATAACCCTTCATTTGTTCTGAGTAGTTGTAAATATGAAGAAAATGGCACCATTTTCGTTTCTCAATAGATCACAAACATGTACACAACAACAATCATCAACAAACATCCATGTGGGCATAAAAATCATCAACAAACATGTATACATCAATTTACTGATTTCCACCTGGGCCCCAACTCTGATATATGGTTGCCATGCGACGGCGACTGGTAGTGGGAAGGTGACAGCAGCTGCGCATGGTGTCTGAATAGGTCAGTTGCCAGAGGTGGCAGGTCGCGAAGGAGGAGTGGAAGTAGCGGCGCACAAAGCGAGAGGAGGAATTGGCGACACATGCAGAGGATGGGAGGTGGTGTCGCACTAACAAGGACCTGGCCAGCCTTCATCTAGGTCGAGAAGCTGAGGAGAGGAGTGGGACGGGGCGAGAGGAAGGCCAAACACTATTTAGGAGTGGGAGGGGGTTGGGAGGGGTTATGGACCAAATAATCAGGCTTTTTTGCGCACGAGTTAACTGGCGAGCAGCGATTAATCGGTCTTACAACCGATAAATCGGTCTGTTAGACCATTGAATCGACCCAACAAGTTAACGCGATGAATAAGTGTTATTCGAGACGGCCACCTGATGAGTAGCGACTAACTAGCCAATTAACTGATTAATCGAACGAATTCTTCAACATTGAATTAATTAGTCTATAATCATTCGCTATAGCTCGATATAACTTCACTATAGAAGATTTTAATGGTTGTGTTGCTTTATAGTAGCATGCCATTGACTTCCTTGGTCCAACCATCAACACCTCCATAAAGCCGAGACTTGTGCAACCAGCGATCTCATGCACCGAGTGCACTGACGGCTCATGTACCATTGGATGTCAAAAGAAGGGACTAGATCCATCTATGAGGGGACCTGCCGGTCCATTTGCAAAACAGAACTTGAAGTTTAGGTAATACTATACGGATTATAAATGTTTAGCTTTCCAACCTACTGAAGAGTTTCAGCACGAGAGTTGTTTGGTGTTAAATGTCTATCTGCACTAAGGTACCAACAACTTACTTGAAATCCAACAAGCAATAGGCCCTGTCAAAATTGTTGAAGCTTCTCCCTTGTGGCCAGTTCAGATATCTTCGTCGGTGTACCACTGATCTTTCGCTTAACATATTGAAAAGCGCGACAACCAGTTGCGAACTTGTGCTACGTGGCCTTGTTCAACTGTCTACGTACTAGTTAACTTGTAAAAATCTTTACATTCGGACATGAGTGAAACATTGAATAAACGAATAATAACATACAATATTCTGTTCTGAACACAACTACGGTGCGCACAACAGCAACACACTGGCTAGTACTATCATTCCCCAAATGTTACATATTGCATGCAATTACTGGTAGTTCCGTCGTCATCCCTGAAGCTACAACATAGCTGCGCTACATTTACATGCTCGCCGGCGGCAATGGCGTCTTCGGTCGACGCGGCCGTTTCACAGGAGAGGAGGGGTGCTAGTGCTTTAACAGCCCCAGAATTACGTATAGGAGAGAGAGGGGGTAGAAGGTCGAGTTGTCAAGGAGATATGGGGAGAGAGACGCGACTGAGCAAACTTGGCGAACCCAAGCTAGCAGCTCATCGGCCAGGTACAGAAAGAGGTACAGAGGCAAGCAAAAGAAAGATACAACATGTTTGTTCAGGACTATTCACACAATTGACCAACTCTAGAAGATCCAAGATGTAAAATGTACGGGCGACCCATCTTGTGATACATCTGGTCCATTTATACCTCATCCAATGGTCCATAATCTATCAGTGCATCTGGTGCACCAGTTCAAGCATTTCACAGGATACGTCCTCCCATAAAGCCAGCACAATGTTCTCAAAGATCAACCAGAGCAACGGACCAACAGTCCTGCGTGCATGCTATGGTGCAAGACTCAATTAGAGCTTCTCGCATTGCAGCAGGTACGACTTTCTGCATATTGTGGTTCTGAGCATTTGTTGGGAACCTGCTGTGGAAATCAATAAATGTCATGTACGTTTAGTGTCAATGCGCACCGTCCACGCTACGGCCTACAGGATGGCGGGGGAGAATGAGGAGGATGGTTCGACAGTGTTCCGGCCAGGCACGGCGGCTTCGTCGCCGGTGCGCACTGTGGCGGCTTTAGCGTTGTGGCTTGGAGCCATCCACTTCAATCTGTTGCATGTCTTGGCATCCGTCTTCTTCTTCCCCGGACGCATCGCCGCCTTGTCCGTCATCTCCTCCATTTGTCTTTTCCCCTACCGTTTAGCTTAAGCTTTGCAGTTTGTATGTAACCATGTTACTGCTTGTGACCTTGTGTTACTTCATATATGTGCAGGGTACTAGGCATGCAGCTCTTCTTCATGTTCGCTCCTGTGAGTAACACTACCGGATGGGGGCGAAACGTTGCCAGGTCTAGACAATTTCCGTGTTTTCTTGGCTGTCTGACCGGCACGTTTTTCTTTCACCAATCTTTGCATTAGGATATTCCTGGATGATGAATGTTACTGTTGCCAGGTTCATATGCAAACACGCGGCCGGCTACTTCCCCATCACTTTGCATGTGGAGGACTACGGTGCATTTGATCCCAATACATCTTACGGTTTACTTTACTACTAATTTGCTTCTCTCCCAGAGCTCTCACGCACGCAAGCGGTACTCGAATTGATCTTTTTGTGCGATCAGTTCTGATGGGATCTTTGTCTTGTTTTGCAGTGTTTGGTTATGAGCCGCACTGCGCTATGCCCTTGGGCTTGTGGGTCCTTGCAGCCCCCATGGGGTTTATGCCTCTGCCGAAGATGAAGATCTTAGCGAGTAGCGCGGTAGTTAACTAAGAACCTCAATTTAATTAATGTTTATATTTGTCAGACTTATTCAATATTTCCCCCTCTTTACAAATAGTCAAATAAGTATGCATGACAACCCTAAAATATAGGGCCACCATAGGTTCGATAGATCACAAGTTAGATTCAGGAAACTCACTGGAAACAAAAGTTTAAAGGTAATAGCACCGCAGGTCCTATAACTTGTCTTGCATGTGATGGTTTGGTCCTAAAACTTACAAAATTATATTATTTGGTCCTACAACTTGTCCTCAAGGTGCAAACTTGGTCCTGGGCCAATCAGCAACCGCCAAGTGGAGCTAGCTAGGTTGAGCCGGTCAGCGCCACACTTTCTGCATTTAGCCCCCTGCCATTTATAGATTTCAACCCGTGAGGAAATCATCTTGATGCCAACCAAAACAATCAACAATTACACCACTAGCTAATCCATCCGATGTGTGTGGACCCCACCAAAGCCCCAGCGGTATTGGTTGTTATCATGCTACGCCATTGACACGTGCTTGGCTCCATATGGTTGTGTGCAATATATGCAACGATGAAGGGCGTGAAGGAATATTCCCTATAAAGTCGACTTGGGAAAGTCACTATAAAGTCCTGGGGGATGATGCACATGTCCCTATAAAGTCGCCTTCGAAAAAGTCGGCAGCTGCACACATGCATCACAGAATTCTGAAAGAGCTTGGACGGCCACACCGCACAACTAACACACGAGCTGTAATGAGCCGGCTGAATTTCAATACCTTTTTTTAATAATAAGTTATTCTGGCGACAAATTGATTTAAAAATATGAGTTATATTACAAAAAAATGTAGAACATTTATTTCGTATTTGAAAGAAGTTCCAACAGTGTGAATTTATGGCCTATAATTTATATTATGTAGCATGCGGCCAAGCACCCTGTGGGGGTGGAAGAGCACAAGTCACTGAGCGACTATTTGATCATAAATTACTAATTAAGTATATTTAATAAAGCTAAGAAAACTAGCTATCCGTTCCAAGTCTGTGGCTAGTATGAGAATTGCAAAAATCATTGGTTTTATAACTTTCAACTTAGGTCAAAAGGAAAGCAACTAGATGTCTCATTTGCTTTGTTGCAAATACAACTGCTGTGTATTAGTTGCACATATATTGCTGTCAAAAAAATCTGGAATCAAGAAAAGAAACGTTGATTGGTGTTGATATTATTCCTCTAACAATTAATTATTGACTATTTAATCAGGCATTCTACACACCTTTCCAGCGGCAAATATGGACCTGGCTAGGGTTAGTTCCGGCATCGAGAAAGAACTTCTCCTACTATCTCGGAGCCAGCTATAGTTGTGCCGTTGTGCCAGGAGGTCTGCGTGAGATGCGATATATGGATCATGAACCTGGCTCAGAAGTAAATTTATTTCTAACTTCTACCATCATGGACTGAGAAAAAGAGTCTCAGAGCAACTATACTTCATGCTACTACTAACGAAAAATTTGCAGGTTGCTTTCATTAGATCAAGAAAAGGATTCGTAAGAATAGCCATTCAAACTGGTTGCCCCTTGGTCCCAGTGTTCTGCTTCGGACAAGTAATTAACTTCATCAGACACATTACTTGAATGAATTCCTCCCATAGTTTCATCGATATGCTTTTCAGGATTACTATGTTTTGATAATTTAATTTGTAAAATATTTGTTCCCAATCAGTTCTGAGTTACTCATGTTTCTACGCATGCATTCGGTAATCATCTTGAAAAATTCAACCACAAGTGTTCTTTATTATCATATGTTTGCTTAACCAGGATCGTGTTTACAATTGGTGGTGACCCGGAAGTAATTTACTTGTTAAGATTGCTGGAGTACTCAAAACTCCCGCAATTGTCTTCTGGGGTAAATTCGGGTAAATGCTAGTATGATTTATATAATATGTTTGTCACACCATTCTTTCAGTTGACACGATGTCTCGTTCAGTAGTTATGTAATATATAGAATGTTTCCTTTAGATTAAGATTTAAGAAATGGGGTTCTTACTATATCTTATAAATACTCTGTCATATGTTTATTCAAAATGGGAACTTTGGATAACTGCAAGTTTGCTCATACATAATACTCTCATGCAGAACCTTCATACCATTTCGGTTGCCTATGCATGTGTTTGTTGGAAGGCCTATTGAAGTAACGAAAAATAACCAACCTACAATGGATGAGGTGGCAATACTTCTACCTTATTCTATTGATGTATTATAATTGATACAAACATATTTCCTATAGAGGTAAATCGACAATGATCAAGGGGTGGATGTAAGGGTAATAATATGTGCTCTGTAGCATCTGTATGTGAGAAAGAAACATGATTTGTTATGTCATAAAAGAAAGAAAGAAATAGCAATGACAAAATGGCTCAGAGATTTTTGGGTTGCATGAAATGAAAATGGAAGAAATAAGAAAGGAGGCATTAGAATGTCATGCAATATGGATTTCTATATGGATTAAAAACATAATAACAATGTCTTTGGATGCTTTGTCCAAAACACATGAACTCTCAGGGAATGAGGGTAGAAAATAAAGATTAGTCTAGAGAAAGCACATTTGACATCCAAAGTATAAAATATTAAGGATTTTCCTCATACTGGATTTCCTCTGGGATTGGTGTCAAATGAGGAGTCAACACTACAACAAGACAGAGTTTTTGTAACATCAGTCGTGCCCAAGTGCGGTACTTTTTTGCACGGAAACCTCCACCTCCGAAGGAAACGGTAGATCCGGTGAAACTGAAGCGGACTATCAATGCCCTGAAGCGACCACCACCGCCTCCGCTGGATTCCAACTATGTGTGCACTGTTAAAAAGGCATATAAGGAAGCGGAGCGGTCAGGAAGTACTTGCAGTGATGCAAGGTTAGCAGAATGAAGAAGTGGGGAAAAAACCCAGCTCGGTGAACATGCGAAGCAAATGTGCCCCTGGCTCAAGGTGTCTTGTGATATCATCGCTAATAATCCGGGGATGGTGCCCGGTACCAATCTTGGTGATTACCTGCCCGATGATGTGCCCATTGAAATAATGGAGGTGGACGAATTCAGATTCTAGTACGGGCAGCCTCTCGTCAAACCCGATCATCCTCGTCTAACAATGATGATGCGAAGACTCCATGAATGGTACATGCAAAGATGCAGGCAGTCTGGGAGGCATACTTTGACGATGAGAATTAAAGTGGAGCACGACCTCATTGGAATGGATATTTTGAATATTGAATTTGACAAGTTATTCCGTTTATACAATCAAAAGGCCCTCGACAAAACACTCGTGACTTGCTACTATTTGTAAGTACTACTTCTATAATTAAGTCTCTATATATAGCTCAGCTCTTTCATTGCATTTATATATAATTATCCTCACTATATTATGCAAGTTGAAGATTGTCGAATGCAGAAAAACATATATCTATGACATTGGGTTCATTAACCCAAATATCATACATGAATGGATAGTCAAACACAATGTCAAAGAGACTGAGGACGACTTGCTACAATCCTTGCTTAAAAATCAAAACAAAGATAAAATACTCTTTCCTTACAACTTCAAGTGAGTGTTACTGTCTTGTGCATATTCGGTTTCACTTACTCGAGGTTAATTATAGTAATGTAATTGATCAGTTATGCATGCGTGCGCAGCTTTCACTTTATTTTGCTAGAGATTAAGCTTGAAACTGGAATAGTAACTATCTTAGACTCAAGAAAAAAAGTCCCTAGGAGTATGCGAACATGACTGATATGATCCAGAAGTAAGTTCAATCGATCATTATCGCACCATATCGGCAACTTTGTTCATTTCCTAATATCAAGTAATTATTCTCTTTGTCTGGCAGGGTTTGGAAACAGTTCACCGCCATTGTTTCGGCTCTGTCGAAGGAGCTGCGATTTACACACCCGAAAGTAAGTACTACTAGCTAGTTCCGCGCATCTCCCATTGATTCTAGCTAGTTTCATCAAAACGATTAATCATGCTTGATTATCAGTTTGATTGAAATCTATTTCTCGTAAATTGCTTGTGACAGGAAGCCGGGAATGATTTTTGTGGATACTACGTTTGCGAGTTCATCTACAACTCGACAACCTCTAAGCGGGGCTACTCTAAAGAAGATTTCAATGTACGTAAACAAAAAATTCACAATTTTATTTTATTACCATCATTTGTGTTGAGTTTCATTCATATACATGTATTGACCCACTTCTTTAAATTAGATGTGGGAGATGCGGGATGAACTCCTACCACATGATCGCATATAAGCAATTCAAGAGGAATTGGCGGGATTCTTTCTTGACCACGTCATAAATAAAGACGGAGAATACCATGTGTTAGTTCAAATAGACCTTAGATGTTACGGTTTGTAAGAAATCTTATATTGTATATATGTAGCTAGTAGCGTCAGATAGATATACGGAAACTTGTTGTTCGACCAATCTCGCAGAGAAAGAGAGCTCGATCACTTCTCTCTGTATATGTTCATGCCGATCTTGTGTACTTAATGGTTCCTTCATTTGCTTACTAGCTAGTGTGTTGAGTTCTCTCTATACGTATGGTAGCTAGCATCGACCAAGCACGGAGATAAGAGAGGTCACTTCTCTCTATTAGCTAGCTAACACAATATATGAAACCCCTAAATTAACCCTCCAAAACCCCCTAACCCCCCCCCCCCTTAAAAAACAAAACGAAAACCCCAGCTCCTGAGCTGCTGACGCGTGGATGCCATTTGGTCCCAGTTGGTGTACCCGTGACTACAGGCCCTCCTGCCTGGGCTCGCCGCAGCGGCCACGTGGAGCACCATCTGTCCCGGTTCGTAATCGAACCGGGACTAAAGGTGTTGGGCTTTAGTCCCGACCCTTTAGTCCCGGTTCCAGAACCGGGGCTAATGGGCCTCTAGAACCGGGACAAATGGTCCATTTTCTACTGGTGCTACACTACTGCCAAAAAACGTCTTACATTATGAGACAGAGGGAGTAGTATGTTTTTGAATTGAGTATTTCGTCAGGTAGTTATGATGTATTTTGGGGTAATTCTAGGCGCTAAAGTTTTCCTCCATGCTGAATTTTGCGTGGCCCGGCGGTCGTCATCCTCAGCTAAATCTGCCCAGCGGAGCCGCGCCGGGGCCGGAGCGGGCGGTGAGGGGTGGAGGGGGTGGCACGCAGCAAGGAGAGGAGGCAGGGGGGACCGAGTGATGCGAGGGCGGTCGCCGGAGAAGCGGCAGAGGGCGAAACCGCAGCAGGGGGCGGCGGAGCCGCAGTAGCCCCAGTGTCGCAGGAGCCCAATTCAAACTCCATCCTTCTTCTTTAGTTCAGCATTACATAGTTGAATATCCAAAAATTGAAGCTATGATAAGACAACACATTAAAGTAGTAAAGAGATACCAGCATGAACAACAAATCTCATATGCACCTCGCCCTTTACTATGATTTTTTGCAGACTGAGTTATCTAATTAACAAATGCGTAGAAAGCTTGAATAATTCATAAAAAATCCATTATGGGAATTGAGAATGAAGAATAGTATAACCACAATATCTCCCTTTTGAGTTTTTGAGGACCCAACATTGCTCATTGTATTTACAAAAGAATGATTGCCTGATTGACCAACTTCTTTGTGCGGAAATCCATGCCTAAGCCTAATGACTTGAATAATTTGTGGCTTAAAATTGATCCTTTTTTTCACAAAGCAATTTTGCTACATATTGTGTTGTTGAACTATATATTATAGATGTTGGTCAGATCAACTTCCTTTTTTTGGCTTCTTGGGCACATGTGCTGATCCTTATGGCTTATAAGTTTGGCCTCACAGGTGCCCTCCTTCGCTTTGTTCTAGCTGTGGAGGATGCCTGGAGTAGTAGCTGGGCTCAATGATTCACGACCGCATGAGTTTCCAGTCCGAAGATCGAGACTAGGTTAGAAGTGTCTCGGCGGATGGATCGAGTAGCACAACAGCTAATGCTTGTCGACCTCCATGCATTTCAGAGCTAGTGACCGCCGCAGGAAAATTGATTGTCTCCTTTGGATTGACGTGGTAAGGTAGCACCGGAACACAAAGGACTCGCCAACGGAATGCCATACATCATTCATACTAGATATAAGATCTGGTTGTGCCGTTTGTAGAATTTGGATCACAATTGAACAACAGCACCATCTACACCTCGCTTTATCTCTCAAATCATCTAGCCTCAGTGCTCGCAAGGAGGTTCACACGGCTCGCCACACTAGTGTGATTGTTCCTGATGTCTTCTATTCCCTACTGCATATTGACATTGCTCCCATTTTTGCCTCTCAACTGCCAACCATTAGATTATGTAGCAAGAAGTGCTTTGAGACCGATGCTACTACTTGGCTAAAGATGAGTGGTATATATAATAGAGATGGCTAACAACTAGTATTCACCGTTCAAGGCTGTTTTGAGCATTACTGTGTTTGTTCATTTTGGGTCATAATTGTTTGTAGAAATCAAGGTTAGGCACATCTATCGTTGTTGTGGCTTCTTTATTTCAGCATGGCCCGTGGTGAAACCTAAACAGAAGCCTCTAAAGGCTTCATGTTGGCTTCTACCCTTAGTCTACTAATCTTCAGTGCATCATAACAATAAAAGAGCACAATCAATGTTTTGAATAGGTCCCATTCAGTGTATATTACCAATCTTCTTGCTGCAATACAATTGCACGGAGTATCTATCATCTCATAATTTTTTTTTGATTGAAACATGACTTAAAAAACATGAAACAGAAAAAGACAGATGTCTGAATATATGGATTAGTTGCTTTTGAGTGTAATTTTATCTTTTATTCTTTGTGCACCGGATCTACACGAAGAGCAGAGTCCACAGAAAGCCATTGACTTTTTATTCAACCATATTTGATTGCGGTCACCAGGGCATGTTATTCCATCTCCATCGAAGTGTCTTCATAATCAGTCTATGTCAACAAGCGCCAATGAAAAAAACCAGCACTAACTTCAAAAGAAAGAAGACTGAACTAAACTGGTCAAGTACAGGCTCTGACCTCGTCAAACCATGCCAAAGTAGGCACACAAGAAATGTACAATGCAGTATTTATATATCAAAGCTTTTTCACCAATTCATACAGATCGATCACAATGGCCACATGCAAATCAGAACAAAAAGGCAATATATTTTTTTGAGATAAAGGCAATATTTATTTTGGGCACAGAGAAGACAATGCAGTATCTCAATGTGGTGTAGTGGAAGATTTTGGAACTCTGAATAACTACCTAAAACATCTCAATTTCTTTACAATGTTGTCGAAGGAGGACCAACAAATGAACTAGTAGCACCAATTGATCTGTCATAGTATTGTTTCTCAGAGGAAGCAAGAAACAACCAAATTACATAGTGGCATAAATATGCGAGTTCTTGGACAGCAAGTTGATCGCAATGTCGGCTTGTGCATGCGTACGTATGTATCATGCCTTTGTTGGAAGTGTTGACTATGAGCTCAGCCTAATGGATGGAAATGCCAAGTTCCACCATTGGTTGGACCCTTCAACATCAGCAAGGGTGCAGTTAATTTTTCTTGAAAGTTTTGTTCAGGAGTCTCGTCCTTGTTGTTGTGCACTCACATGTCATATGGTTCATGGTATAACTGAGGTGGGTTCAACTTTGATGGCCCGGAATTTTTCTTTATTTTTGAACTGATTCATTCTACATCATTGTCGACTTAATTTTCCTAATATTGTTGAATATTCAAAATCACTAGTTAAGGGGTATCCCTTGCAAAGATTATTTCCAAGTTTTTCTAGTGGTGACATGTGGCATAACGCATGTGCATTATTTGCCGCCACAAGAGAATTTTGGTCGGTTATTTTCCATGAAAGGAGTATGGGCGGGTGCATGGAAGCATTTATTTTTTGGAGAGTTGCAATTTGAAATGATTTTACTTTTTAACCAAGCGTCCAAATTACAAACCTTTTTTTACTGTTGTGTCCCTCGCGCCAAGTCCTTCGAAACTAGATGACGATATTTTTTTTTACCTAACCTCTACTCCCAAATACAAGAACCTTGTGCTTCATGCGGTAACATATTTGTACATTCCACGGCTAGTGTACTCCATGTACTAGATCCATGTACTGGAACTCGTACCCCCCGTGCAATACATCTTGCGTGCGCCACTTGCACATTACAACTTGTACTCCCACTGACAGTCGTATTGTACTCCCTATGTAGTGCAACACATACTCCTTCTACAATATAACTTGTACTACGCAAAAAAAAATACAACATAAATTGTATTCCATATGCAATGCGACCTGTACTCCCCATCGGTACACCATGTACTTTCCACACAATGCAATATGTACTCCCACACATGGTGGGCTTATACTCCCCAGGGTGCGCGCTGGTACTTCATGCATATCATACATGTACTTTAATTCTCATGGTTACGTGTATACTCCACGGCGTAACATATATGTACTAAAAATGAAAAATGAAGTAGAAAAAAACTCATGAAGAAAGTAAGAGAGGGGAAAACACGAAATAATAGAAAAACTAGAGGCTCAGTGTGCCCCCTTTGTCAGCACCTGCCACAAGCAAGTCACGCGTTCCCAACGATCCCAGCCAGGGGACGGGTTCAAGGCATCTCCAAATGCGGACTCTTACACTGCTCCCATATATTTGGACCAGAAAATTCGGGCACTTTGAGACCATCAACATGGATGCCCATGTTCGTTAGGACACAAGCGGATTTGGATCCCCTAAGCGGACCCAAATCAAGGGGCTGAGTAGGGGAGTCTGGATGTCAAGCACATCGGATTCTGACAGCTCAAAACCATGCCAAAACCCCTCCCAAACCCCTTTTTTTAAGAAATCACCCATACTCTTCCGATCTCTATCCTTGCTTGTGGAGCCCGATACTGCCGCCGCACCACATCTCCCCATGCGCCGATGCTTGCCTTTGTCCCCGGGCTAGGCAAACCCGGTGCGGTGTATCGTCAACAACGTCTTGTTCCCGACGCACCACTACTTTGACACCACTGCGCCCATGACTAACTCGATGCCTCCTTGCACTCGCGGCTACATGGCGACTTCGTCGACACCGGTCACTCCGACTCGACATCGACCACAGCGTTCTTCACACGGCTACACCACCCATGCTCTTGGCTACCTCGACAAATGGCATAAAGGGCTACCGCCTTGCTTGAGCAACCTCGTCGGTTTTCACTCCAGTCACGACTTCCGTGATGCATCGATCGTTACGACTGTGGGGGGTGTCCGCCGGCTTACCTTCGGATTCTTCTCCAGTCTCACCGTCTGCGACACTACCGTTGTGACTGCGGGGGAATGTTGAGTATAATGTTTGTTTAGGAAATGTAGGATAGCGTAGGATTTATTCTACCTTGATTTGTACTCCAAGATGATCATGTACTCCTATATATATGCCTACGAGGCTCAAGCAATACATCATCGATTCCACCAATCCCTCTCTATCCCTTCTAACAGATCCGATCAAGCCCAGGAATAACGAAGGCTACTTGGTCAATCCAGCAACGTTGCCCTCATTCCTTGTGTCTCCTATACCCAAAATTAATTTTCAGGTTCTCCTTTCTTCTTCCTTCATCGCCCTTAGCCAGCAGGTTCCCAACAGCACTGCTGAGAAATATGTTTTGGCTATATAAAGATTAAATCTACCTTATAGAATATTAAGCATTTTATGTGCAGGTGAGCACAAAACTGGTAAGTGTCATCAATCTGAATTATGAATTTTGTGCCGCCAGCACTACCTACCTACATTGAATCCAGGTCATGGCTCGGTAAAAGTATCACGATGAGAAGTTGGCAGCTTGAATGTCAGTTTTAGCACTGTTGTGCCATACTGGCTGAACAGCATAATTTGTCATTTTCTGGCTGGCCTCCAAACCTTGTAGAATCTTTGTCTTTTCTACTTCAGCGCGGAAATTTCTTTCGGGCTAGCAGCAATTAAAGAAATGCATTGAGATTGTAAAGATAATAAATTGTGGCTAGAATTTGAATAATATTTTTCTGCCTATTATAATTTTCTCAGATATTATTAATGTCTTTCATCAATATTTCTATTAAGGAATAGCCACGGGCGAGTAGGAAAAAGACACCCACCAGCCAACAAATGTCCTTTGGATCTCTCACTATTCAGACATCCACACATTAGATTGCAATAGCTTTAACCTTTTTTAGTGATATCCATGGAATAGGTCACGTTTGGTTAGATCTCCTTTTGTCCCTTTTAGTGATGCATTTCTGATATACGTTGGTCATGGTCCACACACCACAGCATATCCATAGTATCGCTTCCAGTGTGTCACCACTTACCAGTCCAGTTGAGATCGTCGAAACAAATCTCCCTTGCTAACGTGCAAAATACCACGGGCGAGTAGTACTAAGGTGTAATGGTCTGCATGTGCATACGCAGGAGTCGATCGATGTGCAGAGCCTTACATACTTAATCAGTCATGGCACCGACGCGGGTGTTCTTTCTTATTCCTTTGATATGTATATGTTTCCATGATAAACTAGATCAAATCTTTTAGAATTTTGGTCCGGTTTTCCTTATTAACTAGATCAGTCAAAAGAGAGAGCGACACTCTCTTGGTATGACCTCCCCGATGCCTTTCTCACATTCATTATATGTTCATATCTTTTCTCTCATGATTAGTTCCTATTTTAGTTAACTGTCCACATATTTGAATATGATGGGGAAGTGTTCCAACAAGTAGATCTCAATGCTACTACTCAAGTGAAGACTAGGAGGTATATGTGCACACACAACAAATGGCATGGTATGAATAGTTGAAAGTCATTGGATCGGTACTATTTTCATTTAATTTATTGCCCGATATATTGTTAAAATCTAGGTGAATGCCTCTTCACTCTATTTCTTTTTTCTAGTTTAGCACGGTACTCCTGAGTAACTATGAAACGATGCTAAGTGTTAAATACAAAAGGATATGAAGTGTTATTGTCATGTGTCCAGGTGTGCATGTTTGGAGTGATTGGCACTGTGTTTTTTGTAGTGAGATGTCGGTAGTTAGGTTGCTATTTGTGATGGGTTCGACGACAAGACTGCGTATACTCCGGGTGAAACCCCACAATCTTTCCCTCTTCGGCAAGATCAGATAATGCCAACGTGTGAGTGTGGTGCCCTTCTTGAAGGTGTTGACTTGAAGTTTGACTTCAGGGATGAAAATCCCATGTTCAACTTTGGCTGGACTCATCACATCAAGGCACGTACGACGATTCCTTCTTGAAGGCTTTGTCTAGGAGTAGCATATTGTTGTTTAATACATCCTAGTGCTTTGTAAGCTAGTACATTCAGCATCGAGTCTAACATCATGTAATAATTAATAAGTTTTGGCTGTTTTCATCGCTCGATGCAGAGGCCGAGGGCATTCCTCTCTTTTCGAAAAAAAATAGCTGGAGCTAATGTTTGTAGTTGAGCTTATCTAGAGTGCATTTTAGATAGTATTAAATCAGGTATCCAATTTCATACGCATCGCCATTCAACTAGGGCGTCAATTTCATACGTATTATACTATTAAAATTTGGTTTGTACCAATTTTTTTAATTTCCTTTAACTATGAATGTGTAATTCTCATGGACTGCAGATCACAGGTCGGAAAAGGCTTTCACCCCACTTTATATATAAAGCAAAACTGCAGATCATATATGTGAGCCGATATTTAGAACATCAACTAGTTTGCCATTATAGTAGCTCGTGAGATTGATACATGTGTGAAGTGTGAAAGGAAGAATAGATGAAATAGTTTAGTTTCTCCTTGCGGTCAATATACTAGTATAATACAGGCGCTCTGGACCTCCACCCTCACTTCCTCTCCCAGGAGCACATTCTCATTTCGTCCACCAGCTCACCTTTTCTATTTGATGGAAATCCAGCAGCTTACTTCCAGTTCTACAACTTTGTTTCGAGAACCTCCACTTCTACAACTAACTCCAACCGTGTTTCCTTCCCACAAACCCCATGTCTGACATTGAACTAGAGCCAGCCCAACATGTAAAGAGACCCATGAGCCTGCTGCTGAGATTTGAACTACTGCAATGTCAAGATATGGTCCTCACACCAAAATAACTGCCTGTGGATATAGAGGCCTAGCAATGCAGTTGCCGGTTGCCCTTATCACGGCCACACGGTGGCCATTAGACACTACAAAGGTTGGGGGCATATCAGCAAGCAAAATTCCTATTGCGAATTCGGAGAAGCTACATGGTGCACTAAGCAACGCTGCTCCTTATCCCGGTGACTCCTATTCCCAAAACATTTTCCACATTATCATCACTCTCTGCTACTACTAGCTAGCTCTGTCATTTTTCTCACTCCAGACATATGTGGTAGCCGCATAGAAAGTGGCTTTTTAGTAGTAAAACTTGATCCTACTAGATAGGAGACAGAGCATTATATATCCATGCAGGTGCTCTGAATGCACCCCTCATCAGCCTGTAGGTGGGATGACCTGCGGGCGTCCCACATCCCGCCACACTGCCCACTTAATTACGTGGGACTAAACGGGCTGCCCACTTAATTTAAGTGGTATTATATGGGCTGCCACATGCCCTCCACAACAACAAAAATTGCAATTGCAAGCTAGTTGCACTACAGAATGGTCCAGGCTATAAACGATACCGAATTTGAGCAGTCGCCGTTTGGAATTTTGATCAGCCGCCATTGAACATGCCAACATAATCCACAGACGACACACTAGCAGTACAGAATCTGAGCACTACATAGACTAACATTGAAATATATGGTTTAGATGTTCATACACTAAAAATATTAGAACATAATACAGGAGTGAATATCTAAGATGATTTTTTCCATTTCTTCAAGATATTCTAAACATCAACCTGTCATGTTGAACTTGAAGTAGCAGTGCATATTTCCTGCCAAGATTGAACAGTAAAAAGGTGTATCAGTCCATGTGCATAAAAAATTCAACGTTCATGCTTAAATTAAGCAATAAGCAAGCATTGTGCTCCACTGAAATCCTAAGTTAGCAAATGGATCAAAAGTGAATTTATTCACATATTCATACAGTAGGGAGTCAATTTTGATGACATCTCTTCATAGTAAGAAACAACAAGATTTTTTTAGGGTAGAAACAACAAGATTTTACCTTGCTATTTTAAGGACCTCCAATTGGTGATCACAGAGCAAGATCTCAGGACATATCAATGGTGAATTCACCTATATACCATTACCCTGCCTCGCTGCTATGTCAAATTATGTTTGGTAGCTAGTCATATAAGCCCTCCTAATTTTGAATGGATCATGAAGTCTTGCTATCATTTTGATTTTTGTTCGCTACTACCAAGAGTCAGGCTGAATACTAGAGCCTTCTTCTTCTTCAGTTGCCAGTTTGCAAAGTCCTACTTATGTCGTAGCAGTAACCTGGGCCATGATCTGTTGGATAACGTTCAAGCTCTTAAGCAAGAAAGAAACACTCTTTCTTTTATGTAACAACCAAAGTCCTACTACCAGGACAGGAGTGACCACATCTTCTACGAAGATGGGTTCTACGAAGCGTGGAGGGCATGTCCTGACATCACCATGAAAACTGTATCGAGAGAACTTGTACGTCATTTGGATCCACGCTAAATCCTCATGGGTGGCGGGATGTCCTTAGTGGTATAGTGACCTTAGCTGCAGCATGAAGGTAATATCACATATTTAGCTCATTTCTTGTTTTGCGCGCAATTCTGTCAAGCAGCGGCCATCTCCTTCCCGAGGCCTCTTATTCTCAAATGTAATCCATGATCTTTACCTTGTTCTAAATACTCCTAGCTCTAGGCTACTATTCTCGTTTTTACCTCATCTTTGACCTATGGGTAGTAAGATAACGTGTGTCAATTGCTTGGTCATCAAGTGTGTTGTTGTTTCGGTGGGGCAGGATCAATATATATGCACATGATATTAATTATTAGGATGGTATAGCGTAGTTATTGGGTCTGCGCTATTATGAAACGGTTTTGTATCAGTGACTAGTAGTAATTTCAAAGGATGGGTGTGACATTTGATCTTTAGGCCGAACATCAAAGCCTTCTTGCTTTGCCTGGCTTCATAAATCACTTTGAACGATTGTCTACAACAATGATCTATCACCTAAAGCATGCACTAGCTACAACAAAAGCTAGGCTCGAACTCAACTGAATTTGTCTGGCACAAGCTCTGACCATTCCAAGCTACTACCATTCCCAATGCTCGGCCTAAGAAATCCACATGCCAAAACAAAAAGACAAGAGCTCTTTGTACCAAGTCCTACATACCAAGCACTATGGTCACATGGAATACCATAAGGGGAAAAAATTCTTTCAATATGCCATACATCTCATTGCAACTATGGAAGAACCTGGGACTTCGAAAATTTTGCTAAAACTTTTGACTTTGGTACTCGATGTTGTCGAGGGAGCGAAGTCTAGAAAAAACTTTGAACATCTCAGGTAGGGGAGGAGCTGGGGCCCAAACAACCAGGGCCACAGGCCGCAGGGGGTGGGGGGAATAATATCGCCAATTTTATATCTCACCTATTTCAAGGCAGGTATAGCGCTCGCCTTTGTTGATCGGAAGTTAACCACGGCCTAGTAGCAGATAGTGGTCGCTTGTTTCCAGCGGTTTTCAAGGCCAGTCCAAAGCGGAGGAGGGGGGAGCGGACGGCCCTCCTGAGAGTCACCTACATGTATGTAGGCCATAGCCACGGCCCACGGAGTTAGGCATGTCGTGACGCTGATGAACTGCCAGGTGAGGCCCATGCCTCGTGTCACGACTATATGTCGATCATATTGTCTCCTAATAGAAATCGCATACGGACAATGGTAGCAAGCCCACATACTTTGTAGCGCGGGTGCTACGCGCGTAGGTATGCTTTGTTCTGGCTCAGTGGTCACCGTGGAATTCGCTAGCTCTTTTTTCGGATTTTTTCTTAGTTTTCTTTTGTTTTATCTTCGGGTTTTTTCACCTATTTTTGGATTTTTTTCTTCATCTTTTATGCTTTGGTTTTCTTTGTTTTTTCCATGTTTACTTTTCATTTTTCCTTTTTCCTCTTTATACTTAGATTTTCGTTGTTTTATTCTGGGTTTTGTTCGGCTTCTTTTGGATTCTTTGCTTTTATTTTTGTTTGTTTTGTAATTTTTCATTGATTTTGTATTTCCAATATATGTCTACGTTTCTCTCATCTATGCTGTACATTTTTGCGTATATTTAAAACATCTATTCTATACCCATTTAACATTTTTCAAATACATATTTACCAATTATTACAAAAACATGTTTGAGTTTTTTTAAAGAGGTGGTAATTATTTTCAAATACACGTTGAAATATTTTTTGAATGATAAAAAACGTTTTTTCCCCTATTCAAACATATTTACTACATTGTACAACATTTATTGAAAATGTCACGAACACAGTTTTGTAACTTGTGAATATTTTCAAAAATGTGACATAAATTGTTTCATGCACGACACATTTTTGTTGAATTATACAAATGTCCCGAACAAAATTTGTAAGCTAGTGAACATTTCGCTAAATGTAACGTAGAATTGTTTACTATATGAATCATTTTTCTAATTACATGATTTTTTGTACAAAGTATAAACAACAATTTTCTTATAGGTGATAAACATTTTTCACACACCTGATTAATATTTTCCAAATTTTTTATTCACATTGTACATTTTTTACATACAATATGAATATTTTCTACAATTGTAAGTAAAGTGTTTTTTGAAATATAGATATTTTGAATTTTCGAAATATAAACAAAAGTTAACATAGGAAAATAAAAAATATGTATAAAATGGAAAGAAGCAACATGACATCAGGAGAGGCGCGGATTTGGTTCCGTGAGCAACACGGTTGTGCATCTCGGAAAGAGAAAAAGGACAAAAAAAAATACTCCCTCCGTCCGGAAATACTTGTCAAAGGAATGGATGAATCTAGACGTATTTTAGTTTTAGATACATCCATTTTTATGCATTTCTGTGACAAGTATTTCCGGACGGAGGGAGTATCTGGCACAAACTCTTTTTTTCTGCTTCCACGAGAGGCACAATTACTTCTCATGGAGGTACATATTTACTTCCGCGAAAAGCATAATTATGCTTCTTTGGAAAGGGAAAAAATCATAAATTTATGATTTTTTCGTGTTTTTTCTTGCTCCACTAGAAGCACATATTTGCATCTCATGGAGGCACATATTTATGAATCTCGAAAAGGGAAAAAGATAAATAGAAAACATGCTTCTAGCTTCTGTTTTTTCTTTCAGTCTCCTCCTGACAAAAAGGTTCATCGAAACCTATTTATGTGTGACCTAGTTTTGAAGATCATGTTGGGAGAAATCCAACAGTGAAAACAGTTAAAAATTAAGACACAAAGTTCAAAAGATAAAAATTTAAAAAATGAATCTAAAAAAGAAAAATATCACAGGTCGGGACAAGTGACACACATACAGTGCACCACTTGTCAACGTCTAGAAAAGTGTTAGTGAACTTTGCAAGGGTTACGCTCGACCATGATTTCGGAGATACATAAGCACCCGAATAATAACAGCAGTAAAATGGAGAGATTATCTATTGGGCCTTAATTACGCGGAGCCAGCATTAAGAGAGAAGCAGCCCACCCACCACTAGACCCGGCCAGCCTCTTGCAGCCAATCCCGACCGCACGCGCAGCCAGCCAACGATGCACGCGCCACCACCGCTCGGCCGCTCCGGCCACCCAAGCCGCCGGCCGGCGGGCGGCCGCCGCTGCTCTCTCGCTTCGGCGCGGCCGCAGATTAGCCGCTGGATGCTCAATACAGGCCGGCGACCGCCGCCGCTGCAGGCTTGTTAGTGCTTCCGAGGTTCAAGTAAGGTTCAGGGCTTCAAGCAGCTGAAGGGTTGTTACTGCTTCCTTGAATTTGCTTGCGTGTCCCGTGTGTATATATGTGTCAATGTTTTATATACGTACAGTACGTTATTAGTGCCGAAACTAAGTGGAAGATGTGCAGATTTTGTTTTCCATTGTACTATGCGCGCGTGAATGTGCAGGCATGAGTTTTCAATTGTACTATGAGTGGTTGTGCAGGCAGGACTACTTTTCACATTTCGTTTCAACTTTGGCAGAAGTTGCCAAATACGGAGTAGAATATGAAGATAATTCTTCCATCTGCGTCCAATGACATAAACATGCGGGCGCTTTCAGTTTAGGTTTTAAATTTGTTGTGCAATTGAGCCATATTCAGTATGTTTTCACATTGGATATTTTGTCAGGCAGTTTTGAAGGTATTTTTGGGGTTGTTCTAGGCGCTAAAGATTTTCTCCATGCTGAATTTTGTGTTGCCCGGGTTTTGCTCCAATCCTGGCTGCACCACTTATATATATCACAGTAATAAAAGAATCAAAAGAACAAATGAAATGCTATGATCTACTGCTATTTTTAGGCAACACAAGAAAAAACACCTAATTCAAGCATAGGGAACAGTCAGGATTTGCTGAAAAGACTTTGACTTGTTCTTGGGGCCAAACAACAAATCATTTTATTTTCCTGCTTGTCATCATCAGTCATCAGAGTGTTCTTCCATCCATCTCTGTCTCTCCAGGCGTCCTCATCCATCAATCACCTATCAACGACCGTCGATGAGAATAATCTATCACCTAAAGCCTGCACTAACTTACAACAAAAGCCAAGCCAACAGCCAAGGCTGAACTGAAGTGAACTGGTCAAGCACATGCTCTGACCTCTTCATGTCATTGCCATGCCAAAGCCAGCAACACATATGCTACTACCTGGTCAGAGATATCCACAATATGAGCTTTTCACAAGATCTTGCAGACCAAGCACGATGGCCACGTGCAACACATAAAGGCAAGATTTGCTACAGATGCAATGCAAAAAGTATGCCAAGACAAGTAAATTTTTGTACTTTATGTTGTCTTGACAGTGTCCATCTTCATGTAGTTGGCAACCCCCTGCGAGAAGAGACTAGTCCCCCTCGCGTCCCCCCCCCCCTCCCCGCGAGCGACCAAGGGGGCAACCCTAGCCGGGCGCGCCAGGCCCCCCGCCGCTTTCTCCCTTCACCGCCCGATCCGCGCCGCGGGCAAAGCTGTGTAGGTGTCAAGGGCGGCGGGTGATGAAGCCATGTACCTAGGGTAGGGTCATGGACCTGTCCAAGATACCCTCCCCAAGGACATCTCTTGAAGAAACCACCTTTCAGTCGACCTGGAAGGATCCCACTCGACGGACCTGAAGACACTTGACCATGAAGCCAACCACTCGACCGCCAGGAGATCAACAGTCAGTCTGCAGGCAAATGGTCGGTCATTAAGTGGCTTTATGGTCCTCATAGCACTTTATGTGGGACGTTACCAGTAACTCCCTATCTTAATGTACCTTAATCCCTGCATAACTGAGGGCTGGAGGGGTCTGGCAAACTCTATATAAGCCACCCCCTCCTCGGTGTAAAGGGTTCGCACCCCTGTAACTCATACGCACATAATACAATCGACCGCCTCGGGGCAACGCACTTTCGCGCGTCCCCGTCCGCAGGGCAACGCACTTTCGCGCGTGCGTCCGCGGCGTCCTCCTGCGGCAACCGTCGACCCAGTATCGGTCAGCTCCTGTGCCGTCCTCCCTCCCAGTCTCCCGCCGGCGCAAGCGCTCCGGTCGGTCGAGGCTTCAGCGGTGGGTGAGGCACACTGTGACCCGCCAGTCGGCCACTCCCCAAGTCGCGGCGATCGAGCCCGACGAATCTCTACGGCCTGTTCGATCTGTCGACTGGCTCCGCAGAGACTGCATCCGAAAGTCGACAAAGTGATCCAGCGGCGGAGGTTCTGATGGTCGATGGACCATGTAGTACTCCTGGTTTCCCCCGCGCCGACGGAGGCGTTGGCGGAGGCGATCAGGCGCAGGTTCATGAAGAGTATCAACCCAAGCCCCTCACTTCGCTGCAGAGGGAGGAGCTTCGCCGCCAGAACAGATGCACTTCACACTCCTATCGTTGGAGAAACCCCCGAGGCCCATGCCGTAGAAGACGCGCGTTTGGCCAACTTGGCTGAGCGCACTCGACTGGAAAATCTCCAGCGAGTGCTCGACGAACGAGCGTGACAACGGGTCCCGTCGTCCAGACGACGTCAACTCTTTCCACAACCGACTCAGGTATATCGTACTCCAATTCAGAATCTAGCAGCTGCATCCCGTATAGCAGAGTCGATTCAGCCTTCCCAGTCAGAGGCTGGCAGAGGCTTGCTACAGATCAGATATTTACTCTGGGCAGCAGGAGATCAAAATTCAGCTGTATCGCAGTCGCGAAATAGGATTCACAGCAGATCCGTCGCTGCGAATACAGTCCAGTCGGCTCATAGCCCAAGATCGCCCCCGAGGCGTGAGGGACATGGAGGCCGGCGTGATCAGTATGAGGACCGATTCGATCGTGATGATCGATGTCGAGTGCCCACTCCTCCCCCAAGGGGTGGGTCATATGTGCCTCGACAGCAGGATGACAGACGCCATCACAGTGTTGGGCGAAGGATTCCAGTCGACCCCAGGGAACCAGGCTTTGATGTGAGATCCATTATCGTTCAAGGTTTGGTCGACAGGAACAGAGCTCACCTAAAAGGGCATGATAGAGATGCGCCCACCAGCAGAAGAGTACACGTCTCAGGACCAGAGTGTTTTAGCAGATCCATCAGGGCCGCGGTGATTCCTCCCAACTTCAGGTTGGCGACTGGAGTCAGTAAGTTCACTGGTGAGTCCAAGCCGGATACTTGGCTTGAGGACTACGGAGTGGATGTTCAGATTGGCGGCGGCAACGATGAAGTGGCCATGAAACAACTGCCTCTTATGTTGGAGGGCTCAGCCAGAGCATGGTTGAATCAGTTAGCACCCAGCAGCATTTACACTTGGGAAGATCTTGCCCGAGTGTTTGTCAGGACATTTGAAGGAACTTGCAAGCGGCCAGCAGGGCTGACAGAGTTGCAGTCGTGTGTGCAAAAGTCGAATGAAACTCTGAGGGATTACATCCAGAGATGGATCACATTGCATCACACAGTAGAGAATGTATCTGATCATCGAGCGATACGTGCCTTCAAAGAAGGTGTTAAGAACAGAGAGTTAAGTTTGAAATTGGTCGGACCGGAGACATGACCCTGAGTCGAATGATGGAGATTGCCACCAAGCACGCCAATGGTGAAGAAGAGGATCGGCTCGGAGTGGCAAGTACAAGTCAGCCGCGAATGAAACCGGGAGGGACTCCAATGGAAGCGTATGAAAGCCGAGCCAGCTGCTCCTGGAGAAGCCTTGGCCGTGACTCCAGGAAAGTTCAAGGGGAAGTCCAAGGGACCTTGGAACCCCAAAAAGGTGAAAGACCAAGATGGAAATGATGTATTGGACTTGTCATGTCACATTCACACGAATAAAGATGAAGAGGGTAAACTCATTTATCCAAAGCATACCACTCGACAGTGTCGGCTCTTGATTCAGCAGCCTGTGGGAAGCAGCCCAAGGATAAGGAGAAGGAGTCGACAAAGTTGAGGACAAGGAAGATAGTGATGGTGGATACCCCAGGTCAATTCCACCTGATGGTTTTTGGCCGACGTTGAAAGCAAAAGTCGATTGAAAGTTATCAACCGAGAAGTGAATATGGTCGCCCGGCAACACCCGATTATCTGAAATGGTCACAGACCGCCATCACGTTCGACCGGTCGATCACCCGACACACATAGCCACCCACGGGAGGCAAGCGTTGGTGGTCGACCCAGTCGTCGAAGGCACTCGACTAACTAAAGTTTTGATGGATGGTGGCAGTGGCCTGAACATACTATATGCAGAGACGTTGAAAGGGATGGGCATTCCGATGTACAGACTCAGCACCAGCAACATGAGTTTCCATGGAGTCATTCCTGGAAAGAAGGCTGATTCACTCGGCCAAATTGCTCTCGATGTGGTTTTTGGTGATTCCAAAAAATTTCGTAAAGAAAAGTTGACCTTTGAGGTCGTAGATTTCCAGAGTGCTTATCACGCTATTCTGGGAAGGTCGGCGTATGCATGTTTCATGGCTCGACCATGTTATGTGTACCTCAAACTGAAGATGCCAGGCCCCAAAGGTGTGATCACTGTCACTGGCAATAGGAAGAAAGCAGAAGAGTGTTTTCAGAAAGGCTCTAAGATCGCTGATGCTCAGATGGCAGTGGTAGAGCTGCAAGAATACCAGAAAACTGCAGACCCGAGTGATTTGTTGCGAGCAAAGAAGCCCGCTACGGAGTCAACATTTCAGTCGTCCGGCAACCCTAGCCGACGGCGCCTCAGGTCCCCCCGCCCCGTTTCTCCCCTCGCCGCCACCGATCCGCGCCGCCGGGCAAAGCCAGGTAGGTGCTGGCGGCGGCGGGCCCCCATCTCCTCGTGCGAGGGCTCGGCGCGGGCGGGCGTCCTCGGCCGGCGGCGCGTTCATCCGGCGCGCGGCGCGCGGGCAGGTACGGCGGCGGTGCCTCGTCCTGTGCTTTGGGACCGGACACGGCAGTGGCTGCGGGATCAACTAGAGGCGACTCCAGTGGTGGATCCGCGAGCAGCAGGTAGGGCGGCGTCCCTTGCCTGTGCGGCCGCGGCTAGATCCATGGCCGGCATGGTGCTCTTCCCCTCGGTGGAGTCTATGTCTGGAGATGGGCGTCAGAAGCCGCGGATCCAGATCCGCCCCGGCGTGGCAACCGGTGGCGCGTGGAGGAACGGTAAGGGGCGGCTGGAGGTTCCCTGCCAACATGCCGACGGCGTCTTTGGTCTTCACGGCGAAGCTCCGTTCGGTTTCAGTCAGTTGCGAGATCGAGGGGGCATAATTTCCAGTGAAAATCGCGCCGACTACGGTCATGGCGGACGATGGTGGCATCTATGGCATCATTCCCTTCTAGAGGCATCGTTGTTGTAGGTCATGGCGCCCCACTCGTGATGCTCCAGAGGAAACCCTAGATCTGGGTCTACCGGATCGGACTATGATGGCACCTTCGATGTCGTTGTCCCTGCTGGGGGCATCGTTTTGGAGCACGTGCTGGCTGGAGGGGAGAAGAGGAGGAGCGGTGTTACATCTACCGCAAGGCCGACGGCATATCCCGGCGGCATGGCGCTGCGGAGGTTCGGCGATGGGCGTGTATTGGAGATGGACTCGCGCAGGAGGAGGAAGCTGTCTGGCGTCATGGTGGCGTTGATGGCAGAGAGGCCTGGCAATGTCGGTGCATCAGTTCTGCTCTGAGGATGGACCGAGGGAAGATGGGGGTGACGGCCCTTGCAGCGTGCGATGCTCACTGGGAGTGTGCCAGACTGGTGTGGGACCCAATCCAGGTAGTGGCTTGGATGGGACACCTGGCTTTAGATGTTAGGCTTTGGTGCGATGCATGTTTGGTATTAGGCCCGGACATTCAGCACGCCTTCATCAAGGGGATAAGAGTAGCAACGATGTTGCCAAGATGGTGGCTTCAAGCTTATTGATGTATCACCTTGTATGGTCTTTATGAATAATTAATAATATGGCTACATGCATCGTCGAGATGTAGAGGCCAGGGGTACATCCTCCTTTCCTAAAATAAAGAAAAATGTTGTCCAGGTCCAAACTGAACATAACTCATCTCATCTCTGGAACACAACCAAAGAAACAAATGAACCTGATGAATAATCCGCCGTTTCTTGACCAAAAAGAAGAAAATAATACCTGGTCAGAGAAATACACACACCAAAAAGGTCGGACTGTTGCTACAGGTAACACAAACAGGCAAGATTTACTTTGAGTATGCAACACACATCTCACTAAACCAGATGCAACGCAAGAATAACGTGGGACTTCGAAAAACATGCTAAAGTGAACTTCTGAACTTTTATACTTGATGTTGTCCAGGTCCAAACATTAACAAACTCGTAAACCTGTAAGAACAGTTTTTTAATTTGTAAAAAATAATATCATGCACATATTTTAAAACTTGTGTACGTTTTAGAATCATACAAGCATTTTCAAAATATATTTTTAATGCACAGTGAAAATTTTAAAGTACAAGGCATTTTAAAAAAGTATGAACAATTACTTATCCAAAATTTTGTTTCTACAGCATTTATAGAAATATATAAAATAATTGTAAACATAAATTATGTAAAAGAACGAAAGAGAAAAGAAAAGGAAAAGACGATGTGGGTGAGTTGTCGTCGTTGCGTTTCAGGTGGCGGGAGAGATTTCCGAGACGAGAGCAACTATGCAAAGGATGCCCCTTGCGAGAGCCCCGCGGAGTCACTATTTTGTGGGCTGAGAGCTCGCCAGGTGGTGCATCCAACTGCCGCCATGTGTCGAGTGGTAGACGATCCCTCTGGTTTTTTTACACGTTTTCGGATTTTAGATGATTTTTTTTGCCTTTTTTTATGCCTCGTTTTTCCTAGATTTTGTAGAGGAAACAAATAGCGCAAAAAAAATGTGCTTCCATGAGAAGCACATAGTTGCTTCGGCAGAAAGCATAGTTGTGCTTCTCAGAAAGAGAAAAAAAACATAAACTTATTTTTGTGTGAATTTTTTATTTTTTGTTCACGAGAAGCACAGAAAGAGAAAAAAAATCATGATTTTATTTTTTTCTAAATTTATGTTTTGCTTCCTTGAGAAGCACGCTTATCGTGGAGGCGCAGATTTGATTCCGCGAGAAACACAGTTGTGCTTTTAGAAATGGAAAAAAGAAAAAAAATATTGTGCAGACTTTTTATTTTTTTGCTTCCACGACAAGCACATATTAACCTCTCATAGGGCACATATTTGCTTACGCGAAAAGCACACTTGTTCTTCTTCGGAAATGAAAAAAGCACACTTGCGGAGGGGGGGGGGGGGGGAGAGAGAACATGCTTATAGCTTTGGTTTTTTCTTCCAATTTTTTTTGTAAAAAAAGGTTTCAGCGATAGCTATTAACATGTTATCTAGTTTTGAAGATCTCTGTGCGATAAATTCAACAGTGGAAAGGTTGAAAATTTAGACACATGGTTCAAAAGATAATTTTTTTTAAATTAATCTAAAAAAAACTCACATGTTGCAACAAGTGAAGCACAAGCAATGCTTTACTTGTCAACGCATGAGAAGATGAGAGTGACCTCCGCAAGGGGTACCCTTAACCATAATTTCGGAGATACACACCCACCCGTAAAGTGGAGAGACTATCTATTGGGCCTGAATTTATGCTTCTCGAAAAGGGAAAAAGATAAATAGAAAACATGCTTCTAGCTTCTGTTTTTTCTTTCAGTCTCCTCCTGACAAAAAGGTTCATCGAAACCTATTTATGTGTGACCTAGTTTTGAAGATCATGTTGGGAGAAATCCAACAGTGAAAACAGTTAAAAATTAAGACACAAAGTTCAAAAGATAAAAATTTAAAAAATGAATCTAAAAAAAGAAAAAATATCACAGGTCGGGACAAGTGACACACATACAGTGCACCACTTGTCAACGTCTAGAAAAGTGTTAGTGAACTTTGCAAGGGTTACGCTCGACCATGATTTCGGAGATACATAAGCACCCGAATAATAACAGCAGTAAAATGGAGAGATTATCTATTGGGCCTTAATTACACGGAGCCAGCATTAAGAGAGAAGCAGCCCACCCACCACTAGACCCGGCCAGCCTCTTGCAGCCAATCCCGACCGCACGCGCAGCCAGCCAACGATGCACGCGCCACCACCGCTCGGCCGCTCCGGCCACCCAAGCCGCCGGCCGGCGGGCGGCCGCCGCTGCTCTCTCGCTTCGGCGCGGCCGCAGATTAGCCGCTGGATGCTCAATACAGGCCGGCGACCGCCGCCGCTGCAGGCTTGTTAGTGCTTCCGAGGTTCAAGTAAGGTTCAGGGCTTCAAGCAGCTGAAGGGTTGTTACTGCTTCCTTGAATTTGCTTGCGTGTCCCGTGTGTATATATGTGTCAATGTTTTATATACGTACAGTACGTTATTAGTGCCGAAACTAAGTGGAAGATGTGCAGATTTTGTTTTCCATTGTACTATGCGCGCGTGAATGTGCAGGCATGAGTTTTCAATTGTACTATGAGTGGTTGTGCAGGCAGGACTACTTTTCACATTTCGTTTCAACTTTGGCAGAAGTTGCCAAATACGGAGTAGAATATGAAGATAATTCTTCCATCTGTGTCCAATGACATCAACATGCAGGCGCTTTCAGTTTAGGTTTTAAATTTGTTGTGCAATTGAGCCATATTCAGTATGTTTTCACATTAGATTTTTTGTCAGGCAGTTTTCAAGGTATTTTTGGGGTTGTTCTAGACGCTAAAGATTTTCTCCATGCTGAATTTTGTGTTTCCCGGGTTTTGCTCCAATCCTGGCTGCACCACTTATATATATCACAGTAATAAAAGAATCAAAAGAACAAATGAACTGCTATGATCTACTGCTATTTTTAGGCAACACAAGAAAAAAACACCTAATTCAAGCATAGGGAACAGTCAGGATTTGCTGAAAAGACTTTGACTTGTTCTTGGGGCCAAACAACAAATCATTTTATTTTCCTGCTTGTCATCATCAGTCATCAGAGTGTTCTTCCATCCATCTCTGTCTCTCCAGGCGTCCTCATCCATCAATCACCTATCAACGACCGTCGATGAGAATAATCTATCACCTAAAGCCTGCACTAACTTACAACAAAAGCCAAGCCAACAGCCAAGGCTGAACTGAAGTGAACTGGTCAAGCACATGCTCTGACCTCTTCATGTCATTGCCATGCCAAAGCCAGCAACACATATGCTACTACCTGGTCAGAGATATCCACAATATGAGCTTTTCACAAGATCTTGCAGACCAAGCACGATGGCCACGTGCAACACATAAAGGCAAGATTTGCTACAGATGCAATGCAAAAAGTATGCCAAGACAAGTAAATTTTTGTACTTTATGTTGTCTTGACAGTGTCCATCTTCATGTAGTTGGCAACCCCCTGCGAGAAGAGACTAGTCCCCCTCGCGTCCCCCCCCCCCTCCCCGCGAGCGACCAAGGGGGCAACCCTAGCCGGCGGCGCCTCAGGCCCCCCCGCCGCGTTTCTCCCTTCACCGCCGCCGATCCGCGCCGCCGGGCAAAGCCAGGTAGGTGCTGGCGGCGGCGGGTGATGAAGCCATGTACCTAGGGTAGGGTCATGGACCTGTCCAAGATACCCTCCCCAAGGACATCTCTTGAAGAAACCACCTTTCAGTCGACCTGGAAGGATCCCACTCGACGGACCTGAAGACACTCGACCATGAAGCCAACCACTCGACCGCCAGGAGATCTACAGTCAGTCTGCACGCAAATGGTCGGTCATTAAGTGGCTTTATGGTCATCATAGCACTTTATGTGGGACGTTACCAGTAACTCCCTATCTTAATGTACCTTAATCCCTGCATAACTGAGGGCTGGAGGGGTCTGGCGAACTCTATATAAGCCACCCCCCTCCTCAGTGTAAAGGGTTCGCATCCCTGTAACTCATACGCACATAATACAGTCGACCGCCTCCAGGCTCCGAGACGTAGGGCTGTTACTTCCTCAGCGAAGGGCCTGAACTCGTAAACATCTTGCGTATACAACTACTCCATAGCTAGGATCTTGCCTCTCCATTCCTACCCCCCATTCTATTGTCAGACTTAGAACCACGACAGTTGGCGCCCATCGTGGGGCAGGTGTCTTAGCGAATTGTTGGAGAAGTTGCAGTTTTTCCGATCCCCTTCATCATGGTTTCAGGTAGAGTTTTGGTTGAGGGCCGCGAGATCCGTCTCGGCGCGCTCACGTTCATCGCCGACGACTCCGCTTGGCTTCAGGAGGCTCCACTTGACGTCGACGCGCTCCCCGTCCGCGGGGCAACGCACTTTCGCGCGTGCGTCCGCGGCGTCCTCCTGCGGCAACCGTCGACCCAGTATCGGTCAGCTCCTGTGCCGTCCTCCCTCCCAGTCTCCCGCCGGCGCAAGCGCTCCGGTCGGTCGAGGCTTCAGCGGTGGGTGAGGCACACTGTGGCCCGCCAGTCGGCCACTCCCCAAGTCGCGGCGATCGAGCCCGACGAATCTCTCTACGGCCTGTTCGATCTGTCGACTGGCTCCGCAGAGACTGCATCCGAGTGCGACAGCAGTGATCCAGCGGCGGAGGTTCTGATGGTCGATGGACCACGTAGTCCTCCTGGTTTCCCCCGCGCCGACGGAGGCGTTGGCGGAGGCGATCCGGCGCAGGTTCATGAAGAGTATCAACCCGAGCCCCTCACTTCGCTGCAGAGGGAGGAGCTTCGCCGCCAGAACAGATGCACTTCACACTCCTATCGTTGGAGAAACCCCGAGGCCCATGCCGTAGAAGACGCGTTGGCCAACTTGGCTGAGCGCACTCGACCGAAAATCTCCAACGAGTGCTCGATTTAACGAAGCGTGACAACGGGTCCCGTCGTCGGTCGACGTCAACTCTTTCCACAACCGACTCGGGTATATCGTACTCAATTCAGAATCTAGCAGCTGCATCCCGTATAGCAGAGTCGATTCAGCCTTCCCAGTCAGAGGCTGGCAGAGGCTTGCTACAGATCAGAGATTTACTCCGGGCAGCAGGAGATCAAAATTCAGCTGTATCGCAGTCGCGGAATAGGATTCACAGCAGATCCGTCGCTGCGAATACAGTCCAGTCGGCTCATAGCCCAAGATCGCCCCCGAGGCGTGAGGGACATGGAGGCCGGCGTGATCAGTATGAGGACCGATTCGATCGTGATGATCGACGTCGAGTGCCCACTCCTCCCCCAAGGGGTGGGTCATATGTGCCTCGACAGCAAGATGACAGACGCCAGCACAGTGTTGGGCGAAGGATTCCAGTCGACCCGTGGAACTGTGCTTTGATGTGAGATCCATTATCGTTCAAGGTTTGGTCAACAGAACAGAGCTCACCTAAAAGGGCATGATAGAGATGCGCCACCAGCGTAAGAGTACACGCCTCGGGACCAGAGTGTTTTAGCAGATCCATCGGGTCATGGTGATTCCTCCCAACTTCAGGTTGGCGACTGGAGTCAGTAAGTTCACTGGTGAGTCCAAGCCGGATACTTGGCTTGAGGACTACCGAGTGGATGTTCAGATTGGCGGCGGCAACGATGAAGTGGCCATGAAACAACTGCCTCTTATGTTGGAGGGCTCAGCCAGAGCATGGTTGAATCAGTTAGCACCCAGCAGCATTTACACTTGGGAAGATCTTGCCCGAGTGTTTGTCAGGACATTTGAACGAACTTGCAAGCGGCCAGCAGGGCTGACAGAGTTGTAGTCATGTGTGCAAAAGTTGAATGAAACTCTGAGGGATTACATCCAGAGATGGATCACATTGCATCACACAGTAGAGAATGGATCTGATCATCAGGCAGTCTGTGCCTTCAAAGAAGGTGTTAAGAACAGAGAGTTAAGTTTGAAATTCGGTCGGACCGGAGACATGACCCTGAGTCGAATGATGGAGATTGCCACCAAGTACGCCAATGGTGAAGAAGAGGATCGGCTCCGGAGTGGCAAGTACAAGTCAGCCGCTAATGAAACCGGGGGAAGGACTCCGATCGAAGCGAAGCGGAAAGCCGACCGATTGTTCCCCTGGAGAAGCCTTGGCCGTGACTCGTGAAAGTTCAAGGGAAGTCCAAGGACCTTGGAACCCCAAAAGGTGAAAGACCAAGATGGAAATGATGTATTGGACTTGTCATGTCACATTCACACGAATAAAGATGAAGAGGGTAAACTCATTTATCCAAAGCATACCACTCGACAGTGTCGGCTCTTGATTCAGCAGTTCCAGGGGAAGCAGCCCAAGGATAAGGAGAAGGAGTCAGACAAAGTTGAGGACAAGGAAGATAGTGATGGTGGATACCCCCAGGTCAATTCCACCCTGATGGTTTTTGCTGACGTTGAAAGCAAAAGTCGATTGAAAGTTATCAACCGAGAAGTGAATATGGTCGCTCCGGCAACACCCAGTTATCTGAAATGGTCACAGACCACCATCACGTTCGACCAGTCTGATCACCCGACACACATAGCCACCCCTGGGAGGCAAGCGTTGGTGGTCGACCCAGTCGTCGAAGGCACTCGACTAACTAAAGTTTTGATGGATGGTGGCAGTGGCCTGAACATACTATATGCAGAGACGTTGAAAGGGATGGGCATTCCGATGTCCAGACTCAGCACCAGCAACATGAGCTTCCATGGAGTCATTCCTGGAAAGAAGGCTGAGTCACTCGGCCAAATTGCTCTCGATGTGGTTTTTGGTGATTCCAAAAAATTTCGTAAAGAAAAGTTGACCTTTGAGGTCGTAGATTTCCATAGTGCTTATCACGCTATTCTGGGAAGGCCGGCGTATGCATGTTTCATGGCTCGACCATGTTATGTGTACCTCAAACTGAAGATGCCAGGCCCCAAAGGTGTGATCACTGTCACTGGCAATAGGAAGAAAGCAGAAGAGTGTTTTCAGAAAGGCTCTAAGATCGCTGATGCTCAGATGGCAGTGGTAGAGCTGCAAGAATACCAGAAAACTGCAGATCCGAGTGATTTGTTGCGAGCAAAGAAGCCCGCTACGGAGTCAGCATTTCAGTCGTCCGGCAACCCTAGCCGGCGGCGCCTCAGGTCCCCCCGCCCCGTTTCTCCCCTCGCCGCCACCGATCCGCGCCGCCGGGCAAAGCCAGGTAGGTGCTGGCGGCGGCGGGCCCCCATCTCCTCGTGCGAGGGCTCGGCGCGGGCGGGCGTCCTCGTCCGGCGGCGGCGCGTTCATCCGGGGCGCGGCGGCGCGCGGGCAGGTACGGCGGCGGTGCCTCGTCCTGCGCTTTGGGACCGGACACGACAGTGGCTGCGGGATCAACTAGAGGCGACTCCAGTGGTGGATCCGCGAAAGCGGTAGGGCGGCGTCCCTTGCTCGCGGCGCTGCTAGATCCATGGCCGCATGGTGCTCTTCCCTCGGTGGAGTCTATGTCTGGAGATGGGCGTCAGAAGCCGCGGATCCAGATCCGCCCCGGCGTGGCAACCGGTGGCGCGTGGAGGACCGGTAAGGGGCGGCTGGAGGTTCCCTGCCAACATGCCGACGGCGTCTTTGGTCTTCACGGCGAAGCTCCGTTCGGTTTCAGTCAGTTGCGAGATCGAGGGGCATAATTTCCAGTGAAAATCGCGCCGACTACGGTCATGGCGGACGATGGTGGCATCTATGGCATCATTCCCTTCTAGAGGCATCGTTGTTGTAGGTCATGGCGCCCCACTCGTGATGCTCCAGAGGAAACCCTAGATCTGGGTCTACCGGATCGGACTATGATGGCACCTTCGATGTCGTTGTCCCTCCTGGGGGCATCGTTTTGGAGCACGTGTTGGCTGGAGGGGAGAAGAGGAGGAGCGGTGTTACATCTACCGCAAGGCCGACGACATATCCCGGCGGCATGGCGCTGCGGAGGTTCGGCGATGGGCGTGTATTGGAGATGGACTCGCGCAGGAGGAGGAAGCTGTCTGGCGTCATGGTGGCGTTGATGGCGAGAGGCACAGCAATGTCGGTGCATCAGTTCTGCTCTGAGGATGGACCGAGGGAAGATGGGGGTGACGGCCCTTGCAGCGTGCGGTGCTCACTGGGAGTGTGCCAGACTGGTGTGGGACCCAATCCAGGTAGTGGCTTGGATAGGACACCTGGCTTTAGATGTTAGGCTTTGGTGCGATGCATGTTTGGTATTAGGCCCGACATTCACGCACGCCTTCATCAAGGGATAAGAGTAGCAACGATGTTGCCAAGATGGTGGCTTCAAGCTTATTGATGTATCACCTTGTATGGTCTTTATGAATAATTAATAATATGGCTACATGCATCGTCGAGATGTAGAGGCCAGGGGTACATCCTCCTTTCCTAAAATAAAGAAAAATGTTGTCCAGGTCCAAACTGAACATAACTCATCTCATCTCTGGAACACAACCAAAGAAACAAATGAACCTGATGAATAATCCGCCGTTTCTTGACCAAAAAGAAGAAAATAATACCTGGTCAGAGAAATACACACACCAAAAAGGTCGGACTGTTGCTACAGGTAACACAAACAGGCAAGATTTACTTTGAGTATGCAACACACATCTCACTCAACCAGATGCAACGCAAGAATAATGTGGGACTTCGAAAAACATGCTAAAGTGAACTTCTGAATTTTTATACTTGATGTTGTCCAGGTCCAAACATTAACAAACTCGTAAACCTGTAAGAACAGTTTTTTAATTTGTAAAAAATAATATCATGCACATATTTTAAAACTTGTGTACGTTTTAGAATCATACAAGCATTTTCAAAATATATTTTTAATGCACAGTGAAAATTTTAAAGTACAAGGCATTTTAAAAAAGTATGAACAATTACTTATCCAAAATTTTGTTTCTACAGCATTTATAGAAATATATAAAATAATTGTAAACATAAATTATGTAAAAGAACGAAAGAGAAAAGAAAAGGAAAAGACGATGTGGGTGAGTTGTCGTCGTTGCGTTTCAGGTGGCGGGAGAGATTTCCGAGACGAGAGCAACTATGCAAAGGATGCCCCTTGCGAGAGCCCCGCGGAGTCACTATTTTGTGGGCTGAGAGCTCGCCAGGTGGTGCATCCAACTGCCGCCATGTGTCGAGTGGTAGACGATCCCTCTGGTTTTTTTACACGTTTTCGGATTTTAGATGATTTTCTTTTTCCTTTTTTTATGCCTCGTTTTTCCTAGATTTTGGAGAGGAAACAAATAGCGCAAAAAAAATGTGCTTCCATGAGAAGCACATAGTTGCTTCGGCAGAAAGCATAGTTGTGCTTCTCAGAAAGAGAAAAAAAACACAAACTTATTTTTGTGTGAATTTTTTATTTTTTGTTCACGAGAAGCACAGAAAGAGAAAAAAATCATGATTTTATTTTTTTCTAAATTTATGTTTTGCTTCCTTGAGAAGCACGCTTATCGTGGAGGCGCAGATTTGATTCGGCGAGAAACACAGTTGTGCTTCTAGAAATGGAAAAAAGAAAAAAATATTGTGCAGACTTTTTATTTTTTTGCTTCCACGACAAGCACATATTAACCTCTCATAGGGCACATATTTGCTTATGCGAAAAGCACACTTGTTCTTCTTCGGAAATGAAAAAAGCACACTTGCGGAGGGGGGGGGGGGGGGGAGAACATGCTTATAGCTTTGGTTTTCTCTTCCAATTTTTTTGTAAAAAAAGGTTTCAGCGATAGCTATTAACATGTTATCTAGTTTTGAAGATCTCTATGCGATAAATTCAACAGTCGAAAGGTTGAAAATTTAGACACATGGTTCAAAAGATAATTTTTTTTTAAATGAATCTAAAAAAACCTCACATGTTGCAACAAGTGAAGCACAAGCAATGCTTTACTTGTCAACGCATGAGAAGATGAGAGTGACCTCCGCAAGGGGTACCCTTAACCATAATTTCGGAGATACACACCCACCCGTAAAGTGGAGAGACTATCTATTGGGCCTGAATTAGGTGGAGCCTGCTGGTATACTAATGGCGCACCACATACTATGTGGTGCGCCATTAGTAACATTTTTTTCAAAAAAAAAATTTCAATTTTTTTTCATTTTTTTCTTAATCTCTTTTTTTCATTTTTTTTTCTTAATCTCAGGTCACTATAGCTTAATCTCGGGTCAATATGCTTAAAGTCAGGTCAAATCACACTCCATGGTCAAACTTCCCGGCAACAGCTCACTTCACAGGCACTTGTTGATATATCTAGCAATACAATTCTATTATACCTTGTTGATGTCTAGGACTTTGTTCATGTTCATGACTATGATGAAATTTTGAAAAATATTTCAAACTTCCCGGTCATATTACGTATCATTTTTTGAAAAACAATTCAAAAAAAATTTCAAAATCAATTTTTTTTGAATTTTTGTTGCCTCCAGATTTTAAAAGCCCCGTAACTTTTTTTGTGTTAGGTTTTTGAAGATATAACTTTTCGAGTAGATGATTTTTCATATAAAATCTTTTTCATCCGAGTTAGTATGCAAAAGTTATGCCCATTTTACAAATTTCCAGAGAGATTTTGCAAATAAAGTCGAAATTTATATTTGTAAATTTTGCCAATAACTAGACCACATATCACATAGGAAACTTATTTTCTTTTATTTTTTTGACATTTTTATCATTTTTTTATTTTTTTAAACTGAAAAGGCGATCCAGGGGGGAGTGCATTCGGTGGAAATTGGGCAAACTAGTAATGGCGCACCGTGTGGTGGTGCGCCATTACTAGTTTTGAAAAAAAAATAAAAATTTGAATTTCTTTTCATTTTTTTTGAAAAAAACTTAATAATTGCGCACTGTCCACAGATGCGCCATTACTAACAAATTTTTTTTATTTTTTTTCAAAACTATTAATGACGCACGGTGGATGTGGTGCGCCATTACTAGCACCACTCCCACAGTGCGCCATTAGTAGTTTTAAAAAAAATAAAAAAAAATTTACTAATGGCGCACCGTGGGATATGGTGCGCCATTAGTATTTGCACACTAATGACGCATTGTACACATGATGCGCCATTAAGATTTAAGAATTGCGCACCACACGTACAATGCCATTAACAGATATCCCATCTATGTTTCTTTTCCTAGTAGTGAGAGAAGCAGCCCACCCACCACTAGACCCGGCCAGCCTCATCTTCCAGTCAATCCCGACCGCAGGTGCAGCCAGCCAACGACGCTCGGCTGCCGCTACTCTCTCTCTCGCTTCCGAGGTTCAGGTTTTGACCTTGATTTTTGGCGCTGAAGGATTTGTAGATTTATTGTGAAATTGAACCATGCATATAGTACTTCAGTGCTGAAATTATGTGGAAGATTCGGAGATTTTGTTTTCAGTTGTACTATGGGTGAATGTGCAGGCAGGACTACTTTTCACATTTTGTTTCAACTTTGGCACAAGTAGTTGTCAAATACGGAGTGGAATATGAAGATAATTCTTCCATCGGTGTCCAATTAATGCCCTGGCAGCCACACGAAAACCTCGGCTTATACATATGGGCGCCTTGAGCTTAGGTTTTAGATAAATTTGTTGTGCAATTGAGCCATATTCAGTATGTTTTCACATTGGATATTTTGTCACGCAGTTTTGAAGGTGCTTTTGGGGTTGTGTAGGCGCTAAGAGCAACTCCAATAGGTGACCCAAACGGACGGCGATTTCATCCGCTTTTTGTCCGTTTGGGTCGGCCGCCCGCCCTGTTTTAGATATGGGTCCGCAGGGTGCCCAACGCGTCGACCCATATGTGCCGGCGTGGCTGCCTGGCCCCTTTATTTATTTATTTTTGCATGATTGCATAGTTCAAAATAAAATCGTTTTGGACCGAATAAAATAGTGTAGTTTATTACAAGCCAAATGAAAATAAAAAGGTCCACGTAGCTCTCACATAGTTTTGCAAACGAATAAAAGAAGATACATCTATTGGTTGCCAACATGAGCCCACATATGCTCAACCAAATCATTTTGCAGTTGCATGTGAGTTTCCCAATCACGCATGTCTTGATGAAATTGGGTGAACTGTTCAAACATTGCCGCTACTCCATGCTCAGGCAAAACATTCTCACCCTGAAACTGAAACCCTTGATCATACATACGTTCCGGGCGCTCGTCTTCTATGATCATATTATGCATGATCATACAAGCAGTCATCACTTCCCATAATTTCTGCATGCTCCAGGTATTAGCAGGATACCGAATGATGCACCATCAAGATTGCAAAACACCAAAGGCACGCTCGACATCCTTCCTAGCACTCTCTTGCTCTTGGGAAAATTCTTTCCTCTTCTCTCAGACGGGGTTGGGTATTTTCTGTTGGGGAACGTAGTAATTTCAAAATTTTCCTACGATCACGCAAGACCATGGTGATGGCACAGCAACGAGAGGGGAGAGTGTCCGTCCACGCACTCGTGAGACCGTGGCGGAAGCGTTATAACAACGCTGTTGATGTAGTCGACGCCTTCACGATCCGACCGATCCAAGCACCGAACGACGGCACCTCCGAAGTTCTCGCACATCGCTCAGCTCGATGACGATCCCCGGACTCTCGATCCAGAAAGTGTCGGGATGAGTTCCACAAGACGACGGCGTGGTGACGATGTTGATGCTCCACCGACGCAGGGCTTCGCCTAAGTTCCGCGACGAGATGACTTCTCCGGCGCAGGGCTTCGCCTAAGCTCTACGACGATATGACCGAAGTGGAATATGGTGGAAGGGGCACCGCACACGGCTAAGGAAAGATCCGTAGATCAACTTGTGTGTCATGGGGTGCCCCTGCCTCAGATATAAAGGAGCCAAGGGGAGGTGGCCGCCCAAGGGGAGGCGCACCACGGAGTCCTACTCCCTCCGGGTGTAGGACTCCCCCCCCAATCCTAGTTGGATTAGGATTCCTGAGGGGGAAGAGAGAGAGGGGCCGCCCACCTTTCCTAGTCCTAATAGGACTAGGGAAGGGGGGCGCCGCCACCTAGGGCTGGCCCTCTCCTTTCCACTAAGGCCCACTATGGCCCATGTAGTTCCCGGGGGTTCCGTAACCTCCCGGTACTCGATAAATTCGATTTCACTCGGAACCCTTCCGATGTCCAAATGTAGGCTTCCAATATATCAATCTTTATGTCTCGATCATTTCGAGACTCCTCGTCATGTCCGTGATCACATCCGGGACTCGAACAAACTTCGTGCATCAATACTTATAAACTCATTATGAACCCATCGAAACGTTAAGCGTGCGGACCCTACGGGTTCAAGAACTATGTAGACATGACCTAGAACCATTCTCGGTCAATAACCAATAGCGGAACCTGGATGCCCATATTGGTTCCTACATATTCTACGAAGATCTTTATCGGTCAAACCGCATAACGACATACGTTGTTCCCTTTGTCATCGGTATGTTACTTACCCGAGATTCGATCGTCGGTATCCAATACCTAGTTCAATCTCGTTATCGGTAAGTCTCTTTACTCGTTTCGTAATACATCATCTCACAACTAACTCATTAGTTGTAATGCTTGCAAGGCTTAAGTGATGTGCATTACCGAGAAGGCCTGGAGATACCTCTCCGACAATCGGAGTGACAAAACCTAATCTCGAAATACGCCAACCCAACAAGTACCTTTGGAGACACCTGTAGTACTCCTTTATAATCACCCAGTTACGTTGTGATGTTTGGTAGCACCCAAAGTGTTCCTCCGGTAAACGGAGTTGCATAATCTCATAGTTACAGGAACATGTATGGGTCATGAAGAAAGCATTAACATACTAAACGATCAAGTGTTAAGCTAACGGAATGGGTCATGTCAATCAGATCATTCTACTAATGATGTGACCTTGTTAATCAAATAACAACTCCTTGTTCATGGTTAGGAAACATAATCATCTTTGATTAACAAGCTAGTCAAGTAGAGGCATACTAGTGACATACTGTTTGTCTATATATTCACACATGTATTATGTTTCCGGTTAATACAATTCTAGCGTGAATAATAAACATTTATCATGATATAAGGAAATAAATAATAACTTTATTATTGCCTCTAGGGCATATTTCCTTCAGTCTCCCACTTGCACTAAAGTCAATAATCTAGATTACAAAGTAATGATCCTAACACCCATGGAGTCTTGGTGCTGATCATGTTTTGCTCGTGGAAGAGGCTTAGTTAACGGGTCTGCAACATTCAGATCCGTATGTATTTTGCAAATCTCTATGTCTCCCACTTGGACTTGGTCCCGAATGGAATTGAAGGCGTCTCTTGATGTGCTTGGTCCTCTTGTGAAATCTGGATTCCTTTGCCAAGGCAATTGCACCAAGATTGTCACGTAAGATCTTCATCGGTCCCGATGCACTAGGTATGACACCTAGATCGGAAATGAACTCTTTCATCCAGACTCCTTCATTTGCTGCTTCGAAGCAGCTATGTACTCCGCTTCACATGTAGATCCCGCCACGACGCTTTGTTTAGAACTGCACCAACCGACAGCTCCACCGCTTAATAAAAACACGATCCGGTTTGTGATTTAGAATCGTCCGGATCAGTGTCAAAGCTTGCATCGACGTAACCATTTACGACTAGCTCTTTGTCACCTCCATATATGAGAAACATATCCTTAGTCCTTTTCGTGTATTTCAGGATGTTCTTGACCGCTGTCCGATCCATTCCTCGATTACTTTGGTACCTTCCTGCCAAGCTTATTGCTAAGCATACGCCGTGTCTGGTACATAGCATTGCATACATGATAGAGCCTATGGCTGAAGCATAGGAACATCTTTCATTTTCTCTCTATCTTCTGCTGTGGTCGGGCATTGAGTCTTACTCAATCTTACACCTTGCAACACAGTGCAAAAACCTTTCTTTGCCTGATCCATTTTGAACTTTTTCAAAATTTTATCAAGGTATGTGCTTTGTGAAAGTCCAATTAAGCGCCTTGATCTATCTCTATAGATCTTGATGCCCAATATGTAAGCAGCTTCACCGAGGTCTTTCATTGAAAAACTTTTATTCAAGTATCCTTTTATGCCATCCAGAAATTCTATATCATTTCCAATTAATAATATGTCGTCCACATATAATATCGTAAATGCTACAGAGCTCCCACTCACTTTCTTGTAAATACAGGCTTCTCCAAAAGTCTGTACAAACCCATATGCTTTGATCACACTATCAAAACGTTTATTCCAACTCCGAGAGGCTTGCACCGGACCATAAATTGATCGTTGGAGCTTGCACACTTTGTTAGCACCTTTTGGATCGACAAAACCTTCTGGTTGCATCATATACAACTCTTCTTCTAGAAATCCATTCAAGAATGCGGTTTTTACATCCATTTGCCAAATTTCATAATCATAAAATGCGGCAATTGCTAACATGATTCGGACAGACTTAAGCATCGCTACGGGTGAGAATGTCTCATCGTAGTCAACCCCTTGAACTTGTCGAAAACCTTTTGCAACAAGTCGAGCTTTTGTAGACAGTTACATTACCATCGGCGTCAGTCTTCTTCTTAAAGATCCATTTATTTTCAATGGCTTGCCGATCATCGGGCAAGTCAACCAAAGTCCATACTTTGTTCTCATACATGGATCCCATCTCAGATTTCATGGCTTCCAGCCATTTTATGAATCTGGGCTCACCATCGCTTCTTCATAGTTTGTAGGTTCGTCATGGTCAAGTAACATGACTTCCGTAATAGGATTACCGTACCACTCACAGTGCGTATTTTACTCTGGTTGACCCACGAGGTTCAAGAGTAACTTGATCTGAAACTTCATGATCATCATCATTAGTTTCCTCACTAATTGGTGTAGTTGTCACAGGAACCATTTCTTGTGATGAACTACTTTCCAATAAGGGAGCAGATACAGTTATCTCATCAAGTTCTACTTTCCTCCCACTCACTTCTTTCGAGAGAAATTCTTTCTCTAGAAAGGATCCAAATTTAGCAACGAAAATCTTGCCTTCAGATCTGTGATAGAAGGTGTACCCAACAGTCTCCTTTGGGTATCCTATGAAGACACATTTTTCCGATTTGGGTTCGAGCTTATCTGGTTGAAGTTTCTTTACATAAGCATCGCAGCCCCAAACTTTAAGAAACGACAACTTTGGTTTCTTGCCAAACCATAGTTCATAAGGCGTCGTCTCAACGGATTTTGACGGTGTCCTATTCAACGTGAATGCGGCCGCCTCTAAAGCATAACCCCAAAACGATAGCGGTAAATCGGAAATCGACATCATAGATCGCACCATATCTAGTAAAGTACGACATTTACGCTCGACACACCATTTCTCTGTGGTGTTCCGGTGGCGTGAGTTGCGAAACTATTCACATTGTTTCAAATGTAAACCAAACTCGTAACTCAAATATTCTCCTCCACGATCAGATCGTAGAAACTTTATTTTCTTGTTACGATGATTTTCCACTTCACTCTGAAATTCTTTGAACTTTTCAAATGTTTCAGATTTGTGTTTCATTAAGTAGATATACCCATATCTGCTCAAATCATCTGTGAAGGTGAGAAAATAACGATACCCGCACGTGCTTCAACATTCATTGGACCACAAACATCAGTATGTATGATTTCCAACAAATCAGTTGCACGCTCCATAGTTCCGGAGAACGGCGTTTTGGTCATCTTGCCCATGAGGCACGGTTCGCAAGTACCAAGTGATTCATAATCAAGTGATTCCAGAAGCCCATCAGTATGGAGTTTCTTCATGCGTTTTACACCGATATGACCTAAACGGCAGTGCCACAAATAAGCTGCACTATCATTATCAACTCTGCATCTTTTGGCTTCAACATTATGAATATGTGTATCACTACTGTCGAGATTCAACAAGAATAGACCATTCTTCAAGGGTGCATGACCATAAAAGATATTACTCATATAAATAGAACAACCATTATTCTCTGATTTAAATGAATAACCGTCTACAATAAACAAGATCCAGATATAATGTTCATGCTCAACGCTGGCACCAAATAACAATTATTTAGGTCTAAAACTAATCCCGAAGGTAGATGTAGAGGTAGCGTGCCGACTGCGATCACATCGACTTTGGAACCATTTCCAACGCCAAGATCGTCACCTCGCCCTTAGCCAATCTTCGCAATCCGTAGTTCCTGTTTCGAAGTTGCAAATATTAGCAATGTAACCAGTATCAAATACCCAGGTACTACTGCGAGTATTAGTAAGGTACACATCAATAACATGTATATCATATATACCTTTGTTCACCTTGCCATCCTTTTTATCCGCCAAATACTTGGGGCAGTTCCGCTTCCAGTGTCCAGTCTGCTTGCAATAAAAACACTCAGTTTCAGGCTTAGGTCCAGACTTGGGTTTCTTCTCTTGATCAGCAACTTTCTTGCTGTTCTTTTTGAAGTTTCCCTTCTTCTTCCCTTTGCCCTTTTTCTTGAAACTAGTGGTCTTGTTGATCATCAACACTTGATGCTCTTTCTTGATTTCTACCTCCGCAGCTTTTAGCATCGCGAAGAGCTCAGGAATTGTCTTAGTCATCCCTTGCATATTATAGTTCATCACGAAGCTCTTGTAGCTTGGTGGCAGTGATTGGAGAATTCTGTCAATGACACTATCATCCGGAAGATTAACTCCCAGCTGAATTAAGTGATTGTTATACCCTGACATTTTGAGTATGTGCTCACTGACAGAACTATTCTCCTCCATCTTGCAGCTATAGAACTTATTGGAGACTTCATATCTCTCAATCCGGGCATTTGCTTGAAATATTAACTTCAACTCCTGGAACATCTCATATGCTCCATGACGCTCAAAACGCCGTTGAAGACCCGGTTCTAAGCCGTAAAGCATGGCACACTGAACTATAGAGTAGTCATCAGCTCTGCTTTGCCGACGCTCATAACTTCCGCTCAGATTCCGCAGCAGTTCGCCACCCAGCGGTGCTTCCAGGGCGTAATTTTTCTGTGCAGCAATGAGGATAATCCTCAAGTTACGGACCCAGTCCGTGTAATTGCTACCATCATCTTTCAACTTTGCTTTCTCAAGGAACGCATTAAAATTCAACGGAACAACAACACGAGCCATCTATCTACATCAAACATAGACAAGCAAAATACTATCATGTACTAAGTTCATGATAAATTTAAGTTTGATTAATCATATTAAAAACCTCCCACTTAGACAGACATCTCTCTAGTCATCTAAGTGATCACGTGATCCAAATCAACTAAACCATGTCCGATCATCACGTGAGATGGAGTAGTTTCAATGGTGAACATCACTATGTTGATCATATCTACTATATGATTCACGCCGACCTTTCGGTCTCTGTGTTCCGAGGCCATATCTGTTATATGCTAGGCTCGCCAAGTTTAACCTGAGTATTCTGCGTGTGCAACTGTTTTGCACCCGTTGTATTTGAACGTAGAGCCTATCACACCCGATCATCACGTGGTGTCTCAAAGACGAAGAACTTTCGTGAACGGTGCATACTCAGGAGAACACTTCTTGATAATTTTAGTGAGAGATCATCTTATAATGCTACCGTCAATCAAAGCAAGATAAGATGCATAAAGGATAAACATCACATGCAATCAATATAAGTGATATGATATGGTCATCATCATCTTGTGCTTGTGATCTCCATCGCCAAGCACCGCCATGATCACCATCGTCACCGCGCCGACACCTTGATCTCCATCGTAGCATCGTTGTCGTCTCGCCAATCTTATGCTTCCACGACTATCACTACCGCTTAGTAATAAAGTAAAGCATTACATCGCGATTTGCATTGCATACAATAAAGCGACAACCATATGGCTCCTGCCAGTTGCCGATAACTCGGTTACAAAACATGATCATCTTATACAATAAAATATAGCATCATGCCTTGACCATATCACATCACAACATGCCCTGCAAAAACAAGTTAGACGTCCTCTACTTTGTTGTTGCAAGTTTTACGTGGCTGCTACGGGCTGAGCAAGAACCGTTCTTACCTACGCATCAAAACCACAACGATAGTTTGTCAAATAGACTCCGTTTAACCTTCTCAAGGACCGGGCGTAGCCACACTCGGTTCAACTAAAGTTGGAGAGACAGTCTTCCGCAAGCCATCTATGTGCAAAGCACGTCGAGGAACCGGTCTCGCGTAAGCGCACGCTGCGTAAGGTTGGTCCGGATCGTCTCGCCCAACAATACCGCTGAACCAAAGTATGACATGCTGGTAGGCAGTATGACTTGTATCGTCCACAACTCACTTGTGTTCTACTCGTGCATATGACATCTACGCATAAAACCAGGCTCGGATGCCACTGTTGGGGAACGTAGTAATTTCAAAATTTTCCTACGATCACGCAAGACCATGGTGATGGCACAAGAACGAGAGGGGAGAGTGTCCGCCCACGCACTCGTGAGACCGTAAGCGGAAGCGTTATAACAACGCTGTTGATGTAGTCGCACGCCTTCACGATCCGACAGATCCAAGCACCGAACGACGGCACCTCCGAAGTTCTCGCACGCTCAGCTCGATGACGATCCCCGGACTCCGATCCAGCAAAGTGTCGGGATGAGTTCCACAAGACGACGGCGCAGGACGATGTTGATGCTCCACCGACGCAGGGCTTCGCCTAAGCTCCGCGACGATATGACTTCTCCGCGCAGGCTTCGCCTAAGCTCTACGACGATATGACCGAAGTGGAATATGGTGGAAGGGGCACCGCACACGGCTAAGGAAAGATCCGTGAGATCAACTTGTGTGTCATGGGGTGCCCCCTGCCCCGTGATATAAAGGAGCCAAGGGGAGGTGGCCGCCCAAGGGGGAGGCGCGACAAGGAGTCCTACTCCCTCCGAGTAGGACTCCCTCCAATCCTAGTTGGATTAGGATTCCTGAGGGGAAGAGAGAGAGGGGCGGCCCACCTTTCCTAGTCCCATAGGACTAGGGAAGGGGGCGCGACCACCTAGGGCTGGCCCTCTCCTTTCCACTAAGGCCCACTATGGCCCATGTAGTTCCCGGGGGTTCCGTAACCTCCCCGTACTCAGAATTCCCGATTTCACTCGGAACCCTTCCGATGTCCAAATGTAGGCTTCCAATATATCAATCTTTATGTCTCGATCATTTCGAGACTCCTCGTCATGTCCGTGATCACATCCGGGACTCGAACAAACTTCGGTGCATCAATACTTATAAACTCATTATGAACTGTCATCGAAACGTTAAGCGTGCGGACCCTACGGGTTCAAGAACTATGTAGACATGACCTAGAACCATTCTCGGTCAATAACCAATAGCGGAACCTGGATGCCCATATTGGTTCCTACATATTCTATTTAAGATCTTTATCGGTCAAACCGCATAACGACATATGTTGTTCCCTTTGTCATCGGTATGTTACTTACCCGAGATTCGATCGTCGGTATCCAATACCTAGTTCAATCTCGTTATCGGTAAGTCTCTTTACTCGTTCCGTAATACATCATCTCACAACTAACTCATTAGTTGTAATGCTTGCAAGGCTTAAGTGATGTGCATTACCGAGAAGGCTCGAGATACCTCTCCGACAATCGGAGTGACAAAACCTAATCTCAAATACGCCAACCCAACAAGTACCTTTGGAGACACCTGTAGTACTCCTTTATAATCACCCGATTACGTTGTGATGTTTGGTAGCACCTAAAGTGTTCCTCCGTAAACGGGAGTTGCATAATCTCATAGTTACAGGAACATGTATGGGTCATGAAGAAAGCATTAACATACTAAACGATCAAGTGTTAAGCTAACGGAATGGGTCATGTCAATCAGATCATTCTACTAATGATGTGACCTTGTTAATCAAATAACAACTCCTTGTTCATGGTTAGGAAACATAACCATCTTTGATTAACAAGCTAGTCAAGTAGAGGCATACTAGTGACATACTGTTTGTCTATATATTCACACATGTATTATGTTTCCGGTTAATACAATTCTAGCATGAATAATAAACATTTATCATGATATAAGGAAATAAATAATAACTTTATTATTGCCTCTAGGGCATATTTCCTTCATTTTCTTGACAATAGTGGTCCTCTGAGGATAGATATCGTCACCCAGATAGTATCCTTTGTCGTAGGTGTGGCCGTTGACAGTAAAGTTCACCGGTGGGTTGTTGCCTTCGGCAAGCCTAGCAAACACCGGCGAGCGCTGAAGCACGTTGATATCATTGTTTGATCTGGCCATGCCAAAGAAAGAGTGCTAGATCTAGAGATCTTGAGACGCCACAGCCTCAAGTATGACAGGGCAAGCCCTGACATGGCCCTTATACTGCCCTTGCCAAGCAGAAGGGCAGTTCTTCCACTCCCAATGCATGCAGTCTATACTACCAAGCATCCCCTGGAAAGCCCCTGCTGGCATTCATCGCCAACAAACGGGTTGTATCTTCAGCAGTCGTCTCTCTCAAGTACTCAGGACCAAACACAGCAATAACAGCCTTGCAGAACTTATACAGTGATTCTAGGCAAGTAAACTCGCTCATACGGACGTACTCGTCAATGAGATCACCAGGCACTCTGTATGCAAGCATCCGGATGGCGGCAGTGCATTTCTGATAAGAGGAAAAACCAATCTTGCCAATGGCATCCTCTTTGCACTCGAAATAGTCATCATAGCCGACCACCCCCTCTCTAATACGGTTGAAAAGATGCCTACTCATACGGAAACGGCGGCGGAATTTCCGATGTTTGAACAATGGGTTTGTTGTATCAAAGTAGTCCTTCCAAAGAAGGAAATGCCCGCTCTCTCCGTTGCAATTCAACGCCGGAAGGTGGCCCGAAATGGAGCCACGGAACAATGGCCGCTGGCTGTTGAGGTGGTGATGGACCAACACGGCAGCCAATATCTCCTCCTCGTCATCGGAGGACGAATCGTCGGAGCCGCAAAGGAAATTGTGAAAAAAGAACTCGTCGGCGGAGTCCATTTTGTACCTTGGCAAACTATCGAACAAAGATGCGGGCGGCGAAGGAGACGGCTCAGAAGGGAGTCGCGGGCGCGCATTTAACCAGCTAGCTGTCCTGTCGGGCGTCCGACGAGCGTGCAGGGAGGATCTCGGCCGGGCGGCGAGGCGGCTTCTTGGTCGAAGCGGCTGTGGTGGGGGGCACGGGGGTGGGAAGCAGTCGGCTCCCGGCGGCAAGACGGCGGTGGCGGACAACATGGGAGTGGGCGGCGTAGCTGGGCGGATGTGGAGGCCCCGGCAGCTGGCAGAGTCGCCAAATTCAAGCATAGGGAACAGTAAGGATTTGCTGAAAAGACTTTGACTTGTTCTTGGGGCCAAAAAAACAAGTCATTTTTTTCCCTTGCTTTGCTTGTCGTCATCAGAGTGTTTTTCCATCCATCTCTGTCTCTCCACGCGTTCTCATCGCCTGTCAACGACCGTCGATGAGAAAAATCTATCACCTAAAGCCAAGCCAAGGCTGAACTCAAGTGAACCGGTCAAGCACATGCTCTGACCTCTTCATGTCACTGCCATGCCAATGCCAGCAACACGTATGCTACTACCTGGTCAGAGATATCCACGTGACAAAAAGTACAAAAAATGACCTTTTCAAAAGTTCTTGCAGACCTAGCACTATGGCCACATGCAACACTTGAAAGCAAGATTTGCTGGGTATGTCATAGTACATGTCATTCAGCTCCAATGCAAGAACTATGCTAAGACATGTGAATTTTTGTACTCCTACTTGAGATGTTGTCCAGGTCCAAACTGAAGATAACTCATCTCTGGAACACATTTAAGGAACAAATGAACCTGATGCATAATAGTGCCTGGTCAGAGAAACACACATACCAAATACATCAGGCAGTTATTTACCAGGACTGTAGCCAAATACTCCCTCCGTCTGAAAAAACTTGTCCCAAGCTTGTCCGTTTGAGCAAATGGATGTATCTAGCACTAACCTGATGCTAGATACAATCATCTGAGAGCATGCAACACATGTCACTCCACCAGATGCAAATGCAAGAAGAATGTGGGGACTTCGAAAAGACTCACTGACAACTTGTGAATTTTTGTACTTGATGTTGTGCAGGTCCAACCAAACATCACATCTCAGGAACAGAATCAAAAGAACAAATGAACTACTGGTATGATCCAACATTTTCCGGCAACACGAAAAAAAAACACCTAATTAATTTAACCACAGGGAACGGTCAGAAATTTTCTGGTATGTAACTCATATATGATATATGGGTAGGATCAGGGGAACTGGAAGGAGCCTCCGATCTGCGAGTTCTGCGACGGCGGGTTGATGGCCACCCACAGCAGCGAGATGGTGATGGCGAGGAGGCCGGACCAGACGAAGACGATGGTCGGCGTGCGGCCGCGGCGCCCCATGAGGCCCTTGGCGAACGGGTACAGGTGAGCCAGCACCCAGAAGCTGAAGAAGACGCCGCCCAGCAGCTTGCTCCACTGCGGGATCTCGCTGTAGATGGTGCGGCTGAAGCCGACGGCGATGGCGATGAGGTTCACCATCATGATGACGATGGGCGGGATCATGAGCGACGTCCACTTGACGATGTAGAGGTCGGCGAACTCGTCGTTCTCGTCGTCGGCGCCCGACTTGGAGGTGAGCGTGAAGGAGATCTCGATGCCGGCGATCACCTTGAGGAGCCCCTGCAGCACGGCGGCCAGGTGGGCGCTGGTGCCGCCGATGAGCCAGAACTGCTCGTTCCTCCACCACTCCTCCAGGTTGATGCCCGACCACTTGATCTCCAGCACCGCCAGCATGCACAGCGTCAGGGTGATCACCAGCAGGTAGGTGAGGAAGGTCACGTCCAGCTCCTTGACGATGAACTGCCCCGAGAAGAGCGACAGCGCCGGCAGGAAGCAGTAGACGATGAGGAAGATGGACGTGAACGGGTAGATGCCCACGTTCAGGTACGCGATCCTCTGGAGGCACTTCATCCTCCGGCTCGCCAGCAGCGCGTTGTTGCGGGAGAAGAAGATCTCCACTGAGCCGGTGGCCCACCGGAGCACCTGGTGGAGGCGGTCGGTCAGGTTGATGGGCGCGGTGCCGCGGAAGGCGTCGCGCTTGGTGACGCAGTAGACCGACTTCCACCCACGGTTGTGCATCCTGTAGCCTGTGACAACATCCTCTGTGACTGAACCATAAATCCATCCGACACGCTGGCCCCACTCTGTCTTGTCCTCATACCAGCATGAGATGACACTGATGGCCTCGGCGACCGTGGAGGCGTCGAGAAGGTCACGGGGGACAGTGAGAGCACCAGGAGGACGGCCATTCTTGACACCGGGGTGATCAGCAAGCGGGCGCCCTTGGAACTCGGCAATCGGGATAGAGTTGATGAGGAAGTTCGAGTTACCGAACCTCTTGGGAAATGTTGACATGTTCATCTCCTCATCATCAAAATCCGCCATGCGCAGAGCCCGCGTCTCTTCAGATGTACCCGAGGAAACAGTGCTCTTGATCTTGCGCTTCTTCGGGAAGCAACAGCTGCAGCAGCCACCGTGTTCTGTGGAGCGTGGAGGGTCAAATCCATATAGCGCAACACGGCGGAACAGGCAGCCAGTGCCGACATAGACTGGTCCCATGAGACCATCCAATGCACGCATGTTGACATCAAAGAAGACCGTGTTGTGGTTGGCGTAGCGATCTGATGGATCAATGCCCTCAAACCGTTGGGGGAACTGGACATAGGCAATACGGTCACCACCACGGTCCATCATGAAGCACATGCCTTCACGGAAAGCTTGGGAGTTGTAGACATAATGATCACAGTCCAGGTTGAGGATGAAAGGTCCATTTGACATGACAGCAGATGAACGGACCAGAGCATTCATCGCACCTGCCTTCTTGTTGTGGTCATAGCCTGGGCGCTTTTCTCGGGACACATAGACCAACATTGGCAGACGGATGTCAATGTCAGTGAAGTCAAGGGGTCTGCCTTCTTCACCGTCGCCGCCATACAGGGGATCATCACTTGGAGGTTTGAGCATCACCTGAAGAACAAGAGAGCAAATGGTAAGCATATGTGTGCATCAGTGCATATAATACAACTCTAAGCTAGTTTTCCTGGAATTTGGATATTAGATTGTGATCATCAAATTGTTAAAAAGTTGAGTTAATACTTAAGAAAGCATAACACACTTAATAATTCGATATCCCAATATGCACACCTGCTACTTAAGAAAGCATAACTTGCTTAATAATTAAATATCCACACTGAAAAGGATGTGCACGTTTTGTTCAAAAGGAAAATGGAATGATTACTCATTTAAGGTGCAAATATTTCTTACTGATTACCCTAAGTTGTTCATCAACAGTATCAAAATGGTTCAGCTCTGAAACATAATGCATCATTTGTAGGTATATATAGGAGACATTGCAACAAATATGAAATAGCAAAGAAAAGAAATGCTGCCTAAGAATGTCTACCTGAATTATTCCAGCATGGTCTCCCCGAGTATGCTCCGCAGAGGGTTGAATCCAGGTACCGGGCCAATGTGTGCCATCAGCCATCCAGGTAGCTTTAGCAATTTTAACAGTCTCCACTGCATCGTCAAGAGCAGCTTCACGCTGCCTCTTCATGGCCTTGATTTCTTCTCTGGCATGGTAAGCATCGGAGCGGCGACGTATGGAGTCAGGGAGCCCATTGATCCTGACCTTGAACTCGTCATACTCCCTCTTGATCCTCCTCCTGTCCTTGACAAAGTCCGAGCGTACCTTGTTCTTGTAAGGGTCCCTCTTCAGACTGAAGTAGCTCTCAGGATTGCGAGGCTCGATCCCGTGCTTGCGACAGAAAGGAACCCACATGTTAGCAAAGCTAGCAGCTTCAGCCATGGCTTCAAATGTAAGGAGAGCGCCTCCGTCATCAGAAACGTAGCAAGAAAGCTTCTCGACAGGATAGTCAGCAGCAAGGATGGACAGAATGGTGTTTGCTGTAGTTAATGGCGGTTCTTTCTCTGGATCAGCAGTGGACACATATATATCAAGCCCCGGCAGATCAGATCTTCCGTTAGGATTTGACGGTGTTGGGGTCTCAAACTTGTCTTTCAGGACAGCAAGGTCCGTTGCTCGGTTAACAGGGCACAGCTTTGGCAGCTGGTCCAAGATCCAAGAAAATCCAAACCAGAGTTCACAAACAACAGACATGCCCCACAGCCACATTGCATCTTCATTCTTATGCTTAATTCTCCATGTAAGGAACAGACCAAGAACGGCCAAGCGGATGAGAACAAGAAGCCTGCAGGAAGCATCAGGGAAACCAAGTTAATGAAGAGGATATCATCATTATAGACATTGCAGGGCCAGGTCTTCTATCAGCAAACTCAAAGGAGAATGAGACATCATTTCACATTTTTTTGAACTTCAATAGTAAATATGAAACTGAGATGCTATCTACAAAGTATGAACTTGAATAGTAAATATCAAGTGTGCATATATAAAAGAGAAGTGTGGTGAGGAATTTTTTCGGTGCTATTAATATGATAACATCATGTTCGTTTTTAAGTCAGGACAAGATAGGAAGATGTAGCACAGATCTAACATCTCACCTAACCTACTAGATTATTGAATCATACTGACTGAATCATAACAACTGGAGCTAATCTATGGATCCAGGTTGAACCAAAGTTTGACTTTAGAAGCACTTTTAAGATTAATCAACTCAGGTGTATCATGAAACAGTTCATTTCCCATGTGACCAGGGGACAAACAAGCCCAACATCCACATGAATCAGAACATGAATGAGAACATGCAAGTGCAGTGAAGTTGAGCAATACCTGTATGGGCTGAGGATGCCAGCAGGGATCTTGAGCTTCCGAGTGAGCGGCCTCCACGGCTTGCTGGTGAACTCCGCCGGCTGCCCGTCGGTTCCGCCCAGCCCGCCTCCACCGCCACCGCCGCCATTGCCATTGTCGGCATCATTCTCCTTTGGCCAGATGGCATTCCCATACCCATAGGTCCCCTTGGTCTCAAACAGCCAGCGGTTGTGATCCCAGTCGCCGGTCTGGCTCCTTGTCATGGCCTTCTGCGAGCGCACAATGGACAGCCGCCGCTCCATCCGGGACGCGGGGGCGCCGCCGGGCGGCGGGGGCAGGGAGAGCGTGGGCCTGGCCCCGCCGTCGGCGCCGCCGCCGCCGACCAGGTCCTCCATCTCGGTGGCCTTGTAGGGCTCCTTGCAGCCGGGGCAGAGCGCGCCGGCGTTCTTGACGGCGTCCCCGAAGCACTCTGCGCAGATCTTGAAGTCGCACTCGCAGGGCAGGATGTCCTGGCCGCGCTCGTCGCTCATGACCTTGCCGTCGCAGCCGTTGACGGCGCAGGAGGAGCCCTTGGAGCCGGCCATCTGCGGGTGGCTGGCCTCCGAGTCGATCACCTTGTCCATGAGGTGCGCGCGGGTGACGCTGTTGAAGCCCCCCGTGAAGAGCGAGTTGGAGACGTACTGCTCCTCGACCCGCGCCGAGATGGCCGGGTCCATGGGCTGGTTGTCCGGCGTGGCCGGGATGTGCACGTGGTAGCTGAGGAACTCCTCCCGGTCCGGCGAGAACCCGCCGCCGCCGCCCGCCAGCTCGCTGTTGGCCAGCTCGCTGTCCAGGTCGTCGCGCGAGTAGCTGACGTAGCGGCCCGAGTGGGTGCGCCGGGCGAAGGTGACCATCGGCCGGTCCGCGCCTCCGGCGCCGGGGGCGGGCCGGGCCTGCGCGGCGCGGCCGTCCTCGCCGGAGAAGGACATGCGCGAGAGGCGGCTGCTGTTGCTGTGCCGCAGCACGCCGCCGCCGCCGATGTTATCCATAGCGTCCGCCGCCCGTCCGGATGCCTTTTCTTGAGCTGTGGATGGATGGATGGACGGATCACTGGCCGATCTGCGAAGGTGGGGAAGCAAATCAGAAGAGAAATCGAAATCGAAATCAATCGAAAGAGGGGAAAAGATGGCAATCTCGCACGAAAACGGAAGGTTTCGGGCCGGGGATTGGTCCAGCCCCGGCGCCTTCCACAGTCAAATCAAATCAAATCGGACAGCCCCCGGAAACACCGGCCCCGAATCTCGGCCGGGCACACGGACACGCCGCAGATTCGAACGCTTCCCGCAGCAGCAAGAACTCGCAGGAGAAACAAATCCGGCCGGGAAACCCGCCGACGGAGCAAGAAAACCCACGGATTCCGGCCAAGAAAGCGCCGGATGCTTACCATTCCACTTCGGGTCAACCCGCCCGGGGAGCGAGGCAGTCAAAGGAGCACCGGGCAATCAGTCGATCGATGGATCCCAGGAGGGAGGGGGAGCTGGGACGGAGCAATGAATGGAGGGGGAGGGGATGCGTGCGGGCAAGAATGAGGATGGATTGGCAGGGGAGGGGAGTACTAGTAGTACTGGTAGGGATTGGAGGAGGACGAAGTCCGCAGGAAGGAAGCAGGCGGCGGAAGGGAAGCAGCTGGCGAGGAAGTGGTAGTGGGAGTGGGAGTACTACAGAGGAAGAGAAGGGACACGGACACGGTCGGACCGGACGGCACGCATCCCTTTCCTTCACATGGACATGGACATGGGCATGGGGGAGCCAAAAAAATTCAAACGAAAGGGCGTGTTGGACCTTTTCTTTTGGTTTTATTTTTTTGCAAACGATGTGGAGTGAGGGATGTCGAAAAAAAGCATCTTTTTGGCTCTGGTTGGTTGGTTTGCATGGGGGGGACTGGTAGAGAAAAGCTGTACCAGGAGGAACCGCGTCGCCGATGACGCGTCACGGCGCCGGTGGATTTTCTCTACCCATTAATTCCCTTCCTAAAATGCGAATCAATCCGTGGTTGAATTGGTTAGATGGGACGGTGGTATCGCCATTCATGGGGTTCGAATCACGGTGATCGCGTTATTCTGGATTTATTTGATTTCCGTGATCTTGACTTTCGGTGTGAGGAGGCGTTTAAAATCGTGACGGCGCTCTGATAACCGTAAATCTCGAGATGATATCTTATTTCGTCTACCGGAGGTGCTTTCGTAGAGGTAGGGTGTCGTGTGTGCGTTCATAGGGGTGAGTGTATGCGGCGTGTATATGGTAACATGTGTTTATCTTGATCTTTCGAAAAAATTCCCTTCCTAAAATGAAGTCGCCCTTAGTTGTGAAGAAAGAAAAAATGGAGAAAAAGTCCAACGATTTACCCAATATCCTTGGTTACGAAGAAAATCCCAAATTATTTATCGAAAGTCCGGCAACATGTTGCTCAACATTTATTTGTTTCACGGAGGTCCGGCAACATGTACGCCACCGAGACATGAATCACGAGTGAAGCTCCGGCAGGACCTTGCCATGTCGGCTCGAGCAGCAACAGCAGGTGTGGCGAGCTGCCGCATCCATCGTGAAGTTCCGAGCAGTAGCAGGGGCGGAGCACCATCGCTCTTTGGAGGCAGGGCGCGTCGAACTTGGAGTCGCCGCGGAGGAAGCAGGGCGCGTGCTCCTACTCGACACGACACGGTCGTCGTAGCCGTCGAGCACCTCGCGCAACAGGCGTGCCCAGATCCGCGACGGGGTCGTCAAGCACCTTGCACGACAGGCGCGCCCAGACCACCGCGACGGAGTAGTCGAGCTCCGCGACCACCAAACGGAGGTAGAACGCCGGAGCAGCAGGACAGGATCAGGCGGATCTCGCCTGATCCGGTGCGGGTGGGGGCAGGTGAGGTAGGTTGTTTTTTCTAGGTGTTTTTGGCAAAAAGAACCCTCTAACGCCGTCTCCGGACAATGTTATGCCATATCAGCAAAATACGGGACCCACCTGTCATAAATGCGCTCAATCGGCCCTAATCCGCCGATCAGTGTTATTTGCAAAAAGATTACGCTAGATATGGTGTTTTTTGCCATAAAAAGTGTATAGTAGTGTTTTCTGTTAACCTAGCCTCTAAAGTGATGGTTTCTTGCAAATTACTCGCATATAGTGTTGTTTAGTGTTCTACCACGTACTCGTTAATGTAGTGTAATCTTTCACATATTACTACGTGAAATACTCTCTCTGGATGAGGTGTGGCTGCTGTATGTACCATACTTGTACCACAAGGACGTCACAGGTATTTGATTTTCTCTACTTGACAAGTCAAGCACTTCCATGTATATGAGCTTCGTATTACCTTGGTTACTGCCGAATTCTTATGGAAAATAGTCAGGGTATGAATTCAATGCAAAAAAAAAAAGAATTAATGATCCAACAACTTCCTACCATGAACACCACGTCCTTTACGATCCGTGAATATATACCAGTCCATCTCCAGCTGCAGTAGCACTGGGTTTTACAAGTTGCAACATTCCCATCATATTAACATTTTGTAGCAAATGGAGGGAATGGAAGATGTGTTCCTCAACATGTGAAAAAGGTGAAAAGGGCATCATATGGGATAAGAGACATTGGGAATGTAAGAAGAAGGTGAGAAGAAAGAGTTAGTGCGAGGGCGTACGTTGCAACTTGTTCAAGGATGCATCACCTTCTGGGTGGACGCATTTGTGCTTCGCTGAAACGATGTGTTTTTCCTTCAATGATGTGCTTCGCTAAAACAATGTCTTCAAGGATGTATTTTTTAGGAAGAAAATACATCAAGGATCTAAATGACGGCAATCAACATATATTAACCCGTTGCTTTTTCTTTAATTGTGATTCTCCAAAAGTAGCGCCTCCAAGAAGGAAACAATGCACAAGAATGGTCGCTGCCCGATCAAATATCTTGGGTTTTCACCCTGGAGAAAGTCCGACTTCACCCAAAAACAATGCCTTCAACAAGGCCAGTGCCAGGTTCAACCAATAAAGTCTGGACCTTAGGTTTTCACCCTAGGAATGGAGACTCGATACTCAAGGGGCACCACCAAAAATGCAGTCCTCCAATGTTGCCGCCCCTGCTTGCCGAGGCCGTTGTTGCAAGTCACCAAACACTTGGCACACTGATGAGTGATATTTTTACACTCCTCTACCCTTTGTTTAATCCGAGATATTTCAATTAAATCGAGATATTCTCTCCGATATTGTCACTAATGACTAATTAATACATAAGATTTCACAAATCCTCTCTTTATTGTGTTTCTACAAGAAATGGGCTAAATATGGACGAAATCAAGTGAGAACATGGAAAAGGAGTGAAGAAGGAGATCACTAGTAGAAAAGGGGCCTATTGACCCGGTTGGTGAGGGCCTTTAGCCCCGGTTCATGAACCGGGACTAAAGGGTCGGTACTAATACCCTGGCCCTTTAGACCCGGTTCAATCCAGAACCCGGGATGATGGGCCTCCACGTGGCCTCTCTGCTGAGCCCGAGCGGGAGGGCCTTTGGTCCCGGTTGGTAGCACCAATCGGGACCACTAGTCATCCACGTGTCAAGATTTACGTACTGGGGTTGTTGTTTTTTTTTTTGAAAGGGGGGGGGGGTTTGAGGGTTTTGGGGGGTTAATTTAGGTGTTTCATATATTGTGTTAGCTAGCTAATTAATAGAGATAAGTGTCCTCTCTTTTGTCCGTGCTTGGTCGACGCTACGTACTATACATACGTATAGAGAGGACTAGCTAGACACGCTAGCTAGCTAGTAAGCAAACGAAGGAAACAGAAGATCTTCATGAACATATATGCATACAGAGGGAAGTGATATCGACCACCTCTCCTTCTCCGAGAGATTGGTCGAACAACAAGTTCTCGTATATCTATCCGACACTACCGGCTACATATATACAATAATTATCTTTTACAAAAATAATCTTCTAACATACGGACGCGTGGTCCACATAGTATTCTTCGTCTTCAGCGATCACGTGGTCAAGAAAGAATGCCGCCAATTCCTCTTGAATTGCTCATGAGCGATCCTGGTGCTAGTAGTTCATCTCGCATCCGAAACATCTAATTTTAAGAAGGGGTCAATACATATATATATGAATGAATGAAACTCAACACAAATGATGGTAATAAAATAAAATTGTGAATATTGTTATTTACGCACTTCATATTGTTTGTCGAGTAGCCCGCTCACAGTGTCGTGGTGGCGGATGGACTCGCAAACGTAGTATCCACGTAAATCATTCCCTTGTTCCTGCCACAACCACTTTACAAGAAATAGAGGTCAATCAAACTGATAATTAGCAAGCATGTTAAATGGTATTGATAAAACTAGCGCTTGAATCACTAGGAGATGCGTGGAATATGCTACTGTAGTACTTACTTTCGGGTGTCTAAATTGCAGCTTCTTCGGCAGTCCCGGAGCTTTTTTGGTGAATTTTCTCCAAACCCTGCCATACAAAGAAAACAATTACTTGATATCAGAAATGAACAAAGTTGCTGATATGGTGGATAATGATCGATTTAACTTACTTCTCGAGCATTTCAGTCATGTCCGCATACTCCTTGGGATCTTTTCGTCTCGAGTCTAAGACAGTTACTACTCCCTGCTCAAGCTTAATCTCTAGGAGAATATAGTGGAACCTGCGAACGCATGCATAACTCATCAATTACATTACTATAACCTGGACTAATAAGGGAAACTGAATATGCCACAAGACAGTAACACTCACTTGAAGTTGTAAGGAAAGAGTATTATATCCTTGTGTTCATTTATTACGAACGATTGTAGCAAGTTGGCCTCGGTATTTTTGGCATGAAATTCAACCTCAGTTGCATCTATGAGATATGTGTTAATGAGCCCAATGGAACCCACTTGTCTTTTCTTCAATTCGGCAATCTTCAATCTGCATAATATACTGAGGATAATTATAGCATGCAATGAAAGAGCTGAGTTATATAGAGAATGACAGAAGTAGTACTACTTACAAACAGTAGCAGGTGACCGTTGCTTTATCGAGGGCCAATTGATTGAAAAACTGATAGAACTCCTCAAATTGAATAGGCAACAGTTCAATTCCAACGAGGTCATGCTCCTTTTTAACTCTCATATACAAAGTACTCCTCCCTCGGACTCTCTCGCAGGTTTTCATGTACCAATCATGCAATCTTCGCATCATCGTTGATAGAGAGCTTTCATCTTTGATGAGAGGCTTCCCGTGCATCAGATCTTTGTATCTGCACCTCCAAGAAATCATAATGTACATCGTCGGGCAGGTAATCTTCAGGATTGCCATAACCGGCACCATCCTCGGATCGACGATGTCGCTAGCGAGCACCTTGAGCGGGGGCACGATTGCTTGCTTGTTCGCCGAGCTGGGCAATTTGTTTCCCAGCTCGTCGTTCTTTCATTCTTTGATCACTTTTAGTACTTCCCGACCTCTCCGCTTCGCAAATGCCTTTCCAATAATGCGCTCATAGTTGCCTTTCGGCGGAGACTTGGGTGGTTTTGTCAGGGCAGCCAGAGTGCGCTTCCCTTTCACCGGATCTACCTTCTCCTCCGGAGGTGGATGTCTCTTTGCTTTCAACCCTTCAAACCAGTCATGCACTTCGGTCTGCGTGATCTTCGCGTTTTCCTCGTCGGTCCTCTCGTACGGTAACTTCTCTGGATTCTTCAGAGAAGGACCGAATCTGTATCTCCTCCCGCCTTTGGTCTGTCTTGCTAGACGCCTGGCGAAGCGACGGAGGCGGATGTCTTCTTTCCTTGCTTACGAGGTGGAGAAGAAGGACTACGACGTCTTGCGGAGCAGCCGGAGCGGGCGGCGGGTCTCTTCTGCCCTTTGCCGACGAGGCGGAGAAGGAGGAGGCTAGCTGCTCGGGCACGCCGGTGCAAAGCGGAGAAGGAGGCGGAGTGCCGCCACGCGCCGAGAAGGAGCCGCCAAGTGCCCTGACCGTCACTCACGGGAGGAGGAGGTGGTGGAGGAGGCGGAGTGCCTGACTCACGGGAGGAGGAGGAGGAGGCGGAGGCGCCCAGTTCGGAAGGTTGATGAGATCCTTCCGCCATAGGCATGGAGTCTTGAGCGTAACCCAGCCGATACTCCCCTTCACCGGTAGGGTGGTCAAGCCGGAGGTCCTCAAATCCCTCCGTTATTTCATCCACCATCACCTTAGCATATCCTTCGGAATCGGCCGGCGGTGAAAAGTTGAGTCGGGTTTAGTAGGATAAACAGAGCCAACAAATTACCTTGACCTTCAAATTGCTCCATTCCGCCATAAGGTGGCAATTTTGAGACTCGTGATAGCATCCACGGGATAGCCGGCAAGATCCGTCAAGGCATGCTCCGGTGAAGCAGCTCGGTGGAAGCCACGCTGCTTCTCCGCCGAGATGGCGGGTAGCCGGGGAAGCTTCGCGTGTCGTTTGCTGCGATCTCCGCTTCTCGTTCCTCTAGCCACATTACCCTTTCGTGCAGCGCCTTTGCATTTGGCTCTTCTCCGCTTTCTTCCTCCTCTCATGGGTTTTGTAACCCCCTGCTCGAAATCCAGCCTTCCACGAAAGGGAGCTGGCGTGCCTCGTGTCCATCCAGGTGCTCAGATTCCCGAGGGCCATTGTGAGCTCGTCCTTCTCCCCGTCTCGAACGAACTTCCCTTGTTGCGCTGCTTCAATATATTGCTTTAGCCTCTGACCGGTATGTCCAATTGCTCGTCCGTCCAAATGCACTTCCACGACATGGTCCAAGGTTCCGCCAGCCTCAAGAACCAAGTCCGCAACGGTCTGCCAGTTCATTGTCTCTCGTTCGATCCCTTTATCAAGCGAGATCATTCTCAGCCTTGGCCCACTTAGGCCGGGCTATGAGGTAGCCACCGACCCGTGTGATGGTGAAGCTTCTTCTTCACAAGATTTTGCTTGTTTGTCGCCGACATCTTTTTACTCTTTTCCGATGTCCTGTGGGCCACAAATGCGGGCCATCATCTCTGATCTTCTCATATTTGCCCTTGAATTCTGGTGTCTCTTTTTATCGACAAACTTATTCGTGTCTTTCTTCCAATGCCCGAATAGCTCTGCCATCTTCTTAAGAGCAAAAGACTTGATTAATGGCTCTATAACTGGCTTCTCCGGATCATCCTCTGGCGGTAGGGTGAAATTTGACTTCAGCTCACCCAAAGATCATTTTTCTGCAGATCATTGACATAAGACAGCTCAAGCTCTTCGTTCTTAGGCTTATACCATTGTCGGATGCTGATTGGGATCTTGTCCCTAACCGTAACCCCATGACCGAGCAACAAATGCCTTCTTTGTCCGGATGGGTTCAATCGTTTGGCCGTCATACGATTTCTATGATCTCAAACCTTTCATCCGAGCTCAACTTTTCTTCAGGCCTCGTCTCTTTACCGAAGTTGTGCTCGATCCGGAGGGCTAGAAAAAGGAAGAAAGACGAGAGTTAATTAATATGTGTACATACCAAAACAATGAATGCATCAATTAGCTAGTCAGCACAGGCTTAACTAATATATATACCTGGCCGGACTCAGTTGGGTGATCACCGGAGCAGTCCTATGTCTACTATGTAACCATAATATATGTCCTTTCCCCTGTCGGTTGCTGCATCAAAGCGGACACCGCTGTTTTGGTTGGTGCTCTTTTGATCTTGGTCAATCGTGTAAAATGTATTCCCATTTATCTCGTATCCTTTCCAAATCATTACAATCAAAGATGGTCCCCTGGACAACAAGTACAGCTCATCACAAACAAAGGTTGTCACCTCCGAGACGTGTTTCCAACCAACTGCTGAAAGTCCTGATGTGTTCACATGTAATCCAATCGTCAGACCGCCTCCGGTGTTTGGAGCGCAGACTGTTCTTGTGTTCATCGACATACGGGTCACCAAGGTAGAGTTATGTAGAACTGTGTAGTGTGCTTGAGACCAATAATATCCGTCCTGCATATTATTGAGTCCCTTCCAAGCGTGCCTTTTTCCAAATAGTCTCCCCTCATACCGCGATTTAGGGAGACCTATCTTCTTAAGGCCAGGAATGAAGTCAACACAAAACCCGATGACATCCTCTCGCTTGATGGCCCATGGAGATGCTTCCTTCTGGCCTAGCGCCGTTATTCTGAACATATTTCTTTAGGACTCCCATGAACCTCTTAAAGGGGTACATATTGTGTAGAAATACGGGCCTCGTAATGACAATCTAAATCGACTAGATGAACTAGGACGTGCGTCATGATATTGAAGAAGGATGGTGGGAACACCAGCTCAAACCGACAACACATTGCGCCACATCACTCCTTAGCGTTGGTACGATTTCTAGATCGATCACCTTCTGAGATATTGCATTGAGGAATGCACATAGCTTCACAATGGCTAATCGGACGTTTTCCAGTAGAAGCCCCCTCAATGCAACCGAAAGCAGTTGTGTCATAATCACATGGCAGTCATGAGACTTTAGGTTCTGGAACTTTTTCTCTGGCATATTTATTATTCCCTTTATATTCGACGAGAAGCTGCCGGGACCTTCATACCGAGCAGGCATTCAAAGAAGATTTCTTTCTCTTCTTTCGTAAGAGCGTAGCTGGCAGGACCTTCATACTGCTTCGGAGGCATGCCGTCTTTTTCGTGCAAGCGTTGCAGGTCCTCTCATGCCTCGTGTGTATCTTTTGTCTTCCCATACACGCCCAAGAAGCCTAGCAGGTTCACGCAAAGGTTCTTCGTCACGTGCATCACGTCGATCGAAGAGCGGACCTCTAGGTCTTTCCAGAGGGTAGGTCCCAAAATATAGATTTCTTCTTCCACATGGGTGCGTGATTGTCGGCGTCATTCGGAACAGCTAGTCCGCCGACCCTTTCCAAAGATTACGTGTAAATCATTGACCATAGCAATGCGTGATCACCGGTACTCATGGTGGGCTTCTTCGGTGATCTGCCTCGCCTTTGAAATGCTTGCCTTTCTTTCGACATTGATGGTTGGTCGGAAGAAATCGACAATGGCCTGTACACATTCTTCCTGCAGCTTCCGGTATATACTATCGGTGTCAAGTAAACAGTGCGTGCATGCGTGGTATCCCTTGTTTGTCTGTCACGAAAGGTTATCGAGAGCGGGCCAATCGTTGATAGTCACGAACAGCAACACCTTTAGGTGAAATTCCTCCTTTTTGTGCTCATCCCACGTACGTACACCGTTTCCATTCCACAGCTGTAAAAGTTCTTCAACTAATGGCCTTAGGTACACATCAATGTCGTTGCCGGGTTGCTTAGGGCCTTGGATGATAACCGGCATCATAATGAACTTCCGCTTCATGCACATCCAAGGAGGAAGGTTATACATACATAGAGTCACGGGCCAGGTGCTGTGATTGCTGCTCTGTTCCCCGAAAGGATTAATGCCATCCGCACTTAAAGCAACCCATACGTTCCTTGGGTCCTTTACAAACTCATCCCAGTACTTTCTCTCGATTTTTCTCCACTGCGACCCGTCTTTCTTACGGTCCTCAATGTGCCATCGCATCAACTTGGCATGCTCTCCGTTTCTGAACAGACGTTTCAACCGTGGTATTATAGGAGCATACCACATCACCTTCGCAGGAACCCTCTTCCTGGTAGGCTCGTCGTTAACATCACCAGGTCATCTAAATGCGATCTTATACCGCAATGCACCGCATACACGGACATGCGTTCAGATCCTTGTATGCACCGCGATAGAGGATGCAGATCATTAGGGCATGCATGTATCTTCTCCACCTCCAATCCTAGAGGGCATACGACCTTCTTTGCTGCGTATGTACCGTCGGGCAATTCGTTATCCTTTGGAAGCTTCTTCTTCATTATTTCCAGTAGCTTCTCAAATCCTTTATCGAGCACAGCATTCTCTGCCTTCCATGTAGCAATTCCAAAGACGGTACCGAGCTTTGTGTTGCCATCTTCGCAATTGGGGTACAACCCTTTTTGTGATCCTCTAACATGTGATCGAACTTCAGCTTCTCCTTTTGACTTTCGCATTATGCCCTTGCATCGACAATGACCCGACGGAGATCATCATCATCGGGCACATCGTCTGGTTCCTCTTGATCTTCAGCAGCTTACCCGTTGCAGCACCATCGTGCACATCGCCTTTTTCCTCTTGATGTTCAAGAGCATCACCGTATTCAGGGGCACATAGTTGTCATCGTACTCTTCTTCTTCGCCGTCTTCCATCATAACCCCTATTTCTACTGTGCCTCGTCCAAACATTATAGTGTGGCATGAAACCCTTGTAAAGTAGGTGGGTGTGAAGGATTTTCCGGTCGAGTAAGACTTCAGATTCCCACATATAGGGCATGGACAACACATAAAACCATTCTGCTTGTTTGCCTCAGCCACTTCGAGAAAATCATGCACGCCCTTAGTGTACTGGGAGGTGTGTCTGTCACCGTACATCAATTGCCGGTTCATCTGCGTGCATTATATATAATTAAGTGTGTCAAAAATCATTACAGAACATCATGAATAGATAATTAAGTGACCAAATGAATAGAAGTTCATCATCACATAAAAACCAAAGTACATACATAGTTCTCATCTAACAACATAAAGCTCTGCAGAGCATCTAAATTAATTAAACCATAAATTGAAACTATGTAAAACATTTCAATGCGAAAACAAATGCGATCATAATCGCAACCAAGGTAACAACTGATCCAACGGCATAATGATACCAAGCTTCGGTATGAATGGCATATTTTCTAATATTTCTAATCTTCAAGCGCATTGCATCCATCTTGATCTTGTGATCATCGACGACATCCGCAACATGCAACTCCAATATCATCTTCTCCTCCTTAAGTTCTTTTATTTTTTCCTTCAAGAAATTGTTTTCTTCTTCAACTAAATTTAACCTCTCGACAATAGGGTCGGTTGGAATTTCCGGTTCAACAACCTCCTAGATAAATAAAATCTATGTCACGTTGGTCGGCATAATTTTCATAAACAATAAATGAACCAATAGTTATGAAAAGATAATATATACCACATCCGAATCATAGACAGGATGAGGGTTGACGGGGGCGGATACCAAAACCATCGCATTATATAAGATACAATAATAAAAATAAGAAAATAATACAAGTATCTATCTAAACATACAAGTAAGAATATTTTTCCTTTCAGAAAGAAGATAAGAACAAGAGGCTCACCAAGGTGGTGCCGGCGATGAGATCGACGCGGGTGATCGACGGCGATGAAGACGGGGACAGGGGCGTGACGGACCGCTAAACCTAGATAAATATTGAGGAAAATGGAGCTTGGCGGTCGAGCTTGGAGAGGAGAAACCTTAAGTAGTGTGGCTCGGGCATTCCATCGAACACCTTGTGTGCATAGGAGGTGAGCTAGAGCACCACCAAGCCCTCCCCCCCTCGGCCAGAAAAAACAGAGCAGTGTGCTCTGCTCTTGCGCGAGGGGCTATATATAGGCAGCACCATTAGCCCCAGTTGGTGGGCTTCCCTTTAGTCCCGGTTCATGCCACCAACCAGGACCAATAGTGGTGGGCCAGGAGCCAGGCCCATTGGTCCCGGTTCGTCCCACCAACCGGGACCAAAAGGTCCGGACGAACCGGGACCAATGGCCCACATGGCCCGGCCGGCCCCCTGGGCTCACGAACCGGGGCAAATAGCTCCATTGGTCCCGGGTCTAGATTAAACCGGGACTAATGGGCTGAACTGGCCTGGGCCATTGCTCCCTTTTCTACTAGTGGATAGAAGAAATCAGGAGGAGGCGCACCAGAAGGCACAAAACAATAGATGGTGTTTCATGCGACCGCGACCGCTCGCATGAGCAAACGTATGGCATGGAAACCGAAGCCTCTTGTCTACCTGAACAACTTTTATACAGGGGTCGAGTCCGAAATGTCCCAGACACGGTCGGACCGGACGGCACGCATCCCTTTCACATGGTCATGGGGGAGCCCAAAATATTCAAACGAAACGGACCTTTCCTTTTTCTTTTATTTTTCTTGCAAATGGTGGACGGAGGGATGACAAAAAAAAGCTTCTTTTTGGTTCTGGCTGTTTGCATGGGGGGACTGGTGGAGAAAAGTTGTACCGGGAACCGCGTCGCCGATGACGCGTCACGGCGCCGGTGGATTTTTGCTGGCATTAATTTTGATTCTATTCTAATTTCCCTTCCTAAAATGGAGTCCTCCTTGGTTGAGAAGGAAGGGAAATGAGAGGAGGTCCAAGATTTATCGGAAAAATCTTGGTTACGAAGAAAGAAAGTGGATCATAAACTCCGTATAATTCATGACAAAAAAAGTTGTTCAGGACCCTATTAACGGGCGAACGTTCGTTGGGAAAGGTGGCGTCTGCAAATGTTTTAGGAGGCGTTTTTAGCTGTGAGGGGGGCCAGTTTTTTTTTTGGAGCAACATGACGGTCTCTTCGGAGTTGGCAACTTTCGTTTTTAAACTGCCGTCGTTTAATCTTTCTTCACAACTAAAGCCGCCATCAAGTGGCGCTCACTTGACACCCCTCTCCCGGCGAACGTCTGGTGGTAACATTGCAGATGTTCATTGGTGATGCGTGATCGGAGTTATGTGCTGACTAAATATAAACGAGAGAGTCGGGGACTTTGAAACAATAGCTCAATGTTCCAAATGGAATTAAAAAAAAAGAATGATATGCCAAAGTTGTTAATATCGGCCAAAATATCGGTACATGTGGTGTGTAGATATTGTTCAAGCGTATGAACCGGATTCCATATGAAGTACCCAATGTGAGTCGATATTTATTTGCTTCATATGCATGTCTATCGTACAATTTGATGGGAGAATTACACACTGATAGTTTTCGTCGATTCGTAGGTTTAATGTTTGATTCCAGAGCAAGAAGAAGCTGTGAAGAAAGAGCTCGTCCTAGTGTGTACAATCAAACTTGCTCAAAGATGCATCACCTTGTCAGGAACTGGTGGAGAAGAGTTGTAGTACCAGGAACCGCATCGCCGATGATGCGCCACGGCGCCGGTGGATTTTTGCTACTCATTAATTCCCTTCCTAAAATGGAGTCCTCCTTATTCAAGAAGGAAAAAATGGAGAAAAAGTCCAAGGTTTATCGAAAATTCTTAGTTGTAAAAAAAGGAAAATTGATAGAAAAGCCCAAGATTTATCTAAGACTCTAGGTTCGGTGGCGTGCCCATGTTGCTCGGACCTATCGATTGTGTTTTGGATGCATCCTTCAATATGCCAGCTGATATTGATTGGCTTGATATTCTGGTTTATCATCCAATTTGGTGCAAGAATTTGCACGTTTGTGGATTCGCCAATTTGGGAATTTAGGGCTCGTTCGGGAGATCTCTAGGAGCCAGCTTCCTAGAATCGATACGTGAAGCCACCCGAACGCTTCTGCTCCGAGAAGTGGGCTTCGCGGAGAAAAAGAGGCCGCAGTGCAATTTTGAGGAGCAGCCGAAGCCCAGATTCGCTAAGACATCTCCTAATGCATGGGTGCTAAAGTGGGGTGCTAAGTGTATTAAAATGCTTAGCAACTAACATACACAATGCATCGGTGCTTAGGTTTTGTAGCTAAGCCTCCTCTATTTAATTGTTTACTAATAAAACTCCTTCATGTATTGGTTGGTAGTCTTTTTGCCTAGGTCCACGTGCTTAGCATTGGTTTTTATTGGGGTCATCATAATACCCTCCTTTTTAATTGCTTTGCCACATCATTTTTCTGCCTATGTGGCACTCTTAGCACATGTACACCATGAATCACTGAGAAAGGCCTTAAGGGAGAAGTAGAAGTTCCTCGTAATTACATCTCAATGCCATCCCGAAGTAGCAGACGAAACGCTTTTCCTCTTCGCTCAAAGCCCAGCTTGGTGGACCCGAACACAGCTGAAATGTTTTTTCCACTACGCGCTGCCGAACAACCCTGGCTCCGGTGGGAAGCTGGCTAGCGCTGGCTTCTCTGGAAGCTGGCTAGCTTGGGAAGCGGCGGACTTCCGAACGGGGCCTTAATGCCTGATTTCATCAGTGGCGCGTGTAGAATGCGCCTTCTAGTCTGTACAAGATGCATCTCGTGGTTACATAATATTTAGTGTGCTACAGTGTAATATTTCACATATTGTATGTAAAATATACTATGGTTGAGGTGTTGCTACTGTTATGTACCATCCTTGTAGCACAAAGATGTTGCGGGTGTTTCATTTTCCGCAGGGGTGGAATTGGGCCTGGGGCAATTGGGGCTATAGCCCCAGGCATGGCCCAACTCGCAACTATATGTCCAGTAGATCTTTTTTCTTATTTGTACACTTATAAAGGCCCAGCCCCAGACGTGCACATCCCTTCCTATGCCTAAGCCCATATACAACCCACAGAGCTCTCCATCGCCACCAGCCCACAACGCACGACCGCTCCGAAAGGAATCACCCATCTCGCCTGTTCGCTGCTCTCCATCGCCATGATGCACGACTCAGGCTCGCTCTCTCGGTTTCCATCGTCTTGCCAGATCCATCAGAAAAACAAAACCCCGTTCATGTTGCGCCGCCAATTCCCCTCGATTACTCGACTCGACGGACCGGATGTCCAGACACATGCGCTGCGCCCGTCGGCGGCGTTCGGATCCTCGTTTCATCCATCTACACAGCCGACTGGACATGATAGGTAATCTCTACTTTGTTGTATCATATATTTTTTGCCCTAGTTCTTTTTTATCAGCCTAAATCAATGAATTATTGATGTTAATATTGTATTGCTTTAGTTAATTTTGTTTCGTATGTTCTTATTTTGCAAAATTTCACATGAACAATCGATTTAGTCTATGTCCAATGTCTTGATTTTAAATATTACTTGATTTATGTTACGGGTTCATGTCCTTTCATATTGCTGGTGAAGAAGCAATGACCTCACATGAACAAAGACTTCATTAAATTGGTATCAACTTTCTAGTGATGCAGTTCGTTAAATTGTTTACATGTTCTTAACAAATTTGCTCTCATGGTAATACGAATTCATATTTCATTATTCATGTGAATTTGTGGTGTACTTCTGACATGCAATAGTATGCGTGGTATTTGGCAAAAAAAATTGTCTCTTAGTTTTAGCCCTAGGCTTTGAGGAATCCTGGCTCCGCCTCTGATTTTCCACGCCTGACAAGTCAAGCAGTTCCATGTAGTATATGAACTTCATATAAGCTTTGTTACTGTCGAATTCTTATGGTAGACGTTCACGAAAAATAGTCATGTGGGCATGAATTCAATGCGAAAATAGTAGTAATGATCCAACAACTTTCAGCCATGAACACTACGTCCTTCTAAGACACGTGCATATATACCACTCCATCTTCTGCCGCAGTAGCCTCGAGTTTTACAAGTTGCAACACTTTCCATCACATTAACATTTTGTAGCAAATGGAGGGAATGGAAGATCTAGTCCTAAACATATGAAAAAAAGGTGAAAAGGCATCATGGGATAAGAGAAATTAGGAATATAAGAAGAAGGTGAGAAGAAAGAGTTAGTGCTAGGGTGTACGTCGCAACTTTGTTTAAGGATGCATCACCTTGCGGGTGAACGCATCTGTGCTTAGCTAAAACGATGAGAGAGGGCGGAAATACATGTATTGACTTCTTTTTAGGAAGAGAATTTATCAACAATCTAAAAGACGACAATCAGCATACATAAACACATTAGTTTTTTCTTGAATTGTTATTCTGACCAATTAGTTCAGTCTGCTGATGATCAATCAATTGTTTGATGGTTATTCAAGTTCATATCCAGTCTGCATATGACAAACAATTATACATTATAGTTTCACAAAATTATGAAACTAATGCATCACTTTAATAATAAAGCATATGAAATGCAATGTTTTATGTGTAAAAGGGGAGATAAGACTTCCCGACATTAGTCCAAACTTGTAAGAACTACAATTCCAACACGTATCACATGTACTCCAATAACGCGTCACAACACCGTTGGATTTCTCTAGTAATTAATTTCCCTTTCTAAAATGGAATCATTAGTTAAGAAGAAAGAAAAATGAAGAAGAGGTCCAAAATTTATCGAAAATTCTTAGTTGCGAAGAAAGAAAAATGGAGAAGAGGTCCAAAATTTATCAAAAATTCTTAGTTGTGAAGAAAACGAAAAGGATAAAAAAGTCCAAAATTTATGAAAAAAAAGTCATGTTCACTGGTCATACGTGATCGAGGGTTATGCGCGGACTAAATAGAAACGAGGTGGCGGTTGAAAGAATCGGTGAATGATCCATATGGTTTTAAAAATGATATGCCAAAATTGTGAATATCGGCCGGCATATGCAGAGTGTCGATTTTTTATTTTTAAAGTTGTAGTGTGTTGATGTTGTTCAGGCGTACAAGCTGCCTTTCGGATGCAGAACCCAATATGTCAGTCGATATTAATTGGCTTAATATTCCAGTCTATGATACAATGTTATGGGAGAATTACACGTTCATAGATTTCCCGGATTCTTATATTTAATGCCTGATTTCAGTACTGACGCGTGTAAAACGTGCCTTCTAGTCTGTAAAAGATGCACCGTGCAGTTATGATATTTACTGTGCTGGCATTACTCATTAATTTGGTGTATTTTCACCCTTTTTATATGCAACCAATTGTCAAAACTTTGAAATAGTCGAGGGAGTGGCTACTTTTCTATGCCATAATTGTCGCACGAAACATGGCAGGCATATAATTGAAAAATCGAGCAGTGGTATGCATGAAGTTGATGTTCACTTGCTATAAACTTGACTGTTATCGAATTCTTATGGTAGACATTCGCCAAAATAGTCAGGACGTGAATTTAATGGAAACTAGTAATGATCCAACAGCTTCCAACCATCAACACTACACCATTTATGATATGTGCATATATACCACAACATCTCCCAAAGCAGTAGCATGTTTTACTAGTTATACAACACTTCACATCACATTCTCATTTTGTTGCAAATGGAAGGAAAAGAAGATCTAGTCCTAAACATAAGAAAAAGGTGAAAGAATCATCAGGGAATAGGAGACATTGGGAATATAAGAAGGAGCGTGGAACACAGAGCTTGTCCTAGAGTGTGCATTTGAGCTTGTTCAAGGATGCATCACGTTGCAAGTGAAAGCGTTCTGCTTAACTAGAATGGTGAGAGAGGAAAAAAGACGTGTATTGACTTTTTCTTGGAAGAAAAACATCAATGATATCTAAATGATGGCGATCAGCACACATTAAGCCATTACATTTTTTCTTAAATTTTGTTTCAGACTTATTATTTTGTATATTAATTAATTGTTTGCTTGATATTCAAGTTCAGATGGGGCTGTGGAGACAAAGGTTTATAAATCATAGTGTCACCAAATTATGAAATCAATGCCTAGTTTTAATAGTAATGCATATGAAATGCAATGTCTTATGTAGAAGGAAAGATAAGACTTCTAGACATTAATCCTAGCTTGTATGAAAAAACCAAAGCCAAGCCCTAGGCATTAGTTCTGAAAGAAAATTCTACCCTAAACAAGCACACCTCTTTTCCTTAAGTCGCACAGCAAAATGTAGTGCATGTATTGGTATCTTTGCTTGGGCTTTGCTTCATTGTTACTGAACAATACCGACTGAAGTACTTCTCCCGGTGGCTCATACAAGATAGACTGAATAATAGACTTAATGGTCGGAAACAATTTATAATTTCAAGATGCAATCCATGTAGTTCAGTTCCGAAGGGGAAAGGGAATCAATGAGAAACCTATTCTTCCCTAGAACATCAGTGATAACTTTTGGTAGGAAATGAGCTCGGATGCTTATTAATGGTAGGCCAAGATGTCTATACATTTGCTTCAAGGGATTCATGATCACTGTGACAGAGCAGAAAATTGTCAGTACCCTGGGTATGTGATACGCCACGGCGCATTGGATTCAAGGGATTCAAGATGCAAGCCATGTAGAGCGGAAAAGCTGTGCAAGGAACCGCGTCACCCATGACGTCCACGGTGGCCAAGCGGGGGGGGCAGCTGGTGAGGAACTGGTAGTGGTAGTAGGAGTAGTATAGAGGAAGCGAGGAGTGAAGGGACACGGACACGGTCGGGGTCGGACCGGACGGCACGCATCCCTTTCACATGGACATGGTCACATGGGCACGGGGGAGCCCAAAAAATTCAGACAAAAGGGATGACAAAAAAAAGCTTCCTTTTGGCTCGGGTTGGTTGCATGGACTGGTGGAGAAAAGCTGTACAAGGAACCGCGTCACGCCGCAAGTGGGTTTTCTCTACCAATTAATTTCCCTCCCCTCCCCTCAAAAAAAAAAGTTTCCCTCCATAAAATGGAGTCCTCCTTAGTGAAGAAGAAAAAAAAGTGGAAAAAAAGTCCAAAGGTTAATCGAAGATCCTTAGTTGTGAAGAAAGAAAATGGATTAATAAGAAAAGTCCAAGATTTATCGAAGACTCTAGTTTCGGTGGCGTCGTGCCCGTGTTGCTCGCACGGGTGTACGGATTGTGTTTCGGATGCATCGTGCAATATGCCATCCGATATTGATTGGCCAGATATTCTGGCCTGTCGTCCAATGTCGTTGAAGAATTTGCATGCACGTTTGAATTTAGTTATGCAGAAAGAGAAATGTGTGTGTGTGTTTGGGAGGGAGGGGGGGGGGGGGAGCTTTATCGAAAATCATAGTACTTTGTTTTTAAGGAAGAAAATTCATTTAAAACCCCAAGATTTATCGAAAGTTCTTGTAGTTGCGAATAGGGGAAATGGATCGGCAGTAGTACTCCAGGACCTGTGGAAAAGCCCCCACTCTCTGGTACCCGCGGTCTCTGATATGCAAAGTTTCTAAAGGTCGCCTGACATGTATGTGTGGGTGGGGTGTCGATGTTGCTCGGGCGTACGGATTTTGCTTCGGGAGCATCGTGTCATGTGACAGCCGATGTTTGATTGGTTTGATATTCTGGTGTATCCTACAATTTGATGGAAGAATTTCATGCTTGTAGATTCGCCGATTCGGGATTTTAATGCCTGATTTCATTTCAGAAGTGAGTGACACGTGTAAAGCGCGCCTTCTAGCCGATGCAGGGGCGGAGCCAGAAATTTTGTGAAGTCCGGGCAAGTTTAAGCCTAAGTGTATAATCTGGAATTTTTGGGTGCTTGGCTCAAGTATTTTTTTCTTGATGTCGGGTTTTCTGTAGGAGGCGAAAGAACCGGTTTTTGAAAATTCTCGATTTTTTGGGTTTTTTTGCCTAAAAGCATTTAAATAAACTTTTAATTTCAAATTTATTTATAAGCGGAATATATAATATGTAATCATTTGTATACACAAATCTCTTTGCATTCTAGTGGTCAACACACGTCAATCCTTTCCCCAATGCGCGGGTTTGACGCCTCGGTAATCCTTTACCTAATGTGCGGGTTTGGCGTATGCTGGCAAGATGTGTAATTGATCATGCGACCTCGAAAGCACTTCCACCAGCCTAGGGGTTATTTTGTGTTAAGAGATGCATACGGATTTTATTTCACAGTACCTAAATGTGTAGCAACAAAATCAGGTTCCAAAGAAATATATCAGGTAATCCATTGGTTTCCAAAAATTTTGACCAGTAAAAATAAACCTTGATTTGATTACAGAACATATAAAATAGCACCAAAATCCCGACCAATTCTAAACGAAGTGAAATTATGACCTCAATGACGAACTCCGCACGCTCTAACCTCGAAATTTAAATCCTACTAATACCAATCTCCAAAAGTTAGCAATCTTACCTAATGAGTTATCACGAAGGAACGGACAAGCAGCCACTGGCCGATGATGTAACAAGCCGTTCCTGTGATCGATCAGCTCCGGCTCAGCCCATCGCCGGCCACACGCCCAGCCCAGGCCAGCCACCATATGCCGCCGTTCCGTCTCCGATCGAACCAGGGTGCCGCCGTCTCGAACAGAGGAACAGCGGGGTCGTGGCCTCGTGTCGTGGGGAGGTGGAGCGATCGACGAACCATCCTCTCTTTTTTTCTGAGAAAAAGAAAAAGATCGTGTCCATTTTCGTCTGGAGTAAACAACAGCCGAACGGACTGCTTACTCATGGCCCAGTACGCCTCCCACGTCCGATATGCAAGTCTCGCATAATTACGTAAGGAAAAAGAAGCCCATTAGCTGATCAGACAACCAGCCCAACTGCCCGGGTAAAAGAACGAGTTTTGCCAACCTAGCGGGGCCATCGTAGCTGGAGCGTACCGAGCGAGCCCAGGCAAGTGCCCAGGGTCGCCGATGCAAGATGCAACCTGTGGTTATAATATTTATTATTGCGCTACCACACTCGTTAATGTAGTGTAATCTTTCTCATATTTCTATGTAAAGGGTGGCTACTATTCTGGCCATACTTGTAGCACAAAGACATCTCAGGCATTCAGGTTCTGATGCTTGAGAAGCCAACCAGTTCCACGCCTATGAACTTGATATAAGATTGGTTATCGTACAATCCTTATGGTCGACGTTAACATAAATAGTGAGGACGTGAATTCAATGCAATAATAGTGATAACCCAACAACTTCCTAGCATGAACACTACGTTTCTTATGATCCGTGCATATATACCACTCCATCTTCTGCTCTAGTAACATCGAGTTTTACAAGCCGCAACACTTTCCATCACATTAACATTTTGTCGCAAATGGGGGGAATGGAAGATCTAGTCCTAAACATATCTAAATGGTGAAAAGGGCATCAAGGGATAAGAGACATTGGGAATATAAGAAGAAGGCGAGAAGAAAGAGTTAGTACTAAGGCGTTCCCTTCAACTTGTTCAAATATGCATCACCTTGCGTGCAAGCTCAACGACGCGTCACGGCGCTTGTGGAGGGAGGGATGACGAAAAAAAACATCTTTTTGGCTCTGGTTGGTTAGTTTGCATGGGGGGACTGGTAGAGAAAAGCTGTACCAGGAGGAGCCGCGTCGCCGATGACGCGTCACGGCGCCGGTGGATTTTTGCTGGCATTAATCAATTTTATTAATTTCCCTTCCTAAAATGGAGCCCTCCTTGGTTAAGAAGTAAGGGAATTGAGAAGGGGTCCAAGATTTATCGGAAAAATCTTAGTTGCGAAGAAAGAAAGTGGATCAGAAAAAAGTACATGTAATTTATGAAAAAAAATTTGTTCATGGACCCTATTAACGGGCGAACTTTCGTCGGGGAAGGTGGCCTCTGCGAATGTTTTAGGAGGCGTTTTTAAAGCAACTCTAGCAGACCCTCAAAAGGCCCGGCTCACAAAAATTCCGTTGAGTATGCGGGCCCGGTCCAATTTTTCGGTCAGAACAGAGCACGCATACTCGCCCAGCCCGCAAATTTTTTTGCCGCAGCCCGCAAACCGCACGCCCCGAGTCTTAGAGTATAAAGTCTATTCGTATTGTAATCTATCTCTATTAGTCTAGTCTTGGAGCCAAGCTTTGTAATCTATATAAACAGCCCTTGAGGCCCCAATCAATACAACAATTAATTCTCCAATATCTTAATCTATCATGGTATCTGACGCCTAGATTTTCCGCACCTGGTATGGCTCCGCCACCCGCGCCGCCGCCCCGGCCGATTCGGCCCCTCTTCTCCATGGCCGAGTTCCGCGCCGCCGGCGCCCATCCCCTACCTCTTCCTCTACAACTACCCAAACACCCCCCCCAAACCCGTCATCCACCGCTCCCGCCACCAGCTCCGTCTTCATGGCCTCCTCAAGATGATCCTTGGACTGGCCTCGTCCGAGCTTGGTCGATACCTTGGTCGGCCCCTCGCCGTATGGTGCCCCTCCTGCGTGCAGGCACGTGGAGCCCCGGTCTTCGTCCAGCCACCGGCTCTCCGGGACTCCTTGGACCCAGGCCGCTGGCGCACGTCTACACTGCCACTCCCACTCCGCCTACCAGCACGCCAGGACCGCCGTCGCCCTCCAACACCATGCCGGTCTTCTATCGCATACTACCCATCCGCTATCCCCTACGTCAACATGCAAGCTCCTGGCCCCTCTGCTCCTCCCCAACAGCCGGCTTGGGACCAAGCCGCCTTCATCAACGCCATGAACAATTTTGTCCTCAACGACGCAGGTACGGATTGGATTTTCGATTCTGGTGCATCAATGCATATGTCTTCAAATATGAATTTATTGTCAGCTTGTTTTCCTTCTGCTTTTTCCACTATCACCATTGGTGATGGCTCCACCATCCCTGTTTCATGCACCGGTCACTCTTACATCCCTTCCTCTCATGCCAATTTTCTTCTCCGCAATATTCTTGTGGTTCCTTCTATCATCAAAAATCTTATTTCTGTTAGACAATTTTGCATTGACAACAAAGTTATCCTGGCCTTTGACCCTTTTGGTTTGTCTGTGAAGAATCTGACAACGGGGGCGGTCCTCGCTCGGTACAATAGCACGGGCGATCTTTATCCTCTTCATGGCGCGCCCACATCCACTCCTCGTGTGCTCGCATCCGTTGATCTATGGCATCGTCGCCTCGGTCATCTCAGCAAAAACACTTTGACGTCTTTACTCCAAGAATTTTGTATCCCTAGTTCTAGCAGTCCCCATAATCCCTCTCTCTGTAATGCATGTCAATGCGGCAAACATGTTAGATTACCTTTTGGAACCTCTACTACCATTAGTACTTTTCCTTTTGAGTTACTTCACTGTGATTTATGGACCTCCCCAGTCCCTAGTGTTTCTGGTTATAAATATTATCTTGTGATCTTGGATGATTATTCTCACTATACTTGGACCTTTCCTCTCCGTGCTAAATCTGAAGTACCTGCAATCTTTCTCAACTTTCGACAATATGTAATCACACACTTTGGCTTGCCAATTCGATTTATTCAATGTGATAACGGTCGTGAATTTGATAACACCCAAAACCGCACCTTCTTTCTCTCCCAAGGCATTCTTCTTCGCTTTTCATGCCCTTATACATCTTCTCAAAATGGTAAAGCCGAACGCTGTCTTCGCTCTATTAATGATGTTCTTCGCACATTGCTTTTACAAGCCTCTCTTCCTTCCCGTTTTTGGGTTGAAGCCCTTCGCACCGCCACACTCCTTCTTAATATTGGACCAACTAAAACTTGTCCTCTTTATTCGCCTTTCCAATCTCTTTTTCTCTCCCACCCTGACTATTCTTTTCTGCGTGTTTTTGGCTGTCTATGCTTCCCCAACATCGCCTCTACCGCCTCCAACAAACTAGAACCACGCTCACTACCTTGGATTCACCTTGGTCTTTCTGATGATCACAAAGGATATCGTTGTTTCGAACCATCTTCTGGTCGTATCATTCTCTCTCGTGATGTCACATTCGATGAAAATACTTTTCCTTTTTCTGTCACTACAACCACAACACCAATTCCACCACAATCCGCCACCACCAAAACCCTTCCCTAGTTCGCCTTCGGTCATCTCTGCTGCCATGGAATCTTGTTCCGTCTCTCAGCCGAAATCGCCCAACGTTAGCCACCCTCCTGCCCCGTCCCCCACCTCTCCCGCAACTGCATCCTCTACCCCAGCCGTCTTTCCCTCACCACATCCTACCACGGCAACCCCCTCGACACCCACCACCTCTGATTCTTCTTCCTCACCGTCCTCTTCAACCGAAAACCCATCACACCCAATGCCGTTCTTATACCACCGCTCACCAATGATCATGTCATGTGCACCCGTGGAAAACGAGGATTTCTTCTCCCCACCAAACGCGTCTCAATCTTACCGCCACCCCAACCATCTCTCCTATTCCAACCAGTTATAAGCGAGCTCTTCTTGACCCTCTCGGCTTTACGCTATGCGCGATGAATTTGAAGCTCTTCAGCAAAATAATACATGGACTCTTGTTCCCAAACCTCCCGGTGTTAACATTGTTTCGCAAATGGGTTTTTCGTCATAAATTTCATTCCGATGGCACTCTCGCTCGTTACAAAGCTCGTTGGGTGTGTCGTGGTTTCTCCCAAAGAGCCTGGTATTGACTTTGATGAGACTTTTTCTCCTGTTGTTAAACCAAGCACTATTCGTGTTGTTCTTAGTCTTGCTGTTTCCTCTTCTTGGCCTATTCATCAACTTGATGTTAAAAATGCTTTTCTTCATGGCACTCTCAATGAAACTGTTTATTGTCGAGAACCCTCTGGTTTTGAGAATCCCTCATCTCCAAATTTTGTTTGTCTCCTCAACAAATCTCTTTATGGCCTTAAACAAGCTCCTCGTGCATGGTTTCAATGCTTTGCTACTTTTATTCAAACCATAGGCTTTATTCCTCCAAATCGATTCTTCTCTCTTTGTTTATCGGTCTTCTACTCACACCGCCTACCTCTTGCTTTATGTTGATGATATCATTCTCACGGCTAGTTCTGATTCTTTTCTTCAACATACCATCTCTTCTCTCAATCGGGAGTTTTCCATGACTGATCTTGGTCCTCTTCATCATTTTCTAGGTATTCATGTTTCTCGCACAAAATCTTCCCTTTTTCTTTCTCAACGGTCATACATTTTGGACTTGCTTTCGCTCGGTATGTCCGATTGTCAACCCTCTCGTACTCCAGCCGACGTTGGTGCTAAACTGTCGGCTGATGGTGATCCTCTTTCGATCCTACTTTACATCGTAGCATCACCGGCGCTCTTCAATATGCCACTCTTACTCGTCACGAAATCTCCTATTCAGTTCAGCAAGCTTTGTCTCTTTATGCATGATCCTCGTGCTCCTCATCCGCTCATGTCGACGCATTCTCCGCTATTTAAAAGGCACTCTTGATCACGGTCTCCTTATTAATTCTTCTTCACCTACAAGCTTGATAGCTTTATTCGATGCAGACTGGGCAGGTTGTCCGGATACTCGACGATCTACATCCGGATTTGCGTTTATTTGGGTGATAATCTTGTTTCTTGGTGTTCTAAAAGGCGATGTAACAGTTTCCGTGTCTTCTGCTGAGGCTGAGTATAGGCGGTTGCTCACGCTGTGGCGGCGGTGTGGCTACGGCAGCTTCTCATTGAACTTCATCGTCCGCTCCCACGTGCTACCATTGTTTCATTGTGATAACATCTCTGCGGTATACATGGCTTCCAATCAATTCAACATCGTCGCACAAAGCACATTGAGATTGACATTCACTTTGTTCGTGAAAAGGTGGCTCTTGGCGAGGTTCGCGTTCTTCATGTTCCTACAAGTGCCCAATTTGCTGACATTTTTACCAAAGGACTCCCGACTGCATCGTTCACCGACATACGCTCCGGTCTCAACATTGTTTCACCTGACGTTGAGACCGTGGGGGGATCTTAGAGTATAAAGTCTATTCGTATTGTAATCTATCTCTATTAGTCTAGTCTTGGAGCCCAAGCTTTGTAATCTATATAAACAGCCCTTGAGGCCCCAATCAATACAACAATTACTTCTCAAATATCTTAATCTATCACCGAGCAGTATAAGAGCATCTCTAGCAGACCCCGTATAAGTGGTCAAACCCGCAAAATTTTTGCGTTTTACAGTTTTGAGCTAAAAAAGTGTCCAGAACAGAATCCGTAAAAGTAGTCCAACCTGTAAAAATTTAAAGGGCCACCGCAAATGCACACCCGAAACCCTTATATTTGGAGGTTGGAGGGCCGAATATAGGGGGCCCCGTATACCGGTCAAACCTCGTCGGAGCAAACACATCGTCGTGGAGTTTTCCGGAATCCGCCCTAAACTCCCAGGAATTCATCACCGCACATCGAAAAAGGCCGCTCGACGCCCCAATCGATCGCCGCCAGTTCGGATTGGACGAGCCCAACATCGTCGTGGCCTCCCATGACCTCAGCCTTGCCGCCGGAATCCTCCGTCTGGCGAGCAGTAAACGGCTGCAACGGCTTTGGAAATAGAGCAAGGCGCGGACGACGGAGGCGACGGGCATGGCCGGCGAGATCGGGCGCGACGACGGAGGCGACGGGCGTGGCCGGCGAGGCTGGGCGCGACCGGCGCGGTGATGGGGCGGGACCGATAGGGACGGGGCTCAACCGATGGGGGATGGGGCGCGGCCGACGGGGTTGGGCGCGGCCGGCTGGAGGAAGGGGCGGCAACTGCCGGACTGGAGGAAGGATGATGCGGAGCATCCCACGATCATCCCCATGGACTTACAACCGTCTCATCAAGAGCCAAGAGGACCCATGACACGGGCTAGAGATAGAGCTCTCGAGAACGAGGTGACCTCTTTCCTTATTGATATCACATACGATCCACTCGAGACATGGCTACTACCTAAGTCCGATATGCTATGCATGATTAGGTGTCAAGGGGAACCTCCAGGGGACGCACGTGAAGATGGACAAGCCACCAAGTCCGCGGATGAAGAGAACCATGGGAGAAGGCCAAGAGCACCTTCCGGGCCCCGGACATCCGCCATGGCCCGGACATCCGCCCCTGAGCTTCTACCTCAACAGGATCCAATCTGGCCAAGTCTCCAGGACCCGGACATCCGGCGTCCAAGCCCGGACATCCGGCCCCCAGCCCGGATATCCGGGCCCCCGCCCGGAAATCCGGCGCCTTTCGATTCGGTGAAACGGTCGCTTGACCGGACATCCGGCCCTTGGCCGGACGTCCGGCTCTTCGAAGCCGGATATCCGCCCTCGCCTGAAATCCGGCCCCCATCACCGATTGCGTTTGAAGACCCCAGCCCGGACATCCGCCCCTAGTCCGGACATCCGGCGTCTCGGGAAAGCCCGGACATCCGCCCGACGCCTTGGACGTCCGGCCTCCCCTGCTACAAGATGCCTCGTGGCCTTGTCCCTTGTACCCCTTCGCGAGACTATCTATACTTATTCCTTTCCTCTTTCTAGGGTTAGCATTGGATTAGCTCATATTCTTGTGTGAGAGCCTTTGCTCATCCACTTGGCTACTTCTCCACCGAGATCAGGACCTCTCCGGAGAAGATCCCCCAAGCGGATTCAAGACCCCCTTCTAGGGTGGACCCCCTCAAGGCCTCCTCACGGAGAAGAACATTACCGTTTGTATCTTACCTTTGTTGATCTTGAATCTTGTGCCACCTTATGTGATCGGTGACCTAGCACTTGTGTGATTGATCCCTTGTCGGTTTAGTGATTTCTCTCTCGTTTCCTCCGTGTTTCCCTCTTGTTCTTACGCGTGTTATTCGTGATTCCCGTAGGATCCGCTCCAACGTGAAAGATCATCCACGTGAGGTTCCGCCCTACATCATCTATGGTAAAAGAGCCACGTTGATCTCGTTATTGTAGACCCTACCCCTCTTTTTTTAGCTTGATTTTGTTGTTTTTGTCCTAATTCCGAAAATTCCCCACAAAAATAGCCCCAAATTTGTTGTGATTTGTTCGTGTGATGAAGTTTTGTTGGATTTGATCCGTGGATTTCGTGTGTTGCAGGTAGATCTAGCTTTCTCCCACCATTTCCACAATTTCCATCCACAAAATCCCCCGAATTTTGCCCCGGTTCCCACCTTCCCCCGCGGTGTTCATCGAGCCCGGACATCCGGCCCGAGCAGCCCGGACATCCGGCCCGATCAGCCCGGACATCCGGCGCCCCGGACATCCGGCTTCCAGCCCGGATTTCCGGCCCCTGGTAACAACAATCCCTTCCACCACCCCGATCACCGCCTAGCTTTCGCCAAATTTTGTCCCGAGCCCACATACACTTCCACTTACCTCCACCACTTCCGCATAACACTACCATAGCCTTTCCCACTTCCAATTCCGACAATGTTGCCAACTTTTCCCTTGAGAATTTGAGTTGTGGTTTTCCGTATCCTTTTGTGTTTCGGCTATCTAGGTGCGGTTCAACATCAACATCACCACCGCTCATCTTCGTCAAGGACGGTAACATCGTCGACACCTTTGACATTACTTGCAATTGCATTGATAACCATCATAGCCCATCTTTCGTTGCTTACCCTCGAGACTAGACATTGAGTATTGCCGGCAACGTGACTTGTGCACATTAGTGATCATACTCCATAGCATACATACCATACCAAAGTGGTGCATATCTTACCATGAACTTGTGTGTCACAAAGTTGTCATCGCATACACAATTGCTATCTTGGTTCGTGAAGTTTTGCATGAGAAAAGAGCTCAAAAGAGAAAGAGCCATTCAAGCTTTTAAGCAAAGAGAGAAAGATAAACAAAGAGCTTATGAGCAAGAACCATAGCATCATACAACATTAAGATTGTCATACTTGATCATCTTGGATCAACACATCGAAACACCATACATATAGCATACTTGGGTAGAAGTCGTTGCATTTTGCTTAGTAGGTTGTGCACAAGTTCAGATCCGCCTATTGTGCAATCGTGCTAGCGTCTCTCTAGTGTTGTGCAACAAGAGCATCTTGGTGAATTCCACATTTTGGCTCATCCTTGGTTGCATAACCCCATATTATCTTTTGCGTGTGTGTTTCCGTGTACCTTATCTTGCTAGTGGTCTACTTGTTGCATTTGCAAATTTGTGAATCATTTCCAACTTTATTGAGTCTCACTTACAATTGCATCAAATTTTGTGCCACCATCCTAACCGAGCTCCACCATAAAGCTTTTACTTGTGTAGGTTTGAGAACCGACAAGAATCGGTACCAAGAGTGCTATTTCATTGTCCGCATTTGAGTGAACTTGATTCATCTTCAACATCGGTCAAAGGTACATTGGTATAAGTTCTTTTCCGTTCTACCACTCACATTTTGCTTGGAATGATGGATAGGCCAAGTTCTTCTACCAATCCACTCTTCAACGAAAGCAAGACGACGACATGTCTTCATCGTCACCAAGAACCACCTATTTGGTGCACAACGAGCATTGGACCAAGAACAACAAGCAATGAGCGACCGCGCCGACAACCTCGCCACCGACTTGCGACTCTCCGAGCAACGTACAAGAGACTACTTCGACAACAAGTTCGAGGCTCACAAGCAAGAGAATGATGCAAGAATGGGCCGAGATCCGCACGCGTTGATGAGAAACCGCATCATTCAACTTCTTCATCATGAAGACGGAGCCGCTCGAGTCGACATTCCGACGACACCTTCTACGACTCAAGTACACCGTCATCGAACACTCTTCGACGAGCCGCGCGCCAAGACCGTCATGCATCTCGCAACCCGCTACATGTCAAGCATTCACAAGAGCAAGTTGATGATCAAGTTCCTCGTCCTCAATCTAATCAAGAGGCTTTTGCTCAAGCTCAAGAACGACAACGTATTAAATGCGTCAACAAGAGGAAGAACGAGCACGTCTTCACCAAGACGAACAAGACGCCAAGGCTCAACGTCTTCAACAACAACAACGTGAGGCGCAAGCTCTTGAGGCGCAACGTGCCCTTCAAGAATCAAGTAGAGCCTTCGCCAACCGCAATCGCGAACGGCGCAATCAAGAGGAAGCCCTTCGAGAAGAAATCCAAGAGAGGAACTACCAACCTCATGCACAACGACAAGTTCCTCAAGCTCCTCCACAAGCTCGTCAAGCTCCACCTCAACCTAAAGTTCAACAAGGGCAAGTTGATCATGGTCTTCCTCCGCGCCAAGAGCAACATGAAGACGAATACAATCCACGCCAAGGACGTCATCATCAACATCGCCAACAACATAATGAAGAGCAACGCTACGGCAAGCTAAAATTCACCATGCCCAAGTTCAATGGAAGCAATGACCCCGAAGACTACCTCTCATGGGCATTGAAGGTTGACAAAATCTTCCGCTTGCACAACTATGATGAAGCGAAGAAAATCGCTATGGCATCACTTGAGTTCCAAGACTATGTGCTCATATGGTGGGAACAAATCATTGAGCGACGACAAGCAAGAGGTGAATCTCCAATCACCACTTGGGCTCAAATGAAGGATGTCATGCGAGTACGTTTTGTGCCAACCTACTACAACGCGACCTCTTCAAGAAACTCCAACTACTCAAGCAAGGAACAAAGAGCGTTGAAGAATATTACAAGGAAATGGAGATAGCCATGATTCGAGCCAATGTCAAGGAAGATGATGAGCAAACTATGGCACGTTTCTTGAATGGACTCAATCATCCCATCAAGAAGATCGCCGACTTCCAACCATACTCATCCCTCATTGAGCTCGTGCATCAAGCTACAAAGGGGGAATGCCAAGTACAAGATGACTTCAAGTACGCCAAGTACTCATCCAAGACCTACGGCTTCTCCAACAACCAAGCGTCAACGACTCCTTCAACATCTACACCAACCAAACTTTCTTCAAGAAACGACGACAAGTCAAGTTACAAGAAGACTTCGACAAGCTCAAGTCCTCCTCCTCCTACTACAAGCAACATCAAGACGCGTGCTTCATCCTCTACTCCGACCGATGAGACCATCGAGACAAGCTTCTTCAAGTGTTTCACTTGCGGCGGCCGAGGCCACAAGTCATACGAATGCACCAACAAGCGCACCATGATCCTCAACGACGATGGCACATATGACTCCATGAGTGAAGAGGAGATGGAAGCTCTTGAGCAAGTGGCCATGCACCGGCAAGTGACCGAAGAAGAAGATGATCAAGTCTTTTGTGATGAGGATTCGAGCCCGCCCTCGTTGTCTCCAAGGTCTTGACTCTTCAACATCAACAAGAAGAAGACCAACGATGCCACATCTTCCACACAAAAGCCGGCATCAATGGACGGTCCATCAAGGTCATCATCGATGGAGATAGTTGCCACAACTTGGCAAGTGAAGAACTATGCTCCAAGCTCCAATTGGTCAAGAGGAAGCACCCGCACCCTACAAGGTTCAATGGCTAAGTGACTCCGGCACTATACAAGTCGAGCATACGGTCCAAGTCTCCTTCAAAATTGGTGCTTATGAAGACACGTTGGAATGTGATGTGGTCCCAATGACCGTTTGCCACCTACTTCTAGGTCGACCATGGCAATTCGACCGTGGTGTCATCCACAATGGGCGTACCAATCACTATAGCTTCAAGATGAAAGGGAAGGAATGTGTGCTACGACCTATGTCTCCTACTCAAGTGATAGCCGATAAGCAAGCCACACATCATAGAGAAAAGAGTGAGAAAGTGATCCACCCAAAAGTGAGTGAGAGCCACAAGCCAAATTTGAGCGACTCTTAGCCTAGAGAGAAAAACCTCATTCTATTTGCCACCAAAAGTGAGATGAGAGAAGTGTGTGAGAACCCATCGAGTGTGATGCACTTTGTCCTTGTGTGCAAGGATGGAGAACCAAAACTAACACCATTCACGAGCTAACTTTGGTGTTTCAATATCTTTTGCAGGAATTTCAAGATGTTTTCCCCGATGAGCTACCTCCGGGTCTACCTCCTCTTCGAGGGATAGAGCATCGAATTGACCTCATCCCCGGAGCGCCTCTTCCAAACAAAGCTCCATACCGAGTCAATCCGGAAGAAACCAAGGAGATTCAACGGCAAGTACAACAACTCATCGACAACGGTCATGTACGTGAAAGCCTAAGCCCTTGTGCCGTTCGGTTATTCTTGTGCCTAAGCCCGATGGAAGTTTCCGCTTGTGCTCCGATTGTCGACCTATCAATGCTATTACCGTCCGATATAGGCATCCCATTCCTCGCTTAGATGACATGCTTGATGAACTTAGTGGAGCCAACTTTTCTCAAAATTGATCTTAAAAGTGGCTATTATCAAATCCGCATACAAGAGGGTGATGAATGGAAAACTGCTTTCAAAACCAAATTTGGATTATATGAATGGTTAGTGATGCCTATGGGTCTTTCGAAGCTCCGGTACTTTTGTGCGTCTTATGCATCATGTGCTTCGTCCTTATATTGGAGTCTTTGTTGTGGTTTACTTTGATGTGTGTTTAGCAAAACCATGAAAGAGCACATCAATCATGTAAAATCTGTGTTGCAAACTCTTCGCAAGGAAAGCCTTTATGCAAACTTGAAAAAATGCACTTTTGGAGTTGACAAAGTGGTTTTCTTGGGTTTTGTAGTTTCCTCAAAGGGTGTCCATGTTGATGAATCTAAAATTGAAGCAATTAAAACTTGGCCCCAACCCACCAATTTGCAACAAGTGCGAAGTTTTCTTGGTCTTGCGGGTTTCTATCGTCGCTTTGTGAAAGATTTTAGCACAATTGCCGCTCCTTTGCATGCTTTGAGCAAGAAGAATACTCCCTTTGTTTGGGGAACTTTGCAATCAACCGCTTTTGATGAGCTCAAGTCTTTGCTTACTCATGCTCCGATTCTTGCTTTGCCCAATTTTGACAAAACTTTTGAGGTTCATTGTGATGCAAGTGGTACCGGAATTGGCGGAGTTTTGATGCAAGAAAAACGAGCCATTGCTTATTTTAGTGAAAAACTCTCTGGTGCTCAACTTAATTATCCCATCTATGACAAAGAATTGTATGCTTTAGTACGTGTGCTACATGTTTGGGAACATTACCTTAGACCTCATGAGTTTGTCATCCATACCGATCATGAAACGCTTAAGTACCTCAAAGGTCAAACTAAATTGAACAAGCGTCATGCAAAATGGAGTGAATTCATTGAATCTTTTCCTTATGTGATCAAGTACATTAAGGGTAAAGAAAATGTAGTTGCCGACGCGCTTTCACGCATATGCATGCTTGTCACTCAACTTGAGTTGAATGTTATTGGTTTTGAGCATATAAAAGACTTGTATGAGCATGATCCATCTTTTGCTTCTCCTTATGCTAAGTGTTTGGCGACATACGTCTTGGGAACAATATTACATCAAGGATGGTTACCTTATGAAAGCTAACAAACTTTGCATTCCCGAGTCTTCTCTTCGTTTGCTCCTTTTGCAAGAGGCCCATGGAGGCGGACTCATGGGACACTTTGGACGCGACAAGACATTCGCCACGCTCTCCACCAACTACTTTTGGCCCAAGATGTTCCACGACGTCTCACGCTTCACCAACCGATGCTATACATGTCGCAAAGCTAAGTCTAAAGCTCAATCTCATGGTCTTTCCATGCCTCTTCCTATTCCATATCAACCATGGGAAGACATTAGTATGGATTTTATACTTGGTTTGCCTAGGACTCAAAATGGCAAGGATTCCGTCTTTGTTGTTGTGGATAGATTTTCTAAGATGGCACATTTCATACCTTGCAACAAGATAGACGATGCTTCACATGTTGCCAATCTCTTTTGTAGGGAAATCTTGCGACTCCATGGCGTACCAAAGACAATCGTCTCCGATCGTGACGTCAAGTTCTTGAGTTACTTTTGGAAGACCCTATGCGCCAAGCTCGGCATCAAGCTCTTGTTCTCCTCGGCATACCATCCTCAAACCGATGGCCAAACGGAGGTGACGAACCGCACACTATCCACTCTACTCCGTGTCTTGATAAAGAAGAACATCAAGGAATGGGAAGCATGTCTACCCATCGCCGAAAGTACGCCTACAATCGTGCAAGACATTCAACTACCGGCAAGTCCCCTTCGAGGTCGCTTCACGGTTTCAACCCCTTGTCCCCATTGGACATTCTACCACTCCCTCTCCTCGAGCGCACCAACATGGGCGCAAGTGAGCGAGCAAGCTACATCAAGAAGATGCACGAAGACACAAGGCACACCATTGAGCGCCAAGTACAGCGTCAAGCAAACAAGCTCAACGCAAACAAGCAACCCATCGTCTTCAACATTGGTGATCTCGTGTGGCTACACCTTCGCAAGGACCGCTTCCCCAAAGAACGCAAGTCCAAGCTTCTCCCTCGAGCCGATGGACCTTTCAAGGTGCTATGCGCTTCTAGCGACAACGCCTACAAGATCGACCTACCTCGAGACAAATATAACGTGAGCGACTTCTTCAACGTCAAGGACCTCGCACCATTCCATGGAGATGAAGCTTTTGATCCGAGGTCGGATCTCTCCCAAGGGGGGGAGATGATGCGGAGCATCCCACGATCATCCCCATGGACTTACAACCGTCTCATCAAGAGCCAAGAGGACCCATGACACGGGCTAGAGCTAGAGCTCTCGAGAACGAGGTGACCTCTTTCCTTATTGATATCACATACGATCCACTCGAGACATGGCTACTACCTAAGTCCGATATGCTATGCATGATTAGGTGTCAAGGGGAACCTCCCGAGGGGCGCTTGCGTGAAGATGGACAAGCCACCAAGTCCGCGGATGAAGAGAACCATCGGAGAAGGCCAAGAGCACCTTCCAGGCCCCGGACATCCGGCCATGGCCCCGGACATCCGGCCCCTGGAGCTTCTACCTCAACAGGATCCAATCTGGCCAAGTCTCCAGGGCCCGGACATCCGGCGTCCAAGCCCGGACATCCGGCCCCCAGCCCGGATATCCGGGCCCCAGCCCGGAAATCCGGCGCCCCTTTCCCGATTCGGCTGAAACGGTCGCCCCAGCCCGGACATCCGGCCCTTGGCCCGGACATCCGGCTCTTCCGGAAGCCCCGGATATCCGGCCCCCTCGCCCGGAAATCCGCCCCCCCCATCACCGATTGCGTTTGGAAGACCCCGCCAGCCCGGACATCCGTCCCTAGTCCGGACATCCGGCGTCTGGAAAGCCCGGACATCCGCCCGACGCCCGGACGTCCGGCCTCCCCTGCCTTGATGCCTCACGGCCTTGTCCCTTGTACCCTTCGCCGAGACTATATATACTTATTCCCTTTCCTCTTTCTAGGGTTAGCATTGGATTAGCTCATATTCTTGTGTGAGAGCCTTTGCTCATCCACTTGGCTACTTCTCCACCGAGATCAGGACCTCTCCGGAGAAGATCTTCAAGACCCCCTTCTAGGGTGGACCCCCTCAAGGCCTCCTCACGGAGAAGAACGGTTACCGTTTGTATCTTACCTTTGTTGATCTTGAATCTTGTGCCACCTTATGTGATCGGTGACCTAGCACTTGTGTGATTGATCCCTTGTCGGTTTAGTGATTTCTCTCTCGTTTCCTCCGTGTTCCCCTCTTGTTCTTCCGCGTGTTCTTCGTGATTCCCCTTAGGATCCGCTCCAACGTGAAAGATCATCCACGTAGGGTTCCGCCCTACATCAAAGGAGCTCGTTATTCCAGTTTTATAGTTTGTTTTACAGTATCTGTTCGGCCGCGCTAGTTTTTGACCCGCAAACGCGATCTTCGTGAAACCGCAAACGCGTTTTGCGCGTCAAGTTTTTGCGGGGTTTGCTAGAGTTGCTCTAATTGCGGTTCCGCGACCCTTTTGCAGGTCCAAACCCTATCCCCCCGCCACCGCGAGCCACCCGATTCCCCTTTTCCTCTCGCAATTTCTCGACGCCGGCGACCACCCGCCCGCCTCCAGCCGCCATGTGGGGGCGAATGTGGAGCTCCGGACGCGGCTCCGGCAGCAGATCCGGCCGTGAGCGCGACCCGGAGCGCGAGCGGCGCGTCCAGGAGGACGGCGCGAGGAAGCGCTGCGCCTGGAGGTGGACCAACCGCGGGATGTCGCTGCCGCCGAGCTTCAACCGCCGCGAGACGGAGGAGTACGATCGCCGTAGCGCGTCTTTCTCCTCCGCAAGATCTTCTTAGGCCGGATCCTCCTCGTCCTCCGGCGCGGGCTTCCTCCCCGTTTAGAGGGAGTGGTCGGACGACGAGGAGGAGCCGGAGCCGCCGGAGCCATTCGCCTTCGTCCCGGTGAAGGAGGAGCCCGAGGAGCCCGCTCCGCTCGGCCGCCGCGGAGTCGTCGGGCCCGAGGACTACGTCGTGGACTTCGACGCCGTCGCCGCCGCCATCGCCGAGCGGAGCGTGCGCGAGGAGGCGGAGCGTCTGCGCCACGCCGAGGAGGTCGAAGCCCTCCAGTGGCAGCAGGTGGTCGCTGCCAACGACAAGGCTGAGGAGTGGCGCCGCATCCGCGCGGAGCAGGCGGCGAAGTACATTGACCTGTGCAACTCCGGCGAGGAGGATTGAGCGTCACTCGGCCTCCACAGCGTCGTCCATTTTGCCGCGACCTCGCCGTCGTCAGATCTGACCCCCTCTACTACTAGTTAACGTAGCATTTAGTATGATCTATGCTTAGTTTGTTGATCCTGTAGTATGTATGAACTGTGTAGTATGTGATGTGATGAACTATGTGTGTGCAATTTCTCCCGTGAAAACGTTTTTTAAAATTATGCAGGTTTAGATGCGGTATCTGATCGGCGGCGCATGTTTTCGACCCGCAAACGATATCTTCGTGAAACCGCAAACGAGTTTTGCGGGTCGAAATTTTTGCGGGATCCGCTAGAATTGCTCTTAGCTGCGAGGGGATGCCTGTTTCCTTTTTCCGGAGCAACATGACGGTCTCTTCAGAGATGGCAATTTTCGTTTTGAAATTGTCATCGTCTGATCTTTCTTCACAACTAAAACCGCCAACAAGTGGCGTTCGCTTGCCACCCCACTCCCGGGAACGTCTGCTGGTAACATTGCCGATGTTCATTGGTGATGTATGGTCGGCGTTATGCGCTGACTAAATATAAACAAGGGAGTTGGGGACTTTGAAATAATAGCTCAGTGATCCATATGTCATTTTTTATTAAATTTTTTTGGTGCGCCAGAGTTGTTAATATCGAACAAAATGTCGGCACCCGTAGTGTGTCGATATTGTTCAAGCGTATGAACCGGATTCCAGATGCAGTACCCAATGTCAAGTTGATATTTATTTGCTTCATATGCATGTCTATCGTGCAATTTGATGGGAGAATTACACGTTCATAGATCCCGCCGGTTCGTAGATTTAATGCCTGATTTCAGTAGCATCCCGTGTAAAACGTGCCTTCTAGTCTATAGAAGATGGGCCGTGCAGTTATGATATTTCCTATGCTGGCATGTACTCATTAATTTGGTGGATTTTCACCTCTTTTTCCGTGTGCAACCCGCTGTCGAAACTTTGAAGTAGTTGAGGGGTGGCTACAATTCTTCTATATCATATAATTGTAGCACGGTAGGCGAACCAACCCGAGGTTGAATGGTTAGAGGGATTGTGGTCTCAGCCCTCGCATTTATTCCTAAATTTATTTCAGGATTTTCGGCGATGTGCATTCAGTGGGAGGAGATGTTCCCATCGACGACGAGGTGCCTATGGTGACTTCGTAAATTTCAAGATGATATGTCGGCTCAGTTTTTCGGAGGTGCTCATAGGGGTAGGGTGTGCGTGTGTGCGTTCATAGGGGTGAGTGTATGCACGTGTATATGAGTGCTTGTGTCTGTATTGTGTTACAAAAATTGTAGCAAAATCCAACAATGTCATCAAGGTCGTAAAAAACTATTCAGGACCCTTTCCTTCTCCACAAGAAACATCTCCTTCCTCCTCCTGTCGGCGCCGCCTCGGATCCGCCCCGCCTCCGATGGCCTTTGGCCTATGGAGGTGCGGAGGATCTCGGCCCCCCGCCGGCGGGAGGGACCCGTTTCTCGTTTTTTCTAGGTCGAACGTCTTGGTTGGGGCTGTGTGGCGGCGGCGATGTCCCTCCGTAGCAATAATGCCTTCCACGTCCTATCTCCGTCCCGATGGTGCGAATAGCATTGTCGGAGGATGTGTGGAGGCGTGTCTCCGTCGGATCTCATGGGATTCGATCGGTGCTGGTCTTCGGTGGATCTCTTTGGATCCAGTTTTTGTCCGTCTTCGTTCGTGTGGTTTCAGGTTTGATCTTTCCAATCTACAACTCTCTTCATCGGTGATGGTTGCTGCTCTGGTGTGTTGGTCCTTTGGGGCCTTAGCACGACGACTTCCCGACTGTCTACTACAACAAGGTTTGCCCGACTCCGGTGATGGAGGGGCGATGACGGCGGTGCGCCTTTGGCTCGCTCCAGTGCTTGTAGTCGTCGCTAGGTGGTCCATAGACCTAGTTGTAATTTTTATTACCTCTTGTGTTCTCTGTACTGCCATGATTGATGAATAGATTGGAAATTTCTCTCGCAATTTTTTTAGCACGGTAGCGTGGTATGAATTGTTTTTATTATAATTGAAAAATCGAGCATCCATATGTATGAACTTGATATTCATTTGATATAAGCTTAGTTGTTGTCGAATTCTTATTGTAGAAGTTCATGAAATTTGTCACGACATGAAATCAATGCAAAAATAGTAATGATCCAACAACTTCCAACCATAAAAACTACGTGGTTTATGATACGTGCATATATACCACTCCATATTGTGAAGCAGTAGCATCAAGTTTTATTAGTTACCACACTTCCCATCTCACTCACATGTTGTGGCAAATGGAGGGAAAAGAGTATATAGTCCTAAACAAAGAAAAGGGTGAAAAGAAGCATCAGGGAATATGAGACATTGGGAATGTAAGAAGAAGCTGTGAAGAAAGAGCTAGTCCTAGTGTGTACAATCAAACCTGTTAAAAGATGCATCACCTTGTCAGTGAACACATTTGTGCTCAGCTAAAATGATGAGAGAGGGGGGAAAAGACAAGTATCGACTTTTTTTAGGAAGAAAATACATCAAGGATCTAAAATGATCGCAATTAGCGTACATTAACCCATTGCATTCTTCTTAAATTGTGCTTCAAACCGATTGTTTTCAGTCTGCGGATGATCAATCAATTGTTCGCCTGATATTCAAGTTCATATGTATCCAGTCCGCAGATGACAAAGAATTATACATTGTTGATTTACGAAATTATGGACTAATGCATAATTTAATAGTAATGCATATATGAAATGCAATGTCTTATGTAAAAGGAAAGATAAGATATCTTGATATTAATCCTAGCTTGTACAAACAGCACAAAGCCACACTCGAAACATGAGTCCTGAAAGCAAAAAATTGCCAAAACATGCACATCGAAAAGGATAGATGGATGACCCATACGGCATTTGTTTAAAACTTTGGATATGCCAAGGCTCTGAACATCGATTGACATATCGGTGTCGGTGGTGTCTCGATGTTGTTTGGTCATATCGATTGTGTCTCAGATGCGTCGTCTGATATGTCGAACCATATTGATGGGCTTGAGATTCTGGTTTATCATACATTTTGCTGGAAGAACTACACATCTATAATACCTAAATAGTTCATCCCCACTATATTATTTCTCTCCACATGCAAGCTATCCACCTCAACCATGCAGCCACATCAGCAAAGCTAATGCATTTTTGTTGAGGTCCATGCACCACATCATCCATTTGCTGCCCACGGTGGAGTCGCAACCTTCCCAGAACACATGGGTTGTACGAATCCATTCCCAGCCAATTAACTACATATCCATTAATTTCTACTCTAGATTCTTTTCATCTTCTCCACCGAATAAAAGCAACCCTTTCCTTTTGTTTTTCAACCAACCGTGTGATTTCTCTCCCATACGCAATTGTTCCTTTTCATCTTCCATCCATCGATCATAAATAGATACGCATTGGTTCCTACATGAAGCACCAAGCGCCGCCCCTACTGCCTCGTGGCTCCCCATTGTTTTTGCATCACGAGGGCAACCAATGGATCCTGTCCTCCTCATCATACCCTGATCCATCCCGTCACCTCTGTCCAGCCCCTGCGCGAGTCATGCAGGAGGCTTTTGTTCCACTTCCCCATCCCCTCTCCCCCCGACCCAGCCCCTGCGCGAGGTGGAGGAGGAGCAGGATTGCGTGAGGTGGAGGAGGCTGGCAGCGAGGACGAGGGGCTGCTCACCCTCGCCTCATCTCCATGGCGGTTGAGGCCAATCTGTTCCTGCATGCCGTCGGGAATCCCATGCCACGCCAAGGCCGATCTGCTACCACACACACGTTTGTTGTGCCATGGTGACAGCCATGATCACCTTATCCACAACTCTCTTTTCTTCCTATTCTTTTCTTTCTGTGGATTTAGCTGTGGTGGATGCATCTACAGTTTTTGGATTCTTATTCCAGTGTTTCAACTATATTGTCGCTCAGATCCACATGTGGATATTATATTTATACAGTAAGTGCCGCTCTGACACATACAGCCCGAGAAATATATTCATCGCTAAAGTACATCATCATGTTTTCATTTCACTGCAGTCAACCAAAGCCATTCCGATTTTGGTGTTTTACTTGGTAGAAATAAATTGCTGTCCATTATGTGCACCGAACCAAGCAGCTAGCTACTGGTGTGTCAATCCATTATGAGGCCCCAATACAGACATCCAAATGGGGTGTAAAGGTAAATTTCTCATTATGGCCCAGTTATAATTATACAAATATTCAACATGTAGGTATTAACACAGAGCTGTTTTGAGTGTTCTGGACTCATCTATTACTAGGAACGTGTTGACTACAACTAAGGATCAACTTGCCTGGGAAAACAACACTAAAGGATCTAATGCATTGTGTACTACATGCGTGCATCATGGGTGCCACGGAATGTAGAATGTAGCTTGCAAGTTTTCTTACATAGTTTCTTTTTGTTGCCAACAAATTCTGACTTCAATGTGATAATTTGGATCTGGGTTCTTATGATAAGAACTCATGCTCTTTTCAGACAAATGCTTTGAGACAAATAAATTGGTACCCACTTTGGCAAAAATGAGAGCGAAAGGAATTTGTTCTTTTTGTTGATATCGGAGCTCCACCACACTTACTGTCATGTATTGCAAGCAACTTAATGGCCAATGAGTTTAGTTATCATTTTTTGTGTAGATTGTAAGCATGCAGATATGAAGATTGATTGACGATAACAATTACAATAACTTTCTAAAAGAGACATTTGTACATAACCTTTCATATTGTGTCTATTTCAGAAACCCCCGTTAGTGTGTTTGTATACATTAGTATTCATGTAAGTCACATGAGATTGCTTATGTCCTGTATTTAGTAAAAAATGACCGCATAATTCAGATTTTGCAATATTTATATTTATACCAAGTATTGTGTCCATTACAAAAGTTTCAATCCTAAGTACGTCAATACACTATGCAAATAGTTGTTCAATTCATCTACCATCATAATTATATAACAAGAATTCCCGCAGCAACGCGCGGGGTATCATCTAGTTCATATATTTGTCGATTATGGAATTTAATGCCTGATTACAATAGTGACAAAAGGGCAGGCGAGGTAGCGTTTTTATTTTACTTTTTTGTGAGGAAGGGTGGATGGAAGAAAGTTTCTTTTTGGTTTTGGTTGGTTGCATGGGAGGATTGGTGAGGAAAAGCTGTACCAGGAAGCACGTCGCATGCAACCCCAATGACACGTCACGACGTAGGTGGATTCAAGTACTCATTAATATTCCCTTCCTAACATGGACTCCTTTGTTAAGAAGAAAGAAAAATGGACCAAAGGCCCAAAGATTTATTGAAGATTAGTTGTTACAAAGAAAGAAAGTGGATCAAAAAGTCCATAATTTATGGAAAAGAATATATTTGCTGGTAATGCGTGATCGGGGTTACGCAGACTAAATAGAAATGAGGGTGCTTTGTGAATATCGGCCGGCATATTGGTACGTTTTGTCTGTTGGTATTGTTGAGCGTATGAACTGCTTTCCGAATGCAGAATCCAATATACAAATCGATATTAATTGGCTTCGTATGCCGGTCTATCATACAATTTGATGGTAGTATGCGTTCATAGATTGCGCCGATTCATAGATTTAAAGCCTGATTTCAGTAGCGACCTAAAACGGGCCTTTCAGTCTATAGGAGATGCACCATGTAGTTATGATATTTACTGTGCTGGCATGCACTCATTAATTTGGTGATTTCCACCGCTTTCGTATGCAAGCCGCTGTCAAAACATTGAAATAGTTGAGGGTGGCTACAGTTCTATACCATAACTGTAGCATGAAAGTGTGGTAGGCATTTTTTTATATAATTGAAAAATCAAGCAGTGATATGTCTGAACTAGATAATCGCTTGATATAAATTTGGTTGTTGTCGAATTCTTATTGTAGACGTTCGCCAAAATAGTCAGGACATGAATTTAGTGCAAAAATAGTAATGGTCCAACAACTTCCAACCATGAACACTACGTCGTTTATGATACGTGCATATATACCACTCCATCTTCTGAAGTAGTGTCATTCAGTTTTACTAGTTACAACACTTTCCATCACACTCACATTTGTGGCAAAATGGAGGGAAAACAATATCTAGTCATAAACAAAGAAAAAGGTGAATGAAGCACTAGGGAATAAGAGACATTGGGAATATAAGAAGAAGGCCAAAAGACCTGTAGTCACCCCTCAATTATTCACCCCTCAGTTATTCAGAAAGAACAATCATGCATCACCTTGTCCAGTGAACAAGTTTCATGTCCACACTAGGACCAAGGCGAGAAGAACTGCAGCAACCTCTCCAGCTATATGAAATTGAATGTCTTGTGTAAAAAGAAGATAGATCTCTCGATATTAACTTTAGCTTGTACGAACAATACAAATCCATACTCCAAACATGAGTTCTGAAAGCAAAAAGTAGCGAAAACATACACACCCAAAGAATTGATGGATGATCCATATGGCATTTGTTTAAAACTTTGGATAGGCCAAGGTTCTGAACATCGACTGGCATATCAGTATCGGTGGTGTGTCGATGTTGTTCGGGGGTATCGATTGTGTCTCCGATGCATCATCCGATATGTCAGCCCATATTGCTCGGCATGAGATTCTGGTTTATCATACAATTGGATGGAAGAATTACACGTTCATGGATTTGTTGATTTTGGGGTTTAATACCTGATTTCAGTAGTAACATACGTAGAACCCGCCTTCTAGTCTTTGTAAACTTCTTTACAGAGGGAGGACTCATTAATTTAGTGTAATCTTTCACATATATTTTTATGACAAAGTAGTTGAAACTTTAAACTATAATCGATGGGTGGCTATTGTTTTATACCATACTTGTTGCACAAAGACATCACATGCATTGGTTTTTGATACTTGAAAAGTCACCAGTTCATTGTATATGGTCTATATATAATTGATGAAATAACTACACATTTGTATATTTGTGAATTCGTCGGATTTATGCCTGATTTCAATAGTGAGACGTGTAAAACACACTTTCTAGTTCGTAAAAGACGTGTAATGTTGTTCTGATATTTACTATGCTCGCATGTACTCATTCATTTAGTGTATTTTCACGTAGTTTTCTGCATATATTCCTGTGGGGGCGGCTGCCTTATGTTGGGCACTGTGGCTTACCAGGAATGTTGTAGTTTTTAATAAAAATGTGGTTCTTCTCCTGTGCAGGTTATTCATGCATGTACGCGATGTCTTCGTACTTGGTCTATTCTGTAGAAGTTGGAGAACAGAGACCTTTTTATGATGGCGTCTACACGGCTAGTGCGTACGGCCAGGGAGGTTTTCTCCCTCCATGGATGGCGGTGTAATCTTCGTATAGGAGCTGCCCCACCCTAGGTTGGATCGATTTATTTTTTATGCAAAACAATGTTTATTTTTTAGTTGTTTGGACTTGTTGGCCATGTGCATCATGTTATGCAGAGGACGGGCATTCTTTAGATGCAGTTGTAACACCTTGATAAACCAATTCAATTAAATGTCATTTATCAAAAAAAAATCACATAGTTCATGCAAAGTTAACAATACTTTGATAGTTCGAGGGCGGTTATTATTTTATTTTATTTTGTGAATGGGGCGGTTATTATTTTACACAAATCTGTATGGAAAAACCGCCGGCTCCCCGCACAACCCCGCCCACGGATGCAACAAAACCCATGGATTCTGACCAAGAAAGCTCTGGATCCTTACCATTCCACTTGGGGCCAACCCAGCGAGTCAAAGGAGCAGTGAGCAATCAATTGATCCTAGGAAGGGGAGCTATGGATGGTGGGGGAGGGGATGCGTGTGGGAAGAATGAGGCTGGATTGCAGAGGCAGGGGAGTACTAGTATTGGTGGGGATCGGGGGAGCGGGGATGCAGATGAAGTTTGCAGGAAGCAGGCGGCGACATCAGCTGGCGGAGAAGTGGTAGTACGAGTAGGAGGAGTACTGAGGAAGGAAGAGTGAGGGGAACAGACACAGTCGGGGTCAGACCGGACGACATGCATCCCTTTAACATGGGCATGGGGGCGCCAAAAATTCAAACAAAAGGGCAGGAAGGACCATTTCTTTTGGTTTTAGTATTTCTTTGCAATGAAGGGATGAAGAAAAAAAATCTTCTTTTCGTCTCTAGTCGATTGCATTTTTCATGGACTGGTGTGGAAAAGCTGTACCAGGAGGAACCGCGTCGCCAATGACGCGTCATGGCGCCGGTGGATTTTCTCTACTCATAATTCCCTCCCTAAAATAGGGTCCTTAGTCAAGAAGAAAGAAAAACGGACCAAGATCCCAAAGATTTACCCAAAATCCTTAGTTATGAAGAAAGAAAATGGATAAAAAGTCCAAGATTTTTCAAAAACTCTAGTTTCGGTGTTTCTCGGACGTATAGATTGTGTTTCGGATGCGTCGTTCAATATGCCAGCCAATATTGATTGGCTTGATATTCTGGTCCATCATCCAATTTGGTGCAAGATTTTGCACGTTTGTGGATTTGCCAATTTAGGAATTTCATGCCTGATCTCAGCAACAGCGTGTGTAGAACGTGCCTTCTAGTTTGTACACAATGCATCTTGTAGTTATATAATATTTAGTGTGCTACCACGTACTCGTTAATGCAGTGTAATATTTCACATATTTTTATGTAAAATACTATGGTTGAGGTGTGGCTACTGTTATGCACCATGCTTGTACCAAAAGTACGTCACAGGTATTTGATTTCCTGCAATTGACAACTGAAGCAGTTCCATGTATATGAACTACATATAAGCTTGGTTACTGTCGAGTTCTTATGGTACACGTTCGTGAAAAATAGTCAGGGTTTGAATTCAACACAAAAATAGTAGTAATGATCCAACAACTTCCAACCATGAACACTACGTCCTTTATGATATGTGCATATATACCAATCCATCTTCTACCACCGTACCATCGAGCTTTACACGTTGCAACACTTTCCTTCACATTAACATTTCGTAGCAAATGGTGGGAATGGAAGATCTAGTCCTGAACATATGAAAAAGGTGAAAAGGGCATCATGGGATAAGAGGCATTGGGAGTGCAAGAAGAAGGTGAGAAGAAAGAGTTAGTGTGAGGGCGTACGTCGCAACTTGTTCAAGGATGCATCGCCTTCTAGGTGAACGCATTTGTGCTTCGCTAAAACGATGAGAGAGGGGGGGGGGGGGGGCGACATGTATTGACTTCTTTTTAGGAAGAAAATACATCTGGATTTAAATGACGGCAATCAACATATATTAACCCATTGCTTTTTTCCTTTAATTGTGATTCAGACCAATTATTTCAGTTTGCTGATGATCAATCAATTGTTTGCTTGATATTCAAGTTCACATCCAGTCTGCATATGACAAACAATTGTACATCATAGTTTCACAAAATTATGAAACTAATGCATCATTTTAATAGTAATGCTTATAAAATGCAATGTCTTATGTGTAAAAGGGGATATGTAAAATGGGAGATAAGACTTCCCGGCATTAACCCTAGGTTCTTTTTTTACAAAGGTTGTTTATGTTACTGATCTTCTTGACATTGGGTGAAGTCGACCATCCAATGTATGAAACGTTTGGACGGAAGGTTATTACTGTTGGCGAATTGTGTGGTTGCGGAGGTGGGTGACGTGACAGGCCCCACCTCCCTTCGTAGCGGATCGTTGCAGCAGGGGGTAAAACAGAGACCACTTTGGCTACGTTCACGATGATATCTTTCCCCTTAATTACCGTTTGATAACCAGAGTGGGGAAGAACGGTGCTCACGTATGTGATACAGAGCTGCCACTTGTATGCATGTATCTATAGCAGCTCTTCCCACAAAGAGAAACATGTAAAGTGGCTTAGAAATCCGAAGTAGCATTGTGTTTAGGCACCGCTATAGATGCACACTGGAGGGGATTCCGGACTCCTCGGGAATGCTTTAATCCCATCTGCCTTAACCCTCTAATTTAAAATTCTAGTTTATTTCCTTTTTTTATTTATTTATCTTTGCACCTTCAAAATCATTTTCATCACTTCACCACTGCTTTGGATAACTAACAATTACAAGCATTCTATTCACCCTATTCAAGAGATAACATATTGATTCTCGTGCTCCCTGTGGGATAGATACTCTTACTTCAAAAAAGGTACAGTTAAACCCTGTGCACTTGCAGGAAATCAACTGTGAAGTGTTATTCCGAGCACCAGTCATAGAAGGGTTTAATACGGTAACATGGATTCTATCTTCGGGGATTCAAGAGGTATAGTCATTAAACGCCCAAAGCTCTTGTCTGATTATTGCAATCTTAATATCGAGGCAACCCGGCGACACAGATAAGGCCTCCGATTGGACAACTTACTGTTGATGCGGGACGCGTGTCGGTCAAGACATAATTTGGACACATTCCCCACTTCGGTACATAACAATCACATCTCGATGGGTGACTACCAGCACACAAATTAAGATCATATTTGCTCCCAACACAAATACATGGTTGTAAGCATTAACCCCTCATACCCGTACCTGATTTTATTATAAGTGTTAAACCTCAAGTTGTTTGATTTTGACCCGGACAAAAACTGGATTTGTTTCTTTAATAATAGCTTGCTCGAGACCCTAGCTTAAAGGGTGCGTTTCTCCCGTGGGTTCGATAACTTAGGGTCACCTCCGGGAAAACAGGCAAGAATCCTTTTTGCTCTATTTCTGGATCAGTAAAGGAAGTAATCACACACAATCTTCATCGCGTCCAATACACCCTTCCAGCAAAGCTTCAAAACCTCCAACCCCAGTCGCCATAACTTTCTCCACCTCTATCAATGCCTTGGGAATCTCGACTTAGACATGTCCCATGACACCGATAAGAAATCGAAGCTTTGCTTCGCACCCTCTTGAGGCTGTGTTGGATGATAATACCAGCACGCATAACCAGAGCCTTTTCGATCTAGATATTCAGGGGTGACATACGCCAATCCATATAGATCTCCCATGGGAATACTGGAACTCGTTAGCGGCCAGATCCAAGAGGTCGATATCCGGTAGAAAAACAACTTGGCGAAAGAAGAGCTCTAGGGCCAAACCATCATTATTACGCCGAAGCCAGCAGCCATGCCACCCTCCTCTCGATCCAGACCTGCAGACAAGTCAACGACGCTGCATCGTACCACCTACAACCACGGAGGCCCGAACTTGGCGAGACCCAACCATGATAGGAGACGGGGACTAGTCACTCCTAGCCAGATCTGGTGACTCCCAGCCCCACCGCTGCCGCTATGGCGGCACCACGTGTAGTGTGCAAACCCAATCACGACACCGCCTAAGCGGCCGTCGTAGCCGCCATCGCCTCGAAAAGGGGTTGCCGCCCCGGAGCCCTATCTCCACCATGCATCGCCGTTGGTGTGCCAGGAACCACCACGGAGAGGAAGACTAGCAGAGTTGTCCCTCCGTCGCCACCACGCGCGGGCTTTGCCCTGCAGCAGCTGCCGGTGGAGACGAGGAGGAGCGGAGCAGGGAGGGCCGCTGGACGGAAGGAGATGGCAGCCATTGGAGTCGCCCTACTGGGGGATGACACGTTCCAATGACGCATCACATGCAGCTCCAATGATGTGTCACGATGCTGGTGGGTTTTCTAGTCATCAATTTACCTTCCTAAAATGGAATCTTAGTTAAGAAGAAAGAAAAATGGATCTAAAGTCCATGGATTTATAAAAAGTTCTTACTTATGAAGAAAGAAGATGGACCAAAATGTCCATTTATCAAAATTCGCTCTCACTAGTACGCGTGGTCGGGGTTATGCATGGACTAATATAATCGAAGGGGAGGGGTACTTTGAAAGAATGGATGAATGACCCATATGTCATTTTTTCTAAAAACAAATATATGCCAAGCTTCTGAATATCAGCCAGCATATCGGCATCGGTATGTCAGCCAATATTAATTGACTTGATATTCTAGTCTATCATACAATTTGATGGATGGATTACACTTTCATAGATTTGTCAATTCATGGATTTAATACCTGATTTTACTAGTGATGCATGTAGAATGTGCTTTCTAGTTTGTAGAAGGCACATAATGTTGTGATGGTATTTATTGTGCCCGCACGTACTCATTCATTTATTGTATTTTTCACATATGTTTACTCCAAGTTGTCAAAACTTCAACACGGTCAAGGACGGTTATTATTCTCAGCCATACTTGTAGCACGAAGGCTTCATAGGCATTTGGTTTTTTTATATTTGAAATATCAACCGGTGTAGTATATCTGAACTTGATGTTCACTTGGTATAAGTTTGGTATTAAAGGTATGAAAAAGGTGAAAGAAGCATATGGAATAAGAGGCACTGGGAATTCAAGAAGAAGACTTGACGAAAATGTTGGTCCTAAGATGTGCAGTTGAGCTTGTTCAAGGACGAATCACCTTGCCAGTGATGCGCATGTGCTAAACTAGTTAACTAAAATGATGACATAGAGAGAACATACATGTATTGATTTTTCTTAGGATGAAAATACACCAAGGCGCTAGTTGGAAATCCGCATACATCCGCATACCTGTTCATTTTTCAAAATTTGGCTATGCCAAGGTTCTGAACATCAACTGGCATATCAGTATGAATGGCGTGTCAATGTTGTTCAGGTGTATGGATTATGTCTCGAATCCATCCTCTGATATTTCATCCGATATTGATGCGCTTGATATTATGGTCTATCATACAATTTGACATAAGAATTACCGTTCATAGATTTGTCAGGGGATTTAATGCCTGATTAAGTAGCGACACTTGTAGAACCTGCATTCTAGTATCTACCAAATGCATCGTGCACTTATAATATTTTACTACGATGGCCTGTACTCATTAATTTATTGTAAATTTTCACATATTTTTATGTACAAAGTTGTCGAAACTTGGAACTATAATTGAGGGGTGGCTACTGTTCTATACCGTATTTGTAGCACAAATACGTCACATGCATTGGTTTTTGATACTTGAAAATTTAACCAGTTCGATGTTTATGAACTTGATATCCACTTGATATAGGTTTGGTTATTGTTGAAATATTATGGTAGATGCTCATGAAAATAGTCATGATGTTAATTCAATGTAAAATAGTAATGACCTAACAACTTGTTTCATACCCATTATTTCATATGGCAATTGATTGTTTGCCGAATATTTAAGTTAATATACAATCTGCGGGTGAACAAACAACTATGCATCATAGTGTTACCAAATTATGAAACCAATGCCTAATTTTAGTAGTAATGCATATGAAATGCAATGTATTATGTAGTAGAGAAGATAAGGCCTCCACACATTAATCCTAGCTTGTACGATAAATACAAAGCCCACACTCTAGGCTTGATATTATAAAAAGAGAAAAATAGCTTAAACATCCACACAAGTTTTCCGAAAAAGCCACACGACAATATCTTATAAAAATCGCACAACAAAACACAGTGTATATACACTATCTTTGCTTGGGCTTCGCTTAATGGTTACTGAGACAATACCAACTGAAATTCTTTTTCGGGTTGCTAGACTGGACACTAGATATTTAATGGTAAAAAGTAATTTATATTTTGAAGATGCAAGTCGTGTACTCCAGAACTGAAGGGGAAATGGAATCAATGGGACACCTATTCTTTCCTGGGACCCCAATCATAATTTCTTTTGGGAACTAACTCGGGATGCTTACTGATGCTAGGCGGAGATGTCTATATGTTTGCTTCAACGGATTCATAATCAATTGATCATTGGATGTTGTATCATTTTAAGCATACAAACAAAATCATTTTTTAAAATAACAACAGAGTGTTGGTTGTTTCTTCCTAACTTTCAGGAGCATTTCTCCATGATCATCAAAAGAACAACCTAGTTTGAAAGTAGTGATGTAGACTTTGCTAGATCTTTTGTACTTCTTTTTTTTTTCATCCTTGTACATATCCACATCAATATAAAAATGGCACTACATGGGCTTTTCCCATTGTTTTTGCTCAAAAAACACATGTGCTAATTGCTAAACTTGAGAATGAGTAAAACACATATCACCTAGGCGTTATGTAAAGTCAATGTAAAAATAGTACCAACCCAAATAGTACTTTCTGAAAAAAATGCAAAATAGTAGTGACCCAACATCTTCCAGGCATGAACACCGTATCATTGTTTGTTTGTCCATATATACTACCCCATCTTCACTCAAGATATAACATTAAGCTCTACTAGTTGGAACATTCTCCCATCACATTCAAATATGTGGCAATGAACGAAAAAAGAGGAGCTAGTTCCCGAGAGACAATAGGCGAACAATAAAAAGGATGTAAAACAAGGAGATCATTTCCACCTCTGATTTTTGTGCTTGTTGCCGATCTTCTTCAATCCTTCCTCGGTGAAGCAATGCAAGCTAACATAATCCAGGCTCCACTAACTTCCATATCAAAACCAGATTTCCTTGTGATCCAGTATGCTGATGATACAATTTTTATTTTTCCTGCTTGCCAAAACCAAATTCTTCAACTGAAGAATTTACTTAAACACTTAGCTGCTCAAACTGGGTTTAGAATCAACTTTCGGAAGTCAATTTTGATCCCATTAATGCGCCTCAGAACAATCTGTTCCAAATTATCCAAATTCTCGGATGCAAGCATGGCAGCTTTCCTTTCACTTATCTGGGCCTTTTTCTTAGCACCAATAGACTAAGGATTGAAGATTTTACCCCCATTTGTTAGCATATTGAATGAACATTAGCTAGACCCTCCACTATGCTCACGTTAGATGGGATATTGGTTTTACTTAAGTATGTTTTCTCTACTCTCCCTATCATCTTCATGAGCACTTTACCTCTTCCAGAAGCTATTATCAACCAGATCAACAAAAAATTGAGGCTTTTCTTCTGTAGGAAATTTAGATAGGAAAATTGTGGGCCTGCATTGATTTCTTGGGATCAGGTCCCTAGGCCTTAGAAAAAAGGTGGCATTGCAATTTTGGATGTGTCCTTACACAACAAAGCTCTTATGATGACAACCAACCAAAAATTTCTTAACAATGAGCCTCTGCCCTGGGTCAGTTTGATTTGGGAAAAATACTACACTGCTTAACTTCCTGGAGTTCAAGTAGATGGTTCTAGATGGTGGAAGAACCACCTGAAATTGTTGCCCTTTATACAAGTAGAATGCAACATTTCAGTTAGGCAATGGGAGGAAAACTCTACAGTGGTAAGGTAATTGGCATGACCAACCTTTATGGCAAAAGTTTCCATGCTGCATTCCTTTGTGACAAATGATAATCAAACTGTGGCTACCTGAATAAACTCTTCAGATTCTGCTCAATCCTTCCACACCCCTTTGTCATCTCATACAACCAGTTCATTGAACTTTAGAATATGATTGATCAGAATAAACAGTTGCATGTTAAGGATCTATGGAAGTGCCAGGGGCAGAGACCTAAGTTCTATTCAATTAAAATGTATCACAATCTTTGCCCAAAGGAAGATACAATGTGTTATTTAAGTGGATCTAGAAATGTTCTTACATGCTATGACATACGGTCTTTCTCTGGCTACTTCTATATGATAGAGTTAACTCCAAAAATCTCCTAAAAATAAAATCCTTCCATTTAGAGTGCTATGATTGTGTTTTCTCTAATGAAAGAACTAATGAAAGCACTGAAGAAACATCCATATATCTTTTGTGGGTCTATTGCTTCTCTCGAGATTGTTGGAACGACATCCTTCCCTCAAAAAAGCTAGGTATCTCTGTTTTGGATGATATCCAATTAGCTCACCAACTGCTTCCCTCTCAGATGACTATGGAAATAGTCATTCGGGGCTTGCTGGAACATTTGGTTTCAAAGGAATGGGAATGTTTTCAGAAATGAGGTCCCTTATGTGTATTGCTGGAAGTTTAAGCTAAAGCAGGATTTAAAGTTGTAGGAGCACGAAATCAAGGCAAAACACCTAGTGGTCTTCAAGAATGGATTGGTGTACATCTCTGATGAACTGCACTAGCAACATAGCAACTGGACTCTGAACATGATAGTCACGAGAATTGGCTTTGTACTTATTTTTATTTAGTAATGAAAATACCATACGGTCTCGGCTTAAAAAAAGAATGTGAAAAAGGTATCAAGGAATAAAGACACTAGGAAAAGATAAATCAAGGTCTATTAGAGCATGCTCACCGCCTGCTCCCCGGGCTGTGATTTCTTAGACCCATTTAGGCCTAGATGCCATGGCTGGAGAAGATCCATGCCTCACATAGCATGGGTAATACTTGTGGATGAGATAGAGCAATGCAGAAGGAACTACCGTGGAGTTGTAAGCAATCACATTCGCCAGACAAGCACCTGGAAATTCTGCTTTCACGACTAGGATGTATAGCGATGAATTGTTAAAACATGTAATATGTGAAACATGATGAATCAAGCGGGTTGAGCTTTGCTATTTGATATTCTAAATGCATATATCTTGGACACTGATAAGTGCCACACGTGTGGCACGAACACATGGCAAATCTGAACGTCTTTTATGGCAAGTTTAGTGATGCGAGGATGACAACTTTCTTTTTGGATAGGAAGTATAAGTTTGTTTTTTGTTTTTCTTTTAATTTTCGGATGACAACTTTAGTCGTAAAAAACTTCAGAGTCGGAGTGCTTCGTACCACACGCGTGACACTTATCACTTGGGCATATTTTTCTATATAAAGTTGATCAAAGTTAGGAATTGACTTCTAAAAAATCTACATGCATCGATCAACTCAGATTCTCAATTCTAGGCCTGTCTCGGCCTGCAACTGCCAGGTTTTCTTCTGTTCCTGGTAGACGACAAGTACTCTCCAGGCAGAAAGATTATTATAAAAGTTAAGGTATGAAGTAGGTGCCGGAAAACTTTTGTCACGAAAACAAATGACGCTCCTTGCATCACTGATATAAGATTGTGGCACTACGCCTAGTTGGTAATTCAAAAAAGCTAGTGCTGTTTCCCAAAAGAAAAGAAAAAACTAGTGCTGGCATAACGATCCTTGGCACGGTACGGCAATGTCGCCGTCGAACATGAATGCAATTAATTGATCGCCATATGGCACAGGAGAGACGGCCATGTGTGCAATTTCTATGTACAGTACATGGAAATGATAATTAGACATGGCATTTTGGTTGATGGATTCGCATGATGGTCTCAGCGGCGCTAGCAGGGGCCAAACGTTGATCAGCTCAGATGCTTCTAATTAATTAAAGAAACCGGAGTACAGTACTTTGTCGTCTATAGGGTGACATGCATGCAGGTTGGTTTTCACGCACACCACACGTCGATGCCCTGTGCATATATATGTTGCTCACTACAGAGGAAGTATTTTTATTTGCGTTGAACGGACTTGATCATCGGCATTACAATAAATAAATAACCGACTTGAGTATAAGATGCATATGTTTCGTAAAATATGTTTGCTCATACAAAATGCACCTTCTAGTGTACACTAGAAGATATGCAGTGTGAGTCTAATAGTTTGATGATATAAAATTACTAATTTAGTGCCATATATTTTATGGAAAGTTGTCAAAACTTTAAATTTATATTCACAGGTAGGAGTACTTAATATGGCTATAACATAGATACATGTGGCATGATTCACGATAAATATTGGGTTTCTATCTTAAATCATGAAATTGATATTCATTTGTTACATTCTTCGACATTGTCCAATTAGTATCTTCAACCATTACGGAAAATAAAGATGTGGCGTAAATGCAAAATAGAACTGACCCAGTAACTTATAGCTGCGAACACTTATACTGGTTGCTTCGTGTGCATATGTACCGCTACATCTTCTCCCAAGATTTCCTAGTTAGAACACCTTCATCATATAATTTTCTTCGTATGCAAAATAGTACTGGTCGCAATAGCATATATTTTTCGCCTCAATTTCCTAGTTAGAACACCTTCATCATATAATTTCTCCCAAGATTTCCTAGTTAGAACACCTTCATCATATAACTATTGTTTACTGCGACAAGTTGCATATGGATGGTAAATGTAGAGCATATTGCAACAAGTTGCAACACTTTCCATCACATTAACATTTTGTTGCAAATGGAGGGAATGGAAGGTCTAGTCCTAAACATATGAAAAAACTGAAAAAGAAAAGCATCATGGAATAAAGAGACATTGGGTATATAAGAAGAAAGGGAGAAGAAAGAGTTAGTGCTAGGGTGTTCGTTTCAACTTGTTCAAGGGTGTATCATCTTGCGTGTGAATGCACTTGTGCTTAGCTACAATGATGAGAGGTGGGGGGGGGGGGGGGCTTGTATTGACTTCTTTTTAGGAAGAAAAACATAAATGATCTAAATGACGGCAATCAACATACCTTAAACCATTACTCTTTTTTTCTTCAATTGTGATTCAGACCAATTATTTCAGCCCGATGATGATCAATCAATTGTTTGCTTGATATTCAAGTTCATATCCGGTCTGCATATGACAATGACAAATCATAGTTTCGCAAAATTATGAAACAAATGCATCATTTTAATAATAAAGGATATGAAATGCTTGATTTCAGTGTTGACGCGTGTAAAACACGACTTCTAGTCTGTAGAAGATGCACTGAGTAGTTATGATATTTATTGTGCTGGCATGTACTCCTTAATTTGGTGTATTTTCACACCTTTTGTATGCAACCAGTTGTCGAAAGAAATAGTTTAGGGAGCGACTACTTTTTCATGTCATAATTGTGGCACGGAAAGACGGTAGGCATATAATATAAAAATCGAGCAGCGATATGTATCATTGTGATGTTCGCTTGCTATAAGCTTGGTTGTTGTCGAATTCTTATGGTAGACATTCGCCAAAATAGCCAATACGAATTCAATGGAAACTAGTAATGACCCAACAACTTCCAACCATGAACACTATGCCATTTATGATACGATACGTGCATATATACCACTCAATCTCCCGAAGCAGTAGCATCGAGTTTTACTGGTTATACCACACTTCTCATCATATGCACGTTTTGTCGAAAAAGGAGGGAAAAGCAGATCTAGTCCTAAACATAAGAAAAAGGTGAAAAAAGCATCAACGAATAAGAGGCATTGGGAATATAAGAAGAAGGCAAGAGGAAAGAAGTAGTCCAAGTCTGCCCATTACAACGTGTTTAAGGATGCATCACCTTCACATGAACATATTTGTGCATAGCTAAAATGATGAGAGGGGGAATAAGGACATGTATTGACTTTTTTAAGAAGAAAATAAATAAAGGATCTAAATGGTAATTAGCATATATATTAACCCATTACATTATTCTTAAATTCCGCTTCAGCACGTTTATTTCAGTCCAAAGATCATCAACCAATTGTACAAGTTCATATATATCCAGTCCACAGATGACAAAGAAATATACATTGTTGTTTTACAAAATTATGAAACTAATGCATTATTTTAATAGTAATGCATATGAAATGCAATGTCTTATGTAAAAGGAAAGATAGTGATACATCCGTGTTGGTAGCCTCCTCATAGTCTACACATGTCGGTTAAATCGTCGACTGTGGTGACTAGGTGGGTTGTGGGTGGGACATAAATTTATCGATCGTCGACTTTAAGTCCAATCATGTCATAAACCAAGGTCTGACCGTCCGAGATTGATAAGCTCTGGATGCAATCCAGCATCTCATTTAGGTGAGATAATTCCTCGGGGTTCATGACCTGGCTATAAGCCGGGTCAATTTGAAGTACGATTGGTGAGTCGCTTGATGCGTTCTCCGCTTTGCGAGGGGCCGGAGTTAATTCCGGATCTGATACTAGAGTCCGTTCTAGAACCGATGTAGTGTCCGCAGCTAGGTCTGGGCCAGAGTCGGGGCTTGATGCCGAGACGAGGTTGCCAAAGGCGGGGGTGATTGATTCCTCCACGCGGTTTTGTGGTGCCAGAGGGCTTGGCCACATCCTTGAGGGAGATTGGTTTTGGGGTCAAGCCCCCAATGTCTGATAAGCCCTCAACCCGTCCTGGCATCCAGCCTAAATGGATGAGCTCACCGGGATAATCCGCGGTGTATTCTAAGCTACCGAAATTCACCACCTGAGCTAGTGCATAATTCTCGATGGGAGACAGATGGCCTGCAAAGTTGGCGCAAAGGACCACGCCGCCGAATATGAAAAGTTGGTCGGGGATGAAGATGTCCCCGTAGCCGTTGCCACAGTTAATCTGCAGATGAGCCAGCGATCTTTTGGTAGATCTCATAGCGGAATTCTCAATGAAAGCACCAATGTCGCTGGTAAAACTGGCATACCTCGAGGTAGGGTGTCCTGGGCGGTGGATTTCGGGTGGTAACAGGGACGAAGGAGACGGTGTTTACCCAGGTTCAGGCCCTCTCGAAGAGGTAATATCCTACATCATGTTTTGATTATATTGATGATGATGTATCGATACAAGCTTGATCTACCTCGAGATCATAAGGAGAAGTGTAACCCTAGGGCTAGGTGAATGTAATTGTGATCAGATCCCCCTCTACAGGCTAAACCCTCTGGCTTATATACACGCTAGGTAGGAATCTAGGGTTACATGCTCGATATCCAGGGGTGAGCATGGAGGCGACATGAGATGTCTTGGAGTATATGCCAAGTCTTAGGCAGGTGCATTCTTGATCACGTCCAGGCGTGTAGCTTTCTGAGTCCACCTGAAAGAGAAAGCGGGCCTCCACGCCCAGTCCGAGGACTATAGGCCGACTAGATTGGCACCCCCTAGTATAGGACACAGTCAACTGGGCACTAAGTTAATGGGTTAGCCCACAAAAATGATATAAAATGGCATATAAAGAATATAATAATGATAATATAATTGCATGAAACAATAAAAAAATATAGATATGTTGGAGACATATCAACGTCCGAGGCGTATTCGAGGTTCCCGAATGTAATGATTCATCCTGGGCGAAGGCTTCAAACTGGCCGAGATGGCCGGTCCAATCAATAGGGAAGGTGATGCTGCCGAAGACGAAGAGATGTCTTGACAGGGAAGTCATGCCCGAATCGGCATGGTCATCGATGTGGATTTCCACTGTACCGCTGCGACTACCTTGAGGGGCTTGTATGGGCCACCAATGATGGACTCAAATCCAGCAGCTCTCGGGTAGGGCGTCCCGAATAGGTAGCATTGGTGCAATTATAACATGGGACACAATGATTCACCCGGGTTTGGGCTGTCTTGAAGAGATAATACCCTACATCTTGCTTTGTTTGTATTGATTTCGAGGGAATAGAAATTAGAGGCTGATCTACCGTGAGATCGTTGTGTGTCGTCTATGAGCCCTCCCCCTCGGTTTATATAGACACCACTGGGGGTCTAGGGTTTACACATAGGTTGGTTACGTCTAAGGTAATCGTGATGTAGAAGATATCCGAGTCCTCCTGGAGTATGCGCCAAGTCATCATAAACATCCCTTCTTGGCGCCATGGGCTGGTGAACATGGCCCACCAATAAGTCATCACGGGGTCCTTGGCCCAGCCCGCCTGGCCGGGAGACGATGTTGTGAGCATCCCATAGTCCAGGACACCATCAATTGGCGAAGAAATATCAATCAGAGTTTCGAACAGAAACCACCGTCTACTACAAGGAACTCAATTTTTCACATAATTTCCCTTCAAACTTTTGCTGTGCTTAATACACGCCATTGAAAGTGCATGCTCAAAATTTCGCAACTTTTTGAGTTGGCTTGTTATTTTTAAAGGATTAATTGATTTTCTGGCCACTAAAAAGGACAAACAATTCATCATGGACAAAAGCTCAACCGCTGCAATATATAAAAAATTATCTGCATTTAGATACCAAATACCAAAGCTCAACCTGCTTGATTCATCATGGTTCACATAAACATGCATTAACAATTTATCGCTATACATCCTAGGCGTTTACACTACTGGAAAAAGGCTTATACGTGGGATCACATTAGTGGCAGGCATAAACAGGGACCGCTACAACTATTTTTGAAAAGTAGGTCATTTTTTCGTTAACATGCATGTATGCATCGATCAACTCAGGTTCTTAATTCTTATCTTCAAACTTCAGTTCCCGGTAGGTGAGTAGATGACAAGTAATCTGCAGGCAGAAAGATTGTTATAAGGTATGAATTAGGTGGCGGAAAACATCAGTCACGTAAACAAATGACGCTCCTGCATCACTGATATAAGATGGTGGCACTATGCCTAGTTGTTTAATTCAAAAAGCTAGTGCTGTTTCTCAAAAAAAAGAGAAAGAGCTACTAGTGCCTGCGAGCCAATAACATGCCGTGCATCTGCTGGCATAACGGTCCTTGGCACGGTACGGCAATGTCGCCGTCGAACATGAATTTAATTAATTGATCGCCATTTGGCACAGATGGACGACCATGTCTACATAGCAATGATAATTAGACACGGCATTTCTGTTGATGAATTAGCAGGGGCCAAACGTTGATCAGTAGTTGAGTCGTCTATAGCGTGTCATGCAGGAAGGTTGGTTGGCACGCACACCACAGGTTGATGCCCTGTGCATATATGTTCCTCACCACTCCTGCCGGGCCACAGACCGGATATATGTCCTCCGCATTATGAAATTTGCTTTGTGTCCAACGGACTTGACCATGGGGTTTACAATAAATAAATAGCCAACTTGGCAAGATGCATGGGTCTCAAAATGCGAACGACGATCCCCTGATGGGCCCATGTGTCAGTGGTCAAAAGGCACACTGTCCTACGGTAGGGGAGCTGGATCAGTAAAATGCACCTTCTTGATGCCAGTTTTTGACAACATTAAGTCAAAGGTCAAAAATTGGGTGGTCCCGGGGGCGAAACACTTCATTTGTTTTCTAGTTCAATCATGCCGCAACAGTAGGATTTTCTTTTCTTCATTTGTTGAGGCGTAATGGATCTCATGAACACTGCTATTGTTCACGTCACTTTCGCACAACTCCAGCTCCCCGGCCCCGCGTCGCCCCCCCCCCCCCCCCGCGAGCGGCTTGGGTGCCCTAAATCAGCCGCCAGCCCCCGCCCCCCTCCCTCTCTGCCGCCGCCGGGCAAAGCCCGCGTGGTGCCGGCGGCGGCGGGATCCCTCTCGGCCTCTCCTGGAGCGGTGGTCGCGGGGGATCGCTGCTTCCGCCTGATGGCAGATCTCGGTGGCGGTAGCGGCCTTCGGCTCTTGTGCTGGCGGGTGGTGGTCTTGAAGCGGCGCGGAGGTCTGGTGGCGGTGTTTCGAGGCGAAGTGCGCAGGCCGACGGTGGTCTTGTGCTCCTCGCCGCGAGGGAGCCCGTGCCTGGCTAGATCCGTGACGACCGGAGGTGAGGATGAATGGTCGGTGCTCGGCGGGTGGCCTGGTGGCGCGACGGGTGAGGGAGTCCTGGATTAGGATGTGTCCGGATAGCCGAACTATCACCGCTGGCCGGACTCCTGGACTATGAAGATACAAGATTGAAGACTTTGTCCCGTGTCTGGATGGGACTTTCCTTGGCGTTGAAGGCAAGCTTGGCGATACGGATATGTATTTCTCCTACCATTGTAACCGACTCTGTGTAACCCTAACCCTATTCGGTGTCTATATAAACCGGAGGGTTTTAGTCCGTGGGGACGAACAACAATCATACCATAGGCTAGCTTCTAGGGTTTAGCCTCTCTGATCTCGTGGTAGATCCACTCTTGTACTACCCATGTCATCAATATTAATCAAGCAGGAGTAGGGTTTTACCTCCATCAAGAGGGCCCGAACCTGGGTAAAAACATCGTGTCCCTTGTCTCCTGTTACCATCCGCCTAGACGCACAGTTCGGGACCCCTTACCCGAGATCCGCCGGTTTTGACACCGACAGGGATCCTACCCATAGTAGTTTGCACCCAGGAACCAACCAAGGGCTGGTTCAATATATTTTACCAATTATATTTTACCAATATATTTTACAAATTATATACTGCCCTTACTGGTTTAAACCAGACATTGACGATCCCTTTATTTTTTTCATACACCCTGTTGTGGGATTCATAATAGCCTTACTTTCATATGAACAAATTGCAAGAGACAATACAATTCCTGACCCGTGAAAGGTTGTTTTATGACTTATCCATCTCACATGACCACCTTCTATATCTTCCGGTATCCGTTACTTCTTTCTTCTTACAAGGCAGATATATCTACAAGTAAAACTACAGGTTCTTCGTAGTTAAAATGGAGTATCATATATAATTCCTATTATTTTGCAGAACTGTTTGTTCAGTCACATATGCCCTTTGCTAGAGAGAGCGAAAAGGGAAAATTGTTGTGGAGCAAATTAGATGGGCGAACCAATAGATAATTATGTAGCTATAGTTGGCTGACGATGGTTCAAAGGGATATTCCTTACCTATATTTACTTGATATTTGATCTTAACATTATATTTTAAGCTGCATTGGAGTGTCTGATCTCACTCCACCAAAAAAAAGTAGTTTGTCATGATGATGTCACTTTCTAACTGCTTTCTCCTTTCTACAAAATATTTTGATCTCAAATGTGTTTATTGAGCATGAACTCGATCTATAGATGTTTACAGTATGGGCTAGTCTGCGAACAAAACATTCACATAACCGGAGGAAGAAGAATGCATCTGTGCAGAGTATGGCCATAATCGTCATGTTGAGAAGGCAATAGAGACAACTACCCATGTTCTTCCTTTTGTTGGAAGTAATATAGAAGACTGCACAAGCTTTATCTATACCATCTAGACTTAGGTATATCCATTTTTCAGAGTAGCCTTGCAAGTACAGTGTGTACAACATTTAGTGTACTTGCGTAATATAATTGTAGATTGCTTTAACATATTGTGCTCATTGTTGAATGTGTTGTAGGATCCTGTTAACATATCATGTTTGTTGGTATTTCCAATATGTTCAATATATAGTTGACATTTAATTCACATATTACTTTCACTTACGGTCCAAGAGATGTCAGAGTTAATAATACTGGGAAAACTCATATCTCTTCAATACTCCATGTCGCAATTCACAATATTAAGGCCTAAGACAAACCAGATAACTTGGTAATAGGAAAAAACATGATTGACATGCCATATTTTATGTTCCTAAAGACCTCAACACAGAGCAAGAGAATTGTTACCTTTGTGTGTTTCACTGGACACAATTCTGTCATGGTTGCAATATTTAATTCTTCAGTTAACTCCAATTGTGTTGGAATTCATGCTCAGTTGGCAAAGATGCTTTATTTTTTAAATTATTTTACTAATCATATAGATATAATAAATGTAACTACTTGAGAATAAAGGGAAAATGTCAAAGCAAAGTTGATTAAGCATGCATCATCAAACTACTATTTTCTAAATATATTAGTGGCTTCCAGTTTGCATAATATCTAGCCCGTGCAGTAGCACGGGTGGATGACTAGTAAGCATAATTCATATTGGCGTCATGGCCACAATCATCAAGTTCATCAAAAAGGAATATTTCAAACGATTCAACGGGATCATAGAAATTATCAGAGCATTCATCCTTCGATAAGAACGAAGGTCATTAAACAATGTATGAGTTGAAGAGTTACTCTCATTAGAAGATGGGCATGATTAGCTAATCCGCTCTTCCTCCTTTTGTTTTTCGCTCTCCTCGTTATCATTTTCATCCAATGAGCTCACAGTTTCATCAATTTTCTTCTTCCATAGACTCGTACAAAACATTAGTCTCCTCTTGGACAAATGAGATTTTCTCAATAAATGCATCAATATCTGAATTGTATTTATAATTATCATAGCAATATTTAAGGATGGCAAAGTTTTCAGGTCTATAAATTGAATCATCAAAATCTTCATACTCTTCAAACAAAGATTCAGTTTCATGAGCACCCTTAAAAGCAACAAATTGTTCTATTCGTTCCACATCATAGCAATCATATATACCATTAGCATAAGAAGCCAAGGTTTCATTATCATCAAATTTGCATGAAAAGGGAAGGTGTGGAGCATTCATCCTAGAGCAAGAAGTATAATCATATCTCAAGCATAATTGCCTAGCATACCAATGCAAAATATGAATTTGATCCCATAAAAGTTCCCCCTTTTGTGTCAAGGGATAATCCCTAAAGTATTCACGTTGATCCAACGTTACTCCCATTATCAAGTTGAATGGGGTCTTCTCAGGATTATTAAAGTAGTGCATAATATCTTTCACATAACGATCATCGAGGGTTTTAGGAGGTCCCCCATCTCCATGAGTAGCAAGTACCACTAATTTTTTTGGTGTTTCGTGTTCCATATCCATTACTAAAGATAGAGAACAACTTAGAACTGAAAATAAAAACTGCTTAGTGATAAAGCAAACAAGCACACACGAGAATATTCACCCTACGCTATTGCTCCCCTGCAACGGCTTCAAAAAAAGGTCTTGATAACCCAAAAGTATAGGGGATCATTTGTAGCCTTCTTCGATAAATAAGAGTGTCGAATCCAATGAGGAGCTAAAGGTAGATCAAATATTCCTTCAAGTTCTATTGACCACCGATACAACTCTACGCACGCTTAACGTTCGCTTTACCTAGAACGAGTATGGAACTAGAAGTACTTTGTAGGAAAGGTTTGCAAGATAATAAAGAACATGAAAATAAAAGTTAGGTGCTGTTTAAATAAAAGTACAAAAAGTAAATGAAGCGAGTGTGGAAAAGTGGTGGTAGGGTTTGCGGAATTGTCCCTAGGCAGTCGATAACAAGTACCGGTAATCATTCTTGCAGTTTTATATGAGGGAGAGACATGAGCTACCATACTTTCTCTACTTGGATCATATGCACTTATGATTGGAACTCTAGCATGCATCCTCAACTACTAAAGATCATTAAGGTCGTGAAACCCAACCATAGCATTAAGTATCAACTCCTCTTTACTCCCATACGCCATAACCCACTTATCCGTGTTTAGATTGTTGTCACCCCCACAACACTGACAACAAGCAAACCATGAAAATATTGCAACACCCTACAACGGGGGCCCCTCATGTTTGCGCGAGAACGGAGGGCACCGTATGATAGCACAAAAATAAAATATACAATCATACCACCAAGATCACGATTAACCCATAGGACAACAAAAATCTACTGAAGCATCATAGGATGGCAACACATCATTGGATAATAATATGAAGCATAAAGCACCATGTTCACGTAGAGGGTACAGCGGGTTGCAGGAGAGTGGACCGCTGAATATAGATGGGTGAAGGTTATGGCGTTGACGGTAGCAAGTTTGTTGATGTAGATCACTGTCCCGATCGTTGCCCCGACAACACTCCGGCGCCACCGGAAGCGAGGGGGGAGAGAGTGCCCCCCTTCTTCTTCTTCTTCCTTGGCCTCCCCCTAGATGGGAGGAGAGTTCCCTCTCTGATCCATGGTCTCCATGGCATAGGAGGGGCAGGAATCCCTCCGAGATTGGATCTCCCTCTCTGTTCTCTTCTATTTCGCGCTCCCTAGATTTGGCCGAAAACCGTTTCTTATATTCCCGGAGATCCGTAACTCCGATTGCGCTGATCTTTTTACACGATTTTTTTCCTGATATAAGCTTCCATGCGCCCGAAGTAGAGCTCCAACCGACGTAAGAGGTGAGCAACACCCACCACCATGTGCTAGGGCCATGGGGTGCGCCCTGGTGTATCGTGGTCCGTGTGGGCCTCCATTTGCGGTGATTCCAACTCCTAAAATTCACAAATATTACAAAATAATTCTCCGTGGAGTTGCATCATGTTTGGACTTCGTTTGATATGTATTTTCTATGATACAAAAACATGCAACAAACAGGAACTGGAACTGGGCACTGGATAAGTAAGTTAGTCCAAATAAATGATATAAAAAGTTGCCAAATGTATGTAAAAGTTGAATAATAATGGCATGAAACAATCAAAAATTGTAGATACGACATAGACGTATCAAGGCACACCAGGCTCTGTTGCATGGAAGATTGGGTTTCCCGGTGCAGGCGGTTACATAACCCGGGAGAGGAAGAGGAAACAAGATCTGAGTGACATACAAAAGCTTAATGAAAGACTACTAAAGCTAGAGGAACAAGTTCAGAGCCAGAGAGCTGCCGACCAACCATCTCAGCGGCACGAAGCTACCCCAGAAGCTACCCCGCCATCTTAGCAGAGAAGCAGCATGGATTCCACGGAGCTCGTTCTGCAGCCTGACTTCACGACTCCTAGCTACCCCGTGGATGCTATCACGGAGGCTCAACATTGCCAGCTTATGACGAAATGGCAAAACATCACCTTGAAGGCGGCTGCCGGCACTGTTCCACCTCCTCAACCCGACGGAACTTTTCACTGCCGTCCGATTCCACAGGGCTATGTTTTTGTGATGGCAGATGAAGTAATGGAGGGATTTGAGGAGCTCGAGCTTGACCACCCTACAGGTGAAGTGGAGATTCAGCTGTGTCTTGCTCTGAAGACTCCATGTCTATGGCGGAAGGAGTACATCAAGCTTCAAAACTGGACGCCTCCGCCGCCTCCTCCTCCTCCGACAAGTCAGGGCACTCCGCCTCCTCCTCTTCCTCCTCCTCCGGCGAGTGATCAGGGCTCTCCGCCTCATCATCCGCCTCCTCCGGCGCGTGAAGGCACTCTGGCTCCTTCTTCACCTCCTCCGGCACGTGAGGGCACTAGGTCTCCTCATCTGCCTCCTCCGGCACGTCGGAGCACTCTGCCTCCTCCGGCGCTTCAGGCGACTCCGCCGCGTCAGCAACGACGGAAGAGAGAGGTCGCTGCTCCGGCGGCTAGCAGTAGTAGAAGTAGAAGAGGGAAGTAGTTCAAATACGGTCCATCTCTCAAGGCTCCGGAAAAGTTACCTTATGGGAGGACCGACAAGGAAAACGAGGACATTAGTCATGCCCAAGTGAGGGACTTTTTTGCATCGAAACCTCAACCGCCGAAGGAAACAGTAGATTCGGTGAAATTGAAGCAGACTATCGATGCCCTGAAGCGACCACCATCGCTTCCGCCGGATTCCAACTATGTGCGCACTATTAAAAAGGCATATAAGGAAGCGGAGCGGTTGGGAAGTACTTGCAGTGATGCAAGGTTAGTAGAATGAAGAAGTGGGAAAAAATCCCTAGCTCGGCGAACAGGCGAAGCAAACGTGCCCCCCGCTCGAGGTGTCTAGAGATATCGTCGCTAATCATCTGGGGATGGTGCCCGGTACCTATCTTGGTGATTACCTACCTGATGATGTACCCATTGGAATAATGGAGGTGGACGAATTCAGACACGAGTACGGGCAGCCTCTCGTCAAACCTGATCATCCTCATCTAACAACGATGATGCGATGACTCTATGAATGGTACATGGAAAGATGCAGGCAGTCTGGGAGACATAGTTTGACGATGAGAATTAAAGAGGAGCACGACCTCATTGGAATGGATATTTTGAATATTGAATTTGACAAGTTATTCCAGTTATATAATCAAAAGTCCCTCAACAAAACACTCATGACTTGCTACTATTTGTAAGTACTACTTCTCTAATTAAGTCTCTATATATAGCTCAACTCTTTCATTGCATGTATATATAATTATCCTCACACTACTGGAAGGCATAGATCCCGGACAACAAACTTCTTTACCGTCAGCAAGAAGGCAATAAACTGTCCATCTGAACAGGTGCCAACAAAGACCTTCTTTGCCGTCCATACGCCAACAGATGACAATGATTCAAAGGTCTTCTTCTTCTTCTTCTTCTTCTTCTTCTTCTTCTTCTTCTTCTTCTTCTTCTTCTTCTTCTTCTTCTTCTTCTTCTTCTTCTTCTTCTTCTTCTTCTTCTTCTTCTTCTTCTTCTTCTTCTTCTTCTTCTTCTTCTTCTTCTTCTTCTTCTTCTTCTTCTTCTTCTTCTTCTTCTTCTTCTTCTTCTTCTTCTTCTTCTTCTTCTTCTTCTTCTTCTTCTTCTTCTTCTTCTTCTTCTTCTTCTTCTTCTTCTTCTTCTTCTTCTTCTTCTTCTTCTTCTTCTTCTTCTTCTTCTTCTTCTTCTTCTTCTTCTTCTTCTTCTTCTTCTTCTTCTTCTTCTTCTTCTTCTTCTTCTTCTTCTTCTTCTTCTTCTTCTTCTTCTTCTTCTTCTTCTTCTTCTTCTTCTTCTTCTTCTTCTTCTTCTTCTTCTTCTTCTTCTTCTTCTTCTTCTTCTTCTTCTTCTTCTTCTTCTTCTTCTTCTTCTTCTTCTTCTTCTTCTTCTTCTTCTTCTTCTTCTTCTTCTTCTTCTTCTTCTTCTTCTTCTTCTTCTTCTTCTTCTTCTTCTTCTTCTTCTTCTTCTTCTTCTTCTTCTTCTTCTTCTTCTTCTTCTTCTTCTTCTTCTTCTTCTTCTTCTTCTTCTTCTTCTTCTTCTTCTTCTTCTTCTTCTTCTTCTTCTTCTTCTTCTTCTTCTTCTTCTTCTTCTTCTTCTTCTTCTTCTTCTTCTTCTTCTTCTTCTTCTTCTTCTTCTTCTTCTTCTTCTTCTTCTTCTTCTTCTTCTTCTTCTTCTTCTTCTTCTTCTTCTTCTTCTTCTTCTTCTTCTTCTTCTTCTTCTTCTTCTTCTTCTTCTTCTTCTTCTTCTTCTTCTTCTTCTTCTTCTTCTTCTTCTTCTTCTTCTTCTTCTTCTTCTTCTTCTTCTTCTTCTTCTTCTTCTTCTTCTGCTTCTTCTTCTTCTTCTTCTTCTTCTTCTTCTTCTTCTTCTTCTTCTTCTTCTTCTTCTTCTTCTTCTTCTTCTTCTTCTTAAGCTATTTAAATAGAAAACCTAAACTGAAACTAATTAAAACTAAACTATTTAAAATATTTAAACCTAAACTAATTAAACTAAATTACCTAAACAAATTAAACCTAAACTGAAAAATTAAACTAAAAACCTAATCTAAATAGAAAAGAAACACAGAAAAAACAGAAAAGAAAATAGGACACGGGTGGCGGGGGCTCACCGTGGGGGGCAACGGTCGGGAGGGTGGCAACGGGCGACATCGACGTGGGGCAGCGATGGGGAGGGAGGCGGCGATGGACGGCGCTCCTTGGGGCCGATCGACCAGCAGCTGCAGCAGCTGCGCGGTTGTTCGGGGTCGAGGCGGGACGGCCACGGGACAGGGGAGGGGCAGCCGCACGGCTGGCTGTTGTGGAAGGGGCGGCGGGGCTGCGATGGAGGTCGGATAGGGGTGCGGGATGGCGGGGCGGCCGACTATGCTGGACGGGGTCGGCAGCGGCAGCACGGGACGGTGTCGGCGGGGCGACGTGGAAGGGGCGGCGGGGGTGCGGAGGAGGTCGGGGCGCCGCAGGGGAGAGGTGCGTGGCGGCGGGGTGGCCAGCTACGGCAGATGGGGTCGGCGGCGGCGGCACGGTTGTGGGTAGGGAGGGAACGAGGGCAAGAGAGAGTGGAGAGAAGAGATAGAGGACGGGGGCGGGAAGGCCGTTAACGTACCCGCCTCTTTGCCGTCCGCCAACATCGGCAAACATTCTTTTCCGTCCGTTTGCGGATGACAAAGAGGTGGGGCTGGTGGGCTTGGGTTGGTTACACAATAACTGGACCCACCAACATCTTTGGCGTTCGCTAGCGGAAGACATAGTTTCTTTGCCGTCAGCCAGTGGACGGGAAAGAGTTGGCTGATGGCAAACACCTTGTTTGCCATCAGCCATTTCTTTGCCGTCCGTTTTCTTGTGACTGACGGCAAAGACCTTCTTTGCCGTCCGCCAACGGACGGCAAAGAGACGGCAGATGGCAAATAAGCTAATTCCTGTAGTGTCACTATATTATGCATGTTGAATATCGTCGAATGCAGGAAAGCAGATATCTATGACATTGTGTTCATTAACCCAAATATCATACATGAATGGACGGTAAAACACAATGTCAAAGAGACCGAGGACAACTTGCTACAATCGTTGCTTAAAAATCAAAACAAAGATAAATTACTCTTTCCTTACAACTTCCAGCGAGTGTTACTGTCTTGTGCATATTCAGTTTCCCTTACTCGACGTTAATTATAGTAATGTAATTGATGAGTTATGCATGTGTGCGCAACTTTCACTTTATTTTGCTAGCGATTAGGCTTTAAACTGGAATAGTAACTTTCTTAGACTTGAGAAGAAAAAGTCCCAAGGAATATGCGAACATGACTGTTATGCTCCACAAGTAAGTTCAATCAATCATTATTGCACCATATCGGCAACGTTGTTCATTTCCTGATATCAAGTAATTATTCTCTTTATCTGGCAGGGTTTGGAAACAGTTCACCTCCATTGTTCCGGAACTGTCGAAAGAGCTGCGATTAACACACCCAAAAGTAAGTACTACTAGATAGTTCCGCGCATCTTCCATTGATTCTAGATAGTTTCATCAAAACCATTAAGCATGCTTTATTATCAGTTTGATTGAAATCTATTTCTCGTAAAGTGCTTGTGGCAGGAAGCCGGGAATGATTTTTTGTGGTTACTAAGTTTGTGAGTTCATCTACAACTGACGAAATCTAAGCGGGGCTAATCTAAAGAAGTATTTGATGTACGTAAACAAAAAAAATCGTGTTGAGTTTCATTCATATACATGTATTGACCCACTTCTTTAAATAAGATGTGGGCGCTGCGAGATGAACTCCTACCACATGATCGCATACGAGCAATTCAAGAGGAATTGGCGGGTTTCTTTCTTGACCACGTCATTAATAAAGACGGACAATACCATGTGGAAGTTCAAATAGTCCTTAGATGTTAGGGTTTGTAAGAGATCTTATGTTGTATATATGTAGCTAGTAGCGTCAGATAGATATACGGAAACTTGTTGTTCGACCAACTCGCTGATAAAGAGAGGTCGGTCACTTCTCTCTGTATATGTTCATGACGATCTTGTGTGTTTAATGGTTCCTTCATTTGCTTACTAGATACCGTGTCGAGTTCTGTCTATACGTATGGCAGCTAGCGTCGACCAAGCACAGAGCTAAGAGAGGTCACTTCTCTCTAGCTATTAGCTAGCTAACAAAATATATGAAACGCCTAACCCCCCCCCCCCCCCTTTCAAAAAAAAACCCAGCTCCTGGGCTGCTGACCGTGGATACTATTTGGTCCCGGTTGGTGTTACTAACTGGGACTAAAGGCCCTCCTTCCCGGGCTCGCCGCAGCGGCCACGTGGAGCACCATCTGTCCCGGTTCGTAAGTGAACTGGGATTAAAGGTGTTGGGCTTTAGTCTCGACCCTTTAGTCCCGGTTCCAGAACCGGGGCTAATGGTCAAATGGCCCATTTTCTGCTAGTGATCATCCAATTTGGTGCAAGAATTTGCACGTTTGTGGATTCGCCGGTTTGGGAATATAATGTCTGATTTCATCAGTGGCGCGTGTAGAATGCGCCTTCTACTCTGTACAAGATGCATCCTGTGGTTACATAATTATTAGTGTGCTACCGCGTAATCTTTCACATATTTTATGTAAAATATACTATGGTTGAATTGTGGCTACTGTTATATAAATATACTATGGTTGAGGTGTGGCTATTGTCACATACCATACTTGTAGCACAAAGACATGCAGGTATTTGATTTTCCGTACTTGACAAGTCAAGCAGTTCCATCTATATGAACTTCATATAAGCTTGGTTACTGCCAATTCTTATGGTAGACGTTCGTGGAAAATAGTCAGGGTATGAAGTCAATGCAAAACTAGTAGAAATGGTCCAACAACTTCCAACCATGAACTCTACGCCCTTCATGATGCGTGCTTATATACCACTTCGTCTTCTACACAGTACACGAGTTTTACAAGTTGCAACACTTTCCTTCACATTAACATTTTGTCGCAAATGGAGGGAATGGAAGTGCTAGTCCTAAACATTTGAAAAAGGTGAAAAAGGCATCATGGGATAAGAGATATTGGGAATATAAGAAGAAGGTGAGAAGAAAGAGCTACTACTAGGGCGTAGGTTGCAGCTTGTTCAAGGATGCATCACCTTCCGGGTGAACGCATTTGTGCTTAGCTAAAACGATGAGAGTACAGGGGAACGGAAGAGTGTGAGAGGAAGAAACACGGTCGGACGGACACGGGCGCATCCCTTTCACATGGGGGAGCCAAAAAAATTCAAACAAAAGGGCAGGGAGGACCTTTTCTTTTCCTTTTATTTTTTGCAAATAATGGAGGGATGAAGTAAAAAAAGATTATTTTTGGCTCTGGTTGGTTGCATGGACTTTTGGAGAAAAGCTGTGCAAGGAACCGCGTCGTCAATGACGCGTCACGGCGCCGGTGGATTTTCTCAACTCATTAATTATCTTCCTAAAATGAAGTCATCCTTAGTTAGGAAGAAATAATTTTTTTTTGGGGAGGTGGGGGGGGGTCCAAATGTTTATAAAAAATCCTTAATTATGAAGAAAGAAAGTGGATAGCAAAGGCCAAGATTCATCGAGGACTCTAGTTTCGGTGGCGTGCACATGCATCTGCACGTACGGATTGTGTTTCGGATGAATCGTTGAATATGCCGGCCGATATTTGATTGGATTGATATTCGGTCCATCATCCAATTTGGTGCAAGATTTTGCACGTTTGTAGATTCGCTGATTTGGGAATTTAATGCCTGATTTCAGTATACACATGTATAATGCGCCTTCTACTCTGTACAAGATGCATCCTGTAGTTTATAATATTTAGTGTGCTACCACGTACTCATTAATGCGGTGTAATATTTCACATCTTTTTATTTATGGAAAATACTATGGTTGAGGTGCGGCTACTGTTATGTACCATCCTTGTAGCACAAAGACGTTGCGGGTGTTTGATTTTCCGCGCCTGACAAGTCAAGGAGTTCCATGTAGTATATGAACTTCATATAAGCTTTGTTACTGTCAAATTCTTATGGTAGCCGTTCACGAAAATAGTCATGTGGGTATGAATTCAATGCGAAATAGTAGTAATGATCCAACAACTTTCAGCCATGAACACTATGTCCTTCTATGTCACGTGCATATATACCACCCCATCTTCTGCCGCAGTAGCCTCGAGTTTTACAAGTTGAAACACTTTCCATCACATTAACATTTTGTAGCAAATGGAGGGAATGGAAGATCTAGTCCTAAACATATGAAAAAAGGTGAAAAGGCATCATGGCATAAGAGACATTTGGAATATAACAAGAAGGTGAGAAGAAAGAGTTAGTGCTAGGGTGTACGTCACAAGTTTGTTTAAGGATGCATCACCTTGCGGTGAACGCATTTGTGCTTAGTTGAAACGATGAGAGAGGGGGGAAATACATGTATTGACTTCTTTTTAGGAAGAAAATTTTTCAACGTTCTAAAAGACGACAATCAGCATACATAAACCCATTAGTTTTTTCTTGAATTGTTATTCTGACCAATTATTTCAGTCTGCTGATGATCAATCAATTGTTTGTTTCATCTTCAAGTACATATGCAGTCTGCATATGACAAAAAATTATACATCATAGTTTTACAAAATTATGAAACTAATGCATCAATTTAATAATAAAGCATATGAAATGCAATGTCTTATGTGTAAAAGAGGAGATAAGACTTCCCGACGTTAGTCCAAACTTGTACGAACAAAAATTCCAACACGTGTCGTGTGAACTCCAATAACGCGTCACAACATCGGTGGATTGATCTAGTAATTAATTTCCCTTTCTAAAATGGAATCATTAGTTAAGAAGAAAGAAAAATGAAGAAGAGGTCCAAAAGTTATCGAAAATTCTTAGTTGCGAAGAAAGAGAAAAGGATAAAAAAGTTCATAATTTATGAAAAAAGTCATGTTCATTGGTCATATGTGATCGAGGGTTATGCATGGACAAAATACAAACGAGGGGGCCGGTTGCTTTGAAAGAATAGGTGAATGATCCATACGGCTTTAAAAAATGATATGCCAAAATTGTGAATATCGGCCGGCATGTGCAGTGTGTCGATTTTTTATTTTTAGAGTTGTAGTGTGTTGATGTTGTTCAGGCATACAAGCTGTCTTTCGATTGCAGAACCCAATATGCCAGTCGATATTAATTGGCTGAATATTCCAGTCTATCATACAATGTTATGGGAGAATTACACGTTCATAGATTTCCCTGATTCTTATATTTAATGCCTGATTTCAGTACTGACGTGTGTAAAATGCGCCTTCTAGTCTGTAGAAGATGCACCGTGCAGTTATGATATTTACTGTGCTGGCACGTACTCTTTAATTTGGTGTATTTTCGCCCGTTTTTATATGCAACAAATTGTCAAAAGTTTGAAATAGTTGAGGGAGTGGCTACTTTTCTATGCCATAATTGTCGCACGAAACATGGCAGGCATATAATTGAAAAATCGAGCAGCAGTATGCATGAACTTGATGTTCACTTGCTATAAACTTGCCTGTTATCGAATTCTTATGGTAGACATTCGCCAAAATAGTCAGGACGTGAATTTAATGGAAACTAGTAATGATCCATCAGCTTCCAACCATCAACACTACACCATTTATGATATGTGCATATATACCACCACATCTCCCAAAGCAGTAGCATGTTTTACTAGTTATACAACACTTCACATCACATTCTCATTTTGTTGCAAATGGAAGGAAAGAAGAACCAGTCCTAAACATAAGAAAAAGGTGAAAGAGTCATCAGGGAATAAGAGACATTGGGAATATAAGAAGGAGCGTGGAACGCATAGCTTGTCCTAGAGTGTGCATTTGAGCTTGTTCAAGGATGCATCACGTTGCAAGTGAAAGCATTCTGCTTAACTAGAATGGTGAGTGAGGAAAAAAGACATGTATTGAGTTTTTCTTTGAAGAAAAAACATCAATGATATCTAAATGATGGCGATCAGCACACATTAAGCCATTACATTTTTCTTAAATTTTGTTTCAGACCTATTATTTTGTATATTAATTAGTTGTTTTCTTGATATTCAAGGTCATATGGGGCTGTGGAGACAAAGATTTATAAACCATAGTGTCACCCAATTATGAAATCAATGCCTAGTTTTAATAGTAATGCATATGAAATGCAATATCTTATGTAGAAGGAAAGATAAGACTTCTAGACATTAATCCTAGCTTGTATGAAAAACACAAAGCCAAGCCCTAGGCATTAGTTCTGAAAGAAAATTCTCGCCTCAACAAGCACACCTCTTTTACTTAAGTCGCACGACCAACCGTAGTGCATGTACTGGTATCTTTGCTTGGGTGTTGCTTCATTGTTACTGAACAATACCGACTGAAGTACTTCTCCTGGTGGGTCATACAAGATAGACTGAATAATAGACTTAATGGTCGGAAATAATTTATAATTTCAAGATGCAAGCCATGTAGTTCGGCTCCGAAGGGGAAAGGGAATCAATGAGAAACCTATTCTTCCCTAGAACATCAATGTTAACTTCTGGTAGGAAATGAGATGGGATGCTTACTAATGGTAGGCCAAGATGTCTATACATTTGCTTCAAGGGATTCATGATCACTGTGACAGGGCGGAAAATTGTAAGTACCCTGGGTAGGTGATACGGCTCCAATATATTACTAATTTTTAATTGTTTCAAGCTATTACATTACCAATCTTGGATACTTTATATGCAATTTTATATCATTTTTTTGGGAGTAACCTATTAACTCAGTGGCTCGTGCGAGTTGCTATATTTTTTGCTTGTTTCTGCCTTTTTAGAAAATAAATACCAAACGAAGTCCAAACACAATGAAACTTTATGGCAATTTTTTTAGACTAGAATGGACCCTATAAGGTTCGAAAGGACGCCAAAAGATCTACGGGAGAGACATGAGCTTACCCCGCGCGCCCAGGGGGGGGGCTGAGCTAGTGGGTCCCAAGCAGCTCCGTTTGACCTAATTCCAGCTCTATAAATTCACAAATATCCCCAAACCAACAGAGAGAGACCCGAAACATGTTTTTCGCAACCGCGAGTCTCCGTTCTTATGCGATCCCATCTGGAGGCCTTTTCCGGTACTCTGCCAGTGGGGAGATTGATCACGGAGGGCATCTACATTATCCTTGCTGCACCTCCAATGATGTGTGAGTAGTTTACCATAGTCCTACGGGTCCATAGCTAGATGGCTTCTTCTTTCTCTCCGGTCTATTTGATGTAATCTTCTTTTGTTGGGACCCAATAAATTGTGGGTTTATGATGAGATTATTCATTGAAAGTAATTGAGTCTTTTCTGAACTTTATTATGCATGATTGTTGTAGCTTTGTATTTCTCTCTGAACTATCCATTTGGTTTGGTCAACTAGATTGATTTATCTTCAGTGGAAGATGTGCTTTGTGATGGGTTCAATCTTGTGGTGTGGAAGAGGTGCTTTGTGATGGGTTCAATCTTGCGGTGTCCTCACCAAGTGACAGAAAGGGTAGCGAGACACATCTTTTCTTGTTGCCATTAAGGGTAAAACGACCGGGTTTAATAATATTGCATGAGTTAACTTTTACTACATCATGTCATCTTGCTTAAACTGTTACTCTGTTTGTCATGAACTTAATACCATAGATGCCTGCTGGAGTAATAGTAGTAGATGCACGCAGTAGACGGTCTACTTGTCAAGGACGTCATGCCTGTGTACATGATCATTGCCATGAATAACATCATAACTATGCACTTTTCTATCAATTGCCCAATAGTAATTTGTCTACCCACCTTATGTTATTTATTCGAGAGAGAAGCTTCTAGTGAAAAGTATGGCCCCCGGGTCTATCTTTATCATATTACTAAAACCCAAAATACTTTGATGCAATTTTACTCTTTTTATTTCACTTTTATTTTTATCTATCTATCACTACCATATTTGATCCTTGCAAGTAACAAGTTCAAGGGGATTGACAACCCACTTGCCCGCCTTGGGTGTGTATGTTTGCTCTTGTGCGTGCAGGTGTGATGTTCACTAGGATTTGTGTGGTTCTCGTTTGGGTTCGATAAACCTTGGTTCTCACCAAGGAAAATACTTGTCGGCTATTATATTGCTTCACCCTTACTCTTCGAGGAAAATCCCAACGCAGCTCACAAGTAGCAAAAAAATTTGTGGCGCCGTTGCCGAGGAGACATCATCAAATCACTACAAGTACATTCACACAAACTATCATCTACTTGCTCTACTTTTTATTTGCCACCCTTTTTCATCTCCCTGACTTCTCTAAAAATTGAAAAACACAAAAAATATTTAACTTTGTTAGTTTGCTCGTTTGGTTGCTTGCTTTGCCATCATGGCTAGCTCTTCGCTCATTTCATCTGCCCTTGAAAATGAAGTGCTTAATTTTAAACAAAGGGGAGGAGAATGTTTAAAATATGCTTGGTATAGGAATAGCGATGCTCAAAATAGATCAACTCATAAGCAATCCACTACCGTTCTGCTGTGGAATTTATATGTGGGTGTTACTACTTGGTATAGATTTGTGCTGACACACTTTTACTGGAGGGAATATTTTGAGTAGTCAGCCTATGGATGCTTTCAATGTCATGGGAAATTTTGTGGGATCACCACATATTACTATTAATGAAATAACATTGTCTTTCGAAAATGTTGTGCGAAGGTTAGAAGCTACTGAAAATAAAATGCCTACTATTGAACATATTGATAACTTATACAAAAGAGTCAATAATCAAGTCACTCAATTTGGTTCAAAGGTAGGAACTACCTTAAATATGGTCAAGGAGAAAGAACCAACAGTTAATGACAGGGTAGAACAAGGTCCTACTAGAATTGATAAATTGGAAGAAATTATTAATAATTTGAGTGCAGCTTTTTCTTCTGTTAAAACTATTGAAGGGAAGCGTGGTAGGCATTGTTTTTTTTATAATTGAAAAATAGAGCAGCGATATGTATAAACTTGATAGTCATTTGATATAAGCTTAGTTGTTGTCAAGTTTAGACATTGTAGACGTACACAAAAATTGCAAGGACATGAGAACTCAATGCAAAAATTATAATGATCCAACAACTTCCAACCATAAAAACAACCTGGTTTATGATACGTGCATATATACCACTTCTTATTGTGAAGTAGTAGCATCAAGTTTTAACGCTTCACATCGCACTCAAATTTTGTGGCAAATGGAGGAAAAAGAATATCAAACTGTGAGGAAAGGGTGAAAAGAAGCATCTGTGAATGTAAGAAGCTGTGAGCAAAGAGCTAGTCCTTGTGGGTACATTCAAACTTGTTAAAAGATGCATCACCTTGTCAGTGAACACAGTTGTGCTCAGGTAAAATGACGAGAGAGGGGGGAAAGACATGTATTCACTTTTTTAGGAAGAAAATAAATCAAGGATCTAAATGATCGCCATTTGCATACATTAACCCACACTAGTAGAAAAAGGGCCTTTCGTCCCGGTTCGTAAGGGCCTTTAGTCCCGGTTCTTGAACCGGGACTAATAGGTCGTTACTAATGCCCTTGGCCTTTAGTCTCGGTTATTACACAAACCGGGACAGATGAGCCCCCACGTGGTCGTTGCGGCCAGCCCAGGCAGGGGGGCCTTTGGTCCCGGTTGGTGGCACCAACCGGGACCAATAGGCATCCACGCGTCAGCATGTCAGGGGCGGGGGTTTTTGTTTTTTTAGGGGGGGGGGGGGTAGGGGGTTTTGGGGGGTTAATTTAGGTGTTTCATATATTGTGTTAGCTAGCTAATAATAGAGAGAAGTGTCCTCTCTTAGCTCCGTGCTTGGTCGACGCTACGGACTAGACACGCTACACTAGTAGAAAAAGGACCTTTCGTCCCGGTTCGTAAGGGCCTTTAGTCCCGGTTCTTGAACCGGGACTAATAGGTCGTTACTAATGCCCTTGGCCTTTAGTCCCGGTTCTTACACGAACCGGGACATATGAGCCTCCACGTGGCCGTTGCGGCCAGCCCAGGCAGGGGGGCCTTTGGTCCCGGTTGGTGACACCAACCGGGACCAATAGGCATCCACGCGTCAGCAGCTGGCTGGAGCTGAGGTTTTTTTTTGAAAGGGCTAGTTGTTAGAGGTTTTGCGGGTTAATTTAGGTTGGTATTAGCTAGCTAATAAAGAGAAGTGTCCTCTCTTATATATCTCCATGCTTGGTTTACCAACACTACTGCTATGCCTAACGTTAACATGGCTTAGATTGAAGTGAAGGCAACATGTGGTGCATGTCGAAAGTAATACTAATCCTAACTTGATCAAGTTTGGATTGTACTACTTTCGACATGTACCACATGCATGTTGCCTTCACTTCAATCCAATCCATGTTCATTTCAATTCGCCGCATCATGCATCATCATATATAATAACAAGTTCTACTAATTAATCATCATCATACAACTTCTACTCGTTATTAATAACAAGTCATACGATCATCATCCTCATAGTCATCGAACCAACCCTACTTAATTGTTATTAGCACATGATCATCATTATGAGGTATAAATACCCTCTTTAAGGTAAAATAGCATAAAACAATATAGACCCTGACTCTCCATTATGGAGAATGGAGATCATCCTGTCTCCAATTTTTGCGCTTCGCTTCCTTTTGCTTCCAAGATCCTCCTTAAGACCGTCCATACATTTTTTCCATTCTTTGATTGTCATGTCTCCACTTCTTTTAGAAATCCGGTATGGACAGTTGAGATTCGTAAGACGACCTGGTTGTATGCTCAAAACATCAAGGCGACCGTGCGTATACATCAGATGAGGCACACAATCATTCGGGATTATCTGTTGAAAAACATAGTAATAACTTCGTAGTTAGCAATGATGTACTAGTTTTAGAAGTATGCAAAAGATGCACGGATGTCGTAATAGTAAAAAATCTTACCAGGGTATCTCCATGGTAGTTACCGTAGTTCAACATGTGCACTAGTGGCACGTATTGACCATAATGTTGAGGAGTTCGATTGTAGATATTGTAATTCTCAAGATCATTACAAAATGCGATCAGATTATTCTTCTCCTTATAATTTAGTTCGGAGCCATCGGTGTAGTGGGTTTTGTCTACCATCTTCCGCACATTCTTTGAAGAATGAAAATAATCTATCAATGGAAATAAGCTGTCAACTATTTTGAAATAAACAATATAAATTACTTAATAACTATGCTTTAGAAGCTCACATAGGGGAAGAATTAGAAGCATAATAACAAGAACCCAAATGTCCATATTGTCTTGCTCGATTTCATGATCACCAAGATCCATGGTGAGAAGCATGCCCTCACCAAAACCATACATCTTGCAAAGTGCTTCCCAATTTTTGCAACCAAAATGGGTTACACTCTCAGAATTGTACATCTTTACTTCAGAATCCACACCATGATGGGTCCTTAGGTGAATTTTCTTTGTTTCAATTCTTTCATGGTCTTCAAAACCCATCCTCTCCAAGACATAGCGTCTTGCATAGCATGTGATAAGCTAGTCGAATTGGAAAAGATGAAAAGTACACGTTAAAATAGTCGAAGTCGTGCTTAATTATGAAAAAAACTATAGTCGTTGTTGTGTACCGTTTCAACACCGAAGGTCTCCTCGAGCTTAATGCTGAAGCGCCGATCTTCGTATATTGAACATTTTTGCAAAATCATTATGGTTTAAGAGCAGTTTTGAAAAAACCGTTTTTTTCAAAACCGAAAACGTCAATCGTATTTCGGACTCACTTTTCAAACGGTCTGTTGGAATTGAGCAACTAAGATGGTGTTGGAAAGCTGGTGAAAATACGCATCTTCCATATATGTATTGTTTTTTCTAATTCTATATAATTTAAAAGTAATTTGAAAAATGGTGAAATTCTGGGCGAAACGTATTTTCACGATTTTTTGCAAACGGTTTGTCGGATTGACGCAAATGATACGGCGTTGGAAAGCTACGGAAAAGGCGCAACTTTTTCGTATTGAAATGTTTTTCTGATTCCTTACGGTTTAAAAACTAATTCGAATACGGTCAAATTTGATTTTGAACATGATTTTTTTAAAAGTTTTTCGAAATGGGGCAAATAATATACCGTTGGATAGCTATCGAAAATGCGAAACTTAGTCATGTTGAACGTTTTCTCATATTGGCAGCCGTTGAAGAGTAATTTGGATTACGGTGAGACCCATCATGGTGTTTTTCCTTAAAAAAACAGAGTACTCGTACTGATATATTTGTGTGTTTGTACTGAGGTATTTTTCATAGCAGTTTTGAATGGTTCTAAAAAAAGTACTTGAACGGATGTCTAAATGATTTTGTACCGAGCGTGTTTCCACATACTAGAGTTTACTTTGTATTAATTTAAAAAGTTTTCAATACGGCTAGACACATCCTGTTGTTTTCCTGTCTGATAAACAAAGTACTCGTACTGATATATGTGTATGTTTGTACTGAGCTATTTTTTGTATAGTAATTTTAAATTATTCTGAAAAAAGAGTACTTGTACTGATGTTTGCATGGGTTTGTACTAAGCATTTTTCACTAACTAGACTTTGCTCTGTTTGTGGGTAATATTTTTGCTCGTATATTTTCAACGGTTTTTACTGTATCGTCACCCCTGTACTTGCATGGTTTGTATCATCGAACTGAATGATATTTTATTTAAAAAGAAAATGTTTTGTTTTGTTTCTTTTTTTTGAACTCAACATTTTTTTGACAATGATGTTCTGAACTTCTCTCATTTTACGACTTGTACTGAGGTACTTACTAAGCAGGATTTTCATGGGGTTTCTTTTTTTGCTTGAATTTTTACAATTTGAATTTCGGCCATTTCCTTTATTCCGAACGTACCACCGTTTTTAACTCGTACTGAGGTACTTACTACGCCCAAACTGGGGTGGTTGTCGTGTGTCTCGGCGAGGAAGAAGATGAAGCTCGGGAGCATGGCTGGATTCGGTCAGCGGCTGGTCCGGTCGGTAGGATGCTGCGCAAGGCGGGGGGCAACAGGCGTAGGGCGGCGGGGCTCGTTGTAGCAGCGGAGGGGCTCGGGGTGGCGGCGCGGGGCGGTGATGGCGGTGCGCCGCGGCGGAGGGAGGCTGGGACGGGCCTCGGCAGCCGCCGGAGGCGGGGACGGGCCGGCGAGCTCGTCGGAGGGGTGGCGCGCGGGGAGAATCTGGCATCCGTCGATGGGGAGATGCGCGGGGAGGGGCCGGCGCCTGTCGGAGTGAAGGCGCGCGAGGAGCGGCCGGCGAGCCCGTCGGCGGGGAGGCGTGCGGACGGCCGGCTGGCGGCAGCGTGTGGGTTGGAGGAGCGACCCGTCCGCAGCGCCAGCAGGCTCCCTCGCTCCGGCTGCCGCCGTCGCTCGCTCGCCCGCGACGGCTGCCTCCGGCGGTAGGAGGCGGGTTAGGTTGGGTTCGGGTCGGGGAGTTTCTGCTGTGGCCTGCGCCTCGCGCCCTTATAGGGCCGAGGGGTAACAGAATAATATTCTGTTACCGGTAATAGAATAGTCCAGCCCTATATATATATATGGTTGGAGACTCTCCATCACTGATTCCTCTAGGTGGAGACTCGACAGACTTAAATTCAACCCGAGGACTCATATTATAGGACTCATATATATTGACATGGAGATTTGACTGGTCTCACCTCGAGGTCAGAGGGGGGTCGGTGACGGGGATGACGGCGCGGATGAAAGAGGGGGCATTCAAAGTAGGAGTACTTTTCCAATTTGAGCATTCAATAAGCAAAACCAAATCGTAAAATAAAGTAGTATTCAAATTAGCATGCACTAGTCGTCGACCCGTGCACCTGCACGGGCTAGCAGTTAAAAACCACAAAGTTGTATTTGATGTTTGTGAAAAATGCTATTATACAATTATTAAAATGTTGGTACTAAAAAACTTTTATTGGTCCACAGAAGGATAATAAAGAACCATACACATTCACAAAATAATTTCATGGTGATATGTTCTTGCGGAAATAGTTTTATTTGTTAGGTCCCTGACGCTGATTCGAATATTGTTATCCAGTGTAACTGAATATATTCTCACTACTATGCATAGTGATGCATTTCTCTTTTTTGTGATGTATTTATTTTTACTTTTTATTGGAGATGTACAGATGCACGCATACTTCGACCATATTTCTGTCATATCTAACTTTGACATGGGTAAGTTTAGGTCATCTGATCCTAGTCTAGAAATGTGGCAAAGGCTAACAAAGCCAGGACATAATTATGGAAAAAATATAGATTATAGGCTAGATGTAAATGTATCAACATTAAAGTGTAGAAAATCACAACTGCATGTGGTACATACCTCACAGTTCACTTCCAGCATTAATATGTATATGAAACCGAAGACATGGGTATGGTTGTATACAAATGCATGTGGTTGGACCATTAGATAATCTACATAGATAGGTTTCTTGTATATTTTATCCAATGCTATACTTTATTTGCGAACTTGAGGTTTGAAGGTATTTTCATACAATAACATGATATACTGAGAAGGGATTCAACAATTAGTAACAAATCATTGCTAGGCGATTAATGAGAATATGATGAGCAGACATAAGAGCATAAACAACTACGTGCATAAATATGATGAATAAGTACATACATGCATATATGTCAGGCACCAATGGGAATCATGGGTGAATTATGTGATTGAGAATTTGAGATGACTCATGTGAGATATCATGCAAAAACGACCTTGTAAATGACCATTAGTCCGTCACCAACTTGTGTTCTGTCTGTTCCTACCATCAAACATTTTACATTTGAAAGGCTAGTTCTGAAACTGGTGTTGTAGACACCCGACGCCGACAACCATAATTGATGTATCTTGATCAAGGGCATCGGGCACCTCTTAACATCCAACATGTAAATTCTTGGGACCATGGGACGTCGTCAGCCGGTCACCGTCTTATCCTTTTAAATTTGGCGTTTAGTTTGTAAGATGAATCTTGGGCCTAAACCAACAATTCTACATCTGAAGCATCTACAATGGAATCTATAAACAAACAAATGATGGGTGCGATAAGCTAATAATAGCATTAAATTTGCCCCCAAAAATACATGTGAAGAAGTCATAAACCAAGCAGTGTATGACAAATATTAAATGAGACTTAAATTGGTAGAATCGTTTATATAATATGAGTGGGCGGGTGGTTGCAATATGATGTGCAGTCTAGCACTTACTTGTTTATAAATTTCTGTTGCAAAAAATATTTTTTGTATAATGTGACATATCAAACTGCACAACATGCTGGGAAAAAGGACAATCTTTGTTTGGCCAAATAGTTAAGTAAAGATATTTTTCGATAAAGTAAAAATATCCTGGTGTAAAATACTTAGTTGTGTTTTTCATTGTTCATACTTCATGTTACAATTCCTAGCAGGGTTCATCTGTATGTTTTCTCTTGGTGAACAAATCCAAGAAGTTGCATGCGCACGCGGCGTTACAACCAAACAGACCAATCTCCTCATGGAAACGCACGTACGTACCTTGGCAGCATGCATATGCATGATGGATACATGGTGGACTACTCCCTCCTTTCTCAAATATTTGTCTTTCTAGCCATCTCAAATGGACTACAACATACGGATGTATGTAGACATGTTTTAAATTGTAGATTCACTCATTTTACTCCGTATATAGTCATTTGTTGAAATCTTTAGAAAGACAATTATTTAGGAATGGAGGGGGTATATCATTACTAATTCACTTGCATCTATATATTGCTAAATTAATGATACGCGGAGTTTATGGATACCTATAGGCCGAGATGATGCGGCCAGCTTGCCATATTACAGGAGCGTGCGCGCATGCTGCCTCTGCCATTGCCGCCGAGGACGCTTCCGCTTGATGTGCGATCAGAAGAGAAGGTTGAGGATGAGTGCAGATAATAGCAATAGCTACAAATACGGCATCCTTATAAATCTGGTGACACCCACACTGACCATGGTAGCCACTGGGAGGATCATAAAATTAATAAGTTTGTCGATCTATTAGCTCTCTCGGTTACCGCTTACCTTGATTTTGTGTGTGTTGTCGATTCTTCCCGAGTCTAGCGGAAAGTGCTGCCTCAACATGCATGTTTCTGGCGGCCTGGCCGGATACGGCGCGATCAAAACACAGTCTCCCGATCGCCTCAAGGACGTAGCCTTGGCAAGAATATCAGGAGATGAGAAAGAAGGATAGGAAAGCACGGTCTCTCTTTCCAATTGGAAAGCAACATGGTTGTGGATTTTTTTTTTGAGAACGTCAAGTATTTTTCACTACTCGTGGACAACGTGGATCGTGGAGTTTTCTTCCAAGGAGGTTTCTATTTTTTTTCACTATACTCGTGGACAACGTGGAGTTTTCAAGGGTGGAGCCGTGGAGGCTTTAATTTTCTGTTCCACTACCCATGGACGTGACAGATTAGCTTTTACTGGATCATGGCGTTTTCATGTGTGAAGGCTTCTGTTTTTGTTTTCGCACTACCGGTGTACGTGACAGATCCTTTTGTACCGGACCATCTTTATTACGTAACTTTTATTTTATCCTGGCCGTATATTCTCTAATCCAACGCTAGAATTAATATTGATGATGTGGGTTAATTAAACGGCTTGAAAGGTTCCTCCAATTAGTAAATATAAGATTCAATTATAAGCAAAAGTACATCATCTCTTATGTCCATACATCGTCGAATATTATCACTAGTAATACTCCTCGAATACTATCATACATAGCATCGCTAATACAACTAGAACTGTAGCGACCGACGGGTATCGTCGCGGGCGGTGGACACCCAACGAGAAGGAACCATCACAGGATCATAGCTCCAGTGAGATCCCTGAAGAACCTGCCAGGTATTGTCGAACCTGCCCTCCAAAGCAACCAGGTAACGACGGGCACTAGTAGAAAAGGGGCCTATTGACCCGGTTGGTGAGGGCCTTTAGTCCCGGTTCATGAACCGGGACTAAAGGGTCGGTACTAATACCCTGGCCCTTTAGTCCCGGTTCTATCCAGAACCGGGACTGATGGGCCTCCACGTGGCCTGTCCGCTGAGCCCAGGCAGGAGGGCCTTTGGTCCCGGTTGGTGGCACCAACCGGGACCAATAGGCATCCACGCGTCAGCATTTCTATGGCTCTGGTTTTTGTTTTTTTTTTCAAAAGGGGGGGGGTTGGGGGGTTTTGGGGGGTTAATTTAGGTGTTTCATATATTGTGCTATAGCTAGCTAATTAATAGAGAAAAGTGTCCTCTCTTTTTTCCGTGCTTGGTTGACGCTACGTAAAATACATACATTATAGAGAGGACTAGCTAGACACGCTAGCTAGCTAGTAATTAAGCAAACAGAAGATCGTCATGGACATATATGCATACAGAGAGAAGTGATATCGACCACCTCTCCTTCTCCGAGAGATTGGTCGAACAACAAGTTCTCGTATATCTATCCGACACTACGGCTACATATATACAATAATTATCTTTTACAATACGGACGCGTGGTCCACATAGTATTCTCCGTCTTCAGCGATCACGTGGTCAAGAAAGAATGCCGCCAATTCCTCTTGAATTGCTCGCATGCGATCTGGTGCTAGGAGTTCATCCCGCTTCGAAACATCTAATTTTAAGAAAGGGGTCAATACATATATATATATATATATATATATAGATATATATATATATATATATATATATATATATATATATGAATGAATGAAACTCAACACAAATGATGGTAATAAAATAAAATTGTGAATATTTTTATTTACGCACTTCATATTGTTTGTCGGAGTAGCCCCTCTCACAGGTCGTGTGGCGGATGGACTGGCAAACGTAGTATCCACAGAAATCATTCCCTTGTTCCTGCCACAACCACTTTACAAGAAACAGAGGTCAATCAAACTGATAATTAGCAAGCATGCTAAATGGTATTGATGAAACTAGCGCTTGAATCACTGGGAGATGCGCGTGGAATATGCTACTATATAGTACTTACTTTCGGGTGTCTAAATTGCAGCTTCTTCGCTAGTCCCGGAGCTTTTTTGGTGAATTTTCCCCAAGCCCTGCCATACAAAGAAAACAATTACTTGATATCAGAAATGAACAAAGTTGCTGATATGGTGGATAATGATCGATTTAACTTACTTCTCGAGCATTTCAGTCATGTCCGCATACTCCTTGAGATCTTTTCGTCTCGAGTCTAACACAGTTACTACTCCCTGCTCAAGCTTAATCTCTAGGAGAATATAGTGGTACATGCGCACGCATGCATAACTCATCAATATTACATTACTATAACCTGGACTAATAAGGGAAACCGAATATGCCACAAGACAGTAACACTCACGCGTCGTTGTAAGGAAAGAGTATTATATATTTGTGTTCAATTATTTCCAACGATCGTAGTAAGTTGGCCTCGGTTTCGCTTGTACGATATTTAACCTCATTTGCATCTATGAGATATGTGTTAATGAACCCAATATCACCCACTTGTCTTTTCTTCATTTCGGCGATCTTCAATCTGCATAATATAGTGAGGATATTTATAAATACATGCAATGAAAGAGCTGAGTTATATAGAGATACTTAATGACAGAAGTAGTAGTACTTACAGACAGTAACAGGTGACCGTTGCTTTATCGAGGGCCAATTGATTGAAAAACTGATAGAACTCCTCAGATTGAATAGGCAACAGTTCAATTCCAAGGAGGTCATGCTCCTTTTTAACTCTCACATACAAAGTACTCCTCCCCTCATAATCTTTGCAGGTTTTCATGTACCAATCATGCAATCTTCGCATCATCGTTGATAGAGAGATTTCATCTTTGACGAGAGGCTTCCCGTACTCGTATCTTTGTATCTGCACCTCCAAGAAATCATAATGTACATCGTCGGGCAGGTAATCTTCAGAATTGCCATAACCGGGCACCATCCTCGGATCGACGATGTCGCTAGCAGGCACCTTGAGCGGGGGGCACAATTGCTTCGCTTGTTCGCCGAGCGGGGCAATTTGTTTCCCAGCTCATCGTTCTTTCATCCTTTGATCACTGACAGTACTTCCCGATCTCTCTGCTGCGGCAAATGCCTTTCCAATAATGCGCTCATAGTTGCCTTTCGGCGGAGACTTGGGTGGTTTTGTCAGGGCAGCCAGAGTGCGCTTCGCTTTGACCGGATCTACCTTCTCCTCCGGAGGTGGATGTCTCTTTGCTTTCAACCCTTGAAACCAGTCATCCACTTCGGTCTGCGCGATCTTCGCATTTTCCTCCTCGCTCCTCTCGTACGGTAACTTCTCTGGAGTCTTCAGAGAAGGACCGAATCTGTATCTCCTCCCGCCTTTGGTTGTACTGCTCAACGCCGTCAGAGCAGACGGAGCAGATGTCTTCTTTCCTTGCTTACGAGGCGGAGGAGAAGGACTACGACGCGCCGGAGCAGCCCGAGCGGCGGCGGGTCTCTTCCGCCCTTGCTGACGAGGCGGATAAGGAGGAGGCTGGCTGCTCGGGCGCGCCGGTGCAGGCGGAGAAGGAGACGGAGTGCCGCCACGCGCCGGAGAAGGAGCCGGCCGAGTGGCCTGATAGTCACTCGCCGGAGGAGGAGGCGGTGGAGGAGGCGGAGTGCCCTGACTCGCCGGAGGAGGAGGAGGAGGCGGAGGCGTCCAGTTCGGAAGGTTGATGAGATCCTTCCGCCATAGGCATGAGTCTTCAGAGCAGAACCCAGCCGATACTCCCCTTCACCGGTAGGGTGGTCAAGCCGGAGGTCCTCAAATCCCTCCGTTATTTCATCGACCATCACCTTAGCATATCCTTCTGGAATCGGCCGGCAGTGAAAAGTTGAGTCGGGTTTAGTAGGATAAACAGAGCCAACAGCCGCCTTGACCTTCAAATTGCTCCATTGCGCCATAAGGTGGCAATGTTCAGCATCCGTGATAGCATCCACGGGATAGCTGGCGAGCCGTCAAGGCATGCTGCTCTGCTGAAGCAGCTTCGGTGGAAGCCATGCTGCTTCTCCGCTGAGATGGCGGGGTAACCGGGGAAGCTTGACAGGTCGTTTGTTGTGATCTGCTGCTTCTCGTTCCTCTAGCCCCATTACCCTTTCGTGCAGCGCCTGCATTAGGCTCTGCTCCGCTTTCTTCCTCCTCTCATGGGTTTTGTAACCCCTAGCGTCGAAATCCAGCCTTCCATGAAACGGAACTGGCGTGCCTCGTGTCCGTCCAGGGTGCTCAGCATTCCCGAGGGCCATTGTGAGCTCGTCCTTCTCCCTGTCTGGAATGAACTTCCCTTGCTGCGCTGCTTCGATATATTGCTGAAGCCTCTTGACTGGTATGTCCAATTGTTCGTCCGTCCAAATGCACTTTCGTGTTATAGGGTCCAAGGATCCGCCGGCCCCGAAGAACCAAGTCCGGCAACGGTCTGGGCAGTTCATTGTCTCTGGTTCGATCCCTTTATCAAGCAGATCATTCTCAGCCTTGGCCCACTTAGGCCGGGCTACGAGGTAGCCACCTGACCCCGTGCGATGTGAAGCTTCTTCTTCGCAGCATTTCTCTTGTTTGTCGCCGACATCTTTTTACTCTTTTCCGATGTCTTGTAGGCCACAAATGCGGGCCAGTCATCTCTGATCTTCTCATATTTGCCCTTGAATTCTGGTGTCTCATTTTTTACGACATACGTATTGAGTTCTTTCTTCCAATTCCTGAATAGTTCTGCCATCTTCTTAAGAGCAAAAGCCTTGATTAATGGCTCTATTACTGGCTTCTCCGGATCATCCTCTAGCGGTAGGGTAAAATTTGACTTCAGCTCAGTCCAAAGATCATTTTTCTGCATATCATTGACACAAGACATCTCAGGGCCTTCGTTCTTAGGCTTATACCATTGGTGGATGCTGATCGGGATCTTGTCCCTAACCAGAACCCCGCCGAGCAACAAATGCCTTCTTTGTCGGTAGGGTTCAATCGGTTGGCCGTCAGCGCGATTTGTATGATCTCAAACTTTTCATCCGAGCTCAACTTTTTCTTCGTGCCTCGTCTCTTTATCGAAGTTGTGCTCGATCCGGAGGGCCAGAAAAAAGAACAAAGACGAGAGTTAATTAATATGTGTACATACCAAAACAAAGACGAGAGCTAGTCAGCACAGGCTTAAATAATATATATACCTGGCCGGACTCGGTTTGGTGATCACCGGAGCCGTCCTCACGGTCTACTTCTTCACCCTCTCCTTCTTGCACTGGCATTGGGTCATCGGAGCCATGTAAATCATAGCTAGCTGCTTCTTCACCCTCTCCTTCCAGACCATCGTCGTCGTTGAGAAACATCAGTGAGCAGACGGCATCACTTCCTTGTGCGATTATGTCCCTCAACAACGCTTCTTGTGCTTCGTCTCGGGGGGTGTCCATAGTTTCTACAAATATTTACAACATGGCAATTATTATTCAAACGTGACAGATATGGATATATTAGTGGCAAACGTAGAACTAGATAGCTAATCACAATAAGGAATCATATTAGTGGCCTCGACGCTGCTTCTCTAGGGTTTGGGGTGGCATCGATAATGCTTCAAGGGTTGGGGGTGGCCTCGAGGCGCTTCAAGGAGGGGGTAATATCGACCCCCCACGTGTTGAAGCTATCGGGAGGGTCGGCGTTGAACACTACATCTATGTCCCACAAGTGGCGTGGGCATCGGCGCCCTTGTGATGGGGTAGAGGTGTGGATTCTTTGGTCGAGGTCGAGGGTCGAGGATCGCCGAGGTCGGGAGGTTGCCTAGTGTCAAAGGATTCAACAAAACCATGTCTTCATCATTAGCCATGGATTTCTTCAATACTTTGACACTAGGAACCTCTCGACCCTCGGCGATCCTCGACTCTTGAACCTCGACGACCTGGAACCTCGACCCCTAGGCGACTCTGGAACCCTCGATCCTCGACCCTAGAACCCTCGATCCCTCGACAACGCTTCAAGGGGTAATATCGACAACGACGAGATACATACACGGAAATTAATGTTATCGGGGAGGGGTATATCGACGACGACCCCACGTATTGAAGTTATCGGGAGGGGTATGGACCCCCTCGTGTTGAAGTTATCGGGAGGGGTATATCGACGATGACAGAGGAGAAGATCAAAGAAAAAAAAGAAGAAAAAAAAGAGGAGAAGAAGAAAGGAATAGAGGAGAAGAATTTTTTCTTCTTCTCCTCTATTCCTTTCTTCTTCTCCTCTTCTTTTTCTTCTTTTTTGCTCTTCTTATTGATTTCTCGTCTTCTTCCTCTCCTCTTCTACTCCTTTCTTTCTCTTCTTATTTTCCTTTTCCTCTCCTTCTTTTTCTTCTTCTTCCTTCTTTCTAGCTAGATATATAAAACTTTTCTAAAAATGTAACTTTTGCATATATAAAACTTTTTCTTCTTCTTCCTTATTCCTTCTCTTCCTTCTTCCTAAATATATAAAACTTTTCTAACAATGAAACTAACCTAAAATACATACATTCATACAAAAAACATGTAAAAAATACATAAATACATATATGAATATACATAAGAAATACATATATCTAAAAATGCATATATGAACATACATAAGAAATACATATATCTAAAAAATACACATATCTAAAGAAAATGGCGGCGGCGGCCGGGCAGGCGAGCAGCCGTGCTCACAAGGGCGTCGGCAGGCAGGCGAGGCGGCGGCCGCGGCGAGCAGGGTCGCTGGGAGTGGCGGCGACGGGCGTCGGGTGGCGGGGAGATGACCGCGACGGCGTCGGGGCGGCGCGGGGTGGTGACGGCGCGGGGCGCGGGCGGCGACGGCGTCGGCGGGGTGTGAATCGGGCAGCCTGGCGGCGTCGTCGGCGCGGGCAACTGCAGAGATGAAGTGAAAAACTCTAAGTGTTTTCTTATATAGCAAGGGCATTAGTCCCGGTTCGTGGAACCAACCGGGACTAATGCCCCCTTTAGTCCCGGTTGGTGCCACCAACCGGGACCAAAGGCCAATTTTCAGCCGCCCAAAGGGCGGGAAGCGGCGGCCTTTGGTCCCGGTTGGTGGCACCAACCAGGACTAAAGGGGGGCATTAGTCCCGGTTGGTGCCACGAACCGACTAACTCTGCCCCAATCCAGTCGGTGCCACCAACCGGGACCAAAGGCCTTGTGCTGCCCCGCGCCAAAATGTTTAGTCCCACCTCGCTAGTTGAGAGGGAGCCGCACCAGTTTATAAGGTGCGGTGCGCCTTCCCTCTCGAGCTCCTCTCTAAAGCAGGCTTTCGGGCCTAAACGTGCAATATGTGCCTGTGGGCCTACTGGGCCTCCCGCGGGCCTGAATCCTGGCCCATGGTAGGGTTTCTAGTCGTATTCAGGCCGTGGGTGCCCAGTAGGTGGCACTTTTTTTTGTTTTTTTGTTTTATTTGTTGCTTTATTTAGTTTATTTTGGTTTTGGTTTATTTTTCTTTTGGTCTTTTGCTTTATTTTTTAATTCTTTTTGCTTTTAGTTTTAGAAAAATTATAAACTCTCTGTTAGTGCCATTAGTTTTCAAATTTGAAAACTCTTTTTTTGTTTTCTTTGTTGCTTTATTTATTTTATTTTGTTTCTACTTACAAAAAAATACTTATTGTTGCTATTTTTATTTTTTTTCAGTTTTTTGTTCCGTTTTCTGCATTATTTAGTTTTTGTTGTTTCTTGCTTTATTTTTTAATTCTTTTTGCTTTTAGTTTTAGAAAAATTGTAAACTTTCTGTTAGTGCCGTTAGTTTTCAAATTTGAAAACACTTTTTTTGTTTTCTTTGTTGCTTTATTTATTTTATTTTGTTTCTGCTTACAACAAAACGGTGTGTAGAGGGACGGGCTTATAAACCGGTGTGAGCGCCCTTCGGTTGGCGAGGTTTTCAAATTCATAATTTTCAAATGAACTCTGAAAAAGTTGGCATAGCATGTGCATGTACAAAACGGACAATGGTATCATACTAAATACTGTTACAAAGTTGGCATGGTATCATCATAATAGTTGCGGAGAAAGTCTTCACTTTTTCTTCGCTTGTGTCGCTTGCTTATTATTGCGCCAGTAACAATGGATAGTATTCATCGTTTATCAGGATGCTTGGGTCATCCTTGACTTTGAAGGTGGGAATTTCATGAAACTTTTCATACTCTTCAGACATGTCTGTCTTGCCCTCCACTCCCTGGATGTCCCTTTTTCCTGAAAGAACTATGTGGTGCTTTGGCTCATTGTATGATGTATTCGCTTCCTTATCTTTTCTTTTCCTCGGTATGGTAGACATGTCCTTCACATAGATAACCTGTGCCACATCATTGGCTAGGACGAACGGTTCGTCAGTGTACCCAAGATTTTTCAGATCAACTGTTGTCATTCCGTACTGTGGGTCTACCTGTACCCTGCCTCCTGACAGATTGACCCACTTGCACTTAAACAAAGGGACCTTAAAATCTATTCCGTAGTCAAGTTCCCATATGTCTACTATGTAACCATAATATGTGTCATTTCCCTTGTCGGTTGCTGCATCAAAGCGGACACCGCTGTTTTGGTTGGTGCTCTTTTCATCTTGGTCAATCGTGTAAAATGTATTCCCATTTATCTCGTATCCTTTCCAAATCATTACAGTCGAAGATGGTCCCCTTGACAACAAGTACAGCTCATCACAAACAGCGCTGTCACCTCTGAGACGTGTTTCCAACCAACTGCTGAAAGTCCTGATGTGTTCACATGTAATCCAGTCGTCGCCTTTGCTCGGGTGTTTGGAGCGCAGACTGTTTTTGTGTTCATCGACATACGGGTCACCAAGGTAGAGTTACGTAGAACTGTGTAGTGTGCTTGAGACCAAGAATATCCGTCCTGCATATTATTGAGTCTCTTCCATGCGTGCCTTTTCAGTCAGTCTCCCCTCATACCGCGATTTAGGGAGACCTATCTTCTTAAGGCCAGGAATGAAGTCAACACAAAACCCGATGTCATCCTCTGTTTGATGGCCCATGGAGATGCTTCCTTCTGGCCTAAGCGCGATTCTGAACATATTTCTTTAGGACTCCCATGAACCTCTCAAAGGGGTACATATTGTGTAGAAATACGGGCCCTAGAATGACAATCTCGTCGACTAGATGAACTAGGACGTGCGTCATGATATTGAAGAAGGATGGTGGGAACACCAGCTCGAAACTGACAAGACATTACACCACATCACTCCTTAGCGTTGATACGATTTCTGGATCGATCACCTTCTGAGATATTGCATTGAGGAATGCACATAGCTTCACAATGGCTAATCGGACGTTTTCCGGTAGAAGCCCCCTCAATGCAACCGGAAGCAGCAGCGTCATAATCACGTGGCTGTCATGAGACTTTAGGTTCTGGAACTTTTTCTCTGCCATATTTATTATTCCCTTTATATTCGACGAGAAGCCAGTCGGGACCTTCATACTGAGCAGGCATTGAAAGAATATTTCTTTCTCTTGCTTCGTAAGAGCGTAGCTGGCAGGACCTTCATACTGCTTCGGAGGTATGCCCTCTTTTTCGTTAAGCGTTGCAGGTCCTCTCGTGCCTCGTGTGTATCTTTTGTCTTCCCATACACGCCCAAGAAGCCTAGCAGGTTCACGCAAGGTTCTTCGTCACGCGTGCATCACGTCGATCGAAGAGCGGACCTCTAGGTCTTTCCAGTAGGGTAGGTCCCAAAATATAGATTTCTTCTTCCACATGGGTGCGTGATTCTCAGCGTCATTCGGAACAGCTAGTCCGTCGGGACCCTTTCCAAAGATTACGTGTAAATCATTGACCATTGCAAGTACGTGATCACCGGTACGCATGGCGGGCTTCTTCCGGTGATCTGCCTCGCCTTTGAAATGCTTGCCTTTCTTTCGACATTGATGGTTGGTCGGAGGAAATCGACGATGGCCCAGGTACACATTCTTCTTGCAGCTTCCTAGGTATATACTATCGGTGTCAAGTAAACAGTGCGTGCATGCGTGGTATCCCTTGTTTGTCTGTCCTGAAAGGTTATTGAGAGCGGGCCAATCGTTGATGGTCACGAACAGCAACGCCTTTAGGTCAAATTCCTCCTTTTTGTGCTCATCCCACGTACGTACACCGTTTCCATTCCACAGATGTAAAAGTTCTTCAACTAATGGCCTTAGGTACACATCAATGTCGTTGTCGGGTTGCTTAGGGCCTTGGATGAGAACTGGCATCATAATGAACTTCCGCTTCATGCACATCCAAGGAGGAAGGTTATACATACATAGAGTCACGGGCCAGGTGCTGTGATTGCTGCTCTGCTCCCCGAAGGGATTAATGCCATCCGCGCTTAAAGCAAACCATACGTTCCTTGGGTCCTTTGCAAACTCATCCCAGTACTTTCTCTCGATTTTTCTCCATGCGACCCGTCAGCGGGTGCTCTCAACTTCCCGTCTTTCTTACGGTCCTCACTGTGCCATCGCATCAACTTGGCATGCTCTCCATTTCTGAACAGACGTTTCAACCGTGGTATTATAGGAGCATACCACATCACCTTCGCAGGAACCCTCTTCCTGGGGGGCTGGCCGTCAACATCACCAGGGTCATCTCGTCTGATCTTATACCGCAATGCACCGCCCTTAATGTACTCGGAGGTGTGTCTGTCACCGTACATCCGTTGCCGGTTCATCTGCGTGCATTATATATAATTAGGTGTGTCAAAAATCATTACAGAACATCATGAACAGATAATTAAGTGACCAAATTAATAGAAGTTCTTCATCACATAAAAACTAAAGTACATACATAGTTCTCATCTAACAACATAAAGCTCTGCAGAGCATCTAAATTAATTAAACCATACATTGAAACTATGTAAAACATTACAATGCGAAAACAAATACGATCATAATCGCAACCAAGGTAACAACTGATCCAACGGCATAATGATACCAAGCCTCGGTATGAATGGCATATTTTCTAATCTTTCTCATCTTCAAGCGCATTGCATCCATCTTGATCTTGTGATCATCGACGACATCCGCAACATGCAACTCCAATATCATCTTCTCCTCCTCAATTTTTTTATATTTTCCTTCAAGAAATTGTTTTCTTCTTCAACTAAATTTAACCTCTCGACAATAGGGTCGGTTGGAATTTCCGGTTCAACAACCTCCTAGATAAATAAAATCTATGTCACGTTAGTCGGCATAATTTTCATAAACAATAAATGAACCAATAGTTATGAAAAGATAATATATACCACATCCGAATCATAGACAGGGCCGAGGGCCGACGGGGCGGATACCAAAACCATCGCACTATATAATATGCAATAATAAAAGTAAGAAAATAATACAAGTATCTATCTAAACAAACAAGTAATAATATTTTTCCTTTCAGAAAGAAGATAAGAACAAGAGGCTCACCACGGTGGTGCAGCGATGAGATCGGCCTTGGTGATCGGCCAGCGATGAAGACGGGACGGGCGTGACGGACCGCTAAACCTAGATAAATATTGAGGAAAATGGAGCTTGGCGGTCGAGCTTGGAGAGGAGAAACCTTAAGTAGTGTGGCTCGGGCATTCCATCGAACACCTTGTGTGCATAGGAGGTGAGCTAGAGCACCACCAAGCCGTCTCCCCCTCGGCCAGAAAAAACAGAGCAGTGTGCTCTGCTCTTGCGTGAGGGGCTATATATAGGCAGCACCATTAGCCCCGGTTGGTGGCTTGAACCGGGACTAAAGGGAAGCCTTTGGTCCCGGTTCATGCCACGAACCGGGACCAATAGTGGTGGGCCAGGAGCCAGGACCATTGGTCCCAATTCGTCCCACAAACCGGGACCAAAAGGTCCGGACGAACCGGGACCAATGGCCCACGTGGCAACCGGCCCGGCCCCGAGCTCACGAACAGGGCAAATAGCTCCATTGGTCCCGGTTCTGGATTGAACCGGGACTAATGGGCTAAACTGGCCTGGACGAAAGCCCTGTTTTCTACTAGTGGGACGTGCTCGTCCTCCTCGCTGACACGGTGACGTACCACCTTCGCGGTGTCCGGAAGCCTCGGCACCGTCACTGCCTACGCGACCGCCACCAAACAAGGATCGGGCCAATAACGGGCTGGCTCCTCACCAACCTACGCCCCCCAGAAGGTAGCACCTCCCAATACCAGCCCGACGGAGCCCAGTCCCGGACATGGCCTCTCTGATCAAGCCGGCCTCCTCCGCCAAGTCGACGACGAGGATGCGGGATAGGCATCGTCGACGTCGATGCGGGATTAATTGCTTGAACTAAAAAGCTAAAGTAGTTCTATTAATTTTCTTGCTAAAAAAATAAAGTAGTTTTATTAATTAATCAACTAGTTCAACTACTAAGCACTTACTATAAATAAATAAAACAAAATAGGTCTTACTGAAAATAAACTACTTCTATATATAGTAAAATTTAATAAAGTAGTTTTATTAATTAATCAACTAGTCCAACTACTAAGCACTTACTATAAATAAATAAAATAAAGTAGTTCTTACTAAAAACAAACTACTTCTATATATAGTAAAATTTAATAAAGTAATTTTATTAAATCAACTAGTTCAACCACTAAGCACTAACCTAAAATTGATATCTACTAATAATTAACCAAAATAAAAATTAATACATATATAAACAAAAAAATGCTATGAACATTATATTCATACATACATACCACATCCATACATATATATACATACACAATATGAACATATATATCTACATAAATTGACAAAGAAAATTCTATGAACAAAAAAATCATTAAAATTCTATGAACAAAATTACAACAGAAAAAATCATAAAAATTATATGAACAGAAAAAAAATCATAAGAAATTGACATATTCGATCTTTGCATATATATGAACATACAAACATGCATATTCAACAATAATATCACCAAAAAATCTATGAACAGAAAAAAATCTAACACAATATGAACAAATTACACAATATGAAGAAAATCTAAAAAAAATCTATGAACAAAATCTAACTCAATTAACTATACAGATCTAAATTACTACACATCTAAATTAACTACACATCTAATTAAATTGGCAAAATTCATATAAGCTCACGGGGATGGCGATGGCCGGTGTGAGGGGCGCGGCGAGGGCGACGGGCAGGGGACGGCGACGGCGACGGTGGGTGAGGGGCGGCGCGGCGACGGGCGACGGTGAGGGGCGGCGCGGCGACGGGCGACGGTGAGGGGCGGCGCGGCGAAGGGGGACGAGCCAGGCAGGGTCGGCGGCGTCGCGGGGCACGGGGCGCCGGGCGGCGACGGCGTCGGGGCGGCGCGGGACGGCGCGGGGCGACGACGGCGACGGCGAGGCGGAGAGGGGCAGCCTGGCGGCGTCGGGGCGGGGAAGAACGAACTGAATGAAATTTTCACGAGGGCCAGTTATATAGACGAGCCCTTTGGTCCCGGTTTGTCTCACGAACCGGGACTAATGCGACCTTTTGTCCCGGTTGGTGCCACGAACCGGGACCAAAGGCCTCTTTTAGCAGCCCAAAGGCGGGAAGCGAAGGCCTTTGGTCTGGGTTGGTGGCACCAACAGGACTAAAGCGAGCATTAATGCACCGTTGGTGGCACCAACCGGGACCAATGCACCCCTTTAGTTCCGGTTGGTGCCACCAACCGGGACCAAAGGCCTTGTGCTGGCGCGGTGTGGTTGGAAGTTTAGTCCCACCTCGCTAGCTGAGGGAGCTCAGCACCTGTTTATAAGCCGCGGTGCAGCTCAGGTGCTGAGCTCCTCTTTAATATGCAGGCATTAGTTGCCTACCCTTGTCACTGCCGTGTTGGGCCTATTGGGCCCGCGGGCCTGCATCCTGGCCCATGTACAGATGGGTTTCTAGTCGTATGCAGGCCGTGTGGCCCATGAGGCGGCATTTTTTTATTTTTTCCAGTATTTTTTTGTTTTTTGAATTATTTATTTTCTTTTGATTTTTGCTTTATTTTTTTATTCTTTTTACTTTTAGCTCAGAATAATTATAATCTTTCTGTTACTCCATTAGTTTCCAAATTTGAATAGTTTAAATTTTAATTTTTTGAAATTTGTGTGAATCACTAGTTTGTGAATAACTTCACTATAAAAATATATTTTTAGTGATTCTTTTACCTGCTATTTAATATTACTGTGTTTTATCATTATATTCAAAAACAGATTTTGTTATTGTAGTTTCTATCAAAAAAATCTTTATGAAAATTCTTTTTGCTACTAAAGTTTCTAACAAAAAATTCTTTATGATAATTCTTTCCTCTTTCCATGTTTTGAACAGAAAATACTTTGATAATTTTAGTTGCATAAATTTTATATAATTTTAGTTTAAAAAATACTAGAGGCTTATAGAAGCTTTTTAGTTGCTGTCGTTTGCTATTAGAGTTTTATGAAAGCATTTACTGGGTTTTTTTTGAGCTACAAGACCTTGAAATTGAAAAGCATTTCAAATGAACTCTGAAAAGGTTGAAAGTTGGCATGGTATCATCATTTAACCCACATAGCATGTGCTAAAAAGTTGAGAGGGTTATGGGAAAAACTGGATACACTTCGTGTACAAAACGGACAATCTCTTTCGAAGTATCAGGGTTTCATACGGAAACTCATCTGTTACAACAGGCATTTCAAATGAAAGTTGGCATGGTATCATCATAATAATTGTGGAGGAAGTCTTCACTTTTTCTTCGTTTGTGTCCTTTCCTTATTGCGCCGTAACCACGGATAATCTTCATCATTTATCAGGATGCTTGGGTCAGCCTTGCCTTTGAAGGGAGGAATTTCATGAAACTTTTCATAATCTTCGGACATGTCTGTCTTGCCCTCCACTCCCAAGATGTCCCTTTTTCCTGATAGAACTATGTGGCGCTTTGGCTCATCGTATGATGTATTCGCTTCCTTATCTTTTCTTTTTCTCGGTTTTGTAGACATGTCCTTCACATAGATAACCTGTGCCACATCATTGGCTAGGACGAACGGTTCGTTAGTGTACCCAAGATTGTTCAGATCAACTGTTGTCATTCCGTACTGTGGGTCTACCTGTACCCCACCTCCTGACAGATTGACTCATTTGCACACCTAAACAAAGGGACCTTAAAATCATGTCTGTAGTCAAGTTCCAATATGTCCACTATGTAACCATAATATGTGTCATTTCCCCTCTCTATTGCTGCATCAGAGCGGACACCGCTGTTTTGGTTGGTGCTCTTTTGATCTTGGGCGATCGTGTAAAATGTATTCCCATTTATCTTATATCCTTTGTAAGTCAATACAGTCGAAGATGGTCCCCTGGACAACGAGTACAACTCAGCACGAACAGTGTCCTCACCTCTGAGACGTGTTTCCAACCAACTGCTGAAAGTCCTGATGTGTTCACTTGTAATCCAGTCGTCGCACCGCTCCGGGTGTTTGGAGCGCAGACTGTTCTTGTGTTCATTGACATAAGGGGTCACCAAGCTAGAGTTCATTAGTACTATATAGTGTGCTTGAGACCAAGAATATCTGTCCCTGCATATTATTGAGTCCCCTCCAAGCGTGCCTTTTCCAGTCAGTCTCCCCTCATACCGCGATTCAGGGAGACCTATCTTCTTAAGGCCAAGAATGAAGTCAACACAAAATCCAATGAAATCCTCTGTTTGATGGCCCACGGAGATGCTTCCTTCTGGCCTAGCGCGGTTACGGACATATTTCTTTAGGACTCCCATGAACCTCTCAAAGGGATACATATTGTGTAGAAATACGGGCCCCAGAATGAAAATCTCGTCAACTAGATGAACTAGGACGTGCGTCATGATATTGAAGAAGGATGGTGGAAACACCAGCTCGAAACTGACAAGACATTGCATCACCTCATGAGAGATTGCATTGAGGAATGCACATAGCTTCACAATGGCTAATCAGACGTTTTCCGGTAGAAGCCCCCTCAATGCAACCGGAAGCAGTTGCGTCATAATCACGTGGCAGTCATGAGACTATAGGTTCTGGAACTTTTCTCTGCCATATTTATTATTCCCATTATATTCGACTAGAAGCTAGTCGGGACCTTCATACTAAGCAGACATTCAAAGAAGACCTTCATACTGCTTTGAAGGCATGCCGTCTTTTTCGTGCAAACGTTGCAGGTCCTCACGTGCCTCATCTATATCTTTTGTTTTCCCATACACGCCCAAGAAACCTAGCAGGTTCACGCAAAGGTTCTTCGTGACGTGCATCACGTCGATCGAAGAGCGGACCTCTAGGTCTTTCCAGTAGGGTAGGTCCCAAGATATAGATTTCTTCTTCCACATGGGTGCGTGTCCCCCAGCGTCACTCAGAACAGCTAGTCCGCCAGGACCCTTTCCAAAGATTACGTGTAAATCATTTACCATAGCAAGTACGTGATCACCGGTACACATGGCGGGCTTCTTCGGTTGATCTTCCTCTCCTTTGAAATGCTTGCCTTTCTTTCGACATTGATGGTTGGTCAGAAGTAATCGACAATGGCCCAGGTACACATTCTTCCTGCATTTGTCCAGGTATATACTTTTGGTGTCAGCTAAACAGTGCATGCATGCGTGGTATCCCTTCGTTTGTCTGTCCTGAAAGGTTACTGAGAGCGGGCCAATCATTGATGGTTACAAACAGCAACGCGTGCAGGTTAAATTCCTCCTGTCTGTGCTCATCCCACGCACGAACACCGTTTCCATTCCACCGCTGTAAAAGTTCTTCAACTAATGGCCTTAGGTACACATCAATGTCGTTGCCGGGTTGCTTAGGGCCTTGGATGAGAACTGGCATCATAATGAACTTCCGCTTCATGCACATCCAAGGAGGAAGGTTATACATACATAGAGTCACGGGCCAGGTGTTGTGAATGCTGCTCTGCTCCCCGAAAGGATTAATGCCATCCGCGCTTAAACCAAACCATACGTTCCTTCGGGTCACGTGCAAACTCAGCCCAGTACTCTCTCTCGATTTTTCTCCACTGCGATTCGTCAGCGGGTGCTCTCAACTTCCCGTCTTTCTTACGGTCCTCACTGTGCCCTCGCATCAACTTGGCATGCTCTTTGTTTCTGAACAGTCATTTCAACCGTGGTATTATAGCAGCATACCACATCACCTTCGCAGGAACCCTCTTCCTGCGGGCTCGCCGTCAACATCACCAGGGTCATCTTGTCTGATCTTATACCGCGATGCACCGCATACCGGGCATGCGTTCAAATCCTTGTACGCAGCGCGGTAGAGGATGCCGTCATTAGGGCATGCATGTATCTTCTGCACCTCCAATCCTACAGGGCATACGACCTTCTTTGATGCGTGCGTACTGTCGGTCAATTCGTTATCCTTTGGAAGCTTCTTCTTCAATATTTTTAGTAGCTTCTCAAATCCTTTGTCAGGCACAACATTCTCTGCCTTCCACTGCAGTAATTCCAGTACGGTACCCAGCTTTGTGCTGCCATCTTCACAATCGGGGTACAACCCTTTTTTTGTGATCGTCTAACACGCGATCGAACTTCAGCTTCTCCTTTTCACTTTCACATTGCGTCTTTGCATCGACAATGACCCGGCGGAGATCATCATCATCGGGCACATCGTCTGGTTCCTCTTGATCTTCAGTAGCTTCCCCTGTTGCAGCATCATCGGGCACATCGTCTTGTTCCTCTTGATCTTCAGCAGCTCCACCCGTTGCATCATCACCGTATTCAGGGGGCACATAGTTGTCATCGTCCTCTTCTTCTTCGCCGTCTTCCATAATAACCCCTATTTCTCCGTGCCTCGTCCAAACATTATAGTGTGGCATGAAACCCTTGTAAAGCAGGTCGGTGTGAAGGATTTTCCGGTCAGAGTAAGACTTCGTATTCCCACATTAAGGGCACGGACAACACATAAAACCATTCTGCTTGTTTGCCTCAGCCACTTCGAGAAAATTATGCTCGCCCTTAATGTACTCGGAGGTGTGTCTGTCACCATACATCCATTGTTGGTTCATCTGCGTGCATTATATATAATTATGTGTGTCAAAAGTAAGAAAATCATACAAGTATCTATCTAGAGTAAGAAAATCAGACAAGTCTCTATCTAAAGTAAGAAAATCTGAAATAAGATAATAACAAGAGGCTTACCACGGTGGTGCCGGCGATGAGATCGGCGCGGGCGATCAACGGCGGTGAAAACGGGGACGGGGCGTGACGGACCGCTAAATCTAGACAAATCTCGGGAAAAATGCAGCTCCGAGGTCGAGCTTCGAGAGGAGAAACCTTAACTAGTGTGGCTCGGGCATTTCATCGAACACCTCATGTGCATAGGAGGTGAGAAACGCCCTCCCCTCGCCGGCCAGAAAAAACAGAGTGCTCTGCCGCGGCGATGTGTATATATAGGCAACTTATTTGTCGCGGTTCGTGGCATGAACCGGGACTAAATCCCCCCCCCCCCTTCTATACCGGTTCATGGCACCAACTGGTACCAATGGTTGTGGGCCAGGAGCGTGGACCATTGATCCCGGTTCGTGCCTAGAACCGGGACAAATGGATCCTGACGAACCGGGACCAATGACCACGAGGCGCCGGCTGCCCCCCTGGGCTCATGAACCGGGTCTAATGCCCCCCAATTGTCCCGGTTCGTGAAGAACCGGGACTAATGGGATGGCCAGGACCGAAACAAAGCCCTATTTTCTACTAGTGCTAGCTAGTAAGCAAATGAAGGAAACAGAAGATCGTCATGAACATATATATGCATACAGAGAGAAGTGATATCGACCACCTCTCCTTCTCTAAGAGATTGGCCGAACAACAAGTTTCTACATATATACAATATAATTATCTCTTACAATATAATTAATATCTCCTAATTCCATATGAACTCAGGGTCCACATGGTATTCTCCGTCTTTATCGATCACGTGTTCTAGAAAGAATGCCGCGAATTCCTCTTGAATTGCTCGCATACGATCTGGTGCTAGAAGTTCATCCCGCATCCGAAATATCTAATTTGAAGAAGGGGGTCAATACATATATATGAATAAATGAAACTCAACACAAATGATGGTAATAAAATAAAATTGTGAATATTATTATGTACGCACTTCATATTGTTTGTCAGAGTAGCCCCGCTCACAGGTCGTGTGTCGGATGGACTCGCAAATGTAGTATCCACAGTAATTAGTCCCGGATTCCTGCCACAACCACTTTAGAACAAATAGAGGCCAATCAAACTGATAAGTAATCATGCCAAATGGTATTGACTAAACTAGCGCTTGAATCACTAGGAGATGCGCGGAACATGCTACTATAGTACTTACTTTTGGGTGTTCAAATTACAGCTTCTTCGGCAATCCCGGAGTTTTTGAGGTGAATTTTTTCTAAACCCTGCAAGACAAAGAAAACAATTACTTGATATCAGGAAATGAACAAATTGAAGTTGCTGATATGGTGTGATAATGATCGATTTAACTTACTTCTGTAGAATTTCTGTCATGTCCGCATACTCCTTGGGATCTTTTCGTCTTGAGTCTAAGACGGTTACTAGTCCCTGCTCAAGCTTAATCTGTAGGAGAATATAGTGGAAGCTGCGCACGCATGCATAACTCATCAATTACATGACTATAACCTCGACTAATAAAGGAAACCGAATATGCACAAGACAGTAACACTCACTTGAAGTTGTAAGGAAAGAGTATTATAGCTTTGTTTTGATTTAATACAAACGATTGTAGCAGCTTGGCCTCGGTATCTTTGGCATGAAATTTAACCATATATGCATTTATGAGATTTGTGTTAATGAACCCAATATCACCGATTTGTATTTTCTTCAATCAGCATAATATAGTGAGGATAATTAAAAATACATGCAATGAAAGAGCTGACCTATATATAGAGACTTAATGACAAAAGTAGTACTACTTACAGACAGTAGCAAGTGACGTTAATTTATCGATGGCCTTTTGATTGAAAAATGCAAAGAACTCCTCAAATGGAACATTCAACAGTTCAATTCCAACGAGGTCATGCTCCTCTCTAACTCTCAGCGTCAAAGTATTCCTCCCCTCAGACTCTCTGCAGGTTTTCATGTACTAATCATGGAATCTTCGCATCATCATTGTTACAGATCTTTCATCTTTGTCGAGAGGCTTCCCGTACTCGTATTTGTGTTCGTCCACCTCCAAGAAATCATAATGTACATCGTCGGGCAGTTAATCTCCAAGATCATTATAATTGGGCACCATCCCTAGACATTCGCGATGACGCTAGACACCTGGAGCGCAGGCAACGATTGGTTCGCTTGTTCGTCGAGCTGGGCAACTTTTTTCCCAGCTCTTCGTTCTGCTAACCTTTGACCACTGGCAGTACTTCCCGACCGCTCTGCTTTGATAAATGACTTTGTAAGAATGCGCCCCGAGTTGTCTTTCACCGGAGACTTTGGTGGTTTCTTTAGGGCAGCCAGAGTACGCTTCGCTTTTACCGGATCTATCTTCTCCTCCGGAGGTGGATTTTTCTTTGCTTTGACCCCTTCAAAGAAGTTTGTCACTTCGGCTTTCACAATCTTCGCGTTTTCCTCCTGGCTCCTCTCGTATGGTAACTTCTCTGGAGTCTTCAGAGATGGACCGTATCTGTATTGCCTGCCTCTGGCTGTACTGCTTGACGCCGGAGTAGATGGAGCGGTTGCGGCTGCCTTTCCTTTCTTACGAGGCGGAGGAGAAGGACGACGCGCCGGAGCAGCCGGAGCGGCGGCGGGTCTCTTACGCCCTTGTTGACGAGGCGTAGAAGGAGGCGGAGTGCCGCCACTCGCCGGAGAAGGAGGCTGAGTGCCCTGATCACTTGCCGGAGGAGGCAGAGGAGGAGGCGGAGTTCCCTAACTCGCCGGAGGAGGAGGAGGAGGCGGAGGCGTCTAGTGCGGAAGGTTTATGAGCTCCTTCCGCCATAGGCATGGAGTCTTCAGAGAAGAACCCAGCCGAATCTCCCCTTCACCCATAGGGTGGTCAAGCTCAAGGTCCTCAAATCCGTCCGTTATTTGATCCACCATCACCCTAGCATATCCTTCCAGAATCGACCGGCCATGGTAGGTTGCTCCAGGTCCAGTAGGTAAAACAGAGCCAACAGCCGCCTTCACTTTCAATGTCACCCATCGCGCCATAAGGTGGCAATGTTGAGACTCCGTGATAGCATCCACGGGGTAGCTAGCAGGAGCCATGAAGACAGGCTCCAGTTGTTGAGTCTGCTCGGTGGAAGCCACGCTGCTTCTACGCTGAGATTGCGGGGTAGCTTCAAGGGAAGCTTCGGCAGGTCGTTTGCTGCGATCTGCTTCTCGTTCCTCTAGCCCTTGTACCCTTTCATGAAGCGCCTGTAGTTGGCTATGCTCCACTTTGTTCCTCCTCTCTTGGCTTTTATAACCCCCTGCGTCTGGAAACCCAGCCTTCCACGGAACGGAGCCTGGCGTGCCTCGTGTCCGTCCAGGGTGCTCAGGATTCCCGAGGGCCATTGTGAGCTCATCCTTCTCTCTGTCTGGAACGAACGTCCCTTGCTGCGCTTTCTCGATATACTCTTTAAGCATCGTGACGGGTATTCGCAGTTGCTCTTCCGTCCAAACGCACTCCCTGATACATGGTCCAAGGTTCCGCCAACCCCGAAGAACCAAGCCCGGCAACGGTCTGTCCAGTTCAATGTCTCTGGCTCGACCCCTTTAGCAATCAGTTCATTCTCAACCTTGTCCAACAAAGGTCGGGCTTTGAGGTAGCCACCTGACCCCGTGCGATGGTGATGCTTCTTCTTCGGAGCATTTATCTTGTTTGTCACTGACATCTTCTTACTCTTTTCCGATGTCTTGTGGGCCACAAATGCGGGCCATTGATCTCTGTTCTTCTCATACTTTCCGATGAATTCTGGTGTCTTTTCTTTGTCGACAAAATCTGTTTTCAGCTCATTCTTCCACCTCCTGAATAGTTCTGCCATCTTCTTAAGAGCATGAGACTTTATCAATTGCTCTTTAACTGGCTTCTCCGGATCCTCCTCTGGCGGTAGTGTGAAATTTTCCTTGAGCGTTGTCCAAAGATCATCTTTCTGCATATCGGAGACATAAGACACCTGAGGGTCTTCTTTCTTAGGCTTTAACCATTGGTGGATACTGATCGGGATCTTGTCCCTAACAAGAACGCCGCACTGAGCACGAAATGCATCCCTTGTCCGGATGGGTTCAATCGGCTTGCCATCGCGCACGATTGCTGTGATCTCAAACCTTTCATCCGAGCGCAACTTCTTCTTCGGGCCTCGTTTCTTTACCAAAGTTGAGCTTGATCCGGAGGGCTAGAGAAAAGAAGAAAGACGAGAGTTAATTAATATGTGTACATATGAAAACAATGAATGCATCAAATAGCTAGTCATCACGGGCTTAACTAATATATATATATATATATATATATATATATATATATACCTGGCAGGACTCGGTTCGGTCACCGGAGCCGTCATCACGGTCTCCTTCTTGTACCTCCATTGGGTCACCGGAGCCATCATAATCATAGCCCTCTTCTTGTACCAGCATTAATGGGTCACCGGAGCCATCATAATCATAGCCTTCTTCACTACCCCATCCTTCCAGATCATCGACGTCGTTGAGAAACGACGCAACGACATCACTTCCTTTTGCAATCATGTCCCCCAACATTGCTTATGTTGCTTCGTCTTGGGGGGTGCTCCATAGTTTCTGCAAATATTTACAACATGTCGATTATTATTCAAACATGACAGATGGATATATATTAGTCGCAAACATAGAACTAGCTAGCTAATCACAATAAGGAATCATATTAGTGGCCTCGACGCGGCTTCTCTAGGGTTTGGGGTGGCCTCGACAATGCTTCAAGGGTTTGGAGTGGCCTCGACACAATTCTTCAAGGGTTTGGGGTGGCCTCGACGACAACGCTCTTTTAACTTGGTAAATTTGGGTGGCCTCGAGAGAGTTTGCCGGGTAGGGGCACGGCGGGAGGGGGTAGGAGACCAACATCGTTTTTTATCTAGGGTTTGGTTGTCCTCGAGAGTTCTGGTCGAGCGAGAGGGCGGGGGGAGGGGGGGGGGGGGTTGCTCCCGGGGTGTAAGTTATCACGGTTGAGAGGGTGACCCTCGACCCTCTGCCCTAATTCCCGACCCTCGACCCTCTGCCCTAGTTCGCGATAAAAAAGAAGAAGAAAAAAAAGAGGAGAAGAAGAAGGAATAGAGGAGTACAAGTAAAAAGTCTTCCACTCCTCTATTCCTTCTTCTTCTCCTCTAGTTTTTTCTTCTTCTTCCTCTTCTTATTTTTCCGACGTCCCCCCTCATCAAAATGCAGTGGAAACACTTTATGAAAATGAGGTGGTGGCCGAGCCGTGCGGTTTTCTTTCCCTTCTTCATTTTTTCCTTTGTTTTTTCTTATATGTTTGTTTTCGTTTTCACTCTACATTTTCGTACATATACAAAAAAAATAAAGTTTCTATACAAAAGTGCACAATTTTTATGAACAAATTATGACATCTAAATTAACTACACATATAAATAAATATAATTACACATCTGAAATTTTCCTAATCTTAATACTAAACTAAACATAAACTAAAATAATATATAAATATATATATATATATATATATGAACATATACATAAATTGACAAAAAAAATACATTTATGAAAAAAAATCTATATATATGAACATATACATAAATAGACCAAAAAATACATTTATTAAAAAAAAAATACTATGAACATGTACACACATATATAGACATACACACACATATACACAAAAAATACATTTATGAAAAAAATGCGATGAAAAAATTGCAGGGCAGGCGTGACGGCAGGACAAGGGCGGCGGGTTGCAGGCAGCGGTGGGCGCCCGGCCGCCAGAGACAGGGGTGCAGATGGCGGGATAGGGAGGTGCGGAGTAGGCTGGTGCTCACAGAGGGCGTGGCGGGGCCGGGCAAGGGCGTGATGGCGGCGGCGGGCGAGCAGCCTAACTTGGCGTCGGATGGCGGCGGCAACGGCAAGGTGGAGCAGGGCGTCGGGCAGCGACAGCGAGGAGGAGCAGGGCGCCGGGGAGAAGTGGGGGATTTGGTCGAACCTGCTAAGTGCTGCTTATATAGCAAAGCCTTTAGTCCCGGTTGGTGGCACCAACCGGGACTAATGCCCCCCTTTAGTCCCGGTTGGTGACACCAACCGGGACCAAAGGTCACTTTTCAGCAGCCCGAAGGGCAGGAAGCAGAGGCCTTTGGTCCCGGTTGGTGGCACCAACGACTAAAGTGCAATGGTACCGGTTCGTGGCACCAACCGGTACCATTGCACCCCTTTAGTCCTGGTTGGTGCTACCAACCGGGACCAAAGGCCCCTGTGCTGCCCGCGTCGGGGCCAAAGTTTAGTCCCACCTCGCTAGTTGAGAGGGGTGCGCAGTGGTTTATAAGCCCCACTGTCGCACCCCTCTCGAGCTCCTCTCCATTCCAGGCTTACGGGCCTAATTGTTACTGCTATACCAGATGGGCCTTCTCGGCCTACTGGGGGCCTGAATCCTGGCCCATGGATCGGTTTCTAGTCGTATTCAGGCCGTGGTGGCCGAGTTGGTGGCAATTTTTTTTATTTTTTTCTAGTTTTTTTGTTTTGTTTTTTGCTTTATTTATTTTGTTTTGTTTCTACTTACAACAAAATACTTATTTATTTTATTTTATTTTGTTTGTAATTACTTATTAATTTTGTTTTATGATAATTCTTTTTATTATTAAAGTTTTTAACAAAAAAATTTCTTTATGAAAATTCGTATTGCTTTTAATGATTTCGAACAGAAAATACTTTGATAATTTTAGTTGCATCAATTTTATATAATTTTAGTTTCAATAATACTAGAGGTTGCTTATAATGTTTTGAACAGAAAGTACTTTAATAATTTTAGTTTCACAAATTTTATTTATGTTATTAAACTTTATTTTTTTTATTTTATTTTGTTTCTACTTATCTATTTTATTAAAGTTTATATTATTTTGTTTCAAATTACTTATTTATTTTATTATATTTTTTTTCTGACTTCATTTGTTATTTTTCATGTATTTACCGATTATTTTGAGCTATAGGACCATGAAATTGAAAAGCATTTGAAATGAACTCTGAAAAGGTTCCAAGTTGGCATGGTATCATCATTTCACCCACATAGCATGTGAAAGAAAGTACAGAGGCTTATGGCCAAAACTGGATGCACTTCGTGTACAAAACAGACAATCTCCTTCGAAGTATCAAGGTTTCATACGGAAACTCGTCTCTTACAAAGGGATTTCATTTTTTTTGAACTTATTTGAACTCCATAGTTTTTCTGTGTTCAAAATGCACCATTCAAAGCCACATCATCAATTTACAACCCTTTCTGACTTCATTTGTTATTTTTCAAGCATTTACTAATTATATTGAGCTATAAGACCATGAAATTGAAAAGCATTTGAAATGAACTCTGTAAAGGTTCCAAGTTGGCATGGTATCATCATTTCACCCACATAGCATGTGCAAGAAAGTACAGAGGCTTACGGCAAAAACTGCATGCACTTCGTGTACAAAACGGACAATCTCCTTCGAAGTATCAGGGTTTCATACGGGAACTTGTCTATTACAAAGGGATTTCATTTTTTTGAAATCCATAATTTTTCTGTGTTCAAAATGCACCATTCAAAGCCACTCATCAATTTACAACCATTTCTGACTTCATTTGTTATTTTTCATGCATTTACTGATTATTTTGAGCTATAAGACCATGAAAGTGAAAAGCATTTGAAATTAACTCTAAAAAGGTTCCAAGTTGGCATGGTATCATCATTTCACCCACATAGCATGTGCAAGAAAGTACAGAGGCTTACGGCAAAAACTGCATGCACTTCGAGTACAAAACAGACAATCTCCTTCGAAGTATCAGAGTTTCATACGGAAACTCGTCTGTTACAAAGGGAATACATATTTTTGAACTTATTTGAACTCCATAGTTTTTCTATTTTCAAAATGCAAAATTCAAAGACACATCATCAATTTACAACCGTTTGTGACTTCATTTGTTATTTTTCATGTATTTACTGACTATTTTGAGCTATAAGACCATGAAATTGAAAAGCATTTGAAATGAACTCTAAAAAGGTTCCAAGTTGGCATGGTATCATCATTTCACCCACATAGCATGTGCAAGAAAGTACAGAGGCTTACGGCAAAAACTGGATGCACTTCATGTACAAAACAGACAATCTCCTTCGAAGTATCGGGGTTTCATCTGTAAACTAAATGCATTACAAAGGGATTTCATTTTTTTGAACTTATTTGAACTCCATAGTTTTTCTGTGTTCAAAATGCACCATTCAAAGCCACATCATCAATTTACAACCCTTTCTGACTTCATTTGTTATTTTCAAGCATTTACTAATTATATTGAGCTATAAGACCATGAAATTAAAAAGCATTTGAAATGAACTCTGTAAAGGTTCCAAGTTGGCATGGTATCATCATTTCACCCACATAGCATGAGCAAGAAAGTACAGAGGCTTACGGCAAAAACTGGATGCACTTCGTGTCCAAAACAGACAATCTCCTTCGAAGTATCATGGTTTAATACGGAAACTCGTCTGTTACAAAGGGATTTCACCCACATATCATGTACAACATATAGCTCTCCGGAGCATCTAATTAAACCTTACATTGAAATTATGAAAAACATTTATATGCAAAAACAAATGCAATCATAATCGCAACCAATGTAACAACTGATCCAACTGCATAACGATACCAAGCCTCGGTATGAATGGCATATCTTCTAATCTTTCTAATATTCAACCGCATTGGATCCATCTTGATCTTGTGATCATCGACGACATCTGCAACATGCAACTCCAATATCATCTTCTGCTCCTCAATTTTTCTTATTTTTTCCTTCAAGTAATTGTTTTCTTCTTCAACTAAATTTAACCTCTTGACAATAGGGTTGGTTGGAATTTCCGGTTCAACCACCTCCTAGATAAATAAAATCTAAGTCACGTTGGTCAACATAATTGTCATAAACAATAAATGAACCAAATAGTTATCAAAAGATAATATATACCACATCCGAATCATAGACAGGACCAGGGCCGACGGGTGCGGATACCAAAACCATCGCACTGTATAATAACAAGAAATAATAAAAGTAAGAAAACTAGACAAGTATCTATCTGAAGTAAGAACTTTTTTCTTTCAGAAAGAAGATAAGAACAAGAGGCTCACCATGGTGGTGCCGGCGGCGAGATCGGCACGGGCGATCGACGGCGGTGAAGACGGGGACAGGACGTGACGGACCGCTAAACCTTGACAAATCTCGGGGAAAATGGAGCTCGGAGGTCGAGTTTCGGGAGGAGAACGATTAACTAGCATGGCTCGGACATTTCACCGAACACCTCATGTGCATAGGAGGTGAGCTAGAGCACCCAAATGCCCTCCCCTCGCCGGCCAGAAAAACAGAGTGCTCTGCCGCGGCGATGGGAATATATAGGCAACCTATTTGTCCCGGTTCGTGGCATGAATCGGGACTAAATCCCTCCCTTCTATACCAGTTAGTGGCACGAACCGGTACCAATGGCTGTGGGCCAGGAGCGTGAACCATTGGTCCCGGTTCTTGCCTAGAACCGAGACAAATCGATCCAGACGAACCGGGACCAATGCCCACGAGGCCCCGGCCGCCCCCTGGGCTCATGAACTGGGTCTAATGCCCCCCATTGGTCCCGGTTCATGAAGAACCGGGACTAATGGGCTGGCCAGGCCCGAACCAAAGCCCTGTTTTCTACTAGTGCTATTACATTCTTCTTAAATTGTGCTTCAGACAGATTATTCTCAGTCTGCGTATGATCAATAAATTGTTTGCCTGATATTCATGTTCATATATATCTAGTCCACATATGACAAAGAATTATACATTGTTGATTTATGAAATCATGGACTAATGCATAACTCTAATAGTAATGCATATGAAATGCAATGTCTTATGTACAAGGAAAGATAAGATCTCTCGATTTTAATCCTAGCTTGTACAAATAGCACAAAGCCACGCTCCAAACATGAGCTCTGGAAGCGAAACATTGCCAAAACATGCACACCGAAAAGAATAGATGGATGATCCATATGGAATTTGTTTAAAACTTTGGATATGCCAAGGCTCTGAACATCGACTGGCATATCAGTATAGGTGGTGTCTCGATGTTGTTCGGTCATATGGATTATGTCTCAGATGCATCGTCCGATATGTCAACCCGTATTGATGGGCTTGAGATTCTGGTCATACATTTTGCTGGGAGAATTACACGCTCGTGTATTTGTCGATTCTGGAATTTAGTGCCCGATTTCACTAGTGACAAAAGGGCAGACGAGGCAGCATTTTTATTTTTACCCTTTTGCGAGGACGGGTGGATGGATGAAAGTTCCTTTTTGGTTTTGGTTGGTTGCAAGGGAGGATTGGTGGGGAAAACTGTACCAGGAACCACGTCACGTGCAACCCCAATGACGCGTCACGACGCCTGTGGATTCACGTACTCATTAATACTCCCTTCCTCACACGGACTCCTTAGTAAAGAAGAAAGAAAAATGGAACAAAGGCCCAAAGATTTATTCAAGATTGTTTGTTATGAAGAAGAAAATGGATAAAAAAGTCCATAATTTATATTAAAAACTATGTTTGCTGGTAATGCGTGATCGGGGTTAGGCGCAGAAAAAATAGAAATGAGGGGCCTTGTGAATATCGGCCGGCATATCGGTACATTTAGTGTCTTGATATTGTTGAGGCGTATGAACTGCTTTTTGAATGCAGAACCCAATATGGCAATCGATATTAATTGGCTTCATATTCCGGTCTATCATATTTTTTGATGGGAGAGTTATGTGTTCATAGTTTTTGCCGATTCATAGATTTAGTGCATGATTTCAGTAGCGACCCGTGTAAAACTCGCCTTCTAGTCTATAGAAGATGCACCATGCGGTTGTGATATTTATTGTGCTGGAATGTACTCATTAATTTGGTGTATCTTCACCTTTTTTGTATGCAACCCGTTGTCAACTTTGAAATATTTGAGGAGCGGCTACAATTCTATACCATAATTGTAGCGAAGCCTGGTAGGCATTGTTTTTTATAACTGGAAAATCAAGCAGATGTAGGAACTTGATATTAACTTTCTATAAGCTTAACTATTGTTGACTAATTATTGTAGACGTTCACGAAAAATTGTGAGGACATGAATTCAATGCAAAAATAGTAATGATCCAACAACTTCCAACCATGAACACTACCTCGTTTATGGTACGTGCATATATACCACTCCATCTTCTGAAGCACTAGCATTGAGTTTTACTAGTTACAACACTTCCCATCACACTCACATTTTGTGGCAAATGAAGGGAAAAGAAGATCTAGGCCTAAACATAAGAAAATGGTGAAAAGAAGCATGAGGGAATAAGAGACACTGGGAATGTAAGAAGAAGCCGTGAAGAAATGGCTATTGCTAGTATGTACACTCAAACTTGTTCAAAGATGCATCACCTTGTTAGTGTACGGATTTGTGCTCTGCTAAAATAATGAGAGAGGGCGGAAAGACATGTATCGACTTTTTTAGGAAGAAAATACATCAAGGATCTAAATAATCACAATTATCATACATGAACCCATTACATTCTTCTTAAATTGTTCTTCAGAACTATTATTTTTAGTCCGCGGATGATCAATAAAGTGTTACCTGACATTCGAGTTCATATATATCCAGTCCGCAGATGACAAGGGATTATACATTGTTGATTTAGGAAATTATGGAACTGACACATAATTTTAATAGTAATGCATACGAAATGTAATGTATTATGTAAAAGTAAAGAGAAAATCTCTTGATATTAATCTGAACTTCTACAAACAATACAAAGCAACACTCGAAACATGAGTTCTGAAAAAGCAACAAATTTGCCAAAACATGCACACCGAAAAGAATAGATGGATGATCCATATCCATATGGCATTTGTTTAATACTTTGGATATGCCAAGGTTCTCAACATCGACTGGCATATCGGTACCGATGGTGTCCCGATGTTGTTAGGTCGTATGGATTGTATCTCATATGCATCATCCGATATGTCATCCCGTATTGATGGGCTTGAGATTCTGTTCTATCATACATATTGATAGAAGAATTACACGTTCATTGATTTGTCGATTCTGGGATTTAATGCCTGATTTCAGTAGTGACAAAAGGGTAGGCGAGGCAGCGGTTTTATTTATTTTTTTGTGAGGAAGGGTGGATGGAAGAAAGTTTTTTTTTGGTTTTAGTTGGTTGCTTGGGAGGATTGGTGGAGAAAAGCTGTACCGGGAACCGTGTCGCGTGCAACGCCAATGATGCATCACGATGCAGGTGGAATCACGTACTCATTAATTTCTCTTCCTAATATGGACTCCTTAGTTAAGAAGAAAGAAAATGGATAGAAAACGTCCATATTTTATGAAAAATGTTATGTTTGCTGGTAATGCGTGATCAGGTTTATGCGCTGACTAAACATAAATGAGGGGGCTTTGTGAATATTGGACAAGATATCGGTACCTTTAGTATGTTGATATTGTTCAGGGGTATGAATTGCGTTTTGCATGCATAACCCAATATGTCAATTGATAATAATTTGCTTAATTTTCTGGTCTATCATACAATTTGATGGGAGAATTACGTGTTCATATATTTCGCCGATGCATAGATTTAAAACATGATTTCGGTATCGACCCATGTAAAACACGCCTTTTAGTATGCAGAAGATGGAACATGCAGTTATGATATTTACTGTGCTGGCATGTACTGATTGTTTTGGTGATTTCCACCACTTTCGTATGCAAACCGCTGTCGAAACATTGAAATAGGAGGGCTGGCTACAATTCTATACAATAATTGTAGCACAGAAGCGTGGTAGGAATTTTTATATATAATTGAAAAATCAAGCTGTGATATGTATGAACTTGAAATTCACTTGATATAAATTTGGTTGTTGTATTTTAGACGTTCACCAAAATAGTCAGGATGTGAATTCAATGCAAAAATAGTAATGATCCAACAACTTCCAGCCATGAACACTATGTTGTTTATGATAAATGCATATATACCACTCCATCTTATGAAGTAGTAGCATTGAGTTGTACTAGTTACAACACTTTCCATCACACTCACATTTTGTGGCAAATGGAGGGAAAAGAATATCTAGTCCTAAACAAAGAAAAAGGTGAAAGAAGCACTAGGGAATAAGAGACATTGGGAATGTAAGAAGAAGGCGAGAAGACCTGTAGCCACCCCTCAACTATTCAAAAAGAACAATGATGCATCACCTTGTTCAGTGAACAAGTTTGTATGTTCGCACTAGGACCAAGGGGAGAAGAACTGTAGCAACCCGTCTAGCAACATGAAATGCAAGGACGGGTGTAAAAAGGAAGATAGATCTCTTGATATTAAACCTAGCTTGTATGAACAATACGAAGCCACACTCCAAACATGAGTTCTGAAAGCAAAAAGTAGTCAAAACATACACACCGAAAGAATTGATGGATGACCCATATTTCATTTGTTTAAAACTTTGGATACGCCAAGGTTCTGAACATCGACTGGCATATCGGTATCGATGTTGTTCGGGCGTATCGATTGTGTCTCCGATGCATCGTCCAATATGTTAGCCCATATTGCTCGGTTTGCGATTCTGGTTCATCATACAATTGGATGGAAGAATTACACGTTCATAGATATGTCGATTCTAGGGTTTAATACCTGATTTTAGTAGTGACACATGTAGAACCCGCCTTCTAGTCTCTATAAATTTCTTTACAGAGGGAGTACTCATTAATTTAGTGTAATCTTTCACATATTTTTTATGACAAAGTTGTCAAAACTTTGAACTATAATCGAGGTGGCTATTGTTCTATACCATACTTGTTGCACAAAGACGTCACATGCATTGGTTTTTGATACTTGAAAAGTCAACAGTTCAATGTATATGGTCTATATATAATTGATGAAATAACTACACATTTGTAGATTTGTGAATTCGTTGGATTTAATGCCTGATTCAATAGTGAGACTTGTAAAACACACTTTCTAGTTCATAAAAGACGTGTAATGTTGTTATGATATTTAGTGTGCTTGCATATTCATTTAGTGTATTTTCACATAGTTTCTGCAAAGCTGACGAAACTTTGATAGTTCGAGGGCGGTTATTATTTTATTTTATTTTGTGAATGGGGCGGTTATAATTTTAAACCGTACTTATAACACAAAGGCTTCATGGGCATTATCTTTTGTATTTGAAAAATCAGGCGACTCAATATATATGAATTTGGTATTCACTTGTTATAAGCTTGGTTATTGTCAAATTCTTATGATAGGCGTTCATGGAAAGAGTCAGGACATGAATTCAATGTAAAAGAGTGTTGATCTAATGAAAGTTTGACAAGCGACTAGATAGCTTGAGAGTGGGATTTTCTCCTCCGACGATGCAGAGATAGTCTTAAGGGCCTATCGGTGTGATGGCATCAATCATCGTCTAGCCAGACACAAGTGACTATGTCATGGGGATGCCGGAACAGAATATCGAGAAAGAAGAATAAAACTGGTAACAAGGATTTCGGTATAGTGAGCATGGTGATGACTCAGAAGGATACAGATACATCTGGGGTTTTGTGAGGTATCACGAAGCAAAGGGAACATCACATGATAACCAAAGGTTCACTCTAATATCATTCATGTGCTCATAAGGATTGATACAGACGTCCACGGTCCTGATGTATGTCATTGAATGAATGGTCCGTTCATGTCTATGAGTTACCGAACCTACGGGGTCACAAGCTTAAGGCATTCACGATCTACTGAGTGTTAGTAAGACGGGAGTCATAAGAATATATTTGTGAAATTATTTCATGAATATTCAGAATAGTTCTGAGAGGATCCGGAAGCGTTTCGGGCTCATCAGAAGGGTTTCGGAGAGTACTGGGTATTGCAAATAAATTATATATATGTGGAAAATGTTTCTGGAGATGTTAAAAAATATATATAATGGACTGAAAGTATTTAGAACATTTAATATTTAATTTAAATATCAACAGGTCTAAAAAGGCCAAGAGATGGAAGGCAACTTGGGCCACAAAGGCCCAAGTGGGGGAGGCGCGTCCTTCTTTCGGGAAGGAGGCCGAATTGGACAAGGGGAGGATACCTCCTCCCCCTCCTAGGCCGGCGCCCAAGTGGGCCTCCTCTAGTTCTTCTAGTTCTAGTTCTAGTTGGTCCTAGCTGACTAATTAGAGTTAGGACAATCCTCTTGTCCTCATAATTAGAAGCCATGTGTGGTTCTAATCTTCTCCCTCTAATTCTCCGGTGACGATTAGCTCTGGAGAGGTAAAGCGTTACCGGATCGTGAAGGCTCCACGCTTGCAACCAAGTAGATTCATGCTTTCGGTCTTCAGTTCGAGGGTGTTAGGAGCTAGGGTTCTGCCCGGTCTAGGCCGTAGCTTGTAGGGGAAGGAGGGAGCGGGGCGCTTGTGAGCACGCGGCCACCGGCGGCTGGGCGCCGTCGTGCGTGTGGAGGAGGTGGTGGCGGTGAGAGGAGGCAGCTAGGGTTTAGGGTTCCGTCTCCTCTGGGAGCCGGGCAATAGAATTGTCTTATTGCTTAATCTGAAAAAGAGTCTTACAACTTGTTTATATAACCACGAAAATAAGATAACTTGTGGGCTAAGCCCCTAACTAGACCTGCCCGGTGGGCTCCTACAGTTATAAGTTACCTCGATCATAACATCTCTCCCCGCCTACGCAAACAACTCGTCCTCGAGCTGGAAGTCTGGGTAGTGTTGGCGGAACTCGTCACGCTGCTCCCACATATCCTCCTCCTCTTGAAGGCCAGCCCAATGGATCAACACACATACGACACCCCCCGACGTAGCTAGGCCTGCAACACCTTCTTGAGTACCGGAAGAAGGCGCCCGCTGGAGGTTGGAGGACGCGCGGGTGTGGCCGCCGGGCTCCCCACGGAAGGGCCTCAGCAGCCCCACATGGAAGACGTTGTGGATGCAAGCACCGGCCGGAGGCTGAAGGTGGTAGGCCACCTTACCGATGCGCTCCAAGATGGCAAAGGGCCCGGCATAGCGACGACCCAGCTTGCGCTTCACGCGGGGGTCCAGGGACTGCGTAGAGCGATGAAGAAGACACAACCACACCCAATCACCCACCGTGAACTCCGTCTCGCGATGGTGGCCATCATAGTAGTGCTTGGCCAGCTACTGGGCCTGAAGGAGGCGCTGCCTGACCTCCACAAGCATCTCGACGCGGCTCCAAAGAAGATCTCCCGCCGCCTCAGTCCGAGCCATCATCAGGTCAACCGGCAGGATTGGCGGAGGTGAGCGGCTGTAGACCACCTCAAATGGCATGGCACGCAAGGCGGAGTGATAGGAGGTGTTGTAGCAGTACACCGCCCACGCGAGCCAACCGACCCAAGCAAGTAGACGATCATGTGTGACACACCGCAAGTACATGTCAATCACCTTGTTGACGACCTCGGATTGGCCGTCCGTCTGAGGATGGAAGGCCGTGTTCATGCGGAGCTTCACGCCCGCAAACTGGAAGAAATCGCGCCAGACATGCCCCGTGAACACCGGGTCCCGATCGCTGACTATCAAAGTGGGAAACCCGTGGAGGCAGACGATGTCGTCGAAGAAGGCACGGGCTATGGACGCAGCAGTGTAGGGATGGCCGACCGCAATGAAGTGAGCATACTTGGAGAAGCGTTCGACCACCTTGAGGATGACGGACATGGCGCCCACCTTGGGGAGGCCCTCGATGAAGTCCATGGAGATATCCGCCCAGACCTGAGACGTCACCTCCAAGTGCTGTAGCAGACCAGCCGGCCGAAGTGTCTCCGTCTTGTTGCGCTGGCACGTCACACAAGACAGCACAAAGTCCCGGACCAAGGCCCGATCACCGGGGATATAGAAGTCAGTGCGGAGACGATGGTGGGTTTTCTGCACACCCGCGTGGCCGGCCGAGTGGGCTAGTAGCAGAACCTGAAGACGAAGGTCATCGTGCACCGGCGCGAAGATACGACGCCCACGTGGTCCTGGGGTCGTCGTGGAGGCCGTTGGCGAGGCGCCACGGCTCCTCCAGGTCGCCCGCAGCAAGTCTCTGCTGAAGGAGCAGAGCGTTCCGCGCGGCCGTGGTGGCCCGTCGGATGTTGGCGAAGAGGGCGAAAGAGGGCCCCGTGCGGATGCATAGCACCGCCCCTCGGAATCACCGACGGAGTGGTCGGGGTCCACATCGCGGTGAGACAGGGCATCGACCACACTGTTAAGGCGGCCTGGACGATTCTCGATGGTGAAGTCAAAGCCAAGAGCTTGCTGATCCACTGATGCTGCGGCACGGTAGATAGCCTCTGGTCCAATAAGAACTTAAGGCTGCAGTGATCCGTGCGAATCCAAAATGAGCGACCCCAAAGATACGGCCGCCAATGGCACATAGCCTGCACCAAGCCATTGAGCTCCCCCTCATAAGCCTCGAGCTTAAGATGGCGCGCAGCAAAGGGCTTGCTGAAGAAGGCGAGAGGGCCATCGCCCTGATGAAGGACGGCGCCGAACCCTGCACTGGAGGCGTCGAAGTCCACCACAAACGGGCGGTCGAAATCCAGCATCTGAAGAATGGGGCCCGTCATGAGGGCCCCCCTTGAGGGACTTGAATGCCGCCGTCACCTCCTCATCCCAGGCAAAGGCGTCGCGGCGCAACAGGTGCGTGAGCAGTGACGCGATGAGGCCGAACTCCCGGATAAATTTCCGGTAGTACCCCGCGAGGCCTAGGAAGCCGCGAAGAACCCGCGGTGAGTGTGGTGTCGGCCAAGCTGCGACGGCCGCCACCTTGTCGGCGTCCATAGGAACCCTCTCGGCCGAGATGACGTGGCCGAGGTAGGCGACTAAAGGCTTCCCGAAAGAGCACTTCGAGTGCTTAAGATGAAGATGGTGCGCCCGAAGCTCATTGAAGACGATTTCGACATGTTGAAGGTGCTCCCCCACGAGGCACTGTAGATAAGAATGTCATCAAAGAAAACAAGCACAAACCGATGCAAGTAGGGGCAGAGGACGTCGTTCATCAGAGCCTGGAAGGTCGTCGGGGCGTTGGAGAGGCTAAAAGGCATCACCAAGAACATGAAGTGGCCGTGATGAGTCCGAAATGCCGTCTTGGCAACATCGTCCGGGTGCATGCGCACCTGGTGGTAGCCCGACCGGAGGTCGAGGTTGATGAAGAAACGTGCCCCATGGAGCTCGTCTAGGAGCTCGTCGACCACCGAAATAGGAAACTTGTCCCTGAGCGTCATATAGTGCGGTACTAGATGCAGAAGCGCCACGTGCCGTCCGATTTGCGGACGATGAGGACCGGCACCGAAAATGGTGACATGGTGATCCAGATGATGCCCAAGGCGAGCATAAGCGCACACTGCCGCTCCAGCTCGTCCTTCTGAAGCTGGGAATAGCGGTAGGGGCGTTGAGGGAGTCCTGGACTAGGGGGTGTCCGGATAGCCGGACTATCGTCACGGCCGGACTCCAAGACTATGAAGATACAAGATTGAAGACTTCGTCCCGTGTCCGGATGGGACTTTCCTTGGCGTGGAAGGCAAGCTTGGCGATACGGATATGTAGATCTCCTACCGTTGTAACCGACTCTGTGTAACCCTAACCCATCCGGTGTCTATATAAACCGGAGGGTTTTAGTCCGTAGGACGAACAACAATCATACCATAGGATAGCTTCTAGGGTTTAGCCTCCTTGATCTCGTGGTAGATCTACTCTTGTACTACCCATATCATCAATATTAATCAAGCAGGAGTAGGGTATTACCTCCATCGAGAGGGCCCGAACCTGGGTAAAAACATCGTGTCCCTTGTCTCCTGTTACCATCCGCCAAACGCACAGTTCGGGACCCCCTACCCGAGATCCGTCGGTTTTGACACTTGACATTGGTGCTTTCATTGAGAGTTCCTATGTGTCGTCACAAGAGGTCTGATGGCTCCATCGATCATCAACAACGACGCGGTCCAGGGTGAGACTTTTCTCCCGGACAGATCTTCAGATTCGGCGGCTTTGCACTGCGGGCCAATTCGCAGCCATCTGGAGAAGATCGAAAGCTACGCCCCTGGCCATCAGGTCAGATTTGGAAGTTTGAACTATACGGCCGATATCCGCGGAGACTTGATCTTCGACGGATTCGAGCCGCAGCCAAGCGCGCCGCACTGTCTCGATGGGCATGATCTAGCTCTACAGCCGAACAGTGCCCTGGAGGCCGCACCAGCATCCGCTCCGACCCTTAATCCGGAGCCGGATTCCCCGATCGAGGACGAGTGGTTGGACACCGCCTCGGGGGCTACCATCTCTACGGCGATTGAGCCGAACTCCATCCCTGTCCTTTGCGAATACCTCGACCTGTGGTGCCGACTCCTCCCGGACTCCGAACCCTCCGCGCCTACCGCCAATCGAATCTGATTGGGCGCCGGTCATGGAGTTCACTGCGGCGAACATCTTTCAGCACTCACCCTTTAGCGACATCCTGAATTCACTAAAGTCTCTCTCTTTATCCGGAGAGCCCTGGCCGGACTACGGACAGGAAGGTTGGGATGCGGACGACGAAGAAATTCAACGCCCACCCACCACCAACTTTGTAGCCACTGTCGATGATTTAACCGACATGCTAGACTTCGACTCCGAAGACATTGACGGTATGGACGACGATGCCGGAGACGACCAAGACCCAGCGCCTACAGGGCACTGGAAGGCCACCTCGTCATACAACATATACATGGTGGATATCCCAAAAGATGGGAACGGCGATGGAACAACGGAGGATGACCCCTCCAAAAAGCAACCGAAGCATCAAGGCGTCGGGCGCCGCTCTAAATCCCGCCACAGCAAAACGGTGATTCCGCACGGAGATAATAACACCCCTGCATAAGATTGAAAACAACCCTCCAAAGCAGGACTCAGCGCAGGAGGAGGGAGAAGCAAGTCCGCACGACAAGACGGCAGTAAAGAGAGGTCGAGGACGATAATTACGCGCCTCCCTCCGAAGATGAGGCAAGCCTCGACGACATTTAATTTGTCGCGGCCCGAGGATCCCGCCGAACAGGAGCGTTTCAAACGCAGGCTGATGGCCACGGCAAACAGCCTCAAGAAAAAGCAGCAACAACTTAGAGCTGACCAAGAGCTGCTAGCTGACAGATGGACTGAAGTCCTTGCAGCCGAATAGTATGAACTCGAACGCCCCTCCAAAAGCTACCCCAAACGCAGGCCGTTGCCTCGATCAGAGGAGGAAGCACCCAAGTCACCAGCGCACGACATGGCAGACCGGCCACCCCGTGGCCGCGACAGAGAAGCCTCTCGGCCCTCCGCTCAAGCCACACCCCGACGCTGCTCAAAAAGTACCAAGGCACGAGAAAACGCGCTGGACTTATGAGATATATTGGAGGATAAGGCAAAACATACAAGATCGATCTACGGATCGCGTGGGCGCCCAACGACGCGGGATGATTACCGTCGCGCCGGATACAGCAAACCCGGCCGGGCCGAACACAGTAGACAAAGCTCATATGAGCTACATCGTGATATAGCCCAATACAGAGGCGCCGCACACCCACTATGCTTCACAGATGAAGCAATGGATCATCAAATCCCTGAGGGCTTCAAACCTGTAAACATCGAATCATACGATGGTACCACAGATCCTGCGGTCTGGATCGAGGACTATCTCCTCCATATCCACATGGCCCGCGGTGATGATCTACATGCCATCAAATACCTCCAACTCAAGCTTAAAGGACCAGCTCGGCATTGGCTCAACAGCTTGCCAGCAGAATCAATTGGTTGTTGGGAGGACCTGGAAGCCGCATTCCTTGATAACTTCCAGGGCACATATGTGCGACCACCAGACGCCGATGACCTTAGCCACATAATCCAGCAGCCAGAAGAATCGGCCAGACAATTCAGGACACGGTTCCTAACAAAGAAAAATCAAATCATTGATCGTCCGGATGCAGAGGCCCTTGCAGCCTTCAAACATAACATCCGCGACGAAAGTGGCTTGCCCGGCACCTAGGACAGGAAAAGCCAAAATCCATGGCAGCCCTCACAACACTCATGACCCGCTTTTGTGCGGGAGAGGACAATCGCTAGCTCGAAGCAACAACTTGGCCAAACACCCTGATAGTTCGGATACCAAGGACAGCAATGGCAGGTCGCGTCGCAACAAGAACAAGCGCCGCATTAACGGCGATAACGCTGAAGATACGGCCGTCAATGCCGGATTCAGAGGCTCTAAACCTGGTCAGCGAAAGAAGCCATTCAAAAGAAATACCCAGGGCCCGTCCAACTTGGACCGAATACTCGATCGCTTGTGCCAGATACATGGCACCCCCGAAAACCAGCCAATCACACCAACAGGGACTGTTGGGTGTTCAAGCAAGCAGGCAAGTTAAGTGCCGAACTCAATGACAAGGGGCTGCATAGCGATGACGAGGAAGAGCCCCGGTCGCCGAACAATAGAGGACAGAAGGGCTTTCCCACGCATGTGCGGACGGTGAACATGATATACGCAACCCATATACCCAAAAGGAAGCGGAAGCGTGCACTAAGGGACGTATATGCGATGGAGCCAGTCGCCCCGAAGTTCAACCCATGGTCTTCCTGCCCGATCACCTTCTATCGAAGGGACCACCCGACTAGCATCCATCACGGTGGTTTCGCCGCATTGGTTCTTGACCCAATTATCGACGGGTTTCACCTAAACAGAGTCCTGATGGACGCGGCAGCAGCCTGAACCTGCTTTATCAGGATACAGTGCGGAAAATGGGCATAGACTCCTCAAGGATTAAACCTACAAAGACGACCTTTAAAGGCGTCATACCGGGTGTAGAGGCCAGTTGTACGGGCTCGGTTACACTCGAAGTGGTCTTCGGATCCCCGGATAACTTCCAAAGCGAAGAGTTAATCTTCGACATTGTCCCATTCCGCAGCGGCTATTATGAACTGCTCGGACGAACCGCATTTGCAAAGTTCAATGCGGTGCCGCACTACGCATACCTCAAGCTCAAGATGCCAGGCCCTCGAGGAGTAATCACGGTCAATGGAAACACTGAACGCTTTCTCCGAACGGAGGAGCACACGGCGGCCCTCGCGGCGGAGGTACAAAGCAGCCTCTCACATCAACTCTCGAGTCCGGCCATTAAGCGTCCGGACACTGTCAAGCGCGCCCGGAGTAACCTATAACAAGACCGCCTGGCACGATTCAAGCACTCGTAGCAATCCAGCCCCAACCCCAGCCCTCGCGAAATTGCAAAGCTAGTGTTACGCGTACATATCTACGCTCTGGAAATACCATGGGCATATGGGGAGAGGCAAGACCACGGCACGCCAAGAATGCGGCTCGACCGCACCAGGGGCTCCCGATTGTATCATTCTTTTCCTTTTTTTCCTTTTTCTCCCTTTTCCTTACTTTCAGGACTCCGTCTTTCAGAAGTCAGGAAATACCATGGGCATATGGGAAGCAGTAAGCCACGTCAAAGTGTTCAGGTGGTCTCTATTACGAGCATTATACCTGTTTTACATACCATCCCGCAGCTTACCCCTGGAGGGGGACATGTTAGATAGTCCCATCCCTTGCTTATCGTGACTATTTCTATCACTCTGCTTTCATTGCAGTACCTTTTGAATAAACAATACATAGCTTTTGCTTATTATTGCTCTACTTCCTTTATCTATACATATGTTCATTTCACGACATGTTGCAACCTGACACTTTGGTACGGCCAATACACCAGGGGCTTAAGTATCCCAAAATTATGGTGTGATAAGTCCAAACACTTTCAGAAGTGCGGCACCCCGAACTTATAGCATTATATGAATCGGCTACTTAATCATGTCTTGGGTCAATAGTTGGTTTGCCCGGCTCCGTGTTTTGGTACCTTACGCCCGTTATATCGGCTAAGGTAGCACCGGAGAACCACTGCGATTGTGCCCTAGTTGAGCTGGGTCGAGCACCTCAAAGGAGAAAGCTAAAACTGACCGTCATGATAGGGCGAGAGCCAGTCGCTGTTCGAGAGGTTTTTCGGTCCCTAAAGACTTATGCCGCTTAGAGCGAGGAACCGGAATTGTCCGCCAAGGCGTGGATAGCGCCTCAACTCGGTCTTCCAAATACTAGGGGCTTCACTAAATTTAAAATTATAGAATTCTATGGCTAAGTGAGAGTGTTCAAGCATTATAAGTTCGGTTGCCTTGTTCGTTGTGTTGAGCGCCTCCCTAGATGGACCCAAGAATGGGAACAAGAGTGCTCAAGTTTATCCCGAACACCCCAGCACTCGTGGCATGGGGGCTGAAGCCAACGACTTGCCATCTCTCAAAATTTGATAAACCGCCGCACAGAAGGTAATATTTTAAATTAACAAGCGTTGCTTAGCGCATATGAACAAGTTTTCAGCGTACAGGATAACAAATGCGAGCCTATTCAAAAATTACATCTTTGGAGCACTCATCCGCTATTCAAGGGCGCCTTCAGAGGCCCTCATAGTACATTTCGGGCGTGCGATGCTCATGGCCCTTCGGTGGCCCGTCTGTCACAAGCTTCTCCGCATCCAGCTTGCCCCAAGTGCACTTTAGCACGGGCAAGGGCCCGACGGACACCTTCAATGCATAATGGAGTGCTTGATGAGTTCAATCCGTGGACAGGCATCCACCAGCCGCTGCACCAAGCCGGTAGCTCCGGGCATGGCCTCCAATGGCCACAGCCACGCTTATAAGGCCCTTCATGGCCTGTTCGGCGACCTTGTGGAGCTCGACCAGCTGCTTCAGCTGGTCGCCAGGGCACTGATGTTCGGCCTCAAGATACCGAGACCAGAACACCTTTTCCGTCGAAGCTCCCTCCTTGGCGCGGTAGAATGCGACAAGATCGCATACACCACGGGCAAATCTGCGAATGCTCCTGGAGAGCTCCGAATCCGGGTAAGTAATAGTTAACTTACTTTCACTTGCTTGCTTTGCATAAAGAATGCCTTACCCGCCGCTATCTTCTTTAACGACTCGATTTCTTTGAGGGCTTTTTGGGCCTCGGCCTTAGCAGCTTTGGCACTCTCAAGAGCCGAGGCGAGCTCGGACTCTCGAAGTCTTGAGTCACGCCCAACCTCTCGTGTTTTTCCATGAGAGCTTGGAGCTCTTGCCGCATTCTTAGCCAGCTACGCCTCCCCTTCTCTCGCTCGGCGTTCCGCAGCCGCTTTGTTTTCGGCCACGGTCACCGCTTCCTTCAGGGTCGCCACCTCGTTCGTGGCCCCTGTAGTACCCATGTTATTCCTGTTATCTTTTGCAACCGAAACCTTTCTACATGGTATTTCTTTAATAAGGTACTACGTACCTTCCTTGTCCTCGAGCTGCTTCTTGGCTTGGCCGAACTCGTTCTCGGACCGCCGAGGCTCGCTTAACGTGATCGACCTCCGCAGTCAAGGCGGCAGAGGTCAGCAACAAGAACCTGCATTCCCATATTGACATACTTATGTTAGTCTCCTGCGTATATCTTTTTAGGTCCTTAGTCCGGCTTTTCTTTTCAACAATCGAACTAAGCATCGTGGCTACCGCTCTATGCGGTAATGTTTTTACATATTCTAAACTTACCTCAAAGCCCGTTAGAAGGCTGGTACAAGCTTCGGTCAGCCCGCCTTGGCGGATCGAACTGTCCGGATCACCGCAGTCATAACAGGTGGTGCTCCTTCGATGGAGGCGCCGCTGAGCGCCCAAGAAGCTATCCGTGCCTCCGTTGGACGGAGGACACCGGGCGTCTTACCCTTCTTATGAAGGGACCGCTTGTCGGACTCGAACCGCTGAAGGTTCCAAAGATGGAGTCCGGACAAGGGTCGGGCTTAGAGCCCCTGGGGGTCTTGCCCCCCACGCGCCTGGAGTCCGGGAGGTTGCCTTGTGGCACCTCCTGCGCCACTTCCTCTTGACCAAGCCCCCCTTGGGGCCCCACTGCAGCGTCGTCCGTAGCGTGAGGCGAGGAGGCGGTCGTAAGCGAGGTACTCTCCATTTCCGACGAGCCCAGGGACCCGCTCGACGACCGCAAACTCGCTTTGGGCGGGCTGCATGATTGTTCGACATTAGAGAACACTCTGCAATAATAGAAAGCCATGGGTATCCTGGACACTTACGATCTGCCAGCGCTTGGCCCTTGTAGGCCAATCCTCCTCGCTGCCGCCGACGCTGGTGGAGAAGTCCGGAGGAAGGGTTCTTCCCTTCTGATTCCTCCGCCTCCCCCAGCTTGGGGCGGCCTTCCTTTTCCTCTCCTCCTCACTGGGGAGAAGCTTCATCTTCCTCCTCCTCGCCTTCGTCAGAGAAGATTCTGCTTCAGAATCCGACAAGACTTAGCGCCGGAGCTCCTTCGAGTTCCCGTGGCCTCCTTCCTCGGCCTTCTTCTCCGCACCACATGGGTGCCGGAGCCAGCAGCCCCGCTAATCGGGCGTCCGCTGGGTCTTCCGGCAAAGGAGCCGACAGTTAATCTGTCCGAACGCCTTCAGCCAGTTCTGCCAAAGAGTAGGGAGTTTTAGATCCCACGAGAGTCAATCTATGAAAAAAGAGTCCCGTAAGGGTAAATAACTTACCTCGCCGCTTGACGCCGCGAGCTGTATCCGCGATCTTTGTTAGCGGATGCGGGCGCTTCGCGCCTTGAACAACACCTTCCGTGCATCTTCGTACGTAGTATCAAAGAGCCGGCTCAAGGTTCGGTGCTGTGCCGGATCGAACTCCCACAAATTGAAGGCCCGTTGTTGGCATGGGAGAATCCAGCGGATGAGCATCACCTGGATTACGTCGACAAGCCTGAGATTCTTGTCCACCAGGTTTCGGACGCATGTTTGGAGTCTGGATAGCTCGTCCGAATCCCCCCACTTCAGGCCCGTCTCTTTCCATGACGAGAGCCGTGTGGGGAATCCAGATCTGAATTGGGGCCGCCACCCATTCAGTGGTCGCGTGGCTCGGTGATGTAGAACCACCCCGATTGCCACCCTTTATTGTCTCCACAAAGGAGCCCTCGAGCCATAGGACTTTGGTAATCTTGCCGACCATGGCGCCTCAAGACTGCTTGACGGCCGCCCACAACCTTCGCCTGACATTAAAGGTCTTCAGCCATAGGTCAAGTGGGGCTGGATGCAGGAAGGCCTCGCACATGACAATAAACGCCGAGATGTTGAGGATTTAAATTGGGCCAGGTCGTGGAAGTCCAGGCCGTAGTAGAACATGAGCCCCTGCATAAATGGGTGAAGTGGAAAACCTAGTCCGCTGGAGGAAGTGGGGAGAAACACCACCCTCTCATGGGGACTGGTTGGAATGAGCTGCCCCTGGCCGGGCAGCTCAGGCGCAATATCGCCGGACAGGTATCCGGCCTCCCGCAGCCTTGTGATGTGCCCCTCCGTGACGGAGGAGGCCATCCACCTGCCTCCCGCTCCTGACATGGTTGGAGAAGGTTGAGGTGGGATGTGCGGACTTGAGCGTTGGAGCTCGAGTGCGCGGAAATGAAGGAGCAAAGGAGGAAGAAGGCGTAGGTGAAAAGGTGGATCCTTATCCCCTTATATGGACGGACGGAGCTACGCTGGCCCCCACCAGCCTGGTAAAATTCGCTTATCTCCCAAGTGCCGTAATCAATGGCGCGGATGGGTTACCCACGTCCGTATTGATGAGAATCCCGGAATAAGGGGCACGATCTATGCTTTGGTAAGACGTGCTAAGGAAATCGCCGCTAAACGCCGCTTAAGGTGGAACGGTAAAAACGATTCATAGAAAGGCCTCGACGTAGTGTGATGTCACGCCGCTGAATACGCCGCCAGATCAGCAAAAGTTATTCTCTTTACGGTGGTATGTGGAACTTGTTTTGCAGAGCCGGACACTATCCTGGTGTTCAAAACCTTCTATGAAGTATTCGGAGGAGGAACCCACCTTGCAATGCCGAAGACAATATGCGTGCTGGACTCGTCGTCATTGAAGCCGGGTTCAGGGGCTACCGAGGGAGTCCTAGACTAGGGTGTCCGGATAGCCGGACTATCGCCACGGCCGGACTCCAAGACTATGAAGATACAAGATTGAAGACTTCGTCCCGTGTCCGGATGGGACTTTCCTTGGCGTGGAAGGCAAGCTTGGCGATACGGATATGTAGATCTCCTACCATTGTAACCGACTCTGTGTAACCCTAACCTATCCGTGTCTATATAAACCGGAGGGTTTTAGTCCGTAGGGACTAACAACAATCATACCATAGGATAGCTTCTAGGGTTTAGCCTCCTTGATCTCGTGGTAGATCTACTCTTGTACTACCCATATCATCAATATTAATCAAGCAGGAGTAGGGTATTACCTCCATCGAGAGGGCCCAACCTGGGTAAAAACATCGTGTCCCTTGTCTCCTGTTACCATCCGCCACACGCATAGTTCGGGACCCCTACCCGAGATCCGCCGGTTTTGACACCGGCAGAGTATCAAGAATCGAGCCGTGCCCGGAAGGAGATGAATGCGGTGATCATACACCCGGGCTGGCGGAATACCGTGAGGCTCGTCGAAGAGGTTGCGGTGCTGCTACAGGAGGTGATCCAGCAAGGGATGCTTGCTCGCCGCGGCCGCTGTTAGCTGAAGCTCCGCGCCACCGGAGAGGTGCCACCCACGCCCGACCGGACGCGCGACTTCGGCGCTTAGAAGGTCATCGTCACAAGGCCGATGTCCCGCAGGATGGGACCAAGGGTGCAAGAAGTCGACGCCGAGGATGAAGTTGAAGCATCCTGGCGATGCTCGCAAGCACGTGATGGTGAAGAGCTCGTCGCCGATAGTAATGGGCACGCTCGCGCATGCGCATTACATCGGAGGCGATCGTCGTTAGCCACCGTGACCGGCAGCTTCCGCCTGCCGGCCGGAGCGCTTAAGCGGCGCATGGTACCCTCACGCTGGAAGTTATGTGTGGAGCCCGTATCCAAGAGGGCTATCGACGCCGCCGTGAATCATCACCGGCAAGAGCATAGTCCGCCATCGCGATGCCAACAAGCACATGGAGCGAGACCATGAGCGCTGCCGCTGGTGCGGCCTCCGCCATCGGGGCGGCAACCGTCAAACCATCAGCAGGTGTGTCCTCCTCGACGAGTCGGCCGCTCCAAGTAGAAGAGGCACGGCAGACGTGACCCGGCTGTGTAGGGCTCATCGCAGTTATAGCAAAGCCCCTGGCGCCGACGCTCAAGTTGCTCGGCTGGAGAGAGCCGACGGAAGGGCCGCGTCGCGGCCGTGGTGGTAGTCGCAGGAGCGGCCGCCCCGCGCCGGTTCTGGGGCTGCTCGGGCGGTTGTCGACCTCCGCGAGCCGGGCCACCTGCTGCAAGGCTCTGCGTATGACAAATGAAAAGCGCTGGCATTGTACATGGCCGCTCGAGCTCCTGGGTCCCCGGAGCTCCACAACAACGCTGATGTGGTCCAGAAGACCGGGCGACGAATAGCTCGGCCAGCTGTTGCGCGCCACGCCTGGCGCGCTGCATGCCAGGGCCTCGAAGCTGTCGGCGAATTCCTGCACTATGGATGTGAAGGGAGGCGGCCGAGCTCGCCAGCCGGCTCCCGCGGATCGGGCGGCGGAAGCGAATGGGGCATAGCTCGCGAAGACGCCCTAAGGGGCATACCACCTCGCCCCTGCTCGAGGGCGTAGTACCACGCTCAGGCGGCACCCAAGGTGATACGAGGTGAGCCAGTGCGGTCCGGACGCGAAAGTGTGCGGTTCTAAGAACTGCTCGCATTGGTTGAGCCAGCTTGAGGGGTCCTCCGTCCCGCCATAGGTGGCGAAGTCCAGCTTGGCGGCGTAGCGGCATCCGGGTATGGCCGCACTGGTCGTATGGCTCGATGCCGCGGAGCAGCGAGGGGGGTGGCGCCCCGTTGAACGGCGGGTCGGCACGGCCCCCAGAAGGACCCGCAGAGCCGGACAAATCGCCGAACGGCAAAGTGGCGCCGACTTGTCCCCGCCGTAGTGTAGACGGGCAGCGGCTGCGACCGGACAGCCAGGCCGGAGCAGGACGATGACGATGGGAAGCACACCGCTGGATCGGGATGCCTTCCTGCGTGGTCGGCCCTGGCTCGGTGTTTCATGAAGGAGGAGCTTGCAGTAGTGGCTGCTACTGGATGGGGGCGGTGGGCGCGAGAGGCGCGGTGGGAGCTGGCGCCGGCCACGGCGGCCACTGCGGGGTGGCGATGGCAGCTGCAGTTGGGGCCGCAGCGGCCCAACAAGCGCCATGGAGACCCCGGGGTGCGCTGAGTACCACGGCAGGACCGGTTGCCCGGCGGCGGCGGTCGGCGCAGGAGCGGCGGCGCCCCGTAGGGGCTGGTCAGGTACAGCCTGATTCCTTGGACGACGGTGACAAGGTCGTTGAGGACCCCGTGACTTCCTCCGGAGTGTAGGAGGCGGCTGGTGGTGCGGTGGAGGGCGCCGACATCTGGGTAATGGCGGTGCTGGAAGATGCGACCAGCGGGGGGGACAGGGACGGCAGCGGCACGGTGAAGAGGGCCAGCGGCGCCGTGGTGCCGGTCGGCAGTTTTAGCGACGGGGTGGGCGGCGGCGAAGACATGACCGGAAGTGAGCTACCTGATACCAAGGTGTTCGGAGCTAGGGTTTTTCCCGGTCTAGGCCGTAGCTTGTAGGGGAAGGAGGGAGCGGGGCGCGGGTGAGCACGCGGACGCCGGTGGCTGGGCACCGTCATGCGCGTGGAGGAGGCGGCAGCGGTGAGAGGAGGCGGCTAGGGTTTAGGGTTCCGGCCCTTCCGGGAGCCGGGCAATAGAATTGTCTTATTGCTTAATTTGAAAAAGACTCTTACAGCTTGTTTATATAACCACGAAAATAAGATAACTTGTGGGCTAAGCCCTTAACTAAACCTGCCCGGTGGGCTTTTTACGGGTATAAGTTAGCCCGGTCATAATAGAGGGACTGTTCATGGACGGTTCGCAGAATCGTCCATCAACGGTTCGAGGAACTACAAGTACGTTTTTCTTTTGCAGCTACTTGGTGACGGTAATGATCATGATCCTAACACGTTATATATCTTTATATTGATCTTGGGTAATCATGGGTATGTTTTTTTTGTTTTTGACTGCGTTTCCCAACAAAGACGTTGCTGGAGAGATTTATCCATCGGCCTCAAGCTTCGCGATGGTGCCAGCAATGACGGTAGAACGTACTAGTATCTACTAACCCTCTCCACTGGCGGTTTCAACTCGAAACATCTCCCTTTACCAATTATGGTGGCAGGAGAGGAGAATGTGATGGAGACTAGAAGTGGATCTCGAAACGCCGGGGCTCACAATGGTTTCCTGGCGCTGGGGCAAGTGCTGAGAGCTTGGGTAAGATTGATTTATCGGTCCCCCTTTTTTATAGGACGGTAAAAGACCAGGGGTCTCACTTCGACTAGTCACAGTGGGAGTAACTTCGGTAGTAACATCGAGTTTAACTCAGCAAATTAACTTATGTGGCAATGAGTTAATGAAGAGAGATGTAGTACTAGTAACTTAGCTAGTTACTGTAACGTCACATGTTCCAATGCAATATGAGTCTATAACCTAATAAATGAAGCTTTGCATGTTACCACACTTATGTTATTACCCACTATTGAGGTAGTAACATAGTCTATGGATATGTATATGTTACTAGTGTATGTTACTCTCCATTGTGGCTAGTCTTCACCATATAGAATGGATCGCCTTTTCCAATACATCTGTAATCTATGCGCCGTAAGGATCGAGACGTGCGCGGATGACACTGCTACAAATTCAGTATAATGATCTTTTTTTTCATGATAATACGTGTCTCATTTATATAGAATAAAGATCAAATACAAGCAAGTAAGCACCGGCCATACATGATTGAAAAGATAAGAAAATCCTATGTAAAATACCAGTGCATGTCCTTCCTTCGACACCACCTAAGCGGCCACCAAAGGGTAAAAAGACAAATCACCTCTTCATCCAAGCTCGACGCTGCTCCATCGCTGATCAACGGCTTTACGGACCTTCAAAGTAGTTTGTCAGAAGCAAAATAGCGCCGTTGAAAGAATCAGATCGGGGCAACATATGTCCCCGGACACGCCTTCGAACTCAAAACTGACACCCCCGCATGACGACGACGACGACGTCGGAGGAGGAAACCAGAACTGTCAGCCATCGACCACAGACCCAACACAAGATACTCCATCTTCCAGCTGTCACTTGCGTAGACAACCGCCACGTGTGCTCCTGAACAAAATATCCCTGCTCCACCATGACGTAGGAGACAAGGCCACAGTAACGGGGACAGAGCAGAAGGAGAGACACACATGATAAAGTCGCCGCCGCCGTTTCGCCAACACCATCCATGAACCCTAACGCTGCTGATCTGAGGGATCGATAGAGACATGATGTTGTCAACTCCAAGACGTGAAGGGCACCGCCAGTATGGGAGTGGAGTTGAGGCAGATTTATTCATCCGCACGCCGCCCCACCACCCCAACGGCGCACTACCACCTAGAAATCCAGAACCTAACTACAGAGCGGCGAACGGGTCCCCCCTCCCTCCTGCCGCCGGAGCAGCAGCCGAAGGGAGAGGGGGCCAGCGCCCCGACCGGTGAAGATTGAAGGAAAGAGATTTGCCTCCCTAGTCGCCTGGTGGTGGCGGCGGCAAGGGTAGGAAAACGATGTGGAACGATCTCTTTGTTGACAAAACATGCCAATAGAAACGGCGTTGGGCCATTGTTATACTTATAATGATGTCTGCGGACAAGACGGTTCAATACTGCCACATGAGAGGATGCTTTGGTTCTTGGCCGAAAAAACTTTCATGGTTTGACCTGGTCAAGTCTCTCATGGCCAGCCTTCACGGCTAAGTTAAAAGGATACATCGGCCTTGCTGTTAACAAGGTGCGTCAAGAAGGATGCCTTGTTAAAAGATATCTCCTCTTATTTAACGCATGGACGCAATAGGGGAAGACAAAGAAGACCTCGGAGCCGAGCATGACCTCGAAATCGGAAGCCGACGTGGAGGATGGAACTCGCCTACGAAGTAGAAGACTCAAACTTGTAAGGTTATCCTGAAGAAGGTGCTCTAGGTCTTCGGCTTGAAGACTAGTTCAGGGGCTACTGTTGATGTCCTGAATTAGGGGGTGCTTGTCATGTCGGCCCGCCGGTTATAGGCTGGGCCAAGGACCGACCAAGACTAATGAATGGGCCATGCTGGTCCTGGCCCTCAACGTAATTAAGATGAAGATCTTCTGAAGGCTTGGCATACACTTAAAGTATATTTAAATGACCGGCGTGCTTATCCTTAGATTGTAGATTGTAACCGACCACCTAGGTACCCTTGGCATCTATATAAGCTGTGGAGTTTAGTCTATAGATGAACGATGGCAAGGTTTAGAGCTTAGGGCATCTTCATACGATCTCGGAGTAGATCATACTATACTCTGTACCTCAACAGAATCAATATACCAGAAGCAGGACGTAGGGTTTTACCTCATCAAGATGGCATGAACCTGGGTATACATCGGGTCCCTACTTTCTCTTGTAACCATCTAGCTCAAATCACCAAGCTTGGGACCCCCTACCCAAGATCTATCGGTTTTAGCACAACTGCTGGGCCGCACGAGTTGACTGAGGCAGATAGCCAATCCCGAAGGCATGCTGCTGGTCTGGCGACGTCGACATGGGGTCCTCCATGTGAGGGAATGAGACGGCCATCACAGGGGTTCAGCAGGCAAGCTGCTCTCCTCGTCGCTGCCTAGACTGCCCCTTTCCGGTGATAGCCCCCGGTTGCTGACCACGCCGCAGGAGCACCTTGGCAGCGGCGATCGGGTAGCACGGCGCGGTGACTACCTGCATCTTGCGAGGGCATGGGTGTGGGTCTGATATATTTTTGTTTTATATCTAGGGCTGTGTTTGTCAATTCTTTGCCAAGTTAGCACCTTACAATCAGACCACACCTGTCAGAAACACGATTAAATGGGTAAAGTGAGCGATCGGTGCTTTCTGCAAAAGTTTAGTGGGAATGCGGTGATTTTCGCAAGAGATTAACGACTTGGTGGTTTTCTACAAACCTAGCCATAATGTGGTCGTTTTTTGCAATCAAATCCATATTAATATAAAAATGACACCGTATAGGCTTTTCCTATTGTTTTTGCTAAAAGAAAGAGGTGCTAAACTTGAAAAGGGGACGAGGAAAATGCATATCATCACCTACGTGTTATGTAAAGTCAATGCAAAATAGTACTGATCCAACATCTTCCAGCCATGAACACCATATCCTCATTTATGTCCGTCCACATATATAATGCCCCATCTTCACTCAAGATATAAATGGAGGAAAAAAGATAAGGTAGTTCCCCAAAGACAATAGATGAACAATAAAAAGAAAAAGGTATCAGGGAATAAGAGACACCAGGAAAAGATACGCCAAGGTATATTAGAGCATGCTCACTGCCTACTTCCTGGCCTATGAATTCGTAGACCTCTTCAGGCCCCGAAGCTATAGCGGGAGTAAATCCATGCCTCACATAGCCTCACATAGCATGGATAATACTTGTGGATGAGACGAACACGGTAGAAGGAACAACGGTGGATTAGTAGGCAACCCCATCGGAAAGTTGTAATCTAGCTCGAGCTCCATGAACAGTTAAAAAAGTAAACAAAATTTGCAGGCACCTACAAATTTTGGTCATAGTCAATGCCACAAAGTTTCAGAATATTTTTGACTAATTGTTTTGATTTTACTGTTCATGAGGTACCATGGAGTTCAAGCTATGAAAGACCACATTCGTCACACAAGCACCTGAAATTTCTGCCTAAACGCCTAGGAGGTATAGTGATAAATTGTTAAAGCATGTATATGTGACCCATGATGAATCAAGCAGGTTGAGCTTTGGTACTAAATGCAGATATTTTTCTATATAAACTTGATCAAAGTTAGCAAAATTGACTTTTTAAATATCTACATGCATTATACCGAAACAATTAGAGTATGTCTGTTTTTTTAAACCTTGCATTATGCATCGATCTACTCAGGTTCTTAATTCTCGGCCTGCAACTGCCGGGTTTTCTTCAGTTCCCAGAAGATGACAAGTAATCTCCAGGCAGAAAGAATATTATAAGGTATGAGGTAGGTAGCGAAAACATCTGTCACGCAAAGAAATGACGCTCCTGCATCACTGACATAGGATGGTGGCACTATGCCTAGTTGTTTCCCAAAAGAAAACAAAAAACTAGTGCTTGCGAGCTATAGGAACATGCCGTGCATCTGCTGGCATAACGATCCTTGGCACGGTACGGCAATGTCGCCGTCGAACATGAATTCAATTAATTGATCGCCATTTGGCACAGGAGAGACGGCCATGTGTATATGGCAACGATAATTAGACACGGCATTTTGGTTGATGAATTTTCATGATGATCGGTAGCTAACAAGGGCCAAACGTTGATCAGTAGCTAGCTCAAATGCTTCTACATAATTAAAAAAAAATGGAGTAGCACTTGAGCCATCTATTGCGTGACATGCAGGCAGGTTGGTTGGCACAGGTCGATGCCCTTTGCGTCACCACAGGTTTGATGCAAACCGCAGGTAGGTTCCTCACTATTTTTCTTTGTGTCGAACGGACTTGATCATCGGGGTTACAATAAATAAATAACCTGATCAGGAGAGATGGCCCTGTGTGCAATTTCTATGTACAGTACATGGCAATGATCATTAGACACGGCATTTTGGTCGATGAATTCGCATGATTGTCTCAGCGGCGCTAGCGGGGGCCAACGTTGATCAGTAGCTAGCTCGGATGCTTCTAATTAATAAAAAACTGTAGTAGTACTTTTTTTGTTTGCTTTTTTTTCATATTTTTATCAAGTCGTCGTTTATAGCGTGACATGCAGGCAGGTTGGCTGGCGCACACACACACCACAGATCAATGACCTGTGCTAGAGCGCTGCTACACACACCACAAAATATGAACAATTTTCTAACGATGCAGCACATCAAGTTGTCCATGTGTAGAGCAAAACTGGATAGCACAATTCAATCTTCCATCGTCCAAAGTTCGGCCGGGTAACTATCGTCCGCACAGTATTTTTGGTGTGCATATGTTCCTCACTATTTTTCTTTGTGTCGATCGGACTTGACCATAGGGGTTAGAATAAATAAATAACCGACCTGGTAAGATGCATGGGTAGTAAAATGTGCGCGCTCATACAACTCGGTTCAGAGTGGCATTTCCTTCTAGAGCACACTCGAAGATATACAGTTTAAGTTCATTATATTCTTCCGTCCCATAATATAAGAGTAATTTTTACATTAATGTAGTGTAAAAGCGCCTTAAATTATGGACGGAGGGACTAGTTTGGTCATATGAAACTATTAGTGTATTTTCCTATATTTTGTGTAAAGTTGTTAAAACATTTTCTTTATTCACAGGTAATTATTATTTTATAATCTGGATATATGTGGCATCATTCGTGATAAACTTTGGGTTTTTATATGCTATATCTCAAATTTTGATACGAACTTCATATTCACTTGTTATATGTTTTGCCATTGCCAAATTATTATCTTAAACCACTCCAAAATAAATAAATAAAGACATGACATCAATGCAAATTAGTACTGACCCAACAACTTCTAGCTGTGAACACTCAGACTGGCCGCGTCGTGTGCATATATACCACTTCATCTTCTCTCAAGATTTCCTAGTTAGAACACCTTCACATTCAAAGATGTGTGGCAGATAGAGAAAAAAGCGGAGGTATTCCTGAACATAAGAAGGTTAAATAAGCATCAGGGAATGAGAGACATTAGGAACCAAAGAACCGTTAGTCAGTAGACCATGCATCAACTTATGTAATTTTTAACTACTAGAAAGTTCCGCAACCCCATTAGGTCTTGTGTAGGCACATGTATAATTAGGGTAATACCTTGAGTGTAGAAATGGAGGCCTCGAACTCTCGTTTATGCATGCTCTCCACACAAGATAGAACACATTGTATATTCTTGACCAGTCAATCGCAGATTATGTGTCTACTCAAGTATTGATTGATCTCCTATACCGCTAGGGTATAGCATGTTTTTCTTCTCACCATGCATGCATACTCCATCTCAAATTATTGGTTATTGTAGAAACTCATGTACCACGCAATCAAAAGGTATGCCATTTTTGAAGGAAAGTATATGGTTTTAGACATTCAGACTGCTACTATTATTTTTGTTGGACGTCTATTTCATAAGTAAATTGTTGCTATGATGGTTTAAAAAAATGAGATCCATGGGCTAAAATATATGGTTTTAGACATTCAGACTGCTACTATTATTTTTGTTGGACGTCTATTTCATAAGTAAATTGTTGCTATGATGGTTTAAAAAAATGAGATCCATGGGCACTAGCACCCAGGACTTAGTTTTATAGAAGAGGCCCACCCGGGTGAGGAACCAGAAATTCAACCCCGACAGGATTCGATCCCTGGTCAGCAGGGAGCGCCACTGCCCACCCTTGCCACTAGGCTACAGTCTAGTTGCTATAGTGGTTTAAGCAGGCCCTTGTGGATGTAGTGTTCTAATCACAATCCTACAAATTGTTAAACATTATATTTGGTACAAGGCTTTAGCAAGGACACATCACTTTGACGGGGAATGCACTTACTCCTAACTAAAAATATGGGGAAATGAAAAAACAGAAAATGTGTATCGAGTGTCCTTTTCACAATACTCTAAATGTCAGGTTTCCATTTTTGTTTTTCATACCTAAACTATTATAAAACGGTGCTTTAAAACCGGTTTGTATGGGCCTTTTGTGCGGGTTTTGGCCCCGGCACTAATGTGTGGGCACTAAAGCCCCCCCCCCCCCCCCCCTTTTAGTACCGGTTCGGCACGAACCGGCGCTAAAGTGCCACCACGTGGCGTGAGCTCACGCCCTGGTATGGGGGACCTTTAGTACCGGTTGGTAACATGTTTTTTTTTGAATTTTTTTTTTGAAAATTTTGGAAAAAATTTTTGATTTTTTTCGATTTTTAATTTTTCTGAATTATTTGATAATTTAGTCTCTAATCACCTCTCTTAACTGCTCAAGTGTGGATCACTCATTCCAAATCATCTAACTTCCCAACCGGGTCACCCATCCCTCTCACTACTCCAGCCCGAGCACGCTTAACTTTCAGGTTCTATTCTCCTTCGTTTTCAAGTCTGCACTTGTTGTTTTCCTGACAATAGTAAGATGTTAATCCTATTAACCCTCGTGAGTTTAGCTTGAGCATGAAGTCACACATTTCACCGCTTGAGTTTGAAACTATTATTCTGAAAAACAATAATTATTTAGTAACGCTAATATTTCTTGAATAAGTTTGACCATAGTTTGACCATAGTTTGACCATATTTGACCAAAATTCAAAAAATTGAAATAATTATTTAGTAAAACTAATATTCTTGAATAATTATGTAGTAACATTAATACTTCTTGAATAAGTAGTTTGACCAGATTTAACCAATTTTTTTAGAAAAACTGAAATTTGACCATATCTTTTTTTCCTTTTGGAATTTGAGGATTCTAAAAAATTCCAAACAGGCCGTAGTTGAATTTTTCGTGCTGAAGTATTATACGTTTGAGGATTTTCGTGCCGAAAATTTGAGGATTTTCGTGCTGAATTTTTTGATATATTATACGTTTTTTTTTCTGACATCGTACGCAAAAGTTATAGCCGTTTTACATTTTCCCTACACTTTTTGCAAAACATGTCCAAGTTTAAGTTTTCAAATTTTCCTAACTAGTAGATGTAGTAATATAACTACCTCTCGAAAGATTTTATTTTCTGAAGTTTTTATCATTTTCTTTTGATTTTTTTAAAACTGAAATGGCGATACGGGGGTAGAGTTTGAAAATTGCCCTATAGTGCCGGGTTTGTGTCTTCAACCGACTATAGGTTAAGACTCAGAGTGCCGTTGGTGACGCAAACCGGTACTAATGGTTAGACCTTTAGTACCTGTTTGTGTCACAAACCGTCACTAAAGGGTCTCGTGGGGCCCTGGCCCGACGCCACCTGTCACCACCTTTAGTACCGGTTCGTGCCACGAACCGGTACTAAAGGTTCATTACGAACCAGCACTAATGCATAGCCATTCGAACCGGCACTATTGATCACATTAGTGCCGGTTTTTTTATAAACCGGCACTAATGTGCTTCACGTTTGACCCTTTTTCTACTAGTGCTATCATCTGATATATTGGCCATTTCTTTAATTGATATTTTGATTCATATCCGATCTCTCGATGACACCGATTATGCATCACAATTTCATCAAATTCTGAAACTACTGCCTGATTTCAGAAGTGATGCATATTGAATGTAATGTCTTGGCTAAATGAAAGATAATATGATGGGACATTAATTCAAGCATGTACGAACAACACAACGCCACAATCTAAACATGATAAGCCAATAAGTTTTTACCAAATAAGTGATTTTTATTTTGGTTGGTAAATCACGGGCAAGATATTATAAACATTCATTTAGGCACTCACATTAATATAGGAAGGTAATCACGGAGTAACGTATCACAATATTTGTATCCGTTGCAACACACGTGCAATTATCTAGTCTTCACCAAAAAAAACCAGCCCAACAACCGCAGTGCATGTGCCACTATCTTTACTTGGCGCCGCCTCATGGTGACTGAACAATATTGTGTCGAACTCGAAAGAAGAAGGACGATGAAGGAACACCTCATCTAGACCTTTAAAAAATGGCAGGACCTAAAATTAATACCAAGCTGTACTGATACAACAACTCCTCACATGAACACCTGCTCCTTCCTCGTGTCTCCATATATACCTCCCCATTTTCACTCAAGCAGCAGCATCGACTTCCACTAGCTGGAACACTGCCGTCACATTTAAATATGTGGAGAATGAAGAAAAAAGACGAGCTATTTCTGAGAGAAAATAGATGATCATCAAAAGAATGTGAAAATATACGAGGGAATAAGAGACGCCGAAGAACTGGGTCGGTGCTATGTAAACCATGCATCCAGTTCTATTGTATCATGCTCAATGGACTGCCTTTACCTGCTACTTGTGCCACCCTGACAGCAGAACCATACTCTGAACAGGCTAGTACATCTGGAGATGATGGGTATTGTGGCTGGGCTGAGAACATTATAATCTACTAGGCGGGGTCCTGGACACAACCTTGCACTGAGTGAGGTGACATCATGGAGCTGTTACTGTTGAGCATTTCTGTCGAGTAGGAGGCTCTCGTGTGCAGGAGTGTGAGTACTTATTAAAGAGTAATATATGTGGTCATGTGAAGTGTGGACCGTGCATGCAAGCCTTAGAAATTAATCTCACTCATGCTTCCCACAAGAAGCTGATACACGGTATCCATATGCCCGGCCGGCCGGTCCCAGATATCGATCCTTGTTGTACTAGTACAATAGTACAATATATGTGTTCCTTTTGCTGACATATATGCATCCATCGATCATCTCACATTCTTATTTCTGGCCTGCATGGATATGATGTGCAAATGCCGGGTTTTCTTGAATTTTGGTAGACGGTAGACAACAAAAATTTCTTGGTAGAAAGATCATTATAAAATGAATAGATGAAATAGATGGCGGCAATTTTTGTTGCGCAGATAGATGACGCTCCTGCATCCACTGATATATTATGGTCGCACGATAGATATTAATAAAAAAGTACTGATCTTTAAAAGAGAAAAAAGGAGGAGCTAGCTGGTGCTTGGTAATCCTAGCTTGACACGGTACCGCAATGTCGCCGTCGGAACATGGACACACAACATTCAATTATTATTAGCTGTGTATGATGCAATTAATCTACAACCATTTGGCACAAGGAAGGCCATGTTAGTATTCAATTTGTAGGACACCATGTTATTTCTTATGCATAGTAGTAATTAGCCACGGTGTTTTGATTGATCAGCTCACATGATGATCTCAGCGGCGCAGCTAGCTCCACGCTTAACTGTTGGCTTTGAGTAACATCAACACGGAGAGGCTAGGGTAGATATTGACCCTGTATGACAATCCAGTACGTACGTATGACCAAGTTGGCACTTAGCTAGCTCGTCCAGGATGGCACTCGCCATCGTTTAATACTTACGTGCCTGCAGGGAGGAGATGCAACTAGTTGATTTATCAACTACTGCCGGCCTACATGCTGCAGCTGTGAGACGGGCCGCGAGGCCACTTAGATAAGTGACGGTGCAGTAGTTTTGTCGCTCATTCTTTCTAAGAACCTAAGGCCATGTTAAATTCATAATATATAGAAATATAAAAGTTTTAGAAAATGGGATCGGCATGTAGTATCTCAAATTCAATAGGAAAAGCAATGTTGTCTGATTCAATGGATGGGATTCTGCCCATTAGATGCAAGCTGATGTAATTTTCCTTTGAAATGTGAAGGATAGGAACAATCATGTATATGAATATGAATCTATTGCAGAAAAACAAAGGGCTCTAAAGGAAAATTTTCTTCTGGAATACTATCATTCGGAATTCATAGAAAAATTCTAAGAACTCTTCGGTTCAAAAGAAAAGTGAAGTCAAAACGTAGGAATAGGAAATTTTCCTACGCTGTTACTATGCATGACTTTGTTCAAAACAATGGGGCAAAGGAGAAATATTGAGAAAATTTTCCTTCGATCCATGTTTCCAAGGAAAAACATAGAAACTCTAACATCACTAGGACCTTCTCTTCAATTCAATGCACAAAGAACGATACTAAGATCCTTAGTGGCACAATAACATTCTAACCATATATTTTCTCCGGAGAGACAAACTACATGATGGTTGGAAGTGTAGATTCCATTCTAATTAAATGGTGTTAATTAAATCTTAAAATTCCCCCTAATCTATGCTTGTACATGATTTATTATGTTATTGAAAAGTGGCTTCTCCAATAATCCTGTCGGAAAATATGAGGAGAAACATTTTTTGTATGTTGCTAAAACTCCTTAAAATCTAGTGAAAAGATAAGTAAAATATGATGCAACACATGATGGTTATATTCTCTTTTAAGTCAATACAAGAAAACCCACAGAGTTCACAGGGAAAAGGTCATTTTTGAAAACAAACTTAGAAGTGTTGATTATTGCTTCCAAACTTTCAGGGTGCATTTCTCCACGATCAGAAGCGAGCAAAACCTAGTTTTAAAGGACGGTTACATACTTTGCTAGACGTATTGTTATTCTCAGGATGAAGGATGGACAAAATATATATCACCCAGATCTTTCCAGAATTTGAGGACATCATGACAATAGTACTGAATCAACAACCATCAACCATAAATACCCCGGCGTTTGTTGTGTGTCCATATATACCGCCCCATCTTCACTCGAGATGTGGCGTCGAGTTACTACTTGGAACAATCTTCAATCACACTCAAATATGTGGCATGTGAAGGAAAACACAGGAGCTAGTCCGGGAGAGACAGTAGACGAAACATTAAAAGTACGTGAAAAAGGTATAAGGGAATAAGAGACACCAGGAAAAGAGGAGCTGCCCTGCCTACGTGGACCATCCGTCAAGTTCTATTTGAGCAAGAGCATGCACACTGCACTTTCCCAAGCTTCTATATGCACGCAAGTTGGACCTGATGATGTCGTGAGAGCATATCCATACCCAGCGCGGCATAGGTAATGCTTGTGGAGGCGTACCCAGCCGCCGCCCCCAACGTAGCCAGCCGCCGCCTCCCCAAAACTAAGGTTCTTTGCCTCCCACCAGCGCCTGCGCTGTCCGTCTCTGCCTCCGATGGCCTTAGGGCCATGGAGGCGGAGTGAATCTCGATCCTTGCCGTGGAGGGCTCCGCTTTCATATCTTTTTCGAGCTTTGTTAGGGTTTGTGTCCTGCTCAGGAAGGCGAGGCGCGACTTTCTGAAGATGGAATAAAGGTCTCCCAGTCTAGTCCCCGCTTCCGTGATGTGTGTAGCATCATCGGTTGGCGGTGAAGGTGTGTCTCCGGCGGATCTATCTTTGGTGGATTTGCTCGGATCTGTTCATTGTTCATGTGTCTTCAGGTTGGATCCTTTTGATCTACACTCTTCATCTGCGGCGGTTGCTGTTCTGGTGCGTTGGTTCCATGGGGCCTTAGCACGACGACTTCCCGACTGTCTACTACAACAATGTTTGTCCGACCCTGTCGAGGAAGGGGCGATGACAGCGGCGCGCCTTTGGCTCGCTTTAGTGCTTGTAGTCGTCGCTAGGTGGTCTACGGTTCTGGATGTAATTTTTATTATTTCTAGTGTCCGTTGTACTATCATGATTGAAGATGAATAGATTGAAAGTTTTTCCGCAAAAAAAATGCTTGTGGAGGCGACGAGTGTTACATGGTAAGCCTTAAAAGTATCACTCATGCTGCCCGCGAGAAGCTGGTACACTGTATCCATATGCCCGGCCGGCCTGTCCCGGATATCGATCCTTGTTATACTAGAACAATAGAATATGTATCCATCGATCAACTGACATTTTTAATTCTGGCCTTCCTCGATATGATGTGGAACTGCCGGGTTTTCTTCAATTACCTGTAGATGATAAGTAATTTCCTGCTAGAAAGATCATTATAAAAGTTAATGGATGAAGTAGTTGGCGGCAATTTTTTAGGCAATGATAAATCCTGAACGTTCGGATTTTAAGCATGGCAACCCGAACGTTTTTTATGGCAATTTTAGTACATGTGAGGTTGGCAAACATTATAATTTTTTGATAAAAAAACAAACTGGGACAAAGTTGTCATGTCTTAACAACTAAAGTTGCCATCTCGCATCAACTAAATTTGTCATGTAAAAATGTTCTGGATGAAATGCTTAAAATCCGAACGTTCAGATTTTATCGGGGTCCATTTTTTAACACGCAAACAAATGACGCTCTTACATCCACTCATATATATGATGGTTGCACGCTAGATATGTTAATTAAAAATTAGTGATGTTTGCAAAAATAAAGATAATAAAGAGAGCTAGCTGGTGCTTAGCATGTTTATCTGCTGGCATGGCTATCGTAGCTTCACACGGAACCGCAATGTCGACGTCGGAACATGCACACACACCATTACATTATTAGCTGTGTGCACCATGTTACTAGTATTTCTTTATTTGTAGAAATTGACCGGTTCACATGATTAGACACGGCATTTTCATTGATCAGTTCACATGATGATCTCAGCCGCGCCGTGGGCCACACACGCTTAATTATTGGCTTTGGTGAAGATCGACACGGAGAGGCTGGGTATAGGTTGACCATGTATGACAATCCGGTACGTACGTACGACCGAGTTGGCGGTTGGGTAGCTAGCTCCACCTGGATGACACTCACCATCATTTATGAGTAATCCTACACGCACGGACGTGTTGTTACGGAATCAACGGGCTGCAATAACATGGCAACTTTTTATTGGAGATTAGAAGTGAGACGGGCCCACCCCCATGAAAATCAGAAGTGAAGATTAATTAGGGTTGAGATGCATGTATTCCTCCGTCCGTCTAAGATTATTGATCGCTTATTATGCCGTGCCTACAGGGAGGAGATGCAACTAGTTGACCGATCTTTCAAAACAGCATAAAACCTTCTCCGTTTCGTAGTTTAGAAATATAAAATGGGATAACATGTATCTCAAATTCTATAGAAAAAGAGATGTTATGTGGTCTAATCGATATGATTTTTTCCCTATTAGCTCCATGCTAATGTGTTTTTCTTTGAATTGTGAAGGGTACGGATCAATCAAGTATATGAATATGAATCCATTCCTTGAAAAATAAGGGCCCTCAAGGAAATTTTCCTACTGCAATACGATCCTACGGGATTAATAGAAAATTCTTTTCAAGGCTCCTTTGCTTCAAAGAAATAATGGAAGAAAAACATAGGAATAGGTAATTTTCGTATGGTATTACTATTCATGCCTCTAGTTCAAAGGAATGGGCAAAGAAAGAAAAATGAGAATTTTTCCTTCGATCTAAATTTCAAAGGAAAAAGTAGGAAATTTAAGATCCACTATGAAATCTTTTTTACTATTATAAGTGTAGGGTAATCTCCCACAACCCTTTAGTCAAATATTATACCCACGCCTATTTAAATCCGCTCCCACCAGGAGTTGAACTCAGTACCTGATGCGCTACTAAGGCCCACTAGTGTTTTCTATGTGTGACGGGCGGTACTAAGATTCTTAGTGGCACACTAACATTCTAATTACTACTAAAATGCACGTGAGTTGCCACGTGCCTATGAAAAAAAGATGGTACTCATTGGTACTACCGCTTGGGCCACATCTTAGGAGGGGCAATGGGCTTGGAGGGGGGCGGGGGAGGCTTGGCCAGATTTTATTGATTATCTAAATAATTTACTGAGAAATAGTATGAAGAAATCCCATGGGCTGGGGGGCGACGACCTAGGTTGGTCTCCACTAAGCTCTGCCACTGCTACTCACTGAGCTAAATAACTGAGAACAAGGTCGACTAAGCTAACACACATTTTTTGACAATCATCTAAAACACGTCTTACTATCAAACACAATAATCTTAGAGCACCTATGGCTGGTCCCCTCAAATCCTACTCAAACATCTGCAGACACGCCCGATCGGTCACCGCACAGGAGAGAGAAGAAAAAGGTGACCCACCCAGACCCCTCATATCATGCTTACAAGTCGGGTTGCTCACAAACACTCATATTGACACCAAATATGGGGAGGATATGACGGCTCGTAGACGCACTCGGTCAATCCGCCACCTAGGACACAACCCGCCCTAGACCACGATTTCTTCTATTCTTTCTATATCTTCATCTCCACCAATCACATGCAAGTCACGAGATATATGAGAAAAATGAGAAGTATGGTTGCATGCACGAACAAATAGGGTCTCAAAACAGACACTGACCGGCCGTGACTGTTGACATTTAGGGGGGCAAATTTGCTAAATCCAACTATAGATGCTCTTATTGACAACTCAAATAAAAAAATAGTTGAAATGGGTTATGTTTTATTCATTCATTTCGGCATGATCCGAGTTCAAAACATCACGAATACAATCCGACAGGTACCAACCCCAAGTTTTACATAACTTATTCGCACAACCCTCATTTGCTAGCCAATGAGAAGCTCCATTAGTCAAGTATCTCACCCGTGCCACCCTGAACTCTTCCCTTCGTCGCATGCAATCCTTTACCTCCTCAACAATAGGCCATAGATTGATCTATCAATTTCTGAGCTTCTTGACTTAGTCGCCACTGGTTTTTTAGTCTGTCTCCAAGTTAAGCTTTGCCATGTCCAAGCAAAGAGCGGCGGCGGCACAACGGGTCGCAATGCATGTAAATAAATCAAACAAATGATTATGTCCGTCTTCAGGTTGATGTTGGTCTTCCAATGGAGCAGCAGGCACACTATCTTCCACTCCCCTCCCCTCTCATGGGTCATGATGCGTGGCACCATGCGGCCGTTCAAGTCAATGTAATCTATGTCCATCCCTTTCATAGAGACGCCCCACAACATAGATATAAATCACTACCAAGCATAGAATGTACTTTTCATCAGATAACCTACAACGGCGATATAGTTTTCAGAAAATAAACATCGTACTGGAAAAATTATACTAAAAAGTTAAATGCACAAGATTCACATTATGCTTGGAAAGAGCCTTTCAATCATCTTTATGGAGCAGAAGATTTGTCGATCCCTGGATGTTTGCCGTAATGGAGCAGAAGATTTGTGCTCACCTGAAGGCCGATGGAGGGGATGAATGGGAATGACAGATTCCAGAACTGGAGCGTGGCAGGTCCAAAACTCAAGGGGCCAACACGGGCGATGCAGCTGTTGTTGACACCTCGCCCCCCAGTTGTGCTCACGGTCTCCGGTGCCAGCCCCAAGATTGACATCTTGCCCTCGTTGCAGTCACTGTCACTTGTACGATACCCCGTCCTTGGCTGCTGTAGAATTTAATAAATTACATATAATTTGAATCAGTAGATACAAAGAAATCCAGATGGAACTGCCCGTATAAGATCTTTTTACCTATAGTCAGGGTTATCAACTTTCCATGCATAACATGATAAAACAAATATAATGTAATCATGCATAAGTATAGAAAAGCCCACATTTTCATTCCTTCACATTCACATTTACATTTGCTATGCTAGTCCACCGAATCAGACGTATCAACATAATAAAAGATATCAACAAAAGTAGAATGCATATCCCATATTAAAATTCTAGGAACAGTTGGTTAAAGTATCTCCTTAAGAGTGAAAAGTAATGATATTTTGTGTAGCAACGATAGGAACCATTTGAGTAAATATATTTTTATCCCGCTGAAAGGATTGCGTTAAGAATTGTAAAGAGTATTAAGAGAAATTAGAGACCTTGTAGTGTACATTGAAGAGCACCATGTCGAAGTTATGGCAAATATAATCAAATGATGACGTGAACATAAAAATGGCACATGATTTCTACAACTGATCTAATGAGCTAAAATATATATTTGAGAGATCTTTTTTGGATCAGTGATTTTTCCAAGACATAAATGGAAGCTTTGTATAATATATTAGAACATTTAAATAATAACAATATCATGGTCAAAGGAATAACAACCAACCATTCATGAGCTACAGGCTCTGGAAAACTTGCTGCCAACTTAAGCACAAGATTTTCTTCTGGATGCTCGTACACAACAGGCTAAACACCAGAGCCATGCTTCATAGGAAGAATTTTTCTTGCCTGGCTATACTTGTGTGCTTTGTGGTCTGCAGGTCTTAGAAACCAGAGATCATTTGTTCTTCCATTGCCCTTTTTCCAGAATCTGTTGGACATACTTAGCAGCCAACTGTGCTCCCACCTACCAAGGCATTCAACAGGAGATCAATAACCTAAAGGAGATGCTGGATCTCCCTTCTCCCTAGAGATTATCATCCTTGCTGCTTGGGCAATCTGGATCACAAGAAATGAATTCATATTCAGCAAAATAACACCCAGCCTTTATAGATGTCGAAAGACTTTCTAAGAAGAACTGAAATGGCTAGTCCACAGAGCAACCAGAGAAGAATATGCAAACTTGGAGCAATGGGCACATGACTTCAAATAAAGGCACCTTGAGCATGCCACTCTGGAATTGATAGAGTAGGAGATACAACGGATGATCTGCACGATCCTCACTAAGAAACTACCTGCCTACATGGCTGGAGCACTCTTCTCATACGTATCTTTTGTGTATGATGTACTTTTGTAGATATTTTTTATTTTTCTTTCCTTTTCTTTTGGGTTATTTTCTCAGGACTTTGATCCTGATGCTGTATAGTTTCTTTTCTTTTTTAATCTGTACAGAACCTTTGTATATTTTTTAAAAAATTCATAAAAATACGCAGCAGAGTCCTGCTGTTTCCCTCAAAAAAAATATTGACAGAGGAAAGCGACTGTCATGAGCTGCAGTCTTCCTCATATCTCCACCCAAATAGATATTTCAACATAATTTAACCAATTTCTTTTATTTATATGTTTTCTCTGGATGGATTGTGAAAAAACAATAATACAACATGATGCACCGGCAATCCCTTTAAACACAACCATCATCTCCGTCACGGAGTCACCAGAGACCTCCTGTACCCTGCACTCGAATCCATTAATCCCCTACCTCTTCTCCGCTAGCGACGACCCATCTCTGCTACCGGTTCTTCTTCTTCCTCTCGTCGCTACTTTTTTTCCGTCCACAATCCGCCCACCTCTCCCTGCTGTCTAACCACCTGCCACCGCCACCCTATAGCCGACGAGTGTTGTCGAACGTACACTTCCCCATGCTTGAGTCACCACCTCCGCCGACGTTGACGCCGGTCATCCCTCTAAATCCCTTGACCATCTCCAGTGACCGCGACATCACACACCCCACACTCAAGTCTGGTTAACCCCTCGCCTCTCCTACACAGGTGACAACCTGTTGTTGCTACTATTCTCTTCCTCCCGCGGCCTATCTTTTTCTTCGTCCACTCTAATGACCCACCCACCTATACCTGCCCAACCACTTCCCACCACCATCCACGACCAGCAAGTGTTGTCACACACTACCTCATCGGCCCCTACCCGAGTCGGCACCTCTGTCACCGGCAAACCCTCTAAACCCTGCCATCATCTCTAGTGACTGAGACGTCCCGCACCGGTGCGCTCCTCGGAAGTACAACCTAAATGCAAATTTTTCTAGTTCAGGGAGCATTAGACAACACAATACCGAGTACTATAATAAAGGTTATGAATTCATGTCGGCAAGAAAGTGCTTGTATAATTAAAATTGGGCCGGTAATAGGCGCTAGCCCAAAGTTTTGGTCGGTCGCACCCTAGCCGCCTGATTGGCCCCTTCCGAGCCGTTGGATTCTTATCCCTCAGTTTGTCGCCTTCCTCTTCCTTCACTTCGCCTCCTCTTCTCATCCTCCTACCCGCCAGGCGCGCTTCCTCCCACTACTTGCCCGCTGCCGCTGTCCCCTGCGCGGCATGCCGAACCCACCTCCCATTGCAGTAGTCCATGTGCTTGTGAGGATGAACTGGATAGATACTCACGGGAGGTGGGGATAAGGTTTGTGTGGCGAGCGATGGGCAAGCGATCACGTGGGTCCATGTGCGTGCGTGTTTGTGTGACGAGGCGACCGACCCAGTTTTGGCCAGCTCGCGAATTACAAACAGTGTCCAATAAATTATCCTCCCTTTTGCAGGCTCTTGTACAATCAGCAGCACTGTTAGTCTGCATCCTCACAAACCGAAAAGCAGAAAGTACAAAATTAGTTATTAAGTCACCACTGAAATTGGTCCCAAAGACAAAGAGTATTATTTCCAATGAGAATTGGTGTAGTAAGTGGGCATCTTGCCACGACATACAAGCCATAGGACAGAGGCTGATTATTCAGTTTAACTAATTGGATAAGCTGATTATTCAGTTTAACTATATGCATCTACCACTAATTAATCAAAATGACAGAAGCAATATGTCTATAGCATGTCTAGAGCATGTGAAATACAACATCTTAATTGGTACACCAAATTTAGAGTTTTGATTCTGTCCATCTACTATGTTCTAGCAATAAAAAACATTGCAAAATCCCCATCATGGTTACAAAGGCTTAACATTGAGAAGGTCAGATAGTCTAACCTTGTTATAATCCATCCAGCACATAATTACAAGCAAACTAAATCCGTTGTCCATGAATGAGACAATAAAATAAATTTCAAATGTGTCTAGGATGGTAGGACCATGCATCAGGGGACAACTTACATCCTTGAACAAACAAAAGGGGAAAGTAACCAATAATTCAAATAAATTACTTTACTACAATAGAGAACCGTATGCATACCTCCAAAATCCGTTTCCTAGCAAGCTTAACGCGAATAACATTTGCAATTTCATATTCAATAACGCAAACAGGTTCTGGGCATTATGCAACAAAAAGAACTCCCATAGATGAGAACATGATGTGTGGACATTTAATTGAAACATTAGCGTATGCAGGCGTGAGTTATTCTTCTTCAGATCATGCAACTTCTGCATAATATGAGAGGCGGATTTATCAATATAGAAGTCCATGACCTGAAACAAATTAGAGGCAGGGTACACCTAATTTTAGTTTAATTTACGGCTTTATGCTCTTACCTATACACTTAATTTAAGCAAGCAAGCATTCAGACATGCCATTTGTTTCCAGAACAACACCATAACAATTCCCAAGAATGCAGTTTCTACTGTATTTCTTTTGCAAGATAATTCCTTCCAGGGTAAACCTGTGTTGCTAACATGTATTTCTGTAGAACAGTATTATCATCTAATTATTACAACCACAACGATGGCCGGGTTACAGAGCTCAAAAGAGAAAAAGGAGAAGTAAACCAGTTGATTTACCAAGCCGGCAGCGAAGCAGATGATAAGAGACTCGGAGAAGGAGCTACAGTGACAACGGTGTGGACGAGCTTGAGCAGGGTCAAGATCATATCTCTGTATCACCATATTAAAGTGTCATCAACACATACAACATGTACTGTATTCAGGAAGGAGAAAAGGGAGCATAAATCATGCTTATTTTTCATACATTAACTATTAACAAGTACTCCCTCCGTCCGAATACTTGTCATCAAAATGGATAGAAAGAGATGTATCTAGAACTAAAATATGTCTAAATACATCTCCTTTTATCTATTTTGATGACAAGTATTTCCGGACAGAGGGAGTACAACTTTGTATCACCATATATAAGTATAGGAAATCCCAACTGCAAAAAACTTAACCCCCAACCCAACGAGGCCAACCAGGGACGATCAGCACAGATTCAGACCAGATAATAAAATTGCAGATAGCCGAATTTTGACTCCATCAGTGTAGCGCCAAATTGCATTCCTATATTATTGCGAGTGTCGCGAGGAGGGACAAACAGCTCACTTGCACGACCCCCACGGCGAAAGCCTGGCGCTGCACCGAATCCTTGGCCAGCTCCAGCAGCCGCTTGTGCGCCAGCACGTCCTCTGCCCTTCTCATGTTGACATCCATCGTGTCCTTCTTTCCTCTCCCGTGTGCCAAGGTCGAAGAAGAACCCAACACCAAGGGAGAGAGGGCCGAGCAGCTGCGGGAGCGGCAACCTCCGCCTTCGCATCCTGCCTGCTCTCACCGGCAGCGGCACACCATATCAGCACCACGAAGGAGAGCCCCATGGAAGGACACAAAAGGATGAGGGGAATCACCTCGGCTCGCCCAGTCAGGCGATGGCATCATCGTCATGGCGACCCTTCGGATGAAGCAGCTATGCAAGCGGCAGCCTCCACTCCGCCCGGCATGGCAACACCGCGAGCTTGACACCCATCATGTTGATAAGACCATGATCTGAAACAAAAATAGAAGAGCACTACTGCTGAGAAAAAGCCATAACGGACAAATCTTCAGATGCTCATAATGCATCATTGAAATTATAACCTGGAGTTAACCAAAATCATGCATAACCAAAATTATATATGCACCCCAAAATCCAATTAACCATGTGAAATCACAGAGAAGCAAACCTAAATCCTAAACAAACTATTTTTGTTCATTTTTTAATTTTAATGTGACAGAATCTACCCTGTTCATGTTTTTTTGTAATCGGTATAATAGTTGCAACCATGATATCAATGAACAAAAAAATGGAAGGTTATGGCTTACTTAACGCTTATCAATTGATGTTGTCTGCGCCCCTGCCTTCTGAACCTGATGCTTCTAAACCTGGTACAACATGCCGCTCCTCATTAGATGGTGTCCCACCATTTTTCTGGACTTTGCCCAGACATTGGGGAAAAGTGTCAGCGCCTTCATCATTTAATCTGCCGGCAGAAGAGAACACAATGTGGTCTCAGCAAAATCTTGACATGCCAACATCTCCGGATCATAGAGGTGCAATTGTGTTAGAAATTCTAGGCTTCTTCATAATAGGAGGGTACCCAACAAGATCGGTGGGGAGCAGATTCATCCCAGTCTACCTGCATGCACACGAAGATACATTAAGTAGTAAAGTCAGAGAAGAATATGCAATAAAAGTGCAAGCGAAACAAAGCAAATACGTAATCAGTGGAGCCAGTTATTATAAAATAAAGAAGACAATAAGATCAACCCTTTTAGGCACTATCTCAAAATGAAGGAACTGGTGGAATAGACAACATGAAACACCTTACTTGATATGTCAGGACCAAAGGTGCAGTTATTTTAATTGACAGAGTTCAGAATTGGGCAACCATGACTGTGAAGAGCTAATGGCAGTATGGCACATACTTTGCTTTGCTTAAGCAAGCTTGAGATTTCTTGTTTTCTGAATATAAATAACTGGCTGCTGACTGCATTGCTAACTTCAAATCAAAATTGCCATCAGCAACATTGGGTTAGGTGAATAATCAGAGTGAGTCCTGCTGGAAACGGACAAGTGATCCAAACCCATCCGACAGAGCAGTCACAGTCATCTCATCGAGATCAAAGCAACTGACAAAATTAAGAGAAGCAAAGATACATCTTGGATGACTTGCACAGAAGTTGCGCACATCTATAAGAACCATGTGAATGAAACAATGATGTTGAGATTGAGGCCTAAATCCACTAAACGGTGACACTTAGTACTACTGTATTATACGTACATGACACAACAAGCACAGATCTTTGGATGACAGGGCATCCGCACAAGCCAAAATCCTAGAACTTGCCATGGCGTGATGGCCAGGGTAAGATTGATTGGCCACGGGTGGATGGCCGTGGGCACACGAGCGCATGAGAGAAAGCAGAGTTTTGAGGAGCTTATACCATAGCTAGGGCGGAGCGAAAGAAGAGGCGTTTGTCCACCGGAGACGGAGGGGAAGGCGAGCAGATGGAGAACTCCCAGTGCAGCTAGGGTTAGTTGTGGCCTGCATCGGGCCAGGCCGCTGGCGCCGCCGTGGTCAGAGATCCAGGGTCATCGCGGCCGCAGGGGCTGCTAATCTGCCGCCGTCGAAGCTTGAGGTGAATGAGACGCGCTGGCGGTCATTGACGCTATGCGGCGGCGTTGGGCTCCCTCACTCCCTGTCTCTCTTTCTCTGGATCATAAGGACGCCGCCGCCACCGAGCAAGACGCCGCACTGGCCGCCAGATCGGGCGCGGCACCGGATCGAGTGCCGCGGGCGATGGAGAGAAGGGTGGGGTGGTGGAGGTGGAGGTGGCTGAGCCGGAGACAGGGAGTGGTGGGGGGCGGCGGCGGCGGGATAGAGCGGAGCGCATTGCGAGAAGAGGATCGAGTGCCGCATGTGACGTCGCTCAGACGCGTGCGGGCGATTGGCACCACGTTTTTTTTTCGCTGGTTATTTTTCGTAGGGTTTTTTATAGCTGGTTAATTTTCGTAGATTTTTTCTTCAGTGGTTACGACCTGAAGAGCGTGGGGGCTGGTGCAGGACTCGGTACGTGGTTTTTTCGGTTAGTGGCGGGTCAGCGTGAGGTGGGACGAGGTACCAAATAGGTACAAAAAAAAACCGGGTGAGGTGGGACGAAAATAAAACCTGGAACGCGACCTACCAACTGAGACATTAGGAGTAGAGATATATTTTTATCTCATTTGACATTGATTTGACCATGTAATATAGTTTTGTGTTTTTTTCCATTTCTTGTGAAAAACATGAAAGTTGACAGAATTCTTTTGTTTACCAATCATTCTGTTGTGCACCTGCAATTCTATCAAGTTCCCGTGTTTTTCCTATTTCCATGTTTATGGAATCCAGTGAAACAAAGGAGCTGTAAAGCAAAGGAGGCCTAAATGTATTTTCCCACAACACCCTGTGGGCAGGCAGATCGTGTTGACAAGATTTTAGTGTGCAGATGGGGTTTTGTTTTTTAGTAGATGAAGTGATATCGACTATTTGGTAGGAAAAAGGTAACAATATCACCAGGCAAAAGAATCAGTTGTTGCCCGACGTTCACCAATGGACCATACATATTCATTGATTCACAAAATCGGTCTCATATATTCTCCTTGTGAGCTCGGAAATACGTAAGTTAGTGCACGCTCTAGTGTGCCTGAAATTTCAAACAAGTTCCAGTTTGAGTAATTTGAGTTTGTCGATGGTGCTTTATCCCTTAGCAAAAGAAAAGAAAGTTAAAACAAATGATAAATTTCCACATGGTGTTCACTATATGTTTTTTTAATTGATCACATCTATTCATTTATTCACAAACTCTTCCCCATGTATCAGTAGTGTCATCCTTATAAGCTACTATAGTATCAGACTAGATGATTTATAAGCATGGGTCCATGTATTAGTGTTGGTCGTCTGTCGATACTAATCCAGAGTGTCGTTGGTTTTATATTCCTGTCCATATATGATATGTAGATGACAAAGATATACAAAATTATAGCTTCAAGAAATTATGTAACCAATGCCATATTTTAGTGTAGCATTTGTCGATTTGAAATTACGTCTCATATAAGGCTCATTCGGATATCTATGTGCAGAAGATGATCTTTCCAAACTTCAAATTCATCCTATGCTATTAACATTGTGACAATTAATCCAAACACGCATGCATTCTTAAAGGGTCCTTACAATCAAATCAGGACACCAATGTTTCCTAAGCTAGATATGTCGATCGTGTGTCTTTGTTTAGTATCACTTCATGCTTGGAACGTCTCTCTCTCTCTCTCACTCACTCTCTCCTCCCTCTCTGTGTGTGTACCACGCATGCCAAGACATATAGACATCCCAATCTTCACTTGAGAAGTAGAATCAAGTTCAACTAGTTGAAACACTTTCCTGCCACATTGAAATTTGTGGAGATTACAGATATTACACATGAAACCATAGTGGATTTCCATGGAACCACAATGGCCTTCCAAACACCTGAGAATTGCGCCTTTATGGTTAGTTAAGCACGTGTACGCAAACGATGGTCCGCAACAGTGTGAATCAATCAGGCTGAACTTCGGTATAGCGCTTGTGGGAAGGGCACGGAGGAGGGAAAATTATGAAAGAGGGAAGATGTAGAACATAATCTGCTAGATTCCTTCCTCAAGGCAAACTTTTGTCACGCAAACAAATAACCACTCTACAGTTGGGATTCACCTAGGGTCAATCACATCAAATCACAACAAACAAATGCACACACAAACACTATAGCCAAGGGCTCTTATCGTGCATTTTGTTTTCCTCTTTTTATTCCTCAATTTTCTGGCCTTTTTTTTTTTTTCCCACGGATAGAAAACTCATGCCCGGGAGGTGTATATATACACAAGGCCACCACCGCCCAGGGAACCTGACCCTATACGTCTATGACTCCCGGTCCTACGTGGAAACAACTTCAAATTGCTGCGGCAGCGTTTCAAATGACAGACTGCCGAGCTCACGGGAGCAAGAAAGGCAACTTGGAAGGCCTCTTGCCTACTGATGTTGTGGGGGAATCTGGAAGGAGTGAAACGGGAGAATTTTCAGCCATGTCATCTCCTCCGCCGAGCAAGTTCATGGCCGAATCATCAACGAGGCAAGGACCTTGCAACATGCTAGACTCGCACCGATGTCAACTTTCTTCGAGCCGCCTTGAGTTCGCTAGATTACATATGTATAGGCCTATAGGGCGGGTTCATGCCAGCCATGCCAGTTTTGTTTTCTTTTGGGTCAATGATAACCTTGTACTTTGCTTTCCTCTTCGTCAATGAAAATCAGCCCTCTGCTGTCTTTTTATAAAAAAAAACAACAACTTCAAATCAGAGCATCTCTTGCAGATCCGATATACACTGTCCCATAAAATTAGGTTTACAAGATACCGCCAAATGTTTTTTTCGTATGGCATTTACTCCGGCAGAACAGATCCTGTAAATGTACTTCATGGTCCTGGCAAAATTGGACAACCCCCTCCACCCCAAACGCCCGCTAAATTACAATTGGGTCCATCTTCCTCGCTGCATCTCCCCATCCGCAGACGCAGGCACGGGCTGGCTGCAGGTGCTGAAAGGCGAGGAGGAGCGTGCATCTTGCCGGTGACAACACCGTCATGGACCAAGATGAGGAGCACGGGTGCAGATGCGAGGAGCAGGCGGCAGCTAGCTAGCTCGTGACCTCGGGGGCGGCTAGCTTCAGCTTGCTAGCTAGCTAGCTCCAGCAGTTAGCTACGCTCATGGACGCACCTCGCAGCGCTTGCGGGGCGGCAGCTAGGGTCTGGCGGTTGCCGGTGTCGAGGTGTTCCGATGAGGTCATGCTCGGGGAAGACTGTGGTGGGAGCCGAAAATTCCTTCCCGCCAACCATGTTTTATTCTTTAGATCCATGTAAAAATTTCCCCTCACGTAGATCTGAACGACATGAGCCCGCGGACTCGGGATCTACAAAATAAATTCCAGGACAGTGAATTGACGGGATCTATTCGGACCGGGTTTACAACTCCGTCCCACAAACCCACGATTATTTTACTGGATGGTCGGATTTGCGGGATCTTCTAGAGATACTCTTAGCTAGGACTGAACCTATAACTCACACACGTAGACACATATAGGAAACTACAATAAAGCAAGGTGCATGTCGCCAATTTTTTCATCCGTTCACCACCAAAAAAAAATTCTATCCGAGGTGGTACCAAATTCTTATGCATTCGTCTGCTAGAAAAAAGGTTTTTTTTAAATTTCGTGCATGGGCCGCGTGGTGTGAGCCAGCGAAGCCAGCCGACTTAGTTTCTGCCCATGCAGCTATGAAATTTCTATTTTCCGCACGGACGACAAATAGTCGATGCTTCGCACAGGACAACCAATAATTGGCTGACCCATTTTTCTTTTTTTCTTCTTACAGAATTTGTTTGATAAATTCAAGATTCTGAAAAACATACAAAATAAAGAAAACAAGTTTTACAAAATGTTCAGAATACAAAAATTTTGTTGCTATTTTGAAAAATATTCTGAACTTGAAAAAATTTTCCCTTTTACATTTTTTTTATTTTTTCAAAATTGTAAGTGATTTGTAAAAACAAAATGGCATTTCAAAGAATGCTCCAAATTTGAAGAATATTCTTGTTTAAGTGAATTTTTCACAATTCAAAATAATGTTCGCATACAAAAGATACACATTTTCAAAAATGTTATGAACTTTCAATACAAGTTATCATTCTAAAACAATGTTCACAAATTCAAATAATGTTCATGTTTTTATAGAAAAAGCTGGTGTTTTCAAAAAATGCTTGTGAATTTGAGAAGATGTTTCTGTTCCAAATTTTGTTCGCATTTTGCTGTAAGTGTACAGTATTTAAAAAATAACTGTTCAGGATTTAAAAATTGGTTCATGTTTCCTACAATATTCAGAAACTTCGTACCTTGAAATCTTCCCAATTGAAAGGAATAGAAGATTGAATAATTCATGGGCCTTCTCCGGCGTACAATGACGTAAAAACTCTTAAATACCTTCGATCAATGAATGGAAAAATAGCGAATTGATTACTTCACACCAGGCGAAACCGAGAAGCAAAATGTTTCTTTTTCACGCCAGCACAGGATTTTGTTTGCACATATAATTATCATTAACTTTAAATGCATACTATTTTATTTTTCCGCTTAACGCATGGGCATTGTGCTACTAGGAAACTAACCATAGCTCACACGGACAAACATCGTCATGCAAGCCAACTACTCCTCCGTTCCCAAATAATTGTCTTTCTAGCCATCTCAAATGGTCTACAACATACGGATGTATGTAGACATGTTTTAGAGTGTAGATTCACTCATTTTGCTCCGTATGTAGTCACTTGTTGAAATCTCAAGAAAGACAATTATTTAGGAACGGATGGAGTAGTATACTCCACGCAACCAGCTAGCTTAGCACTTACCTAAAACTAATCACCGGCAAGCCTAATCACAACTTGCACTTGCACCTGCTAGCTACTAATTAGGACACGCTATTACATGGAAATTTACTCATGTTTGGATTACTCCAACACCTTGATGATGGTTGCATACGCTAGGTGATAATTACAGATTAATCGTCCAATGCTCACTAGCTAATACTAGCATGTGTATCTGCTAGCATAACAAGGTACGACGATGTTGCCGTCTGAACATGTACACAACAAGGGATTGCCAAATGGCATGTGCATCATGTTACCGTCTGGTAGTACAGTACACTGCCTTCTGATTGATCTATTCACATGATGATCTCAGCTGCACTAGTTGCAGCTATGCTAATACAGTACTAGTTAACTAAGTAAACTGTGTTGTACTTAAGTAGTTAATCGCATGACACATGCAGGCATATCTAAGAGCGTCTCCATCACGTCGCCGTCGCGTTCTACATGAGACATATTCTGCTATATAGGACGGCAACACAACATGTTAAGCGACAATATTTCCATGTCTGCAGGAGGATGCAGCTACAGCTGATTATTCACTACGGAGAGGCTCAATACCATCAGATCAATATTCCAGCCGGCTGGTCAGGTGTGTTGCTGCTGCAGTGGCTACACCGGAAACATACACGAGGACTTAGCAGGCTCTCTTTATCTTTCATATTATAAGGAATATATGTATCCCCATGAAAAATATCCATTTGTTCAAACGAAATGAATAGTTACCACCTAACTCGGCAAACCAGGCCGTAGCCCTGTTTCATAATGAAGCACCAACCAATGAAAATTAGTACTCCCTCCATCTGGAAATACTCGTCGGAGAAATGCATAAAAACGGATGTGTCTAAAATTAAAATAGGTATAGATACATCCATTCGTCCGACAAGTATTTCCGGATGGAGGGAGTACAAGGTACCGAAAACAAAACAACAATAGTCTCTTGGGCTCACAACATAAGAAAACCCAATCGGAAGAAAATAGCGGAAGAGAAAGATCACTAGGTGATGGAAGATAACCGACGCAACATGCCCTGAAGTTTGGTGATGATATTGTCCCGGATGCCATGACCCATGTCTGCAGTGAGTAACCACCACTTTTGCAAGAAGGCAATACATTTCAAAATGGCGTAGCATGAAGTAGAGGTTTGCAGGCAATCTCAAGTTTGTTGTAGACAGTGGCGAATCTAGCACGGAAATGAAGGGTAGGCTCAAAGCAAGTTCCTAGGTCTAATTAGCAATGTATTGCAATTATTGGATGTAAAACACCTCTGTATAATTGGCAAGTAGTATATTTAGTTGAAATAGGATTTTTGGAGGGTAGGCTTCAGCCTATTGAAGCCCCCCTAGTAGAATCGCCACTGGTTGTAGATATGCCATAAGGTCCATGTGAGGCGCCTCCTGCTACCCGAGGTTTGAACCAGGATAACAATTAAATCGGCTACATCAGAGGTGCACCACTACACCCCACAACTTCCATAATGCAATTCCATAGGAATTGATCTGCCATGCACGAGAATAGAATGTGGGTGATGGACTCCTCCGCCTTGCATAATTGGCATAGCAAATCACTAAGGCCATTTTGTTTCCTAACTTCTGTGCCTGATGGTAGGCATTCGAGAAGTTGCACTGTTTATGAAAACTTCTCACCCGCACCAATGCGACCATACATGTTCAAAACAACTAGATGATGCCTCACGTGTTGCTACGGGAACCTTGATAAAACATATGCTGAAAAACTAAAACGAGTGCAATTTTTTTTTAATAATGCTCTTGGATTATATTTTGAAAACAATAAAGGATATGAGACATTTGACAAAATGTTGTATTAAAATAGAAAACTATTGGATTGAAGTCAAAGGGGTGCCATTTTTAACAAAGATGTGTATCATGACCTACATATATTTGCTCCAAGCGACAAATATATGTAGGTCATGCTACAAAAATGTGTAAATAACGGTTTATGTCCGCACAAAAATTAGTGAAACAAATTGAGATGCATGATTGATGAGGTGGCATAGTTGCATGATAGATTAGTGCACAATTTGTAACTTATGGACACATGCAAGACTTGATGATCTGGCATGATTGCATGAAGAGAAAAGTAGGTAGTGGGTTACTACTATTTGAGAATTTATGTATGTGGGCCGCTGAATGTTCCAAATCCCATCTCCAAAGAGTCGGGTGCCCCATTGTATCCCTTAGGTTATTGTTCCAAATTAATAAATTATGGGATCCCTAAAAACTAAAAAAATGAGTCTGACTAGTCCAACAATTGAAAATATATGAAATGTATATCTTTTAGATTTTCTTCTATAATACTTCCTCCGTCCGGAAATACTTGTCGGAGAAATGGATAAAATGGGTGTATTTAGAACTAAAATACGTCTAGGTACACTCATTTCTCCGACAAGAATTTTTGGATGAAGGGAGTACATATTGATATGATATGTCAGAGAGGAAGTGGAACATAGACCACCCTGCCCCCCTTACACAAATGCACGCACGCACACATCATCGCCAGCATATGTAGTCGGCTCGTTATTGTTCAAGAACAACACGTTGCAGTCGTGCATATTACGCAACCTTTCGGACCTCGGTGGAACCTGCGCCGACTCCACTGTGGGTTCCCTGACTAATTCGGCGTGACAGAAGTACCTGCCGGAACGTCCCGTGTATATATATAGATGCAATGGGTCGTCATTTGTCACAGGAGAGGCCATGCTATACCTCATATGATGTATGGTAGATAGCCATACCGTGTAAAGATCGTATACTTTCTTTTTGGCAGGGAATACAATATATTTGAAGATGGCAATATTAATTAGACACAACATACTGTTTGACGACTGATCAATTCTCGTATGGTGATCTCAATGAGCGGCACCGACGAGAGCCACACGCTTAGTTAGCTAGCTTTGGTTAATCAACTTTGGCATAGAGGTCGATCGATGGTTTCATTTGGCAAAGCCATTGCATGGAACACCTTTTCACATGGACAAATAAATTAAAAAGATATTTGGTGGAGTACCTGGGTTGGTTGACCCATCCTGCAGCTAATTAATTAGTTGTAAAATGGAGTAGTTGTCGATCGCGTCAATCGAGGCCTGAGCATATATGTTTCTCACTTATGTTGCTCTATCTATTCAGACTTATGGGTGAGATACACTCAGCTAAATACTACCTCTGTTCCTGAATATAAAGCGTTTGGCAGTTTAAGTTGAACTGTCAAAATGTTTTATATGTTCACCTAATATTAAAAGACAGAGGCTTTTATAGTTCTCCATACGTCAACCCTTTATATCTGTTGATTTTATGTTATTGACAAAGATTGACGGCCGAGATTTAAAAAAGATTTCCTATATGTATACATGATACCTTTTCTCTATACCTATATATAATCGTTAAACTGTGCCCCGGCTTGCTGGAGAAACTCACGGGCTAACCAAAACATACAACTTGCACGAAGCATGAAATCCTGAAAGCATACGTCCATCTCACATACGTGTTCCTCTTCTATACCTACTAATAAAAGAAATAGGTATTCTTAGTCCGTCATGCTATTTTACCACCTGATATTTCTGATATTAAACCGGCAGCACATATCAAATGTTTTTTAAGATACTCATATTTTATAAACCGTAACTTCAAATTTAACATGTTATCTATGAAATTTAATTAGAAAAATCTATTGAATCTGAATATGATGTTGTTTTACCAATTAACCATTTAAAAGAAATACTATATAGGGTGCAATCTTAATCAACAATGCATTATCCGTCTTTCTTTCATATTGGTACTGATCCGGATTGTGGATGAACATCTCAGCAAAATCAGGATTGGAGACGAAATTGAAAACCATTTGCCCGTTTATTTGTGCGTATTAAATCTACATGCAAGCCATGTTTAAATAGAAGACATGTGGAATATTGAACTTACGCTTTTCTAGGCAAAGACCATCTTTGTTTGGGCCGTAGCTACAAATACTCTGATTATAGACCATTTTTTATAAATTAAGAGTGTGTGGTATTATTTTCTCCCGTTGCAACGCACGGCCTTTTTGCTAGTGTGTCAAAAAAAATGTAGGTGTTTGTCTAAAAAAACATACATATGTGTTGATGCCTAATTTCAAATCCCACCATCGCTCTATACCCCGTCTCTTTTTGTTTGGACAAGGCATGTCTCTCTCTAGGGTTACGAGATGCGACCCTCCACCGCCGCCTGTGCCGTCTCAACGGCCGCCGCAAGTCTCTCCGGTTGACTTAGTCGCCCGTCTGTGCTCCTAGCTCAATGATTCTTCGGCCGACCACCGTCCGTCCATGCCAGGCCCAGCGCTGCTCGCTGCCACCCTCAGATCGATGTCATAAGAAGTGTTCCACCGTGACGACCACCAGATCCCCTGCCTCCCGTTCAAGCCATGTGGTCACCGGCCTTGGGCTTCATCGGCCTGCTCGGACGCCCCAAGCTCCGTCAGCTACTTGCCTTGGGAGTATTTTGTCTGAGCTGACAAGCTCGTCCAGGACGTCGTTTAACTTCGAGTTCAACGCTGACAAAGTCATCTAGCCCAACCACGGTCACACACCCCTTTCTCCTCCCAGAAGTTGTGCAACCCGTGAAGAGAAACAAGGTGCCAAGTTATAATTCTCCCAGTTGGGTTTTCTTAAATTTAGTAAACAGAGCATGTTCGATTTCCACCAGAGATAACATCCAGTTTACTAATCCAAAGGAAAGGATCATCTCAAAGCAAAATAATAATCATTTACCTGATTTCTTACACAATTAATAGAATCCAAAAAAACAGCTTAACCAAACAGAGCATGAGGAAGAGATGATTCAGACAGAGCTGCAGTTGATGTGTCCCTGTGTGTGAATTGCTGCCCTGCTATGTGAGAAGTAAGAGTAAGATCCCACGATGCTGGCATCGGTACACTGATTTTATTGTCATCAGCATGGTCATTGCCCGGCGGGTCATCCTTGAATACCAAGCGACTTGACGACGACAGCGGCAATGTTTCCTTTGAGCAACCATAAACCTCAGATTTTGATGGTGTACTCTCACCAAAATGATTTAGTTTTTGTGTCACGATTTTTCACGTTGCGAGGTTTGCGATAACAGGTATGGATGGGACTGCATGGCGCCCGCAATCAGACCAAGGGAACTGACGCTGGTACGTTGCTTGCATCTCTTACTGTAGTGTGATGATGACCGAGTCCTGTTAAATCTGTCATAGCTGCACTTCTTCGTTGCAGGTGGCAATCAGGCTCTGACTCCATCCTCTGAATCCATCCTGACGGCTCAAACATTTTTTGTTGAATACAAGATATTACCACTCTTATCATCTTTCTTTAGCATATATGTGCATCTATTGATTCCTCTTTATTTTTTAATTTTCTCTTTCTTTCTTTTCTCAATGCTCAGCTCCCTTGTATGATGCTTGTAATGAGCAAGATTGGCATATGCTGCACATTATGGATTTGGTAGCAGAGGTGCATGTCAGTGCTTGCTGTGGATGAATGTGCGGGGTGTGCTGACACCGTGGCCTTCGCAATACCCAGCGAAAGCCATGGAGCCCATGGGGAAGACGCAAAACCTGATAGAATCCACAACCTGAAGATTCATTAGCTCCTGGTATGTATTTGTTTCCGTTGCATAATGCTCTATTGCCGTTGTGGCCTCCCTGTGACGCCTTTCGAACTATCGTCTTCTTCCCTGAAGCTATATTATAAAGTTTCAAATTATTAACTAAAGTTTTGCCAATGACAATGTATTATTACTGTGTTGGTTTTTGTCGTCAAACATACATTCAGGATCAACCAAGCACAACTTATATGATACCAGATTTAAATTATTAACTAAAATTCTGCCAATGGCAATGTATTAGTACCTTGTTTTTTGAAGAACCAAGTAGGAGCTCTGCCAAAATACTATTAAGAAGAGTGAATGGAGTACTGACTGTGTAGAACTATGGTTATAACAATCCAAATTTTATACATACATTTTTCTTTTCATATTTATAAGATAGCATCTCCTATAAGTTGTAGTATAGATGGAATTCCTGCTGACTTACATTTCTATAAGATTGAGATAACAATACTACTTCCTAAAACCTTAAACCAAAGGTTGCGTACAAAGTCAATGCCCCCTCGATGATACTGCCGAGAGCATCCGTCACCATGATCAGGGGAGAGCAAGTTAGGCATGTTCTCACCAACATGATTTTTAATGTCTTTTTCTTTGCAATACTGGTCATCTATTTGATATAATGCCTAGCCATGGTGCCATGTGCAAGTCATTATTGAGGGTGCATGGAATGAATTGCAAATCAATATATCTCACACTACGTTTCAGGTCTAGGACACCAGGGCATCCAGATCAACCTCTTCGAGGCAATTTTCAGATGCCTAAAATGTTGTCGCTAACACATGTTTATTATGCTATTTTTTTCTTTTGAAACAACACCATTTACATATTGTTTTGGTGCACATGAGCAAAGGCCCAGTTTTTTATATTCCATTTAGTTGATAGCGACAACCAAATAACTCTCGCACTAAGTATATGTTTGGACCAATGGAAAGGAACGTATTTATGCGTTGTTTCTACTTAATAATCATTATGTACTTTTCATATAGATGTGAGATATTTTCACTGGTTCAAAATGGATGTGCGATATTTTCAGCAATATCTCTTTGCTATTTCATTTATGTGTATGAAGTTATTTTCCCTTTTCACTTGGTCACCGCCTTTGGGCTGTTACTTTATAATTACAACGATTATGGTGAAAATTTCTTAGAAGCTAAGAGAAATCCTAATTGGACCTGTTCAGTTTGTCATGGCATTTGCAATGAGGTAGAAGCAGATGGATTGGGTAAATAACACACACACTTCCAAATTTATTCCGTAGCCGTTTGCAACGCACGGGCCTTTTTGCTAGTTGATAAACAAATGGAGTACATACTTCTTAGGTCATAAATCCATTGATCATAAATATATTTCTGTTCTAAAAGCAATGGTGTATGGTCCGAGCACACACATTAATTGGTTTTTCAGACGCCCACAAAAATATATACACGACTTTTGTTGTTGCAACGGTGTGTGTGTGTGTGTGAGTGTTGCTGCAACGGGTGATCTTCATGACTTGACAGTGGCCAACAGCATATCCCGACAAAAAGAAAAAGAGGCCATCAACTTAGACGAAAAGAGGTAACGAATAACAGGCCAAACCAGTACGGCAGAAGGCCGTATAGATGGCATGTCTTGAATGTCAACCATTTCATGAGGTTCAGCCCAAAATTTTTGAACATATTCGACCTAAGTTAGTGGGGTGGGGGGGGGGGGGCAAGTGATAGCTAACTGAGGATATGCGAACTTTACATTTTTCCATCTAAAAAAAAGTGGATATATGAACTAGTCCAGCCCATTATCTCGGTCTGGGAGCAACTAACTTAGCGTTATCGTTGGCAAGAGACCCTCAAGGGTCACTTTTGATGGGCGAAGGGCGCGCAACTGCCAGGCATGTGTCATGTGCTGGGCGCTTCCCTAAGAGTTTTTTAATTTATTTTTCTATACGTGTTTTTAGGTTTTAGATATTTTTTCAGGCGTTTCCGGATTTTTGGTTTTGGCTCGATTTCCTCTATGTTTTGGAAAATAATTTTTTTTACACGGAAAAACGAGTTTTTTTTCTTCTGCGAGAAGCATAGATTCCGCTTTAGGGTTTGTTTGGATACTAGGATTTTACCAAACCAGTTTGGCCTACACACATTTTCGGTTACAACAAACGAAAACTATGTTTGGTTAACATAATAAATCCATGGATAAGTAAATCTTGGTTTTACTAAAATGAAAAACTGAGTTTATGGGAAAAGCGACAATTAGACGTTTTCTATAAACTAGTTCATCATCCGCCGCCACGACCGGCATACAACACAGCTGGCCTGCACGTTGCCATTGCCGTCAAGTCCTCTCCCAGCAACAACTCGTCAATGCATACCGCATCGCGGGCGGCCCTCGCCATCGACGTTGCCGCCACCGTCACTGTCGACCACTGGACCTACCCCAACGACAATTCATCTCACGTCGCTCACGGCCGTCGCCATCGTCAAACCATCGTCATCCCCGTCGACCATTGGTAGCTAACTGAGGATCTGCGAACTTTACATTTTCCATCTAAAAAAAGTGGATATGTAACTAGTCCAGCCCATTATCTCGGTCTGGGAGCAACTAACTTAGCGTTATCGTTGGCAAGAGACCCTCAAGGGTCACTTTTGATGGGCGAAGAAGGCGGCGCAACTGCCAGGCATGTGTCATGTGCTGGGCGCTTCCCTAAGAGTTTTTTAATTTATTTTTCTATACGTGTTTTTAGGTTTTAGATATTTTTTCAGCCGTTTCCGGATTTTTGGTTTTGGCTCGATTTCCTCTATGTTTTGGAAAATAATTTTTTTTACACGGAAAAACGAGTTTTTTTTCTTCTGCGAGAAGCATAGATTCCGCTTTAGGGTTTGTTTGGATACTAGGATTTTACCAAACCAGTTTGGCCTACACATTTTCGGTTACAACAAAGCGAAAACTATGTTTGGTTAACATAATAAATCCATGGATAAGTAAATCTTGGTTTTACTAAAAATGAAAAACTGAGTTTATGGGAAAACGACAATTAGACGTTTTTCTATAAACCAGTTCATCATCCGCCGCCCGCGACCGGCATACAACACAGCTGGCCTGCACGTTGCCATTGCCGTCAAGTCCTCTCCCAGCAACAACTCGTCAACGCATACCGCACCGCGGGCGGCCCTCGCCATCGACGTTGCCGCCACCGTCACTGTCGACCACTGGACCTACCCCAACGACAATTCATCTCACGTCGCTCACGGCCGTCGCCATCGTCAAACCATCGTCATCCCCGTCGACCATTGGTCCTTCCCCGGCGATCCCTCATCCCACGTCGCCTTTGGCCATCGCCAACTCGCCATTACAGTCGATCAGTGGTCTTTCCCGAGCAGGCACGCCTCTCGCGTCTTCCTCGGCGACGGAGGTCTCTTAGAAATTTGATCTTGAGATTTTGTGTGGCAGCAGCAGGTACTTTGTATGCTCGTTCTTGCTCTTGAATGATTGGTCATTCTCACTACTGTCACACATGCAAACGATTCACGTGCGAGCATTCAGATTGCTTTCGATGATGGATGGGTATGGCAGGAAGGACTAGTAGTAATTGTTGAGATACTCATGATACTTAGGCAGCTAGGATCTTCTTTTATTGATTCCTAGTCTACGGATATCTCCCGATCCTTTCCTTGTATAGCGGATACAGTTGAGATATTCTTGCCCTTGTACTCTATATATGCTACGGCACACGATCAATGAACATATCGCATATTCCACATGGTATCAGATACCGAGTTTTCTTCCTAAACACGCTTCCGCTGCCGCCGCCGCACCTGAGCCGCCGCCGCCCTCCTGCCGCCGCCGCCCCTTGCCGCAGCAGTCCCTCTGCCGCCGCCGCCCCTTGCCGCAGCAGTCCCTCTGCCGCCGCATCTCAACCCCACTGCCACCCTCCCTCGCAGCCACCACCCCCCTCTCCTTCTACCTCCACCGAACCCAAACCCTAGCCGCCGCCACCATGTCATTCGCCTCCTATGACTCCTCCTCCTCCTCCTCCCCCATGTCCGGCGCCACCCAACCATCCAACCCCTTCGCCGGCCCTGCTCCCATCCCCGCAGAAGTCATCCGCAACGTCGACATCCTCGCCCGTGTGCGCATCCGTCTCTCCCAGGAGGACTCATCTTACTATGCATGGAAGACTCACTTTAACGTCGTTTTTCGTGAGTTTCACCTCCAGGAGCACATCGACGGCACCGTTGACGCCACGACCATGGCGTTTGACGCCGAGTGGTCTGCAGTCGAGGCGACACTCATTCACTGGTTCTTCCTCACCATCTCCAATGACTTTTTCTATACGGTGGTGCAAGACGGCGATGACGCACACGCCGTTTGGACGAAGCTCAATAGCCTCTTCACCGACAATCGGCTACAGCGGCTCGTCTTTCTCCAACAGGAGTTCTTTGGGTGCCATCAAAATAGTTCCTCCGTGGACGACTTCTGCATGCGCCTAAAGCGCCTCTGTGACGAGCTCCGCGACATCGGTGAGAACGTCTCCAACGACCTTCTCCTCAGCACCCTCGTCACCGGTCTCAACGAGGAGTTCACCCAAGCGGCCGCCAACCTCACGCTCATCCCCAACCCGACCTTCCCCAAGGTCGTCGCCTACCAGCGTTTGGAGGAACACATGATGAAGAAGATGAGGGCCCGGGCGGGTCACACCGCCCTCGCCGCCGGCACATCACGCGGCACGGCTCCCCAACAGGCGCCGGCGCCCTTCCCGCCACAGCCGGTCCAGCCGCCTTTCCCGTACCCCCAACAGGGGGCGCCACAGCCTGCTGCCTCCAACGAGCGCAGCGGTCGCCGTGGCAAGGAGGGCCGCAAGGGCCAGAAGCGGGCGGCCAACCCCGCCGGGATGCCCCGCGTCCAGCAGCAGCAGCAGCCCATGGTGCCGTGGGCTTATGGGCAACACCCTTGGACCGGCGTCGTCCATGCATACTCTATGCCGGTTCCCCGCCCCACCGCACCCGGCATCCTGGGTCCTCTGCCAGCGCGGCACCAAGCCTACCACGCCGTCCCGCAGCCAGCTGCGGCCTTCGCGGCGTTCCAGCAGTCCGGGGCCTACCCGGCCTATCCACCGCTGTCGGCCCTTCCGGCGCCGCAACCCGGCGCCGGCTTCTACAACTCGGCCCCCACCCCCAACACCTAAACCGGTGGCGGCGACTGGTTCAAGGACTCCGGGGCTACCGCACGTCCTCCAACCTAGGTAACCTCACCTCTTTCTCTCCCACCAACACCGCCACTCGCATTACTCTCGGCGATGGCTCTTTCCTTCCCACTACACATGTTGGTTCTACTTCTTTTCCATCTTCTAGTACACCCATTAACATGTCTCATATCTTTGTTTCTCCAGAACTAATCAAAAATCTTGTCTCTGTTCGCCGTCTTACTCGTGAAAATCCAATTATGGTTGAATTTGGCGGTTGTGGTTTTTCTGTGAAGGACGCCCGTTCCAGGATGGTTCTTCACCGATGTGACAGCCCGGATGACGTTTACCCGGTCCACCCACCATCCTCCACCGACGCCGCTCCTGTCGCCCTCTCCGCCGGTGTGGACCTCTGGCACGCTCGTTTGGGTCACCCTAATCACACCTCGCTTCTTCACATTCTTCGTAGTTTTTCTTTCACTTGTAATAAGGTCGATGACCATACTTGTCATGCTTGTCGTGTTGGCAAACACGTGCGTCTACCCTTTAGCAACTCTACCACTATTGCGGCTTATCCGTTTCAGTTGATACATTGCGATGTTTGGACTACCATCTCTACGGCGATTGAGCCGAACTCCATCCCTGTCCTTTGCGAAGACCTCGACTCCAGGGTGCCGGACTCCTCTCCGGACTCCGAACCCTCCGCGCCCCTGCCAATCGAATCTGATTGGGCGCCGGTCATGGAGTTCACTGCCGCGGACATCTTTCAGCACTCACCCTTTGGCGACATCCTGAATTCACTAAAGTCTCTCTCTTTATCCGGAGAGCCCTGGCCGGACTACGGACAGGAAGGTTGGGATGCGGACGACGAAGAAATTCAACGCTCACCCACCACCAACTTTGTAGCCACTGTCGATGATTTAACCGACATGCTAGACTTCGACTCCGAAGACATTGACGGTATGGACGACGATGCCGGAGACGACCAAGACCCAGCGCCTACAGGGCACTGGAAGGCCACCTCGTCATACAACATATACATGGTGGATATCCCAAAAGATGGGAACGGCGATGGAACAACGGATGATGACCCCTCCAAAAAGCAACCGAAGCACCGGCGTCAGCGGCGCCGCTCTAAATCCCGCCACAGCAAAAACGGTGATTCCGGTACGGGAGATAATAACACCCCAGACAGTACCGAAGACAACCCCCTCCAGCAGGACTCAGCGCAGGAGGAGGGAGAAGCAAGTCCGCACGACAGTGCGGCAGAAAGAGAGGTCGAGGACGATAATTACGCGCCTCCCTCCGAAGATGAGGCAAGCCTCGACGACGACGAATTTGTCGTGCCTGAGGATCCCGCCGAACAGGAGCGTTTCAAACGCAGGCTGATGGCCACGACAAACAGCCTCAAGAAAAAGCAGCAACAACTTAGAGCTGACCAAGAGCTGCTAGCTGACAGATGGACTGAAGTCCTTGCAGCCGAATAGTATGAACTCGAACGCCCCTCCAAAAGCTACCCCAAACGCAGGCCGTTGCCTCGATCAGAGGAGGAAGCACCCAAGTCACCAGCGCACGACATGGCAGACCGGCCACCCCGTGGCCGCGACAGACAAGCCTCTCGGCCCTCCGCTCAAGCCACACCACGACGCCGCTCAAAAAGTACCAAGGCACGGGAAAACGCGCCGGACTTGCGAGATATATTGGAGGATAAGGCAAAACACACAAGATCGATCTACGGATCGCGTGGGCGCCCAACGACGCGGGATGATTACCGTCGCGCCGGATACAGCAAACCCGGCCGGGCCGAACACAGTAGACAAAGCTCATATGAGCTACATCGTGATATAGCCCAATACAGAGGCGCCGCACACCCACTATGCTTCACAGATGAAGTAATGGATCATCAAATCCCTGAGGGCTTCAAACCCGTAAACATCGAATCATACGATGGTACCACAGATCCTGCGGTCTGGATCGAGGACTATCTCCTCCATATCCACATGGCCCGCGGTGATGATCTACATGCCATCAAATACCTCCAACTCAAGCTTAAAGGACCAGCTCGGCATTGGCTCAACAGCTTGCCAGCAGAATCAATTGGTTGTTGGGAGGACACGGAAGCCGCATTCCTTGATAACTTCGGGGCACATATGTGCGACCACCGTATCGCCGATGACCTTAGCCACATAATCCAGCAGCCAGAAGAATCGGCCAGACAATTCAGGACACGGTTCCTAACAAAGAAAAATCAAATCATTGACTGTCCGGATGCAGAGGCCCTTGCAGCCTTCAAACATAACATCCGCGACGAGTGGCTTGCCCGGCACCTAGGACAGGAAAAGCCAAAATCCATGGCAGCCCTCACAACACTCATGACCCGCTTTTGTGCGGGAGAGGACAACTGGCTAGCTCGAAGCAACAACTTGGCCAAACATCCTGATAGTTCGGATACCAAGGACAGCAATGGCAGGTCGCGTCGCAACAAGAACAAGCGCCGCATTAACGGCGATAACACTGAAGATACGGCCGTCAATGCCGGATTCAGAGGCTCTAAACCCAGTCAGCGGAAGAAGCCATTCAAAAGAAATACCCAGGGCCCGTCCAACTTGGACCGAATACTCGATCGCTTGTGCTAGATACATGGCACCCCCGAAAAACCAGCCAATCACACCAACAGGGAATGTTGGGTGTTCAAGCTAGCAGGCAAGTTAAGTGCCGAACTCAATGACAAGGGGCTGCATAGCGATGATGAGGAAGAGCCCCGGTCGCCGAACAATAGAGGACAGAAGGGCTTTCCCACGCATGTGCGGACGGTGAACATGATATACGCAACCCATATACCCAAAAGGAAGCGGAAGCGGCACTAAGGGACGATATGCGATGGAGCCAGTCGCCCAAGTTCAACCCATGGTCTTCCTGCCCGATCACCTTCTATCGAGGGACCACCCGACTAGCATCCATCACGGTGGTTTCGCCGCATTGGTTCTTGACCCAATTATCGACGGGTTTCACCTAAACAGAGTCCTGATGGACGCGGCAGCAGCCTGAACCTGCTTTATCAGGATACAGTGCGCAAAATGGGCATAGATCCCTCAAGGATTAAACCTACAAAGACGACCTTTAAAGGCGTCATACCGGGTGTAGAGGCCAGTTGTACGGGCTCGGTTACACTCGAAGTGGTCTTCGGATCCCCGGATAACTTCCAAAGCGAAGAGTTAATCTTCGACATTGTCCCATTCCGCAGCGGCTATCATGCACTGCTCGGACGAACCGCATTTGCAAAGTTCAATGCGGTGCCGCACTACGCATACCTCAAGCTCAAGATGCCAGGCCCTCGAGGAGTAATCACGGTCAATGGAAACACTGAACGCTCTCTCCGAACGGAGGAGCACACGGCGGCCCTCGCGGCGGAGGTACAAAGCAGCCTCTCACATCAACTCTCGAGTCCGGCCATTAAGCGTCCGGACACTGTCAAGCGCGCCCGGAGTAACCTATAACAAGACCGCCTGGCACGATTCAAGCACTCGTAGCAATCCAGCCCCAACCCCAGCCCTCGCGAAATTGCAAAGCTAGTGTTACGCGTACATATCTACGCTCTGGAAATACCATGGGCATATGGGGAGAGGCAAGACCACGGCACGCCAAGAATGCGGCTCGACCGCACCAGGGGCTCCCGATTGTATCATTCTTTTCCTTTTTTTCCTTTTTCTCCCTTTTCCTTACTTTCAGGACTCCGTCTTTCAGAAGTCCTGTCCGGCACTAGAATCGCCGAACTCACGATGCAACAGCCAGGGAAGCAGTAAGCCACGTCAAAGTGTTCAGGTGGTCTCTATTACGAGCATTATACCTGTTTTACATACCATCCCGCAGCTTACCCCTGGAGGGGGACATGTTAGATAGTCCCATCCCTTGCTTATCGCACTATTTCTATCACTCTGCTTTCATTGCAGTACCTTTTTGAATAAACAATACATAGCTTTTGCTTATTATTGCTCTACTTCCTTTATCTATACATATGTTCATTTCACGACATGTTGCAACCGTACACTTTGGTACGGCCAATACACCAGGGGCTTAAGTATCCCAAAATTATGGTGTGATAAGTCCAAACACTTTCAGAAGTGCGGCACCCCGAACTTATAGCATTATATGAATCGGCTACGAATCATGTCTTGGGTCAATAGTTGGGTTTGCCCGGCTCCCGTGTTTTGGTACCTTACGTTCCGTTATATCGGCTAAGGTAGCACCGGGAGAACCACTGCGATTGTGCCCTAGTTGAGCTGGGTCGAGCACCTCAGTGGAGAAAGCTAAAACTGACCGTCATGATAGGGCGAGAGCCAGTCGCTGTTCGAGAGGTTTTTCGGGTCCCTAAAGACTTATGCCGCTTAGAGCGAGGAACCGGAATTGTCCGGCCAAGGCGTGGATAGCGCCCCGAACTCGGTCTTCCAAATACTAGGGGCTTCGCCGAAATTTAAAATTATAGAATTCTATGGCTAAGTGAGAGTGTTCAAGCATTATAAGTTCGGTTTCCTTGTTCGTTGTGTTGAGCGCCTCCTAGATGGACCCAAGAATGGGAACAAGAGTGCTCAAGTTTATCCCGAACACCCCAAAGACTCGTGGCATGGGGGCTGAAGCCAACGACTTGCCATCTCTCAAAATTTGATAAACGGCCGCACAGAAGGTAATATTTTAAATTAACAAGCGTTGCTTAGCGCATATGAACAAGTTTTCAGCGTACAGGATAACAAATGCGAGCCTATTCAAAAATTACATCTTTGGAGCACTCATCCGCTATTCGGCGGGCGCCCTTCAGGAGGCCCTCATAGTACATTTCGGGCGTGCGATGCTCATGGCCCTTCGGTGGCCCGTCCGTCACAAGCTTCTCCGCATCCAGCTTGCCCCAGTGCACTTTAGCACGGGCAAGGGCCCGACGGACACCTTCAATGCATACGGAGTGCTTGATGAGTTCAATCCGTGGACAGGCATCCACCAGCCGCTGCACCAAGCCGAAGTAGCTCCCGGGCATGGCCTCCAATGGCCACAGCCACGCTATAAGGCCCTTCATGGCCTGTTCGGCGACCTTGTGGAGCTCGACCAGCTGCTTCAGCTGGTCGCTCAGGGGCACTGGATGTTCGGCCTCAAGATACCGAGACCAGAACACCTTTTCCGTCGAGCTCCCCTCCTTGGCGCGGTAGAATGCGACAGCATCAGACACACTACGGGGCAAATCTGCGAATGCTCCTGGAGAGCTCCGAATCCGGGTAAGTAATAGGTAATTCACTTTCACATGCTTGCTTTGCATAAAGAATGCCTTACCCGCCGCTATCTTCTTTAACGACTCAATTTCATGGAGGGCTTTTTGGGCCTCGGCCTTAGCAGCTTTGGCACTCTCAAGAGCCGAGGCGAGCTCGGACTCTCGAGTCTTCGAGTCACGCTCCAACCTCTCGTGTTTTTCCATGAGAGCTTGGAGCTCTTGCCGTACCTTAGCCAGCTACGCCTCCCCCTTCTCTCGCTCGGTGCGTTCCGCAGCCGCTTTGTTTTCGGCCACGGTCACCGCTTCCTTCAGGGTCGCCACCTCATTCGTGGCCCCTGTAGTACCCATGTTATTCCTGTTATCTTTTGCAACCGAAACCTTTCTACATGGTATTTCTTTAACAAGGTACTACGTACCTTCCTTGTCCTCGAGCTGCTTCTTGGCTTGGCCGAACTCGTTCTCGGACCGCTCGAGGCTCTGCTTTAACGCATCGACCTCCGCAGTCAGTGCGGCAGAGGTCAGCAGCGCAACCTGCATTCCCATATTGACATACTTATGTTAGTCTCCTGCGTATATCTTTTTAGGTCCTTAGTCCGGCTTTTCTTTTCGAACACCGAACTAAGCATCAGGGGCTACTGTCTATGCGGTAATGTTTTTACATATTCTAAACTTACCTCAAAGCCTGTTAGAAGGCTGGTACAGGCTTCGGTCAGCCCGCTCTTGGCGGACTGAACTGTCCGGATCACCGCACTCATAACAGTGTGGTGCTCCTCCTCGATGGAGGCGCCGTTGAGCGCCTCCAGTAAGCTATCCGGTGCCTCCGGTTGGACGGAGGACACTGGCGTCTTACCCTTCTTGCGAAGGGACCGCTTGCCGGACTCCGGAACCGCTGAAGGTTCCGGCATGGAGTACGGACAAGGGTCGGGCTTAGAGCTCCTGGGGGTCTTGCCCCCCACGCGCCTGGAGTCCGGGAGGTTGCCTTGTGGCACCTCCTGCGCCACTTCCTCTTGACCAAGCCCCCCTTGGGGCCCCACTGCAGCGTCGTCCGTAGCGTGAGGCGAGGAGGCGGTCGTAAGCGAGGTACTCTCCATTTCCGACGAGCCCAGGGACCCGCTCGACGAATCGGCAAACTCGCCCTTGGGCGGGCTGCATGATTGTTCGACATTAGAGAACACTCTGCAATAATAGAAAGCCATGGGTATCCGGACACTTACGATCTCGCCAGGCGCTTGGCCCTTGTAGGCCAATCCTCCTCGTCGTCGTCGACGTTGGTGGAGAAGTCCGGAGGAAGGGTTCTTCCCTTCTTGGACCCTCCGGCCTCCCCAGTTGGGGCGGCCTTCCTTTTCCTCTCCTCCCCCGCTGGGGGAGAAGCTTCTTCTTCCTCCTCCTCGTCTTCAGGAGAAGATTCTGCTTCAGAATCTGACAGCACCTAGCGTCGGGAGCTCCTTCGAGTTCCCGTGGCCTCCTTCCTGGCCTTCTTCTCCGGCACCACATGGGGTGCCGGAGCCAGCAGCCCCGTCAATCGGGCGTCCGCTGGGTCTTCTGGCAAAGGAGCCGGACAGTTAATCTGTCCGAACGTCTTCAGCCAGTTCTGTCAAAGAGTAGGGAGTTTTTAGATCCCACGTAGAGTCAATCTATGAAAAAAGAGTCCCGTAAAGGGTAAAATAACTTACCTCGCCGGCTTGACGCCGCGAGCTGTATCCGCGATCTTTGTTAGCGGATGCGGGGGCTTCGGCGCCCTTGAACAACACCTTCCAGGCATCTTCGTACGTAGTATCGAAGAGCCGGCTCAAGGTTCGGTGCTGTGCCGGATCGAACTCCCACAAATTGAAGGCCCGTTGTTGGCATGGGAGAATCCAGCGGATGAGCATCACCTGGATTACGTCGACAAGCCTGAGATTCTTGTCCACCAGGTTTCGGACGCATGTTTGGAGTCTGGATAGCTCGTCCGAATCCCCCCACTTCAGGCCCGTCTCTTTCCATGACGAGAGCCGTGTGGGGAATCCAGATCTGAATTCGGGGGCCGCCACCCATTCAGGGTCGCGTGGCTCGGTGATGTAGAACCACCCCGATTGCCACCCCTTTATTGTCTCCACAAAGGAGCCCTCGAGCCATAGGACTTTGGTAATCTTGCCGACCATGGCGCCTCCGCACTCTGCTTGACGGCCGCCCACAACCTTCGGCCTGACATTAAAGGTCTTCAGCCATAGGCCGAAGTGGGGCTGGATGCAGAGGAAGGCCTCGCACATGACAATAAACGCCGAGATGTTGAGGACGAAATTCGGGGCCAGGTCGTGGAAGTCCAGGCCGTAGTAGAACATGAGCCCCTGGACAAATGGGTGAAGTGGAAAACCTAGTCCGCGGAGGAAGTGGGGGAGAAACACCACCCTCTCATGGGGACTGGGGGTTGGAATGAGCTGCCCCGCGTCGGGCAGCCTGTGCGCAATATCGCCGGACAGGTATCCGGCCTCCCGCAGCCTTGTGATGTGCCCCTCCGTGACGGAGGAGGCCATCCACCTGCCTCCCGCCTCGACATGGTTGGAGAAGGTTGAGGTGGGATGTGCGGACTTGAGCGTTGGAGCTCGAGTGCGCGGAAATGAAGGAGCAAAGGAGGAAGAAGGCGTAGGTGAAAAGGTGGATCCTTATCCCCTTATATGGACGGACGGAGCTACGCGTCCCCCACCAGCCTGGTAAAATTCGCTTATCTCCCAAGTGCCGTAATCAATGGCGCGGATGGGTTACCCACGTCCGTATTGATGAGAATCCCGGAATAAGGGGGCACGATCTATGCTTTGGTAAGACGTGCCAAGGAAATCGCCTCGCTAAACGCGCTAAGGTGGAACGGTAAAAAACGATTCATAGAAAGGCCTGGACGTAGTGTGATGTCACGCCGCGGAATACGTCAGCAGATCTGTGCAAAAGTTATTCTCTTTACGGTGGTATGTGGAACTTGTTTTGCAGAGCCGGACACTATCCTGGTGTTCAAAACCTTCTATGAAGTATTCGGAGGAGGAACCCACCTTGCAATGCCGAAGACAATATGCGTGCTGGACTCGTCGTCATTGAAGCCGGGTTCAGGGGCTACTGAGGGAGTCCTAGACTAGGGGGTGTCCGGATAGCCGGACTATCGTCACGGCCGGACTCCAAGACTATGAAGATACAAGATTGAAGACTTCGTCCCGTGTCCGGATGGGACTTTCCTTGGCGTGGAAGGCAAGCTTGGCGATACGGATATGTAGATCTCCTACCATTGTAACCGACTGTGTAACCCTAACCTATCCGGTGTCTATATAAACCGGAGGGTTTTAGTCCGTGGGACGAACAACAATCATACCATAGGATAGCTTCTAGGGTTTAGCCTCCTTGATCTCGTGGTAGATCTACTCTTGTACTACCCATATCATCAATATTAATCAAGCAGGAGTAGGGTATTACCTCCATCGAGAGGGCCCGAACCTGGGTAAAAACATCGTGTCCCTTGTCTCCTGTTACCATCCGCCTACACGCATAGTTCGGGACCCCCTACCCGAGATCCGCCGGTTTTGACACCGACAGGAGTACTGCAACTGGAGCCGTGCCCGGAAGGAGATGAATGCGGTGATCATACACCCGGGCTGGCGGAATACCGTGAGGCTCGTCGAAGAGGTTGCGGTGCTGCTACAGGAGGTGATCCAGCAAGGGATGCTCAAGCTCGGCCGCGGCCGCGGCTAGCTGAAGCTCCGGCGTCACCGGAGAGGTGCCACCCACGCCCTCCGACCGGACGCGGCGACCCTGGCGCTAGAAGGTCATCGTCAGTGCGTCGATGTCCCAGAGGATGGGACCAAGGGTGTGCAAGAAGTCGACGCTGAGGATGAAGTTGAAGCATCCCAAGTCGATGCTCGCGCACGTGATGGTGAAGAGCTCGTCGCCGATAGTAATGGGCACGTTCGGTGCATGCGCATTACATCGGAGGCGATCGTCGTTAGCCACCGTGACCCGAAGTAGCTTCCCGCCCGTCGGCTGGAGCGCTAAGCGGCGCATGGTACCCTCACGCGGGAAGTTATGTGTGGAGCCTGTATCCAAGAGGGCCATCAGACGCTCGCCGTGAATCATCACCGGCAAGAGCATAGTCCGCTCATCGCGGATGCCAACAAGCACATGGAGCGAGACCATGAGCGCCGTCGCGGGTGCGGCCTCCGCCACTGGGGGCGGCAACTGGCCGAAACCATCAGCAGGTGTGTCCTCCTCGACGTAGTCGGCCGTCTCCAAGTAGAAGAGGCACGGGCAGACGTGACCCGACAGGTAGGGCTCATCGCAGTTAAAGCAAAGCCCCTGGCGCCGACGCTCGAATTGCTCGGACGGAGAGAGCCGACGGAAGGGCCGTTTCGCGGCCGTGGTGGTAGTCGCAGGAGCGGCCGGCCCTGCGCCGGTTCTGGGGGCTGCCTGGCGTGCTGTCGACCTCCGCGAGCCGGGGCCACCTGCTGCAAGGCCTGCGTGCGACAGTCGAAAGCGCGGGCATTGTACATGGCCGTCTGGAGCTCCTGGGGTCCCCGGAGCTCCACAACAACGCTGATGTGGTCCGGAAGACCGGCGACGAATAGCTCGGCCAGCTGCTGCGCCGTCACGCCCGATGCGCGGCATGCCAGGGCCTGGAAGCTGTCGGCGAATTCCTGCACTATGGATGTGAAGGGGAGGCGGCCGAGCTCCGCCAGCCGGCTCCCGCGGATCGGCGGCGGGAAGCGAATGGGGCATAGCTCGCGAAGACGCTCCCAAGGGGGCATACCACCCTCGTCCTGCTCGAGGGCGTAGTACCACGTCTGTGCGGCACCCCGAAGGTGATACGAGGTGAGCCAGGTGCGGTCCGACGCGAGTGTGCGTTGCCCCCGGAAGAACTGCTCGCATTGGTTGAGCCAGTTGAGGGGGTCCTCCGTCCCGTCATAGGTGGCGAAGTCCAGCTTGGCGAAGTGTAGCGGCATCTGGGTATGGCCGCACTGGTCGTATGGCTCGATGCCGCGGAGCAGCGAGGGGGGTGGCGCCCCGTTGAACGGCGGGTCGGCACGGCCCCCAGAAGGACCCGCAGAGCCGGACAAATCGCCGAACGGCAAAGTGGCGCCGACTTGTCCCCGGCCGTAGTGTAGACGGGCAGCGGCTGCGACCCGGACAGCCAGGCCGGGAGCAGTGACGATGACGATGGGAAGCACACCTGCTGGATCGGGATGCCTTCCTGCGTGGTCGGCCCTGGCTCGGTGTTTCATGAAGGAGGAGCTTGCAGTAGTGGCTGCTACTGGATGGGGGCGGTGGGCGCGAGAGGCGCGGTGGGAGCTGGCGCCGACCCACGGCGGCCATCGCGGGTGGCGATGGCAGCTGCAGTTAGCCGCAGCGCCCAACAAGCGCCATGGAGACCCCGGGGTGCGCTGAGTACCACGGCAGGACCGGTTGCCCGGCGGCGGCGGTCGGCGCAGGAGCGGCGGCGCCCCGTAGGGGCTGGTCAGGTACAGCCTGATTCCTTGGACGACGGTGACAAGGTCGTTGAGGACCCCGGTGACCTCCTCCGGAGTGTAGGAGGCGGCTGGTGGTGCGGTGGAGGGCGCCGACATCTGGGTAATGGCGGTGCTGGAAGATGCGACCAGCGGGGGGGACAGGGACGGCAGCGGCACGGTGAAGAGGGCCAGCGGCGCCGTGGTGCCGGTCGGCAGTTTTAGCGACGGGGTGGGCGGCGGCGAAGACATGACCGGAAGTGAGCTACCTGATACCAAGGTGTTCGGAGCTAGGGTTTTTCCCGGTCTAGGCCGTAGCTTGTAGGGGAAGGAGGGAGCGGGGCGCGGGTGAGCACGCGGACGCCGGTGGCTGGGCACCGTCATGCGCGTGGAGGAGGCGGCAGCGGTGAGAGGAGGCGGCTAGGGTTTAGGGTTCCGGCTCCTCTGGGAGCCGGGCAATAGAATTGTCTTATTGCTTAATTTGAAAAAGACTCTTACAGCTTGTTTATATAACCACGAAAATAAGATAACTTGTGGGCTAAGCCCTTAACTAAACCTGCCCGGTGGGCTTTTTACGGGTATAAGTTAGCCCGGTCATAATAGAGGGACTGTTCATGGACGGTTCGCAGAATCGTCCATCAACGGTTCGAGGAACTACAAATACGTTTTCTTTTGCAGCTACTTGGTGACGGTAATGATCATGATCCTAACACGTTATATATCTTTATATTGATCTTGGGTAATCATGGGTATGTTTTTTTTGTTTTTGACTGCGTTTCCCAACAAAGACGTCGCTGGAGAGATTTATCCATCGGCCTCAAGCTTCGCGATGGTGCCAGCAATGACGGTAGAACGTACTAGTATCTACTAACCCTCTCCACTGGCGGTTTCAACCTCGAAACATCTCCCTTTACCAATTATGGTGGCAGGAGAGGAGAATGTGATGGAGACTAGAAGTGGATCTCGAAACGCCGGGGCTCACAATGGTTTCCTGGCGCTGGGGCAAGTGCTGAGAGCTTGGGTAAGATTGATTTATCGGTCCCCCTTTTTTATAGGACGGTAAAAGACCAGGGGTCTCACTTCGACTAGTCACAGTGGAAGTAACTTCGGTAGTAACATCGAGTTTAACTCAGCAAATTAACTTATGTGGCAATGAGTTAATGAAGAGAGATGTAGTACTAGTAACTTAGCTAGTTACTGTAACGTCACATGTTCCAATGCAATATGAGTCTATAACCTAATAAATGAAGCTTTGCATGTTACCACACTTATGTTATTACCCACTATTGAGGTAGTAACATAGTCTATGGATATGTATATGTTACTAGTGTATGTTACTCTCCATTGTGGCTAGTCTTCACCATATAGAATGGATCGCCCCTTTCCAATACATCTGTAATCTATGCGCGTAAGGATCGAGACGTGTGCGCGGATGACACTGCTACAAATTCAGTATAATGATCTTTTTTTTCATGATAATACGTGTCTCATTTATATAGAATAAAGATCAAATACAAGCAAGTAAGCACCGGCCATACATGATTGAAAAGATAAGAAAATCCTATGTAAAATACCAGTGCATGTCCTTCCTTCGACACCACCTAAGCGGCCACCAAAGGGTAAAAAGACAAATCACCTCTTCATCCAAGCTCGACGCGGCTCCATCGCTGATCAACGGCTTTACGGACCTCCAAAGTAGTTTGCTAGAAGCAAAATCATAGACGTTGAAAGAATCATATCAGGGCAACATGTCCCCCGACACGCCATCGAACTTCAAAACTGACACCCCTGCGTGACGACGACGTCGGAGGAGGAAACCAGAAGTGTCAGCCTTCGACCACAGACCCAACACAAGATACTCCATCTTTCAGTTGTCACTTGCGTAGACAACCGCCTACGTGTGCTCCTGAACAAAATATCCCTGCTCCACCATGACGTAGGAGACAAGGCCACAGTAACGGGGACAGAGCAGAAGGAGAGACACACATGATAAAGTCGCCGCCGCCGTTTCGCCAACACCATCCATGAACCCTAACGCTGCTGATCTGAGGGATCGATAGAGACATGATGTTGTCAACTCCAAGACGTGAAGGGCACCGCCAGTATGGGAGTGGAGTTGAGGCAGATTTATTCATCCAGACGCCGCTCCCACCACCCCAACGGCGCACCACGACCTAGAAATCCAGAACCTAACTACAGAGCGAAGGAACGGGTCCTCCTCCCTCCTGCCGCCGGAGCAGCAGCCGAAGGGAGAGGGGGCCAGCGCCCCGACCGGTGAAGATTGAAGGAAAGAGATTTGCCTCCCTAGTCGCCTGGTGGTGGCGGCGGCAAGGGTAGGAAAACGATGTGGAACGATCTCTTTGTTGACAAAACATGCCAATAGAAACGGCGTTGGGCCATTGTTATACTTATAATGATGTCTGCGGACAAGACGGTTCAATACTGCCACATGAGAGGATGCTTTGGTTCTTGGCCGAAAAAAACTTTCATGGTTTGACCTGGTCAAGTCTCTCATGGCCAGCCTTCACGGCTAAGTTAAAAGGATACATCGGCCTTGCCAAGTTAACAAGGTGCGTCAAGAAGGATGCCTTGTTAAAAGATATCTCCTCTTATTTAACGCATGGACGCAATAGGGGAAGACAAAGAAGACCTCGGAGCCGAGCATGACCTCGAAATCGGAAGCCGACGTGGAGGATGGAACTTCGCCTCTGAAGTAGAAGACTCAAACTTGTAAGGTTATCCTGAAGAAGGTGCTCTAGGTCTTCGGCTTGAAGACTAGTTCAGGGGCTACTGTTGATGTCCTGAATTAGGGGGTGCTTGTCATGTCGGCCCGCCGGTTATAGGCTGGGCCAAGGACCGACCGAAGACTAATGAATGGGCCATGCTGGTCCTGGCCCTCAACGTAATTAAGATGAAGATCTTCTGAAGGCTTGGCATACACTTAAAGTATATTTAAATGACCGGCGTGCTTATCCTTAGATTGTAGATTGTAACCGACCACCTAGGTACCCTTGGCATCTATATAAGCTGTGGAGTTTAGTCTATAGATGAACGATGGCAAGGTTTAGAGCTTAGGGCATCTTCATACGATCTCGGAGTAGATCATACTATACTCTGTACCTCAACAGAATCAATATACCAGAAGCAGGACGTAGGGTTTTACCTCATCAAGATGGCATGAACCTGGGTATACATCGGGTCCCTACTTTCTCTTGTAACCATCTAGCTCAAATCACCAAGCTTGGGACCCCCTACCCAAGATCTATCGGTTTTAGCACAACTGCTGGGCCGCACGAGTTGACTGAGGCAGATAGCCAATCCCGAAGGCATGCTGCTGGTCTGGCGACGTCGACATGGGGTCCTCCATGTGAGGGAATGAGACGGCCATCACAGGGGTTCAGCAGGCAAGCTGCTCTCCTCGTCGCTGCCTAGACTGCCCCTTTCCGGTGATAGCCCCCGGTTGCTGACCACGCGGCAGGAGCACCTTGGCAGCGGCGACTGGGGTAGCACGGCGGCGGTGACTACCTGCATCTTGCGAGGGCATGGGTGTGGGTCTGATATATTTTTGTTTTATATCTAGGGCTGTGTTTGTCAATTCTTTGCCAAGTTAGCACCTTACAATCAGACCACACCTGTCAGAAACACGATTAAATGGGTAAAGTGAGCGATCGGTGCTTTCTGCAAAAAGTTTAGTGGGAATGCGGTGATTTTCGCAAGAGATTAACGACTTGGTGGTTTTCTACAAACCTAGCCATAATGTGGTCGTTTTTTGCAATCAAATCCATATTAATATAAAAATGACACCGTATAGGCTTTTCCTATTGTTTTTGCTAAAAGAAAGAGGTGCTAAACTTGAAAAGGGACGAGGAAAATGCATATCATCACCTACGTGTTATGTAAAGTCAATGCAAAATAGTACTGATCCAACATCTTCCAGCCATGAACACCATATCCTCATTTATGTCCGTCCACATATATAATGCCCCATCTTCACTCAAGATATAAATGGAGGAAAAAAGATAAGGTAGTTCCCCAAAGACAATAGATGAACAATAAAAAGAAAAAGGTATCAGGGAATAAGAGACACCAGGAAAAGATACGTCAAGGTATATTAGAGCATGCTCACTGCCTACTTCCTGGCCTATGAATTCGTAGACCTCTTCAGGCCCCGAAGCTATAGCGGGAGTAAATCCATGCCTCACATAGCCTCACATAGCATGGATAATACTTGTGGATGAGACGAACACGGTAGAAGGAACAACGGTGGATTAGTAGGCAACCCCATCGGAAAGTTGTAATCTAGCTCGAGCTCCATGAACAGTTAAAAAAGTAAACAAAATTTGCAGGCACCTACAAATTTTGGTCATAGTCAATGCCACAAAGTTTCAGAATATTTTTGACTAATTGTTTTGATTTTACTGTTCATGAGGTACCATGGAGTTCAAGCTATGAAAAACCACATTCGTCACACAAGCACCTGAAATTTCTGCCTAAACGCCTAGGAGGTATAGTGATAAATTGTTAAAGCATGTATATGTGACCCATGATGAATCAAGCAGGTTGAGCTTTGGTACTAAATGCAGATATTTTTCTATATAAACTTGATCAAAGTTAGCAAAATTGACTTTTAAATATCTACATGCATTATACCGAAACAATTAGAGTATGTCTGTTTTTAAACCTTGCATTATGCATCGATCTACTCAGGTTCTTAATTCTCGGCCTGCAACTGCCGGGTTTTCTTCAGTTCCCAGAAGATGACAAGTAATCTCCAGGCAGAAAGAATATTATAAGGTATGAGGTAGGTAGCGAAAACATCTGTCACGCAAAGAAATGACGCTCCTGCATCACTGACATAGGATGGTGGCACTATGCCTAGTTGTTTCCCAAAAGAAAACAAAAACTAGTGCTTGCGAGCTATAGGAACATGCCGTGCATCTGCTGGCATAACGATCCTTGGCACGGTACGGCAATGTCGCCGTCGAACATGAATTCAATTAATTGATCGCCATTTGGCACAGGAGAGACGGCCATGTGTATATGGCAACGATAATTAGACACGGCATTTTGGTTGATGAATTTTCATGATGATCGGTAGCTAACAAGGGCCAAACGTTGATCAGTAGCTAGCTCAAATGCTTCTACATAATTAAAAAAATGGAGTAGCACTTGAGCCATCTATTGCGTGACATGCAGGCAGGTTGGTTGGCACAGGTCGATGCCCTTTGCGTCACCACAGGTTTGATGCAAACCGCAGGTAGGTTCCTCACTATTTTTCTTTGTGTCGAACGGACTTGATCATCGGGGTTACAATAAATAAATAACCTGATCAGGAGAGATGGCCCTGTGTGCAATTTCTATGTACAGTACATGGCAATGATCATTAGACACGGCATTTTGGTCGATGAATTCGCATGATTGTCTCAGCGGCGCTAGCGGGGGCCAACGTTGATCAGTAGCTAGCTCGGATGCTTCTAATTAATAAAAAACTGTAGTAGTACTTTTTTTGTTTGCTTTTTTTTCATATTTTTATCAAGTCGTCGTTTATAGCGTGACATGCAGGCAGGTTGGCTGGCGCACACACACACCACAGATCAATGACCTGTGCTAGAGCGCTGCTACACACACCACAAAATATGAACAATTTTCTAACGATGCAGCACATCAAGTTGTCCATGTGTAGAGCAAAACTGGATAGCACAATTCAATCTTCCATCGTCCAAAGTTCGGCCGGGTAACTATCGTCCGCACAGTATTTTTGGTGTGCATATGTTCCTCACTATTTTTCTTTGTGTCGATCGGACTTGACCATAGGGGTTAGAATAAATAAATAACCGACCTGGTAAGATGCATGGGTAGTAAAATGTGCGCGCTCATACAACTCGGTTCAGAGTGGCATTTCCCCTTCTAGAGCACACTCGAAGATATACAGTTTAAGTCTAATATACTCCCTCCGTCCCATAATATAAGAGTGATTTTTTACATTAATGTAGTGTAAAAGCGCTCTTAAATTATGGACGGAGGGACTAGTTTGGTCATATGAAACTATTAGTGTATTTTCCTATATTTTGTGTAAAGTTGTTAAAACATTTTCTTTATTCACAGGTAATTATTATTTTATAATCCGGATATATGTGGCATCATTAAATGATAAACTTTGGGTTTTTATATGCTATATCTCAAATTTTGATATGAACTTCATATTCACTTGTTATATGTTTTGCCATTGCCAAATTATTATCTTAAACCACTCCAAAATAAATAAATAAAGACATGACATCAATGCAAATTAGTACTGACCCAACAACTTCTAGCTGTGAACACTCAGACTGGCCGCGTCGTGTGCATATATACCACTTCATCTTCTCTCAAGATTTCCTAGTTAGAACACCTTCACATTCAAAGATGTGTGGCAGATAGAGAAAAAAGCGGAGGTATTCCTGAACATAAGAAGGTTAAATAAGCATCAGGGAATGAGAGACATTAGGAACCAAAGAACCGTTAGTCAGTAGACCATGCATCAACTTATGTAATTTTTAACTACTAGAAAGTTCCGCAACCCCATTAGGTCTTGTGTAGGCACATGTATAATTAGGTAATACCTTGAGTGTAGAAATGGAGGCCTCGGAACTCTCGTTTATGCATGCTCTCCACACAAGATAGAACACATTGTATATTCTTGACCAGTCAATCGCAGATTATGTGTCTACTCAAGTATTGATTGATCTCCTATACCGCTAGGGTATAGCATGTTTTTCTTCTCACCATGCATGCATACTCCATCTCAAATTATTGGTTATTGTAGAAACTCATGTACCACGCAATCAAAAGGTATGCCATTTTGAAGGAAAGTATATGGTTTTAGACATTCAGACTGCTACTATTATTTTTGTTGGACGTCTATTTCATAAGTAAATTGTTGCTATGATGGTTTAAAAAAATGAGATCCATGGGCTAAAATATATGGTTTTAGACATTCAGACTGCTACTATTATTTTTGTTGGACGTCTATTTCATAAGTAAATTGTTGCTATGATGGTTTAAAAAAATGAGATCCATGGGCACTAGCACCCAGGACTTAGTTTTATAGAAGAAGCCCACCCGGGTGAGGAACCAGAAATTCAACCCTGACAGGATTCGATCCCTGGCCGCAGGGAGCGCCACTGCCCACCCTTGCCACTAGGCTACAGTCTAGTTGCTATAGTGGTTTAAGCAGGCCCTTGTGGATGTAGTGTTCTAATCACAATCCTACAAATTGTTAAACATTATATTTGGTACAAGGCTTTAGCAAGGACACATCACTTTGACGGGGAATGCACTTACTCCTAACTAAAAATATGGGGAAATGAAAAAACAGAAAATGTGTATCGAGTGTCCTTTTCACAATACTCTAAATGTCAGGTTTCCATTTTTTGTGTTTCATACCTACACTAGTAGAAAACGGAGCTTTAAAACCGGTTTGTAAGGGCCTTTAGTGCCGGTTATGGAACCGGCACTAATGTGTGGGCACTAAAGCCCCCCCCCCCCCCTTTTAGTACCGGTTCGGCACGAACCGGCGCTAAAGTGCCACCACGTGGCGTGAGCTCACGCCCTGGTATGGGGGACCTTTAGTACCGGTTGGTAACATGTTTTTTTTTGAATTTTTTTTTTGAAAATTTTGGAAAAAAATTTTGATTTTTTTCGATTTTTAATTTTTCTGAATTATTTGATAATTTAGTCTCTAATCACCTCTCTTAACTGCTCAAGTGTGGATCACTCATTCCAAATCATCTAACTTCCCAACCGGGTCACCCATCCCTCTCACTACTCCAGCCCGAGCACGCTTAACTTTCAGGTTCTATTCTCCTTCGTTTTCAAGTCTGCACTTGTTGTTTTCCTGACAATAGTAAGATGTTAATCCTATTAACCCTCAGGAGTTTAGCTTGAGCATGAAGTCACACATTTCACCGTTTGAGTTTGAAACTATTATTCTGAAAAACAATAATTATTTAGTAACGCTAATATTTCTTGAATAAGTTTGACCATAGTTTGACCATAGTTTGACCATATTTGACCAAAATTCAAAAAATTGAAATAATTATTTAGTAAAACTAATATTCTTGAATAATTATGTAGTAACATTAATACTTCTTGAATAAGTAGTTTGACCAGATTTAACCAATTTTTTTTAGAAAAACTGAAATTTGACCATATCTTTTTTTCCTTTTGGAATTTGAGGATTCTAAAAAATTCCAAACAGGCCGTAGTTGAATTTTTCGTGCTGAAGTATTATACGTTTGAGGATTTTCGTGCCGAAAATTTGAGGATTTTCGTGCTGAATTTTTTGATATATTATACGTTTTTTTTTCTGACATCGTAAATGCATAAAAGTTATAGCCGTTTACATTTTCCCTACACTTTTTGCAAAACATGTCCAAGTTTAAGTTTTCAAATTTTCCTAACTAGTAGATGTAGTAATATAACTACCTCTCGAAAGATTTTATTTTCTGAAGTTTTATCATTTTCTTTTGATTTTTTAAAACTGAAATGGCGTCTGAAAGTAGAGTTTGAAAATTGCCCTATAGTGCCGGTTTGTGTCTTCAACCGGGACTATAGGTTAAGACTCTGTAGTGCCGGTTGGTGACGCAAACCGGTACTAATGGTTAGACCTTTAGTACCTGTTTGTGTCACAAACCGTCACTAAAGGGTCTCGTGGGGCCCTGGCCTGACGCCAGCCTGTCACCACCCCTTTAGTACCGGTTCGTGCCACGAACCGGTACTAAAGGTTCATTACGAACCAGCACTAATGCATAGCCATTCGAACCGGCACTATTGATCACATTAGTGCCGGTTTTTTTATAAACCGGCACTAATGTGCTTCACGTTTGACCCTTTTTCTACTAGTGCTATCATCTGATATATTGGCCATTTCTTTAATTGATATTTTGATTCATATCCGATCTCTCGATGACACCGATTATGCATCACAATTTCATCAAATTCTGAAACTACTGCCTGATTTCAGAAGTGATGCATATTGAATGTAATGTCTTGGCTAAATGAAAGATAATATGATGGGACATTAATTCAAGCATGTACGAACAACACAACGCCACAATCTAAACATGATAAGCCAATAAGTTTTTACCAAATAAGTGATTTTTATTTTGGTTGGTAAATCACGGGCAAGATATTATAAACATTCATTTAGGCACTCACATTAATATAGGAAGGTAATCACGGAGTAACGTATCACAATATTTGTATCCGGTTGCAACACACGTGCAATTATCTAGTCTTCACCAAAAAAAAAAAAACCAGCCCAACAACCGCAGTGCATGTGCCACTATCTTTACTTGGCGCCGCCTCATGGTGACTGAACAATATTGTGTCGAACTCGAAAGAAGAAGGACGATGAAGGAACACCTCATCTAGACCTTTAAAAAATGGCAGGACCTAAAATTAATACCAAGCTGTACTGATACAACAACTCCTCACATGAACACCTGCTCCTTCCTCGTGTCTCCATATATACCTCCCCATTTTCACTCAAGCAGCAGCATCGACTTCCACTAGCTGGAACACTGCCGTCACATTTAAATATGTGGAGAATGAAGAAAAAAGACGAGCTATTTCTGAGAGAAAATAGATGATCATCAAAAGAATGTGAAAATATACGAGGGAATAAGAGACGCCGGGAAGAACTGGGTCGGTGCTATGTAAACCATGCATCCAGTTCTATTGTATCATGCTCAATGGACTGCCTTTACCTGCTACTTGTGCCACCCTGACAGCAGAACCATACTCTGAACAGGCTAGTACATCTGGAGATGATGGGTATTGTGGCTGGGCTGAGAACATTATAATCTACTAGGCGGGGTCCTGGACACAACCTTGCACTGAGTGAGGTGACATCATGGAGCTGTTACCGTTGAGCATTTCTGTCGAGTAGGAGGCTCTCGTGTGTGCAGGAGTGTGAGTACTTATTAAAGAGTAATATATGTGGTCATGTGAAGTGTGGACCGTGCATGCAAGCCTTAGAAATTAATCTCACTCATGCTTCCCACAAGAAGCTGATACACGGTATCCATATGCCCGGCCGGCCGGTCCCAGATATCGATCCTTGTTGTACTAGTACAATAGTACAATATATGTGTTCCTTTTGCTGACATATATGCATCCATCGATCATCTCACATTCTTATTTCTGGCCTGCATGGATATGATGTGCAAATGCCGGGTTTTCTTGAATTTTGGTAGACGGTAGACAACAAAAATTTCTTGGTAGAAAGATCATTATAAAAATGAATAGATGAAATAGATGGCGGCAATTTTTTGTTGCGCAGATAGATGACGCTCCTGCATCCACTGATATATTATGGTCGCACGATAGATATTAATAAAAAAGTACTGATCTTTAAAAGAGAAAAAAGGAGGAGCTAGCTGGTGCTTGGTAATCCTAGCTTGACACGGTACCGCAATGTCGCCGTCGGAACATGGACACACAACATTCAATTATTATTAGCTGTGTATGATGCAATTAATCTACAACCATTTGGCACAAGGAAGGCCATGTTAGTATTCAATTTGTAGGGACACCATGTTATTTCTTATGCATAGTAGTAATTAGCCACGGTGTTTTGATTGATCAGCTCACATGATGATCTCAGCGGCGCAGCTAGCTCCACGCTTAACTGTTGGCTTTGAGTAACATCAACACGGAGAGGCTAGGGTAGATATTGACCCTGTATGACAATCCAGTACGTACGTATGACCAAGTTGGCACTTAGCTAGCTCGTCCAGGATGGCACTCGCCATCGTTTAATACTTACGTGCCTGCAGGGAGGAGATGCAACTAGTTGATTTATCAACTACTGCCGGCCTACATGCTGCAGCTGTGAGACGGGCCGCGAGGCCACTTAGATAAGTGACGGTGCAGTAGTTTTGTCGCTCATTCTTTCTAAGAACCTAAGGCCATGTTAAATTCATAATATATAGAAATATAAAAGTTTTAGAAAATGGGATCGGCATGTAGTATCTCAAATTCAATAGGAAAAGCAATGTTGTCTGATTCAATGGATGGGATTCTGCCCATTAGATGCAAGCTGATGTAATTTTCCTTTGAAATGTGAAGGATAGGAACAATCATGTATATGAATATGAATCTATTGCAGAAAAACAAAGGGCTCTAAAGGAAAATTTTCTTCTGGAATACTATCATTCGGAATTCATAGAAAAATTCTAAGAACTCTTCGGTTCAAAAGAAAAGTGAAGTCAAAACGTAGGAATAGGAAATTTTCCTACGCTGTTACTATGCATGACTTTGTTCAAAACAATGGGGCAAAGGAGAAATATTGAGAAAATTTTCCTTCGATCCATGTTTCCAAGGAAAAACATAGAAACTCTAACATCACTAGGACCTTCTCTTCAATTCGAATGCACAAAGAACGATACTAAGATCCTTAGTGGCACAATAACATTCTAACCATATATTTTCTCCGGAGAGACAAACTACATGATGGTTGGAAGTGTAGATTCCATTCTAATTAAATGGTGTTAATTAAATCTTAAAATTCCCCCTAATCTATGCTTGTACATGATTTATTATGTTATTGAAAAGTGGCTTCTCCAATAATCCTGTCGGAAAATATGAGGAGAAACATTTTTTGTATGTTGCTAAAACTCCTTAAAATCTAGTGAAAAGATAAGTAAAATATGATGCAACACATGATGGTTATATTCTCTTTTAAGTCAATACAAGAAAACCCACAGAGTTCACAGGGAAAAGGTCATTTTTGAAAACAAACTTAGAAGTGTTGATTATTGCTTCCAAACTTTCAGGGTGCATTTCTCCACGATCAGAAGCGAGCAAAACCTAGTTTTAAAGGACGGTTACATACTTTGCTAGACGTATTGTTATTCTCAGGATGAAGGATGGACAAAATATATATCACCCAGATCTTTCCAGAATTTGAGGACATCATGACAATAGTACTGAATCAACAACCATCAACCATAAATACCCCGGCGTTTGTTGTGTGTCCATATATACCGCCCCATCTTCACTCGAGATGTGGCGTCGAGTTACTACTTGGAACAATCTTCAATCACACTCAAATATGTGGCATGTGAAGGAAAACACAGGAGCTAGTCCGGGAGAGACAGTAGACGAAACATTAAAAGTACGTGAAAAAGGTATAAGGGAATAAGAGACACCAGGAAAAGAGGAGCTGCCCTGCCTACGTGGACCATCCGTCAAGTTCTATTTGAGCAAGAGCATGCACACTGCACTTTCCCAAGCTTCTATATGCACGCAAGTTGGACCTGATGATGTCGTGAGAGCATATCCATACCCAGCGCGGCATAGGTAATGCTTGTGGAGGCGTACCCAGCCGCCGCCCCCAACGTAGCCAGCCGCCGCCTCCCCAAAACTAAGGTTCTTTGCCTCCCACCAGCGCCCGCGCCGGTCCGTCCCGTCTCCGGTGGCCTTAGGGCCATGGAGGCGGAGTGAATCTCGATCCTTGCCGGTGGGAGGGCTCCGCTTTCATATCTTTTTTCGAGCTTTGTTAGGGTTTGTGTCCTGCTCAGGAAGGCGAGACGGCGGCGGCTTTCTGAAGATGGAATAAAGGTCTCCCAGTCTAGTCCCCGTTCCGGTGATGTGTGTAGCATCATCGGTTGGCGTGTGAAGGTGTGTCTCCGGCGGATCTATCTTTGGTGGATTTGCTCGGATCTGTTCATTGTTCATGTGTCTTCAGGTTGGATCCTTTTGATCTACACTCTTCATCTGCGGCGGTTGCTGTTCTGGTGCGTTGGTTCCATGGGGCCTTAGCACGACGACTTCCCGACTGTCTACTACAACAATGTTTGTCCGACCCTGTCGAGGAAGGGGCGATGACAGCGGCGCGCCTTTGGCTCGCTTTAGTGCTTGTAGTCGTCGCTAGGTGGTCTACGGTTCTGGATGTAATTTTTATTATTTCTAGTGTCCGTTGTACTATCATGATTGAAGATGAATAGATTGAAAGTTTTTCCGCAAAAAAAATGCTTGTGGAGGCGACGAGTGTTACATGGTAAGCCTTAAAAGTATCACTCATGCTGCCCGCGAGAAGCTGGTACACTGTATCCATATGCCCGGCCGGCCTGTCCCGGATATCGATCCTTGTTATACTAGAACAATAGAATATGTATCCATCGATCAACTGACATTTTTAATTCTGGCCTTCCTCGATATGATGTGGAACTGCCGGGTTTTCTTCAATTACCTGTAGATGATAAGTAATTTCCTGCTAGAAAGATCATTATAAAAGTTAATGGATGAAGTAGTTGGCGGCAATTTTTAGGCAATGATAAATCCTGAGCGTTCGATTTTAAGCATGGCAACCCGAGCGTTTTTATGGCAATTTTAGTACATGTGAGGTTGGCAAACATTATAATTTTTTGATAAAAAAACAAACTGGGACAAAGTTGTCATGTCTTAACAACTAAAGTTGCCATCTCGCATCAACTAAATTTGTCATGTAAAAATGTTCTGGATGAAATGCTTAAAATCCGAACGTTCAGATTTTATCGGGGTCCATTTTTTAACACGCAAACAAATGACGCTCTTACATCCACTCATATATATGATGGTTGCACGCTAGATATGTTAATTAAAAATTAGTGATGTTTGCAAAAATAAAGATAATAAAGAGAGCTAGCTGGTGCTTAGCATGTTTATCTGCTGGCATGGCTATCGTAGCTTCACACGGAACCGCAATGTCGACGTCGGAACATGCACACACACCATTACATTATTAGCTGTGTGCACCATGTTACTAGTATTTCTTTATTTGTAGAAATTGACCGGTTCACATGATTAGACACGGCATTTTCATTGATCAGTTCACATGATGATCTCAGCCGCGCCGTGGGCCACACACGCTTAATTATTGGCTTTGGTGAAGATCGACACGGAGAGGCTGGGTATAGGTTGACCATGTATGACAATCCGGTACGTACGTACGACCGAGTTGGCGGTTGGGTAGCTAGCTCCACCTGGATGACACTCACCATCATTTATGAGTAATCCTACACGCACGGACGTGTTGTTACGGAATCAACGGGCTGCAATAACATGGCAACTTTTATTGGAGATTAGAAGTGAGACGGGCCCACCCCATGAAAATCAGAAGTGAAGATTAATTAGGGTTGAGATGCATGTATTCCTCCGTCCGTCTAAGATTATTGATCGCTTATTATGCCGTGCCTACAGGGAGGAGATGCAACTAGTTGACCGATCTTTCAAAACAGCATAAAACCTTCTCCGTTTCGTAGTTTAGAAATATAAAATGGGATAACATGTATCTCAAATTCTATAGAAAAAGAGATGTTATGTGGTCTAATCGATATGATTTTTCCCTATTAGCTCCATGCTAATGTGTTTTTCTTTGAATTGTGAAGGGTACGGATCAATCAAGTATATGAATATGAATCCATTCCTTGAAAAATAAGGGCCCTCAAGGAAATTTTCCTACTGCAATACGATCCTACGGGATTAATAGAAAATTCTTTTCAAGGCTCCTTTGCTTCAAAGAAATAATGGAAGAAAAACATAGGAATAGGTAATTTTCGTATGGTATTACTATTCATGCCTCTAGTTCAAAGGAATGGGCAAAGAAAGAAAAATGAGAATTTTTCCTTCGATCTAAATTTCAAAGGAAAAAAGTAGGAAATTTAAGATCCACTATGAAATCTTTTTTTTACTATTATAAGTGTAGGGTAATCTCCCACAACCCTTTAGTCAAATATTATACCCACGCCTATTTAAATCCGCTCCCACCAGGAGTTGAACTCAGTACCTGATGCGCTACTAAGGCCCACTAGTGTTTTCTATGTGTGACGGGCGGTACTAAGATTCTTAGTGGCACACTAACATTCTAATTACTAGTAAAATGCCCGTGCGTTGCCACGGGCCTTTGAAAAAAAGATGGTACTCATTGGTACTACCGCTTGGGCCACATCTTAGGAGGGGCAATGGGCTTGGAGGGGGGCGGGGGAGGCTTGGCCAGATTTTATTGATTATCTAAATAATTTACTGAGAAATAGTATGAAGAAATCCCATGGGCTGGGGGGCGACGACCTAGGTTGGTCTCCACTAAGCTCTGCCACTGCTACTCACTGAGCTAAATAACTGAGAACAAGGTCGACTAAGCTAACACACATTTTTTGACAATCATCTAACACACGTCGTACTATCAAACACAATAATCTTAGAGCACCTATGGCTGGTCCCCTCAAATCCTACTCAAACATCTGCAGACATGCCCGATCGGTCGCCGCACAGGAGAGAGAAGAAAAAAGTGACCCAACCAGACCCCTCATATCATACTTACAAGTCGGGTTGCTCACAAACACTCATATTGACACCAAATATGGGGAGGATATGACGGCTCGTAGACGCACTCGGTCAATCCGCCACCTAGGACACAACCCGCCCTAGACCACGATTTCTTCTATTCTTTCTATATCTTCATCTCCACCAATCACATGCAAGTCACGAGATATATGAGAAAAATGAGAAGTATGGTTGCATGCACGAACAAATAGGGTCTCAAAACAGACACTGACCGGCCGTGACTGTTGACATTTAGGGGGGCAAATTTGCTAAATCCAACTATAGATGCTCTTATTGACAACTCAAATAAAAAAATAGTTGAAATGGGTTATGTTTTATTCATTCATTTCGGCATGATCCGAGTTCAAAACATCACGAATACAATCCGACAGGTACCAACCCCAAGTTTTACATAACTTATTCGCACAACCCTCATTTGCTAGCCAATGAGAAGCTCCATTAGTCAAGTATCTCACCCGTGCCACCCTGAACTCTTCCCTTCGTCGCATGCAATCCTTTACCTCCTCAACAATAGGCCATAGATTGATCTATCAATTTCTGAGCTTCTTGACTTAGTCGCCACTGGTTTTTAGTCTGTCTCCAAGTTAAGCTTTGCCATGTCCAAGCAAAGAGCGGCGGCGGCACAACGGGTCGCAATGCATGTAAATAAATCAAACAAATGATTATGTCCGTCTTCAGGTTGATGTTGGTCTTCCAATGGAGCAGCAGGCACACTATCTTCCACTCCCCCCTCCCCTCTCATGGGTCATGATGCGTGGCACCATGCGGCCGTTCAAGTCAATGTAATCTATGTCCATCCCTTTCATAGAGACGCCCCACAACATAGATATAAATCACTACCAAGCATAGAATGTACTTTTCATCAGATAACCTACAACGGCGATATAGTTTTCAGAAAATAAACATCGTACTGGAAAAATTATACTAAAAGTTAAATGCACAAGATTCACATTATGCTTGGAAAGAGCCTTTCAATCATCTTTATGGAGCAGAAGATTTGTCGATCCCTGGATGTTTGCCGTAATGGAGCAGAAGATTTGTGCTCACCTGAAGGCCGATGGAGGGGATGAATGGGAATGACAGATTCCAGAACTGGAGCGTGGCAGGTCCAAAACTCAAGGGGCCAACACGGGCGATGCAGCTGTTGTTGACACCTCGCCCCAGTTGTGCTCACGGTCTCCGGTGCCAGCCCCAAGATTGACATCTTGCCCTCGTTGCAGTCACTGTCACTTGTACGATACCCCGTCCTTGGCTGCTGTAGAATTTAATAAATTACATATAATTTGAATCAGTAGATACAAAGAAATCCAGATGGAACTGCCCGTATAAGATCTTACCTATAGTCAGGGTTATCAACTTTCCATGCATAACATGATAAAAACAAATATGATGTAATCATGCATAAGTATAGAAAAGCCCACATTTTCATTCCTTCACATTCACATTTACATTTGCTATGCTAGTCCACGAATCAGGCGTATCAACATAATAAAAGATATCAACAAAAGTAGAATGCATATCCCATATTAAAATTCTAGGAACAGTTGGTTAAAGTATCTCCTTAAGAGTGAAAAGTAATGATATTTTGTGTAGCAACGATAGGAACCATTTGAGTAAATATATTTTTATCCCGCTGAAAGGATTGCGTTAAGAATTGTAAAGAGTATTAAGAGAAATTAGAGACCTTGTAGTGTACATTGAAGAGCACCATGTCGAGTTATGGCAAATATAATCAAATGATGACGTGAACATAAAAATGGCACATGATTTCTACAACTGATCTAATGAGCTAAAATATATATTTGAGAGATCTTTTTTTGGATCAGTGATTTTTCCGAAGACATAAATGGAAGCTTTGTATAATATATTAGAACATTTAAATAATAACAATATCATGGTCAAAGGAATAACAACCAACCATTCATGAGCTACAGGCTCTGGAAAACTTGCTGCCAACTTAAGCACAAGATTTTCTTCTGGATGCTCGTACACAACAGGCTAAACACCAGAGCCATGCTTCATAGAAAGAATTTTTTCTTGCCTGGCTATACTTGTGTGCTTTGTGGTCTGCAGGTCTTAGAAACCAGAGATCATTTGTTCTTCCATTGCCCTTTTTCCAGAATCTGTTGGACATACTTAGCAGCCAACTGTGCTCCCACCTACCAAGGCATTCAACAGGAGATCAATAACCTAAAGGAGATGCTGGATCTCCCCTTCTCCCTAGAGATTATCATCCTTGCTGCTTGGGCAATCTGGATCACAAGAAATGAATTCATATTCAGCAAAATAACACCCAGCCTTTATAGATGTCGAAAGACTTTCTAAGAAGAACTGAAATGGCTAGTCCACAGAGCAACCAGAGAAGAATATGCAAACTTGGAGCAATGGGCACATGACTTCAAATAAAGGCACCTTGAGCATGCCACTCTGGAATTGATAGAGTAGGAGATACAACGGATGATCTGCACGATCCTCACTAAGAAACTACCTGCCTACATGGCTGGAGCACTCTTCTCATACGTATCTTTTGTGTATGATGTACTTTTTGTAGATATTTTTTTATTTTTCTTTCCTTTTCTTTTGGGTTATTTTCTCAGGACTTTGATCCTGATGCTGTATAGTTTCTTTTCTTTTTTAATCTGTACAGAACCTTTGTATATTTTTTAAAAAATTCATAAAAATACGCAGCAGAGTCCTGCTGTTTCCCTCAAAAAAAATATTGACAGAGGAAAGCGACTGTCATGAGCTGCAGTCTTCCTCATATCTCCACCCAAATAGATATTTCGAACATAATTTAACCAATTTCTTTTATTTATATGTTTTCTCGGGATGGATTGTGCAAAAACAATACTACAACATGATGCACCGGCCATCCCTTTAAACCCAACCATCATCTCCGTCACGGAGTCACCCGAGACCTCCTGTACCCTGCACTCGAATCCATTAATCCCCTACCTCTTCTCCGCTAGCGACGACCCATCTCTGCTACCGGTTCTTCTTCTTCCTCTCGTCGCTACTTTTTTTCCGTCCACAATCCGCCCACCTCTCCCTGCTGTCTAACCACCTGCCACCGCCACCCTATAGCCGGCCAGTGTTGTCGAACGTACACTTCCCCATGCTTGAGTCACCACCTCCGCCCGACGTTGGCGCCGGTCATCCCTCTAAATCCCTTGACCATCTCCAGTGACCGCGACATCACACACCCCACACTCAAGTCTGGTTAACCCCTCGCCTCTCCTACACAGGTGACAACCTGTTGTTGCTACTATTCTCTTCCTCCCGCGGCCTATCTTTTTCTTCGTCCACTCTAATGACCCACCCACCTATACCTGCCCAACCACTTCCCACCACCATCCACGACCAGCAAGTGTTGTCACACACTACCTCATCGGCCCCTACCCGAGTCGGCACCTCTGTCACCGGCAAACCCTCTAAACCCTGCCATCATCTCTAGTGACTGCGATGTCCCGCACCGGTGCGCTCCTCGGAAGTACAACCTAAATGCAAATTTTTCTAGTTCAGGGAGCATTAGACAACACAATACCGAGTACTATAATAAAGGTTATGAATTCATGTCGGCAAGAAAGTGCTTGTATAATTAAAATTGGGCCGGTAATAGGCGCTAGCCCAAAGTTTTGGTCGGTCGCACCCTAGCCGTCTGATTGGCCCCTTCCGAGCCGTTGGATTCTTATCCCCTCAGTTTGTCGTCTTCCTCTTCCTTCACTTCGCTCCTCTTCTCATCCTCCTACCCGCCGTGCGCGCTCCTCCCACTCGCCGCCGCTGCCGCTGTCCCCTGCGCGGCATGCCGAACCCACCTCCCATTGCAGTAGTCCATGTGCTTGTGAGGATGAACTGGATAGATACTCACGGGAGGTGGGGATAAGGTTTGTGTGGCGAGCGATGGGCAAGCGATCACGTGGGTCCATGTGCGTGCGTGTTTGTGTGACGAGGCGACCGACCCAGTTTTGGCCAGCTCGCGAATTACAAACAGTGTCCAATAAATTATCCTCCCTTTTGCAGGCTCTTGTACAATCAGCAGCACTGTTAGTCTGCATCCTCACAACCGAAAGCAGAAAGTACAAAATTAGTTATTAAGTCACCACTGAAATTGGTCCCAAAGACAAAGAGTATTATTTCCAATGAGAATTGGTGTAGTAAGTGGGCATCTTGCCACGACATACAAGCCATAGGACAGAGGCTGATTATTCAGTTTAACTAATTGGATAAGCTGATTATTCAGTTTAACTATATGCATCTACCACTAATTAATCAAAATGACAGAAGCAATATGTCTATAGCATGTCTAGAGCATGTGAAATACAACATCTTAATTGGTACACCAAATTTAGAGTTTTGATTCTGTCCATCTACTATGTTCTAGCAATAAAAAAACATTGCAAAAATCCCCATCATGGTTACAAAGGCTTAACATTGAGAAGGTCAGATAGTCTAACCTTGTTATAATCCATCCAGCACATAATTACAAGCAAACTAAATCCGTTGTCCATGAATGAGACAATAAAATAAATTTCAAATGTGTCTAGGATGGTAGGACCATGCATCAGGGGACAACTTACATCCTTGAACAAACAAAAGGGGAAAGTAACCAATAATTCAAATAAATTACTTTACTACAATAGAGAACCGTATGCATACCTCCAAAATCCGTTTCCTAGCAAGCTTAACGCGAATAACATTTGCAATTTCATATTCAATAACGCAAACAGGTTCTGGGCATTATGCAACAAAAGAACTCCCATAGATGAGAACATGATGTGTGGACATTTAATTGAAACATTAGCGGTACGGGCGTGAGTTATTCTTCTTCAGATCATGCAACTTCTGCATAATATGAGAGGCGGATTTATCAATATAGAAGTCCATGACCTGAAACAAATTAGAGGCAGGGTACACCTAATTTTAGTTTAATTTACGGCTTTATGCTCTTACCTATACACTTAATTTAAGCAAGCAAGCATTCAGACATGCCATTTGTTTCCAGAACAACACCATAACAATTCCCAAGAATGCAGTTTCTACTGTATTTCTTTTGCAAGATAATTCCTTCCAGGGTAAACCTGTGTTGCTAACATGTATTTCTGTAGAACAGTATTATCATCTAATTATTACAACCACAACGATGGCCGGGTTACAGAGCTCAAAAGAGAAAAGGAGAAGTAAACCAGTTGATCTACCAAGCCGGCAGCGAAGCAGATGATAAGAGACTCGGAGAAGGAGCTACAGTGACAACGGTGTGGACGAGCTTGAGCAGGGTCAAGATCATATCTCTGTATCACCATATTAAAGTGTCATCAACACATACAACATGTACTGTATTCAGGAAGGAGAAAAAGGGAGCATAAATCATGCTTATTTTTCATACATTAACTACTAACAAGTACTCCCTCCGTCCGGAAATACTTGTCATCAAAATGGATAGAAAGAGATGTATCTAGAACTAAAATATGTCTAAATACATCTCCTTTTATCTATTTTGATGACAAGTATTTCCGGACAGAGGGAGTACAACTTTGTATCACCATATATAAGTATAGGAAATCCCAACTGCAAAAAACTTAACCCCCAACCCAACGAGGCCAACCAGGGACGATCAGCACAGATTCAGACCAGATAATAAAATTGCAGATAGCCGAATTTTGACTCCATCAGTGTAGTGCCGATTTGCATTCCTATATTATTGCGAGTGTCGCGAGGAGGGACAAACAACTGACTTGCACGACCCCCACGGCGAAAGCCTGGTGCTGCACCGAATCCTTGGCCAGCTCCAGGAGCCGCTTGTGCGCCAGCACGTCCTCTGCCCTTCTCATGTTGACATCCATCGTGTCCTTCTTTCCTCTCCCGGTGTACGGCCAAGGTCGAAGAAGAACCCAACACCAAGGGAGAGAGGGCCGAGCAGCTGCGGGAGCGGCAACCTCCGCCTTCGCATCCTGCCTGCTCTCACCGGCAGCGGCACACCATATCAGCACCACGAAGGAGAGCCCCATGGAAGGACACAAAAGGATGAGGGGAATCACCTCGGCTCGCCCAGTCAGGCGATGGCATCATCGTCATGGCGACCCTTCGGATGAAGCAGCTATGCAAGCGGCAGCCTCCACTCCGCCCGGCATGGCAACACCGCGAGCTTGACACCCATCATGTTGATAAGACCATGATCTGAAACAAAAATAGAAGAGCACTACTGCTGAGAAAAAGCCATAACGGACAAATCTTCAGATGCTCATAATGCATCATTGAAATTATAACCTGGAGTTAACCAAAATCATGCATAACCAAAATTATATATGCACCCCAAAATCAAATTAACCATGTGAAATCACAGAGAAGCAAACCTAAATCCTAAATAAACTATTTTTGTTCATTTTTTAATTTTAATGTGACAGAATCTACCCTGTTCATGTTTTTTTGTAATCGGTATAATAGTTGCAACCATGATATCAATGAACAAAAAAAATGGAAGGTTATGGCTTACTTAACGCTTATCAATTGATGTTGTCTGCGCCCCTGCCTTCTGAACCTGATGCTTCTAAACCTGGTACAACATGCCGCTCCTCATTAGATGGTGTCCCACCATTTTCTGGACTTTGCCCAGACATTGGGGAAAAGTGTCAGCGCCTTCATCATTTAATCTGCCGGCAGAAGAGAACACAATGTGGTCTCAGCAAAATCTTGACATGCCAACATCTCCGGATCATAGAGGTGCAATTGTGTTAGAAATTCTAGGCTTCTTCATAATAGGAGGGTACCCAACAAGATCGGTGGGGAGCAGATTCATCCCAGTCTACCTGCATGCACACGAAGATACATTAAGTAGTAAAGTCAGAGAAGAATATGCAATAAAAGTGCAAGCGAAACAAAGCAAATACGTAATCAGTGGAGCCAGTTATTATAAAATAAAGAAGACAATAAGATCAACCCTTTTAGGCACTATCTCAAAATGAAGGAACTGGTGGAATAGACAACATGAAACACCTTACTTGATATGTCAGGACCAAAGGTGCAGTTATTTTAATTGACAGAGTTCAGAATTGGGCAACCATGACTGTGAAGAGCTAATGGCAGTATGGCACATACTTTGCTTTGCTTAAGCAAGCTTGAGATTTCTTGTTTTCTGAATATAAATAACTGGCTGCTGACTGCATTGCTAACTTCAAATCAAAATTGCCATCAGCAACATTGGGTTAGGTGAATAATCAGAGTGAGTCCTGCTGGAAACGGACAAGTGATCCAAACCCATCCGACAGAGCAGTCACAGTCATCTCATCGAGATCAAAGCAACTGACAAAATTAAGAGAAGCAAAGATACATCTTGGATGACTTGCACAGAAGTTGCGCACATCTATAAGAACCATGTGAATGAAACAATGATGTTGAGATTGAGGCCTAAATCCACTAAACGGTGACACTTAGTACTACTGTATTATACGTACATGACACAACAAGCACAGATCTTTGGATGACAGGGCATCCGCACAAGCCAAAAATCCTAGAACTTGCCATGGCGTGATGGCCAGGGTAAGATTGATTGGCCACGGGTGGATGGCCGTGGGCACACGAGCGCATGAGAGAAAGCAGAGTTTTGAGGAGCTTATACCATAGCTAGGGCGGAGCGAAAGAAGAGGCGTTTGTCCACCGGAGACGGAGGGGAAGGCGAGCCGATGGAGAACTCCCAGTGCAGCTAGGGTTAGTTGCGGCCTGCACCGGGCCGGGCCGCTGGCGCCGCCGTGGCCGTAGATCCAGGGTCATCGCGGCCGCAGGGGCTGCTAATCTGCCGTCGTCGAAGCTTGGAGGTGAATGAGACGCGCTGGCGGTCATTGACGTTCTTGGCGGCGTTGGGCTCCCTCACTCCTGTCTCTCTTTCTCTGGATCATAAGGACGCCGTCGCCACCGGAGCAAGACGCCGCACCCGCCGCCAGATCGGGCGCGGCACCGGATCGAAAAGCCGCGGGCGATGGAGAGAAGGGTGGGGTGGTGGCGGTGGTGGTGGCTGCGCCGGAGTCAGGGGAGTGGTGGGGGGCGGCGGCGGCGGCGGGGATAGAGCGGGAGCGCATTGCGAGAAGAGGATCGAGTGCCGCATGTGACGTCGCTCGTACGTGCGGGCGATTGGCACCACGTTTTTTTTTCGCTGGTTATTTTTCGTAGGGTTTTTTATAGCTGGTTAATTTTCGTAGATTTTTTCTTCAGTGGTTACGACCTGAAGAGCGTGGGGGCTGGTGCAGGACTCGGTACGTGGTTTTTTCGGTTAGTGGCGGGTCAGCGTGAGGTGGGACGAGGTACCAAATAGGTACAAAAAAAAACCGGGTGAGGTGGGACGAAAATAAAACCTGGAACGCGACCTACCAACTGAGACATTAGGAGTAGAGATATATTTTTATCTCATTTGACATTGATTTGACCATGTAATATAGTTTTGTGTTTTTTTCCATTTCTTGTGAAAAACATGAAAGTTGACAGAATTCTTTTGTTTACCAATCATTCTGTTGTGCACCTGCAATTCTATCAAGTTCCCGTGTTTTTCCTATTTCCATGTTTATGGAATCCAGTGAAACAAAGGAGCTGTAAAGCAAAGGAGGCCTAAATGTATTTTCCCACAACACCCTGTGGGCAGGCAGATCGTGTTGACAAGATTTTAGTGTGCAGATGGGGTTTTGTTTTTTAGTAGATGAAGTGATATCGACTATTTGGTAGGAAAAAGGTAACAATATCACCAGGCAAAAGAATCAGTTGTTGCCCGACGTTCACCAATGGACCATACATATTCATTGATTCACAAAATCGGTCTCATATATTCTCCTTGTGAGCTCGGAAATACGTAAGTTAGTGCACGCTCTAGTGTGCCTGAAATTTCAAACAAGTTCCAGTTTGAGTAATTTGAGTTTGTCGATGGTGCTTTATCCCTTAGCAAAAGAAAAGAAAGTTAAAACAAATGATAAATTTCCACATGGTGTTCACTATATGTTTTTTTAATTGATCACATCTATTCATTTATTCACAAACTCTTCCCCATGTATCAGTAGTGTCATCCTTATAAGCTACTATAGTATCAGACTAGATGATTTATAAGCATGGGTCCATGTATTAGTGTTGGTCGTCTGTCGATACTAATCCAGAGTGTCGTTGGTTTTATATTCCTGTCCATATATGATATGTAGATGACAAAGATATACAAAATTATAGCTTCAAGAAATTATGTAACCAATGCCATATTTTAGTGTAGCATTTGTCGATTTGAAATTACGTCTCATATAAGGCTCATTCGGATATCTATGTGCAGAAGATGATCTTTCCAAACTTCAAATTCATCCTATGCTATTAACATTGTGACAATTAATCCAAACACGCATGCATTCTTAAAGGGTCCTTACAATCAAATCAGGACACCAATGTTTCCTAAGCTAGATATGTCGATCGTGTGTCTTTGTTTAGTATCACTTCATGCTTGGAACGTCTCTCTCTCTCTCTCACTCACTCTCTCCCTCCCTCTCTGTGTGTGTGCGCGCGCCCACGCGCGCGCATATAGACATCCCAATCTTCACTTGAGAAGTAGAATCAAGTTCAACTAGTTGAAACACTTTCCTGCCACATTGAAATTTGTGGAGATTACAGATATTACACATGAAACCATAGTGGATTTCCATGGAACCACAATGGCCTTCCAAACACCTGAGAATTGCGCCTTTATGGTTAGTTAAGCACGTGTACGCAAAAGCGATGGTCCGCAACAGTGTGAATCAATCAGGCTGAACTTCGGTATAGCGCTTGTGGGAAGGGCACGGAGGAGGGAAAATTATGAAAGAGGGAAGATGTAGAACATAATCTGCTAGATTCCTTCCTCAAGGCAAACTTTTGTCACGCAAACAAATAACCACTCTACAGTTGGGATTCACCTAGGGTCAATCACATCAAATCACAACAAACAAATGCACACACAAACACTATAGCCAAGGGCTCTTATCGTGCATTTTGTTTTCCTCTTTTTATTCCTCAATTTTCTGGCCTTTTTCTTTTTTTCCCACGGATAGAAAACTCATGCCCGGGGAGGTGTATATATACACAAGGCCACCACCGCCCAGGGAACCTGACCCTATACGTCTATGACTCCCGGTCCTACGTGGAAACAACTTCAAATTGCTGCGGCAGCGTTTCAAATGACAGACTGCCGAGCTCACGGGAGCAAGAAAGGCAACTTGGAAGGCCTCTTGCCTACTGATGTTGTGGGGAATCTGGAAGGAGTGAAACGGGAGAATTTTCAGCCATGTCATCTCCTCCGCCGAGCAAGTTCATGGCCGAATCATCAACGAGGCAAGGACCTTGCAACATGCTAGACTCGCACCGATGTCAACTTTCTTCGAGCCGCCTTGAGTTCGCTAGATTACATATGTATAGGCCTATAGGGCGGGTTCATGCCAGCCATGCCAGTTTTGTTTTCTTTTGGGTCAATGATAACCTTGTACTTTGCTTTCCTCTTCGTCAATGAAAATCAGCCCTCTGCTGTCTTTTTATAAAAAAAAACAACAACTTCAAATCAGAGCATCTCTTGCAGATCCGATATACACTGTCCCGCAAAATTAGGTTTACAAGATACCGCCAAATGTTTTTTTCGTATGGCATTTACTCCGGCAGAACAGATCCTGTAAATGTACTTCATGGTCCTGGCAAAATTGGACAACCCCCTCCACCCCAAACGCCCGCTAAATTACAATTGGGTCCATCTTCCTCGCTGCATCTCCCCATCCGCAGACGAGGCACGGGCTGGCTGCAGGTGCTGAAAGGCGAGGAGGAGCGTGCATCTTGCCGGTGACAACACCGTCATGGACCAAGATGAGGAGCACGGGTGCAGATGCGAGGAGCAGGCGGCAGCTAGCTAGCTCGTGACCTCGGGGGCGGCTAGCTTCAGCTAGCTAGCTAGCTAGCTCCAGCAGTTAGCTACGCTCATGGGCGCACCTACTTGGCGCTTGCGGGGCGGCAGCTAGGGTCTGGCGGTTGCCGGTGTCGAGGTGTTCCGATGAGGTCATGCTCGGGGAAGACTGTGGTGGGAGCCGAAAATTCCTTCCCGCCAACCATGTTTTATTCTTTAGATCCATGTAAAAATTTCCCCTCACGTAGATCTGAACGACATGAGCCCGTGGACTCGGGATCTACAAAATAAATTCCAGGACAGTGAATTGACGGGATCTATTTGGACCGGGTTTACAACTCCGTCCCACAAACCCACGATTATTTTACTGGATGGTCGGATTTGCGGGATCTTCTAGAGATACTCTTAGCTAGGACTGAACCTATAACTCACACACGTAGACACATATAGGAAACTACAATAAAGCAAGGTGCATGTCGCCAATTTTTTCATCCGTTCACCACCAAAAAAAAATTCTATCCGAGGTGGTACCAAATTCTTATGCATTCGTCTGCTAGAAAAAAGGTTTTTTTTAAATTTCGTGCATGGGCCGCGTGGTGTGAGCCAGCGAAGCCAGCCGACTTAGTTTCTGCCCATGCAGCTATGAAATTTCTATTTTCCGCACGGGACGACAAATAGTCGATGCTTCGCACAGGACAACCAATAATTGGCTGACCCATTTTTCTTTTTTTCTTCTTACAGAATTTGTTTGATAAATTCAAGATTCTGAAAAACATACAAAATAAAGAAAACAAGTTTTACAAAATGTTCAGAATACAAAAATTTTGTTGCTATTTTGAAAAATATTCTGAACTTGAAAAAATTTTCCCTTTTACATTTTTTTTATTTTTTCAAAATTGTAAGTGATTTGTAAAAACAAAATGGCATTTCAAAGAATGCTCCAAATTTGAAGAATATTCTTGTTTAAGTGAATTTTTCACAATTCAAAATAATGTTCGCATACAAAAGATACACATTTTCGAAAAATGTTATGAACTTTCAATACAAGTTATCATTCTAAAACAATGTTCACAAATTCAAATAATGTTCATGTTTTTATAGAAAAAAGCTGGTGTTTTCAAAAAATGCTTGTGAATTTGAGAAGATGTTTCTGTTCCAAATTTTGTTCGCATTTTGCTGTAAGTGTACAGTATTTAAAAAATAACTGTTCAGGATTTAAAAATTGGTTCATGTTTCCTACAATATTCAGAAACTTCGTACCTTGAAATCTTCCCAATTGAAAGGAATAGAAGATTGAATAATTCATGGGCCTTCTCCGGCGTACAATGACGTAAAAAACTCTTAAATACCTTCGATCAATGAATGGAAAAATAGCGAATTGATTACTTCACACCAGGCGAAACCGAGAAGCAAAATGTTTCTTTTTCACGCGCACACAGGATTTTGTTTGCACATATAATTATCATTAACTTTAAATGCATACTATTTTATTTTTCCGTTGCAACGCATGGGCATTGTGCTACTAGGAAACTAACCATAGCTCACACGGACAAACATCGTCATGCAAGCCAACTACTCCCTCCGTTCCCAAATAATTGTCTTTCTAGCCATCTCAAATGGTCTACAACATACGGATGTATGTAGACATGTTTTAGAGTGTAGATTCACTCATTTTGCTCCGTATGTAGTCACTTGTTGAAATCTCAAGAAAGACAATTATTTAGGAACGGATGGAGTAGTATACTCCACGCAACCAGCTAGCTTAGCACTTACCTAAAACTAATCACCGGCAAGCCTAATCACAACTTGCACTTGCACCTGCTAGCTACTAATTAGGACACGCTATTACATGGAAATTTACTCATGTTTGGATTACTCCAACACCTTGATGATGGTTGCATACGCTAGGTGATAATTACAGATTAATCGTCCAATGCTCACTAGCTAATACTAGCATGTGTATCTGCTAGCATAACAAGGTACGACGATGTTGCCGTCTGAACATGTACACAACAAGGATTGCCAAATGGCATGTGCATCATGTTACCGTCTGGTAGTACAGTACACTGCCTTCTGATTGATCTATTCACATGATGATCTCAGCTGCACTAGTTGCAGCTATGCTAATACAGTACTAGTTAACTAAGTAAACTGTGTTGTACTTAAGTAGTTAATCGCATGACACATGCAGGCATATCTAAGAGCGTCTCCATCACGTCGCCGTCGCGTTCTACATGAGACATATTCTGCTATATAGGACGGCAACACAACATGTTAAGCGACAATATTTCCATGTCTGCAGGGAGGATGCAGCTACAGCTGATTATTCACTACGGAGAGGCTCAATACCATCAGATCAATATTCCAGCCGGCTGGTCAGGTGTGTTGCTGCTGCAGTGGCTACACCGGAAACATACACGAGGACTTAGCAGGCTCTCTTTATCTTTCATATTATAAGGAATATATGTATCCCCATGAAAAATATCCATTTGTTCAAACGAAATGAATAGTTACCACCTAACTCGGCAAACCAGGCCGTAGCCCTGTTTCATAATGAAGCACCAACCAATGAAAATTAGTACTCCCTCCATCTGGAAATACTCGTCGGAGAAATGCATAAAAACGGATGTGTCTAAAATTAAAATAGGTATAGATACATCCATTCGTCCGACAAGTATTTCCGGATGGAAAAGTACAAATACCGAAAACAAAACAACAATAGTCTCTTGGGCTCACAACATAAGAAAACCCAATCGGAAGAAAATAGCGGAAGAGAAAGATCACTAGGTGATGGAAGATAACCGACGCAACATGCCCTGAAGTTTGGTGATGATATTGTCCCGGATGCCATGACCCATGTCTGCAGTGAGTAACCACCACTTTTGCAAGAAGGCAATACATTTCAAAATGGCGTAGCATGAAGTAGAGGTTTGCAGGCAATCTCAAGTTTGTTGTAGACAGTGGCGAATCTAGCACGGAAATGAAGGGTAGGCTCAAAGCAAGTTCCTAGGTCTAATTAGCAATGTATTGCAATTATTGGATGTAAAACACCTCTGTATAATTGGCAAGTAGTATATTTAGTTGAAATAGGATTTTTGGAGGGTAGGCTTCAGCCTATTGAAGCCCCCCTAGTAGAATCGCCACTGGTTGTAGATATGCCATAAGGTCCATGTGAGGCGTCTCCTGCTACCCGAGGTTTGAACCAGGATAACAATTAAATCGGCTACATCAGAGGTGCACCACTACACCCCACAACTTCCATAATGCAATTCCATAGGAATTGATCTGCCATGCACGAGAATAGAATGTGGGTGATGGACTCCTCCGCCTTGCATAATTGGCATAGCAAATCACTAAGGCCATTTTGTTTCCTAACTTCTGTGCCTGATGGTAGGCATTCCCGAGAAGTTGCACTGTTTATGAAAACTTCTCACCCGCACCAATGCGACCATACATGTTCAAAACAACTAGATGATGCCTCACGTGTTGCTACGGGAACCTTGATAAAACATATGCTGAAAAACTAAAAGCAGGTGCAATTTTTTTTAATAATGCTCTTGGATTATATTTTGAAAACAATAAAGGATATGAGACATTTGACAAAATGTTGTATTAAAATAGAAAACTATTGGATTGAAGTCAAAGGGGTGCCATTTTTAACAAAGATGTGTATCATGACCTACATATATTTGCTCCAAGCGACAAATATATGTAGGTCATGCTACAAAAATGTGTAAATAACGGTTTATGTCCGCACAAAATTAGTGAAACAAATTGAGATGCATGATTGATGAGGTGGCATAGTTGCATGATAGATTAGTGCACAATTTGTAACTTATGGACACATGCAAGACTTGATGATCTGGCATGATTGCATGAAGAGAAAAGTAGGTAGTGGGTTACTACTATTTGAGAATTTATGTATGTGGGCCGCTGAATGTTCCAAATCCCATCTCCAAAGAGTCGGGGTGCCCCCATTGTATCCCTTAGGTTATTGTTCCAAATTAATAAATTATGGGATCCCTAAAAAACTAAAAAAAAATGAGTCTGACTAGTCCAACAATTGAAAATATATGAAATGTATATCTTTTTAGATTTTCTTCTATAATACTTCCTCCGTCCGGAAATACTTGTCGGAGAAATGGATAAAAATGGGTGTATTTAGAACTAAAATACGTCTAGGTACACTCATTTCTCCGACAAGAATTTTTGGATGAAGGGAGTACATATTGGATATGATATGTCAGAGAGGAAGTGGAACATAGACCACCCTGCCCCCCCCCCCCTTACACAAATGCACGCACGCACACATCATCGCTTGTGCATATGTAGTCGGCTCGTTATTGTTCAAGAACAACACGTTGCAGTCGTGCATATTACGCAACCTTTCGGACCTCGGTGGAACCTGCGCCGACTCCACTGTGGGTTCCCTGACTAATTCCGGCGTGACAGAAGTACCTGCCGGAACGTCCCGTGTATATATATAGATGCAATGGGTCGTCATTTGTCACAGGAGAGGCCATGCTATACCTCATATGATGTATGGTAGATAGCCATACCGTGTAAAGATCGTATACTTTCTTTTTGGCAGGGAATACAATATATTTGAAGATGGCAATATTAATTAGACACAACATACTGTTTGACGACTGATCAATTCTCGTATGGTGATCTCAATGAGCGGCACCGACGAGAGCCACACGCTTAGTTAGCTAGCTTTGGTTAATCAACTTTGGCATAGAGGTCGATCGATGGTTTCATTTGGCAAAGCCATTGCATGGAACACCTTTTCACATGGACAAATAAATTAAAAGATATTTGGTGGAGTACCTGGGTTGGTTGACCCATCCTGCAGCTAATTAATTAGTTGTAAAATGGAGTAGTTGTCGATCGCGTCAATCGAGGCCTGAGCATATATGTTTCTCACTTATGTTGCTCTATCTATTCAGACTTATGGGTGAGATACACTCAGCTAAATACTACCTCTGTTCCTGAATATAAAGCGTTTGGCAGTTTAAGTTGAACTGTCAAAATGTTTTATATGTTCACCTAATATTAAAAGACAGAGGCTTTTATAGTTCTCCATACGTCAACCCTTTATATCTGTTGATTTTATGTTATTGACAAAGATTGACGGCCGAGATTTAAAAAAAAGATTTCCTATATGTATACATGATACCTTTTCTCTATACCTATATATAATCGTTAAACTGTGCCCCGGCTTGCTGGAGAAACTCACGGGCTAACCAAAACATACAACTTGCACGAAGCATGAAATCCTGAAAGCATACGTCCATCTCACATACGTGTTCCTCTTCTATACCTACTAATAAAAGAAATAGGTATTCTTAGTCCGTCATGCTATTTTACCACCTGATATTTCTGATATTAAACCGGCAGCACATATCAAATGTTTTTTAAGATACTCATATTTTATAAACCGTAACTTCAAATTTAACATGTTATCTATGAAATTTAATTAGAAAAATCTATTGAATCTGAATATGATGTTGTTTTACCAATTAACCATTTAAAAGAAATACTATATAGGGTGCAATCTTAATCAACAATGCATTATCCGTCTTTCTTTCATATTGGTACTGATCCGGATTGTGGATGAACATCTCAGCAAAATCAGGATTGGAGACGAAATTGAAAACCATTTGCCCGTTTATTTGTGCGTATTAAATCTACATGCAAGCCATGTTTAAATAGAAGACATGTGGAATATTGAACTTACGCTTTTCTAGGCAAAGACCATCTTTGTTTGGGCCGTAGCTACAAATACTCTGATTATAGACCATTTTTTATAAATTAAGAGTGTGTGGTATTATTTTCTCCCGTTGCAACGCACGGCCTTTTTTGCTAGTGTGTCAAAAAAAAATGTAGGTGTTTGTCTAAAAAACATACATATGTGTTGATGCCTAATTTCAAATCCCACCATCGCTCTATACCCCGTCTCTTTTGTTTGGACAAGGCATGTCTCTCTCTAGGGTTACGAGATGCGACCCTCCACCGCCGCCTGTGCCGTCTCAACGGCCGCCGCAAGTCTCTCCGGTTGACTTAGTCGCCCGTCTGTGCTCCTAGCTCAATGATTCTTCGGCCGACCACCGTCCGTCCATGCCAGGCCCAGCGCTGCTCGCTGCCACCCTCAGATCGATGTCATAAGAAGTGTTCCACCGTGACGACCACCAGATCCCCTGCCTCCCGTTCAAGCCATGTGGTCACCGGCCTTGGGCTTCATCGGCCTGCTCGGACGCCCCAAGCTCCGTCAGCTACTTGCCTTGGGAGTATTTTGTCTGAGCTGACAAGCTCGTCCAGGACGTCGTTTAACTTCGAGTTCAACGCTGACAAAGTCATCTAGCCCAACCACGGTCACACACCCCTTTCTCCTCCCAGAAGTTGTGCAACCCGTGAAGAGAAACAAGGTGCCAAGTTATAATTCTCCCAGTTGGGTTTTCTTAAATTTAGTAAACAGAGCATGTTCGATTTCCACCAGAGATAACATCCAGTTTACTAATCCAAAGGAAAGGATCATCTCAAAGCAAAATAATAATCATTTACCTGATTTCTTACACAATTAATAGAATCCAAAAAAACAGCTTAACCAAACAGAGCATGAGGAAGAGATGATTCAGACAGAGCTGCAGTTGATGTGTCCCTGTGTGTGAATTGCTGCCCTGCTATGTGAGAAGTAAGAGTGTAAGATCCCACGATGCTGGCATCGGTACACTGATTTTATTGTCATCAGCATGGTCATTGCCCGGCGGGTCATCCTTGAATACCAAGCGACTTGACGACGACAGCGGCAATGTTTCCTTTGAGCAACCATAAACCTCAGATTTTGATGGTGTACTCTCACCAAAATGATTTAGTTTTTGTGTCACGATTTTTCACGTTGCGAGGTTTGGCGATAACAGGTATGGATGGGACTGCATGGCGCCCGCAATCAGACCAAGGGAACTGACGCTGGTACGTTGCTTGCATCTCTTACTGTAGTGTGATGATGACCGAGTCCTGTTAAATCTGTCATAGCTGCACTTCTTCGTTGCAGGTGGCAATCAGGCTCTGACTCCATCCTCTGAATCCATCCTGACGGCTCAAACATTTTTTGTTGAATACAAGATATTACCACTCTTATCATCTTTCTTTAGCATATATGCGTGCATCTATTGATTCCTCTTTATTTTTTAATTTTCTCTTTCTTTCTTTTCTCAATGCTCAGCTCCCTTGTATGATGCTTGTAATGAGCAAGATTGGCATATGCTGCACATTATGGATTTGGTAGCAGAGGTGCATGTCAGTGCTTGCTGTGGATGAATGTGCGGGTGTGCTGACACCGTGGCCTTCGCAATACCCAGCGAAAGCCATGGAGCCCATGGGGAAGACGCAAACCTGATAGAATCCACAACCTGAAGATTCATTAGCTCCTGGTATGTATTTGTTTCCGTTGCATAATGCTCTATTGCCGTTGTGGCCTCCCTGTGACGCCTTTCGAACTATCGCCTTCTTCCCTGAAGCTATATTATAAAGTTTCAAATTATTAACTAAAGTTTTGCCAATGACAATGTATTATTACTGTGTTGGTTTTTGTCGTCAAACATACATTCAGGATCAACCAAGCACAACTTATATGATACCAGATTTAAATTATTAACTAAAATTCTGCCAATGGCAATGTATTAGTACCTTGTTTTTTGAAGAACCAAGTAGGAGCTCTGCCAAAATACTATTAAGAAGAGTGAATGGAGTACTGACTGTGTAGAACTATGGTTATAACAATCCAAATTTTATACATACATTTTTCTTTTCATATTTATAAGATAGCATCTCCTATAAGTTGTAGTATAGATGGAATTCCTGCTGACTTACATTTCTATAAGATTGAGATAACAATACTACTTCCTAAAACCTTAAACCAAAGGTTGCGTACAAAGTCAATGCCCCCTCGATGATACTGCCGAGAGCATCCGTCACCATGATCAGGGGAGAGCAAGTTAGGCATGTTCTCACCAACATGATTTTTAATGTCTTTTTCTTTGCAATACTGGTCATCTATTTGATATAATGCCTAGCCATGGTGCCATGTGCAAGTCATTATTGAGGGTGCATGGAATGAATTGCAAATCAATATATCTCACACTACGTTTCAGGTCTAGGACACCAGGGCATCCAGATCAACCTCTTCGAGGCAATTTTCAGATGCCTAAAATGTTGTCGCTAACACATGTTTATTATGCTATTTTTTTTTCTTTTGAAACAACACCCTTTACATATTGTTTTGGTGCACATGAGCAAAGGCCCAGTTTTTTATATTCCATTTAGTTGATAGCGACAACCAAATAACTCTCGCACTAAGTATATGTTTGGACCAATGGAAAGGAAAGTATTTGCGCGTTGTTTCTACTTAATAATCATTATGTACTTTTCATATAGATGTGAGATATTTTCACTGGTTCAAAATGGATGTGCGATATTTTCAGCAATATCTCTTTGCTATTTCATTTATGTGTATGAAGTTATTTTCCCTTTTCACTTGGTCACCGCCTTTGGGCTGTTACTTTATAATTACAACGATTATGGTGAAAATTTCTTAGAAGCTAAGAGAAATCCTAATTGGACCTGTTCAGTTTGTCATGGCATTTGCAATGAGGTAGAAGCAGATGGATTGGGTAAATAACACACACACTTCCAAATTTATTCCGTAGCCGTTGCAACGCACGGGCCTTTTTGCTAGTTGATAAACAAATGGAGTACATACTTCTTAGGTCATAAATCCATTGATCATAAATATATTTCTGTTCTAAAAGCAATGGTGTATGGTCCGAGCACACACATTAATTGGTTTTTCAGACGCCCACAAAAAATATATACACGACTTTTGTTGTTGCAACGGTGTGTGTGTGTGTGTGAGTGTTGCTGCAACGGGTGATCTTCATGACTTGACAGTGGCCAACAGCATATCCCGACAAAAAGAAAAAGAGGCCATCAACTTAGACGAAAAGAGGTAACGAATAACAGGCCAAACCAGTACGGCAGAAGGCCGTATAGATGGCATGTCTTGAATGTCAACCATTTCATGAGGTTCAGCCCAAAATTTTTGAACATATTCGACCTAAGTTAGTGGGGTGGGGGGGGGGGGGGGCAAGTGATAGCTAACTGAGGATATGCGAACTTTACATTTTTCCATCTAAAAAAAAGTGGATATGCGAACTAGTCCAGCCCATTATCTCGGTCTGGGAGCAACTAACTTAGCGTTATCGTTGGCAAGAGACCCTCAAGGGTCACTTTTGATGGGCGAAGGGCGCGCAACTGCCAGGCATGTGTCATGTGCTGGGCGCTTCCCTGAGAGTTTTTTAATTTATTTTTCTATACGTGTTTTTAGGTTTTAGATATTTTTTCAGGCGTTTCCGGATTTTTGGTTTTGGCTCGATTTCCTCTATGTTTTGGAAAATAATTTTTTTTACACGGAAAAATGAGTTTTTTTTCTTCTGCGAGAAGCATAGATTCCGCTTTAGGGTTTGTTTGGATACTAGGATTTTACCAAACCAGTTTGGCCTACACATTTTCGGTTACAACAAACGAAAACTATGTTTGGTTAACATAATAAATCCATGGATAAGTAAATCTTGGTTTTACTAAAAATGAAAAACTGAGTTTATGGGAAAACGACAATTAGACGTTTTTCTATAAACTAGTTCATCATCCGCCGCCCGCGACCGGCATACAACACAGCTGGCCTGCACGTTGCCATTGCCGTCAAGTCCTCTCCCAGCAACAACTCGTCAATGCATACCGCACCGCGGGCGGCCCTCGCCATCGACGTTGCCGCCACCGTCACTGTCGACCACTGGACCTACCCCAACGACAATTCATCTCACGTCGCTCACGGCCGTCGCCATCGTCAAACCATCGTCATCCCCGTCGACCATTGGTAGCTAACTGAGGATATGCGAACTTTACATTTTTCCATCTAAAAAAAAGTGGATATGCGAACTAGTCCAGCCCATTATCTCGGTCTGGGAGCAACTAACTTAGCGTTATCGTTGGCAAGAGACCCTCAAGGGTCACTTTTGATGGGCGAAGGGCGCGCAACTGCCAGGCATGTGTCATGTGCTGGGCGCTTCCCTAAGAGTTTTTTAATTTATTTTTCTATACGTGTTTTTAGGTTTTAGATATTTTTTCAGCCGTTTCCGGATTTTTGGTTTTGGCTCGATTTCCTCTATGTTTTGGAAAATAATTTTTTTTACACGGAAAAACGAGTTTTTTTTTCTTCAAGTAGAAGCATAGATTCCGCTTTAGGGTTTGTTTGGATACTAGGATTTTACCAAACCAGTTTGGCCTACACACATTTTCGGTTACAACAAACGAAAACTATGTTTGGTTAACATAATAAATCCATGGATAAGTAAATCTTGGTTTTACTAAAAATGAAAAACTGAGTTTATGGGAAAACGACAATTAGACGTTTTTCTATAAACTAGTTCATCATCCGCCGCCCGCGACCGGCATACAACACAGCTGGCCTGCACGTTGCCATTGCCGTCAAGTCCTCTCCCAGCAACAACTCGTCAACGCATACCGCACCGCGGGCGGCCCTCGCCATCGACGTTGCCGCCACCGTCACTGTCGACCACTGGACCTACCCCAACGACAATTCATCTCACGTCGCCACGGCCGTCGCCATCGTCAAACCATCGTCATCCCCGTCGACCATTGGTCCTTCCCCGGCGATCCCTCATCCCACGTCGCCTTTGGCCATCGCCAACTCGCCATTACAGTCGATCAGTGGTCTTTCCCGAGCAGGCACGCCTCTCGCGTCTTCCTCGGCGACGGAGGTCTCTTAGAAATTTGATCTTGAGATTTTGTGTGGCAGCAGCAGGTACTTTGTATGCTCGTTCTTGCTCTTGAATGATTGGTCATTCTCACTACTGTCACACATGCAAACGATTCACGTGCGAGCATTCAGATTGCTTTCGATGATGGATGGGTATGGCAGGAAGGACTAGTAGTAATTGTTGAGATACTCATGATACTTAGGCAGCTAGGATCTTCTTTTATTGATTCCTAGTCTACGGATATCTCCCGATCCTTTCCTTGTATAGCGGATACAGTTGAGATATTCTTGCCCTTGTACTCTATATATGCTACGGCACACGATCAATGAACATATCGCATATTCCACATGGTATCAGATACCGAGTTTTCTTCCTAAACACGCTTCGCTGCCGCCGCCCGCTGAGCCGCCGCCGCCCTCCTGCCGCCGCCGCCTTGCCGCAGCAGTCCCTCTGCCGCCGCCGCCCCTTGCCGCAGCAGTCCCTCTGCCGCCGCATCTCAACCCCACTGCCACCCTCCCTCGCAGCCACCACCCCCCTCTCCTTCTACCTCCACCGAACCCAAACCCTAGCCGCACGCCACCATGTCATTCGCCTCCTATGACTCCTCCTCCTCCTCCTCCCCCATGTCCGGCGCCACCCAACCATCCAACCCCTTCGCCGGCCCTGCTCCCATCCCCGCAGAAGTCATCCGCAACGTCGACATCCTCGCCTGCAGCGCATCCGTCTCTCCCAGGAGGACTCATCTTACTATGCATGGAAGACTCACTTTAACGTCGTTTTTCGTGAGTTTCACCTCCAGGAGCACATCGACGGCACCGTTGACGCCACGACCATGGCGTTTGACGCCGAGTGGTCTGCAGTCGAGGCGACACTCATTCACTGGTTCTTCCTCACCATCTCCAATGACTTTTTCTATACGGTGGTGCAAGACGGCGATGACGCACACGCCGTTTGGACGAAGCTCAATAGCCTCTTCACCGACAATCGCTACAGCGGCTCGTCTTTCTCCAACAGGAGTTCTTTGGGTGCCATCAAAATAGTTCCTCCGTGGGCGACTTCTGCATGCGCCTAAAGCGCCTCGCGGACGAGCCCGCGACATCGGTGAGAACGTCTCCAACGACCTTCTCCTCAGCACCCTCGCCACCGGTCTCAACGAGGAGTTCACCCAAGCGGCCGCCAACCTCACGCTCATCCCCAACCCGACCTTCCCCAAGGTCGTCGCCTACCAGCGTTTGGAGGAACACATGATGAAGAAGATGAGGGCCCGGGCGGGTCACACCGCCCTCGCCGCCGGCACATCACGCGGCACGGCTCCCCAACAGGCGCCGGCGCCCTTCCCGCCACAGCCGGTCCAGCCGCCTTTCCTGCATTTCAACAGGGGCGCCACAGCCTGCTGCCTCCAACGAGCGCAGCGGTCGCTGTGGCAAGGAGGGCCGCAAGGGCCAGACGCGGGCGGCCAACCCCGCCGGGATGCCCCGCGTCCAGCAGCAGCAGCAGCCCATGGTGCCGTGGGCTTATGGGCAACACCCTTGGACCGGCGTCGTCCATGCATACTCTATGCCGGTTCCCCGCCCCACCGCACCCGGCATCCTGGGTCCTCTGCCAGCGCGGCACCAAGCCTACCACGCCGTCCCGCAGCCAGCTGCGGCCTTCGCGGCGTTCCAGCAGTCCGGGGCCTACCCGGCCTATCCACCGCTGTCGGCCCTTCCGGCGCCGCAACCCGCGCCGGCTTCTACAACTCGCCCCCACCCCAACACCTAAACCGGTGGCGGCGATCGGTTCAAGGACTCCTGGCTACCGTGACGTCCTCCAACCTAGGTAACCTCACCTCTTTCTCTCCCACCAACACCGCCACTCGCATTACTCTCGGCGATGGCTCTTTCCTTCCCACTACACATGTTGGTTCTACTTCTTTTCCATCTTCTAGTACACCCATTAACATGTCTCATATCTTTGTTTCTCCAGAACTAATCAAAAATCTTGTCTCTGTTCGCCGTCTTACTCGTGAAAATCCAATTATGGTTGAATTTGGCGGTTGTGGTTTTTCTGTGAAGGACGCCCGTTCCAGGATGGTTCTTCACCGATGTGACAGCCCGGATGACGTTTACCCGGTCCACCCACCATCCTCCACCGACGCCGCTCCTGTCGCCCTCTCCGCCGGTGTGGACCTCTGGCACGCTCGTTTGGGTCACCCTAATCACACCTCGCTTCTTCACATTCTTCGTAGTTTTTCTTTCACTTGTAATAAGGTCGATGACCATACTTGTCATGCTTGTCGTGTTGGCAAACACGTGCGTCTACCCTTTAGCAACTCTACCACTATTGCGGCTTATCCGTTTCAGTTGATACATTGCGATGTTTGGACATCGCCCGTTGCGAGCAACTCTGGCTATCTTTATTATCTTCTCATCTTAGACGATTTTAAGCACTATGTGTGGACTTTTCCCCTTCGGCAGAAATCAGATGTTTTTTCAACACTCACATTCTTTTACTCATTTGTCTCTACGCACTTTGGTCGACCCATTCTTGCATTTCAAACAGACAATGGGAAAGAGTTTGATAGTCTTGCCGTCCGCAATCTCCTCGCCATACATGGTATTGTTTTTCGTCTAACATGTCCTTACACCTCGCAGCAAAATGGGCCGGCAGAGCCTGTACTCCGCACTCTCAATGATTGCGTCCGTACCCTCTTATTCCATGCCAACATCCCGCCTCGATTCTGGCCCGATGCTTTCGCCACCACGACTCTCCTTGTCAACATCCGGCCATGTCGTGCTCGCTGAAACTATACGCCGCGTCACTAGCTCTATGGGACTCCTCCCTCATACGATGATCTTCGCATCTTTGGCTGCCTCTGCTACCCTAGCACCGCCTCAACCGCCCCCCATAAGCTTGCTCCGCGGTCCCTCGCTTGCATCTTTCTTGGGTACCCCTCCAACACAAAGGGCTACCGGTGCTACGACCTCGTCTCTCATCGGGTGATCACTTCGAGGCATGTTTACTTTGATGAAAAAGTGTTTCCGTTTCATCAGGTACCTCCCTCGGATGCACCGACTTCGTCGACCCCGCCTCCCCTCAGCAGGCCTTTTGCTGCGCTGCCGGCCCCTCGCGGTGGCCGCCCCGGTCTGACCATCTCCGAGCTTGGCGACTCTGTTGGCGTACAGAGCGGCTCGGACGTCTGGGCACCGGGCCACTCCGCGACCTCGGCCTCCTCGTCGGCTTTGAGTTCGCGCGCCTCTTCCTCGGGCGCCTCATCTGGCTCGCGTCGGACACCTGCGGCTTTGACCGCAGCTGCCCCGGGCCCGCCACTTGCGGCCTCGCCCGCAGTCGCCCCGGTCATGAAAGAGGGACTGTGACGGTGCACTGGTCATTGGCGTGCTCGTGCGCAGGCTTAGGCTCGGGTCGATCCGATGGAGCTGTGTGTAGGAGATAGTAGGAGTGATCACAGCATCGAGAACCGCCTCCCAAGTGTGCTCCTTGGGCCCCATGCCCATCACCACCCTATCGTCTAGATCCGCCGTAATGGGGTCAGGTGTGTCAGGATGTAACCTCCGATACCCATCGGAGTAGGCCTTCTTCCTCTGTGCGGTCTTCTTGCCGTAGTACTTGGGCTCGCCAGGCTTGGAGTCCTTCCGGATATGGGCGATCTCCCACGCCTCCATGTGTGAGAGCGGCCGCTTCAGTTTCTCCTCCTGCACCACCAAACAGAGGTTAGTCATAGATAAGAAAGTGACTGTAAATAGAAGAAGAAGAATGTTTAATGGGGTTAGTCATACATTAAGTGTCTTGTGGAGAAAGTGGTTTCGGTTTCCCTGAGCATGTACTCCCTCCTTCCCTCGGTTAGTCTTGTTTTTGATTCTCGTAGCCGCCCAGGCTCCAGTCTCATCACACCAAAGATCCACCAATGCCGCCCCGGACTCGTCTTTTCCATACCACCAATTTGGACACACCTACATAATGAAAGCATGATGGCATGTCAACATGGAACGGTGAAATGTACCACAAACATCGGAATGAAAAATCTTTTATACTTACCGCCAAGTACTTGGACCTCTCCAAGGTAATGTCCATCCTCCGCGCTTCTTCCTTGGTCATCTTCACACCAAGAGCGTCTAGATAGTATGTCGAGATGGCCACATAGCGCACCTCGTACTGCATCTAGCGGGCCTTCTTCTTGCATTGGCGCATCACGATCTGGTCGGCTCTGGCCCTGTGCTCCGGAAGAACTTGATAGAATAACTCTAATCATGCATGAAACAAGAATGGAAGAAGCCATGAGTTAAATCATTCATGAAACTAGAATGGACTTGTTCTTCTGAAGAGAACTCACCCAGAAAAAAGTGATCACAACATTGGCATGGGTCCCATGGTCCGCGTGGAGGGCCGCTTCTCAGTGGTCCCAGCTCGTGGCCAAAACCCGATGGTCTGGGTGCCTGACTGGATCCGGGCAGTACAACCCCGGCCAGTGTAACTTCAGCAAGACGGTGATGAGGCAATATATCCAGTTGCTGCAAAAGAATGAACAATTAGCAAGTGACAAACAAAATAAATAACAACCGAATGAACATGTGACAAGCAAAATAACGAAATCTATACCTATACTAATTCTAGACTTCCAAGAAATTCCCACGTTAATTAGATTTTACGAGCCGTTCATCCTGGTGGGGACCGAATTATTACGGTGTAGATCCCCTCATGAAATCCTTAACCAGAATAGGTTGGATTTTCTTATTGTAAAGAAAAGGGTTAATTATCCTTTTGCCCTCAGTGGTGTCCATGTGCTCAGTTTTGCCCTCAGATGCGAATTGTCCTCAGTTTTGCCCCTAGTCCGTGCGCACTGACTCGTTCCGTGAAATCTGCCGTCTCCGTCAGGTCAACCTTTTGACTCGGCCCTTATAGGTGGGACCAGGCGGCAGAAACGGCCAATTTTATTCAGACCGTTGCACGTGTGGCTTGTGGGACCCAGCAAAGAGCCGTTGAGCAGAGAGTCGTTGGCGGGTGTGCTATATAAGCGGGCGACAACGGTGGTGACCACGGCGACAGAGAGCACGGCGGTGACCACGGCGAGAGAGAGAGCACGGTAGCGGGAAGCTAGCTGTGGAGGGCGCGGCGGTGGGAAGCTAGCAGTGGAGGGCGCAGCGGCGTTGAGATCCCTTCGGCTCCGAGCTCCATGTATTCCTCAAGCTCCTGCGCCACCTGTCGGATGCAGAGCCGGGCGCGTGTGGACATGCCTGTCTTCGTCTGTCCGCGATGCCGGGCGGGCGTTGATCGAAGGGTTTCTCAGACACCGAGGAACCAGAATCGTCCGTTCTACATGTGCAGCGAGAATGGGGTAAGAATCGGGGCAATTGCACCATTTTCGTCGTCGGGATGTTTGACCAATGGGTTGATCTGTTTGGTGTTCATGCACGTGGCATGCTTCTTTCTTTGGGTCGATGCTCTGGCCAAGACTCTGATGAATGAACTGCAAGAAGAGCATGAAGAATGGTTGTGCATGCTGCCACGAACGACAGTGGCCACACCACGAGCTCCGGAAGAAGAGATGGATGGCGAAGCACGCACTGACAGAGAGCTAGCTATTGAGCTTAGGATGTTGAAGAAGAAGGTTAGGAAGCTTGAAGATCAAGCACTACCAATACCCATTTGCAATTACTTTTGGGCATTTGTAGGTATGGTAATCGCACTGGTTGTAATGTTGAAAATGTATGGAAAGCCATGAATTATGAAGGAATTTGTAATCTTGAAATTGTTTGAGAAATTCACCTAGTTTAAATGTTGGTTAAAGTTGTTTAAATGTTGAAACAAAAAGAGAAGAAGTGACCAACATTTAAATATGTTGGAAAAAAGAGAAGAAATTAGGAATTCAGAAACTTTTGATCAATGAAATGCAGCTCTCTGCTCTGCCTTTCTGTCCAAAAAAAGGTTGCTCTTGGGCCAAATTCAGAGCGTAGAGCCAAGTGCAGGCTAGACTAATGGGCCAACTGCATCCAATTAGGCCCATTCAGGGGTTTTCTTGCGTATTTTTCTGTTTTCTATTCTGATTTAATTTAGGCTGTAAATCATAATGCTGAAACTTTTTGTGGAAGCAATTGAATTATTCCGGAGCCAAACAATTAAGGTTAGAATTTTTTTGGAGCTGTTAATTAATCCAATTCAAATACACTGTGATTTAAATCAAAGACCAAAATGTCATGGAAAATGTGCCTCAGCTCTGGTAGAGGTTTACGCCAGGTGCCAAAATAAATGAACATTTTTTAAGGGCATTACATTGAGAAAAACATAATATGTCTAAAAAAATGAAGGGTGGAAAATGCACAAAAAATTGGTGCTGCTGGGGACTCGAACCTAGGACCGCATGGGTTTGTGGTGTTTAGGGCTGCGCTGATAACCGCTAGGACAGATGGCAAGACTTTGACATGGGTAGGGAAGGAAGGTATACATAGTGAGACTGTGAATTTTTTTTTAAATAGTGAGACCGTGAATGTTTGCACACGCGTGAGAGTGGTTTTCCTTTGTTTTGCACTTAAATTTTGGAGGGTTGGAAGGTTGAAAATGTATGTTGCACTACCACATGATTTTGGTCAGAGTGGCACTTGGTTTAGGGTTAGAGTGGCACTTGGTTTAGGATTTAAAGGGAATAAATTTGCATGTTAGTTCATGACTTTTTGTTTGAATGAAACAGAGGGCTTCTCACCCCCTCTGAAAACCACAAGTTCTCGAACTTCATGACTTGTTTAGGGAAGAAATGATAAGTTTGGACACGGACATTTTTTAACACACATAATAAGATGGAACACACCGTACCATTACAATAACGTAGATAAGTTCACGGACAGTTCACGGACACGTGACGAAACATGACACGACACGACACGACATAGAAAAGCAACAAAATAAAAAACCAAACATGACGAGCTTGACTCCGGGCTTGAACATCTTCATCTTGACCTCCTTCTTCCACCTTGGCCGCGCGCGCCCCTTCAACACCGTCTTCATCTTCACACCTCCTCCTCGTCGTCAGATGCGGAATGGAGTGCATCTGGCCTGGAGCGGGAAGATGCGCTCGTAGTTGGTGTAGATGTTGTAGATGGTGAAGAAGATGGCCTCGCAGCCGCACCAAAAGACTTGGCCGAGGAGCTCGCGCGCGTCAAATGGGTTGGTGAAGGTGACCGTGAGCAGTAGGAGGACGCCGCCGCGGTCACGAAAGAGGGTGAACATCCTCGGCGAGCCCCGTAGGAGGTGGGCATAGCCGGCTCTGAGGAAGGCGCGGGTGAGTTCGACAGAACCCCTCCACCTTGAAATAGCCCACACACGGAGCTCCCTCTCCACGAGCACGCCCGGTGGGTAGCGCAGCTCCGGCACCACAGGCGGACGACTGAAGGTCGGCCCGTTGAACTGCATCTTCTTCACTTGGTCTCGCTTGGGGAGGGCTCGATTAAGCTTGGGTGTTTGAAGTTGGAGAGGATCGGATCTGGCTTGTGGGTGGGAGAGGAAGAGAGGCACCACATTTATAGGCCTGTGGGTGGGAGAGGAAGAGAGAAAGGATGAAAACGGTGCGTGTGTGAAGCGTGTGTGAATCCGGATGCGTGTGTGTATCCGTTACGTTTTGCACACTTAAATTTTTGCACGAAAACGATGCATCTTTGACGGGGTAGTGCATGTGAATCGCTGCCTTGAACCACCTAGCTCGCCTCGCTAGCCTAGCTCGCCTAGCGCGCCTCGCTCGCCTCACTCGCATGCATGCACGTCGCCGCCTCCATGCATGCAAGGCCTGGAAAGGCTGAGACGGGCTATTTACTGCGGTCTCAGGCCCAGACAACGAGACGGCCCAACGGTCCATCCAGCGCGCCCGATATTTGTTAAAAAAACAATCTCCCAGCCAATCAGATTGCATCTCGCGGATCGCCCCCTCCTCCCCGCAGATTCCTTCTAGAAGGGTTAGATCGACGGCCCTTGATCGCCGCTAGGGTTAGATGAACGGTCCTTATTCAGCGCTAGGGTTAGCGGGGTTTGGGAGGGGTTTGGAGCAGTCAAAGCTATGTTTGACCAGATTTCAAATGACCAGATTTCAAATGAGCATAATAAATGAGCTATGTTTGGACCTTTAAACCACGTCGATAGTCAAGTTCCCATATGTCCTGTATATAACCATAATATGTCTTGGTTTCTGCATCAAAACGGACACCACTGTTTTGGTTGGTGCTCTTCTTATCTTGGGCGATCGTGTAAAATGTATTACCATTTATCTCGTACCCTTTGAAAGTCATTATATTCAAGATGGTAATCGGGACAGCAAGTACATGTCATCTTCAATAGAGGTGTCATGCATGTATGCGTGTCTGCAACCAGCTGGCGAAACTCCTGGTTTGTTCACGTGTAATCCAGTCATCAAACCGCTCCGGGTGTTTGGAGCGTAGCAAATTCTTGTGTTCATCCATATACGGAGCCACCAAGGCGGAATTCTGTAGAACTGTGTAGTGTGCTTCAGTGAGAGAATGTCCGTGCATACATATTATTTGATCTGCTCCTAGCGTGCCTTTTCCATCCAGTCTGCCCTTATGCCGCAATTCAGGAACACCAATCGGCTTAAGGTCAGGAAGAAAGTCAATACAAAACTCAATGACCTCCTCATTTTGATGGCCCTTGGAGATGCTTCCTTCTGGCCTAGCACGGTTATGAACATATTTCTTTAAGACTCCCATGAACCTCTCAAAGGGGAACATATTGTATAGAAATACAGGACCCGAGCGTTAATCTCTTCAAGCATAGGTGAACTAGGACGTGCGTCATGATGTTGAAGAAGGATGGTGGGAACACCAACTCGAAACTGACAAGACATTGCACCAAATCATTCTGTAACCTTGGTATGATTTCTGGATCGATTAACTTCTGAGAGATTGCATTGAGAAATGCACATAGCTTCACAATGGCTAATCGAACGTTTTCCGGTAGAAGCCCCCTCAATGCAACCGGAAGCAGTTGCGTCATAATCACGTGGCAGTCATGAGACTTTAGGTTCTGGAACTTTTTCTCTGCCATGTTTATTATTCCCTTTATATTCGACGAGAAGCCAGACGGTACCTTAATACTGAGCAGGCATTCAAACAAGATTTCCTTCTCTTCTTTGGTAAGAGCGTAGCTTGCATGGCCCTGACATATGCCGTCTTCTCCGTGCATACGTTGCTGGTCCTCCCGTACCTCAGGTGTATCTTTTGTCTTCCCATACACGCCCAAGAAGCCAAGCAGGGTCACGCAAAGATTCTTCGTCACGTGCATCACGTCGATTGCAGAGCGGACCTCTAGGTCTTTCCAATATGGCAGGTCCCAAAATATAGATTTCTTCTTCCACATGGGTGCGCGTCCGTCAGCGTCCTTTGGAACAGGTTGTCCGCCAGGACCCTTTCCAAATATCACCTTCAAATCCTTGACCATATCATGTACATCAGCACCAGTATGGTGGCGAGGCTTCGTCCGGTGATCCGCCTCACCTTTGAAATGCTTGCCTTTCTTTCTTACGGGATGCCTGCTCGGAAGAAATCGACGATGTCCCAGGTACACATTCTTCATACAACTATTCAAATATATACTGTCGGTATCATCCAAACAATGCGTGCATCCGCGGTATCCCTTGTTTGTCTGTCCTGAAAGGTTACTGAGAGCAGGCTAATCATTGATGGTCACGAACAGCAACGCCTTTAGGTCAAATTCTTCCCCATGTGCTCATCCCACGCACGTACACCTGTTCCATTCCACAGTTGTAAGAGTTCTTCAACTAATGGCCTTAGGTACACATCAACGTCGTTGCCGGGTTGCTTAGGGCCTTGGATGAGCACCGCATCATAATGAACTTCCGCTTCATGCATAACCAAGGAGGAAGGTTATACAAACATAGAGTCACAGGCCAGGTGCTATGGTTGCTGCTCTGCTCCCCAAAAGGATTAATGCCATCTGCGCTTAGACCAAACCATACGCTCCTTGCGTCATCTGCAAACTCCTTCCCGTACTTTCTTTTGATTTTTCTCCACTGCGACCTGTTAGCTGGTACTCTCAACTTACCGTCTTTCTTACGGTCTTCTCTGTGCCATCGCATAGCCTTGGCATGCTCTTTGTTTTGGAACAAACGTTTCAACCGTGGTATTATAGGAGAATACCACATCACCTTGGCAGGAATCTTCTTCCTGGGGCGCTCGCCCTCGACATCACCATGCTCATCGCGGCTGATCTTATAGCGCAATGCAACACATACCGGGCAAGCGTTCAAATCCTCGTACTAACCGCGGTAGAGGATGCAATCATTAGGGCATGCATGTATCTTCTGCACCTCTAACCCTAGAGGGTAGACAGCCTTCTTTGCTTCGTACGTACTCTCGGGCAATTCGTTGTCCTATGGAAGCATATCCTTTATCATTACCAGCAACTTTCCAAATCCCTTGTCAGATACACCATTCTCTGCCTTCCATTGCAGGAATTCCAGTGTGGTGCCCATCTTTTTCTTGTCACCTGCGCAATTCGGGTACAACAATTTTTTGTGATCCTCTAACATGCGCTGCAACTTCTTCTTCTCCAAATCACTTGCGCAGTTTCTCTTTGCATCGGCAATGGCCCGACCTAGATCATCAGCGGGCTCATCTGATGCCTCTTCTTTAGCTTCTTCCCGCATTGCCGGCCCAGCTTCTTCCCGCATTACCGGCTCAGCTTCTTCCCCCATTGTTGTATCATCGTATTCAGGGAACCCATAGCCAGGATAGCTGTCGTCGTCCTCTTCTTCTTCATTGTCTTCCATCATAACCCCTCTTTCTCCGTGCTTGGTCCAAACATTATAGTGGGGCATGAAACCGGACTCAAACAGGTGGACTTGAATGGTTCTTGACGTAGAGTAATTGCGACCATTCTTACATCCAGCACATGGACAAGGCATAAAACCATCCGCCCGCTTGTTTGCCTCAGCCGCAAGCAGAAAAGTATGCACGCCCTCAACGAACTGGGGAGAGCATCGGTCATCGTACATCCATTGCCGCCTTATCTTCATTACACAACACCGAATAGACCAAATTAATACAAGTTCATACATAAAGTTCATACAACACTTAAATGCAACGAACAAATAACTCTCTAGCTAAAGCATTTAAATGCAACAACAAATGCGATCAAGATCGCAACTAAGGTAACAATTGATCCAACAACATAATGATACCAAGCCTCACTATCGATGGCATATTTTCTAATCTTTCTAATCTTCAAGCGCATTTTCTCCATCTTGATCTTGTGATCATCGCATTTACATCGGCAACATGCAACTCAATTCCATCTTCTCCCCTCAATTCTTTTCAATTTTTCTTTCAAGTACTCGTTTTCTCTTTCAACTAAATTTAACCTCTCGACAATAGGGTCGGTTGGAATTTCCGGTTCACATACCTCCTAGATAAAAATATCTATGTCAACTTGATGGGCATAATTTGTCATAAACACGAAATGCAACAAATAGTTTTAAAAGAAGAATATACCACATCCGAATCATAACAAGGACGAGGGCCGACGGGGAAGGATATCAAAACCATGACACTATGTATAACAAACAACGTACGGGTAAGATAATTATTATACGAGTAACTATATATCCAAATCACACAAACATCAATTTTTTATATAAAATTTCATGAACAAAAGGCTCACCACAAGGTGGTGCTGGCGACGGGACGGTGCGGGCGATCGACGGTGGTTACGACAGAGATTTAGAAGGCACTAAGTAAACCACACCTACATATGCAAACTAAGTGTTATTTTGACCTCAAATTGCATATAAATCAAATACTAGCATATATATATATTTCCTCCCAGATTACTAAACTCACAAATTAATAACTATATAAAGCATTGCAAGAGCTAATCTAGCAATGAGAGATGAAAGGACAAAGTTGCTAACCTTTGTGATCACTTGAATGGATGGGGGCCTTCAAATCTTGACAAATTTTGGGCAAATTGTGTGATGAGCTCGAGGGGAGAAGAGGAAGAATAGAGAGGAGAGGAGAGGGGAAGGGGGAAGAACAGAGCGAGCTGGACGAAGGGTTTATATGCAGGAGGACCTATAGTACCGACTCGTGGCACGAACTGGTACTAAAGGTGCTGGAGGGGGCCAGACTGACAAAATCCTGCCACCACCCTCATTAGTACCGGTTCGTGGCACGAACCGGTGCTAAAGGTTAGCCACGAACCGGTACTAATGAGAGCGGCCCGGCTAGCCGTTGGAACCGGCACTAATGTATACATTTGTGCCGGCTCTAATACAAACCGGCACTAATGTGCTTCACGTTTGACCCTTTTTCTACTAGTGTTGCAGAAAATTAGACGTATGAAAGATGTGCAGGAAATTAGACGCTTGTTTCTGCAACTCGACCGTTGTTTCAGGAATTTGTAGAAGATGAGGTTTCGCAACAAGGTCTTGTTGCAGGAAATCGGAGAAGACCAGATCTTGCAACAAGAGCGTCGTTGCAGGAAAATAGAGAGGAGGATTGAACGCCTCGCATCACGCATCGAATGGCTCGGGAGACACATGTTTCTGCAACTTGACCGTTGTTTCAGGAATTAATAGATCGGGGGAGGAGACCGAGCCGCACGCCAAAAGTAGATCGGACGGCTACGCGTGGGTACATCGAACGGCCGTTGAGGTGTCGGATATTCATACAAATCACCCGGCGGACGCGTAGCGTCTCCCACTTGAATAAACCTTAGCATGTATGTGTTGTTCAAAAAAAAACGTACGCACACACCTTGTGTATCTCAACATATCCCTATAAATAAATTAAATAAAACAAAAAACTAGAAGTTCTCACGTTACTAGATGTAAACCTGGTGGATCTACCTTATATGTATCTCCAAGTCCTTTTATAAAACAACTAAAAGAATAAACACCTGCTCCTTCTGTTCTCAAATCAAAGTCTTTTTAGAGATTTCAACAAGGGACTGCATACGGAGCAAAATGAGTGAATCTATACTCTAAAATATGACTATATACATCCGTTTGTTGTAGTTCATTTAAAATCTCTAAAAAGACTTATATTTAGGAACGGAGGGAGTAGATCTCACGTCCTAAAAAGGGAAAAACTACCACATCTCATGTTCTAGATCGCAGTCCCTAAAAAAACAAAAACAAAAACTACTACATCTCACGTACAAAAATGTTACTACTCCCCTATGTCCTCGACCTCATGTAGCAGCCGTCGCAGTGGGTATCTGCACCAACACTGTCAGTCTTATTATACAACTCTCAAAGTAACCCCTGGTGGAAATAGCTCATTGGTTTCAAACATTCAGAAATCTAGATTATGTGATATGTGAGTCCTCAAGCTTTTTCTGTAATCTACCAATAGTGCGAACATTTGGACATTTTTTAATTTTATATGTAGAATGCAATCAAATATGTTTTCTTATTCAGTTATTAAATCATAATATGTCTTTGGGAGTTTGCTGAAAATTAATAGGTGTAAGGGAGCATAACACTACCAATGCCGGTCGCAAGACCAGAAATAATGGAGGGAGCATACAAAAAATTTGCACTACGCCTTTGTATTTGACCTTCATAACTTACTATCATCAGTTTTTGAATTGGCCATAAGTAAATCGAGTGGGCATCAACAGCAGCCAGCATACAGGGCGGTACAAAAACATAAACTAGATGGTTATTCACTAAAAAAACTACCTTCTTGTCGTGGATGACGTCCTCACGACGCCGATCATCGTACCACCTTCATCTTGCGGCATCGCACCGCAACCGGCCGCCCGCAGCATCGCACCGCTGCCAGCCATCACCTCGCGCCGACGTCCTCCACCTCACATGGAGTCCATCGCGTCACCGCCGTCGCAGCCGTTGCCTCCGCCCAGCGCCACGCCACCCACCATAGCCGCCGGCACCGTCGTCGCCGCCACCGATCAACCTGGCTCTGATACCAATTGTTGGCGCCGCCTCCTCGCAGCGCCGCTTCTTCTTCCTGCTCGAGCTGCAGCTCACAGCTCTCTCTCTCTCTCTCTCTCTCTCTCTCTCTCTCTCTTGTCGTTTCTCTCAAACACACACCATGGAAGAAACTCTCAGGAAACACACCCACACCCACGCATGGACCAAGGAAGAAGGAGGCAATAGCTTTGCCAAGAGACACCTTCCTCTTAGTCAGCCGTGGCTACATCTTTTTCTCAGCCCTCTCACGGCCTCTTTTCATTACTCAACTGCAACACATATATATACACAAGGGGCTGGCACTCAACCCTCAGGCCACTACCACATCGTGGCCTTATCCTCTAAGCACCCGGCCATCACCAAGCCCACTCACACAACTAATACACATACATGCATGCACTACCTGCTATCTAATCCTAAAATCACGCCAAGATATATACAGGACCAGGCCACCATGCAAACAGACGTGGGAAGTGCATGCTAGCATCTCGCATGCACTAACAAACTAACTAACTCACCGTGTCTCTCAACTCCAACTGATCCTTCCAGCAAGTCTGCTCCCACACGCATCTTGCCGCTTCACACGACGCTGCCGTATCACACGGCACTGCAGCCTCACGCTGCCATCGGCACCTCGCCGTGCTCACCGTATCGCACGGCAGCCCGTCATCTCTCCTCCTCTGCGTGCTGAGCTGAAGCTTCACGGGACAAACATCAACCTACACTAGACTACTTGCTAAACGAAAATACAATGCAGACACATAATCAAGATTAATCCTAACAAAGACATCGTCCATTTGGCTCATGTATTTCACAGGGGTAGTGCCTCCATGAATAGGTAAGCCGTGCGTGCTCGTTCTTGACCAAAAAACAAAACAAAAAAGTCAAAAAAGTGTGGTGACAGGCAAGACCGTGGCCAAAGTGTCATATGTGAAGGTCCTTGTCAACCGGGGGGTTTTAATCTACGACGCTACTCATACACAATTAGTTCTCGGCGGTGATGAAGACAGCTTGATCAACGTTGTTGGAAGGCTTTACGTCCATGCAAGTATTGATGCAGCTGGGCAATGACGGAGCTATGTGGAGACCTGAGGGGGCCATGGCCCCCCTCCCCCCCCCCCCCCCAGCCCAGATGGAAATTTTTACTAGCTATTAGTAATCTAAGTAATGGGCTAATGGCCCTTCAAACCATCGTGCCCGCATGGAAACTTCAGGCTCGGTTGCTCGCTCGGAGCGTAAGTGCGTAACCTGCTTGCCTCGATTCCCCTTCTTCAACCACGCGTGAAACTGAAGTGTTGCATCTGTACGAGTGTAGTGTTGCATCTGTACGAGTAGGAATCATGTAGGAGTTTGATTAGTAATTTAGCAATTAGCATGCCTATTCACCTGATCTAGTTGGGGCTTTTTTGTATTTTGCATCACAAATTTGTATTTGTTATGTTGAGTAGTTGTTATCGGTAATTCTCAAAAGGAGATTAGACTGATCAAGTGACCATGGTTAAGGGCCGCAGCGGCAATATTCAGTCGTAGTTCAAAAGACAAAGGACAGAAGCAGTAGCAGAATATCCTCCACCGGTGCAACCTAATTTACCCCTGCTTCTTGAATTGGAACAACAACATGAAAATCAAGATGACAAGCCTCAAAATAATAATTTAGTTCCTCTTCCTGTTGTATTTCGAGGTACGGAATTCTTCGAGCGAGACCCTGCATTGCGACCACAAATTTGGCAATACCCACAAAATCAAAGAAATAGCATGAGAGATCATATTTGTTTATAGCTTCTGGTAAAAAGGGCCATCAGCGTCGCTTCCAATATGGATAGAGCGGTATATCCATGTAGACAAGTCGTATATTTTGGTCTAGTTAGTTCTCTGATGAAGTATATATTGCTAATCATACATGTAGTTTACGACCAATATGGATAATATAAATATAAATTTGCCTGGAGGCTACAAGTTATGGTTTGTTGCAGTTGGTTAATTTTTTTTGTGTCTTTGCCCCCCCCCCCCCCCCCCCCCCTAGATTCTTCTCAAGCTCCGCCACTAATGAGCTCGGCATGTTACGAGCAAGCGTCGGCTTATCGCTATTCTTTGTCGGTTAGGATAGGATGTATAATATGATAATGATGTGCGCGAACGAACGTTTCTAGCTAGGTAAAACGAAGAAAATAAAATGTGGACGGCTAGCTAGCCCTTGACTGCATGAAAATCATGACATCGTACATTCGTCATCCAGTGATGATAGCGATACACTACTAACAGTGAACAGTACTACTAATGTGCTGGTAGTTTTTCTGCTTGTTGCCAATGAGTCCCATCTTCCTTCTTTATGTAAATTAAAGTGCAAACTTATTGCTAATAGCTACTTATACGTGTGCTCTACCTAGCTAGCGTCTGTACGTGACAAGTAAGGAGGTTTTTTTGCTTAATTAATTACATGCTACGTGATTGTGGACTACACACTGCTTGCTACTCGTTTATTTCAGTCCCTCTTTCAGATGGCTACGTACCGTATAGTATCTCTCACACTTGCTTGGCATGGCCCACACATGCACACGTACGTACTGTATGCAAATAAGAAACGGCTCATGCAGTAAGCCCTGCGTACAACAATATACACGATGGTCAGCACAAGTCGTCTATCTCCCGCCTTTCTTTGTTGACAATAATAATGCTGTGTGGTAATAGTGGATCGGAGGCTACGCGCCTAGAACGCAGCCTGAGGCGGTAAAGAAACTTGCCGAAAATGTCACATCAAGTTTACTGATGCTAATTAGGAGGACTAAACATGATATTGTTATAAAACCAATTACACAATGGACTGGAAAACATGAGACAAATCTATTAATCCTAATTAAGATAATTAGAAGAGTAAAATGCATAGTTGGTCCACAAACTTGGCAGGGTGTGCCATCTAGGTCGCCGAAATCCTAAAATACACATTGAGCTCCCAAAACTTGCTAATTCACACAGTAAACTCCTAAAATGTTGATTTGGACCTCACGCGAATGGATTAGCAAGTTTGGGGAGCTCATTGTGCATTTTAGGAGTTTGAGGACCTAGATGGCACACCCTGCCAAGTGTGTGGGCCGACTGTGCATTGTACTCTAATTAGAAGATGTTTACTGTAGCACCACATTGTGTAATCATGGCCATTAGGCTCAATAGATCCGTCTCGCGAATTTTTCTGGGATTATGAAATGGGTTTTGTCGTTAATCAATGTTTAATACTCCTAATTAGCATGGGAACATCCGACATGATGGGTGAATAGTAAAAACATGCCGATCTAAACAAGGCCTGAATCGACAGCAAAAGCTTCTGGAATGAAAAGGTGTTTTGTGCCCTCGTTTTCGTAAAGTTTTCATTAACCTACGTGCGTTTGTGAATGCACGTGGCCCAATCCGATTGAGTCAACGAGGGTACCAGGCGGATTCGAAAGAAGAGGATGAAGGTCCGTTTGTGAATGCAGGTGGCCCAATCCGATTGAGCACCAACGAGGGCACCAGGCGGATTCGAAAGAGGAGGAGGAAGGTCCGGAGGATCCTCGCACCACGGAATCGCATTGGCATGGTTGTCCACGAAGGTCCGGAGGATCCTCGAGAGAAGGTAATGCGAAGGTGTTTCGTGTTTCCATGAAGGAAGAGCAGGGTTGTCAATTGGATTCGTCGAGCGAAGGTTCCAGGGAAAACGAGGTCACATTGCTAACGTGATCCGAGTAACGTGTTCAATTTGCAATTGTAACTCTTTATTTATCAAAATGTACAACATATTTCTTGAATATAGTGGTTGAGTAATGGTAAAATTAATGGATATGTAAAAGTCGGTTGAGCTCTGTATAAAAGGAGATCCATTCGCACTGAACAACAGCTCACAATTTTTTTGAGACTAGTACAAGTTACTTAGAGTCTATGTCCCTCTCATTGGTGTTTTCCCATGAGATTTGCACGAATTTTAAAGCAACGGACAATTAATTAATTAATTGTTTTTTGTTCTGAGTTTTGTTTGGGTCTGGCCATACCCGTGCCCGAATTTTGCCCGAGGACCGTCCAGCCCAAGAGCGTAAACATCCATCCAGTAGAGTAGTTTGCTGCTGCCGCAGCCCAGTATTGGTTGCGTTCTCCCTCGCCTTTTTTTCTCCATCCATCTCGACATTTCTCAATCGCTCTGACTGGAACGGGGAGAATCACTTGTTGGTTGCGGCGGCGTCCTTCTGGTTTTTGAACTGGGTGATTGGATTGTGACAGGCCACGGGCAACATTAGGGAATGGGTAGGAGGGTCGGGCCGAAAAATGACCTAAGCATAAATTAATCTTAATTAATTAGTTAGTTGCTTTAAAATTTGTGCAAATTTCATGGGAAGGACCACCGGAGCAAATTTCATGAATGTTTGGTAAGGACCTGGCTCCGTGCCAACACTCATCGTTCCTGATCGATCACATTCTTTGCTGTGGCTTTAGCATTGCAAGTGGATTGCTACACGCCCATTTGTGAATGAAGGACATGCTAGATGCTATAGTAGCTGTGTCTGCTACGAGCTACAGCTCCAATAAACTGCTGTTTAAAGCCTCGATGAATGGTTAATTTTGTCCGTACGTATGCACGGATACCTTATGATTGTTAACTTGGATTATTATGCCACTTGACACGAGCCTCAAGATCTCAAGCATCACTGGATTCTTTCGACGTGACTGTCGCATCGAAACGAATGCCACAGTAGTTTAACTTGCATAGTGATTAGTTTACTGCTGCCAAGAAATTCAGTGCACGTATACTTGCGCTCAAAGGAAGCTTCTAGTTCTTCACGAGATGGTCATAACGCCAAATATATATGCGCTTGAAAATTCCCTCTGGATTTGTTGCGATGGAGAAGAACTAGGAAGTTGTGCAATTCCATGGAGTTTTTCATAGCTGATCCAAATGTCATGTGTTCGTGTTTCCAGAGACTTGATGCGTGTGCGGTTTCGCAGTACTTGTTCAGATAATTAATCTATCAGACACCATACCAGATTAAATGAATTGGATTGGCAAAGTTGGCAATTGCCGACTCGAAGTTATACGTGATCTTGTGGTTTCTCGTTTCCCTTTTCCAAAATGGTTTGGGGGTATTTTCTTTCGAAATCTCTGGCCTACCAGCATTGTGTTGCGGATTGCGGTAGATTATTTCTTTTCTGAAGAAAATACATGCGAAACCAAAGGGAGATGCACTCCGACTGACAGGTGACAGCGCTGCTGTCTCACTCTCCTTGTTTTATTGCGTCTAATGTCTTGGGGTGATTTACATGTTCTGGTTGTAGTAAATGTTCTTGTTCCTTCTTATTATCATAATGTTACACAGCCATCCTGCGTATTCGAAGAAAAACCAGAGTTCAAAGACGCTAGAATGGCCGGGCAGTCTGTGCTCCGCTGCTCCCCTGGTGGTTTAGACTTAATGCCGATGGGATTTGGAGTGGGGGAGCCTTTTTATGATTCATCAATCATCATGATTCAAGTGTCATCAAGATGTATAATCCGGTACCAAGATCCAAAATACCAATTGATTGAACATGTTAATTTCTCCTTGCCCTAAATATTTTTTAAGCATAGGGGAAAGTATATGTCCTCCATTCCCAAGTATATGTCCTCCCTTCTAAATTTTTTACGAAAAAGGGTTACCCCCGCTTTGTATTTCAAAGCAACCAACCGATACATCCAAGGAGAAGTGTTGGGGCGGAAGCAGCACAGTCACACCGAAAAGAAACGAAAGAGAAACAATAAGAGAAAAGAATGCCGACAACGGCGGATCGACGGAAACGAAGAAGCTTCACGACCACTGCGCCCACCGAAGATCTCCCACCAAGCTCCAAGGCTCTGAAGCACCGGTACCAATCAGTACCTCCAAGAAGGACCGCGACGATGACGACGCTGCTGCCAAGGAGTTCCCCCGGTACACGACGAGGCGAGAGGAAGGGTCGCCCCCGAAACCCTTCAGGAAGGTCCGGCGGCACCCACCGGCGTCGCCGCGTCGGTGTCGAACAGGCCCACAGGGGTTTCCCCCGATCCCAACCTTCACCTCGGATGCTCCAGAGCCTGCCACCAAACCGACCACCATCTTCCGCCACCATGGTCAAGGAGCCTCCACGTCGTCTCACCACGGCACCATGAAGTGAGGTCTGCACAACAAGGGATAGGACCCGGGACTAGGGGGCCGCAGCATCATCGGCATGCCGGAGGGCACAACCTCCACTGTCAACGACGGTAGCCGACCGGACACAATAGCACGAGCATACCAGGCCCGTGAGCCCACAGGCCCGTCTGAGAACTCCATGCCCGTAAAGCTCCCGCCATCGCGCTGCAGCAGGCACGCCGTCGGCATCGCCGGTCCCGGGCAGGACGAGGCTCTGCGCCTGCAGGAACCGGACGTGGCACTGCAGCGGCACGCTAACGGTGAGCGACGGGATGAGCCACCGCGCGTAGGCGCCGGCCTCGGTGTCGATACGCGGGTCCTGGCCGAGGAGCACCAGGATCCGGCCGGTGTGCGCCCAGACGACGGCGATGAGGACGCAGGTGAGCCCGAGCACCACCATGGCGTGCTGCTTGTAGACGCTGAGCAGGTGGTACTGCCGCGCGCCGAACACCTGCCCGCACAGCGTGTCCAGCACGGTCGCCATGCCGATCTGCGACAGCCATTGCTCATGCATGCCAAGCAAGAATCAGAAAGAGCCCAGTTGTTGAAGAGAGTGCTGTGTGTATGATCGATGAGAGTAGGGAAATGGGCGTACGTACGATGATACTGACGCCGGTGACGCTGGCGACGGAGTTGGCAAGGGAAGCGCCGGCGAGGGGAGGCTCGCCGAGGTGGCAGACAAACATGAGGGACAGTATGTTGATGATGTTCTGCAGCAAGCAGCTGGTGATCATCGGCCCGGCGAGGCGAACCAGCCGCTTCGCCTCGGCCGCGGCAAGGCCCTGCCGGCACCATTCGTCCGCCGCCGGGAGCAGCGGCTCCGTGTCTTGCTTCTGGTCCATTGCCGGGTGAATCTCTGATCTCTTGCTCCCGCTGGGGTTGACTTGGAGGAGGAGACAGCCAAGGTGCGGGACACTTTGACTTAGATATGGGCGGGCCAATGGGATCACGTGACCATCGGAGCTTTCAAGTTTCTGGACTGGTTGAACTTGTGTCCTCTTGGGAACGTATATACTATTCTCATGCTACCGTCACTTGCGGTATTAGAGCCTGTTTAGTTCGTGAAATTGGGGGTAGTGTTGGAATAGTGTATTGGGGAGTGTGCTTGTAGTCGTCGCTAGGTGGTACACGGATTTGTATGTAATTTTTATTATTTCTAGTGTTCGTTGTTCTACAATGATTGAAGATGAGGCCCCGAACGAGGAAAACCTGCTCGGTTGCCACTGCATTGCATGACAATGCCTGGACGAGAGATGTGAACCTTGAGCTCATCCCCGAGGCACTGCAGGAGTACTTCGCATTGTGGAATAGGGTTGGTGGCATAACGCTGGATGAAACGAGACAGGATGGTGTGGTCTGTTGCTGGGAGACAAACGACATATACTCAACGCGATCAGCTTACGCGGAAAAGTTCTAGGGAAGAGAGGTGGATCAAACAGCTGACTTTACATGGAAAGCTAGGGCACCGCTACGTTGCCGATTCTTTATATGGCTGGCCACACAGAACAGATGCTGGACCTCAGACCGGCTGGCGAGGAGAGGACTAGACCACCAAGACAGTTGCCCGTTATGCGGCCAGAAGGAGGAGAGCATTGATCATCTTTTCATTCGGTGTGGCTTTGCCAGGCAGGTTTGGGCTGCGATGTTTGAGGCCATGGACAAGCCCGGGTGGATACCAACGATGACGGACACGCTTGTTGGTTGGTGCGCGGCACAAAACTCAAATGAGACTCGCAAGAGAATGCTCAATGCCTTTCGTGTCTTAGCAATGTGGGAGATTTGGAAGCATCGCAATACCATATTTTTAGGGTGCTTCCCCATCTATTCCACATGTGCTTCGACAACTCGTGGAGGAAGGAAGGAATTGGAAACAAGCGGGTCTGCTCAAGGGCGACCTAACCATTTTCTTGAACCGGGTGGAAAGGCGGGCAGACGAGACAAGTTAGTTAATTACGGTATAAATAAGGTGGAGGTGGAGTGTGTGTGCATGTAATTAGTGTGTAAAAACACTATGGAGGGCTCTTTACCCCTCTTTCTTCTTAATATATATAGTACGCACTCTCGTGCGTATTCGAGAAAAATGATTGAAGATGAATAGATTGAAAGCTTTTCCAAAAAGAAAAAAGAAGATGTGACCGGATGTGACGGGTGTACAGTGATGAATTTTGTGAATTAAAGGCCCTTATTAGGACATTTTTTTGTGGCAGTTTCATACATACACACATTAAATACATTTTTTATGATGTGACATTGTATTAATGAATAGAGACGAAATGAATTTCGTGGGGATGAAACCATCATGTGCACAATTTATCTACTCCCTCCGTTCGGAATTACTTGTCTCGGAAATGGATGTATTTAGAACTAAAATACGTCTAGATATATCCATTTCTGCGATAAGTAATTCCGAACGGAGGGAGTAGATAGCTTGTGTCTTGCACATAACTTAGGAAACAACAATAGATGAAACTATGCATTGGGAGGGAGGCATTTCATCCTGGTTTCGAACATTTTTAAATCATGTGTCACCATAGGTAATCGTGTCGATGAAACTCCCACTGAAATTTTTCTTTAGGCGTGGTAGAATAGATTTGGATTATCGAAAGTTTAATGAAATATATTTCACTCTATTGGATTAGTTCCATTTGGACTTTAAATATAATAATAATAACAATAGTAAAATATGCCGGTGCTTGCAACAGGAAAGTAATAATATTACTATAAAAGAAATATGTTGTAAAGCAAATCAATAAGACGAAATAGACTAAATAAGTTATCATGGAGATAATTCAGAAGAATCAGTATGATTTTATTAAATCAAGGACTATACAAGACTGTTTTGCATGGGCAATTGAATACTTGCATATACTGCCCTCATTCTAAGAAGAAAATCTTGCACATTTCGGAGTTTTGCAAGGTTATATGCACTCCTTACTGTAAATTTTACTATCTTTTTTATATGCACGCTAGGAAGCACTACTAGGAAAAAGGCTATAGATGAAATAGACACTAATGACGCACTTATCAGGTGGTGCGCCATTAGTATATACTAATGGCGCACCATATTCTGGTGCGCCATTAGTGTAGAAGACACTAATGGCGCACCAGCCACAAGGTGCGCCACTAGTAATAATTTTTTTTTAATTTTTCCAAACATTCTAATGGCACACCGTAAACTAGTAATGGCGCACTGTGCCACGGTGCGTCATTAGAATATATACTTTTTTTTTTTATTTTTTTGCAAAACTTCTAATGGCGCACCAGAAGCAGGTGCGCCATTAGTAAGCAGGGTCGACCCCCCGCTTCACCGGTCGTCGCCGTCGACCCCCCGCACCCTCCCCCACTCCACCGCCGCCGACGTCCCACCGCACCCTCCCCCGCTCCACCGGCCGTCGCCGCCGACCCCCGGCCCGCACCCTCCCCCACTCCAGCGCCACCACACCCCCGCACCTCCCCACTCCACCGCCGCCGACGTCCCACCGCACCCTCCCCCGCTCCACCTTCCGCCGCCGCCGACCCCCGGCCCGCACCCTCCCCCACTCCACCGCTGTCGACGACCAACCGCACCTCCCCACTCCACCGCCCGCCGACGTCCCACCGCACCCTCCCCGCTCCACCGGCCGCCGCCACACCCCGGCCCGCACCTCCCCACTCCACCGCCCGCAGCCGACCACCCGCACCTCCCGGCCCGCTCTACCGTCACAAATGAATGCAACTAAAATTGCTAAAAAAACAAATTTGATTATATTTTCAACTAACAAATTTGATGATATTTTGAAATAATAAATTTGATAATATTTTTTCATCTTCATAAATTTTTTAAATAACAAATTTGATGATATTTTTAAAAAAATTATTACTATTTTTATAAAAAAATATTACTGTTATGATTTAAACAAGTTTGAACATATTTAAACACAAATAAATATCAAACAACATTTTAAATGCATAAATACAAAAAATGGGAAGCCTAGGAATCAAACCCAGGACCTCCTGATGTGTGTTCTGCGTGCTGACCAGTCAGGCTAGTGGGCTTGTTCTAATGGAGTCGGGGTTATGTGTAATATAACCTGACCTGTCGGGCTATTAAATTCTAATGGCGCACCGGGGCGGGATGCGCCATTAGAATGGTTGTACTTATGGCGCACTAGGGGTGCGGTGCGCCATTAGATCCCTCCCCCCAGTTCACCTGTTCCCCTCGCGCTGTTGCCTCCCTCCCTCCCTCGCCAGATCCACTCGACCCAAGCCGCCGCCCCCTTGCTCCGCCCCCTCCGTCCGCCGCGCCTGCACGCCGTCGGCGACGCCGCCGCCGCTGTGGTCTTGCGCTGCCCCGACGCCGCCGCCCCGACCCCCGCGGGACTCCACCCCCGCCGCCCCCGCGCCCCCCGAACGGGATCGGCCGAGCGCGCGCCGCCCGCTCCTCTCCTCTCCTCCTCCCTCCGACGAGCGAGGGCCTCCTCCGGCCCCTGCAGTAGCCGGTGAGCGCGGCTCCGACGCGCCCACCCCGCCTGCCCCTGTCGTCCTCCTCCACCGGCCCCTGCTCTCCTTCGACCGCGGCGAGCGAGGACCCGGACGAGCTCGGACCCTGACCCCGACCCCTTCGCCGACCCCGACCCTGACCCCTCCGGCGACCAGGTACCTCTCCTCCTTCCTCCTTCCTCCGTCTCTCCACCATTCCCCATTCCTTCCAACCGGTGCTCCAAACTGAATGTATTGGCAGTGTGTTAACTGAATTTTCGCACTGCATTTTTGTAACTAGGGTTTATCTTGGGTAGGACCAGGAGATTTCTTCTGAATTTTTGTTTATTTCGAATATCTTGGGACAATATTTTGGCCATATGGTTAACACACTGAATTTTTGTTTTTGTCTTCTGAGATAGCTAACGGTTCATTCTAGTCTTTTGAGATAGCTAACAAAAAGTTGCCATCCTAGTTACACCAAAACTATACTGGAGTAGTATTTCTTAATGATACAAGTTGATGAATAATGTAGCAACGTGAGTGTATGATGTATTGCCATCCATTCACTGAATTTTTTTGACAGTGTGTTAACTGAATTTTTTTGACAGTGTGTTAACTGAATTTTTTTTACAGTGTGTTAACTGGCCACTTATCTTCGTTTCAAAGCCCAAGTTGCAGCCCTTTAGATTGACAGCTGGACAGAAGGTACCTTCTACTACATTTGGAGTATGGTTCTGGCTCGCACTGTAGTTGTAATTCTACTATAAATTTGCACTATAAATCTATTGAAATTATACTGTTAATACACTGCAATTACATGTCTACTATATTTACCTCCTCTTCTATACCTTGTACTAGAAGTCACCAAAATAATATCAGTTCTACTTTGCCCCCTAGTAGATCTGGTAGAGTAAGAAACTCCCCTCATAATGATGCTTTTCTCTAGAAAAAATGATCCTGGATTTTTTATGGTATTCTTTGTGGTATTAAGATGGAAGCCTGGGATACTATTTCTGTTAGGAGATGGTGTTATATTAAGATGCATATATTGTTATGTTACGCAAATTGTATCATCTTGCCACTTAAGTCAGCCTTCCCTTTAAGCAGAAAATTCAGTTAGGAGCTACTGTTAGGAGCTACTGTCAAAAACTTGAGCTACTGTCAAAAAATTCAGTTATGGCATCTAGAATTATGTCAGTTTTGTTTTGTAACTAGAAGACCAAAGTGTTAGGAATTCTATCCAAACTGTAGTTTTCAGTGTTCTGTCCAAACTGAAAACTGTTAAAAAGCATGATGTTTCTTGGATTTCTGTAATGATGATGATGATGGAACACATGGTCTTGGATTTCTGTAATGATGATGGAACATTATAAAGCATTGTACTCCAGTGTGTATGAAGGATACAAAAAATTTAGCAACTTCTCTGATTTTATAAAGTTGTTCTTATATGGGTGAAACTTCACTTGTTTTTAGGCTAGTGCAGGGTGTTGCTTTATTGTGATGCCTCTGAATTACTTGTGATCACATTGAGAAAGACTTGCAAAGATGACGATCATCTTTTACAGAAAACAATTTCTGTAAACACGTCAGTAACTTTGCTAGTTTGCTGGGTTTTGTCTCTGACCATTGTGTCGTGATGAATTTGCAGGTACCCCGAGAGGCCCTTGAGTTTGCCGGAATGTCGATTAACTTCCGTTTCGGCAAATTCGGGTACTCCATATGTCCTATTTTCAGCAAAGGTCATGCTGAAATTTTCCATGAATTTTAGCATGACTTTGCTAAAAATCGGACATATGGGGTACTTGCTACTAATGCATGGTCCGGGGTATCTTAGTACTTAGTTCAGTAGGATCAACTGCCCCTTTATTCATGTTGCATTAAACCATAGGTGGCAATAGAGCCAAGTGATTAGTGCCAAGTGATTAGGCCCAACCTAGGTTTCACGGTCGTAAGTGTTTTTTCATTTCTGCACCAGCATCATAACAATCACAACAAGTGTTCTGCACCAGCACCATAACAATCACATAACTACATAACAAAAGCAAACTTGTTCATCATTACAAAAGCAAACTTGTTCAACATAACAAAAGCAGACTTGTTCAACCACATAACTACAAACTGAGACACATAATACCACAAACAACTCAATATCCCCAGTAGTAGGGGTCATCCCAATGATCCTCCGCCTCTTGCCATTGCTTCAAACCTTCTTTGATGGTTTCAATTTTCTTCCATGCCTCGTAGGTGACGTACGCATCTTTCGCGGCGTACTCGATGAGGTTGTTTGGCAGTGGGCTGTCCCCCCATAGTTTGTGGTCCAATTTCTTGTTGATCTTCTGCTTCATTTCCTTGTAGGATGGGTGGATGAGGCTGGCTGCAAACTCAGCCAAAGACTGCCACTTCTTTCCATTGTTTGAACTCTCCATTTGCGCTGCATGTCGATTTAACTTGTCGGGTTGATCTCCAAACCAGACAACTTCAGCTTCTCCTTGTCACCTCCAATGGAGAAGCCAACACAGGTGTACAGCTTCTTCTCCTGCAGGAGCGGGCGGAGTTCCTTGGGCCTGCATCAAATTAATCTGGTGCATCAAATTCATCTACTTCAAAAACTTCAGAAACTACTAATTAGACAGAAACTTCAGAACTTCAGAACTAGTATTGCATCTACTTCAGAACTTCAGAACTATTGCATCTACTTCAGAAACTTCAGAAACTTCAGAAACTACTAATTAAACAGAAACTTCAGAACTTCAGAAACTTCAGAACTTCAGAACTAGTATTGCATCTACTTCAGACCTATAGCATCTACTTCAGAAACTTCAGAAACTACTAATTAGACAGAAACTTCAGAACTTCAGAAACTTCAGAACTGGATGTTTTTACCATTTGGTTGCCGCGGTGATGTGGTATACCAGGACGAGATCCTCCACGCATAACTGCAGAACTGCAGCCATTTGCGGAGGTTCGTCTTCCCTGGTATACTCGACATCAACGCCGATCGACCGAGAAAGCATGCCACCGCGGATCCTCTTGTCGGCTTCGTCTATATTGCTGGTGCATACGACATCCAGCGGCTCCTTCAGGTGGATATCAACCTTGAGCGGCACGGTGTAGTCCTGCTTCTGCCCGGGGACCGGAACGTTGTCGTCGACCACCAGCGGCTCCCTACCAGACAAAAGCAGTCTGGACAGGGGAAATAACATCAGCAGCTACCAAATTCAACCTATTCATCAACACTTAATGATTTTAAAGCATATATTCAGCAAGCAAATTGGTCTGAATTTTTGTATTTTATTAGCATCCTTTCCTTTTGGGGCTAGAGTTATTATCCCATAATTTAATCTACTTATATCAATTTTCCTATTAGCAAAGTCATCAAATAGAGCTTTGAGGTCATGTTTCACCAGTTCCCAATAGTGCTGATAAAATTCAGCTATGAAACCATCTGGTCCAGGTGATTTATTGTGTGCCATTTCAAAAATAACCTTCTTGATTTCCTCTAAAGAAAATTCTTCAATCAGAATTTTTTTATATCCCTCCTTAATCTTAGCTCGGTTATCAATATTTAATGAGATAGAAGAATTGTCAGGTGGACCAAATAGGTTTTTGTAGAAAGAGGTGATATAACCTATAAGATTTTTTCCCCCTCTATAACCCCGTCATCCTGTTCTAATCTATTAATTCTATTTCTTCTAAGCCTCCCATTTGCCTTGGCATGGGAAAATTTTGTATTGCTATCTCCCTCCAGAATCGCATCAATTTTGGCACTTTGCCTGCATTTAGTCTCCTCCTGTTTAAGGAGTCTATCAAGTTGGGCTCTCAATTCTATCTATTCTTTTCTATCAGCAGATGTAAAGCCATTTACCTCATAGTGTTTATCAATAATATCCAATTTCATTAAAATATCCTTTTTTAGCTCCATATACCAGGCATTCATATTTCTATTCCATCCTTTAAGTTTAGGTCTTAGATTTCTAAATTTCCCTAGCAATCTATCCATACTGTCCCCCTTAATATTTGGATCATTCCTGACCTTCTGGACAATTTCATCAATCCCTTCCCTCAGGAACCAAGTATTTTCAAATCTGAAAATTGGATCAGATTTTCGAAAGTCCCCAGAATCTAGGAAAAGAGGAGTGTGGTCAGATTTTTCTCTAGTTAAAACTGTAACTTGGGTTAGGGGATAAGCCTCTTCCCACTCATTGCTACAGAGAACTCTATCCAGCTTTTAAAAGGTAGGGATGGGCAGGTTATTTCCCCGCGTAAATTTTCTACCATTCATATCAAGCTCTCTCACCCCAGCTTGTTCTAAGATGGCATTGAACAAAAAACTCCAATGTCCAGGGGACCCTGGTTTGTTGTTCTCACTAGCTTTCCTAATAATATTAAAGTCCCCTCCAATCAAGATGTGATTGACACAATTCTGAAAAACCCAGGACAACTTAGCAAGAAATATAGCTTTTCTTTTTGGTTGTGCATCTCCATAGATCACCACTAGGTCCCAAATTAGCCTATTTTTAGCATCTTGGACTGCATTTTTATATGATAGTCCCCCTGATCTTGTGAGATCACATCTAATGTGGTATAGTTAACCCCCAATAGGAGACCACCAGATTTCCCCCTAGCTGGAGTGAAATGCCAGTGAAAATCCCTTCCTGCACAAATTTGCTGCAAGTCATTCCTAGAAAATTGTTGTCTCATGGTCTCTTGTAAACCCGAGAAATCAACCTTCATATCCATAATCATTTCCATAAGGAATCTCTTTTTGATACCCCCCCCCCCAAATCCTCTCATAGTCCAAAAAATACCTCTCATCTTTTTTTCTTCTTTTTCTTGCTAGAAGATTCTAGGGTCTTAATAGCAGAGGCAGTTTAACTGCAGAACCTCTGGTAGTTTTACCCCTATTTTCCCCTTTTTTAATGTGAAAAGCCCTCTAAGGAGTTCCCAGTCTTCTTCCTCTTCCTCTTCTCTCTCAGTTTCCCCTTGATCTAAAAGATCTTCTAGAGTATGTTCTCCAGTATCAATAATATCAAGGTCCTCAGGCAAAGAGGTTTGTTTTTTATTATTGCTATAGACTACTAACCACATATCAATTCTAGCCTGTTCAGCCATTTTTATTAACTCCAAATTATGGTTAATAATGTCAGTTTTGTTCCCCAAATTGACTCCCACCCCCTCAACAATCTTTTGCAGTAGACTATTAGGTTTAGAGATAATATTAGAGGGTGTGGACTCAGCATAGTTATTCTTCTGAGCCACTCTCTCTTTTGCCAGCTCAGTGATCTTACGGTCTTCTTTGCCTTTCAATCTGGTGCATCTCCTTAGTTCTTCTTCCTCTAGGGATTCCAATTCTCCTTTCTCAGCCTTTTTGACTTTTGTTCCAAAGGAATCAGTTTCCTGGCTTGCAATATAGTCCACTGGCTCCATATAGCCCAGGCCCACAGCCTGATCAATCAGCTCGAGGTCTATCATTTCCTCCCCCTCACTACTAGGGAAAACGCTATACACAAAGGTATAGCAGTAGCGTTGGTCAAAACTCGGTGCTAGCGCTACTTAGTAGTAGCACTTGTTGCAAAACCACGCTACAATCATTATTTTAGCAGCAGCGCGTCTTCACAGAAAAGTGCTACTACTAAAATTCTCTCACTAGTGCCGGTAGGCTAGGAATAGTAGCAGCGCTTCTCCCAGAAGCACGCTACTGCTAAAAGCATTGTAGCAGCGCATTTCTTCTTTACAGCGCTACTGCTATGTAAAAGAAAATAAATAGAAAAATAAGTAGAAAAGTAAATGAAAATGAAAGAAATAGAAAAAGGAGAAACGAAAAAAGAAAATGTAAAGAAAACAAAAGAAAAAGAAAAAGAAAACAGAAAGGGTTAGTTGCAGCGCGTTTCTCTGGAACGCGCTATAGCTATCTTAGCTATAGCGCGTTTCTCTGGAACGCGCTATAGCTATCTTATCTCCCTCGCCGCCGACCGTAAGGCTATGCGTCTCCTGTCCCTACCCTCCTATTTCTCTCTGCTAGGGCAATTATATATATGTGTTGATACTGTGTTGATGTTCATATGAACCCTAGGTGTTCATATGAACCCTAGATTTTTTAGGGCAGTAGGCATTTTATAGCATTTAGGAAAAATGATTTGCAATTTTTTTAGGAAATTAGCTAGGGCAATTTTTATGAAAATTCCTAAACAGTAATTCCATTTAGCTTTAAACTAATAGAGGGTATATAAATAATAGTAGCATTTAGATTTAAATTAACAAAGGGTATAAACAAAAAACACTTAGCTATAAAAAATATTTTGACTACGGAACTGAATTTGTTCCAAATTTCATTCAAATGAAATTTGAATTATTTGGACTATGGACCTGAATATTTTTGAAGAAATTGGGTGTAGGTACTAAGGTCTTGCTGTGGAAATTCTGGTGAGGTCAAAAGGGTTAGAGAAAATGTAGTTCCTAGACTTTTAGCTTTAGACAAAAAACAAAAGTATTTAGCTATAAATAAAAAACAGTAGCTATGGCATTTAGCTATAAACAAAAAACAGAATTGTTTTTCTTTTCAAAAACTTGGTCAAACAGAACAGTAGCTATAAATACTTTTAGCTTTAGACAAAAAACAAAAGTATTTAGCTATAAATAAAAAACAGTAGCTATGGCATTTAGCTATAAACAAAAAACAGAATTGTTTTTCTTTTCAAAAACTTGGTCAAACATAATAGTAGCTATATGTCATTGATGTTCATTTGCATATTCCATTATTGTTGATTATATCTTTTCATTGAAGTGGCCATGTTATATGCAAATTCCTTAATAGTGTTTGCTCATGTTATATCTTTTCATTGAAGTTGTTCGATTGTGCCCAAGTGGCTTTGTTGTTTCAGGGAATGATGTTGAGTGGCCTATAGTTTTGCGGAATGTTGATTCATTTCTGTTCCGGCAAATTTCAGGTTCTCGATTTGTCCACTTTTTAGCAAAGGTCATGCCGAAATTTTCCGTGAATTTCGGCATGACTTGTGCTACAAACTAGGACATATCGAGTGCCCGGGATTTGCGGCACCAGGAAGGAGTCAACATTCCTGCAAAACAATAGTCCTTTTTTATGTCATTATTCATTTTATTAGGTCTAGAATTAATTGACTAGATTTAATCATAGGAAACATGGCTAGCAACGATGAAGGACAGGGTTCTGGTGATTGCGACGACGTCTACTTGGCGGCAGACGAATATTTTAGCCTTACCGACGATCAACCGATGTTGTTGCTGGGCCCACCGGTGGCATCGGGGACTGAGACCGACACGCAGACCGGTGCTGAGACTGAGACCGGCGCTGAGACCGGTGCTGCCTCGGGGAGCGGAGCCGGTGTAGAACCGAAAGCAAAGAGGCAACGGGTTCCTAACAAACTCAGGACTACTAGACTGGTGGTCACGGAGGTGGACGACGGCAATTTTGAGCCAAAGGCGCCCGAGGAAGCGCGCGCGTGCTACGGCAATCAAATTGGCTGCATCGTACGGACAACCGCGACCATCAATGATGAGAAACTACAGAAGATAGGAAATATGAGGAGCTCCCTCCTAAAGAAGTTTCACCAGATATTCTTGTTCCCGGGCCGGAATGAGAAGGATTATGAATATCCAGACGAGGACCCGGCAATGAAGAAGATAAACAAACACGCCATGACCAAGTTTAGCGACGCGTTGGCCGCCTGGAAAAATCGAGTGAAAGCAAAGATCAACGACGGGGAACCCTACTCCGAGATTGTAAAGGATAATCCGACAATCACGGAAGAGCAGTTTCAAATATTCAAGGAGGCTTGCGAGGCCGAAGCTGCCAAAAAGTCTAAGTACATGAAGGGGCTTCAAAAGAGGAACATTGGGAGCCACCACCTCGGAAGCCGTGGTTACGGCGGAAAGAGGTCCAAATGGGCCAAGGAGGATGCGGAAGCCGCGAGTCTGGGCAACCCAGACCCCTTGGCGGATTTCACCGTCCCGCAGGAGCGTGACGTCCTGAGGGCCCGGCACCGTTGGGACCCAGTGAAGAAGGTTTACGAGACAACACCGGTCATTACGGAGTTCATGAGACTGCTGGTAATTTTAGTTTCTGATCAATTCGACTGCACACGTTAGTCATATTTGTAAACAATCCTTGTGCCTTTTGCAGAGAGAGCAGCACCGGATTGCGGCCGAAAGCGACTCGCCGTCTGAGGCATTGGCGAGGCCCAAGTGGGACACTCCATTCAACCGGGCGTTGAACATATTGAAACGACAACCGGTGGATACTCGACCGTCGTACGGACGCGTGCACGGTGTCGGAGACGGCGCCACGTGGAAGAAGTACTACCGTGAGACCACGGAGGAGAGAAAGGAAAGACGAAGGTTAACTGAAGAAAACATCGACAAGAAGGTTGAGATTGCGGTTGAGAAGAAATCATCTCAGACAGTCGCAACAGCGGTAGCTGCCGCAAAACAGGTGGTTGCAGATTTGTCTACTTCCTTGGGGACGGGCGTTATCACTTGGGCAAGGAAAAATCCATAAAAAAATGCAGAGGACTTTCCCCTTGCTGACTTCTTGGGAGCACCTGCTCCCGCACCGGCTCCTGCACCTGCTCCCGCACTGGCTCCCGCACCTGCTCCCGCACCGGCTACCGCACCGGACATGCTCGGCGGTGCTTCGTCTTTGGCTGAGCTCGACGCCCTCACGGTATCTGTCACACCGGCCCCCTTCAATATAAATGTATAATCTCCTGTTTTCGTTGCCTTTCGGATGTCTCACGTCGCAGACTTTTCTTTGCAAGCCGACGAAACCCCGTGCACCATATTGTACACCATCGGCGACCAGAAGGTGGCCGTAGGGAAGGCGACGATAATGAAGCCGAAGGAACCATTGTTCCACAGCCGCCGATCCCCGAGCGACTTCAAGGTTTCCATGGCGATGTCGAACCGGGCCACGAGAATTTGCCTCCTCCAACACTACTGGTGGATGACGAGGAGACACCGCGGCGGCTTGGTGATTGTTGCAATGGGTGGATCCTGTTGTGGCCAAAGAGTCTGCTTCGTCTGGAGGCGGCCGGGAGTATACCCACGAGCACGCAGCCTCAGCAAGGTATGAACATCAACACCCCACCTACCCAATTAGCGTCGGGTGTCGGGTTGGGTGATAGCGGACGGGGTAAGGAGGAGGCTCCATTAGTCGCTGATGACGTCGCCATGGATGAGGATGATGATGACGATGGCGCTGAACAGTATGTCTATACTGGCGCCTCCTCGGGGTTTGAGCGTCATGAGTCGGTGCATGAATTACCGTCTCAACATATTATTGACGACCTTCCGGTAGTAAAGAAGTCTACGAAGAGAGCGAGGAAAGGCAAAAAAGCTGATTCTATGATCCAGCCGCCTCAGCAGCCTCGGCTTTAGGACCGTATAGATATCCCCGATGCGGATAAATGACATATCCCCGGTCAACCAATCCTACCTGCAACAGCGCTACGGGCCAGATTCGGCGATCTAAGGAGACTTCATGACGATGTGCTGCGGGTAGAGAAATGCCTCATCGCCTCGAAAGATCCAGGATACCCACTCTACGTGGTTAACGTTCCGCGGCAAATGTCGTACGTCGACAGCTTCCCTGCAGATAAGTTCTTCCTCCAATTCGATTACATATTCGACATGTTTCACGTGAAGAAGCTGGATTTTACGTTTGTCCGCCTTTATGCTTTGCACATGAACTACATCATTGGGGTTGAGCAGATATGTCATATCTGTGTCGCTGACCCATACTACATGCACGAGAGCTTCTTGGGAGTCTGTGCAGAGCAGCGTGAATACGCGAGGGATTACATCGTCAGTTTCATGCTCGCCAATAAGGACAAGGAGGCGATTCTCGTGCCTTATCATCCCATGTAAGTCATCCGCGCTGCTATCCTTCCTTCGATTTCAATAATTCATTTGCACGGTGGAGGCTAATTAATTTGAGGTGTACTTATTTTGTGCAGAGGCGGGCGCGCCGTCCTCATCATCCTCTACCCCCGATTCTCCCACGCTCTTTACCTGGACTCGTCGAAGAACATTCACAAAAAGGATTACACCCACATCAAAGATGTTCTCGACAGTGCTGTGTTTTACTACCAAGCAAGGGGTGGAGAGGTTAGGGACAAGAAGAGAAGGCGGCAGGGGCCGCCGCCATAAGACCGACTTCTGCTGCATCCAGCAACCGAACGATTCTCTTAATGATGGATTCTATGTCCTACACCACATGCTGGAGTACAGACGGGATCACCAGAACCTTCAAATGTCACCTAGATCTGGCGATGCCCATATTCTGCAATGGGCAAAGGACATAGGAGATATCGAGGATAATCGACTTCGAGCTGAGTTCTATAACATCCACCGCGAACTTGCCCAAATCATCATGAAAGAGGTCGTCGGAAAATCAGGGATGTTCTACGGAGAAGGAAAAATGTCGCGGGAAGACGTCTGAACATGGATAGCCTCTCAGCGTCTCGACATGAAGCCTTTCACTAAGCTCGGGGACTATCTCCCTGACCTCGATGGATGGCACGGCATGTTGGAGTGATTGTCGAAATATGACAAAGAGTCTGTTTAGTCCATACTTTCAGTATGACAAAACTTTGAGTTATGAGCAGTGAAACATTATTAGTGATGTAATTAAACCGTCCTCCTCCTCGACTAGCGAAGATCACTCTAGTTAGGGCATTTTGGGTACGATGAACTTTGTTATTTATGCTTATGATATGTTGTTTCTATTTTTGTCAAGTCTGTCTCTTTCTGTTGCTCAACTATATATGTTGCATATCATCGACTCATTTGACGATGCAGGTGCATAGATCATCGATGGCGAAGAAGTGCTACGCCAGGAGTATATATACGGTGAGTGGCCGGAGTGCCAGGCCCAGCTGTCTCCGGTTTCCGGTTTCCGAGCGACAAGCAGTAGTTAGTTTAGGTTCACGCTAATGCGAGAGAGGGATACGAACTCATGTACTCAAAGTGATAGCTCTTCTCGCGTATACCATTGTTTAGATGGATGACGATGTATTTGCAAGTAATCAAGGACTTGTATCGCTATTTTCGAGATGATGACGAGAGACCACTTTGTGTTGGATGATGATTATGATGAGACTATTTGTATGTATATGCTATGATTATATTCATGGTATCGCAGGCATTTGTATGTGTATCATGATGACATTTCTATGTGCTAAAGATTTTTCTATATAGCCTGTTCAAATACAAAAAAAATATGCCAAAAAAACAAAAATCCTGTTAAATTAGCAGTAGCGAGTGTATAGAAGTTAGCAGCAGCGCCGCTATAGCAGTAGCGCTGAGGGAGTCCCGGACTAGGGGCTGTCCGGATAGCCGGACTATCGTCACGGCCGGACTCCAAGACTATGAAGATACAAGATTGAAGACTTCGTCCCGTGTCCGGATGGGACTTTCCTTGGCATGGAAGGCAAGCTTGGCGATACGGATATGTAGATCTCCTACCGTTGTAACCGACTCTGTGTAACCCTAACCTATCCGGTGTCTATATAAACCGGAGGGTTTTAGTCCGTAGGAAGAACAACAATCATACCATAGGCTAGCTTCTAGGGTTTAGCCTCCTTGATCTCGTGGTAGATCTACTCTTGTACTACCCATATCATCAATATTAATCAAGCAGGATTAGGGTATTACCTCCATCGAGAGGGACCGAACCTGGGTAAAGACATCGTGCCCCTTGTCTCCTGTTACCATCCGCCTAGACGCACAGTTCGGGACCCCCTACCCGAGATCCGCCGGTTTTGACACCGACATTGGTGCTTTCATTGAGAGTTCCTCTGTGTCGTCACCGATAGGCCCGATGGCTCCTTCGATCATCAAGAACGACGCGGTCCAGGGTGAGACTTTTCTCCCCAGACAGATCTTCGTGTTCGGCGGCTTTGCACTGTGAGCCAATTCGCTTGCCCATCTGGAGCAGATCGAAAGCTACGCCCTTGGCCATCAGGTAAGATTTGGAAGTTTGAACTATACGGCCGATATCCGCGGAGACTTGATCTTCGACGGATTCGAGCCGCAGCCAAGCGTGCCGCACTGTCTCGATGGGCATGATCTAACTCTGCAGCGAGCGATTGCCACGAGGCCGCACCGGTATCCGCTCCGACCCTTAATCCGGAGCCGGATTCCCCGATCGAGGATGAGTGGTTGGACACCGCCTCGGGGGCTACAATCTCTACGACGATCGAGCCGAACTCCATCCCTGTCCTTTGCGAAGACCTCGACTCCAGGGTGCCGGACTCCTCTCCGGACTCCGAACCCTCCGCGCCCCTGCCAATCGAATCCGATTGGGCGCCGGTCATGGAGTTCATGGCCGCGGACATCTTTCAGCACTCGCCCTTTGGCGACATCCTGAATTCACTAAAGTCTCTCTCTTTATCCAGAGAGCCCTGGCCGGACTACGGACAGGAAGGTTGTGATGCGGACGACGAAGAAATTCAACGCCCACCCACCACCCACTTGGTAGCCACTGTTGATGATTTAACCGACATGCTAGACTACGACTCCGAAGACATCGACGGTATGGACGACGATCTTTGAGACGACCAAGACCCAGCGCCTACGAGAATTGGAAGGCCACCTCGTCATATGACATATACATGGTGGATATCCCAAAAGACGGGAACGGCGATGGAACAACGGAGGATGACCCCTCCAAGAAACAGCGGAAGCGCTGACGTCAGCGGCGCCGCTCTAAATCCCGCCACAATAAAAACTGTGATTCCGGCACGGGAGATAATAACACCCCGGACAGTGCCGAAGAGAACCCCCTCCAGCGGGACTCAGTGCAGGAGGAGGGAGAAGCAAGTCCGCACGATAGTGCGGCAGAAAGAGAGGTCGAGGACGATAGTTATGCGCCTCCCTCCGAAGACGAGGCAAGCCTCAACGACGACGAATTTGTCGTGCCTGAGGATCCCGCCGAACAGGAGCGTTTCAAACGCAGGCTTATAGCCACGGCAAGCAGCCTCAAGAAAAAGCAGCAACAGCTTAGAGCTGATCAAGACCTGCTAGCTGACAGATGGACTGAAGTCCTTGCACCGAAGAGTATGAACTCGAACGCCCCTCCAAAAGCTACCCCAAACGCAGGCCGTTGCCTCGACTAGAGGAGGAAGCACCCAAGTCACCAGCGCACGACATGGCAGACCGGCCACCCCGTGGCCGCGACAGAGAAGCCTCTCGGCCCTCCGCTCAAGCCACACCCCGACGCCGCTCAAAAAGTACCAAGGCATGGGAAAACGCGCCGGACTTGCGAGATATATTGGAGGATAAGGCAAAACATACAAGATCGATCTACGGATCGCGTGGGCGCCCAGCAATGCGGGATGATTGCCGTCACACCGAATACAGCAAACCCGGCCGGGCCGAACACAGTAGACAAAGCTCATATGAGCTACGTCGTGATATAGCCAAATATAGAGGCGCCGCACACCCACTATGCTTCACAGATGAAGTAATGGATCATCAAATCCCCGAGGGCTTTAAACCCGTAAACATCGAATCATATGATGGTACCACAGATCCTGCGGTCTGGATCGAGGATTATCTCCTCCATATCCACATGGCCCGCGGTGATGATCTACATGCCATCAAATACCTCCCACTCAAGTTTAAAGGACCAGCTCGACATTGGCTCAATAGTTTGCCAGCAGAATCAATTTGTTGTTGGGAGGACCCGGAAGCCGCATTCCTTGATAACTTCCAGGGCACATATGTGCGACCACCAGACGCCGATGACCTTAGCCACGTAATTCAGCAGCCAAAAGAATCGGCCAGACAATTCTGGACTCGGTTCCTAACAAAGAAAAATCAAATCATTGACTGTCCGGATGCAGGGGCCCTTGCAGCCTTCAAACATAACATCCGCGACGAGTGTCTTGCCCGGGACCTAGGACAGGAAAAGCTGAAATCTATGGCAGCCCTCACAACCCTCATGACTCGCTTTTGTGCGGGAGAGGACAACTAGCTAGCTCGAAGCAACAACTTGGCCAAACATCCTGATAGTCCGGATACCAAGGACACCTATGGCAGGTCGCGTCGCAACAAGAACAAGTGCCGCATTAACGGCGATAATACTGAAGATACGGCCGTCAATGCCGGATTCAGAGGCTCTAAACCCGGTCATCGGAAGAAGCCATTCAAAAGAAAAACCCAGGGCCTGTCCAACTTGGACCGAATACTCGATCGCTTCTGCCAGATACATGGCACCCCCGAAAAACCAGCCAATCACACCAACAGGGATTGTTGGGTGTTCAAGAAGGCATGCAAGTTAAGTGCCGAACTCAATGACAAGGGGCTGCATAGCGATGACGATGAAGAGCCCCGGCCGCCGAACAATAGAGGACAAAAGGGCTTTCTTACACAAGTGCGGACGGTGAACATGATATACGCAACCCACATACCCAAAAGGGAGCGGAAGCGTGCACTAAGGGACGTATATGCGATGAAGCCAGTGAAGGAAATATGCCCTAGAGGCAATAATAAAGTTATTATTTATTTCCTTATATCATGATAAATGTTTATTATTCATGCTAGAATTGTATTAACCGGAAACATAATACATGTGTGAATACATAGACAAACAGAGTGTCACTAGTATGCCTCTACTTGACTAGCTCGTTAATCAAAGATGGTTATGTTTCCTAACCATAGACATGAGTTGTCATTTGATTAACGGGATCACATCATTAGGAGAATGATCTGATTGACATGACCCATTCCGTTAGCCTAGCACTTGATCGCTTAGTATGTTGCTATTGCTTTCTTCATGACTTATACATGTTCCTGTAACTATGAGATTATGCAACTCCGTTTACGGAGGAACACTTTGGTGCTACCAAACGTCACAACGTAACTGGGTGATTATAAAGGAGTACTACAGGTGTCTCCAAAGGTACATGTTGGGTTGGCGTATTTCGAGATTAGGTTTTGTCACTCCGATTGTCGAGAGGTATCTCTGGCCCTCTCGGTAATGCACATCACTATAAGCCTTGCAAGCAATGTAGCTAATGAGTTAGTTACGGAATGATGCATTACGTAACGAGTAAAGAGACTTGCCGGTAACGAGATTGAACTAGGTATTGGATACCGACGATCGAATCTCGGGCAAGTAACATACCGATGACAAAAGGAACAACGTATGTTGTTATGCGGTTTTGACCGATAAAGATCTTCGTAGAATATGTAGGAGCCAATATGGGCATCCAGGTCCCGCTATTGGTTATTGACCGAGAATAGTTCTAGGTCATGTCTACATAGTTCTCGAACCCGTAGGGTCCGCACGCTTAAGGTTTCGATGACAGTTATATTATGAGTTTATGAGTTTTGATGTACCGAAGGAGTTCGGAGTCCCGGATGAGATCGGGGACATGACGAGCAGTCTCGAAATGGTCAAGACGTAAAGATCGATATATTGGACGACTATATTCGGAGTTCGGAAAGGTTCCGAATGATACGGGTATTTTTCGGAGTACCGGAGAGTTACGGGAATTCGCCGGGGAGAAGTATTGGGCCTTATTGGGCCCTGGGAAAGAGAGAGGGGCTGCCTAGGGCAGGCCGCGCCCCATGGCCTAGTCCGAATTGGACTAGGGGAGGCCGCACCCCTCCTTCCTTCCCTTCTCTCTTCCCCTTCCTTGTCTCCTACTCCTAATACATGGAAGGACTCCTAGTTGGACTAGGAAAGGGGAATCCTACTCCCGGTGGGAGTAGGACTCCACCTTGGTGCGCCCCCCCCTTGGGCCGGCCCACTCCCCCTAGCCTCCTTTAAATACGGGGGCAGGGGGCACCCCATGACACACAAGTTGATCTACGGATCGTTCCTTAGCCGTGTGCGGTGCCCCCCTCCACCATATTCCACCTCGGTCATATCGTCGCAGAGTTTAGGCGAAGCCCTGCGCCGGAGAAGTCATATCGTCGCGGAGCTTAGGCGAAGCCCTGCGTCGGTGGAGCATCATCATCGTCACCACGCCGTCGTGCTGACGGAACTCATCCCGACGCTTTGCTGGATCGGAGCCCGGGGATCGTCATCGAGCTGAACGTGTGCAAAACTCGGAGGTGCCGTGACGTTCGGTACTTGGATCGGTCGGATCGTGAAGACGTCACGACTACATCAACAGCGTTGTTATAACGCTTCCGCTTACGGTCTACGAGGGTACGTGGACATACACTCTCCCCTCTCGTTGCTATGCATCACCATGTTCTTGCGTGTGCGTAGGAAAATTTTGAAATTACTATGTTCCCCAACAGTGGCATCCGAGCCTGGTTTTATGCGTTGATGTCATATGCACGAGTAGAACACAAGTGAGTTGTGGGCGATACAAGTCATACTGCCTACCAGCATGTCATACTTTGGTTCAGCGGTATTGTGAGATGAAGCGGCCCGGACCGACATTACGCGTACCCTTACGCGAGACTGGTTTCACCGTTACGAGCACTCGTGCTTAAAGGTGGCTGGCGGGTGTCTCTCTCTCACTTTAGTTGAATCGAGTGTGGCTACGCCCGGTCCTTGAGAAGGTTAAAACGGAGTCTATTTGACGAAGTATCGTTGTGGTCTTGATGCGTAGGTGAGATTGGTTCTTGCTTAAGCCCGTAGCAGCCACGTAAAATTTGCAACAACAAAGTAGAGGACGTCTAACTTGTTTTTGCAGGGCATGTTGTGATGTGATATGGTCAAAGACGTGATGCTATATTTTTATTGTATGAGATGATCATGTTTTGTAACTGAAGTTATCGGCAACTGGCTGGAGCCATATGGTTGTCGCTTTATTGTATGAAATGCAAACGCCCTGTAATTGCTTTACTTTATCTCTAAGCGGTAGCGATAGTCGTAGAAGCAATAGATGGCGTAAACGACAACGATGCTTCGATGGAGATCAAGGTGTCGCGCCGGTGACGATGATGATCACGACGGTGCTTCGGAGATGGAGATCACAAGCACGAGATGATGATGGCCATATCATATCACTTATATTGATTGCATGTGATGTTTATCCTTTATGCATCTTATCTTGCTTTGATTGACGGTAGCATTATAAGATGATCCCTTACTAAAATTATCAAGAAGTGTTCTCCCTGAGTATGCACCGTTGCGAAAGTTCTTCGTGCTGAGACACCACGTGATGATCGGGTGTGATAGGCTCTACGTTCAAATACAACGGGTGCAAAACAGTTGCGCACACGGAATACTCAGGTTAAACTTGACGAGCCTAGCATATAACAGATATGGCCTCGGAACACGGAGACCGAAAGGTCGAACGTGAATCATATAGTAGATATGATCAACATAGTGATGTTCACCATTGAAACTACTCCATCTCACGTGATGATCGGTTATGGTTTAGTTGATTTGGATCACGTGATCACTTAGATGACTAGAGAGATGTCTATCTAAGTGGGAGTTCTTAAGTAATATGATTAATTGAACTTAAATTTATCATGAACTTAGTCCTGGTAGTATTTTGCAAATTATGTTGTAGATCAATAGCTCGCGTTGTCACTTTCATATGTTTATTTTCATATGTTCCTAGAGAAAATTGTGTTGAAAAATGTTAGTAGCAATGATGCGGATTGGATCCGCGATCTGAGGTTTATCCTCAATGCTGCACAGAAGAATTATGTCCTTAATGCACCGCTAGGTGACAGACCTATTGCAGGAGCAGATGCAGACGTTATGAACGTTTGGCTAGCTCAATATGATGACTACTTGATAGTTTAGTGCACCATACTTAACGGCTTAGAATCGGGACTTCAAAGGCGTTTTGAACGTCATGGACCATATGAGATGTTCCAGGAATTGAAGTTAATATTTCAAGCAAATACCCGAGTTGAGAGATATGAAGTCTCCAACAAGTTCTATAGCTAAAAGATGGAGGAGAATCGCTCAACTAGTGAGCATGTGCTCAGATTGTCTGAATACTTCAATCGCTTGAATCAAGTGGGAGTTAATCTTCCAGATAAGATAGTGATTGACAGAATTCTCTAGTCACCATCACTAAGTTACTAGAACTTCGTGATGAACTATAGTATGCAGGGGATGACGAAAACGATTCCCGAGCTCTTCGTGATGTTGAAATCAACGAAGGTAGAAATCAAGAAAGAGCATCAAGTGTTGATGATTGACAAGACCACTAGTCTCAAGGAAAAGGGCAAAGGAAAGAAGGGGAACTTCAAAAGGAACGGCAAGAAAGTTGCTGCTCGAGTGAAGAAGGCCAAGTCTGGACCTAAGCCTGAGACTAAGTACTTTTGCTGCAATGGAACTGGTCACTGGAAGCGGAACTACCCCTGAATATTTGGTGGATAAGAAGGATGGCAAAGTGAACAAAGGTATATTTGATATACAGATTATTGATGTGTATTTTACTAGTGTTCATAGCAACCCCTCGGTATTTGATACTGGTATAGTTGCTAAGAGTAGTAACTTGAAACGGGAGTTACAGAATGAACAGAAACTAGTTGAAGGGGAAGTGACGATGAGTGTTGGAAGTAGTTCCAAGATTGATATGATCATCATCGCACACTCCCTATACTTTCAGGATTAGTGTGGAACCTAAATAAGTGTTATTTGGTGTTGAGCATAAATATGATTTGATCATGTTTATTGCAATACGGTTATTCATTTAAGTAAGAGAATAAATTGTTGTTCTATTTACATGAATAAAACCTTATATGGTTACACACCCAATGAAAATGGTTCATTGGATCTCGATCATAGTGATACACATATTCATAATATTGAAACCAAAAGATGCAAAGTTAATAATGATAATGCAACTTATTTGTGGCACTGCCGTTTAGGTCATATTGGTGTAAAGCGCTTGAAGAAAACTCCATGCTGATGGACTTTTGGAATCACTTGATTATGAATCATTTGATGCTTGCGAACCGTGCCTTTTGGGCAAGATGACTAAAACTCCGTTCTCCGGAACAATGGAACAAGCTACTGACTTATTGGAAATAATACATACCGATGTATGCGATTCAATGAGTGTTGATGCTCGTGGCAAGCATCATTATTTTCTGACCTTCACAAAATGATTTGAGCAGATATGGGTATATCTACTTGATGAAACATAAGTCTGAAATAATTGAAAAGTTCAAAGAATTTCAGAGTGAAGTGGAAAATCATCGTAACAAGAAAATAAAGTTTCTGCGATCTGATCGTGGAGATAAATATTTGAGTTATGAGTTTGGTCTTCATTTGAAACAATGTGAAATAGTTTAACAACTCACGCCATATGGAACACCACAACATAATGGTGTGTCCGAAAGTCGTAACCGCACTTTATTGGATATGGTGCGATCTATGATGTCTCTTATCGGTTTACCACTATCGCTTTGGGGTTATACATTAGAGACAGCTGCATTCACGTTTAATAGGGCACCATCTAAATCCGTTGAGGCGACACCGTATGAACTATGGTTTAACAGTGAACCTAAGCTGTCGTTTCTTAAAGTTTGGAAGTTGTGATGCTTATGTGAAAAGTTTCATCCTGATAAGCTCAAACCCAAATCGGAGAAGTGCGTCTTCATAGAATACCCAAAGGAAATTGTTGGGTATACCTTCTATCACAGATCCAAGGCAAAAACATTCGTTGCTTATAAATGGATCCTTTCTAGAGAAGGAGTTTCTCTCGAAAGAAGTGAGTGGGAGGAAAGTGGAGCTTGATAAGGTAATTTGTACCTTCTCCTGAATTGGAAAGTATTTCATCACGGAAATCAGTTCCACTGATTCCTACACCAATTAGTGAGGAAGCTAATGATGATGATCATGTAACTTCAGATCAAGTCACTACCGAATCTCGTAGGTAAACCAGTGAGATCCGCACCAGAGTGGTACGGCAATCCTGTTCGGAAGTCATGCTACTAGACCATGATGAACCTACGAACTATGAAGAAGCGATGGTGAGCCCAGATTCCATAAAATGGTTTGAGGCCATGAAATCTGAGATATGATCCATGTATGAGAACAAAGTATGGACTTTGATGGATTTGCCCGATGATCGGCAAACCATAGAAAATAAATGGATCTTCAAGAGGAAGACGGACGCTGATAGTAGTGTTACTGTCTACAAAGCTAGAATTGTCGCAAAGGTTTTCGACAAGTTCAAGATGTTGACTACGATGAGAGTTTCTCACTCGTATCTATGCTTAAGTCTGTCCGAATCATGTTAGCAATTGCCGCATTTTATGAAATCTGGCAAATGGATAAACAAAACTGCATTCCTTAATGGATTTATTTAAGAAGAGTTGTATATGATGCAACCAGAAGGTTTTGTAAATCCTAAAGGTGCTAACAAAATATGCAAGCTCCAGTGATCCATCGATGGACTGGTGCAAGCATCTCAGAGTTGTAATACATGCTTTGATAAGTTGATCATAGCATATAGTTTTATCTGGACTTGCGGTGAAGCCTGTAATTACTAGAAAGTGAGTGGGAGCACTACAGCATTTCTGATAAGTATATGTGAATGACATATTGTAGATCGGAAATAATGTAGAATTATTCTGCAAAGCATAAAGGAGTGTTTGAAAGGAGTTTCTCAAAGAAAGACCTCGGTGAAGCTGCTTACATATTGAGCATCAAGATCTATAGAGATAGATCAAGACGCTTGATAAGTTTTTTTCAAATGAGTACATACCTTGACAAGATTTTGAAGTAGTTCAAAATGGAACAGTCAAAGAAAGAATTCTTGCCTGTGTTACAAGGTGTGAAATTGAGTAAGACTCAAAACCCGACCACGGCAGAAGATAGAAAGAGAATGAAAGTCATTCCCTATGCCTTGGCCATAGGTTCTATAAAGTATGCCATGCTGTGCACCAGATGTATTGTATACCCTACACTAAGTTTGGCAAAGGGAGTACCATAGTGATCTAGGAGTAGATCACTGGACAGCGGTCAAAATTATCCTTAGTGGAATAAGGATATGTTTCTCGATTATGGAAGTGACAAAGGTTAAATGCGTAAAGGGTTACGTCGATGCAAGTTTTGACACCGATCTGAATGACTCTAAGTCTCGATCTAGATACATATTGAAAGTGGGAGCAATTAGCTAGAGTAGCTCCGTGCAGAGCATTGTAGACATAGAAAATTGCAAAATACATAACGGATCTGAATATGAAAGACCCGTTGACTAAGATTCTCTCACAAGCAAAACATGATCACACCTTAGTACTCTTTGGGTGTTAATCACATAGCGATGTGAACTAGATTACTGAATCTAGTAAACCCTTTGGGTGTTGGTCACATGGCAATGTGAACTATGGGTGTTAATCACATGATGATGTGAACTATCGATGTTAATCACATGGTGATGTGATCTAGATTATTGACTCTAGTGCAAGTGGGAGACTGAAGGAAATATGCCCTAGAGGCAATAATAAAGTTATTATTTATTTCCTTATATCATGATAAATGTTTATTATTCATGCTAGAATTGTATTAACCGGAAACATAATACATGTGTGAATACATAGACAAACAGAGTGTCACTAGTATGCCTCTACTTGACTAGCTCGTTAATCAAAGATGGTTATGTTTCCTAACCATAGACATGAGTTGTCATTTGATTAACGGGATCACATCATTAGGAGAATGATCTGATTGACATGACCCATTCCGGTAGCCTAGCACTTGATCGTTTAGTATGTTGCTATTGCTTTCTTCATGACTTATACATGTTCCTGTAACTATGAGATTATGCAACTCCTGTTTACCGGAGGAACACTTTGGGTGCTACCAAACGCCACAACGTAACTGGGTGATTATAAAGGAGTACTACAGGTGTCTCCAAAGGTACATGTTGGGTTGGCGTATTTCGAGATTAGGTTTTGTCACTCCGATTGTCGGAGAGGTATCTCTGGGCCCTCTCGGTAATGCACATCACTATAAGCCTTGCAAGCAATGTAGCTAATGAGTTAGTTACGGAATGATGCATTACGTAACGAGTAAAGAGACTTGCCGGTAACGAGATTGAACTAGGTATTGGATACCGACGATCGAATCTCGGGCAAGTAACATACCGATGACAAAAGGAACAATGTATGTTGTTATGCGGTTTTGACCGATAAAGATCTTCGTAGAATATGTAGGAGCCAATATGGGCATCCAGGTCCCGCTATTGGTTATTGACCGAGAATAGTTCTAGGTCATGTCTACATAGTTCTCGAACCCGTAGGGTCCGCACGCTTAAGGTTTCGATGATGCTTATATTATGAGTTTATGAGTTTTGATGTACCGAAGGAGTTGAGTCCCGGATGAGATCGGGGACATGACGAGGAGTCTCGAAATGGTCGAGGACGTAAAGATCGATATATTGGACGACTATATTCGGAGTTCGGAAAGGTTCGAATGATCTGGTATTTTTTGAGTACCGAGAGTTACGGGAATTCGCCGGGAGAAGTATTGGGCCTTATTGGGCCCTGCAGAAAGAGAGAGGGCTGCCTAGGGCAGGCCGCGCGCCCCCCCATGGCCTAGTCCGAATTGGACTAGGGGAGGGGCCGCACCCCCTCCTTCCTTCCCTTCTCTCTTCCCCTTCCTTGTCTCCTACTCCTAATACATGGAAGGACTCCTAGTTGGACTAGGAAAGGGGGAATCCTACTCCCGGTGGGAGTAGGACTCCCCCCTTGGTGCGCCTCCTCCTCGGCCGGCCACCCCCTCCCTTGCTCCTTTATATACGGGGGCAGGGGGGCCCCCCATGACACACAAGTTGATCTACGGATCGTTCCTTAGCCGTGTGCGGTGCCCCCCTCCACCATATTCCACTTCGGTCATATTGTCGCGGAGCTTAGGCGAAGCCCTGCGCCGGTGAAGTCATATCGTCGCGGAGCTTAGGCGAAGCCCTGCATCGGTGGATCATCATCATCGTCACCACGCCGTCGTGCTGACGGATCTCATCCCCGACGCTTTGCTGGATCGGAGCCCGGGGATCGTCATCGAGCTGAACGTGTGCAGAACTCGGAGGTGCCGTACGTTCGGTACTTGGATCGGTCGGATCATGAAGACGTACGACTACATCAACCGCGTTGTTATAACGCTTCCGCTTACGGTCTCACGAGTGCGTGGACATACACTCTCCCCTCTCGTTGCTATGCATCACCATGTTCTTGCGTGTGCGTAGGAAATTTTTTGAAATTACTACGTTCCCCAACAGCCAGTTGCCCCGAAGTTCAACCCATGGTCTTCCTGCCCGATCACCTTCGATCGAAGGGACCACCCCACTAGCATCCGTCACGGCGGCTTTGCCGCATTAGTTCTTGACCCAATTATCGACGGATTTCACCTCACCAGAGTCCTGATGGACGGCGGTAGCAGCCTGAACCTGCTTTATCAGGATACAGTGCGCAAAATGGGCATAGACCCCTCAAGGATTAAACCTACAAAGACGACCTTTAAAGGCGTCATACCGGGTGTAGAGGCCAATTGTACAGGCTTAGTCACACTCGAAGTGGTCTTCGGATCTCCGGATAACTTCCAAAGCGAAGAGTTAATCTTCGACATCGTCCCATTCCGCAGCGGCTATCATGCACTGCTCGGACGAACCGCATTTTAAAAGTTCAATGCGGTGCCGCACTACGCATACCTCAAGCTCAAGATGCCAGGCCCTCGAGGCGTAATCACGGTCAATGGAAACACCGGACGCTCTCTCCGAACGGAGGAGCATACGGCGGCCCTCGCGGCGGAGGTGCAAGGCAGCCTCTCACGGCAATTCTCGAGTCCGGCCACTAAGCGTCCGGACACCGCCAAGCGCGCCCGGAGTAACCTACAACAAGACCACCTGGCACGATTCAAGCACGCGTAGCAATCCGGCCCCAACCCCAGCCCTCGCGAAATTGCGAAGCTAGTATTACGTGTACATAATTACGCTCTGGAGATACCATGGGCATATGGGGAGGGGCAAGACAACGACACGCCAAGAATGCGGCTTGACCGCACCAGGGGCTCCCGTTTGTGTCATTTCTTTTTTCTTTTTCCTTTTTTCTTCCTTTTTTTTTACTTTCAGCACTCCGTCTTTGAGAAGTCCTGTCCGACACTTGAATCGCCGAACTCACGATGCAACAACCATGGAAGCGGAAAGCCACGTCGAGTGTTTAGGTGGTCTCTATTACGAGCATTATACCTGTTTTACATATCATCCAGCACCTTACCCTTGGAGGGGGACATGTTAGATAGTCCCATCCCTTGCTTATCGCACTATTTGTATCGTTCTGCTTCCATCGCAGTACCTTTTTGAATAACAATACATAGCTCTTGCTTATTATTGCTCTACTTCCTTTATATATACATATGTTCATTTCACGACATGTTGCAACCGTACACTTTGGTACGACCTGTACACCAGGGGCTTAAGTATCCCAAAATTATGGTGTGATAAGTCCGAACACTTTCACAAGTGCGGCACCCCGAACTTATAGCATTATATGAATTGGCTCCGAATCATGTCTTGGGTCAATAGTTGGGTTTGCCCGGCTCCCGTGTTTTGGTACCTTACGTTCCGCTATATCGGCTAAGGTAGCACCGGGAGAACCACTGCGATTGTGCCCCAGTTATGCTGGGTCGAGCACCTCAGTGGAGAAAGCTAAAATTGACCGTCATGATAAGGCGAGAGCCGGTCGCTGTTTGAGAGGTTTTTTTCGAGTCCCTAAAGACTTATGCCGCTTAGAGCGAGGAACCGGAGTTGTCCGGCCAAGGCGTGGATAGCGCCCCGAACTCGGTCTTCCGAATACTAGGGGCTTCGCCAAAATTTAAAATTATAGAATTCTATGGCTAAGTGAGAGTGTTCAAGCATTATAAGTCCGGTTGCCTTGTTCTTTGTGTTGAGCGCCTCCCTAGATGGACCCAAGAATGGGAACAAGAGTGCTCAAGCTTATCCCGAACACCCCAGCACTCGTGGCATGGGGCTGAAATAACGACTTGCCATCTCTCAAATTTGATAAACGGCCGCATGAAGGTAATATTTTAAATTAATAAGTGTTGCTTAGCGCATATGAACAAGTTTTCAGCATACAGGATAACAAATGCGAGTGTATTCAAAAATTACATCTTTGGAGCACTCATCCGCTATTCGGCGGGCACCCTTCAGGAGGCCCTCATAGTACATTTCGGGCGTGCGATGCTCATGGCCCTTCGGTGGCCCGTCTGTCACAAGCCTCTCCGCATCCAGCTTGCCCCAGTGCACTTTAGCACGGGCAAGGGCCCGACGGACACCTTCAATGCAGACGGAGCGCTTGATGACTTCAAGCCGCGGACAGGCATCCACCAGCCACTGCACCAAGCCGAAGTAGCTCCCGGGCATGGCCTCCAATGGCCACAGCCGCGCTATAAGGCCCTTCATGGCCTGTTCGGCGACCTTATGGAGCTCGACCAGTTGCTTCAGCTGGTCGCTCAGGGGCACCGGATGGTCGGCCTCAGCATACTGAGACCAGAACACCTTTTCCGTCGATCTCCCCTCCTTGGCGCGGTAGAATGCGGCAGCATCAGACACACTACGGGGCAAATCGCGAATGCTCCTGGAGAGCTCCGAATCCGGGTAAGTAATAGGTAATTCACTTTCACATGCTTGCTTTGCATAAAGAATGCCTTACCCGCAGCTATCTTCTTTAAGGACTCAATTTCTTGGAGGGCTTTTTGGGCCTCGGCCTTAGCAGCTTTGGCACTCTCAAGAGCCGAGGCGAGCTCGGACTCTCGAGTCTTCGAGTCACGCTCCAAACTCTCGTGTTTTCCACGAGAGCTTGGAGCTCTTGCCGCTCTGTGGCCAGCTGCGCCTCACCCCTTCTCTCGCTCGGTGCGTTCACCAGCCGCTTTGTTTTCGACCCACGGACACCGCTTCCTTGAGTCGCCACCTCGTTCGTGGCCCCTGCAGTACCAAGTTATTCCTGTTATTTTTGCAACCAAAACCTTTTCTATAAGGTATTTCTTTAATAAGGTATTACTTACCTTCCTTGTCCTCGAGCTGCTTCTTGGCTTGTCCGAGCTCGTTCTCGGACCGCTCGAGGTTCTGCTTTTAATACATTGACCTCCATGATCGATTGTGGCAGAGGTCAACAGCGCCTTTGCATTCCCATATTGACATACTTATGTTAGACTCTTGCGTATATCTTTTTAGATCCTTAGTCCGGCTTTTCTTTCCGAACACCGAACTAAGCATCAGGGGCTACTGTCTATGCGGTTATATTTTTACATATTCTAAAACTTACCTCAAAGCCTATTAGAAGGCTGGTACAGGCTTCGGTCAGTCCGCTCTTGGCGGGCTGAACTGTCCGAATCACCGCACTCATAACAGTGCGGTGCTCCTCCTCGATGGAAGCGCCGTTAAGCGCCTCCAGTAAGCTATCCGGTGCCTCCGGTTGGACGGAGGACACCGGCGTCTTACCCATCTTGCGAAGGATCCGCTGTCCGGATTTCGGAACCGCTGATGGTTTCGGCATGGAGTCCGGACGAGGGTCGGGCTTAGAGCCCCTGGGGGTCTTGCCCCGCGCGCGCCGGGAGTCCGGGAGGTCGCTTTGTGGCACCTCCTGCGCTACCTCCTCTTGACCAAGCCCCCTTGGGGCCCCACCATGGCGTCGTCCGTGGCGTGAGGCGAGGAGGCGATCGTGGCGTACTCTCCATTTCCGACGAGCCCAGGGACCCGCTCGATGAATCGGCGAACTCGCCCTTGGGAGGGCTGCACGGTTGTTCCACATTAGAGAACACTCTACAATAATCAAAAGTCATGGGTATCCGGACACTTACGATCTCGCCAGGGGCTTGGCCCTTGTAGGCCAATCCTCCTCGTCGTCATCGACGTTGGTGGAGAAGTCCGGAGGAAGGGTTCTTCCCTTCTTGGACCCTACGGCCTCCCCCGTTGGGGCGGCCTTCCTTTTCTTCTCCTCCCCGCTGGGAGGAGCTTCTTCTTCTTCCTCCTTGTCCTCAGGAGAAGATTCTGCTTCAGAATCTGACAGCACCTGGCGTCGGGAGCTCCTTCAAGTTCCCGTGGCCTCCTTCTTGGCCTTCTTCTCCGGCACCACATAGGGCGCCGGAGCCAGCAGCCCCGTTGGGTGTCCTCCGGGTCTTCCGGCAAAGGAGCCGGACAGTTAATCTGTCCGGACGTCTTCAGCCAGTCCTGTCAAAGATTAGGGAGTTTTAGATCCCACGTAGAGTCAATCTATGAAAGAAGAGTCCCGTAAAGGGGAAAATAACTTACCTCGCCGGCTTGACGCTGCGAGTTGTATCCGCGATCTTTGGTAGCGGATGCTGGGGCTTCGGCACCCTTGAACAGCACCTTCCAGGCGTCTTCGTACGTAGTGTCGAAGAGCCGGCTCAAGGTTCGGTGCTGTGCCGGATCGAACTCCCACAAGTTACAGGCCCGTTGTTGGCATGGGAGAATCCGGCGGATGAGCATCACCTGGATTACGTCGACAAGCCTAAGATTCTTGGCCACCAGGTTTCGGACGCATGTTTCAAGTTCGGATGTCTCGTCCGAATTCCCCCACGTCAGGCCCGTCTCTTTCCATGACGAGAGCCGTGTGGGGAAGCCAGATCTGAACCCGGGGGCCGCCACCCATTTGGTGTTGCGAGGCTCGGTGATGTAGAACCACCCCGATTGCCACACCTTTATTGTCTCCACGAAGGCGCCTTCGAGCCATGGGACTTTGGCCATCTTGCCAACCATGGCGCCTCCGCACTCCGCTTGACGGCCGCCCACTACCTTCGGCCGGACGTTGAAGATCTTCAACCATAAGCCGAAGTGGGGCTGGATGCAGAGGAAAGCCTACTTTACGACGATAAACGCCGAGATGTTGAGGATGAAATTCGGGCCAGGTCGTGGAAGTCCAGGCCGTAGTAGAACATGAGCCCCCGGACAAATGGGTGAAGTGGAAAACCTAGTCCGCGGAGGAAGTGGGGGAGAAACACTACCCTCTCATGGGGCCTGGGGGTTGGAATAAGCTGCCCCACGTCGGGCAGCCTATGCGCGATGTCGCCGGACAAGTATCCGGCGTCCCGTAGTCTTGTGATGTTCCCCTCCGTGACGGAGGAGGCCATCCGCCTGCCTCCCGCTCCTGACATGGTGGGAGAAGGTTGAGGTGGGATGTGCGGACTTGGGCGCTGGAGCTCGAGTGTGCGGAAATGGAGAAGCAAAGGAGGAAGAAGGCGTAGGTGAAAAGGTGGATCCTTATCCCCTTATATGGACGGACAGAGCTATGCGTCCCCCACCAGCCTGGTAAAACTCGCTTATTTCCCAAGCGTCGTAATCAATGGCGCGGATGGGTTACCCACGTCCGTATTGATGAGAATCCCGGAATAAGGTGGCACGATCTATGCTTTGATAAGACGTGCCAAGGAAACTGCCTCGCTAAACACGCTGAGGTGGAACAGTAAAAAACGATTCATATAAAGGCCTGGCCGTGGTGTGATGTCACGTCGCGGAATACGTCAGCAGATCTGTGCAAAAATTATTCTCTCTACGGTGTTATGTGGAACTTGTTTTTCAGAGCCGGACACTATCCTTGTGTTCATGACCTTCTATGAAGTATATGGAGGAGGAACCCGCCTCGCAATGCCGAAGACAATCAACGCGCCGGACTCATCGTCATTGAAGCCTGGTTCAGGGGCTACTGAGGGAGTCCCGGACTAGGGGGTGTCCAGATAGCCGGACTATCGTCACGGCCGGACTCCAAGACTATGAAGATACAAGATTGAAGACTTCGTCCCGTGTCCAGATGGGACTTTCCTTGGCGTGGAAGGCAAGCTTGGCGATATGGATATGTAGATCTCCTACCATTGTAACCGACTCTGTGTAACCCTAACCTATCCGGTGTCTATATAAACCGGAGGGTTTTAGTCCGTGGGGACGAACAACAATCATACCATAGGCTAGCTTCTAGGGTTTAGCCTCCTTGATCTCGTGGCAGATCTACTCTTGTACTACCCATATCATCAATATTAATCAAGCAGGAGTAGGGTATTACCTCCATCGAGAGGGCCCGAACCTGGGTCAAAACATCGTGCCCCTTGTCTCCTGTTACCATCCGCCTAGACGCACAGTTCGGGACCCCCTACCCGAGATCCGCCGGTTTTGACACCGACAAGCGCGTTGCTGCAAAGGCCGCTGGAGCTACTAGCAGTAGCGTGCTCCCAGTAACCGCGCTGCTGCTACAGTTGTGTAGCAGTAGCGCCGTTGACCACGCGCTACTGCTATATGTTAGCTGTAGCGCCTTATTAGTAGCGCCCCACCCCGCGCTACTGATATACCTAAAACCCGCGCTGCTGCTAGCCTTTTCCCTAGTAGTGCCTCCACCTGCTTATCTTCTTCTGCTGCTCCCTCCTCAGTGTCCTCTTTTTCATCTCCATTTTTAGTGTTTTTTCCCTGACAGTGACCCCCTCACCTCTTCATTTACTTTCAGATTAATTTGCAACAGTTCATGTTGCCTCTGAACCTCCTTTTCCAGAGTTTTCCTTATGATATCCATTTCTTTTCCCCTCTTTTCCTCCAACATAAGCTATGCAGTCTGCCTGGCTGCTAATTCCTCTGCGTTTTGTAATCTCACCCTGAAACTTTCTTCTTCACCCTGAGTGTCTCTAACAGTGACTGCCTCTGTCTTTTCTGTGGCTATCTCATTTTTCTAACACTTGTCCCCTATTTTGAGCACAACTTGTTCATACTGTTTCAACCCCAAACTCCCCAGACTGACATTTGTTTTTCCAGACTCAGATTGTTTGCTCTTTTTGTATATCATTCTCTCTCTGTGTTTTAGAACTCTCTAGGTCAAGATAATCAAAGATTTTCCTTTTATTCCCCTCATCAAACTTGTACCACCCCTGTTCTGCAACAGAATCAAACTCAAAGCCAATGTCATAAAGCAACAGGTCTTTTGTAGTTATTTCAGTGCCAACAGGGATTTTATGTAGGTCTCTCACTCCCACTTTCACCCTGATTTCTTCCCTGCAATATATGTGTTCTATATCCACTTCAACCACTGGCCCCAGAGCTGAACCAGTTTCACAAGCACCCAGGTAATCTCTCAGAGTATCAGGAACCCCCCACATCTTAATCCAAACTGAGTGAAGTTTCCCTTTTGCTTTATCATCAAGACTCCAGAAATCCACCTCCACCATAGCTTTAGTGCCAAGCAGAAGTAAACCTGCCAAAGTTTTTGACCTCCACCAGCTTGGCCTTACAAGGAAATCTCATAAGGAAAGATTTTGGGCTTTGAAATTTGGCTCTCCAAGTCCATCCCAGACAAACATTTTGCTGAAGCCATAGGCCACAGTGGTGTCATTTAACTGTCCTTCATGCACAGTAACCAAAGCCATGGTATTTATGTGTTCAACAGCTACAATATCTCTGGTGTTCTGAACCAGAAGGCGTCCCAATCCCCTGGCCCTATAGCCAACATACTTGGCAATTGGTTTATCCTGTTTCAGCACAGTAAACTCTTCAGTATTGTGAGATGGCCTCTGACACACCACACATAAAACCTTGTTTTTGCATTCATTCTTCATGTGTCCCTGTTCTTTGCATTTAGCACAGAAAAGCTCCTTGGAATTTCCTGTTTCCTTCTTTTTTGTTGTCTCTTTAGCTCCCTCCACTCCTGTTCCTCCTTGAGTCTGCAGAACTTCTTGTTTTGGCATATTGGAGAGAAGAAACCGATATTGTTGTGCCATTTGTTCTTGTGGCATGAAACCAAAGTTCCCTAGCCCCATTCCTACTGGCACAATCTAAGGGAAATTGCTATTGATCATCATTAGGAAACCCCCTGTCATCTGGATAGGTCCTCCCTGCATTCCCATCTGCTGCAAATTTGAATTGTTAGCCGCAAACCCACTTCCATGTACACTCTGACCCATCCCAACTTGAGATCTCTCTTGCTGATTTCCATTCCTGTCTGATGGAAACCTTCCAAGTTTGCTGTCTCCATCTCTGCCATTCCCTATGGAGGTCCCTTCCCCACCAGAACCACTACTATTAGTCCTTGATCCCCCTCTGAAGCTCCCCTATTTGTTTCTCCAGCCATATACATCAAGCTCTCTTTCATCCTGCCAATTAAACCCTCTCCCAAAGTTTTCAGATCTGCCATAGAAGTTACCTCTTCCTCCTGGATTTGCTCCTCTCCCAGGCTTTGGTCTCCAATATTCCTGCCTGCCATGGCTTCTTGTTCTTCCCAGAGTTTTCTTCTCTTCTCAGCGTCCTCCCCCCACCTTGTCGCTTGAGTTTTTGTTAGGGTTTGGTAGGTGGACGAAGTAAGGTTCTGGAATGAAGGGTGGGATTCCCCCTTCTTATAGGTCCACACCCCCCTCCTTTGTCTGGGCCTTTTTTGCTCACCACTCTCCTGGGCCAAATTCCTGCGAGGCCCACCGGACCAACTCCCCCCTTTTTTCCATGATCCATCCATGTCACCTCCATCTTTTCTTCTCCTGACTCATGCCCTTTTCTATCACTCTGAATTTCCTCCACTACTTCTTCCAACATAAAATTTTCTGGAACTGTTCCCACCCCTATGCCTTTATCTACTATCATATCTGCACAGAAAAACATATCTCTATTATCAATTCTACTATCATCAATTTTAGTGTCTCCACCCTCAATATCAATATCAGATAACTATTCAGGGAGTCGGGTTAAGTCCCAGACTTTGGTCACCTTATCTTTGATTTTTATCAAAGCCATATCAATTTTTTCATTATGGAATCTCCCCCAACTAGGAGAATCAATGTGCGTGAAGACATTTTGATGTTCATTTTGATTTATAGTTCTCTGTTTTTCATCATTTTTATTATATTTTTACCAAAAGGCTTTGGACATAGTTGTTCATCTTCTTCCTCATCCCTACGATTCACGCGCCTATTTTGGCGTTGTGTATCAATTTTGTCCTGACTACCCTCAAAATCATGAGTATCGTCAAGTATTTGAGTATAGAAGAACAGACCCGTGCACAGGCGGCGATATCCTCGTCGAAACATCATCTGAATCCTCACTAGCCAGCAGCCAAAAGCGGTTGCGAACTAGCGAGGATTCAGATGTTGTTCCCGGCGAGGCGAGCAGAGCGGCGAAGCTCCGGAGTTGGGGGATGGAGCGAGGCGGGCGGAACGACGCGGCGCCTCCATCACCACCTTCGGCGCCTAGGCCACCGGATCTTCGTGAATCACGATCGGAGCCATGGCCGACCCTGGAGTAGGGAGAGCCAGGAACCCCTCGCGAGGTCAAAGCGTCGATTCCCTCATGGACGGAGCGAGATTTACGGTCGCGAAGATGGTTAAGGACACCCACTTCCGCGCCATAGATCTCCTTTGGCGAGTCCGCTGATCCGCCGCCACGTAAGCACCTGCGGTGGATGTTTGCGCCCACCGCGTCTGAACCACGATCTCTCCTCCGCCTCCGTCAGATTCTCCACAATCGCCTCCGCCTCGCATACATCTCGCGCTTGCTCGTACCAGGCTCCAATCTCCGTCAGGCGGACCCGCAGGCACGCATCCCTGCCCGCAAACCTCTGCATCTTCTCCTTGTCGATCTCCTCCATCTTCGCCATGGACTCGAGCAGGTAGAGTAGTAGATGAGGTGTGCGGGAGAGGAAGCGGGGGGAGAGGGAGGATATGAGCGATCTCCTCCGAATTTGATCCCCAACCCACCTTAATTGCTCTCCCACCAGCCGCATTACCTCCTTCGCCGGCTCCCGAGGCGCCATCCACGCCGGTGATCTCCTCCTCGATGTGCGCAACATGGCAAGGGAACGCGACCGTAGCCCCCGGGGTCAACACGATCCCTCCCCCCGAGCATCTATCGATCGTACAACCCCGCTCGTCGACGAGATGTACCGTCATGGTGTGCGGGCGGAGCACCACCACACCCCGGTGATACGTGGGAGGCGTCACCGACCTGAGATCGACGGTGAACCACGCCGCCCACCGTAGCGTGTTGGGTTCGCCAACCGCGTCGTCAGACCCGTCACGAGAGAGACCCGTCATCCGTCTCAAATGTTCTGCTGACAGGCTGTGAACTTTCCGACCAAAGTGTATATGTGGATTGCCTAACCTTTTCCATCATTTCGGAATTTTGGTGGCATTGCCTAGTGCTTGAAGCTTAACAAGAATAACTTCGAGACGCCGTGAGCAAACATGAATATTAAGCATTCCAAGGCTTTTATCAACCTTATTTTTTATGTTTGTGTTTGTTTTCGACTTCGTTTTTTATTTGACTTACTATCCAAGCTTAGCATCAGCTTGCCGTTATTCAACTTGTCACTCCAAGCTTAGGATTAAAAAGGAGGATAGAGGCATATCAGCTTGACCCTTAGAAAGAGGTAACTGTGAGTGTGTGACACGATATTAATGCAGAATTGAAATGAACCAATAACCTCCAACCATGAATACTATGCCGCTGCGTGGTAGCCAATATATAAGAGGATTGAGCAGAACTCTACTAGTCCAACTCATTTGTGCCACACTTTCAACTTTTGGTATCTGGTGAGCTGATATATGAAGAAATGTGTGAACCAACAAGGGAGGAACATATAAGATGTGAAATAAAGAAATTAGGGAATAGGGGGCGTCGGGAAGAAGAAAACCATGGCTCTACGTGCACAGACACGTCCAACGAGGTCACTACACATTCACTTATATGAAGGAGGACTACCAGCTCTTGGTTTATGAGCCGTCGGAGGACGAACCTGTACCATGCATCTCAACGTCAGAATGACCCTGCCAATGGCCACACACATGTATTCTATCGGAGACCAAGGGATGACAGTAAACAGCTGACTGAGGTTGGCCATAGGGATAGTCTAGTGAGTAAGATTGAGTTGGCTTAGCTAGATCGACCAAGTAGATGCGTGCTGCACCTAATACCAAATGGCGCTTTCCTCAAAAGCAGGCTGGCCCGTGGCGACATGAACAGGGCCACACACGATCAGGCATTGCACAAGAAAGATTGATTATATCAGCGGGGTTTGGTTCCACACCCAGATTAGCTCTCGGCTTGATTTCTTGTTGGCCCTGCTATGCCATGGCCGGAGGCGCCCAGCCTTGTGTTGTGTGTTCTACGTGTCGCCATTCCCCTACTGCTTGTTCATGTTCTAGACTGCAGCAGCTGTCCTCCTTGCTAGTAAGCCTCGTCATGTGGATTACATCAGGTGTATCTTGAAAGTTAGAACGAGTTACATTACATATGACCACATGACAAGATTAATTCGAATATCTTTAGCTAATTTTTATGCGACTTTAGAAAACCAAGGTGATCTGGCAGGTTAAATTCAATTAGAACCGTACTATGATTCATGAATTTTGATGACCCGATCTCTAAGAAATCATGTTGAACTGGACACAGAATGTCGCTTCAGCAGATCCAGGAAAACCATAGTTTTAAGAAAAAATCCATTTTATTTTTACGAAGAAAATGGTTGGTTCACATGACTCCTGATCATCTTTTCTGCTCCCTTAACCCCATGAACAATCCAATACCATTCAGAAATCATCCTGGGTGGGTTTGCTCAGGTGATTAGCTTACGAGGATGTGCTCAAAGTGGTATTCGACCTCCAGGTGGTTCCCACTTGTTAGGCGAGGATGTGATATTGATAAGAGAGACCCACATGGGGTCGCTGGAAATGGTGTTTTCGTGCCAGCATGACAGACAATGCGGTGACAGCGCTCACCCACGAGCTTGGCGGTTCTAGGGGCTCAAGGAAGCTTGGCAAGGATGCTGGGCTGCTTGGGAAGTGTCTCGAACCAGGGGATGCTTCACATGGGCCAGGCGAGGTCGCTCGCGATGATAACATCCTCTTCGGTGGACGCGACTGCAGGACGAGTTCGCTCTCCTCCGTGTGGGCCTGCAAATTGCACAAACAACCGCGCATCAACAGGAGAGCATCGGCGCAAAGCCGGGATGTGAGAAATCTTAGCATGGTTCACCGCACATCTTTTTTTTTTGGAACGAAGGCTCAAGGAGAGCCCGGCTTTGAATTAACAAAGCCATCAACCGGCCAGAATTACAACCACTGCATTACAAATTCGAGCAAACAAAAACAAAAGAAAACACGGCAAGATACAAGGGTGCTGGTAGGAAGCTCTCAAAACCTCACACACTACAGCTAGTAAGATAGCACATGATAAGCACAAGCTGAAGCATGCAGAGGCCCTCGTTCACACAAGGATCACCAGGGCAGAAGAAATGGGGCTCCAGGAAGCGCCCGCTGTCGAGGATAGGCTATGTCGGCACCAAACCACCAAGGCCCTGGGACAGCATCACCATCCATTCCCACTGTCGAAGGAGGCCCCTGCTCACCAAAGAACATGGACAGAAGGATGCAACCAAAGGAGTACGAACAGGGCACACCCTACTTGACTAAGAAACTTCACCAGAAACACCGCATCACCGCTTCCCACTGGCGATCCTCTGGAGAGGAGAGAGGCATGATCAGCCAATCAATGTATGAATCAGGCCACTACTTTTTAACATCACAAGTCATCACCGGGATCCATAGACAACAATCTCCAATTAGGAAAGAACAATCAACCAGAAACATTACACAGATTCTTGAGTTCAAATAAGAATATTTAAAGGGTTTCATAACAAATGGTTGAGCCGTCAGACAATGCTTTCTAGGAAAATGCATCTCCATTAGACTGCAGCAATGTTAAACTTCTCGGAGCCCAGTGCATATCATCATCCATGACATCAGGACATATTCAACCAAACAATAGCCAAGCAAAAGTGAAGGGAGAGAATCAGCATTACAATGGAAATAAAATCAGTGGACCAGGAACAACAAAAGATCAAATCAGTAGCCCTCAGGGATTATGCTTATGATCAAACAAGTAGCAGTAAGCAACTCAAGATCCACCAAAAGGATAGCCCATTTGGAAAATTCTAGCCCGATTAACATTTCACCATAAAATTCAGTCTCCAAAATTACGTCATAGCCAATGTGGACATCAGAATTGCAGATTCTCACAGCATGGCACACCGAGTGCACCTATCAGTCTTGAAAGATGATGTGTTTTGTTCATGGTTTTCATCATTGTCAAGTCATATTTTACAAATAGTAAACAAATAAAAAAACTGAAAAGTAGATGACATATAAGTTCAGAAGTACTCAGAAATACTACTCTAAGATGTTCAATTTGTCCTCAGAATTGCAGAATGACACCATGGGCGCACATCGACAAATCAGTCGCTAAAGATGGAATGATTAACAGGTTTTTCTTCACCGGACAAACAGAAACACAAACTCAAACAAACAGGTCAACAAAACAGAACTTAAATTACCATGGAAAACAAAATCTGACAAAAGAAGACATGAGGGAATGACACTAATCTAGTCTAAAGATAACTAACCTAACTAACCTAACTAACAGTACTAACTAACCTAATTAGTAGCAGTATAAAAATAAACTAACAGTACTAACTAACCTAATTACAAGCAGTAGAAAAAAAAAAAAAAAGGGGATCTCACGGAGTGGGTCGGCGGGGCACTGAGGCGGCAGGGTGTCGGGGCAGTTAGAGGCGTCAGACGGCTGGGCACCTGGTTGTCGGGCGGCGGGCGCCGGGCGGCGGCGAGGGCGTCGGGGCGGCGGCGGCGTAGGGGTGGCGCGGGCGTTGGGGTGGCGAGGACGTCTGGGTGGCGCGGGCAACGAGGGCGTCGGGGCGGCGGGGTGGCGGGGGTTCACGGCGGCGAGGGGGTCAAAACCGAAGAACACAATAAATTATAGCTCTCAATTTTTGTCTGAGTAATGCTAGAGTCACAGACAATCACGGGCATTTCTGGGGCTTGCTTAACAAATCTCTCTGCCCCCCTGATTTTCAGGGGGTGTGGGGCCTTCCCCTCCTAGTCTGCAATTCTACTGGTCCACCTCATCTATCCCATCAACCCCGTATTAAAACCCCCCGTTGATGTAGCATTACTCTTTTTGTCTAGACAATATAGTTTTATTTTACGGTTGTGACATACTCCGGTTTTCATGGGCCATAATATGTTAGGAAGTTACAATGTTAGAATCCTATATGCTTGATACGAGCATGATTATCTGACCCTATCTGAAGCTCTCACTTACCATTCAAACATATTCTCTGAGTAAGCTCAGTAAAATAACAAGCTAACCTTGCAAGCAGTTTAGATTAGCAACAAACAAAATCTCATGAAGGTGAATTCTGGCATGCTAAGCCTGAGGAAGGAAAGGCGAAGTTGTGGAGGAAATATTGTGCCTTGGCGATACGGAAGATGCAAATATTGTAAATTAAGGAGGTGAAGGTGGTGCGCTATGATAATGATGTCTTGTGAACGAACGTGTCGAGCGAGGTAGAAGGAAGAGAATAAAATGTGGACAGCTAGCTAGCACTGCATGCGAATCATGACGTCGTACATATGTCATCCAGTGATGATATATAGTGATACACTACTAACAGTGAACAATGTTAGTAATGTGCTGGTAGTTTCTCTGCTTGTTGCCAATGAGTCCCATCTTCCTGCTTCTTTATGTAAATTAAAGTGCAAGCTTATTGCTTGTGTCGATCATGTACGTGACAAGCAAGGTGGTTTATTTGTTTAATTACATGCTATGTGATTGTGGACTACACACTGCTTGCTACTCGTTTATTTCAGTCTTTCTTTCTGGTGGCTACGTACAGTATAGTATAGTATCTCTCACACTTGCTTGTCATGGCCCACACATGCACACGCACGTACTGTATGCAAATACGAAACAGCTTCTGTAGTACGCCCTGCCTGCAACAATATACACGATGAACTTGCTTTCAAATATACCGTCTAGCTGTTGTAAAACATATGGGCAGCACAAGTAGTCTACCTCCCGCCTTTCTTTCATGACAATAATAATGTTGTGTGGTAATAATGGATCGGAGGCTACGCGCCTAGAACACAGCCTGAGGCGGTAAAGAAACTTGCTGAAAATGTCACATCAAGTTTACTGATGCTAATTAGGAGGACTAAACATGATCTAGTTATAAAACTAATTACACAATGGACTGGAAAACATGAGACAAATGTATCAATCGTCATTAAGACATAACTAGAAGAGTAAAATGACTAGTCGGTCCACGAACATGGCAGGGTGTGCCATCTAGGTCGCCGAACTCCTAAAATGCACATTGAGCTCCCCAAACTTGTTAACTCATACCGTAATAGTGCAACGTGAGTTTTTATTGATTTGGACCTCACGAATGGATTAGCAAGGTTGGGGAGCTCAGTGTGCATTTTAGAAGTTTGAGACCTAGATGGCACACCCTGCCAAGTTCGTGTGCTGATTGTGCATTTTACTCTAATTAGAAGATGTTTACTGTAGCACCACATTGTCTAATCACGGCCGGGATTATGAAATATGTTTTGTCATTAATCAATGTTTAATACTCCTAATTAGCATGGGAACATTCAACGTGATGGGTGAATAGTAAAAACTTCCCGATCTAAACAAGGCCTGAATCGACAACAAAAGCTTCCAGAATGAAAAGGAGTTTTGTGCCCTTGTTTTCGTAAAGTTTTCATTAACCTACGTGCGTTTGTGAATGCACGTGGCCCAATCCGATTGAGTCAACGAGGGTACCTGCAGGCGGATTCGAAATAAGAGGATGAAGGTCCGTTTGTGAATGCAGGTGAACCAATCCGATTGAGCATCAACAAGGGCACTAGGTGGATTCGAAAGAGGAGGACGAAGGTCTGGAGGATCGTCGCACCGCGGAATCGGATTGGCATGGTTGTCCAAGGAGCGAAGGTCTCGAGAGAAGGTAATGCGAAGGTGTTTGGCGTTACCATGAAGGAAGTGCAGGGTTGTCAATTGCATTCTTCGAGTGAAGGTTCCAGGGAAAACGAGGTAATGCTGCTAACGTGATATGAGTAACGTGTTCAATTTGCAATTGTAACTCTTTATTTATCAAAATGTACAACATATTTCAGGAATGTAGTGGTTGAGTAACGGTAAAATTAATGCATATGTAAAAAGTCGGTTCAGGTCCGTATAAAAGGAGATCCATTCCCAATGAACAAGATTTCACATTTTTTGAGATTAGTACAAGTTACTTAGAGTCTGTGTCCCTCTCATTGGTGTTTTCCTATTGAATGTTGAGTTTTTTGCTGTGGCTTTAACATTGCAAGTGGATTGCTACACGCCCATTTGTGAAGGACATGCTAGATGCTAAAGCCTCGATGACCGGTTAATTTCGTCCGTATGCATGGATACTTATGATTGTTTACTTGGATTATTATATATGCCACTTCACATGAGCCTCAAGATCTCAAGCATCACTGGATTTTTGGCGTGACTGTCGCATCGAAACAAATGCCATGTATATATCTATTCATCTATGTTTTTTGTGGTACTTTTTTGTGGGTTTGTAAATACTGAAATACCTCTATCTAGTAGGTACATTTTAGATAATTCTAAAGTTCCTTCTTGCTGTGAATTAATAATAAACACACATAGCTGGAAACTGAAAACAGCCGGTCGGTGGATGAGCAATCCTGCGTGCTACAGATGGAAACGGTTTTGTCCTGACGAGGAGCACAACTGATACTCAAAGCTAGTCGGCTATATATATATGTCTCTGAATGCTTTTGTTGGTGAGCGTCACGGGCAGTTTCGAGATACTTGACGCGTGTGCCGTTTTGCAGTACTTGTTCGGATAATTAATCTATCAGGCACCATACCAAATTAAATTGGATTGGCAAAGGTGGCAGTTACCGACTCGAAGTTATATGTGATCTTGTGGTTTCTCGTTTCCCTTTTCCAAAATGGTTTGGGGTATTTTCTTTCGAAATCTCTAGCCAACCAGCATTGTGTTGCGGATTGCGGTAGATTGTTTCTTTTCTGAAGAAAATCCATGCGAAACCAAAGGGAAATGCACTCCGACTGACAGGTGATAGCGCTGCTATCTCACTCTACTTGTTTTATTGCTTCTTTTTGCTGGAAGCCGACATGTACTTGTGTCTAATGTCTTGGGGTGATTTACATGTTCTGGTTGTAATAAACGTTCTTGTTCCTTCTTATTATCATAATGATACACAGAGTTCAAAGACGCTAGAATGGTCTGCCAGTCTGTGCTCCGCTGCTCCCCTGGTGGTTCAGACTTAGTGCCGATGGGATTTGGAGTGGGGGAGCCTTTTTATGGTTCATCAATCATCATGATTCAAGTGTCATCAAGATGTATAATCAGGTACCAAGATCCAAAATACCAATTGACTGAACATGTTAATTGCTCCTTGCCCTAAATATTTTTTAAGCATAGGGGAAAGTATACGTCCTCCATTCGCAAGTATATGTCCTCCCTTCTAAATTTAACCAGGCTAGCTCACAATAAGGTGAATATTAAGGCTGTGTTTGTTTCAGCTGTGGGTAATTTTGGACAGCTAGCTTTCCATATATATGAAAATGCAAATATCCTCAAAAGTCAGAAGCTGTATAACTCACCCGAAGAGCTATCGGAGACATCTGGTTTTAGATATATGAAAAGCCATCCACCCAAATCTGTCGTAGGCTGCAGACACACACAAAAACCAGAAAGCTATTCTCCAGACAGTCTGACTTTAGCGTCAGATCCGAACGACTTCCACGCCGTTCAATTTTCATCCAGCGGTAGCGATCTAGCACTCACCCACACGCGAATAATTCTGTCCCCTGCTGTCCCGGTCGCAATCATTGCATCCCATACGTCTTTGGTACGTGATGATTTCCAGCCATAAAAAAATAACGACGAACGTGATTAGATTCGTGGTCCTGCAGTTTTCATGGCTACCTAGCTACCATCTTAGCCAAAGAAATTTGTTGTTTAGTTGGTACAGTAAAAACTACTGGTTTCTTTGCTAGCCCACACAAGATACAGACTCATGCACACACTCGTGTAGCTTTTCAATCGTTTTCTAATGCATGCGAGTTTGCCTAGTGGTTGATTGACTCCACTTCTAACGGCAACTTCACAATAATTTTCTAGATGCATCCGATAATTTACAACTTAATTTATGACTAAAAGACAACTTCTATTTGAATACCATGATAATATACGCTCTGTAAATCTGATAACTACTTTTAAACATCACAATAATTTTGACATGGAAAAAAGTTGTTCGAAATATACCTTGGTAATTCTTGTGTAAATAGCATGACATATACTTTCACAAAATAAAATAAAATAGCATGACATATACACACCGCAAATCTGATAACTCATAGACAAACACCACGAGAACTTTGACACGGATTTTTCTTCGAAAACAAACCCCAGTAATTTTCTGCATAAATAACATGATAATATATGCACCAAGAGCTGATAACCCACGCACAAATACCGCGGTAACTTTTTTGACCTTGAGATAATTTTTTTTTAAACATACCCTCTGTAGCTCTCTTTGTAATTAGCACGGCCTTTAACAAAATTTATAGCACCGCAAATCTTTGTAATTAGGATCACATAAACAAGATGGTAACTTTTTTGACCCCGGGATAAAAGTTTTTTGAATAAACATAACACGGTAAGTCTCTATGTAAATAGCAAGGTAATATACACACAACAGAGTTGATAACTCACACAAACATTGTGATAACTTCCACCTGGAAAAAAAATTATAAACATTCTCCGGTAAATTTTTGTGTAAACAACATAGCATGTCGTGCGGCCCGCAAGCCTCAAAACAGTTAAGTACCAAACATTATATTTTTTGACAGTATTAATTGACTCGACATCCGTCCGACTCGCGGTTGCAATAGATCTCCCAACTGCTCGTGTTTTCCTACCGGAAAAGTGCCATCCACCTATGGATGCATCATCGCTTGCACACCGCCATACCCCACAACTTCTGTATGAATAGTATGGTAATAGAATCGCCACAGAACTGATAACTTAGGCACAAATACCACAGTTACTTTAACGCGGGGAAAAAAGTTCTTGGAGATATAACCAGGGAAAAAATTGTAGAATGCATACCCCAGACGACTTATTTATAAATACTATGGTAACAGACACATCGCTGACCTGATAACTTAGACATAAACACCGCACCAACTTTTGAACGAGGGAGGGGAGTTATTGGAAACATACTACCGATAACTTTTGTGTATAATAGCACGGTAATATACGTACCAAAGACAATGATAACTTAGGTACAAGCACTGCGATAAATTTTTACCTGTGAAAAAGTTGTTGAATGTACACCCCTGATAAATTCTGTATAAATACCATGGTAATAGACACACTGCAGACCTGATAACTTAGGTACATACACTGCAATAACTTTGACTGGGGGAAAGGGTTGTTAAAAACATAACCCCGATAACTTCTTTGTAAATATTATGATAATATATGCCTCGTGGACTTGATAACTTATGTAAAAACGTGATAACTTTAACCCGAGGAAAATAGTTGTTGAAAATATAACTTCGCTAACCTATGTGTAAATGGGATGGTAATATCATAGCATAAACCTGATAACCTATGCACAAACACATTGGTAACTTTTTGATTAGGGAGGGGGTGGGGATAGATTGTTGAAAAACAAACCTCTGTCAATTTATTTTGTAGACCCGATAACACATATACAAATACAGTGGGCAAATTTTGAACGTGGGAGAGAGATCTTAAAAAAACATAACCCCGGTGACTTCTCTGCAAACAGTGCATGTGGTAATATACACTATCATGCTTGATAACTTACTTATATCATGCTGCTGCTACCAATCCGGCAATAGAGCAATTCCGTTGAGAGTTCGGCAAAGGCTCAAAAGACAAGAACTGACTGAATTTGGATACACTGCATATAATTTGACACCTATAATTGACCTAAGTACTGAAATTTGTAACGCACCATGCCTCTGTAGTTATATTTCGGTGGTACCTCTTGTTACCTCCCAAGATAGTAAAAAACTAAATAAAAATGGCTAATTTATATAAAATTTTAATAAGAGCAAGTCTACTTCTTCTTCTCCTCTCTTGTGAGCACATCTCAGATCACTACATAGGCAAGCTCTTCCTATGTGCCATCATGTTTGTTACAAGAAAATTTTAAATACAGAACACCCAGAGTCCCAAAGTGCTGGACCAGACTCTGCTCTGAAAAAAATTCCTACTCTAGTCTGCGTTCTTTGGTTTCTTACATATTCCAATAACATCTTTTTTTAAAACCCAATAACATCTACGGAGTACAACTCAGTGTTAGCTTGATCGGTGGAGTGAGTCTGAGTAGACGTCTAGACGAGGATACTCCGTTCGGCTTGTCTTATTTTGGCTTCTTCTGCAGTATTTTTCTCTCACAACAAATCTGCCGTATCAATCAGTAGACATCATTTTTCTCTCACAACAAATCTGTCGTATAAATCAGCAGAAGATCTGCCGAACAGATCAGCAGAAGATACATAGCATCCTAACAGTTAGTTGAAACTTGTAGATGCTTGAAATTTCAGATGCAGGGGACAGAAGACACATAGCATCCTAACAGTTAGTTGAAACTTGTACCATGTGATGCTTGAAGTTTCATGCTACTGGCAGAGATGAGCCGAATACCCTGTCCCTTGCCTTGGTAGCCTGCAATTCAAAACAACAAGGGAAAGAGATGTCACCCTGGCTAGGCTAGACTCTATAGCAGCGTCCTGGTAGAATTTTGGTTGTGTTCAGTGTTCTCTACTTACTTCCATGCTCCAGTCAATGGTCCATGTGACAGATGCAAACAAGAGCAGTTTGATGAGGCTGCCGCAGACAATGCCGAGCCAAAGGCCCTGTTGGGAGAAGAACATCATCAGCATCTGAGTTGAGAGATGGTCATGTCGTTTTACTATACTACATTCTAAGTTTTTCTTTTGCAGATGACAAGTGTTGAGCTTGGTAGAGTTTACCATTCCATTGAGATGGAAGACAAACGCAAGCAGCACCGCCATAGGGATGCCTGCCAAATAGAACGCGCCGAGGTTCACCATGGCGCCGATCTTTGCTTGCCGCAGCCCGTGAGCACGCCTGAGAGAGATCCGTGAAGGCCATCTATGAAGAAAGATATCCCAAGAACCGGCAGCATCTTGGCAATGTATGCCACGACCTCCTGCTCGTTGCTGTACATGTACCCCCAAACGTGGCGTAGCAGGGTCATGCCCAAGGTCAGGACGAAGCCTAAGAACAAAGGCGATGTACACGACTACCCTCGTTGCCAACTTTGCTGCCTGAGGCTGTCCAGCACCAAGTTCGTTGGAAGCAGCGCGTGCTGTGGGGTGAAGAAACCAGGCGATCAGCTGATCGATCAAATTTCCAGCAGTGTAACGCATGCTAGTAGTAAGTTACCTCACGGAATAGCCAAGCCCCGATGGTATCATGAAGAGAAGAATCCCAGTGTTAAGGCTGCAGAATAATTGAACATGCACTCTGTTAGCTAGATCAAAGATGAGTCCTTAGTTTCTGAAGCTTGATGTGGGGCTATACCAAATTGACAGCACTGAAGTCTCCAGCTGAGGGTTGGGCAGAAGACCAGACAGCAGCACAAGTGTTTCGAAAGCCCACCACTCCAAGCTGCACCCAAAAAATGACATTGTTTCTATCAAGTGTTTTTGAAGATTTGTTAAAAGTTTTCACCTGTAATATGTAAATGAAGTCTGGGTAGTATATGGTCTATTGCGCAACAAAAGGGTGAGTACTTTTGAGAATCAGTTGCCTTACATACCAGATCATCATTGCAGAGGGCACGGCGAGATGGGCGAATTTGCGCAGATCCTTGAACCCCTCCATGGAGAATCCGTTCCACGTGTCCCTGCAGGAGCTCGACAGCCTGATGTAGAGGGACAGCATCACCAGGTTCACGGCGTACGAGATGGCGTTGCTGAGCGCGGCGCCTTTGGCACCCATGCCGGCCTTGAACATGAGCGCCCAGCACACGGCGAGGTGGCAGAGCGCGCGGCGGCCGAGCTGGCCGTCACGGGCAGGACGAGGCTCTGCGCCTGCAGGAACCGGACGTGGCACTGCAGCGGCACGCTCACGGCGAGCGACGGGATGAGCCACCGCGCGTAGGCGCCGGCCTCGGCGGCGATGCGCGGGTCCTGGCCGAGGAGCACCAGGATCCGGCCGGTGTGCGCCCAGACGACGGCGATGGGGACGCAGGTGAGCCCGAGCACCACCATGGCGCGCTGCTTGTAGACGCCGAGCAGGTGGTGCTGCCGCGCGCCGAACGCCTGCCCGCACAGCGTGTCCAGAGCAGTCGCCATGCCGATCTGCGACAGCCATTGCTCATGCATGCCAAGCAAGAATCAGAACAGAGCCCAGTTGTTGAAGAGAGTGCGTGTATGATCGATCAGAGTAGGGAAATGGGCTTACGTACGATGATACTGAAGCCGGTGACGGTGGCGACGGAGTTGGCGAGGGAGGCGCCGGCGAGGGGAAGCTCGCCGAGGTGGCCGACGAACATGAGGGACAGTATGTTGATGATGTTTTGCAGCAAGAAGCTGGCGATCATCGGCCCGGCGAGGCGAACCAGCCGCTTCGCCTCGGCCACGGCGAGGCCCTGCCGGCTCCATTCGCCCGCCGCCGGGAGCAGCGGCTCCGTGTCTTGATTCTGGTCCATTGCCGGGTGAATCTCTGATCTCTTGCTCCCGCTGGGGTTGACTTGGAGGAGGAGACAGCCGCGTTGTAGGGCACGGTGTGGTACTGTGCTCGTTTGACTTGAGATATGGGCGGGCCAATGGGATCACGTGAGACGTGACCATCGGAGTTTTCAAGTTTCACGACTGGTTGAACTTGTGTCCTCTTGGGAACGTATATATTCTGATGCTACCGTCACTTGAGGTATTAGAGCCTGTTTAGTTCGTGAATTTCCCTGGTCGGGCAATAGTTGTCGCCGACATTGGAATGACAAGGTCAGGGCCTGTGCTTAACTAGTTCAGGGTTAAGCTTGGTTCTTCTTGTAAGTTAGTGCAGGCGTTATTGATTTTGTAATAGACAGTCGTTGACACAAACTGATGGATGAGGACTCTTGGAGAGTGATGGAATAACCCACCCTTGTGAGGACAATCAAAGATGCTTAAATAACAAGTCAACAACTGTTGGATTCGTTATGCAGAATTGCAGAGAACAAAGACCAAATCACGACGAACGATAGCTAATCCATATATCTAGAAATATGTCCCCTTTTTCATTTCCTATTCCATAAATCATGTTTCCATCTGAAATTTTATGATATCGAATATCGATAGATACCTCATGTGATCGTGACATTGACAGATACCCGCTGTCCTCCAACTTTCAGGCCTCATCTGCGTAGGTCAACATACTCTATCTGAAAGCCCAAACATGGTTTGGCTAGCTTATAGGTGTCCTAGTCTACGTGAATCGTACAGCTTTCTAAGGTCATGTATAGTGGCTGAGAATGCAACTTTTTTAGATGGCACATCAAAAACACGGACTTTGCTCTTCTATAGTTCTCCACTGAAAGTATAGAACCTCTCTATGCTAAGGGCAGAGGCCAACACTATTGGTTGTGCCCAGGTAACTGCCTCTGAAATAAACCTCTCAGTTGGGAGATACATGATAATTCTCTACCGAAGTCCCTATTTGTATTCTAGCTGACACAAGACAGTGGTATTCAACAGTGGTGCATGTTCATATGTCAAATATCACACCCATTCCTTTTAATTAGTGTCATAGGGTTAGCGGTATGTTCATGTAGATCCTATCACTAGGTTGATACATTTAGATGTCCAAGGTTTTTTTTTTCTGTAAGCCACTCTTATCAGCATCGGTCCTAGATTTTCTTTGCATCATTGGCTCTGTGCATCACTCGATTTAAAGGCCGAGGGTCATTCTCTCTTTTCAAAAAGAAAATTTCCTATTTATTACTACAACATTTTTTTTCGAATTAATTACTAGAGGTTGGTGACACAAAATCGGTTCATAATGGCGACAACCCATCAACCACATTGCGCCATGCTAATAATTAACATCGTATGGATATATATTGCTCCATCGCCACTGAAACTATAACAGTGTTCAATGAGTTAACAATCGACACATTTTTCCTGCTACAAATACAGTCCTGATGAGGAAAAAGCAGAATCAACAGCTGAAAGTAGAGAACCATGTCAGTAGATGAAGATAGAGATTGTGGATTACATTTGGGAATATGAGGCTTCACGAAGGAGATGGCCACTGCCTTGCAGACTGCCAGCAGTATAACGCGTCAGCAACAGACTTAATCCAAATACAACCCTTTTCTCTCCGCAGACCTTGGAAGGTCTCTTGTGGACTAGTTTGCATCGCACCATCCAAATCACCCATGGGTAATGGTGTCACCGGAGCTTGATTTTGCCTACAACCTTCGTCGCCACCTCTGATCGAAATGCACTGGGTCCGAAAAGAATTCTCCACTGCGCCACTCGATCAATCCGTCGAGACGCCGCTGCCCTAGACTTGATGTTTGGACCGTATACACACGCATAACTGAAGTGCTACTGGCCCTGCTACTACTCCATGCATCCATCGAAGTCAGATCAAATCGAGGAGGAGCACATGTGGGACTGAAGGTAGCAACCATACGGAATCAGCACAAGGGCTCGAGTCTTGAGAGAAAAGAAGTTGATCTGATCACCAGTCAATTGTAAACCACATTTTATTATTCAAATAAATATTTGGCTTTGGCATATTTTTCCGCACAAAGACATTAATTGTTCAATAAGACATTCATTTTGTTGTAAATACAACAAGCAATGTTTTGTCCTCAAAAAGAGAGAATGTAGATAATCCGTTAATACATTTCGTTACTCAGTTCTCGTAATGGATTTTTGCATAAGATATTCAATCTTTCTAAACATTGATAAAAATAAAATCAGTTTGAATAAAAAAGTAAAGCGCCAAGTTGCATATGGGATTTGCTGTTCATATTTGTTTGTATTTCGTTTTTTTATGTACTCTCGTATCATAGGCTCAGTTTTCGGATATCCAACTGTGTCATGATGAACTAAAGAAGAAATGGCGAGGATACAGAAGTCTCATCTTGATCCTTATAAGAAGTTATGGAAGGATATCAGCGAAGCTCCAGCAACCTCCAACTATCGACTACCAGTCTTTTCTCATGTGTCCATATATAACGCTCCGACTTCACAAAGTAGTAGCATGAAGCTATACTGGTCAAAATAGTTTACTGTCACACAGTCAAATAGTTGGCAGATGAGAGAGAAAAATAAGAGCAATGGGTTAGACATACAAGAGAAGAGCATAAGACGAATGTGGAAAAGCATTGGGGAGTAGGAGGCACTTGGAGCAAAGAAAACCATCACACCAGGATAGTGAGCGACAAAATCTCATGTGCAAGTGAGCGATCTGAAAGTGTTGTTGGAGCAGCATCTTCTTTTTTTTAGAGAAAAGGCGATAGCCCGACTTTATAGATAAAGCCACCAGGCAGAGTCACAACCAACACACGGCATCACACAATTTAACAGAAACAGCAAAGAAGTCTGAGTACAAGGCATCCAGCCTATCATGGCGCGCAGGCCAGCCAAACGAGCAGCCAAACCACTAAGAAGCCGTCCTCCTGGAACGCCGCATAAGAGAAGAAGCCGTAGATTTCATTCTGGATAGCATATCGTCGAAAGCTTCAAGGTCTCCTGTCTGATGGAAACCTTCCAAGTTTGCTGTCTCCATCTCTGCCATTCCCTATGGAGGTCCCTTCCCCACCAGAACCACTACTATTAGTCCTTGATCCCCCTCTGAAGCTCCCCTATTTGTTTCTCCAGCCATATACATCAAGCTCTCTTTCATCCTGCCAATTAAACCCTCTCCCAAAGTTTTCAGATCTGCCATAGAAGTTACCTCTTCCTCCTGGATTTGCTCCTCTCCCAGGCTTTGGTCTCCAATATTCCTGCCTGCCATGGCTTCTTGTTCTTCCCAGAGTTTTCTTCTCTTCTCAGCGTCCTCCCCCCACCTTGTCGCCGCCGAGTTTTTGTTAGGGTTTGGTAGGTGGACGAAGTAAGGTTCTGGAATGAAGGGTGGGATTCCCCCTTCTTATAGGTCCACACCCCCCTCCTTTGTCTGGGCCTTTTTTGCTCACCACTCTCCTGGGCCAAATTCCTGCGAGGCCCACCGGACCAACTCCCCCCTTTTTTCCATGATCCATCCATGTCACCTCCATCTTTTCTTCTCCTGACTCATGCCCTTTTCTATCACTCTGAATTTCCTCCACTACTTCTTCCAACATAAAATTTTCTGGAACTGTTCCCACCCCTATGCCTTTATCTACTATCATATCTGCACAGAAAAACATATCTCTATTATCAATTCTACTATCATCAATTTTAGTGTCTCCACCCTCAATATCAATATCAGATAACTATTCAGGGAGTCGGGTTAAGTCCCAGACTTTGGTCACCTTATCTTTGATTTTTATCAAAGCCATATCAATTTTTTCATTATGGAATCTCCCCCAACTAGGAGAATCAATGTGCGTGAAGACATTTTGATGTTCATTTTGATTTATAGTTCTCTGTTTTTCATCATTTTTATTATATTTTTACCAAAAGGCTTTGGACATAGTTGTTCATCTTCTTCCTCATCCTCTCGATTCACGCGCCTATTTTGGCGTTGTGTATCAATTTTGTCCTGACTACCCTCAAAATCATGAGTATCGTCAAGTATTTGAGTATAGAAGAACAGACCCGTGCACAGGCGGCGATATCCTCGTCAGAAACATCATCTGAATCCTCACTAGCCAGCAGCCAAAAGCGGTTGCGAACTAGCGAGGGATTCAGATGTTGTTCCCGGCGAGGCGAGCAGAGCGGCGAAGCTCCGGAGTTGGGGGATGGAGCGAGGCGGGCGGAACGCGGCGCCTCCATCACCACCTTCGGCGCCTAGGCCACCGGATCTTCGTGAATCACGATCGGAGCCATGGCCGACCCTGGAGTAGGGAGAGCCAGGAACCCCTCGCGAGGTCAAAGCGTCGATTCCCTCATGGACGGAGCGAGATTTACGGTCGCGAAGATGGTTAAGGACACCCACTTCCGCGCCATAGATCTCACTGGCGAGTCCGCCTGATCCGCCGCCCACAGAAGCACCTGCAGTGGATGTTTGCGCCCACCGCGTCTGAACCACGATCTCTCCTCCGCCTCCGTCAGATTCTCCACAATCGCCTCCGCCTCCGCATACATCTCGCGCTTGCTCTGGTACCAGGCTCCAATCTCCGTCAGGCGGACCCGCAGGCACGCATCCCTGCCCGCAAACCTCTGCATCTTCTCCTTGTCGATCTCCTCCATCTTCGCCATGGACTCGAGCAGGTAGAGTAGTAGATGAGGTGTGCGGGAGAGGAAGCGGGGAGAGGGAGGATATGAGCGATCTCCTCCGAATTTGATCCCCAACCCACCTTAATTGCTCTCCCACCAGCCGCATTACCTCCTTCGCCGGCTCCCGAGGCGCCATCCACGCCGGTGATCTCCTCCTCGATGTGCGCAACATGGCAAGGGAACGCGACCGTAGCCCCGGGGTCAGCACGATCCCTCCCCCCGAGCATCTATCGATCGTACAACCCGCTCGTCGGCGAGATGTACCGTCATGGTGTGTGCGGAGCACCACCACACCCGGTGATACGTGGGAGGCGTCACCGACCTGAGATCGACGGTGAACCACGCCGCCCACCGTGGCGTGTTGGGTTCGCCAACCGCGTCGTCGGACCCGTCACGAGAGAGACCCGTCATCCGTCTCAAATGTTCTGCTGACAGGCTGTGAACTTTCCGACCAAAGTGTATATGTGGATTGCCTAACCTTTTCCATCATTTCGGAATTTTGGTGGCATTGCCTAGTGCTTGAAGCTTAACAAGAATAACCCGAGGCGCCGTGAGCAAACATGAATATTAAGCATTCCAAGGCTTTTATCAACCTTATTTTTTATGTTTGTGTTTGTTTTGACTTCGTTTTTTTTATTTGACTTACTATCCAAGCTTAGCATCAGCTTGCCGTTATTCAACTTGTCACTCCAAGCTTAGGATTAAAAAGGAGGATAGAGGCATATCAGCTTGACCCTTAGAAAGAGGTAACTGTGAGTGTGTGACACGATATTAATGCAGAATTGAAATGAACCAATAACCTCCAACCATGAATACTATGCCGCTGCGTGGTAGCCAATATATAAGAGGATTGAGCAGAACTCTACTAGTCCAACTCATTTGTGCCACACTTTCAACTTTTGGTATCTGGTGAGCTGATATATGAAGAAATGTGTGAACCAACAAGGGAGGAACATATAAGATGTGAAATAAAGAAATTAGGGAATAGGGGCGTCAGGAAGAAGAAAACCATGGCTCTACGTGCACAGACACGTCCAACGAGGTCACTACACATTCACTTATATGAAGGAGGACTACCAGCTCTTGGTTTATGAGCCGTCGGAGGACGAACCTGTACCATGCATCTCAACGTCAGAATGACCCTGCCAATGGCCACACACATGTATTCTATCGGAGACCAAGGGATGACAGTAAACAGCTGACTGAGGTTGGCCATAGGGATAGTCTAGTGAGTAAGATTGAGTTGGCTTAGCTAGATCGACCAAGTAGATGCGTGCTGCACCTAATACCAAATGGCGCTTTCCTCAAAAGCAGGCTGGCCCGTGGCGACATGAACAGGGCCACACACGATCAGGCATTGCACAAGAAAGATTGATTATATCAGCGGGGTTTGGTTCCACACCCAGATTAGCTCTCGGCTTGATTTCTTGTTGGCCCTGCTATGCCATGGCCGGAGACGCCCAGCCTTGTGTTGTGTGTTCTACGTGTCGCCATTCCCCTACTGCTTGTTCATGTTCTAGACTGCAGCAGCTGTCCTCCTTGCTAGTAAGCCTCGTCATGTGGATTACATCAGGTGTATCTTGAAAGTTAGAGCAGGTTACATTACATATGACCACATGACAAGATTAATTCGAATATCTTTAGCTAATTTTTATGCGACTTTAGAAAAACCAAGGTGATCTGGCAGGTTAAATTCAATTAGAACCGTACTATGATTCATGAATTTTGATGACCCGATCTCTAAGAAATCATGTTGAACTGGACACAGAATGTCGCTTCAGCAGATCCAGGAAAACCATAGTTTTAAGAAAAAATCCATTTTATTTTTACGAAGAAAATGGTTGGTTCACATGACTCCTGATCATCTTTTCTGCTCCCTTAACCCCATGAACAATCCAATACCATTCAGAAATCATCCTGGGTGGGTTTGCTCAGGTGATTAGCTTACGAGGATGTGCTCAAAGTGGTATTCGACCTCCAGGTGGTTCCCACTTGTTAGGCGAGGATGTGATATTGATAAGAGAGACCCACATGGGGTCGCTGGAAATGGTGTTTTCGTGCCAGCATGACAGACAATGCGGCGGCAGCGCTCACCCACGAGCTTGGCGGTTCTAGGGGGCTCAAGGAAGCTTGGCAAGGATGCTGGGCTGCTTGGGAAGTGTCTCGAACCAGGGGGATGCTTCACATGGACGAAGGCGAGGTCGCTCGCGATGATAACATCCTCTTCGGTGACGCGACTGCAGGACGAGTTCGCTCTCCTCCGTGTGGGCCTGCAAATTGCACAAACAACCGCGCATCAACAGGAGAGCATCGAGCGCAAAGCCCGGGATGTGAGAAATCTTAGCATGGTTCACCGCACATCTTTTTTTTTTGGAACGAAGGCTCAAGGAGAGCCCGGCTTTGAATTAACAAAGCCATCAACCGGCCAGAATTACAACCACTGCATTACAAATTCGAGCAAACAAAAAACAAAAGAAAACACGGCAAGATACAAGGGTGCTGGTAGGAAGCTCTCAAAACCTCACACACTACAGCTAGTAAGATAGCACATGATAAGCACAAGCTGAAGCATGCAGAGGCCCTCGTTCACACAAGGATCACCAGGGCAGAAGAAATGGGGCTCCAGGAAGCGCCCGCTGTCGAGGATAGGCTATGTCGGCACCAAACCACCAAGGCCCTGGGACAGCATCACCATCCATTCCCACTGTCGAAGGAGGCCCCTGCTCACCAAAGAACATGGACAGAAGGATGCAACCAAAAGGAGTACGAACAGGGCACACCCTACTTGACTAAGAAACTTCACCAGAAACACCGCATCACCGCTTCCCACTGACGATCCTCTGGAGAGGAGAGAGACGCCGGTCAGCCAATCAATGTATGAATCAGGCCACTACTTTTTAACATCACAAGTCATCACCGGGATCCATAGACAACAATCTCCAATTAGGAAAGAACAATCAACCAGAAACATTACACAGATTCTTGAGTTCAAATAAGAATATTTAAAGGGTTTCATAACAAATGGTTGAGCCGTCAGACAATGCTTTCTAGGCAAATGCATCTCCATTAGACTGCAGCAATGTTAAGCTTCTCGGAGCCCAGTGCATATCATCATCCATGACATCAGGACATATTCAACCAAACAATAGCCAAGCAAAAGTGAAGGGAGAGAATCAACGTACAATGGAAATAAAATCAGTGGACCAGGAACAACAGAAGATCAAATCAGTAGCCCTCAGGGATTATGCTTATGATCAAACAAGTAGCAGTAAGCAACTCAAGATCCACCAAAAGGATAGCCCATTTGGAAAATTCTAGCCCGATTAACATTTCACCATAAAATTCAGTCTCCAAAATTACGTCATAGCCAATGTGGACATCAGAATTGCAGATTCTCACAGCATGGCACACCGAGTGCACCTATCAGTCTTGAAAGATGATGTGTTTTGTTCATGGTTTTCATCATTGTCAAGTCATATTTTACAAATAGTAAACAAATAAAAAACTGAAAAGTAGATGACATATAAGTTCAGAAGTACTCAGAAATACTACTCTAAGATGTTCAATTTGTCCTCAGAATTGCAGAATGACACCATGGGCGCATCGACAAATCAGTCGCTAAAGATGGAATGATTAACAGGTTTTTCTTCACCGGACAAACAGAAACACAAACTCAAACAAACAGGTCAACAAAACAGAACTTAAATTACCATGGAAAACAAAATCTGACAAAAGAAGACATGAGGGAATGACACTAATCTAGTCTAAAGATAACTAACCTAACTAACCTAACTAACAGTACTAACTAACCTAATTAGTAGCAGTATAAAAATAAACTAACAGTACTAACTAACCTAATTACAAGCAGTAGAAAAAAAAAAAAGGGGGGATCTCACGGAGTGGGTCGGCGGGGCACTGGGCGGCAGGGTGTCGGGCAGTTAGGGCGTCGGGACGGCTGGGCACCTGGTTGTCGGGCGGCGGGCGCCGGGTCAAGGCGGCGAGGGCGTCGGGCGGCGGCGGGCGTAGGGGTGGCGCGGGCGTTGAGTGGCGAGGACGCCTGGGTGGCGCGGCAACGAGGGCGTCGGGCGGCGGGGTGGCGGGGTTTCAGGGCGGCGAGGGGGTCAAAACCGAAGAACACAATAAATTATAGCTCTCAATTTTTGTCTGAGTAATGCTAGAGTCACAGACAATCACGGGCATTTTACGGGGCTTGCTTAACAAATCTCTCTGCCCCCCTGATTTTCAGGGGGTGTGGGGCCTTCCCCTCCTAGTCTGCAATTCTACTGGTCCACCTCATCTATCCCATCAACCCCGTATTAAAACCCCCCGTTGATGTAGCATTACTCTTTTTGTCTAGACAATATAGTTTTATTTTACGGTTGTGACATACTCCGGTTTTCATGGGCCATAATATGTTAGGAAGTTACAATGTTAGAATCCTATATGCTTGATACGAGCATGATTATCTGACCCTATCTGAAGCTCTCACTTACCATTCAAACATATTCTACGAGTAAGCTCGTAAAATAACAAGCTAACCTTGCAAGCAGTTTAGATTGCGCAACAAACAAAATCTCATGAAGGTGAATTCTGGCATGCTAAGCCTGAGGAAGGAAGGCGAAGTTGTGGAGGAAATATTGTGCCTTGGCGATACCGGAAGATGCAAATATTGTAAATTAAGGAGGTGAAGGTGGTGCGCTATGATAATGATGTGCGCGAACGAACGTGTCGAGCGAGGTAGAAGGAAGAGAATAAAATGTGGACAGCTAGCTAGCACTGCATGCGAATCATGACGTCGTACATATGTCATCCAGTGATGATATATAGTGATACACTACTAACAGTGAACAATGTTAGTAATGTGCTGGTAGTTTCTCTGCTTGTTGCCAATGAGTCCCATCTTCCTGCTTCTTTATGTAAATTAAAGTGCAAGCTTATTGCTTGTGTCGATCATGTACGTGACAAGCAAGGTGGTTTATTTGTTTAATTACATGCTATGTGATTGTGGACTACACACTGCTTGCTACTCGTTTATTTCAGTCTTTCTTTCTGGTGGCTACGTACAGTATAGTATAGTATCTCTCACACTTGCTTGTCATGGCCCACACATGCACACGCACGTACTGTATGCAAATACGAAACAGCTTCTGTAGTACGCCCTGCCTGCAACAATATACACGATGAACTTGCTTTCAAATATACCGTCTAGCTGTTGTAAAACATATGGGCAGCACAAGTAGTCTACCTCCCGCCTTTCTTTCATGACAATAATAATGTTGTGTGGTAATAATGGATCGGAGGCTACGCGCCTAGAACACAGCCTGAGGCGGTAAAGAAACTTGCTGAAAATGTCACATCAAGTTTACTGATGCTAATTAGGAGGACTAAACATGATCTAGTTATAAAACTAATTACACAATGGACTGGAAAACATGAGACAAATGTATCAATCGTCATTAAGACATAACTAGAAGAGTAAAATGACTAGTCGGTCCACGAACATGGCAGGGTGTGCCATCTAGGTCGCCGAACTCCTAAAATGCACATTGAGCTCCCCAAACTTGTTAACTCATACCGTAATCGTGCCACGTAAGGTTTTATTGATTTGGACCTCACGCTAATGTATTAGCATGGTTGGGGTGCTCAGTGTGCATTTTAGAAGTTTGAGGACCTAGATGGCACACCCTGCCAAGTTCGTGTGCTGATTGTGCATTTTACTCTAATTAGAAGATGTTTACTGTAGCACCACATTGTCTAATCACGGCCGGGATTATGAAATATGTTTTGTCATTAATCAATGTTTAATACTCCTAATTAGCATGGGAACATTCAACGTGATGGGTGAATAGTAAAACTTCCCGATCTAAACAAGGCCTGAATCGACAACAAAAGCTTCCAGAATGAAAAGGAGTTTTGTGCCCTTGTTTTCGTAAAGTTTTCATTAACCTACGTGCGTTTGTGAATGCACGTGGCCCAATCCGATTGAGTCAACGAGGGTACCTGCAGGCGGATTCGAAATAAGAGGATGAAGGTCCGTTTGTGAATGCAGGTGAACCAATCCGATTGAGCATCAACAAGGGCACTAGGTGGATTCGAAAGAGGAGGGCGAAGGTCTGGAGGATCGTCGCACCCTTCGAATCGGATTGGCATGGTTGTCCAAGGAGCGAAGGTCTCGAGAGAAGGTAATGCGAAGGTGTTTGGCGTTACCATGAAGGAAGTGCAGGGTTGTCAATTGCATTCTTCGAGTGAAGGTTCCAGGGAAAACGAGGTAATGCTGCTAACGTGATATGAGTAACGTGTTCAATTTGCAATTGTAACTCTTTATTTATCAAAATGTACAACATATTTCAGGAATGTAGTGGTTGAGTAACGGTAAAATTAATGCATATGTAAAAGTCGGTTCAGGTCCGTATAAAAGGAGATCCATTCCCAATGAACAAGATTTCACATTTTTTTGAGATTAGTACAAGTTACTTAGAGTCTGTGTCCCTCTCATTGGTGTTTTCCTATTGAATGTTGAGTTTTTTTTGCTGTGGCTTTAACATTGCAAGTGGATTGCTACACGCCCATTTGTGAAGGACATGCTAGATGCTAAAGCCTCGATGACCGGTTAATTTCGTCCGTATGCATGGATACTTATGATTGTTTACTTGGATTATTATATATGCCACTTCACATGAGCCTCAAGATCTCAAGCATCACTGGATTTTTTGGCGTGACTGTCGCATCGAAACAAATGCCATGTATATATCTATTCATCTATGTTTTTTGTGGTACTTTTTTGTGGGTTTGTAAATACTGAAATACCTCTATCTAGTAGGTACATTTTAGATAATTCTAAAGTTCCTTCTTGCTGTGAATTAATAATAAACACACATAGCTGGAAACTGAAAACAGCCGGTCGGTGGATGAGCAATCCTGCGTGCTACAGATGGAAACGGTTTTGTCCTGACGAGGAGCACAACTGATACTCAAAGCTAGTCGGCTATATATATATGTCTCTGAATGCTTTTTGTTGGTGAGCGTCACGGGCAGTTTGAGATACTTGACGCGTGTGCCGTTTTGCAGTACTTGTTCGGATAATTAATCTATCAGGCACCATACCAAATTAAATTGGATTGGCAAAGGTGGCAGTTACCGACTCGAAGTTATATGTGATCTTGTGGTTTCTCGTTTCCCTTTTCCAAAATGGTTTGGGGGTATTTTCTTTCGAAATCTCTAGCCAACCAGCATTGTGTTGCGGATTGCGGTAGATTGTTTCTTTTCTGAAGAAAATCCATGCGAAACCAAAGGGAAATGCACTCCGACTGACAGGTGATAGCGCTGCTATCTCACTCTACTTGTTTTATTGCTTCTTTTTGCTGGAAGCCGACATGTACTTGTGTCTAATGTCTTGGGGTGATTTACATGTTCTGGTTGTAATAAACGTTCTTGTTCCTTCTTATTATCATAATGATACACAGAGTTCAAAGACGCTAGAATGGTCTGCCAGTCTGTGCTCCGCTGCTCCCCTGGTGGTTCAGACTTAGTGCCGATGGGATTTGGAGTGGGGGAGCCTTTTTATGGTTCATCAATCATCATGATTCAAGTGTCATCAAGATGTATAATCAGGTACCAAGATCCAAAATACCAATTGACTGAACATGTTAATTGCTCCTTGCCCTAAATATTTTTTAAGCATAGGGGAAAGTATACGTCCTCCATTCGCAAGTATATGTCCTCCCTTCTAAATTTAACCAGGCTAGCTCACAATAAGGTGAATATTAAGGCTGTGTTTGTTTCAGCTGTGGGTAATTTTGGACAGCTAGCTTTCCATATATATGAAAATGCAAATATCCTCAAAAGTCAGAAGCTGTATAACTCACCCGAAGAGCTATCGGAGACATCTGGTTTTAGATATATGAAAAGCCATCCACCCAAATCTGTCGTAGGCTGCAGACACACACAAAAACCAGAAAGCTATTCTCCAGACAGTCTGACTTTAGCGTCAGATCCGAACGACTTCCACGCCGTTCAATTTTCATCCCGCGGTAGCGATCTAGCACTCACCCACACGCGAATAATTCTGTCCCCTGCTGTCCCGGTCGCAATCATTGCATCCCATACGTCTTTGGTACGTGATGATTTCCAGCCATAAAAAAATAACGACGAACGTGATTAGATTCGTGGTCCTGCAGTTTTCATGGCTACCTAGCTACCATCTTAGCCAAAGAAATTTGTTGTTTAGTTGGTACAGTAAAAAACTACTGGTTTCTTTGCTAGCCCACACAAGATACAGACTCATGCACACACTCGTGTAGCTTTTCAATCGTTTTCTAATGCATGCGAGTTTGCCTAGTGGTTGATTGACTCCACTTCTAACGGCAACTTCACAATAATTTTCTAGATGCATCCGATAATTTACAACTTAATTTATGACTAAAAAGACAACTTCTATTTGAATACCATGATAATATACGCTCTGTAAATCTGATAACTCTTCACAAACATCACAATAATTTTGACATGGAAAAAGTTGTTCGAAATATACCTTGGTAATTCTTGTGTAAATAGCATGACATATACTTTCACAAAATAAAATAAAATAGCATGACATATACACACCGCAAATCTGATAACTCATAGACAAACACCACGAGAACTTTGACACGGATTTTTTCTTCGAAAACAAACCCCAGTAATTTTCTGCATAAATAACATGATAATATATGCACCAAGAGCTGATAACCCACGCACAAATACCGCGGTAACTTTTTTGACCTTGAGATAATTTTTTTTTAAACATACCCTCTGTAGCTCTCTTTGTAATTAGCACGGCCTTTAACAAAATTTATAGCACCGCAAATCTTTGTAATTAGGATCACGCAAACAAGATGGTAACTTTTTTGACCCCGGGATAAAAGTTTTTTGAATAAACATAACACGGTAAGTCTCTATGTAAATAGCAAGGTAATATACACACAACAGAGTTGATAACTCACACAAACATTGTGATAACTTCCACCTGGAAAAAAAATTATAAACATTCTCCCGGTAAATTTTTGTGTAAACAACATAGCATGTCGTGCCGGCCCGCAAGCCTCAAAACAGTTAAGTACCAAACATTATATTTTTTGACAGTATTAATTGACTCGACATCCGTCCGACTCGCGGTTGCAATAGATCTCCCAACTGCTCGTGTTTTCCTACCGGAAAAGTGCCATCCACCTATGGATGCATCATCGCTTGCACACCGCCATACCCCACAACTTCTGTATGAATAGTATGGTAATAGAATCGCCACAGAACTGATAACTTAGGCACAAATACCACAGTTACTTTAACGCAGGGAAAAAAGTTCTTGGAGATATAACCAGGGAAAAATTGTAGAATGCATACCCCAGACGACTTATTTATAAATACTATGGTAACAGACACATCGCTGACCTGATAACTTAGACATAAACACCGCACCAACTTTTGAACGAGGGAGGGGAGTTATTGGAAACATACTACCGATAACTTTTGTGTATAATAGCACGGTAATATACGTACCAAAGACAATGATAACTTAGGTACAAGCACTGCGATAAATTTTACCTGTGAAAAGTTGTTGAATGTACACCCCTGATAAATTCTGTATAAATACCATGGTAATAGACACACTGCAGACCTGATAACTTAGGTACATACACTGCAATAACTTTGACTGGGGGAAAGGGTTGTTAAAAACATAACCCCGATAACTTCTTTGTAAATATTATGATAATATATGCCTCGTGGACTTGATAACTTATGTAAAAAAACGTGATAACTTTAACCCGAGGAAAATAGTTGTTGAAAATATAACTCGCTAACCTATGTGTAAATGGGATGGTAATATACGCAACGCAAACCTGATAACCTATGCACAAACACATTGGTAACTTTTTGATTAGGGAGGGGGGGTGGGGGATAGATTGTTGAAAAACAAACCTCTGTCAATTTATTTTGTAGACCCGATAACACATATACAAATACAGTGGGCAAATTTTGAACGTGGGAGAGAGATCTTAAAAAAACATAACCCCGGTGACTTCTCTGCAAACAGTGCATGTGGTAATATACACTATCATGCTTGATAACTTACTTATATCATGCTGCTGCTACCAATCCGGCAATAGAGCAATTCCGTTGAGAGTTCGGCAAAGGCTCAAAAGACAAGAACTGACTGAATTTGGATACACTGCATATAATTTGACACCTATAATTGACCTAAGTACTGAAATTTGTAACGCACCATGCCTCTGTAGTTATATTTCGGTGGTACCTCTTGTTACCTCCCAAGATAGTAAAAAACTAAATAAAAATGGCTAATTTATATAAAATTTTAATAAGAGCAAGTCTACTTCTTCTTCTCCTCTCTTGTGAGCACATCTCAGATCACTACATAGGCAAGCTCTTCCTATGTGCCATCATGTTTGTTACAAGAAAATTTTAAATACAGAACACCCAGAGTCCCAAAGTGCTGGACCAGACTCTGCTCTGAAAAAAATTCCTACTCTAGTCTGCGTTCTTTGGTTTCTTACATATTCCAATAACATCTTTTTTTAAAACCCAATAACATCTACGGAGTACAACTCAGTGTTAGCTTGATCGGTGGAGTGAGTCTGAGTAGACGTCTAGACGAGGATACTCCGTTCGGCTTGTCTTATTTTGGCTTCTTCTGCAGTATTTTTCTCTCACAACAAATCTGCCGTATCAATCAGTAGACATCATTTTTCTCTCACAACAAATCTGTCGTATAAATCAGCAGAAGATCTGCCGAACAGATCAGCAGAAGATACATAGCATCCTAACAGTTAGTTGAAACTTGTAGATGCTTGAAATTTCAGATGCAGGGGACAGAAGACACATAGCATCCTAACAGTTAGTTGAAACTTGTACCATGTGATGCTTGAAGTTTCATGCTACTGGCAGAGATGAGCCGAATACCCTGTCCCTTGCCTTGGTAGCCTGCAATTCAAAACAACAAGGGAAAGAGATGTCACCCTGGCTAGGCTAGACTCTATAGCAGCGTCCTGGTAGAATTTTGGTTGTGTTCAGTGTTCTCTACTTACTTCCATGCTCCAGTCAATGGTCCATGTGACAGATGCAAACAAGAGCAGTTTGATGAGGCTGCGCCAGACAATGCCGAGCCAAAGGCCCTGTTGGGAGAAGAACATCATCAGCATCTGAGTTGAGAGATGGTCATGTCGTTTTACTATACTACATTCTAAGTTTTTCTTTTGCAGATGACAAGTGTTGAGCTTGGTAGAGTTTACCATTCCATTGAGATGGAAGACAAACGCAAGCAGCACCGCCATAGGGATGCCTGCCAAATAGAACGCGCCGAGGTTCACCATGGCGCCGATCTTTTGCTTGCCGCAGCCCGTGAGCACGCCTGAGAGAGATCCGTGAAGGCCATCTATGAAGAAAGATATCCCAAGAACCGGCAGCATCTTGGCAATGTATGCCACGACCTCCTGCTCGTTGCTGTACATGTACCCCCAAACGTGGCGTAGCAGGGTCATGCCCAAGGTCAGGACGAAGCCTAAGAACAAGGCGATGTACACGACTACCCTCGTTGCCAACTTTGCTGCCTGAGGCTGTCCAGCACCAAGTTCGTTGGAAACGCGCGTGCTGTGGGGTGAAGAAACCAGGCGATCAGCTGATCGATCAAATTTCCAGCAGTGTAACGCATGCTAGTAGTAAGTTACCTCACGGAATAGCCAAGCCCCGATGGTATCATGAAGAGAAGAATCCCAGTGTTAAGGCTGCAGAATAATTGAACATGCACTCTGTTAGCTAGATCAAAGATGAGTCCTTAGTTTCTGAAGCTTGATGTGGGGCTATACCAAATTGACAGCACTGAAGTCTCCAGCTGAGGGTTGGGCAGAAGACCAGACAGCAGCACAAGTGTTTCGAAAGCCCACCACTCCAAGCTGCACCCAAAAAATGACATTGTTTCTATCAAGTGTTTTTGAAGATTTGTTAAAAGTTTTCACCTGTAATATGTAAATGAAGTCTGGGTAGTATATGGTCTATTGCGCAACAAAAGGGTGAGTACTTTTGAGAATCAGTTGCCTTACATACCAGATCATCATTGCAGAGGGCACGGCGAGATGGGCGAATTTGCGCAGATCCTTGAACCCCTCCATGGAGAATCCGTTCCACGTGTCCCTGCAGGAGCTCGACAGCCTGATGTAGAGGGACAGCATCACCAGGTTCACGGCGTACGAGATGGCGTTGCTGAGCGCGGCGCCTTTGGCACCCATGCCGGCCTTGAACATGAGCGCCCAGCACACGGCGAGGTGGCAGAGCGCCGCGGCGGCCGAGCTGGCCGTCACGGGCAGGACGAGGCTCTGCGCCTGCAGGAACCGGACGTGGCACTGCAGCGGCACGCTCACGGCGAGCGACGGGATGAGCCACCGCGCGTAGGCGCCGGCCTCGGCGGCGATGCGCGGGTCCTGGCCGAGGAGCACCAGGATCCGGCCGGTGTGCGCCCAGACGACGGCGATGGGGACGCAGGTGAGCCCGAGCACCACCATGGCGCGCTGCTTGTAGACGCCGAGCAGGTGGTGCTGCCGCGCGCCGAACGCCTGCCCGCACAGCGTGTCCAGAGCAGTCGCCATGCCGATCTGCGACAGCCATTGCTCATGCATGCCAAGCAAGAATCAGAACAGAGCCCAGTTGTTGAAGAGAGTGCGTGTATGATCGATCAGAGTAGGGAAATGGGCTTACGTACGATGATACTGAAGCCGGTGACGGTGGCGACGGAGTTGGCGAGGGAGGCGCCGGCGAGGGGAAGCTCGCCGAGGTGGCCGACGAACATGAGGGACAGTATGTTGATGATGTTTTGCAGCAAGAAGCTGGCGATCATCGGCCCGGCGAGGCGAACCAGCCGCTTCGCCTCGGCCACGGCGAGGCCCTGCCGGCTCCATTCGCCCGCCGCCGGGAGCAGCGGCTCCGTGTCTTGATTCTGGTCCATTGCCGGGTGAATCTCTGATCTCTTGCTCCCGCTGGGGTTGACTTGGAGGAGGAGACAGCCGCGTTGTAGGGCACGGTGTGGTACTGTGCTCGTTTGACTTGAGATATGGGCGGGCCAATGGGATCACGTGAGACGTGACCATCGGAGTTTTCAAGTTTCACGACTGGTTGAACTTGTGTCCTCTTGGGAACGTATATATTCTGATGCTACCGTCACTTGAGGTATTAGAGCCTGTTTAGTTCGTGAATTTCCCTGGTCGGGCAATAGTTGTCGCCGACATTGGAATGACAAGGTCAGGGCCTGTGCTTAACTAGTTCAGGGTTAAGCTTGGTTCTTCTTGTAAGTTAGTGCAGGCGTTATTGATTTTGTAATAGACAGTCGTTGACACAAACTGATGGATGAGGACTCTTGGAGAGTGATGGAATAACCCACCCTTGTGAGGACAATCAAAGATGCTTAAATAACAAGTCAACAACTGTTGGATTCGTTATGCAGAATTGCAGAGAACAAAGACCAAATCACGACGAACGATAGCTAATCCATATATCTAGAAATATGTCCCCTTTTTCATTTCCTATTCCATAAATCATGTTTCCATCTGAAATTTTATGATATCGAATATCGATAGATACCTCATGTGATCGTGACATTGACAGATACCCGCTGTCCTCCAACTTTCAGGCCTCATCTGCGTAGGTCAACATACTCTATCTGAAAGCCCAAACATGGTTTGGCTAGCTTATAGGTGTCCTAGTCTACGTGAATCGTACAGCTTTCTAAGGTCATGTATAGTGGCTGAGAATGCAACTTATTAGATGGCACATCAAAAACACGGACTTTGCTCTTCTATAGTTCTCCACTGAAAGTATAGAACCTCTCTATGCTAAGGGCAGAGGCCAACACTATTGGTTGTGCCCAGGTAACTGCCTCTGAAATAAACCTCTCAGTTGGGAGATACATGATAATTCTCTACCGAAGTCCCTATTTGTATTCTAGCTGACACAAGACAGTGGTATTCAACAGTGGTGCATGTTCATATGTCAAATATCACACCCATTCCTTTTAATTAGTGTCATAGGGTTAGCGGTATGTTCATGTAGATCCTATCACTAGGTTGATACATTTAGATGTCCAAGGTTTTTTTTTTCTGTAAGCCACTCTTATCAGCATCGGTCCTAGATTTTCTTTGCATCATTGGCTCTGTGCATCACTCGATTTAAAGGCCGAGGGTCATTCTCTCTTTTCAAAAGAAAATTTCCTATTTATTACTACAACATTTTTTTTCGAATTAATTACTAGAGGTTGGTGACACAAAATCGGTTCATAATGGCGACAACCCATCAACCACATTGCGCCATGCTAATAATTAACATCGTATGGATATATATTGCTCCATCGCCACTGAAACTATAACAGTGTTCAATGAGTTAACAATCGACACATTTTTCCTGCTACAAATACAGTCCTGATGAGGAAAAAGCAGAATCAACAGCTGAAAGTAGAGAACCATGTCAGTAGATGAAGATAGAGATTGTGGATTACATTTGGGAATATGAGGCTTCACGAAGGAGATGGCCACTGCCTTGCAGACTGCCAGCAGTATAACGCGTCAGCAACGAACTTAATCCAAATACAACCCTTTTTCTCTCCGCAGACCTTGGAAGGTCTCTTGTGGACTAGTTTGCATCGCACCATCCAAATCACCCATGGGTAATGGTGTCACCGGAGCTTGATTTTGCCTACAACCTTCGTGCGCCACCTCTGATCGAAATGCACTGGGTCCGAAAAGAATTCTCCACTGCGCCACTCGATCAATCCGTCGAGACGCCGCTGCCCTAGACTTGATGTTTGGACCGTATACACACGCATAACTGAAGTGCTACTGGCCCTGCTACTACTCCATGCATCCATCGAAGTCAGATCAAATCGAGGAGGAGCACATGTGGGACTGAAGGTAGCAACCATCCGGAATCAGCACAAGGGCTCGAGTCTTGAGAGAAAAGAAGTTGATCTGATCACCAGTCAATTGTAAACCACATTTTATTATTCAAATAAATATTTGGCTTTGGCATATTTTTCCGCACAAAGACATTAATTGTTCAATAAGACATTCATTTTGTTGTAAATACAACAAGCAATGTTTTGTCCTCAAAAAGAGAGAATGTAGATACTCCGTTTTTACTTTTCGTTACTCAGTTCTCGTAGTGGATTTTTGCATAAGTTATTCAATCTTTCTAATCATTGTTAAATAGAAAATCAGTGTGCATAAAAAAAGTAAAGCGCAAGTTGCATATGGGATTTGCTGTTCATATTTGTTTGTATTTCGTTTTTATGTACTCTCGTATCATAGGCTCAGTTTTCGGATATCCAACTGTGTCATGATGAACTAAAGAAGAAATGGCGAGGATACAGAAGTCTCATCTTGATCCTTATAAGAAGTTATGGAAGGATATCAGCGAAGCTCCAGCAACCTCCAACTATCGACTACCAGTCTTTTCTCATGTGTCCATATATAACGCTCCGACTTCACAAAGTAGTAGCATGAAGCTATACTGGTCAAAATAGTTTACTGTCACACAGTCAAATAGTTGGCAGATGAGAGAGAAAATAAGAGCAATGGGTTAGACATACAAGAGAAGAGCATAAGACGAATGTGGAAAAGCATTGGGGAGTAGGAGGCACTTGGAGCAAAGAAAACCATCACACCAGGATAGTGAGCGACAAAATCTCATGTGCAAGTGAGCGATCTGAAAGTGTTGTTGGAGCAGCATCTTCTTTTTTTTAGAGAAAAGGCGATAGCCCGACTTTATAGATAAAGCCACCAGGCAGAGTCACAACCAACACACGGCATCACACAATTTAACAGAAACAGCAAAGAAGTCTGAGTACAAGGCATCCAGCCTATCATGGCGCATGAGGCCAGCCAAACGAGCAGCCAAACCACTAAGAAGCCGCCCTCCTGGAACGCCAGCATAAGAGAAGAAGCCGTAGATTTCATTCTGGATAGCATATCGTCGAAAGCTTCAAGGTCTCTGTCTGATGGAAACCTTCCAAGTTTGCTGTCTCCATCTCTGCCATTCCCTATGGAGGTCCCTTCCCACCAGAACCACTACTATTAGTCCTTGATCCCCCTCTGAAGCTCCCCTATTTGTTTCTCCAGCCATATACATCAAGCTCTCTTTCATCCTGCCAATTAAACCCTCTCCCAAAGTTTTCAGATCTGCCATAGAAGTTACCTCTTCCTCCTGGATTTGCTCCTCTCCCAGGCTTTGGTCTCCAATATTCCTGCCTGCCATGGCTTCTTGTTCTTCCCAGAGTTTTCTTCTCTTCTCAGCGTCCTCCCCCCACCTTGTCGCCACGAGTTTTTGTTAGGGTTTGGTAGGTGGGCCAGTAAGGTTCTGGAATGAAGGGTGGATTCCCCTTCTTATAGGTCCACACCCCCTCCTTTGTCTGGGCCTTTTTGCTCACCACTCTCCTGGGCCAAATTCCTCTGAGGCCCACGGACCAACTCCCCTTTTTCCATGATCCATCCATGTCACCTCCATCTTTTCTTCTCCTGACTCATGCCCTTTTCTATCACTCTGAATTTCCTCCACTACTTCTTCCAACATAAAATTTTCTGGAACTGTTCCCACCCCTATGCCTTTATCTACTATCATATCTGCACAGAAAAACATATCTCTATTATCAATTCTACTATCATCAATTTTAGTGTCTCCACCCTCAATATCAATATCAGATAACTATTCAGGGAGTCGGGTTAAGTCCCAGACTTTGGTCACCTTATCTTATAATTTTATCAAAGCCATATCAATTTTTCATTATGGAATCTCCCCCAACTAGGAGAATCAATGTGCGTGAAGACATTTTGATGTTCATTTTGATTTATAGTTCTCTGTTTTTCATCATTTTTATTATATTTTTACCAAAAGGCTTTGGACATAGTTGTTCATCTTCTTCCTCATCCTACGATTCACGCGCCTATTTTGGCGTTGTGTATCAATTTTGTCCTGACTACCCTCAAAATCATGAGTATGCGTCAAGTATTTGAGTATAGAAGAACAGACCGTACCTGAAGCGGCGATATCCTCGTCAGAAACATCATCTGAATCCTCACTAGCCAGCAGCCAAAAGCGGTTGCGAACTAGCGAGGGATTCAGATGTTGTTCCCGGCGAGGCGAGCAGAGCGGCGAAGCTCCGGAGTTGGGGGATGGAGCGAGGCGGGCGGAACGACGCGGCGCCTCCATCACCACCTTCGGCGCCTAGGCCACCGGATCTTCGTGAATCACGATCGGAGCCATGGCCGACCCTGGAGTAGGGAGAGCCAGGAACCCCTCGCGAGGTCAAAGCGTCGATTCCCTCATGGACGGAGCGAGATTTACGGTCGCGAAGATGGTTATGACACCCACTTCCGCCATAGATCTCCTTTGGCGAGTCCGCTCGATCCGCCGCCCACAGAAGCACCTGCAGTGGATGTTTGCGCCCACCGCGTCTGAACCACGATCTCTCCTCCGCCTCTGTCAGATTCTCCACAATCGCCTCCGCCTCCGCATACATCTCGCGCTTGCTCTGGTACCAGGCTCCAATCTCCGTCAGGCGGACCCGCAGGCACGCATCCCTGCCCGCAAACCTCTGCATCTTCTCCTTGTCGATCTCCTCCATCTTCGCCATGGACTCGAGCAGGTAGAGTAGTAGATGAGGTGTGCGGGAGAGGAAGCGGGGGAGAGGAGGATATGAGCGATCTCCTCCGAATTTGATCCCCAACCCACCTTAATTGCTCTCCCACCAGCCGCATTACCTCCTTCGCGGCTCCCGAGGCGCCATCCACGCCGGTGATCTCCTCCTCGATGTGCGCAACATGGCAAGGAACGCGACCGTAGCCCCAGGTCAACACGATCCCTCCCCGAGCATCTATCGATCGTACAACCCCGCTCGTCGGCGAGATGTACCGTCATGGTGTGCGGCGGAGCACCACCACACCCGGTGATACGTGGGAGGCGTCACCGACCTGAGATCGACGGTGAACCACGCCGCCCACCGTGGCGTGTTGGGTTCGCCAACCGTCGTCAGACCCGTCCACGAGAGAGACCCGTCATCCGTCTCAAATGTTCTGCTGACAGGCTGTGAACTTTCCGACCAAAGTGTATATGTGGATTGCCTAACCTTTTCCATCATTTCGGAATTTTGGTGGCATTGCCTAGTGCTTGAAGCTTAACAAGAATAACTTCGAGACGCCGTGAGCAAACATGAATATTAAGCATTCCAAGGCTTTTATCAACCTTATTTTTTATGTTTGTGTTTGTTTCGACTTCGTTTTTTTTATTTGACTTACTATCCAAGCTTAGCATCAGCTTGCCGTTATTCAACTTGTCACTCCAAGCTTAGGATTAAAAAGGAGGATAGAGGCATATCAGCTTGACCCTTAGAAAGAGGTAACTGTGAGTGTGTGACACGATATTAATGCAGAATTGAAATGAACCAATAACCTCCAACCATGAATACTATGCCGCTGCGTGGTAGCCAATATATAAGAGGATTGAGCAGAACTCTACTAGTCCAACTCATTTGTGCCACACTTTCAACTTTTGGTATCTGGTGAGCTGATATATGAAGAAATGTGTGAACCAACAAGGGAGGAACATATAAGATGTGAAATAAAGAAATTAGGGAATAGGGGGCGTCAGGAAGAAGAAAACCATGGCTCTACGTGCACAGACACGTCCAACGAGGTCACTACACATTCACTTATATGAAGGAGGACTACCAGCTCTTGGTTTATGAGCCGTCGGAGGACGAACCTGTACCATGCATCTCAACGTCAGAATGACCCTGCCAATGGCCACACACATGTATTCTATCGGAGACCAAGGGATGACAGTAAACAGCTGACTGAGGTTGGCCATAGGGATAGTCTAGTGAGTAAGATTGAGTTGGCTTAGCTAGATCGACCAAGTAGATGCGTGCTGCACCTAATACCAAATGGCGCTTTCCTCAAAAGCAGGCTGGCCCGTAGGCGACATGAACAGGGCCACACACGATCAGGCATTGCACAAGAAAGATTGATTATATCAGCGGGGTTTGGTTCCACACCCAGATTAGCTCTCGGCTTGATTTCTTGTTGGCCCTGCTATGCCATGGCCGGAGACGCCCAGCCTTGTGTTGTGTGTTCTACGTGTCGCCATTCCCCTACTGCTTGTTCATGTTCTAGACTGCAGCAGCTGTCCTCCTTGCTAGTAAGCCTCGTCATGTGGATTACATCAGGTGTATCTTGAAAGTTAGAACGAGTTACATTACATATGACCACATGACAAGATTAATTCGAATATCTTTAGCTAATTTTTATGCGACTTTAGAAAAACCAAGGTGATCTGGCAGGTTAAATTCAATTAGAACCGTACTATGATTCATGAATTTTGATGACCCGATCTCTAAGAAATCATGTTGAACTGGACACAGAATGTCGCTTCAGCAGATCCAGGAAAACCATAGTTTTAAGAAAAATCCATTTTATTTTTACGAAGAAAATGGTTGGTTCACATGACTCCTGATCATCTTTTCTGCTCCCTTAACCCCATGAACAATCCAATACCATTCAGAAATCATCCTGGGTGGGTTTGCTCAGGTGATTAGCTTACGAGGATGTGCTCAAAGTGGTATTCGACCTCCAGGTGGTTCCCACTTGTTAGGCGAGGATGTGATATTGATAAGAGAGACCCACATGGGGTCGCTGGAAATGGTGTTTTCGTGCCAGCATGACAGACAATGCGGCGGCAGCGCTCACCCACGAGCTTGGCGGTTCTAGGGGGCTCAAGGAAGCTTGGCAAGGATGCTGGGCTGCTTGGGAAGTGTCTCGAACCAGGGGGATGCTTCACATGGACGAAGGCGAGGTCGCTCGCGATGATAACATCCTCTTCGGTGACGCGACTGCAGGACGAGTTCGCTCTCCTCCGTGTGGGCCTGCAAATTGCACAAACAACCGCGCATCAACAGGAGAGCATCGAGCGCAAAGCCCGGGATGTGAGAAATCTTAGCATGGTTCACCGCACATCTTTTTTTTTGGAGCGAAGGCTCAAGGAGAGCCCGGCTTTGAATTAACAAAGCCATCAACCGCCAGAATTACAACCACTGCATTACAAATTCGAGCAAACAAAAACAAAAGAAAACACGGCAAGATACAAGGGTGCTGGTAGGAAGCTCTCAAAACCTCACACACTACAGCTAGTAAGATAGCACATGATAAGCACAAGCTGAAGCATGCAGAGGCCCTCGTTCACACAAGGATCACCAGGGCAGAAGAAATGGGGCTCCAGGAAGCGCCACTGTCGAGGATAGGCTATGTCGGCACCAAACCACCAAGGCCCTGGGACAGCATCACCATCCATTCCCACTGTCGAAGGAGGCCCCTGCTCACCAAAGAACATGGACAGAAGGATGCAACCAAAAGGAGTACGAACAGGGCACACCCTACTTGACTAAGAAACTTCACCAGAAACACCGCATCACCGCTTCCCACTGACGATCCTCAGGAGAGGAGAGAGACGCCGTCAGCCAATCAATGTATGAATCAGGCCACTACTTTTTAACATCACAAGTCATCACCGGGATCCATAGACAACAATCTCCAATTAGGAAAGAACAATCAACCAGAAACATTACACAGATTCTTGAGTTCAAATAAGAATATTTAAAGGGTTTCATAACAAATGGTTGAGCCGTCAGACAATGCTTTCTAGGCAAATGCATCTCCATTAGACTGCAGCAATGTTCGCTTCTCGGAGCCCAGTGCATATCATCATCCATGACATCAGGACATATTCAACCAAACAATAGCCAAGCAAAAGTGAAGGGAGAGAATCAACGTACAATGGAAATAAAATCAGTGGACCAGGAACAACAGAAGATCAAATCAGTAGCCCTCAGGGATTATGCTTATGATCAAACAAGTAGCAGTAAGCAACTCAAGATCCACCAAAAGGATAGCCCATTTGGAAAATTCTAGCCCGATTAACATTTCACCATAAAATTCAGTCTCCAAAATTACGTCATAGCCAATGTGGACATCAGAATTGCAGATTCTCACAGCATGGCACACCGAGTGCACCTATCAGTCTTGAAAGATGATGTGTTTTGTTCATGGTTTTCATCATTGTCAAGTCATATTTTACAAATAGTAAACAAATAAAAAAACTGAAAAGTAGATGACATATAAGTTCAGAAGTACTCAGAAATACTACTCTAAGATGTTCAATTTGTCCTCAGAATTGCAGAATGACACCATGGGCGCACATCGACAAATCAGTCGCTAAAGATGGAATGATTAACAGGTTTTTCTTCACCGGACAAACAGAAACACAAACTCAAACAAACAGGTCAACAAAACAGAACTTAAATTACCATGGAAAACAAAATCTGACAAAAGAAGACATGAGGGGAATGACACTAATCTAGTCTAAAGATAACTAACCTAACTAACCTAACTAACAGTACTAACTAACCTAATTAGTAGCAGTATAAAAAATAAACTAACAGTACTAACTAACCTAATTACAAGCAGTAGAAAAAAAAGAAAAGGGGGATCTCACGGAGTGGGTCGGCGGGCACCTTTGGGGCGGCAGGGTGTCGGGGCAGTTAGAGGCGTCAGACGGCTGGGCACCTGGTTGTCGAGGCGGGAGCGCCGGGCGAGGCGGCGAGGGCGTCAGGCGGCGTAGGGGTGGCGCGGGCGTTGGGGTGGCGAGGACGTCTGGGTGGCGCGGGCAACGAGGGCGTCGGGGCGGCGGGGTGGCGGGGGTTCACGGCGGCGAGGGGGTCAAAACCGAAGAACACAATAAATTATAGCTCTCAATTTTTGTCTGAGTAATGCTAGAGTCACAGACAATCACGGGCATTTTACGGGGCTTGCTTAACAAATCTCTCTGCCCCCTGATTTTCAGGGGTGTGGGCCTTCCTCCTAGTCTGCAATTCTACTGGTCCACCTCATCTATCCCATCAACCCCGTATTAAAACCCCCGTTGATGTAGCATTACTCTTTTGTCTAGACAATATAGTTTTATTTTACGGTTGTGACATACTCCGGTTTTCATGGGCCATAATATGTTAGGAAGTTACAATGTTAGAATCCTATATGCTTGATACGAGCATGATTATCTGACCCTATCTGAAGCTCTCACTTACCATTCAAACATATTCTACGAGTAAGCTCAGAAATAACAAGCTAACCTTGCAAGCAGTTTAGATTGCGCAACAAACAAAATCTCATGAAGGTGAATTCTGGCATGCTAAGCCTGAGGAAGGAAAGGCGAAGTTGTGGAGGAAATATTGTGCCTTGGAGATACAGGAAGATGCAAATATTGTAAATTAAGGAGGTGAAGGTGGTGCGCTATGATAATGATGTGCGCGAACGAACGTGTCGAGCGAGGTAGAAGGAAGAGAATAAAATGTGGACAGCTAGCTAGCACTGCATGCGAATCATGACGTCGTACATATGTCATCCAGTGATGATATATAGTGATACACTACTAACAGTGAACAATGTTAGTAATGTGCTGGTAGTTTCTCTGCTTGTTGCCAATGAGTCCCATCTTCCTGCTTCTTTATGTAAATTAAAGTGCAAGCTTATTGCTTGTGTCGATCATGTACGTGACAAGCAAGGTGGTTTATTTGTTTAATTACATGCTATGTGATTGTGGACTACACACTGCTTGCTACTCGTTTATTTCAGTCTTTCTTTCTGGTGGCTACGTACAGTATAGTATAGTATCTCTCACACTTGCTTGTCATGGCCCACACATGCACACGCACGTACTGTATGCAAATACGAAACAGCTTCTGTAGTACGCCCTGCCTGCAACAATATACACGATGAACTTGCTTTCAAATATACCGTCTAGCTGTTGTAAAACATATGGGCAGCACAAGTAGTCTACCTCCCGCCTTTCTTTCATGACAATAATAATGTTGTGTGGTAATAATGGATCGGAGGCTACGCGCCTAGAACACAGCCTGAGGCGGTAAAGAAACTTGCTGAAAATGTCACATCAAGTTTACTGATGCTAATTAGGAGGACTAAACATGATCTAGTTATAAAACTAATTACACAATGGACTGGAAAACATGAGACAAATGTATCAATCGTCATTAAGACATAACTAGAAGAGTAAAATGACTAGTCGGTCCCACGAACATGGCAGGGTGTGCCATCTAGGTCGCCGAACTCCTAAAATGCACATTGAGCTCCCCAAACTTGTTAACTCATACCGTAATCGTGCCACGTAAGGTTTTATTGATTTGGACCTCACGCGAATGGATTAGCAAGGTTGGGGAGCTCAGTGTGCATTTTAGAAGTTTGAGGACCTAGATGGCACACCCTGCCAAGTTCGTGTGCTGATTGTGCATTTTACTCTAATTAGAAGATGTTTACTGTAGCACCACATTGTCTAATCACGGCCGGGATTATGAAATATGTTTTGTCATTAATCAATGTTTAATACTCCTAATTAGCATGGGAACATTCAACGTGATGGGTGAATAGTAAAACTTCCCGATCTAAACAAGGCCTGAATCGACAACAAAAGCTTCCAGAATGAAAAGGAGTTTTGTGCCCTTGTTTTCGTAAAGTTTTCATTAACCTACGTCGTTTGTGAATGCACGTGGCCCAATCCGATTGAGTCAACGAGGGTACCTGCAGGCGGATTCGAAATAAGAGGATGAAGGTCCGTTTGTGAATGCAGGTGAACCAATCCGATTGAGCATCAACAAGGGCACTAGGTGGATTCGAAAGAGGAGGACGAAGGTCTGGAGGATCGTCGCACCATGAATCGGATTGGCATGGTTGTCCAAGGAGCGAAGGTCTCGAGAGAAGGTAATGCGAAGGTGTTTGGCGTTACCATGAAGGAAGTGCAGGGTTGTCAATTGCATTCTTCGAGTGAAGGTTCCAGGGAAAACGAGGTAATGCTGCTAACGTGATATGAGTAACGTGTTCAATTTGCAATTGTAACTCTTTATTTATCAAAATGTACAACATATTTCAGGAATGTAGTGGTTGAGTAACGGTAAAATTAATGCATATGTAAAAGTCGGTTCAGGTCCGTATAAAAGGAGATCCATTCCCAATGAACAAGATTTCACATTTTTTTGAGATTAGTACAAGTTACTTAGAGTCTGTGTCCCTCTCATTGGTGTTTTCCTATTGAATGTTGAGTTTTTTTTGCTGTGGCTTTAACATTGCAAGTGGATTGCTACACGCCCATTTGTGAAGGACATGCTAGATGCTAAAGCCTCGATGACCGGTTAATTTCGTCCGTATGCATGGATACTTATGATTGTTTACTTGGATTATTATATATGCCACTTCACATGAGCCTCAAGATCTCAAGCATCACTGGATTTTTTGGCGTGACTGTCGCATCGAAACAAATGCCATGTATATATCTATTCATCTATGTTTTTTGTGGTACTTTTTTGTGGGTTTGTAAATACTGAAATACCTCTATCTAGTAGGTACATTTTAGATAATTCTAAAGTTCCTTCTTGCTGTGAATTAATAATAAACACACATAGCTGGAAACTGAAAACAGCCGGTCGGTGGATGAGCAATCCTGCGTGCTACAGATGGAAACGGTTTTGTCCTGACGAGGAGCACAACTGATACTCAAAGCTAGTCGGCTATATATATATGTCTCTGAATGCTTTTGTTGGTGAGCGTCACGGGCAGTTTCGAGATACTTGACGCGTGTGCCGTTTTGCAGTACTTGTTCGGATAATTAATCTATCAGGCACCATACCAAATTAAATTGGATTGGCAAAGGTGGCAGTTACCGACTCGAAGTTATATGTGATCTTGTGGTTTCTCGTTTCCCTTTTCCAAAATGGTTTGGGGGTATTTTCTTTCGAAATCTCTAGCCAACCAGCATTGTGTTGCGGATTGCGGTAGATTGTTTCTTTTCTGAAGAAAATCCATGCGAAACCAAAGGGAAATGCACTCCGACTGACAGGTGATAGCGCTGCTATCTCACTCTACTTGTTTTATTGCTTCTTTTTGCTGGAAGCCGACATGTACTTGTGTCTAATGTCTTGGGGTGATTTACATGTTCTGGTTGTAATAAACGTTCTTGTTCCTTCTTATTATCATAATGATACACAGAGTTCAAAGACGCTAGAATGGTCTGCCAGTCTGTGCTCCGCTGCTCCCCTGGTGGTTCAGACTTAGTGCCGATGGGATTTGGAGTGGGGGAGCCTTTTTATGGTTCATCAATCATCATGATTCAAGTGTCATCAAGATGTATAATCAGGTACCAAGATCCAAAATACCAATTGACTGAACATGTTAATTGCTCCTTGCCCTAAATATTTTTAAGCATAGGGGAAAGTATACGTCCTCCATTCGCAAGTATATGTCCTCCCTTCTAAATTTAACCAGGCTAGCTCACAATAAGGTGAATATTAAGGCTGTGTTTGTTTCAGCTGTGGGTAATTTTGGACAGCTAGCTTTCCATATATATGAAAATGCAAATATCCTCAAAAGTCAGAAGCTGTATAACTCACCCGAAGAGCTATCGGAGACATCTGGTTTTTAGATATATGAAAAGCCATCCACCCAAATCTGTCGTAGGCTGCAGACACACACAAAAACCAGAAAGCTATTCTCCAGACAGTCTGACTTTAGCGTCAGATCCGAACGACTTCCACGCCGTTCAATTTTCATCCCGCGGTAGCGATGTAGCACTCACCCACACGCGAATAATTCTGTCCCCTGCTGTCCCGGTCGCAATCATTGCATCCCATACGTCTTTGGTACGTGATGATTTCCAGCCATAAAAAAATAACGACGAACGTGATTAGATTCGTGGTCCTGCAGTTTTCATGGCTACCTAGCTACCATCTTAGCCAAAGAAATTTGTTGTTTAGTTGGTACAGTAAAAACTACTGGTTTCTTTGCTAGCCCACACAAGATACAGACTCATGCACACACTCGTGTAGCTTTTCAATCGTTTTCTAATGCATGCGAGTTTGCCTAGTGGTTGATTGACTCCACTTCTAACGGCAACTTCACAATAATTTTCTAGATGCATCCGATAATTTACAACTTAATTTATGACTAAAAAGACAACTTCTATTTGAATACCATGATAATATACGCTCTGTAAATCTGATAACTCGCACACAAACATCACAATAATTTTGACATGGAAAAAAGTTGTTCGAAATATACCTTGGTAATTCTTGTGTAAATAGCATGACATATACTTTCACAAAATAAAATAAAATAGCATGACATATACACACCGCAAATCTGATAACTCATAGACAAACACCACGAGAACTTTGACACGGATTTTTTCTTGAAAACAAACCCCAGTAATTTTCTGCATAAATAACATGATAATATATGCACCAAGAGCTGATAACCCACGCACAAATACCGCGGTAACTTTTTTGACCTTGAGATAATTTTTTTTTAAACATACCCTCTGTAGCTCTCTTTGTAATTAGCACGACGCACAACAAAATTTATAGCACCGCAAATCTTTGTAATTAGGATCACGCAAACAAGATGGTAACTTTTTTGACCCCGGGATAAAAGTTTTTTGAATAAACATAACACGGTAAGTCTCTATGTAAATAGCAAGGTAATATACACACAACAGAGTTGATAACTCACACAAACATTGTGATAACTTCCACCTGGAAAAAAAATTATAAACATTCTCCCGGTAAATTTTTGTGTAAACAACATAGCATGTCGTGCCGGCCCGCAAGCCTCAAAACAGTTAAGTACCAAACATTATATTTTTTGAAATCATGTTGAACTGGACACAGAATGTCGCTTCAGCAGATCCAGGAAAACCATAGTTTTAAGAAAAAATCCATTTTATTTTTACGAAGAAAATGGTTGGTTCACATGACTCCTGATCATCTTTTCTGCTCCCTTAACCCCATGAACAATCCAATACCATTCAGAAATCATCCTGGGTGGGTTTGCTCAGGTGATTAGCTTACGAGGATGTGCTCAAAGTGGTATTCGACCTCCAGGTGGTTCCCACTTGTTAGGCGAGGATGTGATATTGATAAGAGAGACCCACATGGGGTCGCTGGAAATGGTGTTTTCGTGCCAGCATGACAGACAATGCGGCGGCAGCGCTCACCCACGAGCTTGGCGGTTCTAGGGGGCTCAAGGAAGCTTGGCAAGGATGCTGGGCTGCTTGGGAAGTGTCTCGAACCAGGGGGATGCTTCACATGGACGAAGGCGAGGTCGCTTCGCGATGATAACATCCTCTTCGGTGACGCGACTGCAGGACGAGTTCGCTCTCCTCCGTGTGGGCCTGCAAATTGCACAAACAACCGCGCATCAACAGGAGAGCATCGAGCGCAAAGCCCGGGATGTGAGAAATCTTAGCATGGTTCACCGCACATCTTTTTTTTTTGGAACGAAGGCTCAAGGAGAGCCCGGCTTTGAATTAACAAAGCCATCAACCGCCAGAATTACAACCACTGCATTACAAATTCGAGCAAACAAAAACAAAAGAAAACACGGCAAGATACAAGGGTGCTGGTAGGAAGCTCTCAAAACCTCACACACTACAGCTAGTAAGATAGCACATGATAAGCACAAGCTGAAGCATGCAGAGGCCCTCGTTCACACAAGGATCACCAGGGCAGAAGAAATGGGGCTCCAGGAAGCGCCGCTGTCGAGGATAGGCTATGTCGGCACCAAACCACCAAGGCCCTGGGACAGCATCACCATCCATTCCCACTGTCGAAGGAGGCCCCTGCTCACCAAAGAACATGGACAGAAGGATGCAACCAAAAGGAGTACGAACAGGGCACACCCTACTTGACTAAGAAACTTCACCAGAAACACCGCATCACCGCTTCCCACTGACGATCCTCTGGAGAGGAGAGACGCCGATCAGCCAATCAATGTATGAATCAGGCCACTACTTTTTAACATCACAAGTCATCACCGGGATCCATAGACAACAATCTCCAATTAGGAAAGAACAATCAACCAGAAACATTACACAGATTCTTGAGTTCAAATAAGAATATTTAAAGGGTTTCATAACAAATGGTTGAGCCGTCAGACAATGCTTTCTAGGCAAATGCATCTCCATTAGACTGCAGCAATGTTCGCTTCTCGGAGCCCAGTGCATATCATCATCCATGACATCAGGACATATTCAACCAAACAATAGCCAAGCAAAAGTGAAGGGAGAGAATCAACGTACAATGGAAATAAAATCAGTGGACCAGGAACAACAGAAGATCAAATCAGTAGCCCTCAGGGATTATGCTTATGATCAAACAAGTAGCAGTAAGCAACTCAAGATCCACCAAAAGGATAGCCCATTTGGAAAATTCTAGCCCGATTAACATTTCACCATAAAATTCAGTCTCCAAAATTACGTCATAGCCAATGTGGACATCAGAATTGCAGATTCTCACAGCATGGCACACCGAGTGCACCTATCAGTCTTGAAAGATGATGTGTTTTGTTCATGGTTTTCATCATTGTCAAGTCATATTTTACAAATAGTAAACAAATAAAAAAACTGAAAAGTAGATGACATATAAGTTCAGAAGTACTCAGAAATACTACTCTAAGATGTTCAATTTGTCCTCAGAATTGCAGAATGACACCATGGGCGCACATCGACAAATCAGTCGCTAAAGATGGAATGATTAACAGGTTTTTCTTCACCGGACAAACAGAAACACAAACTCAAACAAACAGGTCAACAAAACAGAACTTAAATTACCATGGAAAACAAAATCTGACAAAAGAAGACATGAGGGGAATGACACTAATCTAGTCTAAAGATAACTAACCTAACTAACCTAACTAACAGTACTAACTAACCTAATTAGTAGCAGTATAAAAAATAAACTAACAGTACTAACTAACCTAATTACAAGCAGTAGAAAAAAAAGAAAACAGGGGGGATCTCACCGGAGTGGGTCGGCGGGGCACTGGGGCGGCAGGGTGTCGGGGCAGTTAGGGCGTCGGGACGGCTGGGCACCTGGTTGTCGGGGCGGCGGGCGCCGGGTCAGCGGGGCGGCGAGGCGCCGGGCGGCGGGCGGCGTAGGGGTGGCGCGGGCGTTGGGGTGGCGAGGACGTCCTAGTCTACGTGAATCGTACAGCTTTCTAAGGTCATGTATAGTGGCTGAGAATGCAACTTTTTTAGATGGCACATCAAAAACACGGACTTTGCTCTTCTATAGTTCTCCACTGAAAGTATAGAACCTCGCTATGCTAAGGGCAGAGGCCAACACTATTGGTTGTGCCCAGGTAACTGCCTCTGAAATAAACCTCTCAGTTGGGAGATACATGATAATTCTCTACCGAAGTCCCTATTTGTATTCTAGCTGACACAAGACAGTGGTATTCAACAGTGGTGCATGTTCATATGTCAAATATCACACCCATTCCTTTTAATTAGTGTCATAGGGTTAGCGGTATGTTCATGTAGATCCTATCACTAGGTTGATACATTTAGATGTCCAAGGTTTTTTTTTTCTGTAAGCCACTCTTATCAGCATCGGTCCTAGATTTTCTTTGCATCATTGGCTCTGTGCATCACTCGATTTAAAGGCCGAGGGTCATTCTCTCTTTTCAAAAAGAAAATTTCCTATTTATTACTACAACATTTTTTTCAATTAATTACTAGAGGTTGGTGACACAAAATCGGTTCATAATGGCGACAACCCATCAACCACATTGCGCCATGCTAATAATTAACATCGTATGGATATATATTGCTCCATCGCCACTGAAACTATAACAGTGTTCAATGAGTTAACAATCGACACATTTTTCCTGCTACAAATACAGTCCTGATGAGGAAAAAGCAGAATCAACAGCTGAAAGTAGAGAACCATGTCAGTAGATGAAGATAGAGATTGTGGATTACATTTGGGAATATGAGGCTTCACGAAGGAGATGGCCACTGCCTTGCAGACTGCCAGCAGTATAACGCGTCAGCAACGAACTTAATCCAAATACAACCCTTTTTCTCTCCGCAGACCTTGGAAGGTCTCTTGTGGACTAGTTTGCATCGCACCATCCAAATCACCCATGGGTAATGGTGTCACCGGAGCTTGATTTTGCCTACAACCTTCGTGCGCCACCTCTGATCGAAATGCACTGGGTCCGAAAAGAATTCTCCACTGCGCCACTCGATCAATCCGTCGAGACGCCGCTGCCCTAGACTTGATGTTTGGACCGTATACACACGCATAACTGAAGTGCTACTGGCCCTGCTACTACTCCATGCATCCATCGAAGTCAGATCAAATCGAGGAGGAGCACATGTGGGACTGAAGGTAGCAACCATACGGAATCAGCACAAGGGCTCGAGTCTTGAGAGAAAAGAAGTTGATCTGATCACCAGTCAATTGTAAACCACATTTTATTATTCAAATAAATATTTGGCTTTGGAATATTTTTCCGCACAAAGACATTAATTGTTCAATAAGACATTCATTTTGTTGTAAATACAACAAGCAATGTTTTGTCCTCAAAAAGAGAGAATGTAGATACTCCGTTTTTACTTTTCGTTACTCAGTTCTCGTAGTGGATTTTTGCATAAGTTATTCAATCTTTCTAATCATTGTTAAATAGAAAATCAGTGTGCATAAAAAAAGTAAAGCGCAAGTTGCATATGGGATTTGCTGTTCATATTTGTTTGTATTTCGTTTTTTTATGTACTCTCGTATCATAGGCTCAGTTTTCGGATATCCAACTGTGTCATGATGAACTAAAGAAGAAATGGCGAGGATACAGAAGTCTCATCTTGATCCTTATAAGAAGTTATGGAAGGATATCAGCGAAGCTCCAGCAACCTCCAACTATCGACTACCAGTCTTTTCTCATGTGTCCATATATAACGCTCCGACTTCACAAAGTAGTAGCATGAAGCTATACTGGTCAAAATAGTTTACTGTCACACAGTCAAATAGTTGGCAGATGAGAGAGAAAAATAAGAGCAATGGGTTAGACATACAAGAGAAGAGCATAAGACGAATGTGGAAAAGCATTGGGGAGTAGGAGGCACTTGGAGCAAAGAAAACCATCACACCAGGATAGTGAGCGACAAAATCTCATGTGCAAGTGAGCGATCTGAAAGTGTTGTTGGAGCAGCATCTTCTTTTTTTTAGAGAAAAGGCGATAGCCCGACTTTATAGATAAAGCCACCAGGCAGAGTCACAACCAACACACGGCATCACACAATTTAACAGAAACAGCAAAGAAGTCTGAGTACAAGGCATCCAGCCTATCATGGCGCGCAGGCCAGCCAAACGAGCAGCCAAACCACTAAGAAGCCGTCCTCCTGGAACGCCGCATAAGAGAAGAAGCCGTAGATTTCATTCTGGATAGCATATCGTCGAAAGCTTCAAGGTCCCCTTCCTTAGTCAATGATCTCCACTGCTGCAAAAGTACATTGGTTTTAAATAAGCAACTGACTGGGTTAGCCGGGAAAATGTGTTCAATAGTGAACTTGTTCCTAGTGGTCCAAAGCGTCCAACAAATCGCAGCCCAACCCACCAAGAACACCCGCTTAGACCGGCCAGCAAGAGAGTTAATACATCGCCGAAGATCCTCAAAAGAGGACGGGTTCCAATTGACGCGAAGCCATAGTCTAATGCAGCTCCATATGAATTTAGCCAGAGAGCACTGGAAAAAGATATGCTCGGTATTCTCTAGGGCACCGCACAACTGGCAACTGTCAGAGCCCGGCCCGTTCCTCTTCTTAATCTGGTCAGCCGCTGGAAGTTTTCGACGGAGAGCTTGCCAAAGAAAGATTTTGATCTTAGGAGGGATACGGGCAGACCAAATGTATTTGAACTTGTTCGAACGACCGCCATCGATGAGTCTCGAATACGCCGACTTAACAGAAAAACGCCCCGAGGGAGAGTGGGGCCACACAACGGACTCCTCTTCCTTCGAGAGCAAGGGGAAGCAGGCAGTAAGGCATTGCCAATCTTCCAACTCCACAGGAGAAAGAGAACGCCGGAAATCTAGAACCCAACCCTGAGCCGAGAGCTCAAAGATGGAGATCTCGGGATTATCACAAAAGGAAAACATAATCGGGTGAGCCACCGCAAGCGTGGTGTCCCCCACCCACCAGTCTAACCAGAAACGAGTAGATTTGCCATCGCGAGCAACGAATTTCACAAAGGACCGGAAAATCGGTCTAACACTAACCAGCTGACGCCAAAATTGAGAGCCACCAGAAGAGGAAGCAAACATAGGGCTCGAGAAGGGGAAATATTTAGCTTTGAGAATGTTAAGCCAAGCAGGACTATCCTCAAGGGACATAATCTTCCACCACCATTTTAACAAGAGGCATTTATTCATGATTCTGGTATTAAGGATGCCAAGGCCGCCCATGTTCTTAGGTCTACAAATGAGATCCCATTTAACCATCCTATATTTGCGTTTATTATCGGACGAATTCCAGTAAAAGGCACCCCTGTGCTTATCGAAGCCCGAGTGAATCCCTTCGGTCAGGAGATAGAAGCCCATAAGAAACATCGGGAGAGAGGAGAGGCAGGAATTGGTAAGGGCAACCTTGCCCGCCTGAGAATTATAACGGCCTCGCCACGAGATAGGTAGACCCAAGTATTTGAGGGGAAAAGATCCGAGAGAGCAGTTCAAAAGGTGGGCCACCCGCTGCGCTTCCGAGACAGGTACCCCAGTAACAATGACCTCACTCTTAGAGAAGTTGATTTTAAGGCCCGACAAAGCTTCAAAGCAGAGAAGAAGAAATTTCAGATTCGTGATGGAATTGTCATTAAGTTCAACCATAATGATAGTATCGTCCGCATATTGTAAGTGGGAGATGCCATTAGGAATGAGGTGAGAGCTAACTGGCGAGATGTGACCGGCAGCCACAGCCCGTGACAAAACGTGAGATAAAGCATCGGCTACAAAGTTGAAAAGCAAGGGAGACGCCGGATCTCCTTGTCTCAACCCCCTACCATTCGCAAAGAAATTACTGGTCTGGCCATTGACAGCCACCGCCATGTGGCCCCCAGTGACAAGTTGCATCAGACGGTGAACCACCGAACCATCGAAGCCCTTGGCCAGCAAAACTTGGGGAAGAAAGGACCAGCTCACGGAGTCATACGCCTTTTCAAAATCAAGCTTAAGGACTACAGCCTTGGTGTTCTTACAATGGAGGTCATGAATTATCTCATGTAAGCAAAGCACCCCGTCCAAGATGAATCTCCCCTTAATAAAAGCAGATTGGAAAGGGCTAATGACCTGATGGGCGATTGGGGAAACCCTAGTAGCCATGCCCTTGGCAGGGATCTTAGCAAAATTGTTAATCAGGGCAATGGGCCTAAATTGGGAGATTAAATCAGCGCCTTTGACTTTAGGGATGAGAGTGAGAACTGCGTAGTTGAGTCTAGAAATGTCAACAGTCCCCAACCAAACACTACTACAAAATGGGCTATAGATGGAATGGCCATTATTGGCGACCAGACATGTGGTGCGCCATTACTATATTCAAATGGCGCACCATGTCTCGGTGCGCCATTAGTAATATATTACTAATGGCGCACCTCGTGTGTGGTGCGCCATTAGTAGTTTTGAAAAAAAACATTAAAAAAATTTGTTACAAATGGCGCACCGTTGTATAGTGCGCCATTACTAGTTGACTTAGTAATGGCGCACCACACCCGCCGTGCGCCATTAGTAGTTTTGAAAAAAAAAGTAAAAAACTAAAAAAATTGTTAGTTAACTAGTAATGGCGCACTATCCACTGGTGCGCCATTACTAAGAGTTTTTCAAAAAAAATCAAAAATATTTCAATTTTTGTTATATTTTTTTTCAAAACTAGTAATGGCGCACCACCCCACGGTGCGCCATTACTAACTTGGTCCAACACCGAAGCACCCCACCCCACGGACCGCCTTTTCAGTTTAAAAAAAATAATGAAAATGTCAAAAAATATAAAAGAAAATAAGTTTCCCATGTGATATGTGGTCTAGTTGTTGGGAAAATTTACAAATATGAATTTCGACTTTATTTGCAAAATCTCTCTGGAAATTTGTAAAATGGGCATAACTTTTGCATACGAACTAGGATTAAAATGTTTTTATATGAAAAATCATCTACTCGACATGTTACATCCGAATTTAACGGGGGAACCTCGTTAAACATTTTCAAAATCCGCAAAAACTTAACAGAAAAAAAGTTATGGGGCTTTCAAGATCTAGAGGCAAAAAAATTCAAAAAATTTCAAACTTACTAGTGGCGCACCATGGATGTGGTGCGCCACTAGTAACAGAAAAAAAAAATTGGTTTTGAATTTTTTTTTGAATTTTTTTTCAAAAAATGATACGTAATATGACCGGGAAGTTTGAAATATTTTTCAAAATTTCATCATAGTCATGAACAGGAACAAAGTCCTAGACATCAACAAGGTATAATAGGATTGATATATCAACAAGTGCCTATGAAGTTAGCTGTTGCTGGGGTTGGATAGAACTTTGAAGTTAAGCGTGCTTGGGCTGGAGTAGTGTGAGGATGGGTGACCTTTCGGGAAGTTTGACCACGGAGTGCGATTTGACCTGAGATTAAGCATATTGACCCGGAGAGCCTAGAATTATCTGAGCGTTCGTCCAGAATGCTAATTTGAGCCATCAACCTGGCTTTGTCACGCCTTGACTCAGCGTAATGGTTTTTGGCCCAACCTCTAAGGAATCTATGAAGGAAATAAGAGCATTGATGCCAGTCATCCATCGGGCCAAAAGAACGGCGAGAAGAAGATCGGAAAGACAGAATCTTTTGTGCCACCAACTCATTGAAACCCTCCACTTGAAGCCAAGAAGCATCAAACTGAAACCGCGAGGAACCAATAGGGCGCGTACCATCATCAAGAATGAGGGGGGTGTGGTCCGAGCCAACGCAGGAAAGGGCTCTAAGACTGACAGAGCTGAATACAGAATCCCACCTCGGGCAAACAAAAACCCTATCGAGAATGGAACGGATGGGGGGAGTTTGATGGTTAGACCAAGTGAAGCGGGCTCCAACCCTAGGGATCTCAGGAATAGTCGTGTCCCTAATGAAAGCATTGAAAGCATTAGCCAGAGGCCAAGAAAAGTTAGTCGAGCTCTTGTTAGAAGGGAAACAGAGCATGTTAAAGTCGCCCCCGATCAAAAGGGGAAGCTGGCAAGAATCAATTTTAATACTAATCTCGTCCAAAAAAGCATAAGAAATGGTGTGGTCAGCCCGACCATAAACCACCATGATTTCCACCAAAGAATTAAGAGATCGAAGAGAAACCACCACGCTAGCCCGGAAAATGCCATGATCGAGAGCCACAAAATCGAAGGTATCCTTTTTGGAACCAAGCAGAAAACCACCCGAATGCCCAAACGGGGCCACAAAATTCCAATGAAATCTGTCTATCCCGCAATAGCCGATAATTAAGCTCAGTATAGGAAGATTTGATTGTCTCGACAAGGCCAATAAAATCTACATTTTCAGACCGAACCAGATCTTTAAGTTGGTCCCTGCGCCCCCTAGTGCAGAAACCTCTAATGTTCCAGAATAGTGCCTTCATCTATAGGACAAGTTTTTGATACGAAGACTCGACCTGCTCGGCGCCAAGCAGTGTTTTGCACGCTTCCCTGCGCCACGTTTAGACACCACCGAGGGGGCTGGACACATGTCATCACCCCCCTCGGCCCCACCAGCCACAACCAGTGGAGCACCCGAACCGGCCCTAGCCTCCTTGGCTTTAGCAATATCTACCTGGGCAATTTTATTAGCCCTAATAATACCAAGAATAGACGAGGGAGAACCCAAGCTAGAATCTAGGCAAATACCCACATCGTCTAAAATTTTGAGCAAATGATCATCAGATTGAGAAGGGAGAACTAAACGCACAGGAGAGGAAACCGAGGGAGGAGAGGGGGAGGAGATTGGAAATGAACCTGAAGGAGGCAGATCCCGAGCCGCAGCATGTCGAGCAGCCCGATCGGCCACCCGCTCACCACTGTTGGAGACGCGGCCGCTCTTGCGAGCCGTGGAAGCAGGCGAGCGCAACGGCGGCACACGGCGAGCACGACTGGGGGACGCCGCAGCAGAGGACGGGCCCGAGGCCGTACCCAGATCAGCTTCAAGCCTACAGCAGAGCCTAGCCGCGGACTGCCTCGAGTCACCAGAAGCACGGCTCTTGGCGGAGTATTTCTTGACAGAGGATTTCTTCTTCTTCTTAGCCACAGCGGGGCCAGTCGGGGGAAGATCTTCAATGCCAGACAATGAGGGGGAAGCGGGACGGGCAGGGAGATTGGAGCACACCGCCGAGAACGGCGTGCCCTTAGCCCCACCAGAGGCCGCACCCCCACCTCCCTCAACAGGCCCCGAATCCTGGGCCCCCCCCTGCCAGCAGGCGCATTCTCCTTAAGCATCTCCTGATCTTCGGGAGAAAGACCATCCCACTCTGATTGGGTGAAACGAGGATCGGTCCCATGCATGGAGTCGTCGGGGCATCCATCCCCATCTTGACTCTTGTGGCCATTGCCAAAGGCTGGGGGCAGGGGAGGAGGAGGAGGAGGAGACACCGGGCCCGAGGCCCTCCACCCTCACCCGGAGCCGAAAGGCACCAGCCGCAGGGAAGACATCAATGGCGCCGCGAATGCATAGGGGGTCAACACACCAGACCCGAACCCGGGCCGGCCCCAGGATGGCCAGCGAATCTTGGTCCACTTCAATTGGTTTCCCGATGAGAACCCCGAAAGCCATGAGAAACGCCGTGGTGCGCATGTTAGGAGGAACATCTTCGACCAACACCCATACATCAGACAGAGAGGAAATCGCCTTAGACCCATTAGAAGCAGCTTTGACTGAGACCACAAGTTGGTTCAGAGGCAGCGTGAAGCTAGTGCAAGAGGAAATCATACGGAGGCTCTCTTTGGAAGGAAAAGTCGCAGCAAAATCAAACTCAGAAAGTTGGCGGATTTGCCAATCCCAACCACCCTCATCCCACAGCTGAAGTTCGTCAAGAAGTATCTGGGAGGAGATGCGTTTGGCCTGGACGGTGATGATGCCAACATTGGATAAAGACGGGATAGGGGCAGCCTTCGGGATCCCCTTATCTAAAGCAAAGAAAGAACACCCAGGGAGGCCGGTGCCATAATGAACAAACGCGGGCGGCTTGACACGGTTCTGACAGTCCACCGTAAGGTGGCCGTCTTCCCTACAGATGAGGCAGAAGGGAGGATTCTCACACCCATTGGAAATGGCCGGGACAGTGACACGCAAAACAGGTGAGGATGGGGTTGGAGACTTGGGATTGGGGGGATGCGACCAGAGCCACGAGGAGGAGGAGGGAGGATACCATCACCAGACGCAGCGGGCCCAGAACCGGAGCCCCGCCCCGCAGCGAGACCGACAGGGCGACGAGCCGGGGCCCCCGACGCGCCACGGGGAACGAAGCGGGACGGCCCACCCCCAGCCACCGCCGGAGCCCGCACCGGAGCGCCGCCCCGGGGAGCAGCACCCAGCGGAGGAGACGCCTGGGAAGGCCCCGACGAGCCCGCCCGACTGGCCGCCGCCGCCAGCTCCCAGGGATCGACCGCAGCCGAAGGAGCACCAGACAGGGGGGGGGGGGGGGGAGGAGCCGACGGACCTGAACCAGAAGCGCGAGGAGACACGCCAGCCGACGCCACCGCCGACCCCGACTCCGGCATCTTCTCATAGAAACATCCAGGATAATGGCATGATATCTAAGTCAAGTTACAACTGAAGGCTAAATCAGGGAGGGACTAGTGGTGGTATAACATACTCCCTCCGTAAACTAATATAAGAGCATTTAGAGTACTAAAGTAGTGATCTAAACGCTCTTACATTAGTTTACAGAGGGTGTATGTTATACTAACTTTTTGACTAACTGTTCAAAATCCATTAGGTTACACTAACTTTTTGACACAAGACAGGAATGTTGTGGGAGCAGTCTGTTGCGACTTCAACGGGTTTTATTGTTTGGAGAAAAAATTACACCTTACAGGCAAAAAAATTGGTAACACCACTGACAAACACAGAAAACAAGCTGTGGCATCAGTTCTGGCCGAGTGTAACTCCACCTAGATCCATTTTTGCACTCTAGTATAAAGACCGCCTACCGTAACCCTAACTGCCCCAATCGCACCATCTCCAAAGGAACCACATCCATGCATGTCGCTATTGTCCTCGCCTCCCGGAGACACACTGTCTTCTTCCCTTCTTGAATACTGATCCACCATGTCGCCACTGTCTTCTCTCGACACATATCCCTACACCCTTCGACCTCTGTCCACTTCACTGAGCAGATCCAACACTTGGGTGGCAGTGTGAGCAAACATACGTCTTGGCCGTGCTCATCCTCACCATGGGCGGCATCATCTCTTCAACACAGATAGCAGCAATTTTTTATGTCGTCGTCCTCCTCCTAACCGGGCTTTCCTGCTGCATGGAGAGGGATGACACTCCTATGACATGGCTGCCATATCTTCAACAACGAAGGTGGTACTGCTGTCCAGAAAGACATCACATGCACGTTGCCGAGAGAGCCACCATGGTCGGCCTCATCTCCACCGCGTAATGCCAAGGCTCGGGGCCAAGTACCCTACACATAAGCAAAACTAGCCAGCCAGTGGATTGGCATATTCATAGTCACTGGAGCCGCTTGCCAGTGTATAGATCTTCTTCCCATCAGTAGTGCTGTATACTGCAGTAGTGTCAGTTCCTCACTGAAAGCATAGAATTGTTGGAGTGTATATGGTGTATATGTGGATTTCCTAACCGTTTTCCATCAGTCCGGAATTTCGGTTACGTTGGCAAGGTCTGGAGTTGAAGTCATGTCTTTTGCAATTTATCGAAACAATTGTTGGTCCCCATTTGTGTCCACGTATAGGCCTTTTGAGCCATACCTTTGAGTCTATCCACGTGTTGACTTTTCGGGTCACAATTGAGAGGGTAGCTTGAAGTGTATATGTGTGGATTGTCTAACCCTTTCCATCAGTTCGAAATTTTGGTGGCATTGGCTAGTGCCTGAAGCTTAACAAGAATAACTTCGAGATGCCGTGAGCAAACATGAATATTAAGCCTTCCAAGGCTTTTATCAACCTTATGTTTGATGTTTGTGTTTGTTTCGGCTTCGATTTCTTTGATTTGACTTACTATCCAGGCTTAGCATCAGCTTGCCGTTATTCAACTTGACACTCCAAGCTTAGGATTAAAAAGGATGATAGAGGCATGTCATCTTGACCCATAGAAAGAGGTAACTGTGAGTCTGTGACGCGAAATTAATGCAGAATTGAAATGACCCAATAACCTCCAACCATGCATACTATACCGCAGCGTCATAACCAATATATAAGAGGATTGAGCAGAACTCTACTAGTCCAACTTATTTGTGCCACGCTTTCAACTTTTGGTGGCTGATGGGCTGATATATGAAGAAATGTGTGACAACAAGAGAGAAACATATAAGATGTGAAATAAAGAAATTAGGGAATAGAGGGCGTCGGGAAGAAGAAAACCATGGCTCTACGGGCACAGACACCTCCAACGAGGTCACTACGCATTCACTTATGTGAAGAAGACTACCAGCTCTTGGTTTATGAGGCGTCTGAGGACGAACCTGTACCATGCATCTCAGGTCTCAACGTGAGAATGACCCTGCCAATGGCCACACACATGTATTCCATCGGGGACCAAGGGATGACAGTAAACAGCTGACTGAGGTTGGCCATAGGGATAGTCTAGTGAGTAAGATTGAGTTGGCTTAGCTAGATCCACCAAGTAGATGCGTGCTGCACCTAATACCAAATGGCGCTTTCCTCAAAAGCAGGCTGGCTGGTAGGCGACATGAAAAGGGCCACACACGATCAGGCACTGCACAAGAAAGATTGATAATGTCAGCGAAGTTTGATTCCACACCCAGATTAGCTCTCGGCTTGGTTTCTTGTTGGCTCTGCTATGCCATGGCCGGAGACGACCAGCCTGTGTTGCGTGTTCTACGTGCTGCCATTCCCCTACTGCTTGTTCATGTTCTAGACTGCAGCAGCCATCCTCTTTGCTAGTAAGCCTCGTCATGTGGATTACACCAGATATATCTTCAAAGTTCGAATGGATTGCATATTACCACGTGACAAGATTAATTCCATTATCTTGTGCTATTTTTAGGGGACTTTAGGGGTGTGTTTGGTTTCTGGAATGGACTGGAATGTCACGGGTCGGACGTGTTCCTGTGTGTCACGACTAGACTCCGAGGAGTTTCACCGGCGACGAACTACAGCTCGAGATCGAGATCAGAGAGAGAGAAGCGAAGGTAGAAGACGGAAGCGAGAGGATATAAGCTAGACAGACGAGTGGTTCAGGTTTGAATTACAAGTTTTTCGATGCCTCGCTCTCTAACGTTCTCCTGCTTATAACACGCAGGTTACATGGGCTTTCTGCCACGGCCCGCTGGCCCACTATTCCTCCAATGCGGCCCACACCGCACTTAAACCTTCCCGCCACGTCTTTACGCCTTCGCCGTGCCTTCTTTCCGCTTTCCTTGCCTTGCACGCGCCTTTGTCACCGCCAGGGTACAGACAATACCTCCCCCTGAAGAACCAGCGTGTCCCCATGCTGGTGCATCCGGATAGCGATCCTTGAGCACCTGATAGTCTTCCCAAGTTGCTCATGACGCAGGAATAGTTGTCCACTTGACCAAGATCTGAAGATGCGATGCATTCCCTTTCTTGACCAAACGACGGTCCAAGATCTCTTCAGGTTGCACACCTGGCAGGGACAGATCAAGAGGAACAGGCAGTGTAGTGAACACCGGAGTATGACCGGCACATGAGCTTTGAGCTGAGATACATGGAATACAGTATGAACCATGCTGCTGCGCGGCAACTCCAGTCTGTATGCAGCATTTCCAATTTTCTCCAGAATTTTGAATGGTCCAAAATATATGAGACAGTTTGAGAAAGGGACGGTTGACCACTGACGACTGGGCATATGGTTGTAGGCGCAGATACACTGTTTCGCCCACAACGAACTGACACTCAGACCTTTTTCTTTCAGCAAATGCTTATACTTGCACTGAGCTCTGGCCAAATGATCTTTGAGCAACGCTGTGTGTTCAGTCTGAGAGGCCAACCAAGTCTGAACATCAGGGTTCATGGAGGTAGACTGACTTGCTAATTGACCCACATTTGGGTCTTGGCCATTGAGGGAGTCCTGGACTAAGGGATCCTCGGGCATCCGGCCTATTATCAATGGGCCGGACTAATGGGCTGTGAAGACATGAAGGCCGAAGACTGGACCCATGTCCGGATAGGCCTCTCCTTGGCGTGGAAGGCAAGCTTGGCGACCGACTATGAAGATTCCCTCTTATGTAACCGACTCTATGCACTACCAGAAACGTGAATATTACTGTGGGCCGGACTATATTCCTGTCGGGCTCGCGATGGATCACAGGAATACAATGTATATTCCTGTGGGCTGGGTTAGAACACACAGGATAAATATATTCCTGTCAGTCTGTTCAACAACCGACAGGTGAAAGGCCATATTCCTGTGAGTTTTGGCCCACAGGGAACCAATGCCCAGCTAGAAAGGCCTTCCCGTGCCGAACACGCGCGCTTTGTTCTTCGCGTCCCGCCACCTGTGGGCTCAAAGAAAAGGCCCGTAGAAAAAGAAATAGATAGAAGCCCTCGATCCCCAAATCAGAAGCCCTAGCCCTCGTCTCCACCACATCTCGCCGCCGCCAGACCAAACCTTGCCGCCGCCGCCGCAGCAGCAGCAACATCGGTCGCCGCCTTCGTCGTCCCACTCCGATGCTCCATTCTGGCAGGCGCATCCACCCTTGAGACTGCACATCCCCTCGTTTCTTGTACCTTACCTATCCTCTCACCGGTCAAGCGACCCACGCCTTGTCTTCCTTGGCGCTGACGGGCGGCCTCACCGCGATCTCGAGCGCGCCCTTCTCACGTCGTCACCACCGTCGGTAAGCAGCGAGGACAACGCTGGCTCCTCCCCTTCCCTCTCCCCTAGTAGATCCAGCACCATCCCCTCACAGATCCGCCTCACAGATCCTCCTCACCAAGAAGCCGGCGGCTACTTTATGTTGAGAGCCGCATCCTGAACGATGAGAGAACTAGGTGAGTGGTGGCTCCAAGGGTGGACGAACTCTACATGGAGCTAACCAGTATAATTTTTTCTTAGATCCTGCTGTCTTGCATCTTCATTCTTGTTTCTGTATGTCTCAAGGGCAATGTCGTGTTCTATTTTATGCAATAACACGTTTGCATACAAGTAAACTTGATTTTTTATGACAGATCTTGACTTTTGTTCTGACCTTGTGTACATGAAGGCACATGGATCACCTAATTTGCACTCTGACGCAGAGCAACAAAATGTAATTGGAAGAAGGCTTAACTTCTATTATCAGGTAAATAATTATGCTTAAGCACAAACATATATATATATATATATATATATATATGTGTGTGTGTGTGTGTGTGTGTGTGTATATATATATATATATATATATATATATATATATATATATGCATGTATGTTTGGAATATCAATGTTGAAAATGTTGCGTAGTGTAAGCAGCTTATTTTATTACTAGTGAATTGGAGATGTTTCCTAGTGTAGTGATGGTATATGAGGAATTGCCCAAGCCTCAAGCCAATGAAACATATTTTCCTATATAAAGATGGTGTTTGTTGTCCTTTTATCTTAATGTGATATTCAGCAGCATAGCTCTTTGATTTTTTTAGGCAGTAATGATGCCCTTTATACTCTTTCATCTTATCATGCTGTTTGTATACCATTCTTTGTCCAGTATGACCAAGATCATCTTATCTGTGTTGAGCCCCTAGCTGTTATTTTTGTTCAGTATGAATGTTACTGCATTTATGTTTCCTTCTTGATAATTGTATTCTCTAATTTTCTGTACATGCTGTTTGTCTATCATTATCTTAGGATTTAGGAAGCATTGAGCAGGTTGCACTGCAAGTATACTGAGCCTCATCAATGCAACAGAGACTGCAACAATAATTAAGTTAAGGTTGTCACTTGATGGCAAAAAGTTGCATCATATCCTTCCAAATGAAGGTACCATTCCCTACTCTAGGAAAATCAAATGATGCAATGATGCTTTGGTTTCTTACTACTATCTGTTGCAAAACCATATACTTTTGTTTGTGCCATTCTATCACAGACTCAACTTGGATGAAACTGCTTGCCATATTGTCACTTCACTGTTTTGTCAAATTGTTCTATGTCAGTACTAACATCCTCTTGAGATAGTATACTACTATTTCCTCAAAGGTACTTCCCTGATTTTCTTATTATACTACCTGTCTCAAAATGTGACAATGTCAAAAACATCTTGCATTTTGAAACAGAGAGTACATTCTTATGGTTATGCATCATTGAGAAGTTGCACTTACTTTTGATATCATGGTTTGAGCTTAACTCAAGGAAGCCTCTAATAGTTGATAGTTCTGATAGATGAATGGATTTTGTCAATTGTTGTGTTTGTATGAAATTTGTCAAAAGGTTTTAGAAGAAACCACTCGGTTATGATGTCTATATAGCTGTCAATTTATTTAATTTTGCTGCGACAAAATGAAGTTGGCTACATATACTTATGAGAGGTGCAAGAGCTTCTAATCAAGGTATTTTTACTTTTGCTTTCACCATCATCCCCTAAGTTTTATCACGAATAATTGCCAGTTAAGTTTTCTTGTGTATATTAAAAACATACCATGCTATGTCCAGTGTGCCCAAGATCATGAGATCAAAATTATTGAGCCAATAGTTGCTATGTTGGTTTAGTCTGAACACAACCTCTTTCTATTTCTTTGGGGTCTTTTATTGTCTCACCATGATGTTCAGTTCCCATGTTACATTATCGAATAATTGCATAATGTTTTTTTAATTCTTATGGAGATGATGATGACTCTGCCCATTTTTCTTGAACATTTGAAATGGATAGGCTTAAGAGTATTGATATTGGTAGTGTGATTTCTTGCAAGAAGTCTGTAATGGCTCATTTGCTCAGGAAGTTAGCTGATAATTCTGTCAAGCTAATCCAGAAGCATGTGCTCAGGTTGTCATTTAGATGGATTTTGTCGGTTGCATGATTTGGATCAAATCTGAGATATGATGCTAGAACAAATTACTCCATTATTAGTCTATAAGCCGTAGAAGTGGGTAACTTTGCTATGACAAACAAGTTGGGTATATATGCCAATGTTATTTCGAGAAACTGAGATACCAAATAGATTATGCTTATTACCAAATAGATTATGCTTATTATATCTTATAGATATTGTTCCTGTTTCTCCTTACCACTTTATAGCAAACTGTTGACACTTGCACATTTTTACAAGTTCAATTATATGTCCACTGCAGGGCAACCTTGAAGAGAAGCTTGCAACTTAAGCTGTCAACAAAAGATTATAGAAAATGAGGTCTCTTCTTGTGTATATTTAGTTGATGCACTTGTGTGTTTTTAGATTTTGCACCTTTGTTTTCGTTGATCTTCGATTCATGTATGTAAATTCTATGGAATTGTATCTGAAGACATATGAATTTGTATCTCTGGTTGATGGAAACAATTGATAGTTGATAGTGATGTTTCTATGTTCTAAATATTCCGAGTTATGGAATAGCTCTGTATAAAATCATCAATATTTTTTTTGTGCATTGGGTTTCTTTTTTTCCTGACGGTAATGTATGACAGGGATAATACTATTTCCCTGGTTAGCCAAACCTGACACTATATAACCCTGTAGGGCCAAACCCGTCAGGGAAATGTGAAAACCCGACACGAATATAGTCCCTGTCGGCCAACCGACAGGCATAGTCTATTTTCCCTGTCAAGCTATCTTTGACGGCTATCCCTGACGGGTGGCCAACAGGAAATACTTTTCCTGTCGGTACACCCTATTTTCCTGTCGGTTTTGGGCTCACGGGAAAATTTCAGTTTCTGGTAGTGATGTAACCCTAGATCCCCTCGGTGTCTATATAAACCGGAGGGTGTTGTCCGGAAAGGATATACTCATTACCATAGTCATACAGGCTAGCTTCTAGGGTTTTAGCCATTACGATCTCGTGGTAGATCATCCCTTGTAATACTCATATTCATCAAGATCAATCAAGCAGGAAGTAGGGTATTACCTCCATAGAGACGGCCCGAACCTGGGTAAACATCGTGTCCCCCGTCTCCTGTAACCATCGACCTTAGACCACAGTTCGGGACCCCGTACCCGAGATCCGCCAGTTTTGACACCGACATTGGTGCTTTCATTGAGAGTTCCACTGTGACGTCGATGAAAGGTTTGATGGCTCGCCTTGTCCTTAAAGACAATATCACCTCCGGGGGAGTCCTGGCCCTAGGCCAGACCCTCCGGCTGGGCAGCTTTACCATGATCGCCCGGTCGGCCGTGGAGCCGACGATGACCTCTCGGGCCATCGGAAACCCCCTTTGCATCAACTCCGAACACTCCAAGCAGATGGATCCGGTAGAGTTTTCGTACTTGAACAAGCTCCTAGATCGCATCGCCGCTTTGGGAATCGCCACAGATTAGAATCGGATCAGGCCTAAAACCGATCAAGGAGAAATCAAAACTTCGCCGGTCACCCACCAGATAGCGGTAGTCAGGGAGCAGGACGGCTAGTCTTCTTCTATATCGAAGACGGACTGCGTTCGGATTGCCGATCAGGAAGAACCGGATACCCACCAGCGAAAGGATGTGATCAGCCCTCCGAACATAGAATCGGACGGCAGTCCTAAACAGTCAGAAGATACTCCGGAGCCTGGACTGTTGAGTCTGGAAGGTCTCCAAACTCTAGATAATCGGTCAGGACAGGCTTCGGATTTAATTCCACCCACCCATCTTGACATAGACGCTCTCATGAGCATAAAACAACAGCCTCAGGAAAGGGTCCACCAATTCTGGGCCAGATTCCTCCTTGTCAAAGAAAATGTAAAAGATTGCCACGACGAGGACGATATATCAGCGTTCCGCAACAATTGCGCGGACGAAGGAATCCTCAACGCCATCAACCGTCACCGCATACTGAAGTTCGCTGACTTAGCAACTATCGTACAGAAGTACAGTGCGATGGGAAGCGCCTGGAAAACCCAGGCAGCTTGCTGGGAACCGTCGGTTCCATCTCAACTCCTCCTAGAGGCGAAGAGGGCGCACCCCCGTGGCACGCCCAGTCCAACACTCAAGAAACATAAACCCACTACACGGCACGGCACAGTTCTGGAGGGATGGCTCGATGGCCCATGCAAAATACACACAACACCAGATACCGTGGCGACCAACAGCCTTAGAGCATGTTGGATACTCCGGCAGGTAGCCAAGAGCGGCGAGGACATCCTTATCAAGGACACCCCAGAACAACACCCTCCAGAGAATGACGACACAAGAGTATTGACGGTCTTCGAGACATTCGCCTCAAACAACAAGCACAAAAAGGCACTTCGTGACCTCGCCGAAGTCTGCCAAATCGCTGCAATAAACCCTTGGAACGACACGACTATAACATTTAATGCCGGTGACGAACCGAAGTACAGGACAGTCTGAGTGCCAGCCGCATTAGTCCTCAGTCCCATCATGGACGGGTTTCGACTTACCAAGGTCCTCATGGACGGCGGTAGCGGACTAAACCTCATTTATGAGGACACACTCCACAAAATGGAAATAGACAGGAGCCTGATACGTCTCCAACGTATCTATAATTTTTGATTGCTCCATGCAACTTTATCTACTGTTTTAGGCTTTATTGGGCTTTATTTTCCACTTTTATATCATTTTTGGGACTAACCTATTAACCGGAGGCCCAGCCCATATTGTGCCCCCCTATCTTGTGGGCCCCTCGGGCAGCCACCGACGTACTTCTTCCTATATATACTTACGTACCCTGAAAACATCCAGGGGCACCACGAAACACAATTTCCACCACCAAAACCTTCTGTATCCGCGAGATCCCATCTTGGAGCCTTCGCCAGCACTCTGCCGTAGGGGAAATCAAGCACGGAGGGCCTCTACATCAACATCCTTGCCCCTCCGATGAGTTGTGAGTAGTTTACCACAGACCTACGGGTCCATAGTTATTAGCTAGATGGCTTCTTCTCTCTTTTTGGATCTCAATACAATGTTCTCCCCCTCTCTTGTGGAGATCTATTCGATGTAATCTTTTTTTGCGGTGTGTTTGTCGAGATCCGATGAATTGTGGGTTTATGATCAAGTTTATCTATGAATAATATTTGAATCTTCTCTGAATTCTTTTATGTATGATTAAGTTATCTTTGCAAGTCTCTTCGAATTATCAGTTTGGTTTGGCCTACTAGATTGATCTTTCTTGCCATGGGAGAAGTGCTTAGCTTTGGGTTCAATCTTGCGGTGTCCTTACTGTAGTAACTTGAAGTATGTCTAGAGAGGGGGTGATTAGACTACTTTACCAATTAAAAACTTAGCCTTTTCCCAGTTTTAGAGTTTGGTAGATTTTAGCTATCTTAGGACAAGTCAAGCAATCATCACACAATTCAAGCAAGCATGCAAAGAGTATATGAGCAGCGGAAATTGAAGCATGCAACTTGCAAGAAAGTAAGGGAAGGTTTTGGAGGATTCAAACGCAATTGGAGACACGGATGTTTTTGGCGTGGTTCCGATAGGTGGTGCTATCGTACCTCCACGTTGATGGAGACTTCAACCCACGAAGAGTAGCAGTTGCCTTGAGTCCATGGAGGGCTCCACCCACGAAGGGTCCACAGTAGCAACCTTGTCTATCCCACCATGGCCGTCGCCCACGAAGGTCTTGCCTCACTAGCGGTAGATCTTCACGAAGTAGGCGATCTCCTTGCCCTTACAAACTCCTTGGTTCAACTCCACAATCTTGTCGGAGGCTCCCAAGTGAAACCTAGCCAATCTAGGAGACACCACTCTCCAAGAAGTAACAAATATTGTGTTGATGATGAACTCCTTGCTCTTGTGCTTCAAATGATAGTCTCCCCAACACTCAACTCTCTCTCATAGGATTTGAATCTGGTGGAAAGAAGATTTGAGTGGAAAGAAACTTGGGGAAGGCTAGAGATCAAGATTCATATGGTAGGAATGGAATATCTTGGCCTCAACACATCAGTAGGTGATTCTCTCTCAGAAATAGTAAGTTGGAAGTGTAGGTTCAGTCTGATGGCTCTCTCCGCGAATGAACAGGAGGTGGAGGGGTATATATAGCCTCCACACAAAATTTAACCGTTACACACAATTTACCAATCTCGGTGGGACCGAATCAACAAACTCGGTCAGACCGATTTTAGTAAACCTAGTGACCGTTAGGGTTTTCGGTGGGACTGACATGCATCTCGGTGGGACCGATATGGTTAGGGTTAGGGCATAATATAATCTCGGTGATACTGATTACACAAACTCGGTGAGACCTATTTTGGTAATTAGCTAACCAGAGAGTTGGTCAGGTAAATTCGGTGGGACCGATTTGCTCTTTTCGGTGAGACCGAAATGTTACAAAAGGGAAACAAAGAGTTTACATTGCAATCTCGGTGGGACCGATCCGCTCTTTCGGTGAGACCGAAAAGTTACGAAAAGGAAACAGAGAGATTACAATCCCATCTTGGTGAGACCGAGATCCCTATCGGAAGAACCGACTTGCCTAGGGTTTGTGGCAGTGGCTATGACATATGGAATCGGTGGCGCTGGATAGGAAGAATCGGTGAGACCGATTTTGGCTTTAGGTTTAGGTCATATGTGGATGTGAGAAAGTAGCTGAGGGTTTTGGAGCATATCACTAAGCACATGGAGCAAGAGGCTCATTAAGCAACACCTCATCCCTCCTTGATAGTATTGGCTTTTCCTATAGACTAATATAAAATGAAGAGTCTTGAGCTTTTGAGCTTGAGCCAATCCTTTGTCAACAGCATTTTGAGGGATCCACTTTCATCATCCATGACATGCCATTCATTGAGCTTTCCTGAAATGTTCATCTTGGAATAGCATTAGCTCAATGAGATATATGTTGTTATGAATTACCAAAACCACCTATGGATAGTTGCACTTTCACTTACCTAGTGACAGAAAGGGTTGCAAGGCACGTATTGTATTGTTGCCATCGAGGATAACAAGATCGGAATAAAGTTAATACAAAACTCAATGACCTCCTCATTGTGATGGCCCTTAGAGATGCTTCCTTATGGCCTAGCACGGTTATGAACATATTTCTTTAAGACTCCCATGAACCTCTCAAAGGGGAACATATTGTGTAGAAATACAGGACCCAAAACGTTAATCTCTTTGCATAGGTGAACTAGGACGTGCGTCATGATGTTGAAGAAGGATGGTGGGAAGACCAACTCAAAAATGACAAGACTTTAGGTTCACCAAATCATTCTCTAACCTTGGTATGATTTCTGGATCGATTACCTTCTGAGAGATTGGATTGAGGAATGCACATAGCTTCACAATGGCGAATCGAAGATATCCGGTAGAAGCCCCCTCAATGCAACCGGAAGCATTTGCATCATAATCATGTGGCAGTCATGAGACTTTAGGTTCTGGAACTTTTTCTCTGCCATGTTTATTATTCCCTTTATATTCGACGAGAAGCCAGACGGTACCTTAATATTGAGCAGGCATTCAAAGAAGATTTCCTTCTCTTCTTTGGTAAGACCCTAATGTATGCCGTCTTTTCCATGCATATGTTGCTGGTCCTCCCGTGCCTCAGGTGTATCTTTTTTCTTCCCATACACGCCCAAGAGGCAGCAGGGTCACGCAAAGATTCTTCGTCACGTGCATCACTTCGATTGCGGAGCGGACCTCTAGGTCTTTCCAATAGGGCAGGTCCCAAAATAGAGATTTCTTCTTCCACATGGGTGCGCGTCCGTCAGTGTCATTCAGAACAAGTTGTCCGCCAGGACCCTTTCAAAAGACTACCTTCAAATCCTTGACTATATCATGTACATCAGCACCAGTACGGTGGCGAGGCTTCGTCCGGTGATCCGCCTCACCTTTGAAATGCTTGCCTTTCTTTCTTACGGGATGCCTGCTCGGAAGAAATCGACGATGTCCCAGGTACACATTCTTCTTACAATTATTCAAATATATACTGTCGGTATCATCCAAACAGTGCGTGCATGTGCGGTATCCCTTGTCTGTCTGTCCTGAAAAGTTACTGAGAGCAGGCCAATCATTGATGGTCACGAACAGCAACGCCTTTAGGTCAAATTCTTCCCCCATGTGATCATCCCATGCACGTACACCTGTTCCATTCCACAGCTGTAAGAGTTCTTCAACTAATGGCCTTAGGTACACATCAATGTCGTTGCCGGGTTGCTTAGGGCCTTGGATGAGCACTGGCATAATAATGAACTTCCGCTTCATGCACAACCAAGGAGGAAGGTTATACAAACATAGTCACAGGCTAGGCGCTACGGTTGCTGCTCTGCTCCCCAAAAGGATTAATGCCATCTGCGCTTAGACCAAACCATACGTTCCTTGCGTCATCTGCAAACTCCTTCTCGTACTTTCTCTCGATTTTTCTCCACTATGACCCGTCAGCGGGTACTCTCAACTTTCCGTCTTTCTTACAGTCTTCTCTGTGCCATCGCATCGCCTTGGCATGCTCTTTGTTTTGGAACAAACGTTTCAACCGTGGTATTATAGGAGCATACCACATCACCTTGGCAGGAATCTTCTTCCTGGGGCGCTCTCCCTCGACATCACCAGGGTCATCGCGGCTGATCTTATAACGCAATGCACCGCATACCGGGCAAGCGTTCAAATCCTCGTACTCACCGCGGTAGAGGATGCAGTCATTAGGGCATGCATGTATCTTATGCACCTCTAACCCTAGAGGGAAGACAGCCTTCTTTGCTTCGTACGATTCTCGGGCAATTAGTTGTCCATTGGAAGCATATTCTTTATCATTACCAGCAACTTTCCAAATCCCTTGTCAGATACACCATTCTCTGCCTTCCATTGCAGCAATTCCAGTGTGGTGCCCAACCTTTTCTTGTCAGCTTCGCAATTCGGGTACAACAATATCTTGTGATCCTCTAACATGCGCTGCAACTTCTTCTTCTCCAAATCACTTGCGGAGTTTCTCTTTGCATTGGCAATGGCCCGACCTAGGTCATCAGCGGGCTCATCTGATGCCTCTTCTTCAGCTTCTTCCCGCATTGCCGGCTCAGCTTGTTCCCCCATTGTTGTATCATCGTATTCAGGGAACCCATGGCCAGGATAGCTGTCGTCGTCCTCTTCTTCTTCATTGTCTTCCATCATAACCCCTCTTTCTCTGTGCTTGGTCCAAACATTATAGTGGGGCATGAAACCGGACTTAAACAGGTGGACGTGAATGGTTCTTGACGTAGAGTAATTGTGATCATTCTTACAGACAGCACATGGACAAGGCATAAAACCATCCGCCCGCTTGTTTGCCTCAGCCGCAAGCAGAAAAGTTTGCATGCCATTAATGAACTCGGGAGAGCATCGCTAATCGCACATCCATTGTCGGCTCATCTTAATTACACAACACCGAAAAGACCAAATTAATACAAGTTCATACATAAAGTTCATACAACACTTAAATGCAACAAACAAATAACTCTCTAACTAAAGCATTTAAATGCAACAACAAATGCGATCAAGATCCCAACTAAGGTAACAATTGATCCAACAGCATAATGATACCAGGCCTCACTATCAATGGCATATTTTCTAATCTTTCTAATCTTCAAGCGCATTTTCTCCATCTTGATCTTTTGATCATGGACGACATCGGCAACATGCAACTCCTATTCCATCTTCTCCCCCTCAATTCTTTTCAATTTTTCTTTCAAATACCTGTTTTCTCTTTCAACTAAATTTAACCTCTCGACAATAGGGTCGGTTGGAATTTCCGGTTATCAAACCTCCTAGATTAAAATATCTATGTCAACTTGATGGGCATAATTTGTCATAAACACGAAATGCAACAACTAGTTTTAAAAGAGAATATACCACATCCGAATCATAACAAGGACGAGGGCCGACGGGGACGGATATCAAAACCATGGCACTATGTATAACAAACAACGTACGGGTAAGATAATTATACGAGTAACTATATATCCAAATCACACAAACATCAATTTAGTAATGTAAAACATTCATGAACATGAGGCTCACCACAAGGTGGTGCCGGCGACGGGACGGTGCGGGCGACCGACGGTTGTTACGACGGAGATTTAGAAGGCACTAAGTAAACCACACCTACATATGCAAACTAAGTGTTATTTTTTACCTCAAATTGGATATAAATCAAATACTAGCACCTATCATTACTAAACTCACAAATTAATCACTATATAAAGCATTGCAAGAGCTAATCTAGCAATGAGAGATGAAAGGACAAAGTCGCTGACCTTTGTGATCATTTGAATGGATGGGGACCTTCAAATCTTGACAAATTTTGGGAAAAATGTGTGATGAGCTCGAGAGGAAGAGGGGAAGAACAGAGTGGAGAGGGGAAAGGGGAAGAACAGAGAAAGCTTGGGTGGACGAAGGGTTTATGTAGGACGACCTTTAGCACCGGATCGTGCCACGAACTGGTACTAAAGGTTCTGGAGGGGCCCCGGACTGACAACATTCTGCCACCACTCACTTTAGTACCGGTCCGTGGCACGAACCGGTGCTAAAGGTTCGCGATGAACCGGTACTAATGAGAACGGCCGGCTAGCCGTTGGAACCGACACTAATGCACACATCAGTGCTGGCTCAAAATCAAACCGACACTAATGTGCTTGACATTTGACATTTTTTCTACTAGTGAAAGATGATTTGCAATGTCTCGTTAGCATGATGCAATTGAAATGTGAAAACTAGTACCTAATGACCATTCAAATGAAACTACCGTGTCCGCTATAGCAATCTGGGGCATCGGCAGAGGGGTCTGACCGTTTTTATCGCACACGGATTGCACATTTTGTTTTCAGGAGTCAGTCATATTAGTTAGTAATGAAACGAACATTATGCAGGAGAAACTTACCACGAGGAGCTCGTATAGGGCCCAGTGAGACGAGTCGTTCTGTTTCCTCTCCGCCTCCAATAGACTAGCCGTCCTCTCCTCCAGATCAATCTGCCTTTGTTTGGCCTGCCAGTTTGCCTCCCCTAGAAGCTCATGGGTCGTAGCCTCGATGGCGATCTCCACTGGCCGCGGTCGAGGCAGTATCTCAGGAAGAGACCTCACGTGGCGCTTCTTGATCACCGGGAGACTTCTAGTACAACATATCAGTCCAGCCCCAATGGCTACCGAGCCATGTTTCCTTCCCTCACCAGATAGCATCACGAGCTCTAGATCAAAAGGACTCTGGCTCAGGTTGAAGTCATCCCATTTCGTCGCCTTCCCAAAGTCTCTGTACCTCACAAGCTTGTTGTGGGAGGAGATATTGGTGAAGCTCTCTGGATGATCGAGGTCATCCTCATAGAATGCCTTGGCCTTCTTGAACCGGGCACTATGGGCCATGAAATAGAGGTCGTACAGCGGTGGCACGTCCTTCTTGTTGTGTTTCGCCTAAAAGAGAGGAACAACATATTAGTTAAGGGCTGAAGCTAGCATGATGAATGAAATTACACGAATCGTTAAGGGCTCAAACCACATACCCATTGATCCCCGTACTCAAACAGGTTATCTTGCCAAGTATCATCTCCTGGAGAACAAGATGACATCACTAAAACCCCTCAAAAACATTTATGTCTATTGCCAAACATGTCCTAGAAACTAACCTAAGTAACCTAGTCTAAGGATCAAAGCAAAAAGTGTCCAGATAAAAAGAAAGATCTGCTTATACTCTCTTCATAGAGAAAGATTTTAAACCAAAAATTAACAACAAAGATCAAAGCAACTAAATAATTTATGAACATTTGTGTCCAGATAACAGAAATATCACCAAAAAAACACAAACATAAAAAAAGTTGGATATGTTGTTCGATAGATCACTCAGAGTGATAATATTGATCTCATCAATGTATGAATCAGGCCACTACTTTTTAACATCACAAGTCATCACCAGGATCCATAGACAACAATCTCCAATTAGGAAAGAACAATCAACCAGAAACATTACACATATTCCTGAGTTCAAATAAGAATATTTAAAGGGTTTCATAACAAATGGTTGAGCCGTCAGACAATGCTTTCTAGGCAAATGCATCTCCATCAGACTGCAGCGATGTTCGCTGCTCGCAGCCCAGTGCATATCATCATCCATGACATCAGGACATATACAACCAAACAATAGCCAAGCAAAAGTGAAGGGAGAGAATCAACGTACAATGGAAATAAAATCAGTGGACCAGGAACAACAGAAGATCAAATCAGTAGCCCTCAGGGATTATGCTTATGATCAAACAAGTAGCACTAGGCAACTCAAGATCCACCAAAAGGATAGCCCATTTGAAAAATTCTAGCCCGATTAACATTACACCATAAAATTCAGTCTCCAAAATTATGTCATAGCCAATGTGGACATCAGAATTGCAGATTCTCACAGCATGGCACACAGAATGCACCTATCAGTCCCGAAAGATGGTGTGTTTTGTTCATGGTTTCCATCATTGTCAAGTCATATTTTACAAATAGTAAACAAATAAAAAAAAACTAAAAAGTAGATGACATATAACTTCAAAAGTACTCAGAAAAATTACGCTAAGATGTTCAATTTGTCCTCAGAATTGCAGAAAGACACCATGGGTGCACATCGACCAATCAGTCGCTAAATATGGTATGATTAACAGGTTTTTCATCACCGGACAAACAGAAACACAAACTCAAACAAACAGGTCAACAAAACAAAACTTAAATTACCATGGAAAACAAAATCTGACAAAAGAAGACATGAGGGGAATGACACTAATCTAGTCTAAAGATAACTAACCTAACTAACCTAGAAAATCAAACTAACCTAACTAATAGTACTAACTAACCTAATTAGTAGCAGTATAAAAAATAAACTAACAGTACTAACTAACCTAATTATTCGCAGTAGAAAAAAAAGAAAAAGGGGGGGGGGGGTCTCACCGGAGTGGTTCGGCGGGGCACAGGGGCGTTGGGATGTCGGGGCGGTTAGGGCGTCGGGACGGCGGGACACCTGGTTGTCGGGGCGGCGGGGGCGGCGAGGGCGTCGGGGCAGCGGCAGCGTAGGCGTGGCGCGGGCGTTGAGGTGGCGAGGACATCTGGGTGGTGCGGGTAGCGAGGGCGTGGGGGCGGCGGGGTGGCCGGGGTTCAGGGCGGCGAGGGGGTCAAAACCGAAGAACACAATAAATTATAGCTCTCAATTTTTGTCTGAGTAATGCTAGAGTCACAGACAATCACGGGCATTTTACGGGGCTTTCTTAACAAATCTCTCTGCCCCCCTGATTTTCTGGGGGTGTGGGGCCTTCCCCTCCTAGTCTGCAATTCTACTGGTCCACCTCATCTAGCTCGTGAACCCCGTATTAAAACCCCCCGTTGATGTAGCATTACTCTTTTTGTCTAGGCAATATTGTTTTTTTACGGTGGTGACATACTCCCGTTTTCATGGGCCATAATATGTTAGGAAGTTACAATGTTAGAATCCTATATGCTTGATACGAGCATGACTATCTGACTCTATCTGAACTCTCACTTACCATTCAAACATATTCTACGAGTAAGCTCGTAAAATAACAAGCTAACCTTGCAAGCAGTTTAGATTGCGCAACAAACAAAATCTCATGAAGGTGAATTCTGGCATGCTAAGCTTGAGGAAGGAAGGCGAAGTTGTGGAGGAAATATTGTGCCTTGGCGATACCGGAAGATGCAAATATTGTAAATTAAGGAGGTGAAGGTGGTGCGTTTGGGCATTGATCATAGCACAGTACCATGGTCTCGTGGGTATGTAGTGGTTGGAGGTGGCATGGTGTGATGCCATATCAACATACAGTTCAATAGCACATCTTCACTGTGTTGCCATATCAACATACAGTTCAATAGCACATTTTCACTGTGATGCCATATCAACATACAGTTCAATAGCATTCTCTTTGTACTCGGACTTGCCCTTGTACTAATCATGCACCTCCTGACATCTCCTATTTCTAAAGTTAACCGCCCGCCCCCCTTCAACAGTTTTGCTAACAAATGTGTCTACCAAATACATATTGTATGAAAGAAAGGAGTTAAGCGTCATTGACTCTTGCAAAGAAATGAACTCCCTCAATCTTTCGTCATATATAAATTGCTTTTTCTTGCATTGTTTCTACTGATAGTTTCCATATGAGGGAAAGGTGCTGAGATGACCTCTTATATACTGTGAGAACGCTTACAAATTCTAAGGCATGAAAGGAGTGGTTGCTAAACAAACATAATAAAAATTAATTATATGAGATACTTTTTCATGAACATGTCTTCATAAATAATAGCCAACCCATGGGGGAGAGAGAGAGAGAGAGAGAGAGAGTGTGTGTGTGTGTGTGTGTGTGTGTGTGTGTGAGAGAGAGAGAGAGAGAGAGAGAGAGAGCACCGATGACAACAGCTTAAAGAACAAGTCGACGGCTTTCTATGCACTCTGCCATTTGTGTGGAAATGGTACAGGAAAAAAAGAGCAGACAAAGTGGACAGCAGCTGGCCCATATATGTAGAAAAGTGTTAATTTTTTGTTTCTCGCTTTCATAAGCCACAGATGTTTAAATACTTTTTAAAAATAAGAAAAGGAGATTACATATGTGGTTCTTTTTGGACAACATTGCAGACAAGTTGAGAAGTTTTAGGAAGTTATTCCGACTTCCACAATCTTTTGAATTACGATACATAGACGTGCTGTGTCGACTTCAATGGGCCCAGAAATAAATATTGCCATTTGGTCATGATTATGTTGTTGTATGTCGTTATTGGTCTGTATATATGGTGAAAAGGCCCTTATCGTTTTTGCCGGATGTTTGTTGTAGTATTGGGCCAGTTTAGTTTAGGCTCGGATTTCTTTTAAGATAGTGTTGGCTTTGGCAGTTCTTTCACTGACAATCATTGACATAGACATATGGATGAAGACAAATGGAGAGAGATGGCATAACACGCCCAGGTGGATTAGTTAGGCACACAACAAAAGATTAAGTATACTGACCATTAGCTAATCCACATATTCAGACATCTGCTCTTTTCTGTTTCACTTTTTCATAAATCATGTTTCAATTCAAAAATTTATGACATGATAGATACCTAATGCGGTCGTACTGCATCAAGAAGATATAGATGCACCCATGGTACTTTAACCTTTAAGTCTCGTTTGCTTAGGTCCACATGCTCTAAAATTGGAAGTCCTAACCCGGTTTGGCTTGCTTTTAGGTGTGTCCTGGTCTGTGTGACCCATATGGCTTCATCAGCGCCTGTACAGTGGTTGAGAGTGCAACTTTTTGTTAGTTTCCGCTTCATAAATATTGACCTTGTTGTTCTGTAGGTCCGCAGTAAAGGTGTAGGTGGTACATCTACTTGTTGGACATCTCTACCTATATATACCGCTCCGTCTTTAGCCAAGTAGTATAGCATCAATATCAAAACACTTATTAGCTACATAATCGAATAGTTGGCAGATGAGAGGCAAAAGTAGGAGCAATGTGAGAAGGCATTATGGAATAGAAGACATCAGGAATCATCAGACTAGGGTGGTTAGCTAGCTGAACCACCTTGCAATTGATGATGCTAGTTTATCAGTGACATCGGGTGAGGTGTAGGTAGTGCTGATGTCCAATTGTGATCTGAATTCTACTGACAGATCATGTCGTGCGAGCCGCGTAAGTGGTGTCGACTGGTAAGGCTCTTTTACAATCCTCCATCATAGTGAAACTACAACTCCATGCGTCGCTGATTTTTTTCCGTGGGGGGTTCCACACACAAATATTCGTCTCGTCTCTCGTTTAATCTCAATCTAATAAGAGGTTTGTAGGGCAATGTTTCTAAGAATAGATTGTGAACGATTATTTCTTCGGCAACAGACTATGGCTATGCCTCCGCATCAATTCAAATGAAATTGATTTTTCCTGCATCCTTCACACACTGGACTGATTGAAATGCATGGAGATCAACTTGAATTCTCCACTGCGGCACTCGATCATTCCGCCGAGACGCTACTGCCGTAGTGTCGATCCAAGATCAGAAACACATGCAACGTGAATCACTGTTGGCCCTCCTACTACTCCAAGCATTCATCGAAGCCAGACTAAATCTAGGGAGAGCATATGTGAGGCCGAAGGTAGCAGCCATGGGAATCAACACAATGGCTCAAGTCTTGAGAAAAAGAAGTTGCTATGATCAGGAATTGTACTAGTTCAACAACATATGCTATAGAAAAGTTGCTTTGCAAGAAAAAGTACCAATTGTAAACCACATATTATCATTCAACTTATCATTAGGCTTAGGCATGGATTTCCGCATAAGGACGTTCGTCAATCAGACAATCATTCGGCTGTAAATACACCGAGCAATGTTCGGTCCTAAAAAACATATGCTCTCCCTGGATTTATTACCATGATGGATTTTTGTATGAATTATTCAAGCTTCCTACATATGGTTAAGTAGAAAATTAACATGCATTAAAAATGTAAAGGCCGGTGTACATATGGAATTTTCTGTTCATGTTGATTTCTATTTCACTATTTTGATGTAATGTCTCATCAGCCTCAGTTTTTGGATATTCTACTATGTCTTGATGAACTAAAGAAATGGTGAGGATTGAGAGGTTCCGTAGTCATATGTGTTTTTACCTCCTTGTTGCATCCTGATTGATGCCTTTTTACTATTGGTACTTTGACATGCCAGTCTACACACCATTGCCTAATATGATATCCGCCTCACGAGTATTGTACATTATATTTTTCATCTATATATTTTCTGTAAGAAGACCATGGTTTGAATAAAGTTGTTCAGGCTGACCATTGCTTGCATATAATCTCAAAATAATCTATGCATAATCGGACTCGCCAAGATAAAGACGGGGCATTGTATTTCTATGATATGTTTTCTACACATGCACTGGTAGTTTCCTAGGAAAATAATCTTAGTAAAACAACTGAAATAAAAACGAAGGAAATTTTTCTGAGATCCGATACGAACATCACTAAATATAGATCAGACCACCATCAATTAACACACACACACACAGATATATATATATATATATATATATATATATATATATATATATATATATATATATATGCTAAATTTTTACTCCACGTGGCAAAAAGAATTCTGCAAATGAATGACAATTGGCGAACTGTTATTAGGGTTGAAATGATATTGCTATATGAGCTGAGTATTTCCACCTAATTTTACTCTTCTACTGATCATCTGGACGAAAGACTGCTATATGTTTCTAGTTATTTGGTCAGAACTTGAATTCCATGTTATATGCAGCACTACATGACTGCCTTAACACCCTTTTTTAAGACCACATGTGCTAATCTGATAATCCAGATCAGAAATATGCTAATGTTGGAACCAAAATATGCAAAAGCAAGAAAATTGTAATATATACATTGAAGATAACTACCAAAAACATATTAACTGATGTTAATTGAATCTTAACATTTCCCCTAATCTATGCTTGTACATGATGTATTATCTTATTAAAAAGAGGCTTCTCCAAAAACCATATGGGAAAATATGAGGAGAAACATTTTTTGTATGTTGCTGAAACTCCTTAAAACATAGTGCAAAATAAGAAAAGTATGATGCAACACATGATGGTTATTTTTATTTCAAGTCAATACAAGAAAACCCACAGAATTCAGAGGGAAAATATCATTTTTGAAAACAAACAGAGAAGTGTTGATTATTTCTTCCGAACTTTCAGGGTGCATTTCTCTATGATCACAAGCGAGCAAAACCAAGTTTTAAAGGACGGGTACATGCTTTGCTAGACGTTTTGTTATTCTCAAGATGAAGGATGAGCAAGAAATATATCACCTAGACCTTTCCAGAATTTGAGGACGTCATGACAATAGTACTGAATCAACAACCATCAACCATAAATACAGCGTCGCTTGTTGTGTGTCCATATATACCGCCCCATCTTCACTCGTGATGTATCATCGAGTTATACTAGTTGAAACAATCGTCTATCACACATTCAAATATGTGGCACGTGAAGGAATAAACAGGAGCTAGTCCCGAAGAGATAATAGATGAACCATAAAAAGTGCGTGAAAAAAGGTATAGGGGAATAAGAGACACCAGGAAAAGAGGAACGGTCCTACTTACGTGGACCATCCATGAAGTTCTATTAGAGCAAGAGCATGCACACTGCACTCCCCCAAGCTTTTATTTGCACGCAAGTTGGCCTTGATGCCATTGCGGGAGCACATCCATAGCCAGCACGGCATAGGTAATGCTTGTGGAGGCGACGAGTGTTCTACATGGTAAGCCTTGAAAATATCACTCGTGCTGCCCGCGAGAAGCTGGTACAGTGTATCCATATGCCCGGCTGGCCGGTCCCCGATATCGATTCTTTTGCCGCCACAACTGACATCCTTAATTCGTTCCTGCGTCGATATGATGTACAACTGCTGGGTTTCTTCAATTTCCGGTAGAAGACAAGTAATTTCCTGGTAGAAAGATCATTATAAAGGTTAATAGATGTATTAGGTGGCGGCAATTTTTTAACACGCAAACAAATGACACTCACATCCACTGATATATATGATGGTTGCACGCTAGATATGTTAATTAAAAATTGGTGATGTTTTTAAAAAGAAAAAAAAAGAAAAAAAGAGCTAGCTGGTGCTTAGCATGTGTATCTGCTGGCATGGCTATCGTAGCTTCACACGGTACCGCAATGTCGACGTCGAAACATGCACACACACCATTACATTAGTAGCTGTGTGCACCATGTTACTATTTGTTTATTTGTAGAAATTCACCAGTTCATCACATGATTAGACACGGCATTTTGATTGATCAGTTCACATGATGATCTCAGCGGCGTCGTGGGGCCACACACGCTTAATTTTTGGCTTTGGTGAAGATGGACATGGAGACATACGCTTGGTAGAGGTTGAGCATGCATGACACTCGTATTCCTCGTGTAATAATTCAGTGCCTGCACGCAGCAGATGCAGCTAGGTCGGCTTGTGGTACGCGCCGCGCGGCCAGTTAGATGAGTGGCGGTGCAGTATTATATGAGTGCGTTTGGTTGCTAGCATATATGCCAACCAAGCCCGCCCGGAAAAAAATTGGCTTATTTGGTTGCCTGCGTCTTCTGTTAGGTCTGCATCACACGATGTTTAAAGCATCTCTGGCCAAGCTTGTTGGGAACGCTCAAATCGGCAGTTTCTCGCGAGCTAGGTACGAGCGATGCACAGCGAGAGCACATCGGTGGCCCCTTGCACGAGAGGAGACGGGATGGATGCGAGCTATTAAGTACTTCTTCTTCCTCCTCCACTAACATCCTCCCTAATCTTCTTCCTTCTTTCTCTTCTCTAATCTATACAATGGCCCGTGCTTCGATTTGAGATAATCTCTACACAAAAAAGATGCACATCGATGTTACGTTTCCATTTTTGCGACCAGTTCGTACTTTCGTCGATCGTAAATGCTTAATTTTGTAGTCACATTTGGAACTATTTTGGACGGATTTTGTCAAATACGTCGTGTAAGGTCGACCGTTTGAAATTTTCTTGGACCGGCAGCTTCATCATTCAGTTCCACACGATATTCGTGTTGCATGTTTTCTGTTTCGATGATCCTACTGCACCGACGCCGCAATTACACGCACACTGTGTTTCTTCTCCTCTGTCCTCTATCTCAGAGCCCTCCTGTTCGTCCTTCTCGACGCTGGCGCTGTTCCTCTTGACCTCGTTGCCCACGTCCTGCTACACTGGAGTCGTTTCCAGCATCGTTCATCTCCACCTCCTCTCTCTCGTCCTACTGCACTGACGCTGCCATCGCACGAGCAGTGCATTTCTCCTCCTCTGTACACTGTCTTCATGCGAACTTTCTCTATGCCGATGAGGCTAGCAGCTAGTTCGCCACGCCGCCGACGGAGTCGCTCGCGCACGACTTTGTGCTAGTTGTGTCGGACGCGGAACCATGACCACCATCCATTGCAGTCACCATGGTCCAACACACATTGAATTTCTCCTCCCTGTTCCTCTGCCTCAGCGCTCCTCCGCACGAACTTCATTTGTGGAGGTGACGCTAGCAACTAGTCCACCGCGGCACCGTGAAGAACGCTCGCTTGAGACTCCATGCTCGTCGTGTCAGACGTGGCGTCGCGTTACCCATCCACTGCAATTGTGAGGCACTGTGTGTGTGTGTGTGTTATATCTCTTAATCATATCTCGCGTATACAACCAAACACTATGTACTTGTGTGAGGCGAGCCAATGCAGGCAACCAAACGCTACGCGAACGTTGCACCCCTAATGCGAGAGGGATAGATGCGGGAAACCAAACAATGTGCGGATGTTAGTTTTCGGCCTGCATTTCCTCACACAGGCGAGCTAGGCTAAGCTATGCCAGCCCCAGCGACTACGCGCGCCAAACACGCCATATATCATCACATTCTCTTTCTAAGGAACCTAAGGCCTTCTCTGTTTCATAGTTTATGAATATAAAATGGGATAACATGTACCTCAAATTCTCTAGAAAAAGAGGTGCTATTGGTTTAATGGATTTGATTTTTCCCCCATTAGATCCGTGCTAATTTATTTTTCTTTGAATTGTGAAGGATAGAAACCAATCATGCATATGAATATGAATCTACTACTGCAAAACAAAGGGCCCAAAAGAAAATTTTCCTACTGGAATACTATCTTATGGAATTGCTAAAAATATTCTTCTCAAGGCTCCTTTGGTTCAAAAGAAACAATAAGGGAAAAACGTAGGAATAGGTAATTTTCCTATGGTATTACTATTCGTGCTTCTAGTTCAAAAGAATGGAGGAAAAACATGAAAGTTAACAAAATTCCTTTGTTTACCAATCATCTGTTGTGCACATGCATTCCTATCAAGTTCGTGTGTTTTCCTATCCCAAAATCTTCTAAGTCCACGCACACTTTTTGGAGGAAACGAGCGGCCTGGCTTCACACGCATGCACTTTTTTTTGTCTACTACTGCATGGGGCTATTAGCATTAAATGTGCTGACATTGGTTAGTTCGGTTTGGATGAAACAACTCCACATGCGTTTATTTCTGCTTTCCGAAATTTTAAAAAGCCATATCTTTCAAACAGTGCATCAGAATTCACATCCGTCGTCACCGTTGGATTCTTCGCGACGAGATCTTTAAAACTGGTTCTCGCATGGGTATGTTTCGATGATTTTTTATGCCAACTTTGTTGTTATATGGTGCAACTTCGGTACTGCATTGTGCAACTTATTACCACATGGTGCAACTTTTTTCAAAACCAGTTTTTAGAGATGCATGATCTATCTTCATATGAGGTTGCATCCTAACAACCAAGAAATTTTGATGTGCAACTAGTTTACTGCCCGACCAACTATCTAGTAGTCATACCCTGCCCCACCTCACCTACCAGTAATATGTGCAACCTTGTCTATTGTTCGAGCCAATTTCCTATTACTCGATATGCAACTCCTTCCACACCCTACTTGTAGATATGTAGTTTCACTTGGTGGGGCAACAAACGGAGTTGCACAAAATGTGCTAGGCAGTTGGGCCGGAGCAACATATGAAGTTGCACATCTCACATGCAGGGATAGTTGTATGGTGAAAAGTTCACATTCATGAGGGGAGTGAAAAGTTACATATTCATAAGGGTGGTCAAAAGTTGCATATAAACAGAGCGCTAAAGTTGCACACCCTACTAGAGGGGTGGTTTGGACTGAGTGCTAGTATGGAAATTACACATCCACGGGGTACGAGGGAAAGTTGCACATCGCTGGTAGATAGTTGGCCGTGGCAGTATCCGAAGTTCCACATCCATAGCTAGACAGTTGGCCGATGCAGCAAACAGTGGAAACACAACTATGGGTAGGGGGGAAGTTGCACATCAACTACTATGCAGTTGGCTTGGGCAACACATGAATTTGCAGATCTCACTAGAAAGAGGTAGTTTGTGGGGTGGAGATGCCATCAGTGAAAACGAAGGCTAAATTGCACACACAAAATTCGTCAAAACATATCCATGCGAGATTTAGTTTCGAAGAGAACATCACGAGGGGTTCAACGGTGAACACGGATCTTAATTTCGATGTAGGATTTGAAAGTTATGGGTTTTTAAAATTTTGAAAGCCCGAATTAAGTGCGTTCACACCTGTTCACGTGGATGGTTTGCATTTACTTTTTACTTTTTCTGTTCACACATGCTCACTTTTCTTAATTTGGATATAGGGGACAAACTATTTCTATTTATAGATTACTATGGGACAAAATATTTTATTTTATAGATTAAAGATCAGAAATTTCCTTTTTGGGCTGGCTGCTCCGGAGCACTAGGGAGCAGCCAGCTGCTCCGTAGACCTGTCCTTTTCTTATTCCTTTGTTTATGAAATCCTGCGAAGCAAAGGAGGCTTGAATGTATTTTCCCACAACACCCGGTGGGCAGGCAGATCGTGTTGACATGATTTGAGTGTGGCGATGGGTTTTGTTTTCTAGTAAATGCAGTGATATCAATTCTAGCGAAAAAGGTAACGATATCATTAAACAAAAGGGTCAGTTTTCACCTGACGTTCACCAAGGGACCATGGATATTCATTCGTAAACAAACTCGGTCTCATATATTCTCCTGTTGTGAGCTCTGGAATACAAAATTGAGTGCACGCTCTAGTGTGCCCGAAATTTCAAACAACTACCGATTTGAATAATTTGAGATTGTCGATGGGCTTGTCCCTTAGAAAAAGAAAAGCTAGTTACAAAAAATGATGAACTGCTATCTGGTGCTAACCATATGTTTTTTAATGGATCACATCTATTAATTTGTTTTTCGCAAACTCTTCCCCATGTATCGGTAGTGTCATCCTTATAAGCTACTATAATATCGGACTGGATAATGTCTAAGCATGGGTCCATTTGTTAGTGTTGGTCACTCGTCAATACTGATCGAAAGTTTCTATCATAGCTTTCCACAAACCTATAATATAACATGATCCAACGGAGGGATTGACAAATTGCGGCTCTATGTGTCCTGAAGAAAAAAAATCAAATTAACAAATCGCAGTGAGGTGAAATGATTTTTTTTGCCGAGGACACATAAATGCATATTTTCACAATCACACCATTGGATCATCTTGTTACATTGTAGTGGTGCTCCACTATTTATTTCTTTTTTTATAAAATTTAAATTGTTAGAAGTTTAGCGACTGTTAACAAGTTCTATGGCAAGCTAATGATAGACACAATTTTACCTATATATATGTATGTATGTATGTGCAGAAGATGAGCTTTCCAAACTTCAAATAATTCACCCTATACTATTAATATGGTTCCAGTTAATCCAAACATGCATGCATTCTTAATGAGTCATTACAGTCAAACCAGGGCACCAATGTTTCCTAAACTAGACTTGTCAATCGTGTGTACTCGTCTTCATTTAGTATCACTTCATGCTTGAAAGAATAAGAACCACGAAGGAGCATCTCATCTCGACCTTCACAAAAACTGAGGACATGAATTACAAGCAATATAGTAACAATTCAACATATTCCAATCATGAATACCATGTCATGTTGTTATTCTTGCTCTTCCTCCTACCCGAGGTTTGAACCGGGATCACAATTAAATCGGCTACATCAGAGGTGCACCACTACACCCCACAACTTACCTAATGCAACTCCATAGGAATTGATCTGCCACGCACGAGAATAGAATGTGGGTGATGGACTCCTCTGCCCACGCACGAGAAGATGCACTGTTTATGAAAATCTCTCACCCCCACCAATGCGGCCACACATGTTCAAAACAACTAGATGATGCCCCACGTGTTGCTGCAGGAACCTTGAAAAAACATATGCATAAATATATATTCTGAGAAACTAAAATGATTGCAAAAAAATTTAAGAATGCTCTTGGATTATATTTTGAAAACAATAAAGCATATGAGACATGTGGCAAAATGTTGTATTAAAATAGAAAACTATTGGATTGAAGTCAAAGGGGTGCCATTTTTTTTTTTGCGAGAGAAATTTCCAATATATTCATCAACCATGGCAGTACATAGAACACAAGAGGTAATAAAAATTACAACCAGGTCTATGGACCACCTAGCGACGACTTTGTAACAAAGATGTGTATCATGACCTACATATATTTGCTCCAAGCGTCCAACGTACAAATATATGTAGGTCATGCTACAAAATGTGTAATTTTACAGTCTATGTCCGCACAAAAATTAGTGAAACAAATTGAGATGCATGATTGATGAGATGGCATGGTTGCATGATAGATTACTGCACAAATTGTAACTTATGGACACATGCAAGACTTGATGATCTGGCATGATTGCATGAAGAGAAAAATAGGTAGTGGGTTACACCTATTTGAGAATTTATGTATGTGGACCTCTGAATGTTCCAAATCCCCTCTCCAAAGAGTCGAGGTGCCCCCTTTGTATCCCTTTGATTATTATTGCAAATTAATAAAGTATGGGATCCCTAAAAAACTAAAAAAAAATGAGTGAGGGTAGTCCAACAATTGGAACATATATAAAATGTATTTCTTTTTAGATTTTCTCCTATGATATATGTTGGATACGATATGTCAGAGTGGAAGTGGAACATAGACCACCCTGCCCACCCACGATTACACAAATGCACGCAGACACGCACGCACGCATCATCGCTTCCGCATACATAGTCGGCTCGTTATTGTCCAAGAACAACACGTTGCAGTCATGCATATTACGCAACCTTTCCGACCTCCATGGAACTTGCGCCGACTCCATTGCTGGTTCCCTGACTAATTCCGGTGTGACAGAAGTACCTGCCGGAACATTCCGTGGATATATATAGATGCAATGGATCGCCATTTTTCACAAGAGAGGCCATGCTATACCTCATATAATGTACGGTAGATAGCCATACCGTGTAAAGATCGTATACTTTCTTTTTGGCTGGGAATGCAATATATTTGAAGATGGCAATTTTAATTAGACACAACATACGCTTTGACTGATCAATTCGTATGGTGATCTCAATGAGCGGCACCAACGAGAGCCACACGCTTAGTTAGCTAGCTTTGGTTAATCAACTTTGGCATAGCGGTCGATCGATGGTTGCATTTGGCAAAGCCATTGCATGGAACACCTTTTCACATGGACAAATAAATTAATAGGGATTTTGTAGAGTACCTGGGGTTGGTTGACCCATCATGCGGCTAATTAATTAGTTGTAAAATGGAGTAGTTGTCGCTCGCGTCACATGCAGGCAGGCACCACACAACAGCAAATCAATCGAGGCCTGGGCATATATGTTTCTCACTCATGTTGCTCTATCTACTCAGACTCATGGGTGAGATACACTTAGCTAAATACTACCTCTGTTCCTAAATATAAAGCGTTTGGCAGTTTAAATTGAACTGCCAAAATGTTTTAAATTGATAAACAAAGGGAGTACATACTTCTTAGGTCATAAATCCATTGATCATAATGATATTTCTGTTCTAAAGCAATGGTGTATGGTCCGAGCACACGCATTAATTGATTTTTCACACGCCCACAAGAAATATATACACGACTTTTGTTGTTGCAACGGTTTGTGTGTGTGTGTGAGTGTTGCTGCAACGGGTGCTCTTCACGACTAGACAGTGGCCCGGCAGCCTCTCCATGCGGCCCGGCAGGAGGCTCCGGCACCGGCGAGGCTGTCGTCATCCTGCAGGTATGAGATAGTGCACGATCGTCCATGCAAGATGTTGTCTCTCTCATTTTTCACTTTAATTTAATGCTGCCACAGCTCTTAGCTATAGTAAATATATAGGAGCATATATATACTTTCTGGTCAGTGTTTAGCTCTTATTTTTCAGTCCGAAAGTTGCAGACCCTAGGATTATTTTCCATGCATGTTGTTTTTCAAGTAGGTGGACTAAATTTTCTACCAGCGGGTGCTAAACTATAGAGATCTTTTGCATCCACATAAGCTTTTTGTTGTTGCAGTGCCTAGCCTAATTGCAATCAGTAGTGTTCGCGTATATATATATAGGTGTGAACCAGTGAATGAATAATTTCAGCTTGCTTTGCCAAAAGGCTGTTCTCTACTGCAGGTTTAAATAAAAAATGCTTGTGTGTGTGTGTCTATATATATATATATATATATATTAAATGCTTTATTAGTGTGTGTGTGCACGCGCATGTGATCTTTCACACACACACACACACACACACACACACACTGTCATTTCCTACTCGCAAAAAAAAGAACATTCTGTTGTTTCCAGTTGAGTTTAGTTAATTTTGTGCTATGGTGTTTCTACATACTCTACTATCTCTACTCATAAACCTCATAGAAATTCGCACTAACTCTAATTCTCTGCTGTTGAATAGGAATCAAAGATGAAATGGGTTTATCTAATGAAGCATTATGCATTCTAGCCTCGGTGTACTGTTTCAGTGAAGCGGGTTCGGTTTGTGCTGCAGTGTTTCTACCAGCTTCAGCTATGCGAAAGACGTCCTCCATTTGGCTCATGTATTTCACGGGGGTAGTAGCTCCATGGATAGGTAGGCCGTGCGTGCTCGTTCTTGACCAAAAACCAAAAAAAAGTGAAAAAACCTGCCCTGTATAGTTTAGTATGACGAGTTTAATGCTTGTGTCAAGAAATTTGTTCCCTACATCTGTTTTGTAGCAAACAACCTATCGTGTGTCATTTTCTCTACTGCCCTTTTAGGTACACATTTCATCACTTAGCTTGTTTCAGCACGTACGTGTGCTGGTAGCTAAACATTTTTTTTAGATAATGGAATTATCTCCGGCCTCTGCGATTGCACACAACCCAGTTCTTACAATAGATGCAGCTTCAAAGCTGATCACCAACATAGAAACAAAAGTCCACCAATTTTAAGGGAAATCATAAGCAAAGTCCATTATTGCTTCTCCATCCGTTCTTGGCGAATATTTCCAAAGCCATGACTTCCAGCGCTTTGCTTGCCGTCCGGACTGCTTCCCTCGCATCTTCATGTTGTAATAGGGACCAAAACCGCAACCAATAAGCTCCCCTGAAAACAACCTGCATAAAAAAGGTGAACTTTTTTTTTCTCAAACACCATATCATTTCGAGTGCCCCAAGTCGCCCACATAAGAGCAGCAACCCCCACATAGATGTACTGGCATGCATGCATGGGTTTCTAGGTTTCCACATGGAGTTTTCGGACTATCGCAAAAGGCACATTTAGAAAAGGTTCTTAAAAAGTATAATATTCATGCGAGTAAAGCCACACCCGCTCCTATAGGGAAGGGCGACAGTTTTGGGAAATTCCAATATCCCAAGAACCAGTACGAGATCGATGAAATGAAAGCAGTACCATATGCTTCGGCTGTTGGAAGTTTAAAGTATGCAGAAGTGTGCACTCGCCCTGACTTAGCCTTTGTCGCCAGGGTACTCGGTAGGTATGAAGGGAATCCAGGCACAGAGCACTGGAAGATGGTAAAGTAAGCATACATAAGTGAGAAGAGTTCATCCGTCCACTATAATTAATAAATATTTACTGATAAATAATTAGTAGAAAAAGAGCAGGCACTAACTTTGGCATCTTATTTGGATATTCTCTGCCATAGATGTACATGTTTGATTTCTGTTGATTGCTGAACCTATCATGACAACTCAACAACCACCTTTTTCTAATTTTATTCTTTGACCAATCATTTTAATTCATCTTCATTTAGTATTGGCCCTTGATACTACAAGTTTTATCACCCCAAAAAATCACAATCTTATATATGTGGCCATCTGGACCTTAGAACTTAGCAGGAAAAAACCATAGAACTAATGACACTACATACAGACAATATATAGATAGCTCGCTCTGCTTTTCTTAGAGAGCGAGGGACATACCTATTAGGTCCACCAACCGCGTCGATGCCCAGTCAACATACTTGGCTCATGATGACGGTCGTGGAGGAGAGCATGGCGGCACCAACGGAAGGGAATGCTCCAACTTCAGACCATGCACAAAATTGGACAGAGGCACGATCTTCAGAGCTCAGTTTAATTTGAACATCTTCCAATAATTGAATCGATTATATTAGCACAGGATCAAAAATGTCTTCTACTGCCCCGTCCCAAAATAAGTGTGGTGGTTTTAGTTCAAATGTAAACTAAAATCATGACACTTATTTTGGGAGGGATAGAGTATTATTTATTACTCAGGCAGTAGAGCCTAGCGTACTCGAGTGTGAACACTAAATATCATACTTGTAATCATGTGCACAGACATGAATAGAAAACTATTCCAATACTCTACAATACAAAACATTATGTATCCAAATTATAGTGTGTTTTGTGAGCCAATTATGGTAGACCTAGAAAGCACAGCGCATTATGTATCCAACCTAACCTTCTCAAATATTAATGGAAGGTTGAAATTTCTGCTAAGCTTTGTGAAACTGGAACCACATGGATAATATAAAATAAAATAGCATAAAACGAAATTAACCTTCCCCTACTACTTGTTTCCTTGTTAGGCGCCATTTAAACAGAGAGGCCGGCACCTGCAACAACTTGTCACCTGATGATGCATATTCATGGAAGATTTCTGCATAAAAATCAAAAGAAAGCACACCAAGTTACACAATAGCTAGTAGTTACTTCGTTATCTAGACAATAAACCTAAAGCAATCTTGGTATAGAGGTGGCCGGGCCTGGACACAAGAGCATCGATTTTGTTTTTTTGCCGAGACCTGAATGAATGTCATTTCATCAAGAAAATTGGCACGCATGTAGAGAAAACATCACAGTTTCTGGACAAAAAATTTCAGTTTTTTTTGAACTTTTTAAATATCTTTTCCTTTGTACTGTAGCAAAGGGTGCCTGTGAGCTCGAGCTCACAATAGCACTTTCGTAAACTTCCCTGGTATTGTGGACAATAATTACTATTATCAAGTGCTTCGTAGCTAGAACAGTAGAACGACTCTGATAAAAAATTCAAAAAGCATTGTCACCTCTTCTTTGAATCAAAATATGTTCAACACTACTAATAAAATCATAGCACAGAAATCATGGATGATCTGAACCTATACTTAATTACTGATGTAGATAGCACAAAAATCATGGATGATCTCAACCTATACTTAACTATTGATGTAGATAGCTTTAAATTCATGGATACCTAAACATCACCAAATCATTTTTCTTCAATTGATTTTGAAACATAGCTTACTTTCTCTCAGTCACTTGTAGTTTTCCTTCTCTCTCCTTAAAACTTCGGCAATTGTCAGGTGGCAGTGGTGCGCATCAAGTAGAAGCAAGCCTGTTGCAATCTATCGATTCGTGTTGTGCATCTGCCGCTCTTGCCGAGAGGTTCGGCCGGGCGAGTCAATTCATCTAATCACTTAGCCCAGGTCAAGTTCACGTGTACATGTATGTAGGTGTGCTAATGCTATTGTAGATCAATCCAGGTGACTGTGTGCTAGCTTGCACGTACATACAACTCGTGTGGTGATTTGATCTAGTGGCACTAGTAGAAAACAGGGCAATGGTCCAGGCCCGGCCAGCCCATTAGTCCCGGTTCAATCCAGAACCGGAACCAATGGGGCATTGGACCCGGTTCGTGAGCCCCGGGGGCCGGCCGGACCACGTGGGTCATTGGTCCCGGTTCGTCTGGACCTTTTGGTCCCGGTTGGTGGGACAAACCGGGACCAATGGGCCTCGCTGCTGGCCCACCACCATTGGTCCCGGTTGGTGGGACGAATCGGGACCAAAGTCTGCCCTTTAGTCCCGGTTCAAATCATCAACCGGGACCAATTAGTTGCCTATATATACCCCTCGCCCGCGAGCAGAGCACTCCCAGTGCTCGGTTTTTCGTGGCAGGCGAGGGGAGAGCTTTGTTGTGCTCTAACTCACCTCCTATGCACACGAGGTGTTCGATGGAATGCCCGAGCCACACTATTTAAGCTTTCTCCTCTCCAAGCTCGACCTCCAAGCTCCATTTTCCTTAATATTTGTCTAGGTTTAGCGGTCCGTCACGTCCCGTCCCCGTCTTCACCGTCGTCGATCGCCCGCGCCGATCTCGTCGCCGGCACCACCGTGGTGAGCCTCTTGTTCTAAAAAAAAATTCTTACTTGTATGTTTATATAGATACTTGTATAATTTTTTTACTTTTATTATTGCATCTTATATAGTGCGATGGTTTTGGTATCCGCCCCCGTCGGCCCTCGTCCTGTCTATGATTCGGATGTGGTATATATTATCTTTTCATAACTATTGGTTCATTTATTGTTTATGACAATTATGCCGACCAACGTGACATAGATTTTATTTATCTAGGAGGTTGTTGAACCGGAAATTCCAACCGACCCTATTGTCGAGAGGTTAAATTTAGTTGAAGAAGAAAACAATTTGTTGAAAGAAAAAATTAGAAAATTGAGGAGGAGAAGATAATATTGGAGTTGCATGTTGCGGATGTCGTCGATGATCACAAGATCAAGATGGATGCAATGCGCTTGAAGATTAGAAAATATGCCATTCATACCGAGGCTTGGTATTATTATGTCGTTGGTTCAGTTGTTACATTGGTTGCGATTATGATCGCATTTGTTTTCGCATTGAAATGTTTTACATAGTTTCAGTGTACGGTTTAATTAATTTAGATGCTCTGCAGAGCTTTATGTTGTTAGATGAGAACTATGTATGTACTTTGGTTTTAATGTGATGATGAACTTCTATTAATTTGGTCACTTAATTATTTATTCATGATGTTCTGTAATGATTTTTAACACACTTAATTATATATAATGTACGCAGATGAACCGGGAATGGATGGACGGTTCAAGACACACCTCCGAGTACATTAAGGGCGTGCATGATTTTCTCGAAGTGGCTGAGGCAAACAAGCAGAATGGTTTTATGTGTTGTCCATGCCCTATATGTGGGAATACGAAGTCTTACTTTGACCGGAAAATCCGCCACACCAACCTGCTTTACAAGGGTTTCATGCCACACTATAATGTTTGGACGAGGCACGGAGAAATAGGGGTTATGATGGAAGACGGCGAAGAATAAGAGTACGATGACAACTATGTGCCCCCTGAATACGGTGATGCTACTGAACATCAAGAGGAAGTTCATTATGATGCCAGTTCTCATCCAAGGCCCTAAGCAACCCGGCAACGGCATTGATGTGTACCTAAGGCCATTAGTTGAAGAACTTTTATAGCTGTGGAATGGAAACGGTGTACGTACGTGGGATGAGCACAAACAGGAGGAATTTAACCTAAAGGCGTTGCTGTTCGTGACCATCAACGATTGGCCCGGTCTCAAGCACACTACACAGTTCTACAGAACTCTACCTTGGTGACCTCTTATGTCGATGAACACAAGAACAGTCTGCGCTCCAAACACCCGGAGCAGTGCGACGACTGGATTACATGTGAACACATCAGGACTTTCAGCAGTTGGTTGGAAGCACGTATCAGAGGTGACAACACTGTTTGTGATGAGTTGTACTTGTTGTCCAGGGGACCATCTTTGACTGTATTGATTTGGAAAGGATACGAGATAAATGGGAATACATTTTACACGATTGACCAAGATCAAAAGAGCACCAACCAAAACAGCGATTTCCGCTTTGATGCAACAACCAAGAGGGGAAATGACACATATTATGGTTACATAGTGGACATATGGGAACTTGACTACGGACATGATTTTAAGGTCCCTTTGTTTAAGTGCAAATCGGTCAATCTGTCAGAGGCGGGTACAGGTAGACCCACAAAGACGGAATGACAACAAGGATCTGAAAAATCTTAGGTACAACTGACGAACCGTTCGTCCTAGCCAATGATGTGGCACAGGTTATCTATGTGAAGGACATGTCTACCAGACCGAGAAAGAGAAAAGGTAAGGAAGCGAATACATCATACGATGAGCCAAAGCGCCACATAGTTCTTTCAGGGAAAAGGGACATCGTGGGAGTGGAGGACAAGACAGACATGTCTGAAGATTATGAAAAGTTTCATGAAATTCCTCCCTTCAAAGTCAAGGCTGACCCCAGCATCCTGATAAACGATGAAGATTATCCATGGTTACGGCGCAATAAGGAAATGACACAAGCGAAGAAAAAGTGAAGACTTTCTCCCGCAACTATTATGATGATACCATGCCAACTTTGTAACTGACGAGTATGATACCATGCCAACTTTCAATTTTTTCAGAGTTCATTCAAAATGCTTTAATGTCTTATGGTTCGGCCCTCGTAATAATTAAAAATAGCAACGATAAGTTTTTTGTTGTAAGTAGAAACAAAATAAAATAAATAAATCAAGAAAGAAAACAAAAAAACAAAAAAGTGTTTTCAAATTTGAAAACTAATGGCACTAAGAGAAAGTTTATAATTTTCCTAAAACTAAAAGCAAAAAGAATTGAAAAATAAAGCAAAAAACCAAAGAAAATAAATAATGCAGAAATCAAAACAAAAAATCAACAATAAGTATTTTGTTGTAAGTAGAAACAAAATAAAATAAATAAAGCTAGAAAGAAAACAAAAAAATAAAAAAGTGTTTTCAAATATGTAAATTAATGGCACTAACAGAAAGTTTATAATTTTCCTAAAACTAAAAGCAAAAAGAATTAAAAAATAAAGCAAAAAAAAGAAAATAAATAATGCAGAAAACAAAACAAAAAAACTGGAAAAAAATAAAAATAGCAACAATAAGTAAAGAAAACAAAAAAACAAAAAAATTGTCACCTACTGGGCCACCACAGCCTGAATACGACTAGAAACACATCCATGGGCCAGGATTCAGGCCCGCAGCAGGGCCAACAGGCCCATCAAGCATAGCAGTAACAAGTAGGCCGTAAGCCTGCAATGGAGAGGAGGTTGAGAGGGGTGCGGCAGTGGGGCTTATAAACCACCGCGCCGCCTCTCAACTAGCGAGGTGGGACTAAACTTTGGCCCCGACGCGTGCAGCACAGGGGCCTTTGGTCCCGGTTGGTGGCACCAACCAGGACTAAAGGGGGGGCATTGGTACCGGTTCGTGGCACCAACCGGTACCAAAGGCCGCCGCTTCCCGCCCTTTGGGCTGCCGAAAAGGAGGCCTTTGGTCCCGGTTGGTGGCACGAACCGGGACTAAAGGGGGGCATTAGTCCCGGTTGGTGCCACGAACCGGGACCAAAGGCTTTGCTATATAAGCAAACACTTGCAAAAATTCAGAATCTCATCGCCATTTGCCCCCCCCCCCCCCCACGACGCCGACCCTCCTCGACGCCGCCAGTTGCTCCACCTTGTTGCCGCCGCCGCCACCGCCAAGGCCGTCGCCCCCAACCAGCGCCGTCCTCGTCGCCCGGCCTCCCGAGCCTCGCCCGTCCCGCCCAGCCTCGCGCCCGAGCCCTGCCCGTCGTCCCGCCCCAGCGCGGGCGCCTCGCCCGCCCTCGCCATCGTCATCTAGCCGCCCCCGCTGTGAGCCGCCGCGCCGCACCAGCTCTGTTTTTTTTTTACTTTTATTAGTTTAATTTTTTTGTTCATATATATATATATAATGTATATGTGTATGTATGTGGCTATGTGTATGTATATGTTCAAAATGTATAAAAAAATTGTTCAGAGCATGTTTTTCTTCATATATGTATTTTTGTTCATATGTGTATTAATGTTTTTTTCTGTTCATAGATTTTTTGGTGATATTAATTATTGTAGAAATATGCAAATGTTTGTATATCCATATGAACAATGCATTAGGCAAAACCTTTGTTTTTTTCGAAATTTCCTATTTGAACATTTTTTTTAAATAAGCAATACTAAAAGAATGAGAGGAAAAAGGAAAATAAGAAGAGGAAGAAATGAGAAGAAGAGGAGAGGAAGAAGAGGAGAAATAAATAATAAGAGGAAATAAGAACAAAAAGAAGAGGAGAAGAAGAAAGGAATAGAGGAGAAGAAGAAAAATAGAAAATATCTATTTTTCTTCTTCTCCTCTATTCCTTTCTTCTTCTACTCTTTTTTTTCTTCTTTATTTCTTCTTCCTCTTTTCTTCCTTTTCCTTATTTTCCTTTCTCGCGAGAAGAAGAAAAAGAAGAGTAGAAGAAGAAGAAAGGAATAGAGGAGAAAGAAGAAACTTCAACACGAGGGGGGTACCGATACCCCTCCCCGATAACATTATTTTCCCATGTATATGTATGTCGTGTCGTTGTCGATATAACCCCTCGAGATAACTTCGACATGAGGGGCGGTCGTTATATATACCCCCTCTCGACCGTGATAACTTATACAACGACAGCACCCCCCTCGGCCCTCTCGCTCGACCAAAACTCTCGAGGACACCCAAACCCTAGAGAGAAAACGATGTTGGTCTCCTACCCCTTCCCGCCGCGCCACTACCCGGCAAATTAACTCTCCCGAGGCTACCCAAATTAACCCTTGAAGCGTTGTGTCGAGGTGACCCCAAACCCTAGAGAGAAAACGATGTTGGTCTCCTACCCCCTCCCGCCGCGCCCCTACCCGACAAATTAACGCTCTCAAGGCCACCCAAACTAACATGATTCCTTATTGTGATTAGCTACCTAGTTCTACGTTTGCCACTAATATATATATATATATATATATATATATATATATATATATATATATATATATATATATATATATACCATTTGTACCATGTTTGAATAATAGTTGACATGTTGTAAATATTTGCAGAAACTATGGAGCACTCCCGAGACGAAGAAATGTGGCGATGTTGGGGCACATAATCACACAAGGAAGTGATGAAGTTGCGTCATTTCTCAACGACACCGGACTGGGTGAAGAAGAGGGCTATGTTCATGATGGCTTCACCCGTTAATGCCGGTACAAGAAGAGGACTATGTTCATGATGGCTCCGTGACACAATGGAGGTACAAGCAGAAGGAGACCGTCTTGATCGCTCCGGTGACCGAACCGAGTCCGGCCAGGTATATATATATTAGTTAAGCCCGTGCTGATTAGTTAATTGATGCGTCCACTGTTTTGGTATATGTACACATATTAATTACTTTCGTCTTTCTTCCTTATAATTTCCAGCCCTCCGGATCAAGCACAACTTCGGTAAGGAGACGAGGCCCGAAGAAAAAGTTGAGCTCGGATGAAAAGTTTGAGATCATAGAAATCGCGCCCGACGGCGAACCGATTGAACCCATGCGGACAAGGAAGGCATTTTCTGCTCGGTCACGGGGTTCTTGTTAGGGAAAAGATCCCGATCAGCATCCATCAATGGTATAAGCCTAAGGAGGAAGACCCTGAGGTGTCTTATGTCAATGATATGCAGAAAGAAGATCTTTGGACTGAGCTGAAGGCAAATTTCACCCTACCGCCAGAGGAGGATCCGGAGAAGCCAGTTAAAGAGCAATTAATCAAGTCTTGTGCTCTTAAGAAGATGGCAACCCTAATGAGGAGGTGGAGGAAAGAGCTAAACCAGTTTGTCGAGAAAGATAAGACACCAGAATTCATAGGCAAATATGAGAAGATCAAAGATCACTGGCCCGCATTTGTGGCCCACAAGACATCGGAAAAGAGTAAGAAGATGTCGGCGACAAACAAGCAAAATGCTGCGAAGAAGAAGCTTCACCATCGCACGGGGTCAGGTGGCTACCTCACAGCCCGGCCTAAGTGGTCCAAGGCTGAGCATGATCTGCTTGAAAAAGGGATGGAACCAGAGACAATGTACTGGCCAGACCGTTGCCGGACTTGGTTCTTCGGGGCTAGCGGAACCTTGGACCTTGTAACAGGGAAGTGCCAGTGGATGGACGAGCAACTGTAAATACCGGCCAGGAAGCTTCGACACTATATCGATGCAGCGCGGCGAGGGACGTTCCTTCCAAACAGAGAGAAGGACGAGCTCACAATGGCCCTTGGGAATCCTGAGCACCCTGGACGGACACAAGGCACGCCAGGTTCCCTTTCGTGGAAGGTTGGTTTTCCGGACGCAGGGGGTTACAAAACCCACGAGAGGAGGAAGAAACAGGAGCAGGACCAACTGCAGGCGCTGCACGAAAGGGTAATGGGGCTAGAGGAACGAGAAGAGGAACGAGAAGCAGCAGATCGCAACAAACGACCTGCCGAAGCTGCTTCAGCCGGAGCATGTTTTGACGGCTCCTGCCGGCTATCCCGTGGATGGTATCACGGAGTCTCAAAGTTGCCACATTATGGCGCGATGGATGACTTTGAAGGTCAAGGCGGCTGTTGGCCAAGTTTATCCTAGTGGACCCGACACAACTTATCACTGCTTGACGATTCCAAAAGGATATGCTAAAGTGATGGTGGATGAAATAACGGAGCGATTTGAGGACCTCCCGCTTGACCACCCTACCGGTGAAGGGGAGACTAGGCTGGGTTCTGCTCTGAAGACTCCATGCCTATGGCGGAAGGAGCTCATCAACCTTCCGAACTGGACGCCTCCGCCTCCTCCTCCTTCTCCGGTGAGTCAGGGCACTCCGCCTCCTCCATCGCCTCCTCCTCCAGCGAGTGACGATCAGGGCACACGTGGCGGCACTCCGCCTCCTTCTCCGCCCGCGCCGGCGCGCCCGAGCAGCCAGCCTCCTCCTTCTCCGCCTCGTCAGCAAGGGCGGAAGAGACCCGCCGCCGCTCCGGCTGCTCCGGCGCATCGTAGTCCTTCTCCTCCGCCTCGTAAGCAAGCAAAAAAGAAGACATCCGCTCCGTCTGCTCTGCCGGCGTCTAGCAGTACAACCAAAGGCGGGAGGAAATACAGATACGGTCCTTCTCTGAAGACTCCAGAGAAGTTACCGTACGAGAGGACCGAGGAGGAAAACGCAAAGATCGCGCAGACGGAAGTGGATGACTGGTTTGCATGGTTGAAAGCAAAGAGACGTCCACCTCCAGAGGAGAAGGTAGATCCGGTGAAAGCGAAGCGCACTCTGGCTGCCCTAAGGAAACCACCCAAGTCTCCGCCGAAAGGCAACTATGAGTGCGTTATTGGAAAGGCATTTGCCGAAGCGGAGAGGTCGGGACGTACTAAAAGTGATCAAAGAATGAAAGAGCGACGAGCTGGGAAACAAATTGCCCAGCTCGGCGAACAAGCGAAGCAATCGTGCCCCCCGCTCAAGGTGCCTGCTAGCGACATCGTCGATCCGAGGATGGTGCCCGGTTATGGCAATCCTGAAGATTACAAGCCCGACGATGTACATTATGATTTCTTGGAGGTGCAGATACAAAGATACGAGTACGGGAAGCCTCTCGTCAAAGATGAAAGCTCTCTATCAACGACGATGTGAAGATTGCATGATTGGTACATGAAAATCTGCAGAGAGTCTGAGGGGAGGAGTACTTTGTATGTGAGAGTTAAAAAGGAGCATGACCTCGTTGGCATTGAACTGATGCCTATTCCATTTGAGGAGTTCTATCAGTTTTTCAATCAATTGGCCCTCGATAAAGCAACAGTCACCTTCTACTGTCTGTAAGTAGTACTACTTCTGTCATTAAGTCTCTCTATATAACTCAGCTCTTTCATTGCATGTATTTATAATTATCCTAACTATATTATGCAGATTGAAGATCGCTGAATTGAAGAAAAGACAAGTGGGTTCCATTGGGTCCATTAACACATATCTCATAGATGCAACTGAGGTTGAATTTCATGCCGAAAATACCGAGGCCAACTTGCTACAATCGTTGGTAATAAATGAACACAAGGATATAATACTCTTTCCTTACAACTTCAAGTGAGTGTTACTGTCTTGTGGCATATTCGGTTTTCCTAATTAGTCCAGGTTATAGTAATGTAATATTGATGAGTTATGCATGCATGCGCAGGTACCACTATATTCTCCTAGAGATTAATCTTGAGCAGGGAGTAGTAACTGTCTTAGACTCCAAACGAAAAGATCCCAATGAGTATGCGGACATGACTGAAATGCTCGAGAAGTAAGTTAAATCGATCATTATCCACCATATCAGCAACTTTGTTCATTTCTAATATCAAGTAATTGTTTTCTTTGTATGGCAGGGTTTGGAGAAAATTCACCAAAAAGCTCCGGGACTCGAAGAAGCTGCAATTTAGACACCAAAGTAAGTACTATAGTAGCATATTCCACGCATCTCCTAGTGATTCAAGCGCTAGTTTCATCAATACCATTTAACATGCTTGCTAATTATCAGTTTGATTGACCTCTATTTCTTGTAAAGTGGTTGTGGCAGGAACAAGGGAATGATTTCTGTGGATACTACATTTGCGTAGTCCATCCGCCACACGACCTGTGAGCGGGCTACTCGACAAACAATATGAAGTGCGTAAATAACAATATTCACAATTTCATTTTATTACCATCATTTGTGTTGACTTTCATTCATTCATATATATATATATATATATATATATATATATATATATATATATATTGACACCCATATTAAAATTAGATGTTTCTGTTGAGGGATGAACTCCAAACACCAGATCGCTGCGAGCAATTCAAGAGGAATTGGCGGCATTCTTTCTTGACCACATGATCGCTGAAGACGGAGAATACTATGTGGACCACGCGTCCGTATGTTAGGAGATTATTTTTGTAAAAGATAATTATTGTATATATGTAGCCCGTAGTGTCGGATAGATATGCGAGAACTTGTTGTTCGACCAATCTCTCGGAGAAGGAGAGGTGGTCGATATCACTTCCCTCTGTATGCATATATGTTCATGACGATCTTCTGTTTCCTTCGTTTTCTTACTAGCTAGCTAGCGTGTCCTCTCTATACGTATGTAAAGTATGTAGCGTCGACCAAGCACGGACAAAAGAGAGGACACTTCTCTCTATTAATTAGCTAGCTAACACAATATATGAAACACCTAAATTAACCCTCCAAAACCACCCAAACCACCCCCCCCCCTATAAAAAAACAAAAACCCCAGCCACTGAAATGCTGACGCGTGGATGCCTTTTGGTCCCGGTTGGTGCTACCAACCGGGACCAAAGGCCCCCCTGCCTGTGCTCGGCACACCGGCCACGTGGAGGACCATCTATCCTGGTTCATGTTAGGACCGGGACTAAAGGGGGAAGGTATTAGTAACGACCCATTAGTCCCGGTTCATGAACCGGAACTAAAAGGTGTTTTTCTACTACTGTGGTCTAAAAACCAACAAGGAGGAGACGAACGGACTGCCTCCATCAGCATGTACAACACCGGCACCATCTCTCCACAACGGCCACATGACTTGGCCGGCTAACAAACTCATTTAATACAATTGAAACTAAGATTGTGTTTAATAGCGAAGTATTGACAAATTAAAGCATTAGAAAACCACAGTAATTTAACAAGTAGGTAAAAGCGTATGGTGACGGGTTAGGACCTAAGTATATAAACACTTTGTACACTAGTAATTGCATACATAAATAAACAAAATTTATACACAGAGCTAAAATTTCTACACTAGTAATTATCACTAGCTACAATTTCAATGACACAAAGCGGTCCAGGCAACTAACTTTGGATTCTGCATGACACAAAGCAATCCATGATATATATACTAAAATTTCTACACAAATTAAAGCAATCCCCTAAGGGCACGTACAACACCGGCACAATCCCTCCACAACGGCCACATGACTTGACTGGCTAACAAACTCATGCATGCAACACTATCTAACCTCCTAATTCCACCACTGACTTTCGTGTACACACATTAAGTCGTCTCCATGTGAGTAGAGAGCTGCAGCCTAGTAGCTGGACACGACTACATCCATGACTCAGCGAAAACAAATAATTTTAACCTAGCACTAATAACAAGATTAGTTAAAACATTCACCTCCCTAATCTTCTTAACTTATTTCTCTCTTGAAGCCCATGGTCGTCGATGTCGTCGGTGCAACGCATAGACTGCTGCGAATGCCATCTTGTCACCCCGATTGCCGCCATCGCCGCTGGCCTCAAGAGGGACACCTCCCATGCCTTCAATGCGAGTGTGCCGCCGCGACACGCTCGCTGCCTCAACTTTTGCCACCGGTGCTGCAACTCACCGATGACTCACCTCCATGTTGCCTAAGATGACGCAGCTTGTCGACGACCCCGACATGGAAATCCTATGAATCCATACAGAAAGGAAAAACAAAAAAGACAAATTTATAGTAAAACATAGCAAATGTCCTTACTTTATCCCAATGATAAGTGCCACACATGTGGCATGAAGCACTCCAGTCTAGACATTTTTTACAACTGAATTTTCTATCCAAAAAGAAAAAATCAAACCCCCAGAAAATTGAAACTTGTCATCTGAAAATAAAGTAGCCATGCTTGACAACTAAAGTTTCCATCCTCGCATCACTAAACTTGCCATAAAAAGTGTTTGGAGTTGCCATGCGTTCGTGCCACACACGTGGCACTTATTAGGGTCCTTCTTTATTAGTTTTAAATTTGAAATTTATGACATTGCGGATGCCTTGTGCCCCAAAACTATAAAAAAACTAGAATACACCCATGTCAACCAACTTGCATGACTTGTCGATTAGGTCTAGACACTCTGAAACTAGACACTCAGGTGTGTTTGATAGCGTTCCCAACCTAGCATGGTTGTTCTCATCTTAAACATGCTGACATGTTTAGTACACGCATTTGTTGTTGTTTAGTAGCAGTGTATGTGCTGAGACATGCTAAGCTGAGACTCTGTTTGGCAGCTTGGATCTGTTTAGCATGTCGGCTGGTAATGTAGTAACTGGTATTTCCAAATAAGTGAACAAAATATTTAAAAAATGTGAACGATGTTTTGAAACCTGGGAAAAATAACATATTTTGAAAATTTAAACATTCTTTTGAAAATTGAAATATTTTTTGGAAGTTTAATATTTTTTGAAATAGAAACCAATTTTGAAACTAAACTTTTTTGAAAAATATTTTTTCTAGAAAAATATGATTTATTTTGATTTTTTTTCTTAAATTCAAGCATTCTGCAAATTTAAACAAAAATCGAAATTCTGAACATTTTTTGAAAATTTTAATAAATTTTGTGAATCTGGACATTTTTTAAAAATTTACCAAATTTTGAAACTCTGTACATTTTTTAAAAAAATTAACAATTTTTGAAAATCTAGACAATTTATGCTATTCCGAACATTTTGCCAAAATTAAATTATTTTTAGGAATTCCAATCATTTTCTGAAAGACGTTATCGCACATGCATGCTGACCAACGAAATGGCTGTTGGGGTGTTCACTCTTCATGCATGCTAAGAGGGTATTTGGGCTGAGCTCGTGCATGTTGAGGACGCCCCGTGCAGGCTACCAAAACCAAAAAGTGGGTCGAGGATGAAACTTTTGAGCTCATGCACCATTCATGCACTCTACCAAACACACCCTGAGTTTATGTTAGAGTCCAAACTATGTGTGGCCGGCTTTTACGGCTTACACGGCAGGTTGACCTTATTAGCGAAGTGTCTTAGTCAGTGTGATCCACGTGGCTTCGTGAGTGCATGACTATGGTCGTTGAGAATGCAATATTTTTTGAAAGGTCAAATGCGGTTTTTTTCCTAACTGGCTTTTACAAAAATCATAAAAGTGCTTCCAAATGCCAAGAGCAGAGATGAATACAATGCCTTCAGAAGTTTCAGTGTTTTTTTATCATTGTTATTTGTTGTCCGTCTTTGTTTCAGTTCTGTGGTCTATGACAAACTTTATTTTTGTAGCCTCAGTTTGTGGTTTTCAACTATGCGTGTGCAACATAAAAAGAAACAAGGACAAGAAAGGTGACTTGTCCAGGTCCATATGAAACATTACGACATGTAAATAACTGCAGTATAGTAATGATCCGACAACCTCCAACCATGAATACTAGTCCTTCGTTATGTGCGAATACATATTGCTTCATCTTTAGAAAAATAGTAGGAGTGAGCACTAATAGTCCAACACTTCTCTACCACACAATCAAAGAACTCGGTGATGACCAAAAAATAGGAGCAATTGTGCGAACCATTGCACGAAGAAGATGTGCAAATGTGAATGAACATTACGGAATAGGGGGCGTCAGGAACGAGGAAACCATGTTTTTATGGACCCAACCGCCTCCAACTTACCGAAGCTGCATCATATCATCATAAGGAAGCACTGCTGGTCTGCAGCTATCAGGCGAACTGGTATGTCACTACCACGCATTTCACTGGGAGAACTTCCGTACAATTGGTCAGTCACGCAGTCCCAATGATCACTAAGTACAAACTAGTGGTTTAGATTGGCTAAGTGTAACAATCTAATGTGTAGAATCGACTTTGATTAAGTTGTTCCATGTAGTAGGAGTACACACGTCCATCATCAACTTGTCAAAAAACGCTCTATCTCTAAAATGATGTGGGATGGCCGACAATGCAGAAATTAAAGAGACAGAAAAATCCATGCGTGGAAGGGTGCATGATGCAACTTTATAGCCGTAAGCTCGAGCACCCGTGGACGCGCGATCAAATTCAGGCAGGCTCCGTGTTAGAACATTCTGCCACCCAACTTGATTATTTGTCCAACCTAACCGTTCTCCCGCGTCGCCTGCGCTCGGGGCGACTCGGGGGCGATTCCTCCAACCCTAGCGCACCGCCACCAGGCCATCACATCTCCTGCGCGGCCGCCGGCGGCGGCGGGGCTTCTCCTTGTGGCTCCCCTACGTCCCTGGGCGGCGGCTCTCGGCACGATCTGGCGGTGCTCTGGAAGCGCGTGTGCCTCGGCATCCAGATGTGCGGCGGCGGAGCTCGGCGAAGGGTGGTGGAGGGGCGCGGTTGCTGCTGGAGATGTGTGCCAAATGCGGCCGTGTCAGACGCAGCCGGCGGGTCGAGCGTTGGCCAGGACGTCTAAGCTTGATCGAAAGATCTAGACCGTAATTATTCGGTTCCATGACATTAACGGCTCGTAAAATCTAATTAACATGGGAATTTTTAGAGAGTCACAAATTAATATAGGTATAGGTATAGATATATGTGTATGTGAATGGTCGTGCGAGAAATTCGATGATATATATATATATATATATATATATATATATATATATATATATATATATATAGGAAAATACATCCTACCACCTAGTGGTAGTTACCCCACATGTCTTATGTACTACCATGTGGTACTATATATACTACTTTATCACTCTAAATATGTTCATATACTATATCTAAGATATTTAAACACAAGTTACATGAAAAAATTGCATATGAACCCATAGTTTTTGTTATATTTATGAAATACGTACATATTTGTACATAAAAAAGAGCATGCTTAAAATATGATACATACTACCTAAAAAGTAGTATATATACTACCTAAACATCGTTATATACTACATACTACGCGTACATACTTTCGGGTTTTTACAGATACTACATACAACTTACCAAGCATGAAGTGGTGGTAACTACCACTGGTGGTAGATAAAATTTTTCCTATATATATATATATATATATATATATATATATATATATATATATATATATATAAATATATATATATATATATGTGTGTGTGTGTGTGTGTGTGTAGTAACGCTAAATTAAGCTTGAATGTAGAATAGCTTATTCTACATCCCTAGTAACGTCTATACAAAATTTAGTAACGTAACATGTAAAATATAGTAAATTACAAACTTATATATATGAGACATGTGGGGTAACGCTATTCTAAGCGTGAGTGTAGAATAGCTTATTCTACACCCTAGTAACGGTATGTACAAAATCTAGTAAAACGCTATGTAAAATGTAGTAATTATGAGATATATTTTTACTATCCAATTTTTGATTTCTTACATGGTCAAAAAATTTACTATATTTTACATGTTACGTTAATATATATTGTAGAGAGAGTTACTAGGGATGTAGAATAATCTATTCTACATTCAATCTTAATTTAGCGTTACTACACACACACACACACACATATATATATATATATATATATATATATATATATATATATATATATATATATATATATAGTAACGCTAAACTAAGCGTTAGTGTAGAATAGCTTATTCTACACCCCAGTAACGGTACATATAAAAAATGGTAACACACTATGTAAAATATAGTAATTTTTGTAAAAATGTAGTAAATTACAAACTTAGATGATAAAAAAATATTTTTTGAATTACTACATTTTGTACACCGTTTTACTAGATTTCGTACATAGCGTGAGAAAATCTATTTATATATATGCATAACGTGTACAATATGTAGTAGCATAAAATATGTTTGAAATGAAAAAGAATTAAATAGGAAAAACAAAATGAAAACGAAAAATAAACCATAAACCCATACACCCCTAAACCTTTTAGTCCACCAACCGGGACTAAAGGCCCCAGCCCCCAGGCGCGGGCTCGTGCCATGTGGCGGGCCTTTGGTCCTGTTTCGTGACGAACCAGCACTAAAGAGGGGGGCCTTTAGTCCCCACCCTTTAGTGCCAGTTGCAGAACTGGCACTAAAGGTCCTTACGAACCGGGACTAAAGCCCGATTCTGCACTAGTGGGTGGGGCGGTTACGGATCAGGGATCCGCCCTGACCCGCTCCACCGCTCGATCCCCTCCACCTGCGCTCGCGAGAGTAGCAAGCCTAGTCGCCGGCGATTGGAGCGAGTGCCAGCGCCTCCCCTCGCATCTTCGGTGGTCACCAGCGCAGCCCCGCCGAGCACTCCTCGTCCGAAGAAGAGCCAACAACAACGGGGTCATGGCGAGCACCGTCTAGCGCGGCGCTGGCGAGGCTGAGGCTCTCCGTAGCCCATGAGCCGGCGCGGGGGTCGATGGCGGCCGTGGAGCGCCCGAAGAGGCGGCTGAAGCGCCTCTCTGCGCGGCTGCTCGAGCCCATGGCCATCTCCGGCTGAGGTAGAGTGGTGGTGTCGGCTCCCTCCATCCCGACTCCGAGGTGGACCACGCCGGAGGCTCCGGTTGGCGCGGAGACGAAGGCGAGCGCCTCCTCCGCGCTTACCTTAGTGCGCATCGGCACGGGTAAGTAGCAGGATAGGTCGGCGGCTTCGGTGACAGGCGTCGGCGTCGACGGCGAGAGCCACGCGGCCGGTGGAGTCGGAGATCCGGGGGGTGGTGCAGGCGTATAGCGCGGCGGCCCCGTAGATCATCGTGGGGCAAGGGCAGGCTACCATCCAAGGGTCGAACCCATTGGCGCATGGCCATGGGCGCGGGGAGCACCGCGAGCGGCCCTCCTAGCGCCACAATGGCCGCGTCCAGCGGCGTGATGGATAGCCTAGCAAGGGAATCACCGGAGTCTACCCATACCATGAAAACGGCGATGGTAGCGACGGCCATCCTCGTGGGTCAGGAAGAGGAAGAAGGAGACGAGGCTAGGCATCTCACCGTCGGCAAGTTCCTCTTTTCCCATCGTTTCTCTGTGCCTTTTGCTCTCTGGTAGAGTTCTAGCGGGCTGATAACGTGTTCGGAATCAAAATGATCGATTGTTATTGACGATGGTTACAGGACGCTTATATACCTCCTGCAGAGACACGACAATCCAGAGGAGGCATCAGTTCCAGAGAGATGCGTCGATTGCCAGGACACATGCGTCCGTGCGGTGCAACCGCTCATCTGTTGGGCCAGGGGAGATTTCCCTTAATTAAAGAATTAATTTCAACAAGTTGGACTTGGTTTTGTACTGTGTGTAGACAGGATAGGAGTTGTGTCTTAATAGACGCTTGTATCCTAGGCCTCTTATATATACAAGGGGTAGACACACGATGCCAACATAATAGCACAGGTACGTAGGGGGAGCTGGTGGCGTGTGTCGGCACCCGGATGACCGGTGTACGGTATTGTGACGGTATTATGGGGAGGAGATTGTGTGATTGCTTGGTCCTCGGTAGATCGACGAAGCGCTTCGGATTTATTCTAACAGAGGTATCTATGGAGGTGGAGCCAATCTGCACCATGGTAACGGCAGTCGCCGTGGAAGCTACTACTGTGGTCGATCATGGCCAAGAGTATGTATGCTAAAGGTGGCAATGAGCGTGGACCAGCACATGAAGGGGCTGTTGTGATCATAACAGTGCACAGGAAGATCAAGCTTTCTCTGAGAACTCGTACAAGATGGAAACCGATGAGCCTGTTGCTCCTCCGACAACAGGGCCGGGGCTGAATCTCATATAATGACAAAGGAAGCTGCTGATGGCAAGGTTGGGGTACCCAAAGACAAAGACGTGGCCCCAATATGACCTTTACAAAGCAACATGGCATAGCTGCTTTACGAGTTGCTAACTTGCTATTCTAGATCCAAAACTGGTCCTGACGTGGTGGAGGTTGTAATTGGAGAGCATGTTTACGCTTTGCAATTCACTGTTGACAAGGCTGATGTTGCAAATGCTCCACAACCTATTGACACGGATTTCGACCCTAGTGTTGATGGTGACAAAGGTAACCCGGCCAGATACGCAACAAGATGAAAAAAAATAAAGAAGACAAGTTGGGCGAGAGATAAGACAGTTCGGTTGATAATAATTCAACAAGTGAGGCAATTAAAGGGAACAAACAGGCACCGATGGTGATGCTCACTCCCTGTCCTGATGGCACAAAGTGGACGGCGTCTACTATGTACAAGTTATGCACAAAATATTTGAGAAAACGTCTGTCTAACATGACCAGTTCAAACGCACACGAACACAACTGAATTGCTCGGTTCAGACATCAGTCATGGCCGACCGTCGGAGGATAGCACCGACACGCGGCGTTAACCTGCTGGCGGCGAGTCTCGACATCGCCATGACTACAACCACGCGCCATGGCCTCGCCCACACAATCCCTCTCCTGTCTTCCTTCTCTTCTTGGCCATTCTTCTCTGTCACTCTTCTTCTTCCTCTGAAAAATCAAGAAACATAGCAAGGACTGAACCATGAGAAGTCCATCCGCCGGCCGATGCCTCCCTGCTCCGGCCACCATCGCCAAATATCCTCCCGAAGCGCCTTCCCCACCTTCCCAACTCCAACCGCCACTACTCAGCAGCGCCGTCCATGGCTCCTATGGCGGGGGATTGAAGAAATCCCGCCCGTCATTGCCGCCGCCCTGCATCTCGGGCGCGCTGGGGAACTCTGCCCTCCAGGCCTCTCTACCCCAACTAATTACCAAAACGGAACTCCGGTGAGCCTAGAATCTAACGACCCCTTTTCCCCACTTCTTCATCCGCCATAGCCGCCGGAATCGGCGCCATAGTCGCCTGCGGCGGGTCTGTGCACCGCCGCTGACCGTCGGCGGAACTCCGACCGTCGTTCGGTTGGGTCCTGGTGGGTACGTGTGCATCCCGTCGTGGTGAATCCAATGGAATAGGTCCCCTCGTGGGAATCCTTGCTGCCGATCAGGAATTGCCGGTCAAAGCTGGCTGGGTCGGCCCGGACCCGAACCAAAGTTCAGAAGATCCCAAGCCCTAATTGATACTAACTCTACCTTTTGGAAGGCAAGCCCTGGAGCATAACCTCTGATTTTAATTTATGCAATATTCTTAATTAATTATATGTACATTAATTTTTCAAGAGTTGAATAAAACCATAGTTTCATGCTCCCTAGGAATCCTTGGTTAAATACTAGTATGTGTAGGTCGATAGAAATGCTATGCTTAATAAATTTCGGTAGAAGTCGAGTGATTGTCTGTCTCTTGAGAGATATAGAATGAGGATCACCTTATATACTTGTCATTAATAGTGAGTTGAATGGTTCACATGATGAATTTGAAGATCGGGCGGAGATGAGAATGAATATATGTTTCATGTTGTTGATTATCTAGCTCCGTCTGTGTCGATTAAGGACCGTTCGTTGTTGGCCTTGTCGATCAAGTTTGAACAGTACTAATCACATGCTAGAAGTAGGGGGTATTCGAAACTAGTAAGCCTATCTACCTTATTGCGCGCTGGCATGTTGAGCTTGATACCTTCTCTCCAGCACGTACTAGTCAGCAACTCATGGCTGACCCGTTGTTGGTATCAGTGGGGACTAGTACTTGAGGGTCGCGGGGCAGTTCAAATATTTAGTGCTCATTAAGAAAGCGGTCGCCATGTGCTGCTCTATGGGGTATGCATATGTCGTGTGGTCAGATATACCTTGCAAAGTTCATAATCGAATCGATTCGCTGCACTCTCGGATATGAGACCTTGATCATTGAGTCACATCGCTATGATGATTATAATGTTTCTTGTTAATTAGTTAGTTGTCTCTTTGCTTTGTTTAGTTATCTTGCAAACATAGAAAATAGTTGCTCTCACTTAAACTTGATGCTAACATAGAAAATAGTTGCTCTCACTTAAACTTGTTAGATAGTTAGATAGAGTTATATGCGTGTATCTTTTAAACTTCTCTATCTCTTCTTCTGCCGACTCTCCCTCTCGATGTAATCCTCTCTCCCTCTCGTGTACGACTTCTGGATGAATCCTAGCGATCTCCCAAACTAGTAAGCCACGACAATTACTCAATATATACAGTGGCCCGAGACCAAAGGGTTCAACGCTTCTCCAATCTTTAAATGGTCATCAGAGCCAATCCTCACGCATCTAGCTAATCGAGAGAAAGCCATCAAGCCCGAGAGGAAACTAATCTAGCGCCGCAGCAAAGAAACCTATGGCAGGCACCGCCGCTTCCACCACGGCTCCCCCCGCTACATCTACTACCTCCGGTCGCCCTCGTCGCATCCACCATGAAGCGCGGCGGCCGCAGCGCGGGCACGCGAAATGCCATGGCTACCCCTGCCTTGACATCCAAGGGAGGCGGCATGGCGTACGGCGCCGCCGCGCACGCCAGGGAGTAGAGAGGCGATGTGCGAGGGTAGGAAGGTGATTTCCTCCCCAACGGAAGGTCCTGGAAGGGGGTCACAGGCGCATGGTGCGGCTCGGCGTGCGCGACAGCTCAGCCCCGGCCATCCAAACGCGTGTGCGTGCGCGGTGCGGCGCGGCACTGTACGACCGGAGGAGCAAGAAGGGCGCACAGCGCCGGCTGACGTTGGGTCCCGGTGCGTGAGCGAGAGAAAAGAGAGGGGCGAGGTAATGGGCTACGCTGGGTTGAGTTGGGCCGCTAGGTGGTCCGCAAGGCGGGTTGGCACACTGGGCTGAGCTCAGTGGAGCTAGGTGGGCCGGCCTGGATAGGATAGCGGGCTGGGCTAGATTAGGGTTAGAGGTTAGTAAAATTGGTTTTGAACTTAGGTTTGATTTAGTTTGAATTTGAATATAATTTGAAATTCAAACCTCACACAATTTGAAGAACCAAATTTAAATCCAAGAAAATCCAGCTCACAATTATATATCATAATTTGAATATAGTTTTTATTTGGTTTTATTTTATAGAGAATTTGAGATAAGAGCTAGCATTTGGGTTCAAATTTGGGTGACATTCATATTCAAACAAAAAGTTTTAAAATTTTGCAAAAATTCACATACATTTATTTATACAAAATCCTGGGTTGTTACAGTCTCCCCCACCACCGAGAATTGTGTAGCTGTATTGTTAAGATTTTTTAATCAAAACAAAAACTAAATTATGGGCAGTAGAACTGTGTGTCTGTAGCGACTAGTATACAATAGTGTTATGCCTTTAACTCAACCACCAATGTAATCTGAAACACATGCAGAAAGGGTATACACGTCCATGAGTTAGATAACCATCTAGTATTATCTGTTTTTTTAAGAATACTCATATTTTCCATTTTAAGAATAAGCTATTGATTAACCAAGGGATGATTCTTAATAGTTTAGTATTATTATATTTTGTAGGAATAGCCTTTTCATAACGAGAATCTAGAGAAAAAATAATTTACACAAACAACAACTAGTGGTCTATTATTTCTTCATGAGTCATATATATGTCTGATGCATTATGACCCAATTCAGGGACACTTATTGTTGTATTGAAGGATATGTTGTTTCAGTTTAGCAACGTGCCCTTTTCAGCAGTAAATCTTCACAACATAACAATAAAAATGATGTCATAACTGTGTTTCTAGAAATTATATCAAACACGTGGTTAGCAGTTCGAAGGGTGTTGCAGTACAAATGAGCGAATGAATCAGTGGAAATGTCAAATCAACTTTGTGTAAAGTGTGTACATAACTACATCGGTCTACAGAGCTTCTATGGTTTCAGAATTAATTAAAAGTGAACATAGATGTGGATTAAACCAAGGATCGAGGTCACCACCTCGAAGTAGAGGAAGCACACATGACAAGTCGTCCCCATGGTGGCTCAGAGACTTGGTTTGTGCAAGCACATTCAAAAACCAACACATACAACACATATATTGCGCTCAGTACACCAGATCTAGCGTGGCTCCAACCAGATGTCTGAGGTATGCACATGTGCGGGAGTTGATTTGGATGATGGCATCGAGATGATGCTAGAAGGGCAAACTGTTTTTGGAAGCATTGGCTGGACGAGAAATGATAACAAGAGGTGAAAAGAGATAGATGAGGCAACAGCAGCTATCTACACACACACACACACACACACACACACACACACACACACACACACACACACACACACACACACACACACACACACACACAAATAGAGAGACATGGTGAGACAGAAGAAGAAGGTGCGCTCGAGGCATCTCAGCCGCACAAAGGGAGGATGGACCAGCACCCTTGCCCACCTAATGGAGGCTTTACCTTAATAGATTAAGCACATCGGGTATGTTGACCGTAATTTGGGAATTTAGAGCGCACCTAATGGAAGAACTAATGTTCTAATTATTTCATGTGGTTCTCTAGCATTGGTTAAGGGTTAAATACTTTACAAATAGATGCCCTTTAGTATTCATATGGTCCGTAGTTGTGGGACATTAGGTACCATAAGAAATAAATGCAAACATACATCGGGCGAATAATATCCAACAATAAGTAGTACAATGTTGTTTGTTGTGTGTGCATATATAGCATTCCGCCTATCACCTGCAAAGTAGCATCGAGGTTTACTAGTTGAAACATTTCCCTGCCACGATTATATAGAAGAAGAATGAGAGGCTAATGGTCTTGAAAGTCCTGAGAACAGCAATAGAAAACTGTGAAGAAAAGAAAAACCATTACAGAATAGTAGGTGCCGTCAACAAGAGAACTGTTGATCCATGTACCTAGTAGCATGACAGGTAAACAAATGTTGACTGGTAGCATTGTGTCGGTGCCTTTGGCTACGGCACATAGGCATACATGGCTTGATGGGCTTTGACTACGCCAATTTCCCGCATCGCTGTGTGTGCTGATTGGATCCATTGAAGCAAACACTCCTGACATGACGTCCCATGTTCAGACACTGCATCTTGTGCCCCTACTGCCCACAGTCACAATTTGGGTATTGGAATCGCTCTACGAGATGACGACTTGGCGACCGTCTTCTCAATGATCTTCATTTTGTCTTCCCTGATGAATCATTTTTTAAAGAGGAGTATATTAATATATCAAAGATACCATTTACGGCTCTGCACCAATAAAAAATCGCAAAGACATTTAGGATGCACACAACCCCAAATGAAAACAAAAAAGAAAGGGAAAAAATGGTCTCGCCGAAGTGATCAACTACTATCAGCATCATCACACAACCACCACCAAAGATAGCATCCGAAAAACATAAAAGGCCTTCAAAAGCGATGCCTTCAAGAAGGAAATAGTGCACAAGTTCTATCATCGCGTGATCCAATATCATAGGTTTTCACCCTGAAGAAAGACCGAGCTCTCAAAACAACACCTTAAACAAGGCGATTGCCATGCACAACCAATGAAGGTCAAACCTTAGGTTTTCACCCTAAAAGTCAAGACTAGGTATCCGAGGAGCACCACCAAAAATGAAATCCTCCTATGCTGCCGCGCCCCCTTGACAGTGTTGTTACTGAAAGTTATCAAACACCTGGCTGACTCCATCACCTACAAGCCCCCCTCCGCCTTACCGATCCTCCGATCTTAGCCCAAGACTTTCTCTGTCGCTGTCTGTGCCATGGAAATCTGTGCCACGTAGGCTGATATTAACATGCACGATCGGATACTTTCGGATCAAGATATCCTTGGGCAAGATCTCTGATAGTAGTTTCAGAACACGACGACGGCTAGATAGAGGGGGACCCATCATGCAGATCATTGCCGTGATGCGACAAGAGCACAAGGACCGCCACCACGCCAACGACATCGCCGCCACGGATTACTTAAGTGTTTCATACCTAAGGATTTCCTGGTGAATCGTACCTATGTATTTCTTAAGTGTTTTCCAACCGAACTAATAGAGCACAACATCTCAGCTACAGTTTTCAAACTATGTGATGAGCTCCGTGCCAGAATAAATGCTCATGGACGGATTATCTGCATACCAATAGAAAGGTATATTTTGTTTATTAGGCCAAGGAATGGACTGAACATACAACGTACATTCACTCTCGAGGCTTTTTTTAGCTTTTGGTTTTTATCATGGCTCTTTATTGTTCGTGTTCGTTTTACCCAATCTGACATGCTGTCCGCTTATAACCTCAATTGCGCAGTTCAACAACGTCCAAAGACCTGCGCAACACCTGGGGAGGTGTGGTGCGGTGGCAGCATTAGGCTCCAGGTAATGAGTAGGGGCGACTTCTTAAAAAAAGAGGGGTTTGGGAGGAGTTTTGGGGTGGGTTTGAGCTATGGAAATCCGATGTGGTTGACGTCGGGACTCGCCTACTCAGTACCTCGATTTGGGGCCGCTTAGGGGATTAAGGGCGTCCGCTTGTCCTAACCAACATGGGCATCCTTGTTGGGGTCTAAAAGTGCCCGAATTGTCTGATCCAAACATATGGGGGCAGTATAGGGAGTCCACGTTGGAGATGCCCTCATTACCAACCCTGGTTGGGATTGTCAGAGCATCTCCAGCCGCGTCCCCAACAAAGCCCCACAGGCGATTTTTCGGCCGCCGACGTCAAAAAATCGGCCCAGTCGCGTCCTCAGGAGACCATTTTTTGTCGGCTCGGGCCGAAATTGGTGCCGGGGGACCCAACCCGAACCCGGCACGCTGGGGGGGGGGGCGTTCGGGGGCGCCAGGCGAATCGTTTTTGGCGCGAAAGCGCCGTGGGCCAGCCGCGTCAGCGACACCGCCCTCCTTGTGTTCTCCCGACGCCTCGGTTTCCCGCGGGGAATCAATGGCAAGGCTGCCGCCGGTCAGCTTTGCCATTGATTCCTCACGGGTGGCGCGTCACGGGGCGGCGCACCGACGCCTGCCAACGCCTCCCCTCCCTCGGACGCGTACACACGGACGCGGCGCGGCTATATATGGCCTCGCTCGCCTGTGATGAGTGCCACCTCTCCACCTCTCCCGAGCGCCGCCGCCGAGCTCTTCTCCCCCAGCCCTCCCTCTCCCGCCGATCTCTTCTCCCCAGCCACTCCATCTCCCCGATGGCTGAGCGTTTCCCCGGAGACGAGGCGGCGGCCAACCGCTTCGGCCGCCGTTCGCTCCGCGAACGAACAGGAGTCATGGCTCCTGTTCCAGGCGAACATCCCCGCGCCGCCGGACATGCACGCCGGGCCGACGGGCTGGAGGCTCAGCAATGGGGGAGTGCCCATTCCCCTGTTGCCCGATGCCGTCGCCAAGCCATCCTACTTCGCCGACGAGGTCGAGATCGCGCGCGCCTCCCTGACCGACGCCGAGCTCTCCCTCCCCCAGTACGCCGCCGACAACCACGCGGCATGGGCGGCGTACTTCGAGCGCCGCGGCATCCACCAACGGGGCGCCGGTGGTTGGCGGACTGAAGAACAGCGAGGGGCGGCGGCGACGGGGCAGAGGAGAAGAAAGCGGAGTGAGAACGAAACTGACGAATTTTTCTGAAGTGTTGTATATATAGGATGGACCTTTAGTACCCGTTATTGCCACCAACCGATACTAAAGGGCTGTTTTGGTCAGGCGAAGCGGCGGGAAGCGCACCCCCTTTAGTACCGGGTGGTGGCTACAACCGGTACTAAAGGTCCCCCCGTTAGTAGCGGTTGGTGCCACCACCCGGTACTAAGGGGGGGGGGGGGGGGCTGGCGCAGTTCCGGTGCGGAAGTTTAGTCCCACCTCGCTAGCCGAGGGGCGACTGCACCAGTTTAAAAGCCCCGGCGCGGCAGCTCTGTTGAACTCCTCTCTATAGCAGGCTTCTGGGCCTAACTCTGCTACTCTGCCCTGTGGGCCCATTTGTCCTTGCGGGCCTGGATCCTAGCCCAACTACAGGTTGGATTTCTAGTCGTATGCAGGCCGCTGTGGCCCAGTAGGTGGGCTTTTTTTATTTAGGTTCTTTTTTTTCTGCTTTATTTATTTTCATTTATTTATTTCTGAGTTGTTTTTTGCTGTATTTAGAGTTTCTTTGTGAATATTTTTTCTTTAGGTACAAAAAATTACAAACTTTCTGTTAGTGCCAGTAGTTTTCAAATTTGAATAGTTTAAATCTGAATTATTCGACGAACTTTGTAGACGGAGTGCATCCAGTTTTTGACGAAATTTGAAAGAATTTGTTTGCACATAAAATTTCTTCCCGTTTCAAATGCCAAAACACATAAGTACCCTAACTATTACAAAGATTCCCTCCGGTTTGTTCGAAGCGGCACTTTCCAGATATATAAATCCGCAAAGTCACTAGAGAAGAAAGTGATGACGGTGAAGCCTTCCACATCCCAGTGGGACCTTTGGGTGTGAAACTTTTTCTTCGCTTGTGTACCTTTCGTCGTAACCATGGACAATCTTCATCATTTAACTGGATGCTCGGGTCAATATTCATTGTCAATGGAGCAATTTCATCAAACTTTTCATAATCTTCGAACCACGTCGACTTGTCATTCACTCTCATGATGTTTCTTTTCCCTGAAAGAACTATGTGGCGCTTTGGCTCATTGTATGATGCATTCGGTTCCTTATCTTTTCTTTTTCTCGGCCTGGTAGACATGTCTTTCACATAGAAAACCTACGCCACATCATTGGCTGGGACGAATGGTTCGTCTGCATATGCAAGATTGTTGAGATCCACTGTTGTCATTCCGTACTGCGGGTCTTCCGTTACCCCGCCTCGTGTCATATTGACCCATTTGCACCGAAACAAAGGGACCTTCAAACCACATCCATATTCAAGTTCCCATATGTCCTCTATGTAACCATAATATGTTTCCTTTCCTGTCTTGGTTGTTGCATCAAAGCGGACACCACTGTTTTGGTTGATGCTCTTCTTATCTTGGCCAATTGTGTAAAATGTATTCCCATTTATCTCGTACCCTTTGAAAGTCATTATATTCGAAGATGGTAACTGGGAGAGTAAGTACATGTCATCTTCAATATAAGCCCTCATGCATGGGCGTGTCTGCAACCAACCGCGAATGTCCTGTTTATTCACCTGTAATCAAGTCGCCGACTGCTCCAGTGTTTGGAGAGTAGAAAATTCTTGTGTTCCTAAATATACTGAGCCACCAAGTTCCGTGCATACGTTGCTGGTTCTCCCGTGCCTTGATTGTATCTTTTGTCTTCCCATACACTCCCAAGAAGCCAAGCAGGGTCACGAAAAGATTCTTAAATCACGTGCATCACGTCGATTGCGGAGTGGACCTCTAGGTCTTTCCAATAGGGAAGGTCCCAAAATATTCTTCCACATGGGTGCACGTCCGTGGCGTCCTTCGAACAGGTTGTCCGCCAGGACCCTTTCCAAAGATTACCTTCAAATCCTTGACCATATCATGTACATCAGCACCAGTACGATGGCGAGGCTTCGTCTGGTGATACGCCTCACCTTTGAAATGCTTGCCTTTCTTTCTTACAGGATGCCTGCTCGGAAGAAATCGACGATGTCCTGTGTACACATTCTTCCTACAACTATCCAAATATATACTGTCGGTATCATCCAAACAGTGCGTGCATCTGCGGTATCCCTTATTTGTCTGTCCTGAAAGGTTACTGAGAGCAGGCCAATCATTGATGGTCACGAACAGCAACGTGTTTAGGTCAAATTCTTCCTGTTTGTTCTCATCCCACGCCGTACACCTTTTTTCATTCCACAGCTGTAAGAGTTCTTCAACTAATGGCCTTAGGTACACATCAATGTCGCTGTTGCCGGGTTGCTTAGGGCCTTGGATGAGCACTGGCATCATAATGAACTTTCGCTTCATGCACAACCAAGGAGGAAGGTTATACATACATAGAGTCAGAGGCCAGGTGCTATGGTTGCTGCTCTGCTCCCCAAAAGGATTAATGCCATCTGCGCTTAGACCAAACCATACGTTCCTTGGGTCACCTACACACTCCTCGCTGTACTTTCTCTCGATTTGTCTCCACCGCGACGCCAGCGTCGTGGTACTCTCAACTTTCCGTCTTTCTTATGGTCTTCTCCGTGCCATCGCATCGCCTTGGCATGCTCTTTGTTTTGGAACAACGTTTCAACCGTGGTATTATAGGAGCATACCACATCACCTTGGCAGGAATCTTCTTCCTCGGCGCTCGCCCTAGACATCACCGAGGTCATCCCGGCTGATCTTATAGCGCAATGCACCGCATACCGGCACGCGTTCAAATCTTTGTACTCACCGGTAGAGGATGCAGTCATTAGGGCATTCATGTATCTTCTGCACCTCTAACCCTAGAGGAAGACATCCTTCTTTGCTTCGTCACGAACTCTCGGGCAATTCGTTGTCCTTTGGAAGCATATTCTTTATCATTACCAATAACTTTCCAAATCCTTCCAGTGTGGTGCCCAGCTTTTTCTTGTCAGCTTCGCAATTGGGTACAACAATTTCTCGTGATCCTCTAACATGCGCCGCAACTTCTTCTTCTCCTTTTCACTTGCTCAGTTTCTCTTTGCATCGGCAATGGCCCGACCTAGATCATCAGCGGGCTCATCTGATGCCTCTTCTTTATCTTCTTCCTGCATTGCCGGCTCAGCTTATTCTCGCATTGCCGGCTCAGCTTCTTCCCCCATTGTTGTATCATCGTATTCAGGGAACCCATGGCCAGGATAGCTATCGTCGTCCTCTTCTTCTTCATTGTCTTCCATCGAACCCCTCTTTCTCCGTGCTTGGTCCAAACATTACAGTGGGGCATGAAACCGGACTCAAACAGGTGGACGTGAATGGTTCTTGAGTTAGAGTAATTGTGATCATTCTTACAGCCAGCACATGCACAGGGCATAAAACCATCCGCCCGCTTGTTTGCCTGAGGCGCAATCAGAAAAGTATGCACGCCATCAACAAACTGGGGAGAGCATCGGTCATCGTACATCCATTGCCGGCTCATCTTCATTACACACCACCGAATAGACCAAATTAATAGAAGTTCATACATAAAGTTCATACAACACTTAAAGGCAACATACAAATAACTCTCTAGCTAAATCATTTAAATTCAACAACAAATGCGATGAAGATCGCAACTAAGGTAACAATTGATCCAACAGCATAACGATACCAAGCCTCATTATCAATGGCATATTTTCTAATCTTTCTAATCTTCAACCGCATTTTCTCCATCTTGATCTTGTGATCATCAACGACATCGGCAACATGCAACTCCAATTCTATCTTCTCCCCCTCAATTCTTTTCAATTTTTCTTTCAAACACTCGTTTTCTCTTTCAACTAAATTTAACCTCTCGACAATAGGGTCGGTTGGAATTTCTGGTTCACATACCTCCTAGATAAAAATATCTAGTCAACTTGATGGGCATAATTTGTCATAAACACGAAATGCAACAAATAGTTTTAAAAAAGAATATACCACATTCGAATCATAACACGGACGAGGGCCGACGGGGACAGATATCAAAACCATGGCACTATGTATAACGCATTACAACGTCTGGTAAGATAATTATACAAGTAACTATATATCTAAATCACACAAACATGATTTTTTATATAAAAAGATAAGAAAAGAGGCTCACCACAAGGTGGTGCCGACGACGGGTCGGTGCGGACGATCGGACGGTGGTTACGACAGAGACGGGAAGGAACTAAGTAAACCACACCTTCATATGCAAACTAAGAGTTATTTTAAACTCAAATTGCATATAAATCAAATAAACTACCACATATAATTCCTCCCAAATTACTAAAACCGACAAATTAATCACTATATAAAGCATTGCAAAAGCTAATCTAGCAATGAGAGATGAAAGGACAAAGTTGCTTACCTTTGTGATCACTTGAATGGATGGGGGCCTTCAAATCTTGACAAAATTTGGGCAAAATGTGTGATGAGCTCGAGGGGAGAGGGGAAGAACAGAGAGGAGAGGGGAAAGGGGCAAGAACAGAGCGAGTTGGACGCAGGGTTTATATGTAAGATGACCTGTAGTGCCGGTGCTAAAGGTTGGCCACGAACCGGTACTACTGAGAGCGGCCCGCCAAGCCGTTGGAACCGGCACTAATGGTTACATTAGTGCTGGCTCAAATACAAACCGGGACTAATGAGCTGCACATTAGACCCTTTTTCTACTAGTGAATGTTGGACACAAGCCTGTGGTAGCTATGGATTACATGGGGATAGTAACAACAACCTTTAAAGCTTGTTCATACTAATTATAGGAAACCACTTACATCACCCAAGGTAGACGAGCCCTAATCGCAATCCAATGCTAGTTCCGCCGATGAGAATAGGATAGCATGAGAGCAAACATATCATCCATCGCAAGACTGGATCTAAACCCCTTCATGATGTCAAACATATATCCCTAGTGCACCGAGTGAAAATCCTTTGAAATATCGATGTTTAGGAATGCCCAAGTCAACTTTTATTTTATGGGCTTCTTTGATCACATTCTGGACATACAAGATTTTTTCCTCTATATTGTGCCCCTTAATAAAAGAAATTGACTAGCAGATTAATTTTTTTAAACTGGTCATCAATTGCAGCAAAAGGCTGTGGAGGCCGGAGTTTAAGACTCTGATAGGCAAGGCATTTCACCACTTCTAGATATAGTACATAGGCGGCTGCATGGTAGCTTCCTTATCTCAAACGGATGCGACACTGATAAGGAGAAAAGAAAGATTATGAGCTTAGTATAGGGAACAATAAGCATCGGAAGCGGGTGAAAGTTTCTTCTCAGCCCTAGCGGCATTCTATTTTCCAGTGCATCCTTCGTACCCTCACGAAAATAGATAATTTGTTCTTTCCAAACTGTGAAACAGATAGCAATACATCAGTTACTTTTGAATAATCGTATGTTTGTGTACACATAATCAACATTCACATTTAAGATATATACTCTACATGGTTGAATATTAGGTTACACGTGGCTACTTCTTGTCGAGCACGCCTCTGGTCACACGTGGCTATTTAGTAAATTAGGAGGCCAATTCTAGACACCTCAAGGTGAATTAATGAATGTATCTGTCCATCGTGCATGAATATATAATGCTCTATGTCCTCTCGAGTAGAATCAAGTGTTACTACCAAAAGCCCACTACTATGCCGCTATCAAATAGGTCTCGAATGAGAAAAGCAACCGAGGTAGCTAGCATAGTAGAGTATGGTGAGAATGTGGGAAATCATTTGGGAATAGGAAGCACCGGGAATGGGAGCAGCATTACTTAATGCACCATGTACCTTTTCCGAATTCTCTATCGGTATTCAGTAGTCGGACGTATCCCCAGGCCCCATGATCTTTCTTGGCCTCCTTGGGGCCGTGATTGAAGCAAGGCCAAGCTGCGTGCTACTTTGCTTCCAGCAGCTGCTACTGTCCCTCGAAAGTGCACTGGTACTTCAGTAGCAGGACGGAGCTCTTTCCATGCAGTGATGGCTCTACTTCAGTGTCAAAATGAGCTTTTGGGAAGCAAATAAGAGCAGAGTTGTAGAACCGGAGGTTGGCTGCTGGTCTAAAATGAGATTGGGCTCCTCAGGGCTGAAATAGGGATGGAGTTATAGAATCGTAAGTGGACTGCTGGCCTAAAATGTATTAACTCAACTAAGCCCTTAGAATTGTTTAATTTATTTGGCATCCTATAAAAAAGGGTTTTACAGCTAACATGCGTATTATACATACACATGAGACAAATTGATGAGTGTACATGTACCGTACCAGCCCTGGGAATGGTTATGTGCATAAGTGACAGATGACAGAGGCTGTTGTGGCGGTATTGAAGGCAGGTGACGAGCGATGGTGTCAAGCTCAAGGGATTGTTCGGTCTTGATTGTAATTGTCCTTTTGGCTAGTGTTCCTTTGTGCAGAGGCTAAGGTTCTATTGTCTTTTCAGTTTTATCAAGTCGGTGTTTACGTGGCTTGTACTATGAGCCATAGGGTATAAATAAGAAACATATTGCCATGAAAAAAAACAGATGAACCGGACTTAATGCTAACATTGATCCATATGTTTACATCGCTGTCTAAGCTCGTTTCCATCATGTACGTACAAGAAACAATAATTCCGTGAGCCATCATGCAGTTGTGCCAGCGTCGTCCTGCGTGACGTGTGCCAATGTGGTGAGTTGTGACAGCGGCACCACAAACATGTATCGAGGAGTATTTGGTCCTTGTGACAATATCTGTTGTGTTCACTTGGCGAACCCAACTGTAATCACCGACAACACTACATTTGCGATAATGTATCATATGTTGCCATCACTATTGCGGAACGGGTTAGTAGTGGTTGGCACAAGATGCCTACTAGTAGCAGGCTTCACTGTGAAGGGCGCCCACCACTGACTTCCAGCAACTGTTAACAGACCACCAGTGGCGGTCAAGATGCCCCCCAATGTTAATGTGTGTACCAGTAGTGTGTTGTTGTACGCACCCACCACTGGTAGTGCTTGCTAGGTCAAAACAAAAGCTTCATTTTAGCAAAAAAAAGTTTAACAGTAATAATAGTATCATAGAAGGCACAATAAAGAGACATATAACACAGTTTAAGAATAGACTTTAGTAAATAACTCTCTAATGTTTAACATTTACACATAACAATAATAACAATATATAACATATGTGTTCAATGAAGTGCTAGTATGATAAAACTTGGTACGAACGCGGGATCAGAACCGAGTACTTCTATGGTGACACGCGGGGGTGTCAGGGCTGCCCTGAGGGGGGGCCAGGGGGGCCCCTCCCAGGTTAGCTGTTGTATATGCAGATAGCCCATAGGCCCTTAGCTTTTGAGAAAAAATAGCCCAATTAAGGCACGGAGAGGAGGGAGGACGTAATTAAGATGCAGGCAAACAGCGTAATCACCTCGTCTCCCTTGCGATCGTGAGGCGAGTTCGCACGATCCCTAATTTCCTATTCTCTGTTCCCTTGGCTCCCAAACTCCCCATCGAAAGTTGCACCGGCAGCCAGTGCATAGTTCTCCAGGCGCTGGACGCAGCCACGCACGATGCACATGCACATTGCCCAATCCCTCGTGATTTACATCACCGAGCGCCTTCAATCTCCACTCTCTAGATGCTGGGAACACACGATTGAGTCCTAGATCCTGCCGGTAGTCCACATCGTGGCATCGTCGAGTGTCCGATCACCAACACCAATCCGATTAATTTCAGGTATAAATTGTTATGCCCCCGTATCCAGATGAGTAAAAGGGTGTGATCTATGTAAGATATTGGGAAATTGTGTATTAACAATTGGATTACTATTCCATATTTCTTATATATATTTTTACCTCCAACAAGTTGCAGGAATTCACATTGTTGCTAATTAAATAATTTGCCTTCTCGCATAAGATGCATAGCACTTTTTAACTTCTAATGCATTTTTTTGCAGCTCATTGTGTTATCATGTGGTTCAGACAGTATGCATATCGTAATGAAACAAGTAAAAGGAAACACGAGGTTGACTTGATACAATCACACAGGAGTGATTGGCAAGTTTCTCAAGGATAATACTAGTGCTTCGATTAACCCAGATGTTGAGTCCATGATAGTTACCTGGGTGAAAAGAATTGTTAAGGAATTGCTGGGTGGGATTGACAATGAAATCATCGCAAGTGACTTTGCATTGAGTAATGTGAGAAGAATTTTTTAAAGGTAACACGTACAAATTATTTCTATGAAAATTGATTTTGAATGCATTTCAAGTGTTTATTTGTAACATTCCATATAGAAATATATTGGTAATTATTACTATGATGGTTATACAAAGGGCCCCCAAAGACTTCATTTTGCCCCGGGCCCCCAAATTCTCAGAACCGGCCATGGGGGTGTGGGGGGTTGCACCATAGATAGATATCATCGTCATCATCTTCTTCGCGAAGAAACGGCAAGAACACCTTCCCATCTTGCATCATGTATTCTGTTGCAATCTCTTTCTAATGAGGGTAATCAAAATAGGTTCGCTGTGCCTCATTGGTGAAATAAGGTTGAATGGTGTAGGTTTTTTAACAAGGCCTTCTTCGGCTTAAATATGACCTCCTCCTCCATGGACTCGTTCACTTTACACAGGAAGTCAGCCCATGGCCAACAAGGGATGCACTGAGAAAAATGAAAGAAATAACAACTAGACATTATTTTAGGCACAACTTTATATATGTGACCAACTGATCAGCCACAACACAAGTTTAATTAAAATGTACCATCCTCTCCAGAAAGTTCCCGTATGTACGCAGATTTCCTTACAGTTGATAAACATCTGGTGGCACACACCTACCTGGTTGTTGCCACACCATGGGCATATGCTGTTGAGAAATTAATTAGAAAGCGCATAGTTCATGGCATCATTGTACACTATAGTACAATCAGTAAAACGATAAAATAAGCATAACAAATTATGAATCGACTGCACAACATGTGTGACCAACAACTTTCACCAATAAAAAAACGCATCTCCAAATACACGTGGGATTAGCAACCTTCCAAGACACATAAAAAATATATACTTATACTTATATGTTGGACGGAACACAAATAAGGAAATACTTTTCTAATGAGGTCATCTCAAGACAGAAATGAGGGAACCAACATGTGTTTATAAAAGATAACATAAGGAAGTACTCTGCCAATGATAAAATGATGGTTGGTCCTTGCTAGCCACATTAAATATATTTGCTAAAGAAATGATGTATACAACACAATCTTGCAGGCATGAGCTAATTATAAAACAACAGAAGATCTGTAGCGAAATGAATTAACAACAATCGACCTTAATTAATTTCTATTTTCTGTCCCCAAGTATTTGCACACCAAATTTGTCATGGCATAATAGCCTATTTACATGAACGAATGGCCTATCTGCAGCCAAATGGATTAACATCAATCGACGTTAATTAGTTTTGCTCGACTAAAATCTGCTCGAGCAAAGAACATGGAAAACAATGCTCCTCTTTGTTGTTGGGGATGTAATGATACGTGTACAATAATATTTCCATTCAGAACAAGTTTATATTGCAACATTCGTAGTGATAAATTAACCGAGATAAAGCAAATTAGTTGGCCCGTATGTTGGAATGACTATGAAGGACTCCTCCGTCCAAAATTATCTCACATACGAGATTCATACGAGGAAACTTTTCTCAGCCACCACACCACACCATGCGTGCCTAACTCCTTATTTAGAGCAGCAGCAGGCGATTGTGTTCCATTCTTATTTTTTCATGGGTTACTTTAGCAACTTTCTCTTCTTTGCCAGGTGACCAACTCTTAAAGAAAGACAATGCATGAAGCAAACCGACACTAAGCTTGAGAACAGGAGACATCGGAATGATAGGCTTGGAACATAGTTAGCATCGTGTACTTGTGCATCGCTTGATGTAGACGCCGGGGTAATTCCGCTTTTGAAAGAAAAAACACCATGTAATATGCTCAATGATGTTGTTCCGATGTTAATAGACTCTGTGCTAGCAGAATTCCTCTTATCAACCTCTGCTATGTAGTTTGTGGTGGCCTTGCATGGGTATCTTGCCAAGGGGAGACATTTCCACGAGCTACCCAGGTGTTGGGCTACCACTAAGGCCACGCCGAAGCACACCCCCTTTCACAAGGTGCGTGCCAGAGTCTGGATGATTATCCCAGGTTCGAGGAGCGGTGTAATCGTTGGCGGCATGGGGGTTGCATCTGACAAGCTGCATAGGTGCAACTATTTGGTGCTTTTTTATCTAGCATATTATTAGCCAACCCAAATGACAAAATGACGTGTGGCATGAAGCAACCCGGTCCTGATGGTTTTTACAACTAAAGATGCCCGAAAGTAAAAAAAACAAACCGAGAAAATCGAAACTTGCCATCAGAAAAGAAAGTTGCCATGCTTGACAACAAATATTGCTATCCTCGCATCACTAAACTTGTCATAAAAAAATGTTTGGAGTTGTGATCCCCGCGTCACTAAACTTGTCATCAAAGGTGAAGCTTCTCCTTTTTGATGATACCTACCGTATGCCTAGCCCAACCACTAGGGAATTTACGTAATGCACACATTTTATTATTCCATCTATGTATAGAGGTAGGCCCGGCCACTGGTATCTTCCACACCTCCTTGACCATGTCATGAAACCCATCCTGAAGCAACCACCCAAGTTCGAACTTGAATTTGCGTCTATGTTGTGGTCCTCTACTCATCTATCATCTCTCACGTGTGCACTATTAAGGATTAATGCACTCCCTTCGTCCGGTGAAAAGTGTATATTTGGCTTTAAAATTTGTCCACAAAAGAGTATACATCTATCTTCCAAATACACATTAAAGTAGGAAAAAAATGCTTCTCTCTCATCACATGGTAATCAAGACAAATAGCATTCTACACATGGTCTCCTTTATTTTTACATGCACTTAGGTCATTGAGGATAATTAAAGAGTAGAGAGATTGTGGCTTGCACCTTTCCAATGCATTTTTTACTCCAATTCATAATTTGTTCTAAAATTTCTATATGTACATTTTTCACCGGACGGAGGGATTATGTGGAGTGTGGACCATGCATGCAAGCCTTAGAAATCTCACTCATGCTTCCCACAATAAGCTGGTAGACTGTATCCGTATGCCCGGCCGGTCCCAGATGTCGATTCTTGTTTGTAGTCTCTCCTTTCCGGTTTATAAGACTTATCTTAAAATTTTCGTTTTCTCGATTTAAAGGGCTCATCTCTATCTTCTGTTGAAATTCTGAGGCGCATCAAATCTTTGCATTCAATAATTAAAAAGAAACTCACCAATGCATGCAATGTTCCTACTCATCTAGTGACCAAGCATGCATGCAGTGTAATTAGTCCACATTAATGCATTAATTTAATTTAGGTAGTCTTATAAAGTACGAGATATATTTCTCCACTCATCATCTACCTTGATTGATGGCATTTTAAATTAAAGCCTTATATACTAAAAAAGAAGGGAGTATACTAGTAGTACGGTAGTACCTGTGTGGGATTAGGGGTCGGGCAAGCCATTGTACTCTCCACGGATTTACAGAGCCGTGTCAGTCAAATCGATGAGTTTGCTCCCTCGATTCCCCTGCGGTTCGCTGCTTTAACTATGGTTGAGTGCATGCAGCCAATATACATGCTAGCCCACCGTGCAGTCCGTTACAGCCAAGCGCTTGCCTACAGCCACTTAAACAATTGCATTTGAGGGCGGGGTGTCGACCCATTGGCTGGGCAGCTGGGGTTGCTGCCAGCCCACCTGAGTTCGAGTCTCAACTATAACGCATGGTGCTCGTGGAATTTCTCCTATAAAAAAATACCAACAAGGATTAGTCTTAGGTTGGTCTCATTTTTTCAAACAAATGTAGTTAATGTCACCGAAACTAGTGCATGCAGTTAATTTCTGCCAAAGCCCTGCGCATGCTTTGGTCGTAGTGTACAGGCTCGCGGGACTTCTAATCCCGGACGGAGGTAGTGGTGTATATGATAGTATACGCTCCTTTTGCCGCCAAATATGCATATGCATCGATCATCTGGCATTCTTAATTCTGGCCAGCCTCGATATGATGTGCAACTGGCACCGATTTTTCTACAACTTCCGGTAGATGACAAGTAGTTTCATGATATAAAAGTATGCGGTTTTTTTTGGCTCTGAGGAGACTATAAAAGTTAACAGATGAAGTAGGTGGGGCAACATTTTACCACGCAAACAAATGGTATATGATGGTTGCATGCTAGGTATCTCTACTATCTAAAAAAAATGTAGCGTTTCGTCTCCCCTCTTACGTTAATTGTTTCGTCGATACCCCGTGTCTTCCCTTCGTGCAACCTCTCCCGATTCCCTTAATTAGCTCCCATAACTTCTGTTCAGTTTCCTATTTTTTCTTCTTCCTTGCAAACCCACCCGCCCGGGCCCGATCTACCGCCTCAGCCCTGCTCGATCTGATCTAGAGGAGGGGTTGCCTCCCAACGAAGATGCCCAGAGCAGCGAGGAGAGCGGGCGCTGTGGTTGCCGTTAGAGACGCGGTTGGTGTGCGAGGCGATTAGCGGCAGATGTGGTCTGTTAGTGGACCAGTTCGATGCGTGCATGGCGCCTATCCACCCTGCAGCTGTGGACGTAGGTAGATTTGATTGATTCGCCGGTGTTACTTGCATATTCGCCGGAATAAGAAAAGGGAAGGGATGAAGCAGAGCCTTGCGGTGCGAATAGTGTGGCACGAGGTCTCGCTCGGTTCGGCAGCACCAAGCATCTAGGGGCTAATTGGAACGAGGATTGGGTAGTGCCAGCTGCAACCGACTGTGATACAAAGGATCATCTGCCAAATGTTTTTTAGAAAAGGAGGATGACCCCCGGCCTCTGCATCTGGGCGATGCATACGGCCATTTTATTAATTATTCTCACAAGACCTTACAAAGTCATACAACAGTAAGACTAAAGCCGCCGTCTAAGCAACAAACTGTCGCTACACCTATCCAGTTGATGAAGGGGCGCAGGTAGCCTAGGCCTAATACCAAACAAACATCGCAGCCAAGCCTAACATCTAAGACCTGAGACCCCAATCTAGCCACTTGCTGGGTCTGGGGCACACACTGGTGCGGCGTGCTCTCAGAGGCCGCCGCCGCCAACTACCACCGCTCCATCTTGAGAACTGTACTGATGCATCAATCTTGCTCGGTCCAGCTATCGTCGACGCCACTACGGCGCCCAACGGCTGTACACGCCGCGTCGCCATCGATACACCTCAGCGCCATGCTGCCACGCATCACCAGCCGACACAGCTTGAAGCCCTTCGAGGATCTCGCCGCGTAGCACCTGCCGACCAGGCATGACCAAGCGTAGCACCTGTCGGTCAGGCATGACTTGACATCTCGACCAAAGCTCCGTGCAAGACGAAGCCGCTCCACCTCCTGCCTCTGACTTCTAGCCCTGCTCCACAAAACGACGCTCCCAAGAGAGAAACGACACCGTAGTGCCGCCATCGTCCGGTCTGGAACACCAGATCCTAGGGTTTCCCCCGGAACAATACGAGTGGGTCGACGGTAGTCACATGACGATGCCTTCATCAAGGTAACGACGCGAACGTCGCCATCGCCCGCCATCGGCTCAGTTTTCACCGGCAACTACGTCTCCCCGACTCGCAGCTGGTGCCAGATGACGGATCTCGAGATCCGAGCACCCAGCCTCAGGCCGACCACCTCTGACGGAAGAGATGACGACCACCACCGAATGCACCGGTCAGAACAGATCTGATCGAAGGTGATGCCGACGAGACCACCAGACCCTCCACGCCCGCCGTTGCCGATCTGAAGGCAGCATGCACGCCACCGCAGCCCGGCCGCCACCGCCACCCGAGGGGCCATCCGCGGCGCCCGCAGCCTGGCCTCCGCCGCCAAGTTGCCGCCGTCCAAGGACGGGCCGGCCTCCCGCCGCATGCCCCCAACCGCCGCGCCGCAGATCCCAGATCGGTCGCGCCACCGCACGCCTTAGGGTCCGCCCCACCCCGAAGACGCGCGAGAGAGGAGATCCCCCGCCATCCCCGTCAGCCCCCGGGCTTAGCCCGACGGCGTCTTCCGGCGCGGCGGAGGGAGGGGAGGAGGGAGTTTACGGCTGCGGCGGCTAGGTTTCTGGCCGCCCGAGTCGCCCTAGCGGGAGGACGACTCGTGCGTCCTAGGGATCATCTGCCAAATGTGACGTTCATAGCAGCTCGCTCTCCCAACGCTGGCACAAGCAATTGGGAGGCACAAAATATCCCATGTAATTGGGCTAGCAGTCCACCGGGCGTGCCCGTTCTCCCAGTGGAACTACATAGGGACGTTGCAAGCAATTGGGCTAGCAGTCAACCGACTAGCTAAAGAAACAACCAGCTAGCAGTCAACTTGCTAGCCAGCTTGCATAGGTATATATGTTTTCAGAATTTTTGTGTTTGCCTTGTGAATTTTTCAAAAATATTCTTGTGAATTTTAATGGATCAAAGACATGAATTGCATATCATATAAGTTATTAATGCATATGGACTACTTTGGATTTTACATAATTATATGCTGAAGTTCACTCCACCTTAATTTTTTATTTGAGAAAATACATGCATTGCTCACGTGTGATGCTAAACAAAATGAGGGTTAAGCCTAATGAAGTTTCTGGTTGAGTTAATTTTTAATAGCATGACCTGGTAAATCATCCATGCATACATAATGTTTTTCCGTGCAACTCACGGGCACTTACCTAGTTAATTAAAAATTAATGATGTTCGTAAAAAAGAAAAAAAAAGAGCTAGCTGGTGCTTAGCATGTGTATCTGCTGGCATGCCAATCATAGCTTGACACGTTACCACAATGTCAAGCCATCGGAACATGCACACACACTACCATTACATTCGCATGCAGTTAATCTATAGCCATTTGGCACAAGAGAGACCCTGTGTGCAGCATGTTATAGTTAATATTTGTTTATTTGTAGAGATCAACACCATGTTATTTCTGCTCTAGAGTAATAATTAGACACGATATCTAGATTGATCAGTTCACATGATGATCTCAGCGGCGCCGCTAGCTGCACGATTTCGTCGCGCTGAGGGCACACACGCGTTTAATTATGTCCGTCGAAACCAACCTACCGCTTCGTTATTTTCTCTCTTAAAAAAACCTATCCCAATCCCCTATCCTCGTCTCTCAGGCGGAGTAGAGGAGTTGCATCGACGCCCTGATGATCGCGGGGAGGCGGCACGCAGGAGGAGCTCCGCGAGAAGGTCGCCCAGCGAGCCGGAGCAGCAACGCTTCCTTCTCTTCTTCCTATTTCTAGGAGCTGGAGTTGGCGTAGACCCGCAACCCTCCAGCGGCTCCCCCGTCGTTCCCCTCCTCGACGGCGTCGATGATGCGGTGGATGAGGTGGCGGTTGGGGAGGCGTCCTGTCGGTCCCCGCCCATGTGTGAAAAAGGCAGGTCTTCCACTTCTCGTTGCCAGGTCCCGACAACCATCCTCACAGTGATCCTTCTTTCCCACCCACCACCAGAAAATCCTACGCCCCACCAGACCAGATCCCCCGTGCGACTCCTTCGCCCCAGCCGCCGCCGGACGCCAAGGCCTAGCGTTTGGGGAGCTCTCCTCCCACTCCCACAGCGAAAAAACAGAAGTAAAAAGGGCGAGAGATCAAGGCACAAACATCAGAACACGCCCAAAAAAATGTGTCTGCAATTCTTCATGCTGATCAGGCAATAAATCTGGAGGACTGTGGGCAAGAGAATTGGTGTAGATGGGCAAGTTTCTCCCAGTGAAAACAGGGAAGTTAAAAAAGGTGTTGTTCCAGAAATTTCTGGCCATGAACTTCTTTTACTGCTAGAACTAGTTGATTTTCCTATCTGTACCTCCGTCCCCCCTAATCTTCTAGTTGCAAGAATTGCCCCCCTGTACAAAAGTGTTGCAGACCTTGACTTGTATCTTGCCTTCCCTGTTCTTGCATCCCCTGTACCCTGTAGAACTGGATTATAGATAAAAGTTGTTGACTCTTGAATTGCATCTTCTCTATTGTCTTGCACTTTGTTTCTGCAAAAAAAAAAAAAGAACAGATAAAAAGAAGCAGAGTTATTGTGTGTTGGTAATCTGTGTAGGCAATCTGTGTATAGTTAAAAATGGGCAATAATGTATTTGTAGTTGCTCACAAAACGAATAGCTTGTAGTTGAAGTCTAGATGCTTACAAGAACACACAAGAAAGGGTAGGCAAAAACCATTGTATGTTCCTCGGTTTAATGTACACGGGTGCTTGTATCTGTGGTATGTTCCTCAGTCCGAGTCATTAATTTCCTTTATAATTCCTATTGCTCATGGAACAAAAGTAGCTATGTATGGCTTAAGTGACTATTTTGTAGATTTTAAAATCCTCTACTTTCTGCTTGCTTAATCTATTCTGGTAAACGCAGTATTCTGAAAATCTTTAAAATCTATAACTATTCATGATGTATGGCTGCTTATAAACGCAATGTTCTGCAATCCCACTACAAAAGAAGAATCTATCACGTTCCTTTTGACTGAACTACTATTCTGGAAAGACAAGTTTCTGTTGTTAGTGCAGTGCAGTTTGCTCTTCCATTATGATTAACATGTAGTTTAATTTGCTATTTCATTAAAGATTAACTTGTAAGACATATGCTATCTTTTCCTACTGTATTTGGTTTCTTTCAGCGTGCGTGTGTCTTGCTACCGTGTCTCCCTGGTTTGAGCTGGGTGTCCACAAGACAAAAATGGGCAATAATGTATTTGTAGTTGCTCACAAAATAAAAAGCTTGTAGCTCAAGTCTAGATGCTTACAAGAACACAAAAGAAAGGGAGGTAAAAAACCCAAGAACCTAGTAGTACAAAATTTTCCTGCAACTATGTAAAGGCTGCTCACTGAGTTTGGTAGGTGGGCTTTTTTTATTTAGGTTCTTTTTTTTTCTGCTTTATTTATTTTCATTTATTTATTTCTGAGTTGTTTTTTGCTGTATTTAGAGTTTCTTTGTGAATATTTTTTCTTTAGGTACAAAAAATTACAAACTTTTTGTTAGTGCCAGTAGTTTTCAAATTTGAATAGTTTAAATCTGAATTATTCGACGAACTTTGTAGACGGAGTGCATCCAGTTTTTGACGAAATTTGAAAGAATTTGTTTGCACATAAAATTTCTTCCCGTTTCAAATGCCAAAACACATAAGTACCCTAACTATTACAAAGATTCCCTCCGGTTTGTTCGAAGCGGCACTTTCCAGATATATAAATCCATAAAGTCACTAGAGAAGAAAGTGATGACGGTGAAGCCTTCCACATCCCAGAGTGGGACCTTTGGGGGTGAAACTTTTTCTTCGCTTGTGTACCTTTGCGTCGTAACCATGGACAATCTTCATCATTTAACTGGATGCTCGGGTCAATATTCATTGTCAATGGAGCAATTTCATCAAACTTTTCATAATCTTCAGACATGTCTGACTTGTCATTCACTCTCATGATGTTTCTTTTCCCTGAAAGAACTATGTGGCACTTTGGCTCATTGTATGATGCATTCGCTTCCTTATCTTTTCTTTTTCTCGGCCTGGTAGACATGTCTTTCACATAAACCTACGCCACATCATTGGCTGGGACGAATGGTTAAATGCATATGCAAGATTGTTGAGATCCACTGTTGTCATTCCGTACTGCGGGTCTTCCGTTACCCGCCTCGTTTCATATTGACCCATTTGCACGAAATAAAGGGACCTTCAAACCACATCCATATTCAAGTTCCCATATGTCCTCTATGTAACCATAATATGTTTCCTTTCCTGTCTTGGTTGTTGCATCAAAGCGGACACCACTGTTTTGGTTGATGCTCTTCTTATCTTGGCCAATCGTGTAAAATGTATTCCCATTTATCTCGTACCCTTTGAAAGTCATTATATTCGAAGATGGTAACTGGGAGAGTAAGTACATGTCATCTTCAATATCGCCCTCATGCATGGACGTGTCTGCAACCAACCGGCGAATGTCCCTGTTTATTCACCTGTAATCAAGTCGTCAGACTGCTCCGGGTGTTTGGAGAGTAGAAAATTCTTGTGTTCCTAAATATAATGAGCCACCAAGTTCCGTGCATACGTTGCTGGTTCTCCCGTGCCTCTGGTGTATCTTTTGTCTTCCCATACACTCCCAAGAAGCCAAGCAGGGTCACGAAAAGATTCTTAACACGTGCATCACGTCGATTGCGGAGTGGACCTCTAGGTCTTTCCAATAGGGAAGGTCCCAAAATATTCTTCCACATGGGTGCATCGTCCGTGGCGTCCTTCGAACAGGTTGTCCGCCAGGACCCTTTCCAAAGATTACCTTCAAATCCTTGACCATATCATGTACATCAGCACCGATCACGGTGGCGAGGCTTCGTCCGGTGATCCGCCTCACCTTTGAAATGCTTGCCTTTCTTTCTTACGGGATGCCTGCTCGGAAGAAATCGACGATGTCCCAGGTACACATTCTTCCTACAACTATCCAAATATATACTGTCGGTATCATCCAAACAGTGCGTGCATCCGCGGTATCCCTTGTTTGTCTGTCCTGAAAGGTTACTGAGAGCAGGCCAATCATTGATGGTCACGAACAGCAACGTCTTTAGGTCAAATTCCTACTGTTTGTGCTCATCCCACGCACGTACACCTTTTCCATTCCACAGCTGTAAGAGTTCTTCAACTAATGGCCTTAGGTACACATCAATGTCGTTGCCGGGTTGCTTAGGGCCTTGGATGAGCACTGGCATCATAATGAACTTCCGCTTCATGCACAACCAAGGAGGAAGGTTATACAGACATAGAGTCATAGGCCAGGTGCTATGGTTGCTGCTCTGCTCCCCAAAAGGATTAATGCCATCTGCGCTTAGACCAAACCATACGTTCCTTGGGTCACCTACAAACTCCTCGCTGTACTTTCTCTCGATTTTTCTCCACTGCGACGCGTCAGCGGGTACTCTCAACTTTCCGTCTTTCTTATGGTCTTCTCCGTGCCATCGCATCGCCTTGGCATGCTCTTTGTTTTGGAACAAACGTTTCAACCGTGGTATTATAGGAGCATACCACATCACCTTGGCAGGAATCTTCTTCCTCGGCGCCGCCCTAGACATCACCGAGGTCATCCGGCTGATCTTATAGCGCAATGCACCGCATACCGGGCACGCGTTCAAATCTTTGTACTCACCGCGGTAGAGGATGCAGTCATTAGGGCATTCATGTATCTTCTGCACCTCTAACCCTAGAGGGAAGACATCCTTCTTTGCTTCGTACGAACTCTCGGGCAATTCGTTGTCCTTTGGAAGCATATTCTTTATCATTACCAATAACTTTCCAAATCCTTCCAGTGTGGTGCCCAGCTTTTTCTTGTCAGCTTCGCAATTCGGGTACAACAATTTCTCGTGATCCTCTAACATGCGCCGCAACTTCTTCTTCTCCTTTTCACTTGCTCAGTTTCTCTTTGCATCGGCAATGGCCCGACCTAGATCATCAGCGGGCTCATCTGATGCCTCTTCTTTATCTTCTTCCTGCATTGCCGGCTCAGCTTATTCTCGCATTGCCGCTCAGCTTCTTCCCCCATTGTTGTATCATCGTATTCAGGGAACCCATGGCCAGGATAGCTATCGTCGTCCTCTTCTTCTTCATTGTCTTCCATCAGAACCCCTCTTTCTCCGTGCTTGGTCCAAACATTACAGTGGGGCATGAAACCGGACTCAAACAGGTGGACGTGAATGGTTCTTGAGTTAGAGTAATTGTGATCATTCTTACAGCCAGCACATGCACAGGGCATAAAACCATCCGCCCGCTTGTTTGCCTGAGGCGCAATCAGAAAAGTATGCACGCCATCAACAAACTGGGGAGAGCATCGGTCATCGTACATCCATTGCCGGCTCATCTTCATTACACACCACCGAATAGACCAAATTAATAGAAGTTCATACATAAAGTTCATACAACACTTAAAGGCAACATACAAATAACTCTCTAGCTAAATCATTTAAATTCAACAACAAATGCGATGAAGATCGCAACTAAGGTAACAATTGATCCAACAGCATAACGATACCAAGCCTCACTATCAATGGCATATTTTCTAATCTTTCTAATCTTCAACCGCATTTTCTCCGTCTTGATCTTGTGATCATCAACGACATCGGCAACATGCAACTCCAATTCTATCTTCTTCCCCTCAATTCTTTTCAATTTTTCTTTCAAATACTTGTTTTCTCTTTCAACTAAATTTAACCTCTCGACAATAGGGTCGGTTGGAATTTCTGGTTCACATACCTCCTAGATAAAAATATCTAGTCAACTTGATGGGCATAATTTGTCATAAACACGAAATGCAACAAATAGTTTTAAAAGAGAATATAGCACATTCGAATCATAACACGGACGAGGGCCGACGGGGACAGATATCAAAACCATGGCACTATGTATAACGCATTACAACGTGCGGGTAAGATAATTATACAAGTAACTATATATCTAAATCACACAAACATGATTTTTTATATAAAAAGATAAGAAAAAGAGGCTCACCACAAGGTGGTGCCGACGACGGTCGGTGCGGACGATCGACGGTGGTTACGACAGAGACGGGAAGGAACTAAGTAAACCACACCTTCATATGCAAACTAAGAGTTATTTTAAACTCAAATTGCATATAAATCAAATAAACTACCACATATAATTCCTCCCAAATTACTAAAACCGACAAATTAATCACTATATAAAGCATTGCAAAAGCTAATCTAGCAATGAGAGATGAAAGGACAAAGTTGCTTACCTTTGTGATCACTTGAATGGATGGGGGCCTTCAAATCTTGACAAATTTGGGCAAAATGTGTGATGAGCTCGAGGAGAGGGGAAGAACAGAGAGGAGAGGGAAAGGGGCAAGAACAGAGCGAGTTGGGCCTTGGGGTTTATATGTAAGATGACCTGTAGTGCCGGTGCTAAAGGTTGGCCACGAACCGGTACTACTGAGAGCGGCCCGCCTAGCCGTTGTAACCGGCACTAATGGTTACATTAGTGCTGGCTCAAATACAAACCGGGACTAATGAGCTGCACATTAGACCCTTTTTCTACTAGTGAATGTTGGACACAAGCCTGTGGTAGCTATGGATTACATGGGGATAGTAACAACAACCTTTAAAGCTTGTTCATACTAATTATAGGAAACCACTTACATCACCCAAGGTAGACGAGCCCTAATCGCAATCCAATGCTAGTTCCGCCGATGAGAATAGGATAGCATGAGAGCAAACATATCATCCATCGCAAGACTGGATCTAAACCCTTCATGATGTCAAACATATATCCCTAGTGCACCGAAAGTGAAAATCCTTTGAAATATCGATGTTTAGGAATGCCCAAGTCAACTTTTTATTTTATGGGCTTCTTTGATCACATTCTGGACATACAAGATTTTTTCCTCTATATTGTGCCCCTTAATAAAAGAAATTGACTAGCAGATTAATTTTTTTAAACTGGTCATCAATTGCAGCAAAAGGCTGTGGAGGCCGGAGTTTAAGACTCTGATAGGCAAGGCATTTGACCACTTCTAGATATAGTACATAGGCGGCTGCATGGTAGCTTCCTTATCTCAAACGGATGCGACACTGATAAGGAGAAAAGAAAGATTATGAGCTTAGTATAGGGAACAATAAGCATCGGGAAGCGGGTGAAAGTTTCTTCTCAGCCCTAGCGGCATTCTATTTTCCAGTGCATCCTTCGTACCCTCACGAAAATAGATAATTTGTTCTTTCCAAACTGTGAAACAGATAGCAATACATCAGTTACTTTTGAATAATCGTATGTTTGTGTACACGTAATCAACATTCACATTTAAGATATATACTCTACATGGTTGAATATTAGGTTACACGTGGCTACTTCTTGTCGAGCACGCCTCTGGTCACACGTGGCTATTTAGTAAATTAGGAGGACAATTCTAGACACCTCAAGGTGAATTAATGAATGTATCTGTCCATCGTGCATGAATATATAATGCTCTATGTCCTCTCGAGTAGAATCAAGTGTTACTACCAAAAGCCCACTACTATGCCGCTATCAAATAGGTCTCGAATGAGAAAAGCAACCGAGGTAGCTAGCATAGTAGAGTATGGTGAGAATGTGGGAAATCATTTGGGAATAGGAAGCACCGGGAATGGGAGCAGCATTACTTAATGCACCATGTACCTTTTCCGAATTCTCTATCGGTATTCAGTAGTCGGACGTATCCCCAGGCCCCATGATCTTTCTTGGCCTCCTTGGGGCCGTGATTGAAGCAAGGCCAAGCTGCGTGCTACTTTGCTTCCAGCAGCTGCTACTGTCCCTCGAAAGTGCACTGGTACTTCAGTAGCAGGACGGAGCTCTTTCCATGCAGTGATGGCTCTACTTCAGTGTCAAAATGAGCTTTTGGGAAGCAAATAAGAGCAGAGTTGTAGAACCGGAGGTTGGCTGCTGGTCTAAAATGAGATTGGGCTCCTCGGGGCTGAAATAGGGATGGAGTTATAGAATCGTAAGTGGACTGCTGGCCTAAAATGTATTAACTCAACTAAGCCCTTAGAATTGTTTAATTTATTTGGCATCCTATAAAAAAGGGTTTTACAGCTAACATGCGTATTATACATACACATGAGACAAATTGATGAGTGTACATGTACCGTACCAGCCCTGGGAATGGTTATGTGCATAAGTGACAGATGACAGAGGCTGTTGTGGCGGTATTGAAGGTAGGTGACGAGCGATGGTGTCAAGCTCAAGGGATTGTTCGGTCTTGATTGTAATTGTCCTTTTGGCTAGTGTTCCTTTGTGCAGAGGCTAAGGTTCTATTGTCTTTTCAGTTTTATCAAGTCGGTGTTTACGTGGCTTGTACTATGATCCATAGGGTATAAATAAGAAACATATTGCCATGAAAAAACAGATGAACCGGACTTAATGCTAACATTGATCCATATGTTTACATCGCTGTCTAAGCTCGTTTCCATCATGTACGTACAAGAAACAATAATTCCGTGAGCCATCATGCAGTTGTGCCAGCGTCGTCCTGCGTGACGTGTGCCAATGTGGTGAGTTGTGACAGCGGCACCACAAACATGTATCGAGGAGTATTTGGTCCTTGTGACAATATCTGTTGTGTTCACTTGGCGAACCCAACTGTAATCACCGACAACACTACATTTGCGATAATGTAGCATATATTGCCATCACTATTGCGGAACGGGTTAGTAGTGGTTGGCACAAGATGCCTACTAGTAGCAGGCTTCACTGTGAAGGGCGCCCACCACTGACTTCCAGCAACTGTTAACAGACCACCAGTGGCGGTCAAGATGCCCCCCAATGTTAATGTGTGTACCAGTAGTGTGTTGTTGTACGCACCCACCACTGGTAGTGCTTGCTAGGTCAAAACAAAAGCTTCATTTTAGCAAAAAAGTTTAACAGTAATAATAGTATCATAGAAGGCACAATAAAGAGACATATAACACAGTTTAAGAATAGACTTTAGTAAATAACTCTCTAATGTTTAACATTTACACATAACAATAATAACAATATATAACATATGTGTTCAATGAAGTGCTAGTATGATAAAACTTGGTACGACCGCGGGATCAGAACCGAGTACTTCTATGGTGACACGCGGGGGTGTCAGGGCCGGCCCTGAGGGGGGGCAGGGGGGCCCCTCCCAGGTTAGCTGTTGTATATGCAGATAGCCCATAGGCCCTTAGCTTTTGAGAAAAAATAGCCCAATTAAGGCACGGAGAGGAGGGAGGACGTAATTAAGATGCAGGCAAACAGCGTAATCACCTCGTCTCCCTTGCGATCGTGAGGCGAGTTCGCACGATCCCTAATTTCCTATTCTCTGTTCCCTTGGCTCCCAAACTCCCCATCGAAAGTTGCACCGGCAGCCAGTGCATAGTTCTCCAGGGGCTGGACGCAGCCACGCACGATGCACATGCACATTGCCCAATCCCTCGTGATTTACATCGCCGAGCGCCTTCAATCTCCACTCTCCAGATGCTGGGAACACACGATTGAGTCCTAGATCCTGCCGGTAGTCCACATCGTGGCATCGCCGAGTGTCCGATCACCAACACCAATCCGATTAATTTCAGGTATAAATTGTTATGCCCCCGTATCCAGATGAGTAAAAGGGTGTGATCTATGTAAGATATTGGGAAATTGTGTATTAACAATTGGATTACTATTCCATATTTCTTATATATATTTTTTACCTCCAACAAGTTGCAGGAATTCACATTGTTGCTAATTAAATAATTTGCCTTCTCGTACAAGATGCATAGCACTTTTTAACTTCTAATGCATTTTTTTGCAGCTCATTGTGTTATCATGTGGTTCAGAAAGTATGCATATCGTAATGAAACAAGTAAAAGGAAACACGAGGTTGACTTGATACAATCACACTGGAGTGATTCGCAAGTTTCTCAAGGATAATACTAGTGCTTCGATTAACCCAGATGTTGAGTCCATGATAGTTACCTGGGTGAAAAGAATTGTGAAGTAATTGCTGGGTGGGATTGACAATGAAATCATCGCAAGTGACTTTGCATTGAGTAATGTGAGAAGAATTTTTAAAGGTAACACGTACAAATTATTTCTATGAAAATTGATTTTGAATGCATTTCAAGTGTTTATTTGTAACATTCCATATAGAAATATATTGGTAATTATTACTATGATGGTTATACAAAGGGCCCCCAAAGACTTCATTTGCCCGGCCCCCAAATTCTCAGAACCGGCCATGGGGGTGTGGGGGGTTGCACCATAGATAGATATCATCGTCATCATCTTCTTCGCGAAGAAACGGCAAGAACACCTTCCCATCTTGCATCATGTATTCTGTTGCAATCTCTTTCTAATGAGGGTAATCAAAATAGGTTCGCTGTGCCTCATTGGTGAAATAAGGTTGAATGGTGTAGGTTTTTTAACAAGGCCTTCTTCGGCTTAAATATGACCTCCTCCTCCATGGACTCGTTCACTTTACACAGGAAGTCAGCCCATGGCCAACAAGGGATGCACTGAGAAAAATGAAAGAAATAACAACTAGACATTATTTTAGGCACAACTTTACATATGTGACCAACTGATCAGCCACAACACAAGTTTAATTAAAATGTACCATCCTCTCCAGAAAGTTCCCGTATGTACGCAGATTTCCTTACAGTTGATAAACATCTGGTGGCACACACCTACCTGGTTGTTGCCACACCATGGGCATATGCTGTTGAGAAATTAATTAGAAAGCGCATAGTTCATGGCATCATTGTACACTATAGTACAATCAGTAAAAGCGATAAAATAAGCATAACAAATTATGAATCGACTGCACAACATGTGTGACCAACAACTTTCACCAATAAAAAAACGCATCTCCAAATACACGTGGGATTAGCAACCTTCCAAGACACATAAAAAATATATACTTATACTTATATGTTGGACGGAACACAAATAAGGAAATACTTTTCTAATGAGGTCATCTCAAGACAGAAATGAGGGAACCAACATGTGTTTATAAAAGATAACATAAGGAAGTACTCTGCCAATGATAAAATGATGGTTGGTCCTTGCTAGCCACATTAAATATATTTGCTAAAGAAATGATGTATACAACACAATCTTGCAGGCATGAGCTAATTATAAAACAACAGAAGATCTGTAGCGAAATGAATTAACAACAATCGACCTTAATTAATTTCTATTTTCTGTCCCCAAGTATTTGCACACCAAATTTGTCATGGCATAATAGCCTATTTACATGAACGAATGGCCTATCTGCAGCCAAATGGATTAACATCAATCGACGTTAATTAGTTTTGCTCGACTAAAATCTGCTCGAGCAAAGAACATGGAAAACAATGCTCCTCTTTGTTGTTGGGGATGTAATGATACGTGTACAATAATATTTCCATTCAGAACAAGTTTATATTGCAACATTCGTAGTGATAAATTAACCGAGATAAAGCAAATTAGTTGGCCCGTATGTTGGAATGACTATGAAGGACTCCTCCGTCCAAAATTATCTCACATACGAGATTCATACGAGGAAACTTTTCTCAGCCACCACACCACACCATGCGTGCCTAACTCCTTATTTAGAGCAGCAGCAGGCGATTGTGTTCCATTCTTATTTTTTCATGGGTTACTTTAGCAACTTTCTCTTCTTTGCCAGGTGACCAACTCTTAAAGAAAGACAATGCATGAAGCAAACCGACACTAAGCTTGAGAACAGGAGACATCGGGAATGATAGGCTTGGAACATAGTTAGCATCGTGTACTTGTGCATCGCTTGATGTAGACGCCGGGGGTAATTCCGCTTTTCGAAAGAAAAAAACACCATGTAATATGCTCAATGATGTTGTTCCGATGTTAATAGACTCTGTGCTAGCAGAATTCCTCTTATCAACCTCTGCTATGTAGTTTGTGGTGGCCTTGCATGGGTATCTTGCCAAGGGGAGACATTTCCACGAGCTACCCAGGTGTTGGGCTACCACTAAGGCCACGCCGAAGCACACCCCCTTTCACAAGGTGCGTGCCAGAGTCTGGATGATTATCCCAGGTTCGAGGAGCGGGTGTAATCGTTGGCCGGCATGGGGGTTGCATCTGACAAGCTGCATAGGTGCAACTATTTGGTGCTTTTTTATCTAGCATATTATTAGCCAACCCAAATGACAAAATGACGTGTGGCATGAAGCAACCCGGTCCTGATGGTTTTTACAACTAAAGATGCCCGAAAGTAAAAAAACAAACCGAGAAAATCGAAACTTGCCATCAGAAAAGAAAGTTGCCATGCTTGACAACAAATATTGCTATCCTCGCATCACTAAACTTGTCATAAAAAAATGTTTGGAGTTGTGATCCCTCACACTAAACTTGTCATCAAAGGTGAAGCTTCTCCTTTTGATGATACCTACCGTATGCCTAGCCCAACCACTAGGAATTTACGTAATGCACACATTTTATTATTCCATCTATGTATAGAGGTAGGCCCGGCCACTGGTATCTTCCACACCTCCTTGACCATGTCATGAAACCCATCCTGAAGCAACCACCCAAGTTCGAACTTGAATTTGCGTCTATGTTGTGGTCCTCTACACATCTATCATCTCTCACGTGTGCACTATTAAGGATTAATGCACTCCCTTCGTCCGGTGAAAAGTGTATATTTGGCTTTAAAATTTGTCCACAAAAGAGTATACATCTATCTTCCGAATACACATTAAAGTAGGAAAAAAATGCTTCTCTCTCATCACATGGTAATCAAGACAAATAGCATTCTACACATGGTCTCCTTTATTTTTACATGCACTTAGGTCATTGAGGGATAATTAAAGAGTAGAGAGATTGTGGCTTGCACCTTTCCAATGCATTTTTTACTCCAATTCATAATTTGTTCTAAAATTTCTATATGTACATTTTTCACCGGACGGAGGGATTATGTGGAGTGTGGACCATGCATGCAAGCCTTAGAAATCTCACTCATGCTTCCCACAATAAGCTGGTAGACTGTATCCGTATGCCCGGCCGGTCCCAGATGTCGATTCTTGTTTGTAGTCTCTCCTTTCCGGTTTATAAGACTTATCTTAAAATTTTCGTTTTCTCGATTTAAAGGGCTCATCTCTATCTTCTGTTGAAATTCTGAGGCGCATCAAATCTTTGCATTCAATAATTAAAAGAAACTCACCAATGCATGCAATGTTCCTACTCATCTAGTGACCAAGCATGCATGCAGTGTAATTAGTCCACATTAATGCATTAATTTAATTTAGGTAGTCTTATAAAGTACGAGATATATTTCTCCACTCATCATCTACCTTGATTGATGGCATTTTAAATTAAAGCCTTATATACTAAAAAGAAGGGAGTATACTAGTAGTACGGTAGTACCTGTGTGGGATTAGGGGTCGGGCAAGCCATTGTACTCTCCACGGATTTACAGAGCCGTGTCAGTCAAATCGATGAGTTTGCTCCTCGATTCCCCTGCGGTTCGCTGCTTTAACTATGGTTGAGTGCATGCAGCCAATATACATGCTAGCCCACCGTGCAGTCCGTTACAGCCAAGCGCTTGCCTACAGCCACTTAAACAATTGCATTTGAGGGCGGGGTGTCGACCCATTGGCTGGGCAGCTGGGGTTGCTGCCAGCCCACCTGAGTTCGAGTCTCAACTATAACGCATGGTGCTCGTGGAATTTCTCCTATAAAAAAATACCAACAAGGATTAGTCTTAGGTTGGTCTCATTTTTCAAACAAATGTAGTTAATGTCACCGAAACTAGTGCATGCAGTTAATTTCTGCCAAAGCCCTGCGCATGCTTTGGTCGTAGTGTACAGGCTCGCGGGACTTCTAATCCCGGACGGAGGTAGTGGTGTATATGATAGTATACGCTCCTTTTGCCGCCAAATATGCATATGCATCGATCATCTGGCATTCTTAATTCTGGCCAGCCTCGATATGATGTGCAACTGGCACCGATTTTTCTACAACTTCCGGTAGATGACAAGTAGTTTCATGATATAAAAGTATGCGGTTTTTTGGCTCTGAGGAGACTATAAAAGTTAACAGATGAAGTAGGTGGGGCAACATTTTACCACGCAAACAAATGGTATATGATGGTTGCATGCTAGGTATCTCTACTATCTAAAAAATGTAGCGTTCGTCTCCCCTCTTACGTTAATTGTTTAAATCGATACCCCGTGTCTTCCCTTCGTGCAACCTCTCCCGATTCCCTTAATTAGCTCCCATAACTTCTGTTCAGTTTCCTATTTTTTCTTCTTCCTTGCAAACCCACCCGCCCGGGCCCGATCTACCGCCTCAGCCCTGCTCGATCTGATCGAGAGGAGGTTGCCTCCAACGAAGATGCCCAGAGCAGCGAGGAGAGCGGGCGCTGTGGTTGCCGTTAGAGACGCAGCGGTTGGTGTGCGAGGCGATTAGCGGCAGATGTGGTCTGTTAGTGGACCAGTTCGATGCGTGCATGGCGCCTATCCACCCTGCAGCTGTGGACGTAGGTAGATTTGATTGATTCGCCGGTGTTACTTGCATATTCGCGGAATAAGAAAGGGAAGGGATGAAGCAGAGCCTTGCGGTGCGAATAGTGTGGCACGAGGTCTCGCTCGGTTCGGCAGCACCAAGCATCTAGGGGCTAATTGGAACGAGGATTGGGTAGTGCCAGCTGCAACCGACTGTGATACAGTGGGATCATCTGCCAAATGTTTTTTTTAGAAAAGGAGGATGACCCCCGGCCTCTGCATCTGGGCGATGCATACGGCCATTTTATTAATTATTCTCACAAGACCTTACAAAGACATACAACAGTAAGACTAAAGCCGCCGTCTAAGCAACAAACTGTCGCTACACCTATCCAGTTGATGAAGGGGCGCAGGTAGCCTAGGCCTAATACCAAACAAACATCGCAGCCAAGCCTAACATCTAAGACCTGAGACCCCAATCTAGCCACTTGCTGGGTGCAGGGCACCTGCTGGTGCGGCGTGCTCTCAGAGGCCGCCGCCGCCAACTACCACCGCTCCATCTTGAGAACTGTACTGATGCATCAATCTTGCTCGGTCCAGCTATCGTCGACGCCACTACGGCGCCCAACGGCTGTACACGTCGCGGTCGCCACTGATACACCTCAGCGCCATGCTGCCACGTACCACCAGCCGACACAGCTTGAAGCCCTTGGAGGATCTGTCGTGCGTAGCACCTGCCGACCAGGCATGACCAAGCGTAGCACCTGTCGGTCAGGCATGACTTGACATCTCCACCGAAGCTCCGTGCAAGACGAAGCCGCTCCACCTCCTGCCTCTGACTTCTAGCGCTGCTCCACAAAACGACGCTCCCAAGAGAGAAACGACACCGTAGTGCCGCCATCGTCCGGTCTGGAACACCAGATCCTAGGGTTTCCCCCGGAAAAATACGAGTGGGTCGACGGTAGTCACATGACGATGCCTTCATCAAGGTAACGACGCGAACGTCGCCATCGCCCGCCATCGGCTCAGTTTTCACCGGCAACTACGTCTCCCCGACTCGCAGCTGGTGCCAGATGACGGATCTCGAGATCCGAGCACCCAGCCTCAGGCCGACCACCTCTGACGGAAGAGATGACGACCACCACCGAATGCACCGGTCAGAACAGATCTGATCGAAGGTGATGCCGACGAGACCACCAGACCCTCCACGCCGCCGTTGCCGATCTGAAGGCAGCATGCACGCCACCGCAGCCAAGCGGCCGTCACCGCCACCCGAGGGGCCATCCGCGGCGCCCGCAGCCCTGGCCTCCGCCGCGCCAAGCCGTCGCCGTCCGAGGACGGGCCGGCCTCCCGCCGCATGCCCCCAACCGCCGCGCCGCAGATCCCAGATCGGTCGCGCCACCGCACGCCTTAGGGTCCGCCCCACCCCGAAGACGCGCGAGAGATCCCCGCCATCCCGTCAGCCCCGGGCTTAGCCCGACGGCGTCTTCGGTAGCGGCGGAGGGAGGAGGAGTTCTGACTGCGGCGGCTAGGTTTCTGGCCGCCCGAGTCGCCCTAGCGGGAGGGCGACTCGTGCGTCCCTAGGGATCATCTGCCAAATGTGACGTTCATAGCAGCTCGCTCTCCCAACGCTGGCACAAGCAATTGGGAGGCACAAAATATCCCATGTAATTGGGCTAGCAGTCCACCGGGCGTGCCCGTTCTCCCAGTGGAACTACATAGGGACGTTGCAAGCAATTGGGCTAGCAGTCAACCGACTAGCTAAAGAAACAACCAGCTAGCAGTCAACTTGCTAGCCAGCTTGTATAGGTATATATGTTTTCAGAATTTTGTGTTTGCCTTGTGAATTTTTCAAAAATATTCTTGTGAATTTTAATGGATCAAAGACATGAATTGCATATCATATAAGTTATTAATGCATATGGACTACTTTGGATTTTACATAATTATATGCTGAAGTTCACTCCACCTTAATTTTTATTTGAGAAAATACATGCATTGCTCACGTGTGATGCTAAACAAAATGAGGGTTAAGCCTAATGAAGTTTCTGGTTGAGTTAATTTTAATAGCATGACCTGGTAAATCATCCATGCATACATAATGTTTTCGGTGCAACACACGGGCACTTACCTAGTTAATTAAAAATTAATGATGTTCGTAAAAAGAAAAAAAGAGCTAGCTGGTGCTTAGCATGTGTATCTGCTGGCATGCCAATCATAGCTTGACACGTTACCACAATGTCAAGCCATCGGAACATGCACACACACTACCATTACATTCGCATGCAGTTAATCTATAGCCATTTGGCACAAGAGAGACCCTGTGTGCAGCATGTTATAGTTAATATTTGTTTATTTGTAGAGATCAACACCATGTTATTTCTGCTCTAGAGTAATAATTAGACACGATATCTAGATTGATCAGTTCACATGATGATCTCAGCGGCGCCGCTAGCTGCACGATTTCGTCGCGCTGAGGGCACACACGCGTTTAATTATGTCCGTCGAAACCAACCTACCGCTTCGTTATTTTCTCTCTTAAAAAAACCTATCCCAATCCCCTATCCTCGTCTCTCAGGCGGAGTAGAGGAGTTGCATCGACGCCCTGATGATGATCGCGGGAGGCGGCACGCAGGAGGAGCTCCGCGAGAAGGTCGCCCAGCGAGCCGGAGCAGCAACGCTTCCGTCTCTTCTTCCTATTTCTAGGAGCTGGAGTTGGCGTAGACCCGCAACCCTCCAGCGGCTCCCCCGTCGTTCCCCTCCTCGACGGCGTCGATGATGCGGTGGATGAGGTGGCGGTTGGGGGAGGCGTCCCTGTCGGTCCCCCGCCCATGTGTGAAAAAGGCAGGTCTTCCACTTCTCGTTGCCAGGTCCCGACAACCATCCTCACAGTGATCCTTCTTTCCCACCCACCACCAGAAAATCCTACGGCCCACCAGACCAGATCCCCCGTGCGACTCCTTCGCCCCAGCCGCCGCCGGACGCCAAGGCCTAGCGTTTGGGGAGCTCTCCTCCCACTCCCACAGCGAAAAAACAGAAGTAAAAAGGGCGAGAGATCAAGGCACAAACATCAGAACACGCCCAAAAAAATGTGTCTGCAATTCTTCATGCTGATCAGGCAATAAATCTGGAGGACTGTGGGCAAGAGAATTGGTGTAGATGGGCAAGTTTCTCCCAGTGAAAACAGGGAAGTTAAAAAAGGTGTTGTTCCAGAAATTTCTGGCCATGAACTTCTTTTACTGCTAGAACTAGTTGATTTTCCTATCTGTACCTCCGTCCCCCCTAATCTTCTAGTTGCAAGAATTGCCCCCCTGTACAAAAGTGTTGCAGACCTTGACTTGTATCTTGCCTTCCCTGTTCTTGCATCCCCTGTACCCTGTAGAACTGGATTATAGATAAAAGTTGTTGACTCTTGAATTGCATCTTCTCTATTGTCTTGCACTTTGTTTCTGCAAAAAAAAAAAAAAAAAGAACAGATAAAAAGAAGCAGAGTTATTGTGTGTTGGTAATCTGTGTAGGCAATCTGTGTATAGTTAAAAATGGGCAATAATGTATTTGTAGTTGCTCACAAAACGAATAGCTTGTAGTTGAAGTCTAGATGCTTACAAGAACACACAAGAAAGGGTAGGCAAAAACCATTGTATGTTCCTCGGTTTAATGTACACGGGTGCTTGTATCTGTGGTATGTTCCTCAGTCCGAGTCATTAATTTCCTTTATAATTCCTATTGCTCATGGAACAAAAGTAGCTATGTATGGCTTAAGTGACTATTTTGTAGATTTTAAAATCCTCTACTTTCTGCTTGCTTAATCTATTCTGGTAAACGCAGTATTCTGAAAATCTTTAAAATCTATAACTATTCATGATGTATGGCTGCTTATAAACGCAATGTTCTGCAATCCCACTACAAAAGAAGAATCTATCACGTTCCTTTTGACTGAACTACTATTCTGGAAAGACAAGTTTCTGTTGTTAGTGCAGTGCAGTTTGCTCTTCCATTATGATTAACATGTAGTTTAATTTGCTATTTCATTAAAGATTAACTTGTAAGACATATGCTATCTTTTCCTACTGTATTTGGTTTCTTTCAGCGTGCGTGTGTCTTGCTACCGTGTCTCCCTGGTTTGAGCTGGGTGTCCACAAGACAAAAATGGGCAATAATGTATTTGTAGTTGCTCACAAAATAAAAAGCTTGTAGCTCAAGTCTAGATGCTTACAAGAACACAAAAGAAAGGGAGGTAAAAAACCCAAGAACCTAGTAGTACAAAATTTTCCTGCAACTATGTAAAGGCTGCTCACTGAGTTTGGTAGGTGGGCTTTTTTTATTTAGGTTCTTTTTTTTCTGCTTTATTTATTTTCATTTATTTATTTCTGAGTTGTTTTTTGCTGTATTTAGAGTTTCTTTGTGAATATTTTTTCTTTAGGTACAAAAAATTACAAACTTTTTGTTAGTGCCAGTAGTTTTCAAATTTGAATAGTTTAAATCTGAATTATTCGACGAACTTTGTAGACGGAGTGCATCCAGTTTTTGACGAAATTTGAAAGAATTTGTTTGCACATAAAATTTCTTCCCGTTTCAAATGCCAAAACACATAAGTACCCTAACTATTACAAAGATTCCCTCCGGTTTGTTCGAAGCGGCACTTTCCAGATATATAAATCCGCAAAGTCACTAGAGAAGAAAGTGATGACGGTGAAGCCTTCCACATCCCAGAGTGGGACCTTTGGGTGTGAAACTTTTTCTTCGCTTGTGTACCTTTGCGTCGTAACCATGGACAATCTTCATCATTTAACTGGATGCTCGGGTCAATATTCATTGTCAATGGAGCAATTTCATCAAACTTTTCATAATCTTCAGACATGTCTGACTTGTCATTCACTCTCATGATGTTTCTTTTCCCTGAAGAACTATGTGGCACTTTGGCTCATTGTATGATGCATTCGCTTCCTTATCTTTTCTTTTTCTCGGCCTGGTAGACATGTCTTTCACATAAACCTACGCCACATCATTGGCTGGGACGAATGGTTCGTCTGCATATGCAAGATTGTTGAGATCCACTGTTGTCATTCCGTACTGCGGGTCTTCCGTTACCCCGCCTCGTTTCATATTGACCCATTTGCACCGAAATAAAGGGACCTTCAAACCACATCCATATTCAAGTTCCCATATGTCCTCTATGTAACCATAATATGTTTCCTTTCCTGTCTTGGTTGTTGCATCAAAGCGGACACCACTGTTTTGGTTGATGCTCTTCTTATCTTGGCCAATCGTGTAAAATGTATTCCCATTTATCTCGTACCCTTTGAAAGTCATTATATTCGAAGATGGTAACTGGGAGAGTAAGTACATGTCATCTTCAATATCGCCCTCATGCATGGGACGTGTCTGCAACCAACCGCGAATGTCCCTGTTTATTCACCTGTAATCAAGTCGCCGACTGCTCCGGGTGTTTGGAGAGTAGAAAATTCTTGTGTTCCTAAATATAATGAGCCACCAAGTTCCGTGCATACGTTGCTGGTTCTCCCGTGCCTCTGGTGTATCTTTTGTCTTCCCATACACTCCCAAGAAGCCAAGCAGGGTCACGAAAAGATTCTTCGTCACGTGCATCACGTCGATTGCGGAGTGGACCTCTAGGTCTTTCCAATAGGGAAGGTCCCAAAATATTCTTCCACATGGGTGCACGTCCGTAAGCGTCCTTCGGAACAGGTTGTCCGCCAGGACCCTTTCCAAAGATTACCTTCAAATCCTTGACCATATCATGTACATCAGCACCAGTACGATGGCGAGGCTTCGTCCGGTGATACGCCTCACCTTTGAAATGCTTGCCTTTCTTTCTTACAGGATGCCTGCTCGGAAGAAATCGACGATGTCCCAGGTACACATTCTTCCTACAACTATCCAAATATATACTGTCGGTATCATCCAAACAGTGCGTGCATCTGCGGTATCCCTTATTTGTCTGTCCTGAAAGGTTACTGAGAGCAGGCCAATCATTGATGGTCACGAACAGCAACGTGTTTAGGTCAAATTCTTCCTGTTTGTTCTCATCCCACGCACGTACACCTTTTTTCATTCCACAGCTGTAAGAGTTCTTCAACTAATGGCCTTAGGTACACATCAATGTCGTTGCCGGGTTGCTTAGGGCCTTGGATGAGCACTGGCATCATAATGAACTTCCGCTTCATGCACAACCAAGGAGGAAGGTTATACAGACATAGAGTCATAGGCCAGGTGCTATGGTTGCTGCTCTGCTCCCCAAAAGGATTAATGCCATCTGCGCTTAGACCAAACCATACGTTCCTTGGGTCACCTACAAACTCCTCGCTGTACTTTCTCTCGATTTTTCTCCACTGCGACGCGTCAGCGGGTACTCTCAACTTTCCGTCTTTCTTATGGTCTTCTCCGTGCCATCGCATCGCCTTGGCATGCTCTTTGTTTTGGAACAAACGTTTCAACCGTGGTATTATAGGAGCATACCACATCACCTTGGCAGGAATCTTCTTCCTCGGGCGCTCGCCCTAGACATCACCAGGGTCATCCCGGCTGATCTTATAGCGCAATGCACCGCATACCGGGCACGCGTTCAAATCTTTGTACTCACCGCGGTAGAGGATGCAGTCATTAGGGCATTCATGTATCTTCTGCACCTCTAACCCTAGAGGGAAGACATCCTTCTTTGCTTCGTACGAACTCTCGGGCAATTCGTTGTCCTTTGGAAGCATATTCTTTATCATTACCAATAACTTTCCAAATCCTTCCAGTGTGGTGCCCAGCTTTTTCTTGTCAGCTTCGCAATTCGGGTACAACAATTTCTCGTGATCCTCTAACATGCGCCGCAACTTCTTCTTCTCCTTTTCACTTGCTCAGTTTCTCTTTGCATCGGCAATGGCCCGACCTAGATCATCAGCGGGCTCATCCGATGCCTCTTCTTTATCTTCTTCCTGCATTGCCGGCTCAGCTTATTCTCGCATTGCCGGCTCAGCTTCTTCCCCCATTGTTGTATCATCGTATTCAGGGAACCCATGGCCAGGATAGCTATCGTCGTCCTCTTCTTCTTCATTGTCTTCCATCAGAACCCCTCTTTCTCCGTGCTTGGTCCAAACATTACAGTGGGGCATGAAACCGGACTCAAACAGGTGGACGTGAATGGTTCTTGAGTTAGAGTAATTGTGATCATTCTTACAGCCAGCACATGGACAAGGCATAAAAACCATCCGCTCGCTTGTTTGCCTGAGCCGCAATCAGAAAAGTATGCACGCCATCAACAAACTGGGGAGAGCATCGGTCATCGTACATCCATTGCCGGCTCATCTTCATTACACACCACCGAATAGACCAAATTAATAGAAGTTCATACATAAAGTTCATACAACACTTAAAGGCAACATACAAATAACTCTCTAGCTAAATCATTTAAATTCAACAACAAATGCGATGAAGATCGCAACTAAGGTAACAATTGATCCAACAGCATAACGATACCAAGCCTCACTATCAATGGCATATTTTCTAATCTTTCTAATCTTCAACCGCATTTTCTCCGTCTTGATCTTGTGATCATCAACGACATCGGCAACATGCAACTCCAATTCTATCTTCTTCCCCTCAATTCTTTTCAATTTTTCTTTCAAATACTTGTTTTCTCTTTCAACTAAATTTAACCTCTCGACAATAGGGTCGGTTGGAATTTCTGGTTCACATACCTCCTAGATAAAAATATCTAGTCAACTTGATGGGCATAATTTGTCATAAACACGAAATGCAACAAATAGTTTTAAAAGAGAATATAGCACATTCGAATCATAACACGGACGAGGGCCGACGGGGACAGATATCAAAACCATGGCACTATGTATAACGTACAACGTACGGGTAAGATAATTATACAAGTAACTATATATCTAAATCACACAAACATGATTTTTTTATATAAAAAAGATAAGAAAAAGAGGCTCACCACAAGGTGGTGCCGACGACGGGTCGGTGCGGACGATCGACGGTGGTTACGACAGAGACGGGAAGGAACTAAGTAAACCACACCTTCATATGCAAACTAAGAGTTATTTTAAACTCAAATTGCATATAAATCAAATAAACTACCACATATAATTCCTCCCAAATTACTAAAACCGACAAATTAATCACTATATAAAGCATTGCAAAAGCTAATCTAGCAATGAGAGATGAAAGGACAAAGTTGCTTACCTTTGTGATCACTTGAATGGATGGGGGCCTTCAAATCTTGACAAATTTGGGCAAAATGTGTGATGAGCTCGAGGGGAGAGGGGAAGAACAGAGAGGAGAGGGGAAAGGGGCAAGAACAGAGCGAGTTGGGCCTTGGGGTTTATATGTAAGATGACCTGTAGTGCCGGTGCTAAAGGTTGGCCACGAACCGGTACTACTGAGAGCGGCCCGCCTAGTCGTTGTAACCGGCACTAATGGTTACATTAGTGCTGGCTCAATACAAACCGGGACTAATGAGCTGCACATTAGACCCTTTTTCTACTAGTGAATGTTGGACACAAGCCTGTGGTAGCTATGGATTACATGGGGATAGTAACAACAACCTTTAAAGCTTGTTCATACTAATTATAGGAAACCACTTACATCACCCAAGGTAGACGAGCCCTAATCGCAATCCAATGCTAGTTCCGCCGATGAGAATAGGATAGCATGAGAGCAAACATATCATCCATCGCAAGACTGGATCTAAACCCCTTCATGATGTCAAACATATATCCCTAGTGCACCGAGTGAAAATCCTTTGAAATATCGATGTTTAGGAATGCCCAAGTCAACTTTTATTTTATGGGCTTCTTTGATCACATTCTGGACATACAAGATTTTTTCCTCTATATTGTGCCCCTTAATAAAAGAAATTGACTAGCAGATTAATTTTTTTAAACTGGTCATCAATTGCAGCAAAAGGCTGTGGAGGCCGGAGTTTAAGACTCTGATAGGCAAGGCATTTGACCACTTCTAGATATAGTACATAGGCGGCTGCATGGTAGCTTCCTTATCTCAAACGGATGCGACACTGATAAGGAGAAAAGAAAGATTATGAGCTTAGTATAGGGAACAATAAGCATCGGGAAACGGGTGAAAGTTTCTTCTCAGCCCTAGCGGCATTCTATTTTCCAGTGCATCCTTCGTACCCTCACGAAAATAGATAATTTGTTCTTTCCAAACTGTGAAACAGATAGCAATACATCAGTTACGTTTGAATAATCGTATGTTTGTGTACACATAATCAACATTCACATTTAAGATATATACTCTACATGGTTGAATATTAGGTTACACGTGGCTACTTCTTGTCGAAAGCACGCCTCTGGTCACACGTGGCTATTTAGTAAATTAGGAGGACAATTCTAGACACCTCAAGGTGAATTAATGAATGTATCTGTCCATCGTGCATGAATATATAATGCTCTATGTCCTCTCGAGTAGAATCAAGTGTTACTACCAAAAGCCCACTACTATGCCGCTATCAAATAGGTCTCGAATGAGAAAAGCAACCGAGGTAGCTAGCATAGTAGAGTATGGTGAGAATGTGGGAAATCATTTGGGAATAGGAAGCACCGGGAATGGGAGCAGCATTACTTAATGCACCATGTACCTTTTCCGAATTCTCTATCGGTATTCAGTAGTCGGACGTATCCCCAGGCCCCATGATCTTTCTTGGCCTCCTTGGGGCCGTGATTGAAGCAAGGCCAAGCTGCGTGCTACTTTGCTTCCAGCAGCTGCTACTGTCCCTCGAAAGTGCACTGGTACTTCAGTAGCAGGACGGAGCTCTTTCCATGCAGTGATGGCTCTACTTCAGTGTCAAAATGAGCTTTTGGGAAGCAAATAAGAGCAGAGTTGTAGAACCGGAGGTTGGCTGCTGGTCTAAAATGAGATTGGGCTCCTCGGGGCTGAAATAGGGATGGAGTTATAGAATCGTAAGTGGACTGCTGGCCTAAAATGTATTAACTCAACTAAGCCCTTAGAATTGTTTAATTTATTTGGCATCCTATAAAAAAGGGTTTTACAGCTAACATGCGTATTATACATACACATGAGACAAATTGATGAGTGTACATGTACCGTACCAGCCCTGGGAATGGTTATGTGCATAAGTGACAGATGACAGAGGCTGTTGTGGCGGTATTGAAGGTAGGTGACGGCGATGGTGTCAAGCTCAAGGGATTGTTCGGTCTTGATTGTAATTGTCCTTTTGGCTAGTGTTCCTTTGTGCAGAGGCTAAGGTTCTATTGTCTTTTCAGTTTTATCAAGTCGGTGTTTACGTGGCTTGTACTATGATCCATAGGGTATAAATAAGAAACATATTGCCATGAAAAAAAACAGATGAACCGGACTTAATGCTAACATTGATCCATATGTTTACATCGCTGTCTAAGCTCGTTTCCATCATGTACGTACAAGAAACAATAATTCCGTGAGCCATCATGCAGTTGTGCCAGCGTCGTCCTGCGTGACGTGTGCCAATGTGGTGAGTTGTGACAGCGGCACCACAAACATGTATCGAGGAGTATTTGGTCCTTGTGACAATATCTGTTGTGTTCACTTGGCGAACCCAACTGTAATCACCGACAACACTACATTTGCGATAATGTAGCATATATTGCCATCACTATTGCGGAACGGGTTAGTAGTGGTTGGCACAAGATGCCTACTAGTAGCAGGCTTCACTGTGAAGGGCGCCCACCACTGACTTCCAGCAACTGTTAACAGACCACCAGTGGCGGTCAAGATGCCCCCCAATGTTAATGTGTGTACCAGTAGTGTGTTGTTGTACGCACCCACCACTGGTAGTGCTTGCTAGGTCAAAACAAAAGCTTCATTTTAGCAAAAAAAGTTTAACAGTAATAATAGTATCATAGAAGGCACAATAAAGAGACATATAACACAGTTTAAGAATAGACTTTAGTAAATAACTCTCTAATGTTTAACATTTACACATAACAATAATAACAATATATAACATATGTGTTCAATGAAGTGCTAGTATGATAAAACTTGGTACGAACGCGGGATCAGAACCGAGTACTTCTATGGTGACACGCGGGGGTGTCAGGGCCGGCCCTGAGGGGGGGCAGGGGGGCCCCTCCCAGGTTAGCTGTTGTATATGCAGATAGCCCATAGGCCCTTAGCTTTTGAGAAAAAAATAGCCCAATTAAGGCACGGAGAGGAGGGAGGACGTAATTAAGATGCAGGCAAACAGCGTAATCACCTCGTCTCCCTTGCGATCGTGAGGCGAGTTCGCACGATCCCTAATTTCCTATTCTCTGTTCCCTTGGCTCCCAAACTCCCCATCGAAAGTTGCACGGCAGCCAGTGCATAGTTCTCCAGGGGCTGGACGCAGCCACGCACGATGCACATGCACATTGCCCAATCCCTCGTGATTTACATCGCCGAGCGCCTTCAATCTCCACTCTCCAGATGCTGGGAACACACGATTGAGTCCTAGATCCTGCCGGTAGTCCACATCGTGGCATCGTCGAGTGTCCGATCACCAACACCAATCCGATTAATTTCAGGTATAAATTGTTATGCCCCCGTATCCAGATGAGTAAAAGGGTGTGATCTATGTAAGATATTGGGAAATTGTGTATTAACAATTGGATTACTATTCCATATTTCTTATATATATATTTTACCTCCAACAAGTTGCAGGAATTCACATTGTTGCTAATTAAATAATTTGCCTTCTCGTACAAGATGCATAGCACTTTTTAACTTCTAATGCATTTTTTTGCAGCTCATTGTGTTATCATGTGGTTCAGAAAGTATGCATATCGTAATGAAACAAGTAAAAGGAAACACGAGGTTGACTTGATACAATCACACAGGAGTGATTCGCAAGTTTCTCAAGGATAATACTAGTGCTTCGATTAACCCAGATGTTGAGTCCATGATAGTTACCTGGGTGAAAAGAATTGTGAAGTAATTGCTGGGTGGGATTGACAATGAAATCATCGCAAGTGACTTTGCATTGAGTAATGTGAGAAGAATTTTTTAAAGGTAACACGTACAAATTATTTCTATGAAAATTGATTTTGAATGCATTTCAAGTGTTTATTTGTAACATTCCATATAGAAATATATTGGTAATTATTACTATGATGGTTATACAAAGGGCCCCAAAGACTTCATTTTGCCCCGGGCCCCCAAATTCTCAGAACCGGCCATGGGGGTGTGGGGGGTTGCACCATAGATAGATATCATCGTCATCATCTTCTTCGCGAAGAAACGGCAAGAACACCTTCCCATCTTGCATCATGTATTCTGTTGCAATCTCTTTCTAATGAGGGTAATCAAAATAGGTTTGCTGTGCCTCATTGGTGAAATAAGGTTGAATGGTGTAGGTTTTTTAACAAGGCCTTCTTCGGCTTAAATATGACCTCCTCCTCCATGGACTCGTTCACTTTACACAGGAAGTCAGCCCATGGCCAACAAGGGATGCACTGAGAAAAAATGAAAGAAATAACAACTAGACATTATTTTAGGCACAACTTTATATATGTGACCAACTGATCAGCCACAACACAAGTTTAATTAAAATGTACCATCCTCTCCAGAAAGTTCCCGTATGTACGCAGATTTCCTTACAGTTGATAAACATCTGGTGGCACACACCTACCTGGTTGTTGCCACACCATGGGCATATGCTGTTGAGAAATTAATTAGAAAGCGCATAGTTCATGGCATCATTGTACACTATAGTACAATCAGTAAAACGATAAAATAAGCATAACAAATTATGAATCGACTGCACAACATGTGTGACCAACAACTTTCACCAATAAAAAAACGCATCTCCAAATACACGTGGGATTAGCAACCTTCCAAGACACATAAAAAATATATACTTATACTAATATGTTGGACGGAACACAAATAAGGAAATACTTTTCTAATGAGGTCATCTCAAGACAGAAATGAGGGAACCAACATGTGTTTATAAAAGATAACATAAGGAAGTACTCTGCCAATGATAAAATGATGGTTGGTCCTTGCTAGCCACATTAAATATATTTGCTAAAGAAATGATGTATACAACACAATCTTGCAGGCATGAGCTAATTATAAAACAACAGAAGATCTGTAGCGAAATGAATTAACAACAATCGACCTTAATTAATTTCTATTTTCTGTCCCCAAGTATTTGCACACCAAATTTGTCATGGCATAATAGCCTATTTACATGAACGAATGGCCTATCTGCAGCCAAATGGATTAACATCAATCGACGTTAATTAGTTTTGCTCGACTAAAATCTGCTCGAGCAAAGAACATGGAAAACAATGCTCCTCTTTGTTGTTGGGGATGTAATGATACGTGTACAATAATATTTCCATTCAGAACAAGTTTATATTGCAACATTCGTAGTGATAAATTAACCGAGATAAAGCAAATTAGTTGGCCCGTATGTTGGAATGACTATGAAGGACTCCTCCGTCCAAAATTATCTCACATACGAGATTCATACGAGGAAACTTTTCTCAGCCACCACACCACACCATGCGTGCCTAACTCCTTATTTAGAGCAGCAGCAGGCGATTGTGTTCCATTCTTATTTTTTCATGGGTTACTTTAGCAACTTTCTCTTCTTTGCCAGGTGACCAACTCTTAAAGAAAGACAATGCATGAAGCAAACCGACACTAAGCTTGAGAACAGGAGACATCGGGAATGATAGGCTTGGAACATAGTTAGCATCGTGTACTTGTGCATCGCTTGATGTAGACGCGGGGGGTAATTCCGCTTTTCGAAAGAAAAAAGCACCATGTAATATGCTCAATGATGTTGTTCCGATGTTAATAGACTCTGTGCTAGCAGAATTCCTCTTATCAACCTCTGCTATGTAGTTTGTGGTGGCCTTGCATGGGTATCTTGCCAAGGGGAGACATTTCCACGAGCTACCCAGGTGTTGGGCTACCACTAAGGCCACGCCGAAGCACACCCCCTTTCACAAGGTGCGTGCCAGAGTCTGGATGATTATCCCAGGTTCGAGGAGCGGATGTAATCGTTGGCCGGCATGGGGGTTGCATCTGACAAGCTGCATAGGTGCAACTATTTGGTGCTTTTTTATCTAGCATATTATTAGCCAACCCAAATGACAAAATGACGTGTGGCATGAAGCAACCCGGTCCTGATGGTTTTTACAACTAAAGATGCCCGAAAGTAAAAAACAAACCGAGAAAATCAAAACTTGCCATCAGAAAAGAAAGTTGCCATGCTTGACAACAAATATTGCTATCCTCGCATCACTAAACTTGTCATAAAAAAATGTTTGGAGTTGCGATCCCCGCGTCACTAAACTTGTCATCAAAGGTGAAGCTTCTCCTTTTTGATGATACCTACCGTATGCCTAGCCCAACCACTAGGGAATTTACGTAATGCACGCATTTTATTATTCCATCTATGTATAGAGGTAGGCCCGGCCACTGGTATCTCCCACACCTCCTTGACCATGTCATGAAACCCATCCTGAAGCAACCACCCAAGTTCGAACTTGAATTTGCGTCTATGTTGTGGTCCTCTACTCATCTATCATCTCTCACGTGTGCACTATTAAGGATTAATGCACTCCCTTCGTCCGGTGAAAAGTGTACATTTGGCTTTAAAATTTGTCCACAAAAGAGTATACATCTATCTTCCGAATGCACATTAAAGTAGGAAAAAAAATGCTTCTCTCTCATCACATGGTAATCAAGACAAATAGCATTCTACACATGGTCTCCTTTATTTTTACATGCACTTAGGTCATTGAGGGATAATTAAAGAGTAGAGAGATTGTGGCTTGCACCTTTCCAATGCATTTTTTACTCCAATTCATAATTTGTTCTAAAATTTCTATATGTACATTTTTCACCGGACGGAGGGATTATGTGGAGTGTGGACCATGCATGCAAGCCTTAGAAATCTCACTCATGCTTCCCACAATAAGCTGGTAGACTGTATCCGTATGCCCGGCCGGGTCCCAGATGTCGATTCTTGTTTGTAGTCTCTCCTTTCCGGTTTATAAGACTTATCTTAAAATTTTCGCTTTCTCGATTTAAAGGGCTCATCTCTATCTTCTGTTGAAATTCTGAGGCGCATCAAATCTTTGCATTCAATAATTAAAAGAAACTCACCAATGCATGCAATGTTCCTACTCATCTAGTGACCAAGCATGCATGCAGTGTAATTAGTCCACATTAATGCATTAATTTAATTTAGGTAGTCTTATAAAGTACGAGATATATTTCTCCACTCATCATCTACCTTGATTGATGGCATTTTAAATTAAAGCCTTATATACTAAAAAGAAGGGAGTATACTAGTAGTACGGTAGTACCTGTGTGGGATTAGGGGTCGGGCAAGCCATTGTACTCTCCACGGATTTACAGAGCCGTGTCAGTCAAATCGATGAGTTTGCTCCCTCGATTCCCCTGCGGTTCGCTGCTTTAACTATGGTTGAGTGCATGCAGCCAATATACATGCTAGCCCACCGTGCAGTCCGTTACAGCCAAGCGCTTGCCTACAGCCACTTAAACAATTGCATTTGAGGGCGGGGTGTCGACCCATTGGCTGGGCAGCTGGGGTTGCTGCCAGCCCACCTGAGTTCGAGTCTCAACTATAACGCATGGTGCTCGTGGAATTTCTCCTATAAAAAAATACCAACAAGGATTAGTTCTTAGGTTGGTCTCATTTTTTCAAACAAATGTAGTTAATGTCACCGAAACTAGTGCATGCAGTTAATTTCTGCCAAAGCCATGCGCATGCTTTGGTCGTAGTGTACAGGCTCGCGGGACTTCTAATCCCGGACGGAGGTAGTGGTGTATGATAGTATACGCTCCTTTTGCCGCCAAATATGCATATGCATCGATCATCTGGCATTCTTAATTCTGGCCAGCCTCGATATGATGTGCAACTGCCACCGATTTTTCTACAACTTCCGGTAGATGACAAGTAGTTTCATGATATAAAAGTATGCGGTTTTTTTTTGGCTCTGAGGAGACTATAAAAGTTAACAGATGAAGTAGGTGGGGCAACATTTTACCACGCAAACAAATGGTATATGATGGTTGCACGCTAGGTATCTCTACTATCTAAAAAAGCGTGGCGTTTGCCTCCCTCTTACGTCAATTGTTTCGTCGATACCCCGTGTCTTCCCTTCGTGCAACCTCTCCCGATTCCCTTAATTAGCTCCCATAACTTCTGTTCAGTTTCCTATTTTTTCTTCTTCCTTGCAAACCCACCCGCCCGGGCCTGATCTACCGCCTCACCCTTGCTCGATCTGATCTAGAGGAGGGGTTGCCTCCCAACGAAGATGCCCAGAGCAGCGAGGAGAGCGGGCGCTGTGGTTGCCGTTAGAGACGCGGTTGGTGTGCGAGGCGATTAGCGGCAGATGTGGTCTGTTGGTGGACCAGTTCGATGCGTGCATGGCGCCTATCCACCCTGCAGCTGTGGACGTAGGTAGATTTGATTGATTCGCCGGTGTTACTTGCATTGTCGCCGGAATAAGAAAAGGGGAGGGATGAAGCAGCGCCTTGCGGTGCGAATAGTGTGTACGAGGTCTCGCCGGTTCGGCAGCACCAAGCATCTAGGGGCTAATTGGAACGAGGATTGGGTAGTGCCAGCTGCAACCGACTGTGATACAGTGGGATCATCTGCCAAATGTTTTTTTTAAAAAAGGAGGATGACCCCCGGCCTCTACATCTGGGCGATGCATACGGCCATTTTATTAATTATTCTCACAAGACCTTACAAAGACATACAACAGTAAGACTAAAGCCGCCGTCTAAGCAACAAACTGTCGCTACACCTATCCAGTTGATGAAGGGGCGCAGGTAGCCTAGGCCTAATACCAAACAAACATCGCAGCCAAGCCTAACATCTAAGACCTGAGACCCCAATCTAGCCACTTGCTGGGTCTGGGGCACACACTGGTGCGGCGTGCTCTCAGAGGCCGCCGCCGCCAACTACCACCGCTCCATCTTGAGAAATGTACTGATGCATCAATCTTGCTCGGTCCAGCTATCGTCGACGCCACTACGGCGCCCAACGGCTGTACACGTCGCGGTCGCCACTGATACACCTCAGCGCCATGCTGCCACGTACCACCAGCCGACACAGCTTGAAGCCCTTCGAGGATCTGTCGTGCGTAGCACCTGCATGACCAAGCGTAGCACCTGTCGGTCAGGCATGACTTGACATCTCCACCAAAGCTCCGTGCAAGACGAAGCCGCTCCACCTCCTGCCTCTGACTTCTAGCCCTGCTCCACAAAACGACGCTCCCAAGAGAGAAACGACACCGTAGTGCCGCCATCGTCCGGTCTGGAACACCAGATCCTAGGGTTTCCCCCGGAACAATACGAGTGGGTCGACGGTAGTCACATCATGATGCCTTCATCAAGGTAACGACGCGGAACGTCGCCATCGCCCGCCATCGGCTCAGTTTTCACCGGCAACTACGTCTCCCCGACTCGCAGCTGGTGCCAGATGACGGATCTCGAGATCCGAGCACCCAGCCTCAGGCCGACCACCTCTGACGGAAGAGATGACCACCACCGCCGTCTGCACCGGTCAGAACAGATCTGATCAAGGTGATCTTGGCGAGACCACCAGACCCTCCACGCCGCGTTGCCGATCTGAAGGCAGCATGCACGCCACCGCAGCCAAGCGGCCGTCACCGCCACCCGAGGGGCCATCCGCGGCGCCCGCAGCCCTGGCCTCCGCCGCCAAGTTGCCGCCGCCGTCAAGGACGGGCCGCCTCCCGCCAGATGCCCCCAACCGCCCGCAGATCCCAGATCGAACAGCGCCACCGACGCCTTTAGGGTCCGCCCCACCCCAAAGACGCGAGAGAGAGATCCCCGCCATCCCCGTCGGCCTCCGGGCTTAGCCCGACGGCGTCTTCCGGCGCGGCGGAGGGAGGGGAGGAGGGAGTTTACGGCTGCGGCGGCTAGGTTTCTGGCCGCCCGAGTCGCCCTAGCGGGAGGACGACTCGTGCGTCCTAGGGATCATCTGCCAAATGTGACGTTCATAGCAGCTCGCTCTCCCAACGCTGGCACAAGCAATTGGGAGGCACAAAATATCCCATGTAATTGGGCTAGCAGTCCACCGGGCGTGCCCGTTCTCCCAGTGGAACTACATAGGGACGTTGCAAGCAATTGGGCTAGCAGTCAACCGACTAGCTAAAGAAACAACCAGCTAGCAGTCAACTTGCTAGCCAGCTTGCACAGGTATATATGTTTTCAGAATTTTTATGTTTGCCTTGTGAATTTTTCAAAAATATTCTTGTGAATTTTAATGGATCAAAGACATGAATTGCATATCATATAAGTTATTAATGCATATGGACTACTTTGGATTTTACATAATTATATGCTGAAGTTCACTCCACCTTAATTTTTTATTTGAGAAAATACATGCATTGCTCACGTGTGATGCTAAACAAAATGAGGGTTAAGCCTAATGAAGTTTCTGGTTGAGTTAATTTTTAATAGCATGACCTGGTAAATCATCCATGCATACATAATGTTTTCCGGTGCAACACACGGGCACTTACCTAGTTAATTAAAAATTAATGATGTTCGTAAAAAAGAAAAAAAAAGAGCTAGCTGGTGCTTAGCATGTGTATCTGCTGGCATGCCAATCATAGCTTGACACGTTACCACAATGTCAAGCCATCGGAACATGCACACACACTACCATTACATTCGCATGCAGTTAATCTATAGCCATTTGGAACAAGAGAGACCCTGTGTGCAGCATGTTATAGTTAATATTTGTTTATTTGTAGAGATCAACACCATGTTATTTCTGCTCTAGAGTAATAATTAGACACGATATCTAGATTGATCAGTTCACATGATGATCTCAGCGGCGCCGCTTAGCTGCACGATTTAAATCGGCGCTGAGGGCACACGCGTTTAATTATGTCCGTCGAAACCAACCTACCGCTTCGTTATTTTCTCTCTTAAAAAAACCTATCCCAATCCCCTATCCTCGTCTCTCAGGCGGAGTAGAGGAGTTGCATCGACGCCCTGATGATCGCGGGGAGGCGGCACGCAGGAGGAGCTCCGCGAGAAGGTCGCCCAGCGAGCCGGAGCAGCAACGCTTCCGTCTCTTCTTCCTATTTCTAGGAGCTGGAGTTGGCGAGACCGCAACCCTCCAGCGGCTCCCCCGTCGTTCCCCTCCTCGACGGCGTCGATGATGCGGTGGATGAGGTGGCGGTTGGGGGAGGCGTCCCTGTCGGTCCCCCGCCCATGTGTGAAAAAGGCAGGTCTTCCACTTCTCGTTGCCAGGTCCCGACAACCATCCTCACAGTGATCCTTCTTTCCCACCCACCACCAGAAAATCCTACGCCCCACCAGACCAGATCCCCCGTGCGACTCCTTCGCCCCAGCCGCCGCCGGACGCCAAGGCCTAGCGTTTGGGGAGCTCTCCTCCCACTCCCACAGCGAAAAAACAGAAGTAAAAGGGGCGAGAGATAAGGGCACAAACATCAGAACCCGCCCAAAAAATGGTGTCTGCAATTCTTCATGCTGATCAGGCAATAAATCTGGAGGACTGTGGGCAAGAGAATTGGTGTAGATGGGCAAGTTTCTCCCAGTGAAAACAGGGAAGTTAAAAAAGGTGTTGTTCCAGAAATTTCTGGCCATGAACTTCTTTTACTGCTAGAACTAGTTGATTTTCCTATCTGTACCTCCGTCCCCCCTAATCTTCTAGTTGCAAGAATTGCCCCCCTGTACAAAAGTGTTGCAGACCTTGACTTGTATCTTGCCTTCCCTGTTCTTGCATCCCCTGTACCCTGTAGAACTGGATTATAGATAAAAGTTGTTGACTCTTGAATTGCATCTTCTCTATTGTCTTGCACTTTGTTTCTGCAAAAAAAAAAAAAAAAGAACAGATAAAAAGAAGCAGAGTTATTGTGTGTTGGTAATCTGTGTAGGCAATCTGTGTATAGTTAAAAATGGGCAATAATGTATTTGTAGTTGCTCACAAAACGAATAGCTTGTAGTTGAAGTCTAGATGCTTACAAGAACACACAAGAAAGGGTAGGCAAAAAAACCATTGTATGTTCCTCGGTTTAATGTACACGGGTGCTTGTATCTGTGGTATGTTCCTCAGTCCGAGTCATTAATTTCCTTTATAATTCCTATTGCTCATGGAACAAAAGTAGCTATGTATGGCTTAAGTGACTATTTTGTAGATTTTAAAATCCTCTACTTTCTGCTTGCTTAATCTATTCTGGTAAACGCAGTATTCTGAAAATCTTTAAAATCTATAACTATTCATGATGTATGGCTGCTTATAAACGCAATGTTCTGCAATCCCACTACAAAAGAAGAATCTATCACGTTCCTTTTTGACTGAACTACTATTCTGGAAAGACAAGTTTCTGTTGTTAGTGCAGTGCAGTTTGCTCTTCCATTATGATTAACATGTAGTTTAATTTGCTATTTCATTAAAGATTAACTTGTAAGACATATGCTATCTTTTCCTACTGTATTTGGTTTCTTTCAGCATGCGTGTGTCTTGCTACCGTGTCTCCCTGGTTTGAGCTGGGTGTCCACAAGACAAAAATGGGCAATAATGTATTTGTAGTTGCTCACAAAATAAAAAGCTTGTAGCTCAAGTCTAGATGCTTACAAGAACACAAAAGAAAGGGAGGTAAAAAACCCAAGAACCTAGTAGTACAAAATTTTCCTGCAACTATGTAAAGGCTGCTCACTGAGTTTGGTTTGGTTTTAGTGATTTTAGTGTTTGGTTCCTTTACATTTTCGATTCACAATTACCCCCCCCCCCCTTCGTGTTAGGCGAGATGCATCCCCCCGTCTTATGTGATATGGGAGTAGGCGGTCATGGGTTCTTAGGCGACTTAGTTCGTCGGGTGATGCGAACCAAGTCGCCACCAGGGGTAGGCGATATACGTCCCTTCTTGTTAGGTGACTTGGTTCGTCTGGTGAGGCGACACTAGGCCACCGAGGTAGCGAGATGCATCCCTTCGTGTTAGGTGATTTTGGGTTGGGTGGTCGTGGGTTTTTGGGCGACTTGGTTTGTCTGGTGAGGCGACACTAGGCCACCGAGGTAGCGAGATATGTCCCTTCGTGTTAGGCGATTTATGGGTGGGTAGTCGTGGGTGTTTGGGCGACTTGGTTCGTCTGGTGAGGCGACACTAGGCCACCGAGGGAGGCAAGATGCGCCCCCTCCCGTGTTAGGCGATTTTGGTTGGGTGGTCATGAGTTTTTGGGCAACTTGGTTCGTCTGGTGAGGCGACACTAGGCCACCGAGGGAGGCAAGAAGTGCCCCCTCCCGTGTTAGGCGATTTTTGGTTGGGTGGTCATGAGGTTTTGGGCGACTTGGTTCGTCTGGTGAGGCGACACTAGGCCACCGAGGGAGGCAAGAAGCGCCCCCTCCCGTGCTAGGCGATTATTGGTTGGGTGGTCATGAGTTTTTGGGCGACTTGGTTCGTCTGGTGAGGCGACACTAGGCCACCGAGGGAGGCAAGAAGCGCCCCCTCCCGTGCTAGGCGATTATTGGTTGAGTGGTCATGAGTTTTTGGGCGACTTGGTTCGTCTGGTGAGGCGACACTAGGCCACCGAGGGACGCAAGAAGCGCCCCCTCCCGTGGTAGACGATTTTGGGTGTGGATGGTCATGGGTTTTCTAGGCGACTTGGTTCGTTTGGTGAGGCAACACTAGCTGACTCGTGTAGGCAAGATGCGTTCCCTCCGTGTTAGGCGTTTTTGGGTTGGGTGGTCATGGGTTTTTAGGCAACTTGGTTCGTCTGGTGAGGGGACACTAGGCCACCGGGGGGGGGGGGGGGGGGGGTAGGCGAGATGCGCCCCCTCCATGTTAGTCGATTTTTGGGTGTCTGGATTCCTTGGGCGACTTGATGAAAAAATTGAAGGCGACTAAGCACATGGCGGTGGGCGACACCGAAGTGTAGCAGCGGCGGGCGGCCATCCGTCGAGATGAGAAAGCATGCATCGGGGAGTTTTTTTCCACTTTTTCCGTTGGATTGGACTCTTTATGGTTGGGGGCTTCCTTTTTTGTGGAAACGGAAGGATTTTTTTCGGGTGTGTCACATGCATTTTTTACGGGACATCGGGACCATCTATGTTATGTATTTTTTCCCATTTATCTTGAACGTATATTCTACGATCTAACGGTGTAATTAATATTAATGATGTGGATTAATGAGAGTACTTGAAAGGTGCCTCCAATTAGTAAATATAAGATTTAGCGGCACACTTGACCACCTACAAGTTGTCACACACATTTTTACTACTACCAGTAGGTCACAAAAGAACAACATAAACACCATTCTGGATTGTATTAGGGAATAGGAAGCTTCAGGGAACATATGATCATTGCTATGCTGAGTTATCAGCAAGGATGCAGGGGGATTAAATATGTAACATAAATCAGATGGTGCACTTAAAGTGACCCTACCCCAATACGCTTTCTGAATATGCAAGAAGTTTGCCACTGATGCTCCGTGCAAGAGCCATTCAGCGCAATTTGAGCTCGTCGGTCTGGAAGCCTTCCATGTTGGAAGTCCCAGTCAAGGACCCCAACGGGTGGCCAAGCAATGAAATCTCTTTTATCCTCGCAAATAAATAAAAAAGCTTTGGTCAAGCCTGGCCTTGTCTTCATTTTAGTTTTTCTCAAGTACAGTTCCATACAGAGCGATGTCATCCACAGCAGATGTTCCTGTTTAGTCAAGAAAGTGGTCAATCTTCACGCTTAGTTTGTTAGTTTCGTCAAGTGGTGGTTGTTACAAAATTGCCTTGCACAGCGTTCCAGTTTTGCATGCGGTGGTACGTGGAGATGTTATCAGATTACAGACCAAAAACACACGCGTACACAGTGGCGGCCAAAGAGGCATGAACGATATGACACAAGGAAACATATTTGGTGCCGCGTGGTCTACAGGATACAAACTGAGTGAAATCTACGCCATGATCCAACATGCACGCGCCATCCGAATACTTCAGATCATGGACTCACCCGTATGCTACAAAAACATAAACACAACCTGGCCGAACGTGTACACCCACGTCAGCCCATGATGCCATGACCAAGGTGGACAACACGTTACATGTGGTGTGGCAACTATATGCAAACTCAACAAGAAAACATAAAAAGCAAACCTCAGCAAACACATGCACGTACAATCTAGCCTACATAACTAATACATGGAGCTAATGACTAATCCAATATATGAACAATAATTTGTAACGAGATGAGCACCAACAGATGTTATGCTCAATTAGCAGATTATTAAGATTATTTGAACATGCACCATCTCCCGCAGAAAAGTTGTTTCCTTCCGCAATTAGACCAATCTAAAAGTGCGAGCCATCAGGTTTTCAATAGACCTGAGACAGGTCCTTCTGTCTTAGACGCTTATTGCCCAGCAGCTTTGCCGAATGCCATCCTCAGTAAATAGATTGAACAACCATCCTTGACATGCAGATCATGAATGCAAAAAACACCTTAGTTTTTTGGTCTACAAATATCGCTCCCGTTGATCACATAGCTAGGCCGGACATGCAGTTGCATAGTGATGACTAGTACTTAATGGTTGTTTACTAGTATGAGCGCCTTCAGTCCGTGTGTGGTCACCCGATTAGCTACTTGTTCACTGTGGCAACTCACCCACCACCAGCGGTCTAACTCGAAATTGGTTATGGAGGAACCGCCATGGGCTCACTAATACCACATCCACTGCCCTTCCTCGATGGGGCCGCCGCATGAACTGTCCTGGGTAGCGCATTCGTCCTGGGCCAGGTGGTGGCTGGTCATCTAAGACTTGCACACCGCTTCATTGACATCCACTCTGAATGCTACATCATGGTAATGTAGCTCCTGTTCGAGTCCTTCCATGTCGTTATCAACTCATAGTCGCTGGAGATGGTCAAAGAATAGCTAGGTGCTATATGAATCCTGTTTGAGCTGATGTCCATGTAATAACGATTTGTTGGTCCAAACATATGTTGGGACAAACCCCAGACAAATCTCTGTCTATCTCTCACACACTCAGAAAGAACGGAGATGGAAGAAGAAGAGGAGCACACTGCATTTTTTCAGGCGGCGCACGCCATATGCCGCACGAACGGCGCCTCGCCCACATGAAGGGCCTCACTTTTTTCCAACTGGGCAAATACCCGGATGGGCGCATACCCAGCTCGGTAACACACCGTGCGGATCAGTACAAGGAAGAGGAGGGGTTTTATACCCTGTGCACACACACATAAGATAGCTACCACGCACGCATGCGCTAATAATCTAGTTAACTAACCAACAAACCTTGACGCACCACTCTGACAAACTGATTACAAAGCCGGCTTTGTAGCTAGCCTAGGCAGCACAGTACCCACGCATGACGCGCTCATCCCAGCGCACGCACTCCTGATGACTCGGTTTCTCTCCACATGAGCCGCTGCTCATACGCGAGACCTGAGCACCGTCACGCATAGTCAGCGCCCGCTGCAACTACCATTGCTACAAGACCTAGCCGTACGGCCGTGCGTCGAGTGCACACACACACGCACACATGGGCTCGACGCGGCCACGGACAGCGTCGGGCTTGACTAGTGTGCGCACACGCACACTGACTATGCTCACTGCCGTGGCTTATTCGAACACAATACATGTAGTGTTATTTCTGATACCTCCTAACCCTATAAGAAGTAGTTTTGGTGGACTTTTCGCGCCAGCACAAATGAGATATAATTGTTACACAAATATACCTAAAATTAGGTTATACTAGTCGTTAACCCGTGCGACTGCACGAGCTAGGTAATTACATGTTCAATATTAGCGTAAACTTAAAAATTTATTTCACTTTGCTCTAATCAACTTTTATATGAGTCCATGTTCTCTCCATATACATTTAATGCATACACTATATAATAATAAATACTTGAAAAAACTGTATTTAAAAATATAGTGCCAGGATATTTGAAAAAAATTGAATAAAAACATATTATCAATTTTATAACCAAAGAAGCACGAACGTTGAGAGACACTAAGGAAGCACCAATAAATCTGAGGCACATAAAGTCCGTTAATTCTGTTCCTCTACCTACAGACTATTTCCCTCTTTTCTCAAGTAGAGATTGCAATAGAATCTCACGGCACTGTTTACATGCATGTTCCTACCCAACGTCAAGGTCGGCTACGCCATCGACTGAGCCAGTGTATGATCCCAGAATACAGCTCTGACTATACAGAGAGAACTTCGATGGAGCCGACAACAGGTGTAGCTTCCTAGCTCCTTTTAGGAAAAACTCTTTTTTGACCGTGAGGCTTGAGGTCCCTCTTTTTTTTACGTGCATGTAGTTTTTTTCGGGATGTGGAGTCTTTGTTAACGTGAGGCATGTGAACTCTTTGTTAACGTGAGGCATGAGGATTTTTTTATATTGCTTGAGGACTTCTTTTCTGTACACATATTTATTTCACTATTCATAGAAGAAGGCACGTTGTTTTTGTTTGTACGAAAGACGTGTCCATTGGGGACTCTTTTTTCTACGTGTGGAGAAAACGGCACATTGCTTTTATTCTTAAAGAATTAGACCTTGGTGTCTTTTTTTAAGAAATCTTGGATGTGGGTGTTACAGAAATTAGACCTCGGCATTTTTATTTTTTGAGAAAACTTAGACTTGAGCATTGTGGATTCTGTATGCGGGCTCAATCCCATTTTTGTGCATGGTATTTTTTTAATCAGGTAAAATCTTTTAATGGATCCAGACCATTAAATTTTACTCTTTCTATTGCGGATTAACGTGAGGCCTCGTACGGTGCCTCATAAGATATAAGATATCAATGGGGAAGACGCTCAGATTTTTTTATTTAAGGGACACGTGATGTACGTGAGATGTTTTGATTATGTGCAGAAAGATGTTTTTTTTCCTAAAAGTATGCACGTGGGTACCTCAGGCACGTCAAACCTATCAGGAAATCACATCTTTTTTGGGGATCACAGGAAATTACATCCTACCTAGACAGATCGAGCTGGGCTACATACAGCTAGGTGGGCTGCTGGGAGGATAACTGGGCCATTGGAAATTAAGTTTGAAGCCCCTGCGTGTCTCCTGCTCCTCCATACTGATGAAACGGATACAACTCCATCGACCAACGCTCAAACTCCAGATATATAGTATACATACGTGGTATTTAGCCAAATTTTAGGTATGGCAGCCGCCAAACCTCGCCATATTGCTAGATTCGCCCCTGCCTACGTGAGATGAGTTTTTTTTATTAAAAGAGATACACGTGGGACAATAGCTCAGGACTCCTAAATAAATTCATCCAAAGGTTGTAGATAATTAATTTGGAGATCTAACGGACAATTTTTTTAGTTTGTGAGGATTAAACGTGGAGTCTTGTAGGGTGCCTCCAATTAGTAAATATAAGATAAGATTGTCAGAACTGATCCAATGGGTGCGTATATGGATGCGAATGCTCCTTGTTGCCATTTATAGAGCTCCCTCTGGTTGATAACTTCTACGGGCGCCTCCACACGTGCACCACTTTTTTCTATTAGCTGGGGTAGGCAGTCGCTCTCCATCCCCACATGTTGTCCATTGTAAATGGATTTTTTTACGGAATTATAAATGGACGGAAAATGCAGGTAGCACACTTACAAGTATCTCACTTTTTTCGAGAAGGAGGATGACCCTCGTCCTCTGCATCAGGATGATGCATGTAAGAATTTCATTAATTATTGATCAAGACCTTACAAAGTAATATATAAAAAAGTCTGAAGCCACCATCCCGACAACAACTGTCGCTATTCCTATCAACTCGGTCAAGGGGTGCCGATCTCTGAGCCGTATACCGGACCTCACATGGGAGCCCAAAATCTGAAGCTGGAGGCTCCAACCTAGCCACATTGTTGGGTCTGGGCACACACCGGTTCGTCACACTCCCAATGGTTAGTGAACACTCACAGTGTAGAGGCCGCCGCCACCCTCTTCCACCAATCTTGTTGGGGAACGTTGCAGAAAATTAAAAATTTTCCTACGGTTTCACCAAGATCCATCTATAAGTTCATCTAAGCAACGAGTCATGGGAGAGAGATTGCATCTACATACCACTTGTAGATCGCGTGCGGAAGCGTTCACTAGAACGTGGATGATGGAGTCGTACTCGCCGTGATCCAAATCACCGATGACCGAGTGCCGAACGGACGGCACCTCCGCGTTCAACACACGTACGGAGCGGATGACGTCTCCTCCTTCTTGATCCAGCAAGGAGGAAGGAGAGGTTGAGGAAGGTGGCTCTAGCAGCAGCACGACGGCGTGATGTTGGTGGAGAAGCAGCACTCCGGCAAGGCTTCGCCAAGCATGTGACGGAGGAGGAGAGGTGTAGCAGGGGAGAGGGAGGCGCCAAGATGCAAGGGTGCGGCTCCCCCCTCCACCCCTTTATATAGGCCCCCTGGGCGGGGCGCCGGCCCTTGGAGATCTGATCTCCCAAGGGGGGCGGCGGCCAAGGGGGGAGGCTTGCCCTCCAAGGCAAGTGGGGCGCCCCCCCACCCTAGGGTTTCCAACCCTAGGCGCAGGGGGGGCCCAAGTGGGGGGCGCACCAGCCCACCAGGGCTGGTTCCTCCCACTTCAGCCCACGGGCCCTCCGGGATAGGTGGCCCCACCGGTGGACCTCGAGACCCTTCCGGTGGTCCCGGTACAATACCGGTAACCCCCGAAATTCTCCCGATGGCCGAAATAGCACTTCCTATATATAATTCTTTACCTCCGGACCATTCCGGAACTGCTCGTGACGTCCGGGATCTCATCCGGGACTCCGAACAACATTCGGTTTGCTGCATACTCATATTCATACAACCCTAGCGTCACCGAACCTTAAGTGTGTAGACCCTACGGGTTCGGGAGACATGCAGACATGACCGAGACGGCTCTCCGGTCAATAAGCAACAGCGGGATTTGGATACCCATGTTGACTCCCACATACTCCTCGATGATCTCATCGGATAAACCACGATGTCGAGGATTCAATTAATCCCGTATTCAATTCCCTTTGTCAATCGGTACGTTACTTGCCCGAGACTTGATCGTCGGTATCCCAATACCTCGTTCAGTCTCGTTACCGGCAAGTCACTTTACTCGTACCGTAATGCATGATCCTGTAACCAATCACTAGGTCACTTTGAGCTCATTATGATGATGCATTACCGAGTGGGCCCAGAGATACCTCTCCGTCATACGGAGTGACAAATCCCAGTCTCGATCCGTGTCAACCCAACAGACACTTTCGGAGATACCTGTAGTGCACCTTTATAGTCACCCAGTTACGTTGTGACGTTTGGTATACCCAAAGCACTCCTACGGTATCCGGGAGTTACAATATCTCATGGTTTAAGGAAGAGATACTTGACATTGGAAAAGCTCTAGCAAAACCAACTACACGATCTTGTGCTATGTTTTGGATTGGGTCTTGTCCATCACATCATTCTCCTAATGATGTGATCCCATTATGAATGACATCCAATGTCCATAGTCAGGAAACCATGACTATCTATTGATCAACGAGCTAGTCAACTAGAGGCTCACTAGGGACATATTGTGGTCTATGTATTCACACGTGTATTACGATTTCCGGATAATACAATTATAGCATGAATAAAAGACAATTATCATGAACAAGGAAATATAATAATAATCCTTTTATTATTGCCTCTAGGGCATATTTCCAACAAATCTATCTTCAAAGCAGGTACTGGCGTATCAACCTTGCCAGGCCCACCTGTTGTCGAGGCCACCACGACGCCAGACAAGGCCACCATCCTGCGCTCATTCGCAAACACGCATCCAACGCCGAGACCCTGCAGCTCCATGTCGTCGAGACCTGCCGTTGATGACGTGCCAAATGCCACACCGCTCCTCCTTCGTGAACAACACCTGCTGGCACTAGTCCCATCCCCTCCGCCTGCAGTTTCTCTAACAAAGCACCCGAACGCCCCAGGAGGAGCTTCCAAGAATGGCACAACACACTCAGTGCCACCGCCGCCCAATCTAAGGATATTTTGGGTCTTCACACGTGCATGGGGTCGGGGTGTAGGGGAAGGGCCTCGATCAGCCCTCGCCAATGCATCGACGCCAACAGCCTAAACCTCTAGCTACCAAGTGCAGCGGGAGAGATGCTACAATGGGGAGGAGATCCACCAACAACTCACTGCCCACACAGTCAACAAACAATTCATCCACCTCCCGCGAGCACCGCTATCGGCCGCACCATTCGCATGTCAGTAGAGCAGAGCCAACGGGCAAGGCGCCACCCCCCGCTCCGCAACCCGCCACCATTGACAAGGCGGAGCAGCACGAGCCCTACTGCCACCTTCCTTGGCTGCAGCTCAGGGTTGCCCGACGCCAACCTCAGGCGATGGCGGGGGACGGGAGGAGGTTGGGGGAGCCCCCCGGTGGCGGCGCACGAGTGAACCCCCGAGTCGTCAAGGAAGGGGCAACGCGGGGGTAGGAGCCTCCAAGGAAGGGGTGACAAGTATGGCTCTTGAATCAAATGATTACATAATTGCCTATCTCGTCTCAGTCAAAGAGTTGAGTGACCCAGTTGAGACAGAACTAGTTAAACAGTTTCGTTGTTTACAAGATTAGTGTTGGAAGTGACATTTGAAGTGTGGTTACTGGAATAAGTGAATAACACATGAAATTTTGGTTCTATGTTGTTATTTTCTTTACCACTCCCTCCGTTCCATATTAAGTGTCGATCTTTTAGTACTAAATCAGTGACATTTGATATGGAACGGAGCGACTAGTAGGGATTTATTAAGATGGGATGCCACCCACTATATTGGACACTCCCTGAACTACGGGGCCACAATGGCAGAAACATGTTCATGATCTAGTCATCCAGCACAAGCCAAGAGGAGCAACTAAGGTTCGCTTAATGATGGTGGCCACACCATGTTCTTGAAATCTGAACATATATTCCTGCAGAAAAAAAACTGAACATATACATGTTATTATTATTCTTTGTTGCACAATGTGGTAGCCAAAATATAGCCATTTATTGTTCAGATATATGACACTTGAGAATTCCTCTCAGACACTCCTACGCGCTTAAACCGAATTTGAAACACTCCTGACTTGCCTGAAGGCATGTCTACTCGCAATGGAGCATGTCTACGTCCTTCCAGCCGGCCATGCACACGCACATACACACTGGCTGCATGCACGCATACACAGATAAGCTTATCAACGTGGTATGGTATGCATGCCGCCCCTCTCTCAAAGAAAATCCGTGCTTTCATAAATATAGGCAACTATCTATGGTCCATCAACCTCAAGACGAGGACGAGAAGAGGCCATGGGCATAGTGGTGACAAAGTAACATAGAGGCCACACCTCCTTGCACCAAAACAACACAGATTGGTTGGAATCATAACTGGATGTCCGATGGCGAAAGTGTGGCAACGAGATTGGAACTTGTCGCCTATAAGGAGGAGGTGGTAGCGATGACTCTCGAGCAAACTTTTAGGGCATCTCCAACGCCGACCCTCAAAATGCCCGCAGCTGTCCGAACCATGCAAGCCATCAACATAATGGAAGAACCAATCTTCTGAGCTCTATTCTCGAGGATGTAGACACCTAGTTATTATAAAATATACAAATCTCAAAACTTAAAATTATAAAAGCAACCAGTATGATGATAACTTAGGTATCTCATTATTTGCACAGGAATAGTTGTAGTATTTCAAACATATTGTTATACTGCCACACATGTCAGGACATAAAGCACTCGGTAACTTAGCTCAGACCTGAAGCTGCTTCCAACCATGTGCCCCAGTTTCTTTTGTTGATGCAGTGTAGTAAAGGAGCACAAAGACATAGAACAAGAGATGTTAGGAAGGAGATAGACGTTGCTTAATGTGCCGTCATACGGAAGTGTTACGCTTATTGTGACATGAACCCTTGTATGCATCTTATTGCATGCTAGTCAAAAACTTGAGATAATATTTTTTATTAATCATCAATCATCACATTTCTCCACATAATGAAAAACCATCAAATGCGTAGAGTCATATCATAATCCTTTGACACCTTTAATATGTTGGTAGGTATATCAAACCATCAATGGTTATCTAGGTCCACCGTATTTATACTCCACTGGTGGAAAAATAGGCTTCCGTCCAGCCCCATAAGTCGCGAAGCTGTAGGAACCGCGACTAATGGGACCTTTAAGTCATGATTCTGGAGGTGAACCGCGACCAAAACCTGGGCCCAGGCGCTCGGTGGCCAGCTGGCGCGACGTGAGGTCTTTAGTCGCGGTTTGCCAGGACAACCGCGACTAAAGGCTTTTCGGCACCTTTAGTCACGGTTTGCCAGGCCAACCGCAACTAAAGCCCCTCCCTATATATACCCATCCAGCAGCCAACACTTAGCCATTTGGAGCCATTCTCTTCACAAGTGGGTGTAGGTTTGCTTTTGGTTCCTCTTATGCACATAAGGTGTTTGATGAAATGCCCCAAGAGCATGAAACAAACATGACATGAAGTGTTGGAGCCACACTCCTCGATCGCGGTTAGCAACTTGATGAACCTTTGATGTGTCATTGATAAAATATGCATGTGTGTAGTTCATTGTTTAATTTATATTGTTTGTAGCTAGTTAGTTTAACAAATGCATGATGGTTAATTATATATTTTATATTATAATAATGCAGATGAATCGGCAATGGATGTACGGTAACCGACTCTCCGGCGAGTTCACTACGGGTTTGAAAGATTTCCTCGTAGTGGCTAATGCGAACAAGCGGGGGGGTTTTGTTATCTATCCATGTGTTATCTGTAAGAATCAGAAGGGTTACTCTTCCTCAAGATATGTTCACATGCATCTGCTTGACACGGTTTCATGCCAAGCTATAATTGTTGGACCAAGCATGGAGAAAGAGGGGTTATAATGGAAGAAGATGAAGAAGGATGATTTCATCGATGAAAGCTATCTTGCTCATTTCGTGATACTTTCATGGAGGATGCTGAAGGTGAAGGGAAGGTGAAGAAGAGGCACGTGATGATCCGTTGATGATCTTGGTCGGACCATTGCTGATGCACGGAGACGCTGCGAAACTGAAAAGGAGAGGGAGAATTTGGATCGCATGTTAGAGGATCACAGAAAGGCGTTGTACCCCGGATGCGATGATGGTCTGAAAAAGCTGGGCTGCACACTGGATTTGCTGAAATGGAAGGCAGAGGCAGGTGTAGCTGACTCGGCATTTGAAAACTTGCTGAAAATGTTGAAGAATATGTTTCCAAAGGATAACGAGTTGTCCGCCAGTACGTACGAAGCAAAGAAGGTTGTCTGCCCTCTAGGTTTAGAGGTTACGAAGATACATGCATGCATCAACGACTGCATCCTCTACCGCGGTGAATACGAGAATTTGAATGAATGCCGGTATGCACTGCATTGCGTTATAAGATCGAGGCGATGACCACGGTGACGATGTTGAGGGCGAAACCCGGGAAGAGGGTTCCCGCCAAGGTGATGTGGTATGCTCCTATAATACCACGGTTGAAACGTCTGTTCAGGAACAAAGAGCATGCCAAGTTGTTGCGATGGCACAAAGAGGACCGTAAGTCGGACGGGGAGTTGAGACACACCGCAGATGGAACGCAATGGAGAAAGATCGACAGATGGTTCAAAGATTTTGAAGCTGACGCAAGGAACATAAGATTTGCTCTAAGTACGGATGGCATGAATCTTTTGGCGAGCAGAGCTCCAGCCATAGCACCTGGCCCGTGACTCTATGCATCTACAACCTTCCTCCTTTGTTGTGCATGAAGCGGAAGTTCATTATGATGCCAGTGCTCATCCAAGGTCCGAAGCAACCCGGCAACGACATCGATGTGTACCTAAGGCCATTAGTTGATGAACTTTTACAGCTGTGGGGTGGTGTCCGTGTGGGATGAGCACAAACAAGAGGAATTTGACCTACGACGTTGCTTTTCGTAACCATCAACGATTGGCCTGCTCTTAGTAACCTTCGGGATTGTTAAATAAGGGATACAATGCATGCACGCACTGCTTACATGAGACTGAAAGTGTACATTTGCCAAATTGTAAGAAGAACGTGTACCTTGGGCATCGCCGATTTCTTCCGAAAATTCATCCAAGAAGAAAGAAAGGCAAGCATTACAACGGCAAGGCAGATCACCGGCCGAAGCTCGCGGAACGACCGGTGCTGAGGTATTCGATATGGTCAAGGATTTGAAAGTCATCTTTGGAAAGGGTCCTGGCGGACAATCAGTTCCGAAGGGAGCTGACGGGCACGCAGCCATGTGGAAGAAGAAATATATATTCTGGGAGCTAGAATATTGGAAAGTCCTAGATGTCCGCTCTGCAATCGACGTGATGCACGTTCTGAAGAATATTTGCGTGAACCTCCTAAGCTTCTTGGGCGTGTATGGGAAGACAAATGATACAAAGGAAGCACGGCAGGACCAGCAACGTTTGAAAGACCACGATGACCGGCATCCGGAATGGTTTCAAGGTCGCGCCAGCTACGCTCTGACCAAAGAAGAGAAGGTCATCTTTTTTGAATGCCTGAGCAGTATGAAGGTCCCGTCTGGATTCTCGTCCAATATAAAGGGAATAATAAACCATGAGAGAGTGATGAGAGATTGTAGAGATGTGATAATGCTGGCCAAGCCGGGCTACATATATGTAGTGAGAAATGGCGGGAAAAATGGGAGCGGGAAGACAGGAGGCGGGAAGAAAGTGGCGGGAAATTTGTTTGAAATTGTACATTCATATGCATGTATGTAGTACCGTAGAATATGTGAAACTCCTTCAAAATTAAAATAAAGCACAAAAGAAATAAAACAATACAAATTAAACAGAAAACAATACAAATTAAAAAGAAAACAATACAAATTAAACAGAAAACAGGTTTGGGGGGGGGCTAAAACCCTAAACCTGCGGCGGCCTTTAGTCGCGGTTGGCCAGACCAACCGCGACTAAAAAACCCTTTAGTCGCGGTTGGGCAGGCGACCCGCGACTAAAGGGTACCTTTAGTCGCGGGTCTCGCCAACCGCGACTAAAGAGGCTATAAATACAAGGTCTCGATTCTCGTCTTCTCCGATTCCGATTCTACTTTGTTCGTCTCTGCCCGCGCCCTCGGCGCGCCGCCCGTCGCCCTCGCCCTCGGCGCGCCCGCCCTCGCCCTCGCCCTCGACGCCGCCCGCCGTCGCCCTCGCCCACCGCGCGCGCGCCGCCGGCCTGCCTCGGTACTGCCGCCTCGCTCGCCCGCCCTCAACGCCGCCGACCGGCCTCCCTCGCCCACCCAGCGCGCGCCTCGCTCGCCCACCCTCGGCGCAACCTGGTAGTGCATCCGCCAAGGCTACCTCCGGCTACTTCACATGCCGCGCTCTCCAACGTCTCGACCCATTCTTGGGCTCACGCTTGTGCGCGCCCGCTGACGCATCACCCCTTCCTTGGCTTCTCCAGGCGTGCACGCCGGCGGCAGCGGCGCGGCGTGCCCGGCGGTGGAGGCCGGCAATGGATAAGTGGCAGTGATGGCCGGCAATGGATAAGTGGCAGTGGTGGCAGGGGTTTTATATAAAAATAAAACATTATCTCATCAGGAACACACTTAAAGTAGGACTGTGGGTTGAATTCTCAGAAACGAAGGGACTTTCATGCAAAATAGCCGACGACGTACGACCAGAAACACTATTTGCTTTATTAAAAACTAAAAATTAAAAATAAAAAAAAATAAAAAATAAAAATAAAAATATTAATAAATTAGGGAATTAGGGATTAGGGATTAGGGAAAGATGTGTTAGCCTGTCCGTCTGCATCACCTATTTATTTATTAATTTTGTGGCTGCTTATTGGCCCTTATTAACTTTGGGCGAGATGTCGGGCCCGACTAATAAGAGGTGAAAAGACCTTAAAGAAACAAGAAAAATCTCGAAAGTGGTATTCTGAGCTTGAGCTTACGTGAGCTCGAGTGACAAGTAAACCAAAAACAAATTGTATTTTTTTTACCAAACATTGACAAATGTTTAATTGCTTGTAAAGTTTCTTCACAAAATGACATTCGTGAAGACGTGGTTGTCTGTTGTCCTCGCCTCCCTCTCCGTGTGTGTTGTCCTCGCCTCCCTCTCCGTGACGCCGTCGTCTGCCGCCCCGTCTAGCGCTCTACCGCGACACCCTCTCCCACCCCTTCCTCGCCCCTCCTTTTGCCACCGCCCTTCGCCACCGCCACCGCCACCGCCCCTTCTTCACTTAATTAATTTGTTTTTACTACATGTTTTCAGGACTGACATAATGGCGGACGATAGAGCTGACCCGATTATGGACAACTATGATCCGGACGGTGAAGCACATATGTTCGGCATCATAAACGGCGATATTCTATATGTGCCGACCGGAGAAGAAGAAGATGATATCTCTTCTTATCTGAACCTTGACGGTCAAGATGAAGGTAGCCGTCAGCAAGATGATGCCGAACAAACGTCGATAAACGACGATCTTCAAATGGAAGTAGCCACCACCTCCGGCGCCGAGGTATATATATACATTGAGCCTCTGGTGATACAAACTAACTGACTTGAATAAATATTTGTGTACTAACGCGCGCGACTCTCTTTCTTATTTTAGCCCTCGGCCGGATCGTCGAAACAATCGAGTACGTCGTCAAAGCGTGGGCGCAACCAAGACGATGAAACAAGGAGAAACATGCACCATCGAGGTTGTCGACAAGGTGCAACCGGCAGGCTGGAGCCCCGCAAGAACGCCACCAAGTTTGTCAGCCAATGCGGAGCCATTGTTAGAGACAACGTCTCGATCACCGTCCAGGAGTGGAATGAGCCAAAGAAGGCACGAATTGATGGTTTCACTTTTGTCGATAAGAGAACAAAAAAGATTGCTTCAAGAAGCTTATGGAACATTTCGTTCTACCTCCGAATACAACAAATTCGATGAGGAGGGTAACAAGATTGAGGAAAACAAGGAGAGGAGGAGGCTAGTCAAACAGTTCGCTCTTCATAAGATGGCCGACGCATTCCGGAAATTCAAGCAAAATCTAGCCCATGACTTTGTCAAGCAGAACAAGACTCATGAATTTGTGAAGCAAAAAGAAATCGGAGCAGTTCATTCAAATATCGAAAAAATAAGGAAAATGCGGCTAAGAAGGAGTACAATCATGTTATGGGGCCAGGAGGGTATCGCATTTGGGTGCCTAGGTTGGAGAAGATGGAGAACGAGCTGAGGGCGCGAGGAATCCGTCCAGTGCGGAGGGATGGGACCCAAGGGCCAAAAGCTGGTGGTACGGGCATGGGGAACGCTGAACCCGGAGAGACAGGGGAGTGTGTTTACCGGGCAAATTAATTAAACCCACCCAAGCCCTTATTGACGCAATGAAGGATGCTCAACAGGGAAGATCAAGTTCAACAGAGAGAACGACGCGGCTGACAAAAGCCCTCGGGAATCCTGAACACGGAGGGCGTGTCACGAGGCATGGGGCACATTCCGTGGAAAATAGGGTTTCCCCAGAACGATGACCCGTACGGTTTCAGAAGCCGTAAGAGAAAGATGGATCGGGAATCAGATGTTGTGGCGCGGTTGGCATCGGAAATGGATGTGATGAAGAAAACCATGAGTGTACTAGTAGCCGAAAGAGATGCAGCTCGGGTGCAGCATGAAGATCATCCAGCGGATCTCGGAAGCCAGCAGCGGAGAAGCAGCGTGGCTTCCACGGAGGCCCCACCGGCTGGTGCGGATGCACCGACGATCGAAATTACTGCACCGGAGCCTCTGGTGGTCGAAATTACTGCACCGGAGCCTCTCGTGGTAGAAATTACTTCACCGGAGCCTCCTCGCTACCCGTGGGCGATATAAAGGAGATGAAAGAATGTCATCTGTATTATCCTATCGGGAACATGTCCATGAAGGTAGCCATCGGCAGTGCTTTACCATGTTTACCTGGAGCACTCCACCACAACAACCCCATTCAAGATGGCTATGCTCGTGTCACGGTGGAGGACATAGTCCAAGGGTTTGAGGACCTGAGATTGACATTGCTACACCTGAAGGGGAGAAAAGACTTGGAGATGTCACGCGCAATTTCTTTCTTTGGCAAACGACGTTTATCAAGTGTCCTGGCGAGGCGCCAAGGACAACAAGCCCACCCCCCTCCGGGGGGGGGGGGGGGGGTGGCGGTGGGGGGGGTGGGGGTGGTGGGGGCGGTTCACCTACACCTCCGTCACGTCAGCCGACGCCGCCCCCCAGTCCACAACGTCCGGCGGGTGATCAGCCGCCGCCCCCCAGTCCTCGTCCGGCGGGTGATCAGACGCCGCCCCCCAATCCACCTCCGGCAAAGAAGCAGAAGCAGTCCTGGATTATTAACCCGGACCCTTATGTACCTAAGACCACAAAGGTACCGGAGCCATCATCAAGCCTCTCCCCACAAGGCCTTGGGAACGTAGTGCCGAGGAAGTCGACGCCAGCGGCTGCTGATTTGGAGAAATGGAAGGCGGACTGCAAGAAGAAAAGAGAGCCCGAGCCCAAGCCAGTATTTTCGATGAGCAAAAGAAGTGGGCTAAGTCATTTTTAGCACACCGTCCCAAGCCGCCAAGAATCTGCCTAACGACTATGCACGTGAACTTGGCAGGCAGGCACTCATGTTCAAGGAGAACAAAGAGCGGGAGAAGGCCGAAAGTAAAACCAGCGGGAAACAAGTTGCCCAGCTCGGGGAACAAAGTAAACAATCGATTGCCCCGCTTATAGTGGAAGCCTTCTGTCCGGATGCCCCCGAGATCATACAAGCTGCGGCAGCACAGGGATTGACTGTAACGAGTGTCAGAGAACAAGCAGCCAACCTAGGTATTACTCTTCGTGAACTGTTAGGCCTTGATGAGGCGCCAGTGAAGGAGGTAGTAATTACATATGTCAAGAATGGGCCTCTCGTCGAGCCTGTGCAGGAAAAGGATCTACCTCCACAAATGAAAGGTCTGCTGAAATGGTACAAGGGTTACATAAAAAATAAAAACGCCAAAGAATATATTTATGCGGAAGTTAGACATGAGCATCACTTCAAACATTAGTATGTACAAATTGAACTGAGTGAATTGTTCCAGCTTTTCAATCTGCATGAGCTCGACAAATCTATCATCGGTTGCTACGTTACGTAAGTGATTTATTAATTTCTACCCCATCTCGTTCATATTGCCTGCACTATATATATGTCCTAACTATATTGTTGTGTCCGCTATTATACATGCAGAATGAAGATTAGGGAATGCAGAGTAAGGAACATCCATGATGTTGGGTTCATTGACCCACACATCGTTAATGGACATGTGTTGGAGCCGTCACCCCGCCGACGTGGAGGCAGACCTGTGGCAGTTTCTTACAAAGCAGGAACTCAAAAGTGATATTCTATTTCCTTACCATTTTGGGTGAGTGTTTCTGTCTTGAGCACATTCTCTTTTGTTTACTCCATGCATGGTATGTGGCCGCTAATCGATGAGTTATGCATGACGTCTTGTGCATGTATCGTGTCCGCAGGTTCCACTGGATTCTGCTAGTAATTAAAGTTAACACCTCAGAATGTCTCGCCCACGACTCTCTGAATATGGATCCAAAGCTTTGGGGCGGCATGAGAAGAATGCTGCAGAAGTAATTATTTTCATTCATTTGCGCTCTATATCGATCGGCCTATTTCGTTCATTTCCTAATATCAAGTAACTAATAACTCTCTTGTTCATTTAATTTTCTTTGCCTCGTAGGGTTTGGAGACGGTTCGTAGATACAAAGGTCGGTGAATTCAATAAAGAGCTAGAATTCAATAGGTCAAAGCCTATGAATGCTGGGGATATTCAGACACCGGAGACCAATCTATGTGGATACTATGTTCGTGAGATGATCCGAGATACACCTCTGAGCGGGTTCCGAGTGATACCAATGCTCGGAGGAATAACCTCCGGATGATGCTTAGTCCAGAAGCTCGCTTCCGACCACTTCAAGAGGAACTAGCTGGATGGTTCAGCAGGAAGTCCTCCATCCTAAAGGAGAACACTATTACGAGGACGTAGAACTTTATATGCATTAAATCATGTATGGAAACTTGTTCAAAATTGTATATGGTCATCGATGATATTGAATATATATTGTATATTCCTCTTGAATTCTTTTTGGTTCTAATTTCAAATTTATTTGAAATTGTACATTCATATGCATGTATGTAGTACCGTAGAATATATGAAACTCCTTCAAAATTAAAATAAAGCACAAAAGAAATAAAACAATACAAATTAAACAGAAAACAGGTTTAGGGGGCTAAAACCCTAAACCTGTGGCGGCCTTTAGTCGCTGTTGGCCAGAAGAACCGCGACTAAAGGTCCTCCGCCCTGACGGCCGCCTGGCGCCCACGTGGACGGGCCGTTAGTCGCGGTTCTTAAGCAGCCGCGACTAAAGGTGGGGGGCATTAGTCGCGCTTATTTGGTCGCGGTTGCCCAACCGCGACTAATGGCAGTTGCGAACCGTGACCAAAGGCCTTTTTTCCACCAGTGTCATTAATAATTTATAAATATGATGAAACATAAGAATATACAGTGAACGAAAATTATGGAGAGTGTATGGTTTCGTGAAATATGGTTCAAAAAAATACATTTCCACACAAGGTGTAATTTAATTTTCTATATCACTCTGGTCAAAGTGTGTATGTTTGTATTCTCTAAACTCCCTAGAAAAGGAGAGCCCTGGTTGCCCGGGGTTGGGGTGGTCATGGGAGACCAACTTTGTCTTGAGATGGGAGGGGGTTGTTTAATGCACCGGGTACCGTTGGGTTCATGAGTCTCATCTGTGTAAAGCCTTATCGGTTGTATGTTGCCGCCACCATTTGTAGATTTCTTTTTATATCTCATATTTGAGAGGGGGGGGGGGGGGGTGTTGTTACTGCCGTGGGAGGTGCGTCTGCAAACGAGAGAATGTTTTATCTCTGGGATGGCGATGCGGTTACAGTCGACATCGTCCCATGTGTTGGGGTTGAGTGAGGGTGCATTTCTTCCACTGTGAGGGTTTTGGTGCTCCCATCATAAATTAAATGACAAAAGATAACATGTAAAATAAAAGAGGAAATATTGATCAGTACCTTCACAGAGAAGAGGTGCGACAACGCGCGCGAGCACTTCTAGTCAATACATATACTAAGCTCCCACGAAATGAGAGTGTTTGGTGCGTCGGGGCTGCTTAGGCGGTAAGTGTGCTCAGTTTGGGGCTTGTTAAGGTCATTCGTGGCCTGTGTGAAGCCTGTTTTGGCGTACATGTCTCTAAGTGCCTCTGGTCTGCCCTTTACTCCGGTGATGGGTTAGGCAGCGGCGACGGCGGCTGAGAGTTCACGTCCGTGGAGGCGCGGGTGAAGCTAGGAGTTCCCTCTCACACCTCTACCTCTCTTTCCCTCTGGTCTCCTCTCTATATTCCGTTGTGGTGGGTGTAGGTGGCGGTGAACGTAAATACGTCTTTGCTCGGGGAAGATTTGTCCCATCTCTTTGAGGAGGGGGAGGGGAGCGAGCGATGGCGGCTCGTGGATGGTGTGCGATGGCACCAATGATGAGTGACGACTACTTGGCTCCAACGGAGGCGGACGACGGCTCAATTTCGAGGAGGAGACGACTAGGTTTCCAATTATTTTGAGCTCTCTCTCTCTCTCTCTCTCTCTCTCTCTCTCTCTTTGAGTTGATTTTTCCATCTGTTTTTGATTCCCCACATGTGATCCATCCATGTCTCTTCCTCTCATTGGTTTCTCTCTTGACCTGCAGTGCAAAGGAGGCAATCGGAACCATCAAGTGGGTGACCATGAAAGACTGTTTATGGTATTTCAAAGGTACCAGTGTTTTTCATCTCACATGTGCCGTTTGATTTGTTATGCTCTCAAGGATGTATTGACAGTTTATGCTGCTACTTGTTATGTGACTGCTAGAAACTCACACGAAAAGTATTTCGTCCAGATAGTTGAACAACTAATTTTTTTGTTTTGGGGAGATGGAATTGATTTGCTGAATTGGTTTTTCAATATACTTAATTACTTTCTCTAAATCAGCTGGGAAAATAGTTGTTCAAGAATCACCAAACAATGTGCTGAAATTACTCTATGTTTGTAATGTATTTAAGATGCCACCATTGTATGTTAAGCGGCCTTTTCTGCTGTCATTTGTGAGCAGTACTCTCTAATGAAGAGTACACAGGGCTTAGGTCACCGTGTGGTAGCCATCAGGTGTCACCGGCCTGGAACTAAAGCGCACATTCAATCTTCAATGCTCCATGCCCCAGTCTTCTTTCCGACTTCTTGTACTTGTGCCGGTCATTCCTATGGGACGCTACTATGAAAGATGGGACGAGTTTGCTACTATGGTATGTTGCTCGGGAATGGGGTGAATGCCCCTGGAACCAGTTCCCCACTAAGGTGTGTGCCGTCTCCCTTCTCTGGTTCTCCCGTCACAACATGTTATGTTTGAACTTTGAAGTTGTTGCGCTTCGGCAAGGAGTACTAACTGGTCCAGCCACTTAGCTGGTCTGATTATTCGGGAGTGTGTTGCCGTTGAGCAATTCACTGCCCCTGCCCCCTTGCATTCTTAAATAAACGGAATCAAAAGTAGAATTAGAAATTGCAGTGGGTTGAAAATTTTCACATCACATAACGGACGTAAAATTCAGTAGATAGAGAGACAAGAAATGGCACGTGTAGGTTTTGGTTGCATAAGTGTATTCAACAATCACAAAACGTATTTTACTTGTTCTTCGTCATCCAATGTAAGTTATTAAAGGGAACATTATTGTATCTTCTCTTCTTTTATGAGCATGAATAATACTTCTACTTCAGAAATAAAGTGATCCAGGAGAAACTATATGATACTGACATGGCATAAGAAAATTTTAAGCACATTTGGGTGGGCTTAGTATATGAGTCCTGGTTTCTGAAAAATCTTAAAGAGTACTCGGTTTCCGAAAACAAAGTTTTTGTAACTGCATTCATGTTTCACCGAAAGATTTTCCAAAAGTGGGAATGTTCAGACATGCTAATTATTTTCTTAATGGAATGCCCACTATATATGTTTAGAAATATAACATTTACATAGGTTTTACTCTACTGGTTTAGCTCTGCTTCTCCTGTTTGCAAAGAGAACTTTCTTCGCTGTGATATCGTCCAGTTCTTGTCTAATGATGGTTGTTGTTTGCCCTTGATGATGTTATCTCTTGGTTTAACTCTGCCAATAGACTTGTTAGCTCTAAGGACGAACATAAATGTCTAATGCCGTTGACATTCTTGACAGTGAAAAACATGACATGTTTTTCTATTGCCAAGGGGCGTTACCATTGATAAAGTATGAAACCTTTGTCCATTTTAGCGGAGAGAATTTTAAAAGAAGGTTGTAATGGAGGTATAATGTGCGTCCAAGTTATTTTTCTCATGTTGTTTATGACTAAATTCATGAAGTTCACTTCCCTGCTTCTCTATTGTTATCTTTGATACTTTATAATCACATAAAAGAACTTCCATTGTTACTGGGATGTTAGCATTATTTGCTTACATAGAGTTCAATTGGTTCATCATTCATTCATGGTACAATGTAAACCAATGCGGTGGCGGCGGCTGCCTACAACAGTTGCGCGTTCAGCTCCGCGCATGGAAGATCAGCCGTTGGCCGACACATGGCCTGATATCTTGGGGGCGGCGGTTCCTCCAAGGCTCCCCACGTCATGACGATGGTGACCCTGGACCAGCGGAGCAGCGTGGCTCCCCACATCTGCGTTGGATCTTCAAGCATTCATCTCTGAGAAACTTCAACCAGCCATATGAGGATGCTTGCTCCGCCGTGTGGAGGAGGGACTCCAGGTGTGACTTTAGATCCAATAGATTCCACGTCGGCCACCTAATTGACACTAGCATCCCCACCCATTCCTCTTCTGGTACGAGGTGAATACAGTCCAACAATTATGTTTTATTTGTTGATTCACACTAGTAGAAAACAAGGCATACGTTCAGGCCAGATAAGCCCATTAGTCCCGGTTCTGTCACGAACCGGGACCCATGGGCCCATTGGCCCCGGTTAATGAGCCAGGGGCCTGCCGGGCCTTGTGGGGGCATTGGTCCCGGTTCGTCTGGCCCCTTTGGTCCCGGTTGGTGGGATGAACAGGGACCAATGGGCCTCGCTCCTGGCCCACCACCATTGGTACCAGTTGGTGGCTCGAACAGGGACCAAAGGGTGGCCTTTAGTCCCGGTTCATGCCACGAACCGGGACCAATGAGGTTCATATATATACCCCTCACCCGCGAGTAGAGCACTCCACTGCTCTGTTTTTCTGGCCGACCGTTGGAGAGCTTTGTGGTGCTCTAGCTCACCTCCTATGCACACGAGGTGTTCGATGGAATGCCCGAGACACACTACTTAAGCTTTCTACTCTCCAAGCTCGACCTCCAAGCTCCATTTTCCTCAATATTTGTCAAGGTTTAGTGGTCCGTCACGTCCGGTCCCCGTCTTCATCGTCATCGATCGCCCGCGCCGATCTTGTCGCCGACACCATCGTGGTGAGCCTCTTCTTCTTATCTTCTTTCTGAAAGGAAAAAATTCTTACTTGTATGTTTATATACATACTTGTATAATTTTCTTATTTTTATTATTGCTTCTTATTATTTAGTGCGATGGTTTTGGCATCCGCCCCCGTCGGCCCTCATCCTGTCTATGATTCGGATGTGGTATATATTATCTTTATAACTATTTGGTTCATTTATTGTTTATGACAATTATGCCGACCAACGTGACATAGATTTTATTTATCTAGGAGGTATATGAACCAGAAATTCCAACCGACCCTGTTATCGAGAGGTTAAATTTAGTTGAAGAAGAAAACAATTTCTTGAAGGAAAAAATAAAAAAAATCAAGGAGGTGAAGATGATATTGGAGTTGCATGTTGCGGATGTCGTCGATGATCACAAGATCAAGATTGATGCAATGCGCTTGAAGATTAGAAAGATTAGAAAATATGCCATTCATACCGAGGCTCGGTTATGTCGTTGGATCAATTGTTACCTTTGTTGCGATTATGATCGCATTTGTTTTCGCATTGAATTTTTTACATAGTTTCAATGTATGGTTAAATTAATTAGATGCTCTGGAGAGCTATATGTTGTTCAAGGAGAACTATGTATGTGCTTTGGTTTTAATGCGATGATGAACTCCTGTTAATTTGGTCACTTAATTATCTATTTATGATGTTCTGTAATGGTTTTTGACACACTTAATTATATATAATGCATGCAGATGAACCGGCAATGGATGTACGGTGACAGACACACCTCCGAGTACATTAAGGGCGTGCATGATTTTCTTGAAGTGGCTGAGGCAAACAAGCAGAATGGTTTTCTGTGTTGTCCACGCCCTATCTGTGAGAATACGAAGTCTTACTCTAACCGGAAAATCCTTCACATCCACCTGCTTGAGAAGGGTTTCATGCCACACTATAATGTTTGGACCAAGCACGGAGAAATAGGGGTTATGATGGAAGAAATCGAAGAAGAAGAGTACTATGACAACTATGTGCCCCCTGAATACGGTGATGCTGCAACGGGGGAAGCTGTTGAAGATCAAGAGGAACCAGACGATGTGCCCGATGATGATCTCCGCCGGGTCATTGTTGATGCAAGGAGTCAGTGCGAAAGTGAAAAGGAGAAGGTGAAGTTCGATCACATGCTAGAGGATTACAAAAAAGGTTTGAACCCCAATTACGAAGATGGCAACACAAAGCTCGGTACCGTACTGAAATTGATGCGGTGGAAGGCAGAGAATGGTGTGTCTGACAAAGGATTTGAGAAGCTAATGAAAATATTGAAGAAGAAGCTTCCAAAGGATAACGAATTGCCCAACAGTACGTATGCAGCAAAGAAGGTTGTTTACCCTCTAGGATTGGAGGTGCAGAAGATACATGCATGCCCTAATGACTGCATCTTGTACCGTGGTGCGTAAGAGGATTTGAACGTATGCCCGGTATGCGGTGCATTGCGGTATAAGATCAGACGAGAACACCCTGGTGATGTTGAGGGTGAGCGCCCCCGGAAGAGGGTTCCTGCCAAGATGATGTGGTATGCTCCAATAATACCATGGTTGAAACGCCTGTTCAGAAACAAAGAGCATGCCAAGGTGATGCGATGGCACAGAGATCTATATTTTGGGACCTACGCTACTGGAAAGACCTAGAGGTCTACTCTTCAATCGACGTGATGCACGTGACGAAGAACCTTTGCGTGAACCTGCTAGGCTTCTTGGGCGTGTATGGGAAGACAAAAGATACAGCGGAGGCACGGGAGGACCTGCAATCTTTGCATGAAAAAGACGGCATGCCTCCAAAGCAGTATGAAGGTCCTGCCAGCTACGCTCTTACCAAACAAGAGAAGGAAATCTTATTTGAATGCCTGCTCAGTATGAAGGTCCCGTCTGGTTACTCGTCAGATATAAAGGGAATAATAAGCATGGCAGAGAAAAAGTTCCAGAACCTAAAGTCTTATGACTGCCACATGATTATGACACAACTGCTTCCGGTTTCATTGAGGGGGCTTCTACTGGAAAACATTCGATTAGCCATTGTGAAGCTATGTTCATTACTCAATGCAATCTCTCAGAAGGTGATCGATCCAGAAATCCTAACAAAGTTAAGGAGTGATGTGGCGCAATGTCTTTTCAGTTTCGAGCTGGTGTTCCCAACATCCTTCTTGAATATCATGATGCACATCCTAGTTCATCTAGTCGACGAGATTGTTGTTCTGGGCCATGTATTTCTACACAATATGTTCCCCTTTGAGAGGTTCATCGGAGTCCTAAAGAAATATGTCTGCAACCGTGCTAGGCCAGAAGCAAGCATCTCCATGGGACATCAAACAAAGGATGTCATTGGGTTTTGTGTCGACTTCATTCCTCACCTTAAGAAGATAGGTCTCGCTCAATCGCGGTATGAGGGGAGACTGGGTGGAAAAGGCACGCTAGGAGGGGACTCAATAGTATGTAGGGATGGGCATCCTTGGTCTCAAGCACACTACACGGTTCTACAGATTTCTACCTTGGTGACCCCATATGTCGATGAACACAAGAACATTCTGCGCTCCAAACACCCGGACCAGCGTGAGGACTGGATTACATGTGAACACATCAAGAGTTTCGGTAGTTGGTTCCAAACACGTCTCAGGTCTGACAAAGCTGTTTTTGATGACCTGTACTCGTTGGCGAGGGAACCATCTTCGACTGTAATGACCTACAAAGGGTACGAGTTAAATGGGAATACATTTTACACGATCGCCCGAGATCAAAAGAGCACCAACCAAAATAGTGGTGTCCGCTTTGAAGCAGCAACCAAGAGGGGAAAGGACATATATTATGGTTACATACTGGACATATGGGAACTTGACTATGGAAACGATATTAAGGTCCCTTTGTTTAAGTGCAAATGGGTAAATCTGTCAGGAGGCGGGGTACAGGTAGACCCACAGTACGGAATGACATCAGTGGATCTGAACAATCTGGGGTACACAGGCGAGCCATTCGTCCTAGCCAATGGTGTGGCGCAGGTTTTCTATGTGATCGACATGTCTACCAAACCGAGAAAAGGAAGTGATAAGGAAGAGGATACATCATACGATGAGCCAAAGCGCCACATAGTTCTTTCAAGAAAAAGAGACATCGTGGGATTGGAGGGCAAGACAGACGTGTCTGAAGATTATGAAAAGTTTCATGAAATTCCTGCCTTCAAAGTCAAGGCTGACCCAAGCATCCTGTTAAACGATGAAGATTATCCATGGTTACGACGCAATAAGCGAAAAACACAAGCGAAGAAAAAGTGAAGACTTTCTATCAGCAACTATTATGATGATGCTTTGATGTAGAATATCATTGAAGTTACTTCCAAAGAGATTGTTTGTTTCGTACACGAAGTGCATCCAGTTTTTGTAGTGCTTTTCAGAGTGCCAACTTTCAACCTTTTCAGAGTTCATTTGTAGTGCTTTTCAATTTAAGGGTCATTTATCTCAAATAATGAACTAATAGCAAAAAGTATGAACTAATAGCAAAAAGAATGAACTAATAGCAAAAAGAATAAACTAATAGCAAAAAGAATGAACTAAAAATAATCAATTTAAATATTGTGTTATGATCAACTAAAGCAAAACTATAATATCCTACAATAGGAAAAAGAATCAACTAAAAAGCTTTTATAAAACTCCAATAGCAAAAGGAATCATCTAAAAAACCTTTTATAATCCTCTAGTATTATTGAAACTAAAATTATATAAAATTTATGCAACCAAAATTATCAAATTATTTTCTGTTGAAAACATTAAAAGAAAAAAGAATTTTCATAAATAATTTCTGTGTTAGAAACATTAATATCAAAAATAATTATCATAAAGAATTTTTCTGTTAGAAACTAAAATAACCAAAACCGGTTTTTGAACAAATGGCACTAACAGAATTTATATTTTTTATTACCTAAAAGCAAAAGGAACTAAAAATAAAGCAAAAAACAAAAGAAAATAAATAATGCAAAAAAACAGAAAAAAAACTGGGCAAAAAAACGCCACCTACTGGGCCACTACGACGTGAATACGACTAGAAACCATACCATGGGCCAGGATTCAAGCCCGCAGAAAGCCCAGCAGGCCTATCAGGCATAGCAGTGACAATTAGGCCTGTAAGCCTACAATCGAGAGGACCTCGATAGGGGTGCGACAGTGGGGCTTATAAACCACTGCACGCCCATCTCAACTAGTGAGGTGGGACTAAACTTTTGATGCGGGCAACACAAGGCCATTGGTCCCGGTTGCTGGCACCAACCGGGACTAAAGGGGGGCATTGGTCCCGGTTGGTGCCGGTTCGTGGCACCAACCGGTACCAATGCCCCCTTTTAGTCCCGGTTGTGGCCACCAACCGGGACCAAAGGCCTCTGCTTCCCGGCCTTTGTGCTGCGGAAATGAGGCATTTGGTCCCGGTTGGTGGCACCAACCGGGACTAAAGGATGGCATTGGTCCCGGTTGGTGTGACGAACAGGGACCAAATCTCTGGCTATATAACCAGGACTTGTAAATTTTTGATTCACTTCCTCATTCTCCCGCCGCCGACGCCGCTTCTGCCCTGCCGCCGCGCTTGCCGCCCGTCGCCGTCGCCGTCGCCCGCTCAGCGCTCGTCGCCGCCCTGTCGCCGCCGTCGCTGCCGCTTCGCCCGCCGCTTCGTCGTCGCCGCCCGTCGCCGCCGCTTCGCTGACAGCTGGCTCCACCAGCGCCGCCGTCACCTCACCGCGCCGCTTAACGCCGTCGCCCGCCTCGACATCGTCGCCGCCCAGCCTCCGCTGCCCGACCTCGCCGCCTCGGCCGCTACCGCTGCCCCGCGTCGCCCGATGCCGTCCCCTGCCTCAAGGCCACCAAGCATCTGCCTCAGGCCGACCACGACCTCGTTGCCGCCAACGCCACCCACAGTGAGCCCCACGCCCTGCCCTACCCCTGCCGCCGCCGCCTCCGTCTGATGTTTTTTCCATGGATGTGATGCTTTTTTATATATATGTTCACGTATATATGTTGATATATGGATATTTGTATGATGTATTTTTTGTATATATGTTGATGTATTTTTTTTTCTGCATACATATATATATATATATATATATATATATATATATATATATATATATATATATATATATATATATATATATATATATATATATAGGGTAACGCTTATTCTAAGCGTGAGTGTATAATAGCTTATTCTACACCCCTGTTAACGCTATGTATATATATTGATGATAGTGATAATGAAGGTTCTCCCCCTAAATATGTATTGCATGTTGTTCCTGAGGGTTATGTTATGGATGAAGAAACTGCTAGAGATTTTCTTGCTTGCAATGATAGTTCAGATCTTAGGAAATTATTAGCTAAGATAAAACAAAAGTCTGTGAATGCTAGAATGAAACATGACCCCGCTTTTGCTACTTCACCTATCTTTGTGACTGATAAGGATTATGACTTCTCTGTTGATCCTGAGATAATTACCTTGGTTGAATCTGATCCTTTTTATGTTAATGAATCTGAAACTGTAGTGGCATATCTTACTAAGTTAAATGATATAGCCACCCTGTTTACTAATGATGATAAATTTTGCTATTATTATATCCTTAAAATATTTCCTTTCTCATTAAAGGGTGTTGCTAAGAAATGGTTTAATTCTCTTGATCCTGGTTGTGTGCGTAGTCCCCAGGATATGATTTACTATTTCTATGCTAAATATTTCCCCGCTCATATGAAACAAGCTGCCTTAAGGGAGATATATAGTTTTGTGCAAATGGAAGAAGAGAGTCTCCCACAAGCTTAGGGGAGGCTTCTCCGATTACTCAATGCTTTGCCTGATCATCCTCTTAATAAAAATTAAATACTTGATATATATTATAATGGACTTACCGATGCTTCCAAGGACAACCTAGATAGTTGTGCTGGTTGTGTTTTCAGGGAAAGGATAGCTGACCAAGATGAATTGCTATTGAATAATATGTTGGCCAATGAAAATAATTGGGCACCTCCTGAACCAACTCCTAAGCCAACTCCGAAAAAGGAGGTGTTCTATTTCTCAGTCCTGAAGATATGCAAGAGGCAAAGAAATCTATGAAAGAGAAAGGTATTAAAGTTGAAGATGTTAAAAATTTACCTCCTGTAGAAGAAATACATGGCCTCAATATACCACCTAAAGAAAGACAAGGTCTTGAAAACCCGACACAGGTAGTGAAGGTAAACTCTCTTTATAGATATGATAAAGTTGAAATCCCGTCTACTAAGTTTGCTACTCGATGCTTTGACGAATTTGATGATTTTATGGATAAACAAGAAAATTTCAATGCTTATCTTAGTAGACAATTGAAAAATAATTCTTATATGATTTGACGCTTGAGTGATTATATGTCTAGAGTTAAGCATGAACTTATACTTACTAGTAAACATGCTTCTATGGTTACCACTCAAGTAGAACAAGTACTTAAGGCTCAGAATGATTTGCTTGATGAACTAAATAATAAACATGATTTTGCTGCTACTAGAACTGGTTAAAATGACTCAGGAACCTTTGTATCCTGGAGGCCACCCTAAGAGAACTGAGAAAGATTCTCAGAGAAATAATTTGGATGCTCCTAGTTCTTCTAAAAAGAAGAAAAAGAAAAATGATATGACTTTGCATGCTTCTATTGATCCTATGGTAGAAACACCTGAGAATCCTAATGATATTTCTACCTCCGATGCTGAAACACAATCCGGTGATGAACATGAACCTAGTGATAATGGTAATAATGATGTTCATAAAGATGCTCAACCTAGCAATAACAACGATATAGAAAATGAACCTGTTGTTGATCTTGATAACCCACAGTCAAAGAAACAACGATATGATAAGAGAGACTTTGTTGCTAGGAAGCAGGGCAGGGAAAGAGAACCATGGGTTCAGAAGCCCATGCCGTTCCCTCCTAAACCATCCAACAAAAAGGATGATGAGGACTTTGAGCGCTTTGCTGAAATGATTGGACCTATCTTTTTGGGTATGTGCTTGACCGATATGCTTAAGACGAACCCTTAAGCTAAATACATGAAAGATATCATTACAAATAAAAGAAAGATACTGTAGGCTGAAATCTCCACCATGCTTCCTAACTATACTTTTAAGGGTGGAATACCTAAGAAACTTGGTGATCCAGGAGTACCCACTATACCATGCTCCATTAAAAGAAATTATGTTAAAACTGCTTTATGTGATCTTGGAGCCGGTGTTAGTGTTATGCCCCTTTCCTTATATCATAGACTTGAATTAAATAAGTTGACACCTACTGAGATATCTTTGCAAATGGCCGATAAATCAACTGATATACCTGACGGTATTTGTGAGGACGTGCCTGTTGTTGTTGCAAACGTTACTATCTTTAACAAACTTTGCCATTCTTGATATTCCTGAGGACGACAGTATGTCAATTATCCTTGGTAGACCCTTTTTAAATACTTCAGGTGCTATTATTGATTGCAACAAGGGCAATTTCACCTTGCATCACTAATTGAAAAACACCTATTAGTCCCGGTTCGTAAGGGCCTTTAGTCCCGGTTCATGAACCGGGACTAATGGGTCGTTACTAATACCTCCCCCTTTAGTCCCGGTTCTAACACGATCCGGGTCAGATCGTCCTCCACGTGGCGGTGCGCTGAGCCCAGTAGGGGCCTTTGGTCCCGGTTGGTGGCACCAACCGGGACCAAAAGGCATCCACGCTGCTAGCATTCCAAAGAGCTGGGGTTTTGTTTTTTGAAGGGGGTTGGGGGTTTTGGGGGTTAATTTAGGTGTTTCATATATTGTGTTAGCTAGCTAATTAATAGAGAGAAGTGTCCTCTCTTATGTCTGTGCTTGGTCGACGCTACGTACTATGTACATATAGCCCTCGACATGCTAGCTAGTAAGAAAATGAAGGGAACCATCGAGTACAGAAGTTCGTCATGCATACCGAGAGAAATGATCGATCGACCTCTCCTTCTCCGAGAGATTGGTCGAACAACAAGTTTTCGTATCATGTACGTCCGACGCTACTGGCTACATACATGTACAATATATAAGATCTCTCAATTACAGTCCCCTAGCATTTGAAATCAACTTCCACATGGTATTCTCCGACTTTATTGATGACGTGGTCAAGAAAGAATCCCGCCAATTCCTCTTGAATTGGTTTAATGCGATCTGGTTCTAGGAGTTCATTCCGCATCTGCCATGTTTAATTTGAAGAAGGGGGTTAATTAATACATATATATGAATTAAACTCAACATAAATGATGGTGTAATAAAATGAAATTGTGAATATTGTTAATTGCTTACGCACTTCATATTGTCTTTGAGAGTAGCCCCGCTTATTTTTCAAAGTTGCGTTGTAGATGAACTCGCACACGTAGTATCCACAGAAATCATTCCCTTGTTCCTGCCACAAGCACTTTACGATAAATAGAGGTCAATCAAACTGATAATGAAGCATTATAAATGGCATTGATGAAAGTATAGCTATAGAATCAACGGGAGATGCGCACAAGTAGCTAGCCAGTAGTACTTACTGGTATGTATATCGCAGCTCCTTCGGCAGTCCCGGAGCTTTTGCGGTGAAATGTTTCCAAACCCTGCAAGACAAAGAAAATTATTATTATTACTTGAGATATCAGGAAATGAACAAAAAGTTGCCGCTATGGTGCGATAATGATCGATTGAACTTACTTGCTGAGCATTTCAGTCATGTCCGCATAAGTGCTGGGATCTTTCCGTCTCGAGTCTAAGACGGTTACTAGTCCACGCTCAAGCTTAATCTCCAGAAGAATATAGTGGTACCTGCGCACGCATGCATAACTCATCAATTACATTACTATAACCTCGCCGAGTAATAAGGGAAACCGAATATGCAAACGATAAGTAACACTCACTTGCCGTTGTAAGGAAAGAGTATGGTATCTTTGTTTTGATTTTTGATCAACGATTGTAGCAAGTTGTCCTCGGCCTCTTTGACGTGCTTTTCAACCAGAAATACATCTATGATATTTGTGTTAATGAACCCAATATCATAGATTTCATTTTTTTGCACTCGACGATCTTCAATCTGCATAATATATTGAGGATAATTAATTATAAATACATGTAATGAAAGAGCCGAGCTATATATAGGGACTTAATGACAGAAATAGTACTTACAGGCAGTAGCAAAGGACCGTTAATTTATCGAGGGCCTTTTGGTTGAAGAACGCGAAGAACTCCTCAAATGGAACACATAACAGATCAGTTCCAACGAGGTCGTGCTCCTCTTTAATGTGCAGATACAAACTATTCGTCCCCCCGAACTCTCTGCAGGTTTTCATGTACCAAGTATGGAATCTTCGCATCATCGTTAATGTTAGAGATTTTTCATCTTTGACGAGAGGCTTCCCGTACTCGTATCTGTGTTCTTCCACCTTCATGTATTCAGGAAGTGCATCGTCAGGCACGTAATCTTGTAGATTGCCATAACCGCCACCATCCCGGAACATTAGCGACGATGTTGCTGCTAGACACATTGAGCGGGGGCACGATTGGTTTGCTTGTTCGCCGAGCTGGTCAATTTTTTCGCAGCTGCTCGTTCTTTTGCTCTTTGATGTCCGACAAGATTTCCGACTGCTCCGCTTGGAGATATGTCTGTTCAGTAATGCGCTCATAGTTGGTTCTTGGCGGAGACTTTGCCGGTTTCCTCAGGGCAGCCAGAGTGCGCTTCGCTTTCACCGGATCTACCTTCTCCTCCGGAGGTGGATGTCTCTTTGCTTTCAACCCTGCAAACCAGTCATCCACTTCGGTCTGCGCGATCTTCGCGTTTTCCTCCTCGGTCCTCTCGTACGGTAACTTCTCTGGAGTCTTCAGACAAGGACCGAATCTGTATTTCCTCTCGCCTTTGGCTGTACTACTAGACGCCGGCAGAGCAGACGGAGTGGATGTCTTCTTTGCTTGTAGTTTTAGGAAAATTATAAACTTTCTATTAGTGCCATTAGTTTTCAAATTTGAAAACACTTTTTTTGTTTTTTTGTTTTCTTTCTTGCTTTATTTATTTTATTTTGTTTCTACTTACAACAAAAAACTTATTGTTGCTATTTTTAATTATTTCGAGGGCCGAACCATAAGACATTAAAGCATTTCAAATGAACTCTGCAAATGTTGAAAGTTGGCATGGTATCATACTCGTCAGTTACAAAGTTGGCATGGTATCATCATAATAGTTGCGGGAGAAAGTCTTCACTTTTTCTTCGCTTGTGTCATTTGCTTATTGCGCCGTAAACATGGATAATCTTCATCGTTTATCACGATGCTGGGGTCAGCCTTGACTTTGAAGGGAGGAATTTCATGAAACTTTTCATAATCTTCAGACATGTCTGTCTTGTCCTCCACTCCCACGTTGTCCCTTTTTCCTGAAAGAACTATGTGGCGCTTTGGCTCATCGTATGATGTATTCGCTTCCTTATCTTTTCTCTATCTCGGTCTGGTAGACATGTCCTTCACATAGATAATATGTGCCCAATCATTGGCTAGGACGAACGCTTCGTCAGTGTACCCAAGATTTTTCAGATCCACTGTTGTCATTCCGTACTGTGGGTCTACCTGTACCCCGCCTCCTGATAGATTGACCCATTTGCACTTAAACAAAGGGACCTTAAAATCATGTCCGTAGTCAAGTTCCCATATGTCCACTATGTAACCATAATATGTGTCCTTTCCCCTCTCGGTTGTTGCATCAAATCGGACACCGCTGTTTTGGTTGGTGGTCTTTTGATCTTGGTCAATCGTGTAAAATGTATTCCCATTTATCTCGTATCCTTTCCAAATCAATACAGTCAAAGATGGTCCCCTAGACAACAAGTACAGCTCATCACAAACAGTGTTGTCACCTCTGATACGTGCTTCCAACCAACTGTTGAAAGTCCTGATGTGTTCACATCTAATCCAGTCGTCGCACTGCTCCGGGTGTTTGGAGGGCAGACTGTTCTTGTGTTCATCGACATACGGGGTCACCAAGGTAGAGTTCTGTAGAACTGTGTAGTGTGCTTGAGACCAAGAATATCCGTCCCTGCATATTATTGAGTCCCTTCCAAGCGTGCCTTTTCCAGTCAGTCTCCCGTCATACCGCGATTTAGGGAGACCTATCTTCTTAAGGCCAGGAATGAAGTCATAAGAAAACCCGATGACATCCTCTGTTTGATGGCCCATGGAGATGCTTCCTTATGGCCTAGCGCGGTTACAGACATATTTCTTTAGGACTCCCATGAACCTCTCAAAGGGTTACATATTATGTAGGAATACGGGGCCCAGAATGACAATCTCGTCAACTAGATGAACTAGGACGTGCGTCATGATATTGAAGAAGGACGGTGGTCACACCAGCTCGAAACTGACAAGACATTGCACCACATCACTCCTTAGCCTTGGTATGATTTCCGGATCGATCACCTTCTGAGAGATTGCATTGAGGAATGCACATAGCTTCACAATGGCTAATCGGACGCTTTTCCGTAGAATCCCCTCAATGCAACCGGAAGCAGTTGCGTCATAATCACGTGGCAGTCATGAGACTTTAGGTTCTGGAACTTTTTCTCTGGCATATTTATTATTCCCTTTATATTCGACGAGAAGCCAGTCGGGACCTTCATACCGAGCAGGCATTCAAAGAAGATTTCTTTCTCTTCTTTCAGAAGAGCGTAGCTGGCAGGACCTTCATACTACTTCGCAGGCATGCCCTCTTTTTTTCGTAAGCGTTGCAGGTCCTCCGTGCCTCTCGTGTGTATCTTTTGTCTTCCCATTCACGCCCAAGAAGCCTAGCAGGTTCACGCAAAGGTTCTTCGTCACGTGCATCACGTCGATTGAAGAGTGGACCTCTAGGTCTTTCCAGTAGGGTAGGTCCCAAAATATAGATTTCTTCTTCCACATGGGTGCATGATTCTCAGCGTCATTCGGAACAGCTTGTCCGCCGAGACCCTTTCCAAAGATTACGTGTAAATCATTGACCATAGCAAGTACGTGATCACCGGTACGCATGGCGGGCTTCTTCCGGTGATCTGCCTCGCCTTTGAAATGCTTGCCTTTCTTTCGACAGTGATGTTTGGTCGAAAGAAATCGACGATGGCCCAGTTACACATTCTTCCTGCAGCTAGCCAGGTATATAATATCGGTGTCAAGTAAACAGAGCATGCATGCGTGGTATCCATTGTATGTCTGTCCTGAAAGGTTACAGAGAGCGGGCCAATCGTTGATGGTCACGAACAGCAATGCCTTTAGGTTAAATTCCTCCTTTTTGTGCTCATCCCACGCATTTAAACAATTTCCATTCCACAGCTGTATATGTTCTTCATCTTATGGCCTTAGGTACACATCAATGTCGTTGCCGGGTTGCTTAGGACCTTGGATGAGAACTGGCATCATAATGAACTTCTGCTTCATGCACATCCAAGGAGGAAGGTTATATATCATAGAGTCACGGGCCAGGTGCTGTGATTGCTGCTCTGCTCCCCGAAAGGATTAATGCCATCCGCGCTTAAAGCAAACCATACGTTCCTTGGCTCACTTGCAAACTCATCCCAGTACTTTCTCTCGATTTTTCTCCACTGCGACCCGTCAGCGGGTGCTCTCAACTTTCGTCTTTCTTACGGTCCTCACTGTGCCATCGCATCAACTTGGCATGCTCTCCGTTTCTGAACAGACGTTTCAACCGTGGTATTATAGGAGCATACCACATCACCTTCGCAGGAACCCTCTTCCTGGGGGGCTCGCCGTCAACATCACCAGGGTCATCTCATCTGATCTTATACCGTAATGCACCGCATACCGGGCATGCGTTCAGATCCTTGTACGCACCGCGGTAGAGGATGCAGTCATTAGGGCATGCATGTATCTTCTGCACCTCCAATCCTAGAGGGCATACGACCTTCTTCGCTGCGTATCTACTGTCGGGCAATTCGTTATCCTTTGGAAGCTTCTTCTTCAATATTTTCAGTAGCTTCTCAAATCCTTTGTCAGGATCAGGATTCTCTGCCTTCCACTTCAGCAATTCCAGTACGGTACCGAGCTTTGTGTTGCCATCTTCGCAATTGGGGTACAACCCTTTTTTGTGGTCCTCTAACATGCGATCGAACTTCAGCTTCTCCTTTTGACTTCCGCATTGCGTCCATGCATCGAAAATGACCCGGTGGAGATCATCATCATCGGGCACATCGTCTGGTTCCTCTTGATCTTCAGCAGCTTCGCCCGTTGCAGCATCATCGTGCACATCGTCTGGTTCCTCTTGATGTTCAACATATAGGGCATGGACAACACATAAAACCAATCTGCTTGTTTGCCTCAGCCACTTCGAGAAAATCATGCACGCCCTTAATGTAATCGGAGGTGTGTCTTGAACTGTACATCCATTGTCGGTTCATCTGGGTGCATTATATATAATTAAGTGTGTCAAAAATCATTACAGAACATCATGAATAGATAATTAAGTGACCAAATTAATAGAAGTTCATCATCACATTAAAACCAAAGTACATACATAGTTCTCATCTAACAACATAAAGCTCTGCAGAGCATCTAAATTAATTAAACCATACACTGAAACTATGTAAAACATTTCAATGCGAAAACAAATCCGATCATAATCGCAACCAATGTAACAACTGATCCAACGGCATAATTATACCAAGCCTCGGTATGAATGGCATATTTTCTAATCTTTCTAATCTTCAAGCGCATTGCATCCATCTTGATATTGTGATCATCGACGACATCCGCAACATGCAACTCCAATATCATCTTCTCCTCCTCAATTTTTCTCATTTTTTCCTTCAACAAATTGTTTTCTTCTTCAACTAAATTTAACCTCTCGACAATAGGGTCAGTTGGAATTTCCGGTTCAACAACCTCCTAGATAAATAAAATCTATGTCACGTTGGTCGGCATAATTGTCATAAACAATAAATGAACCAATAGTTATGAAAAGATAATATATACCACATCCAAATCATAGACATGACGAGGGCCGACGGGGGTGGATACCAAAACCATAGCACTATATAAGATGCAATAATAAAAGTAAGAAAATTATACAAGTATCTATATAAACATACAAGTAAGAATTTTTTTTCCTTTCAGAAAGAAGATAAGAACAAGAGGCTCACCACAAGGTGCCGGTGACGAGATCGGGCGCTGAGCGATCGACGGCGGTGAAGACGGGGACGGGACGTGACGAACTGCTAAACCTAGAAAAATATTAAGGAAAATGGAGCTTGGAGGTCGAGCTTGGAGAGGAGAAAGCTTAAGTAGTGTGGCTCGGGCATTCCATCGAACACATCGTGTGCATAGGAGGTGAGCTAGAGCACCACAAAGCTCTCCCCTCGCCAAGCCATTTAAAAACAGAGCACTGGGAGTGCTCTGCTCCCGGGCGAGGGGTATATATAGGCAACTAATTGGTCCCTGTTGGTGACCTGAACTGGGACTAAAGGGCAGCCTTTTGTCCCTGTTCGTCCCACCAACCGGGACCAATGGTGGTGGGCCAGGAGCGAGGCCCATTGGTCCCGGTTCGTCCCACCAACCGGGACTAAAAGGTTCAGACGAACCGGAACCAATGGCCCACGTGGCCCGGCCGGCCCCCGGGGCTCACGAACCGGGTCCAATGCCCCCATTGGTCCCGGTTCTGGATTGAACCGGGACTAATGGGCTGGCCGAGCCTGGACCATTGCCCCCTTTTCTACTAGTGCCTGTTAATGGTAATGGGCACACGGTACACTTTACGAGGAAACAACCTCAAGTTCACAGTATAAATTCTATTGGAAAAAATCCCATCAAATGTTATTGGAGGTTTCGAATTTCCTCTTCCTACTGCAAAGAAGAAGTATGATGTTTTTATTATTGGGGATGTTCATATCCCCGTTGAGGTAACCTAGTGTCATTTCAAAATTTCTTCGGTTTCATGCGATTCGGAATGAGTTTGTTAACAAGACTTGATCAACCATGTTAGTGGATTCCTTTTGATGAGCATGAGATGGATGAAGTTAGAAGGCACGACCAATTAAAATTTCTCCAAATGCCCTGCCAATTTAATAGGAATTTTTCTATAATATTTAAGAATATCTGGCACTGAGAACACTTCAGGGGGAGCAAGCACCTGGCCACGAGGGTCCAGGGCGCGCCCCCTGCCTCGTGGGCCCATGGTGGCCCCCCTCCACTTATTCCTACACCCGCACACTTCATCTTCCTCCCAAAAGAATCACTATCCAGCTCAAGCACGAGTTCTAGCTCATTTTGCTGCCATTTTCGATCTCCTTGCTCAAAGCTCCATTCACAAAACAGCTTTGGGGGATTGTTCTTTGGTATGAGACTCCTCCAATGATCCAATTAGCTTTTGTTCTAGTGCTTTATTTATTACAAATTCTTGCTGCTAAGGTGACCCTTTTCTTGATCTTGCATGTTAAATTTAGTCTCAAGGCACTTATGGGAGTAGTTCTAATGCATGATATGGTCTCTAGGCACTTATGGGAGTAGTTGCTATCAATCTTATTGAGTTGGGTTCACTTTTATTTTGAGGTTACTAAAAATTTCAGATATTTTCAGAAAAGATGAAGAGATTTTTCTTGAGGGGCTCTTCTATCCAAGGCTCTAAGGATAAACAAACTATGGAGAATGAAAAGCCCAAGTATAATCTCCCTCGTGTGGCGGACGTACGGCCGTGTGAATGGCCTTGTGATGATTTCTTGAGAGCAGCCGAGATATATGATGATTTCTATTCTTTGGTTGATAATGCGGGCCTCACAGAATTCCTCCATGATTAGCTTGAACAGTATCTCTTACTCACCAATACTTTCGTGTAAAATTTCTACTTTTATCGTAAGAGATCACCTCCTTCAGTAGAGTTTAAATTATATGATGTTGATAGGGAGATGTCACTATATGAATTTTGCACGGTTTGCAAGATACCCTTCGGGGGCGGCTTAGAGGAACCACATCATAAAGATGTGGAAGGATTTATTGACACTATTACTATAGGGAAACGAGGAAGGTTTCCGATGCAAGAATAACTAGCATACATCTTCCTGTTTAACGCTACTGATGTCTACTACACAACCTTCTTCTCGTAGATGTTGTTGGGCCTCCAAGTGTAGATGTTTGTAGGACAGTAGCAAATTTCCCTCAAGTGGATGACCTAAGGTTTATCAATCAGTAGGAGGCATAGGATGAAGATGGTCTCTCTCAAGCAAACCTGCAACCAAATAACAAAGAGTCTCTTGTGTCCCCAACACACCCAATACAATGGTAAATTGTATAGGTGCACTAGTTCGGCGAAAGATGGTGATACAAGTGCAATATGGATGGTAGATATGAGTATTTGTAATCTGAAAATATAAAAACAGCAAGGTAACTAATGATAAAAGTGAGCACAGACGGTATTGCAATGGTAGGAAACAAGACCTAAGGTTCATACTTTCACTAGTGCAAGTTCTCTCAACAATAATAACATAGATAGATCATATAACAATCCCTCAACATTAAACAAAGAGTCACTCCAAAGACACTAATAGCGAGAACAAACGAAGAGATTATGGTAGGGTATGAAACCACCTCAAAGTTATCCTTCCTGTTCTATCCATTCAAGAGTCCGTAGTAAAATAACATGAAGCTATTCTTTCCGTTCAATCTATCATAGAGGTCATACTAGAATAAGACCTTAAGACACAAATGAACGACAACCCTAATGTCACCTAGATACTCCATTGTCACCTCAAGTATCCGTGGGCATGATTATGTGATATGCATCACACAATCTTAGATTCATCTATTCAACCAACACAAAGTACTTCAAAGAGTGCCCCAAAGTTTCTACCAGAGAGTCAAGACGAAAACGTGTGCCAACTCCTATGCATAGGTTCATGGGCGGAACCCTCTAGTTGATCACCAAAACATACATCAAGTAGATCACGTGATATCCCATTGTCACCACAGATAAGAACGACAAGACATACATCAAGTGTTCTCAAATCCTTAAAGACTCAATCCGATAAAATAACTTCAACAATTCAATCCATTACAAGAGAGTGGAGGGGGAGAAACATCATAAGATACAACTATAATAGCAAAGCTCGCGATACATCAACATCGTGCCATAGAGAGAACACAAGAGAGAGAGATCAAACATATAGCTACTGGTACATACCCTCAACCCCGAGGGTGAACTACTCCCTCCTCGTCATGGAGAGCACCGGGATGATGAAGATGACCACCGGTGAGGGATCCCCCCTCCGGCGGGTGCCAGAACGGGCTCCCGAGAGGTTTTTGGTGGCTACAAAGGCTTGCGGCGGAGGAAATCCGGATCTATCTTCTTATTCGATGGTTTTAGGGTATAAGGGAATATATATAGGCGAAAGAAGTCGGTCGGGGGAGGCTCGAGGGGCCCACGAGACAGGGGGGCACGCCCAGGGGGGTGGGCGCGCCCTCCTATCTCCCGGCCTCCTCGAAGTTCCCTAGCTTGTATTCCAAGTCTCCCGGATCATGTTCGTTCCTAAAATCACACTCCCGAAGGTTTCATTCCGTTTGGACTCCGTTTGATATTCCTTTTCTTCGAAACACTGAAATAGGCAATAAAACAACAATATGTGCTGGGCCTTCGGTTAATAGGTTAGTCCCAAAAGTAATATAAAAGTGTATAATAAAGCCCGTAATCATTCAAAACAGATAATAAAATAGCATGAATGTTTCATAAATTATAGATACGTTGGAGACGTATCAGATACTTTGCAATATTTGCTAGTCGATGCTTAATTGGTTGCGGAAACTGTGGAAACCTTAGTGTACTTGATATTATTATTTTGTTCCATGCTTTATTTCGTGATAACTCTTTTAGTATGGGCGCTATTATTGCTGGACGATTAACCCTGAACCGTACAAAGGGCCCCATCTTTGGAGGTATCTGTGCTTCATGCCTTGCTGAACACTTCGAGATACCTATTAGGCACTTTGAGAAAGAAGAAAAGTTGCTGCCCCCTACTTTTCTAGATTACAATAGCATGGTAGCACATGAGTTGATTGTTACAAATGATGAGAATATGCTTAAATATAATTTGAGATTTCATAAGAAACAAAGTGAAACTATTATCCTGCTGCACCCTCTTTGTTTGATTTATCTTCATGCACGTTTCTCGTCTTGCCGGAGGCCGTTCATGCGTACCGAGGCCAGACATCAGCCCCAGAGCCTGAGCCGGAACCACAACTTGACCCTTATCGACAATCCTTTTATCAATGGAATCCAGAGGAGTTTGCCAGCCAGTCGTACCCAGATGATACTCCTCAGTACACCGGAGGGAGTAGCTCTGACCCATGGGCATAGACCAACTTAGGCCAAAAGCCTAAGCTTGGGGGAGTACGTATTCCTCACCGACTTTACATTCATTTTCACACACTCATTCTAGTGTCGGTGCTCATACTCTTTCATTGTACTATCCATGCTAGTTTATTTTATTTTCCTGCTTTCTTCTTGTGTGTTTGAATAATCTTAAGAAAAACAAAAAAATTAGTAATAGCCTTTAGCTAGTTTATTTTCCATGCCAGTACTAGTACTAATTAAAAGAAAAACTCAAAAAGATTTCTCGTTCTTCTTTTTGTTTGTTGGGAGCTTTCCCGTGTAAATAGTTTTATTTCTTTTCTTTTCCTTTGGGGGTTGAGAGGAGAAGACCTTAATGAAAATTTTGAGTGGCTCTTTTATGCATAATTGATTTACTTTAACCAAGAGCCCACATTACTTTGTCTTCTCTCTTGAAATGAATGTTTGTAGATTCCAGCTTAGTCCAAGGCACGTGCACTATTATTATTGTCCACACCGTTCGGTCGTGCAAGTGAAAGGCGATGATGATGATATATGATGAAATGATTGGGATAAGAGGAGCTGGTATGAACTCGACCTCTTTTTTTGTAAATATGATTAGTTCATCGTTCCTGATTCAGCCTATTATGAATAAACATGTTTGCAATGACAATTATAAATTATAGTTGCTGATGCATGCTTAATTAGCTAGGGGCTTATAATGGTTTACCTTTCGTGCCAACATGCTATTAAAATGGTAACTTATGATGTTGTATGATAGGGTGGTATGCTCCTTTGAATGATTCGAGTGACTTGACTTGGCACATGTTCACGCATGTAGTTGAAACAAAATCAACATAGGCTTCACGATATTTATGTTCATGGTGGATTATATCCTACTCATGCTTGCACTCGGTGTTGATTAATTTTAATGCATGTTCATGACTGTTGTCGCTCTCTTAGTTGGTCGCTTGCCAATCTCTTTCAAGCCTTCACCTGTACTAAGCGGGAATACTGCTTGTGCATCCACTTCCATAAACCCCAAAGTTATTCCATATGAGTCCACCATACATTCCTATATGCGGTATCTACCCGCCGTTCCAAGTAAATTTGTATGTGCGAAACTGGAAACCTTCAAATGAAATTCTGTTTTGTATGCTCGAACAGCTCATGTATCAACTAGGGCTGTCTGTATATTCCATGTTAGGCGGGTTATTCTCATGAGAAGTGGACTCCGCTCCTCATTCACAAGAAAATGGCTGGTCACCGGGATGCCTAATCCCATGCTCAAATCAAATCAAAATAATTGCAAACAAAACTCCCCCAGAATTGTTGTTAGTTGGAGGCACCCGTTGTTTCAGGTAAGCCATGGATTGATGCTTGTTGGTGGAGGGGGAGTATAAACTTTACCATTCTGTTTGGGAACCGCCTATAATATGTGTAGCATGGAAGATATCGAGATCTCTCAGTTGTTATGTTGACAATGAAAGTATAGCACCAGAAATATTATTGTCTCTGATTCAAAAATCGAGCTCTGGCGCCTCTACAAATCCCTGCTTCCCTCTGCGAAGGGCCTATCTATTTACTTTTATGTTGAGTCATCACCCTCTTATTTAAAAGCACCCGCTGGAGAGCACCGCTGTCATTTGAATGCATTACTATTAGTTTATATAGGGTAGGACTATGACTGGATCTCTTTTACCATGAATTACAATGTTTAGTCAGTCCTTGATCTTTAAAGGTGCTCTGCATTTATGTTTTGCAGTCTCAGAAAGGGCTAGCGAGATACCATCTTGTTATATCATATTATGATTGTTTTGAGAAAGTGTTGTCATCCGAGTTTTATTATTATTGCTCGCTAGTTGATTATGTCATTGATATGAGTAAACATGAGACCTAAGTGTTATTGTGAATATGGTTAGTTCGTAATCTTTGCTAAAAACTTGAATGCTGGCTTTACATATTTGCAACAACAAGAGCAAACAGAGTTTATAAAAGTTTTTCTTTATCACTTTCAGTTTATCAACTGAATTGCTCGAGGACAAGCAAAGGTTTAAGCTTGAGGGAGTTGATACGTCTCCATCGTATCTACTTTTCCAAACACTTTTTCCGTTGTTTTGGACTCTAACTTGCATGATTTGAATGGAACTAACCCGGACTCACGCTGCTTTCAGCAGAACTGCCATGGTGTTATTTTTGTGCAGAAATAAAAGTTCTCGGAATGACCTGAAACTCCACGAAAGTTATTTTTGGATTTAATAAAAAATACTGGCGAAAGAATCGAGGCAAGGGGGCCCACACCCTGTCCACGAGGGTGGGGGCGCGCCCCCTGCCTCGTGGTCCCCCTGGTGCTCCACCGGCCTCAACTCGAACTCCATATATTCACGTTCGGGGAGAGAAAAATCAAAGAGAAAGAATTATCGCGTTTTACGATACGGAGCCGGTGCCAAGCCCTAAACTCTCTCGGGAGGGCTGATCTGGAGTCCGTTCGGGGGCTCGGGAGATGGGAATCAGTCGTCGTCATCATCATCAACCATCCTCCATCACCAATTTCATGATGCTCACCGCCATGCGTGAGTAATTCCATCGTAGGCTTGCTGGACGGTGATGGGTTGGATGAGATTTACCATGTAATCAAGTTAGTTTTGTTAGGGTTTGATCCCTAGTATCCACTATGTTCTGAGATTGATGTTGCTATGACTTTGCTATTCTTAATGCTTGTCACTAGGGCCCGAGTGACATGATCTCAGATCTGAACCTATTATGTTTTCATTAATATATGTGAGTTCTTGATCCTATCTTACAAGTCTATAGTCACCTATTATGTGTTATGATCCGTTAACCCCGAATGGAAGAGGGTCATGATCGTGATGGTGGCTCCTGTGAACGTGATGACGGCTCCGGTGACCAGCTGTTGCAAAGTCCGGCGATATATATATATATATATATATATATATATATATATATATATATATATATATATATATATATATATATATATATATAGGTGGGTCTATTATGATAACACCCTTAAGTCTTATTCTGCACATCAAACACGCTTATTCTGCTAACACTGCGTCGAGACAAACAAAATCAAAACCCAACACCTCCCGGCACCCACTCCGCCTTCTTCCCCCACGCCCCCACCTTCCCTGCCAGATCCCCACACCGCCTCACCTCCACCTTCTTCCCCACTCCCCTCCGCCGCCCCCACGTCCCTCTCGGCCCAGGCCAACTTCGCGCCTTGTCGGCTACCTCCCCACGCCGCTCCACCCCGCAGGCCCGCTCCAGCGGCTAGCCCTGGCCGCCGTGCCTCCTCTCCATGCCGGCCGGTGCGCCTCCCTTCCCCCAACCCTTAGCGCCGCCACTTCCCCCAGCCAAGCCAGACGACCGTCGTGCGCCACCGTCCCCGGCGCCCTTGGCTCCCGATGCGGACCTGCCCGGCGTCCCTCCCCCAGCGTGCTCACCTCCCGCCTCGGGGACCACCGGATCCCGATGGGATCCAAGCGAGCACTACTCGCTACGGGCGGCGGCGGCGGCACCACAGAGGGCCTTCCGAGCATCACCGTCGACGGGCGCCTCTCCCCTGTCGTCGATGGGAGCTGCGCACCTACCTCGCCTCCACATCTCCATCACCGTCCGACGACCTGGGCGCACTACCCCGGCCGTCTCCCCACCGTTCGACGACCTGACCCGTCCAGTCACGGCGGCCCCTGACCGACGAGCTCGCCGACGCCTCCTGTCCTCCCTCCGAGGCGACCTGGCCGCGGACAAGATCTCGCTGGGTCCTCCCCTCCCACGGCTTCCAGCGACAGTGCTCCTCGCCGACGCTACATCATCTACACTGCATCGCCACACAAGCCATACTGCATCGCCACGCAAGCCGTACTGCATCACCGCCGTGGATCCCGCATCTCCCCACCACTGGATCCGGACAACTGCTCGACTCTGACCCCGAGTTGCTCCTCGCATCTGGGTGTGTGGCTCACCATTTTGCTGTTCTCACGAATCATCTCCCGCCGCCGGATCTTCCCAATCTTACCAGTGCGGAACATGTACTCGCGAGGTTCATCTCGTGGGTGTGTGCAGCCCCGCGGCAATAGTTTGTGTGTGATGCAGTTTAGTTACTCGGTCGCAGCCACAGCGGTGCAGTTTGCTACTGGGATACGGCCATCAACGAGCCTCCAAAAGAAATTCAAAAGCATTTTTGCGGTTTCAGAATTTAGGATGTACATTGTGGGTGCAGTACCATTCTAGTTTGGGGTGCCTCCAGCTCATGAAGATCTGCAGTGCGGGCGAGCACGGTGTGCAGTGCAGGCGAGCACAACGTGCAGTGCTGGCGAGCAGCATGAATAAATTTGTTTGAAGAGAGACAAAAAGATGTAGTTCCCTCCATTTTGTGTAGCTCATTTATGTAGATGCAGTTTATTAGTCATGTCTAATGCAGCCCACTATCCTTGACTATGGAGTACACGTGTTTCTACAAACAAAAATAGAGAAAGACAACAGGAGAAGTATGTACTTCACTTTAACTTAGTGTTGCACTTCAATTTTTCGTGTAGTGAGCTGCACTCATCCCACCTTGTGTTTCATCCTGTTGCTGCATTAGACATCCAGAACCGGTAAGTGAAGTTCATTTGCACTCGTCTCTGCGGTCCATTCTCGTTCATAAAAAAATGTTTTAGAAAAGAAAACAAAAACTCGTTCGAGAAAATTTACGTCCAACAAAAAGACATCATGAAGTTCGCTTGACTTTCTGATGCAGTGCGGATTTCCGTCTGAAGCAGTGCGTTATTCTGTTGTTCATAAAAAATAACGACAAAAACTCACAAAATCTCATCTGAGAAAAATTATGCCCGACAAGAAAATCATGAAGTTCGCTTGACTCTCTGATGTAGTGCGGTTTTCCGTCTAAAAGCAGTGCAGTTTTCTTCCTCGTCTTAAAAAATTTACGTCCCACAAAAAGGAAACCATGCAGTTCTCTTACCCGTGTGATGCAGTGCAGTTTTCCTCTGTTGCAGTGCGTTTTTCATTCGAATGAAGTACCCACATCCATTTGGGTGTCGTGAAAAAACAAAGTGTCCGCTTTTTGGTAAAACCGAAACTGCTCTTAAACCGCAAGGGATTAGAGAGAGTGTTCCACATGAAAAAGTTGCGTCTCGTTGATATCTTTCCAACGGCGTATGATTTGAATTATTCCGACCAGCCGTTCGTAAAAATTTCATGAAAAAACAGCCGCTGCCTCTCAAAGTCAGCCGCACAATTTTCAAAATTAACTAAAAACCGTAAGGAATCTCAAAACCATTTCAACATATGAAAGTGGTGCCTTGTCCGTAGCTCTCCAACAGCATATCACACGCCTCGTTTCGACAAACGGTTCAAAAACTGGAGCAAAAACAGTACCGAAAATTTCAAAAAAATTGAAAAACAGAGTTCCGCGATTTAGTAAATTTGAAACTGCTCTTAAACCGTAATGAATTAGAGAAAGATTTATAAATGAAAAAGATGGGCCTCGACGATATCTATCCAACGGCGTATCATTTTCTTCATTCCGACAAGCGGTTCAGAAAAAAACGCGAAAAATTGCTCGCTGCCACTCGTCATCCGCCGCACTATTTTAAAAACTGCACTTAAACCGTGTGGAATCTCGAAAAGTGTTCAACATGTCGAAGTTGCGTCTAATTCATAGCTTTTCAATGGTATATTACACGCCTCATTTCGATAAACGGTTAAAAAATTAGAACGAAAACAGTACCGAAAAAATAACGCGTGCAGTTTTTTCCGACGAGAAGTTCACTAGTCTCTATTGTAGTGCTCTTCGTCAAAATGATGCAGTGCGCTTCTGTTGATCATGCCGTGCCGAAGTGGTGTGCAGAATAGTTATTCTGCTAATATATATATATATATATATATATATATATATATATATATATATATATATATATATATATATGGATTGTCTATTCCTCACCCTGGGTGAGGAATAGTTATTCTTCACCCCTCTCTATTTTACCATCAATGCACCGTAATTTTACGTTTCCTAAGTTTTGTCTTATTTTCGACATAAAAAGAGACCGTAAGAAAATATATAATCGTCGTAAAAATATTTTTATGTTATGTAAAATTACAAACGTAAAAACATAGTGTAAAATACACATAAACTGCAAATCTTCTTGTCTTATGACCTATATTTTTATTTTCTTATGTCAAATATTACGTAGTGAATGAATAGGAATGTAACTATTTGAATTCCAAACGTAATTTAATTATGAAATGATCGTAAGATTACCTTGGGTGGAAAATAAGTTATTCTGCACCCTGGATGATGAATAGCGAACTGATGCATTAATTGTTTTGGTATGTACATATATTAACTCTTCTTTCTTCTTTTATATAGCCCTCCAGATCAAGCAATACTTCAGTAAAGAAACGAGGGCCAAAGAAAAAGTTGCGCCCGGATGAAAGTTTCACGATCACAGAAATCTCACGCGATGGCCAACTGATTAAACCCCTCAGGACCAAAGAAGCATTTTCTGCTCAGTGCGGGGTTCTTGTTAGGGACATGATCCCGATCAGAATCGAGCTACGGAATGAGCCTAAGAAGGAAGAGCTTCTTCAAGTTTCTTTTGTCGAAGATAGACAAAAAGAAGATCTTTGGAAAGCGCTGAAGGTAAATTTCATTACAAGATACATCAATCCGGGAATTAGTTTCATTTTTTTCATTACAAGATCTTAAATTCCATAGATTTTTATGCGTGGACAATTATTTTGATTTTATATTTATATAAATTATTTTTCAAAATAGTTTGAATGTGAATCGATATTTATGAATTAAAAACAGTTGACCGCACCGAAATATGCAAAATTTTGTATACTTTTTAACCGTGGCCACAATATGGGGTGTAATGCTAACAAAAAGAAGATGGGCTCCAAAAAATCTTAAGAATTAGCAAATGGGCTGTACATTATTAGAAATAATGGCAGATGGGTTGTATGCTAGTTTCCACAGATTTGAGGCTGACTTGTGCGCCTACTACAGGTTGACGCGTATGCTTTCATAAAAAAAAGGTTGACGCACACGCAACACCCTGTCAACTTAGTCAACACACGAGAGCAGTGACTGTTGGATATATCCATCCAACGAATGTCGTGCTTCTTCAATCTCTACTCTTCATGCTCCAGCCGCTCAAACAAGCACCGGCGGCCAGCTATGTTGTCACGCAGGCCTCACGGCCCCATCGTACTCCCATCGCTGGCCTAGCCATCCCTCTACTCACCCACACATGTTGTTATTCTCCGGCGACGGCAGACGAACCAGTAAACCCTCGTACTCCTCCGCGTGGGAAACAACTGCCGAGTATTCCCTGGCTCCGTGTCGTTCCCTTCCTAGGCCTCGCCGTCGTCCACCGCCCTGGTGCTCTCGGCGCGACCTGGTCAACGTGGTCAATGAACGACATCCATCGGAAGTGGACTGTACGTGGAGAGGCTGACAGTTGGGTCCACGGCCGCACACAAGGAAATGCCTCCTTATTACGCGCAAAATAATGATTCCTCCACCTGACAGCTAGGACCCACAGGAAGGGCCTCTGTATTTCGCGAAAAAAACGTTCCCCCCGCTGACAGGTCGGACCCACCAACTATATCTTCGCACGCACGGAAGTGCCTCCTTGTTAAGCCCAAAAAAATGAATACCCCCCTACTAGCTGGGACCCACCATATTGTTGGGCTGACTTGTGCGCCTACTAAGTTGACTGGGACGGAGGGCTTTGTCAACTTAGTCAATCCAACGGCCATACGGCTTCTTCAACCTCTGGTCTTCTTGCTCCAGCCGCCCAAAGCAGCGCCGGTCGTGCCGCCTTCTCCTGCCTCCCGTTGCCGGCTATGCTACCGCCTGCACCTGCCTCCCGTGGCCCGTCTCCGCGTCGTCCCCTTCCTAGGCCTCGCCGTCGTCCACCGCCGTGGTGCTCTCGGCGCGGCGTGGTCAATGTGGTCAACGACCGACTTCCATCGGAAGAGTACTGTACGTGGAGAGGCTGACAGCTGGGTCCACGGCAGCCGAAAGGAAGTGCCTCCTTATTACGGGGAAAATAATTATTCCTCCACCTGACAGCGGGGACCCACCGGACGGGCCACCAGTATTTTGCGAAATAAATCGTTTCCCCGACTCATCGGGACCCAGCCGGACGGGCCACCGTATTTCGCAACGCCCCCCCAGCTGTCACTGACCCACCGGAAGTGCCTCCTTATTACGCACAAAAAAATGAATACTCCCCCGGCTAGCTGGGACCCACATTGGTGGGAGGCTGTATTGTGGGCCTACTAAGTTGACTGGGCCGAAGGGCTTTGTCACCATAGTCAATATGAACGATTCTAGCTCAAGTGACCGTACGATGTCCATCCAACGGCCGTAGTGCTTCTTCAACCTCTGGTCTTCTTGCTTCAGCCGCTCAAAGCAGCGCCGGTCGTGCCGCATGCTCCTGCCTCCCGTGGTCGGTTGTGCTGCCTCGGATGCCTCACCGCCCCCTACTATTCCCACCGCTGGCCAGGCCCTGCGGCGACGGCAGCCTCACACCACAGCCGAATCAGTGAACCCTCGTACTCCTCTCCCCGCGGGCTTCCGCTGCCGCATCTTCCCCGGCTCCGCGTCGTCCCCTTCCTAGGCCTCGTCGTCGTCCACCGCCGTGGTGCTCTCCGCGCGGCGTGGTCAACGTGGTCAAGGAACGACTTCCATCGGAAGAGTACTGTACGTGGAGAGGCTGACAGCTGGGTCCACGGCCACAGCCCAGTTTTTTTGTGATTTGCCAATTAAGTCGCTTTGTCAGGCCTGTTGGGCTGCAAATCTTTCAAGACGAGGAGAGCTTTTCATTCGGCTGGCCGAGAAAATGGCCCATCAGTAATGAGAAATGGGTTGTACATTTTTAAAACACAAACCGGCAATTAGTATCAAATATTTTTTTTTTCATTTCAAGATTTTAAATTACATTAATTTTTATGCATGGAGAATCTGTTGGATTTTATATTGATATACATTTATTTTTTAAATCAGTTTGAATGTGAGTCGAAATTTCGGGATTAAAAACAGTTCGGACCGCACCGAAATATGCAAAATTTCGTATAATTTTTTAACCGTGGCCACAGTATGGGCTGTAATGCTAACAAAAATAATATGGGCTCCAAAAAAACCTTAAGAATTAGCAAATGGGTTGTAAATTATTAGAAATAATGGCAGATGGGTTGTATGCTGTTTTCCACAGATTTGAGGCTTTCCTAAAAAAAAGGTTGACGCACAAGCAGTGACTGTTGGATGTCCATCCAACGGCCGTCGTGCTTCTTCAATCTCTGCTCTTCCTGCTCCAACCGCTCAAACAAGCGCCGGCGGGACTGCCTGCTCCCTCCTCCCGTGGTCGGCTGTGCTGCCGCGCAGGCCTCACCGCCCCATCGTACTCCCATCGCTGGCATAGCCATCCCTCTACGCACCCACACCTGCTGTTATTCTCCGGTGACGGCAGACGAACCAGTAAACCCGCATTCATTCGTAATCCCCTCCGCGTGGTCCACCCACAACTGCTGAGTCTTCCCTGCCTCTGTGTCGTTCTCTTCCTACGCCTCGCCGTCGTCCACCGCCCTGGTTCTCTCGGCGCTGCCTGGTCAACATGGTCAACGACCGACATGCATCTGAAGTGGACTGTACGTGGAGAGGCCGACAGGTGGGTACACGGCCGCACGCAAGGAAATGCCTCCTTATTACGCGCAAAATAATGATTCGTCCACCTGACATCAGTGACCCGCCGAAAGGGCCTCAGTATTTCGTGAAAAAAATGTTACCGCCGTTGACAGCTCGGACCCACCAGCTATATCTTTGCACGCAAGGAAGTGCCTCCTTATTACGCACAAAAAAAATGAATACTCCCCCTTTTAGCTGGGACCCAGTATAGTGGAAGGCTGACTTGTGGGCCTACTAAGTTGACGGGGATGGAGGGCTTTGTCAACTTAGTCAATCTGCACGATTCTAGCTCCAGTGACCGTACGATGTCCATCCAACGGCCGTAGTGCTTCTTCAACCTCTGGTCTTCTTGCTCCAGCCGCCCAAACCAGCGCCGGTCGTGCCTCGTGCTCCTGCCTCCCGTGGCCGGCTGCGATGCGGCGGAGGCCTTACCGCCCCTACTACTCCCACCGCTGGCTAGGCCATCCATCTACTCACCCACACCCCCTGTTATTCTGCGGCGACGACAGCCCCACACCGCAGCGAACCAGTGAACCCTCGTACTCCTCTACGCGTGGGCATCCACTGCCGCGTCTTCCCCGGCTCCGCGTCGTCCCCTTCCTAGGCCTCGCCGTCGTCCACCACCCTGGTGCTCTCGGCGCGGCGTGGTCAACATGGTCAAGGAACGGCTTCCATCGGACGTGGACTGTACGTGGAGAGGCTGACAGCTGGGTCCACGGCCGCAGCAAGGAAGTGCCTCCTTATTACGTGCAAAATAATTATTCCTCCACCTGACAGCGGGGACCCACCGGACGGGCCACCATATTTCGCGAAAAAAATGTTTCCCCCTGACTGCTGGGACCCACCAGCTACACCTTCGCACGCAAGGAAGTGCATCCGGGCAAAAAAAAAACGATTCGCCCCCCTGACTGCTGGGACCCACCAGCTCCATCCATGTCTTTTCCTCTCATTGGTTTCTCTCTTGACCTGCAGTGCAAAGGAGGCAATCGGAACCATCAAGTGGGTGACCATGAAAGACTCTTTATGGTATTTCAAAGGTACCAGTGTTTTTCATCTCACATGTGCCGTTTGATTTGTTATGCTCTCAAGGATGTATTGACAGTTTATGCTGCTACTTGTTATGTGACTGCTAGAAACTCACACGAAAAGTATTTCGTCCAGATAGTTGAACAACTAATTTTGTTGTTTTGGGGAGATGGAATTGATTTGCTGAATTGGTTTTTCAATATACTTAATTACTTTCTCTAAATCAGCTGGGAAAATAGTTGTTCAGGAATCACCAAACAATGCGCTGAAATTACTCTATGTTTGTAATGTATTTAAGATGCCACCATTGTATGTTAAGCGGCCTTTTCTGCTGTCATTTGTGAGCAGTACTCTCTAATGAAGAGTACACAGGGCTTAGGTCACCGTGTGGTAGCCATCAGGTGTCACCGGCCTGGAACTAAAGCGCACATTCAATCTTCAATGCTCCATGCCCCAGTCTTCTTTGCGACTTCTTGTACTTGTGCCGGTCAGTCCTATGGGACGCTACTATGAAAGATGGGACCAGTTTGCTACTATGGTATGTTGCTCGGGAATGGGGCGAATGCCCCTGGAACCAGTTCCCCACTAAGGTGTGTGCCGCCTCCCTTCTCTGGTTCTCCCGTCACAACATGTTATGTTTGGACTTTGAAGTTGTTGCGCTTCGGCAAGGAGTACTAACTGGTCCAGCCACTTAGCTGGTCTGATTATTCGGGAGTGTGTTGCCGTTGAGCAATTCACTGCCCCTGCCCCCTTGCATTCTTAGATAAACGGAATCAAAAGTAGAATTAGAAATTGCAGTGGGTTGAAAATTTTCACATCACATAACGGACGTAAAATTCAGTAGATAGAGAGACAAGAAATGGCACGTGTAGGTTTTGGTTGCATAAGTGTATTCAACAATCACAAAACGTATTTTACTTGTTCTTCGTCATCCAATGTAAGTTATTAAAGGGAACATTATTGTATCTTCTCTTCTTTTATGAGCATGAATAATACTTCTACTTCAGAAATAAAGTGATCCGGGAGAAACTATATGATAATCGACATGGCATAAGAAAATTTTAAGCATATTTGGGTGGGCTTAGTATATGAGTCCTGGTTTCTGAAAAATCTTAAAGAGTACTCGGTTTCCGAAAACAAAGTTTTTGTAACTGCATTCATGTTTCACCGAAATATTTTCCAAAAGTGGGAATGTTCAGACATGCTAATTATTTGCTTAATGGAATGCCCACTATATATGTTTAGAAATATAACATTTACATAGGTTTTACTCTACTGGTTTAGCTCTGCTTCTCCTGTTTGCAAAGAGAACTTTCTTCGATGTGATATCATCCAGTTCTTGTCTAATGATGGTTGTTGTTTGCCCTTGATGATGTTATCTCTTGGTTTAACTCTGCCAATAGCCTTGTTAGCTCTAAGGACGAACATAAATGTCTAATGCCGTTGACATTCTTGACAGTGAAAAACATGACATGTTTTTCTATTGCCAAGGGGCGTTACCATTGATAAAGTATGAAACCTTTGTCCATTTTAGCGGAGAGAATTTTAAAAGAAGGTTGTAATGGAGGTATAATGTGCTTCCAAGCTATATTTCTCATGTTGTTTGTGACTAAATTCATGAAGTTCACTTCCCTGCTTCTCTATTGTTATCTTTGATACTTTATAATCACATAAAAGAACTTCCATTGTTACTGGGATGTTAGCATTATTTGCTTACATAGAGTTCAATTGGTTCATCATTCATTCATGGTACAATGTAAACCAATGCGGTGGCGGCGGCTGCCTACAACAGTTCTTGGCGTTCAGCTCCGCGCATGGAAGCTCAGCCGTTGGCCAACACATGGCCTGATATCTTGGGGGCGGCGGTTCCTCCAAGGCTCCCCACGTCATGACGATGGTGACCCTGGACCAGCGGAGCAGCGTGGCTCCCCACATCTGCGTTGGATCTTCAAGCATTCATCTCTGAGAAACTTCAACCAGCCATATGAGGATGCTTGCTCCGCCCGTGTGGAGGAGGGACTCAGTGTGACTTTAGATCCAATAGATTCCACGTCGGCCACCTAATTGACACTAGCATCCCCACCCATTCCTCTTACGATGCGAGGTGAATTCAGTCCAACAATTATGTTTTATTTGTTGATTCACACTAGTAGAAAACAAGGCATACGTTCAGGCCAGATAAGCCCATTAGTCCCGGTTCTGTCACGAACCGGGACCCATGGGCCCATTGGTCCCGGTTCATGAGCCAGGTGAAGGAAATATGCCCTAGAGGCAATAATAAAGTTATTATTTATTTCCTTATATCATGATAAATGTTTATTATTCATGCTAGAATTGTATTAACCGGAAACATAATACATGTGTGAATACATAGACAAACAGATAGTCACTAGTAAGCCTCTACTAGACTAGCTCATTAATCAAAGATGGTTATGTTTCCTAACCATAGACATGTGTTGTCATTTGATTAATGGGATCACCTCATTAGAAGAATGATGTGATTGACATGACCCATTCCGTTAGCTTAGCACTTGATCTTTTTAGTATATTGCTATTGCTTTCTTCATGACTTATACATGTTCCTATAACTATGAGATTATGCAACTCCCGTTTACGGAGGAACACTCTGGGTACTACCAAAGCGTCACAACGTAATCGGGTGATTATAAAGGAGTACTACAGGTGTCTCCAAAGGTACTTGTTGGGTTGGCGTATTTCGAGATTAGGTTTTGTCACTCCGATTGTCGGAGAGGTATCTCTGGGCCTTCTCGGTAATACACATCACATAAGCCTTGCAAGCATTACAACTAATGAGTTAGTTGTGAGATGATGTATTACGGAACGAGTAAAGAGACTTACCAAGAATCTAGATTGAACTAGGTATTGGATACCGACGATCGAATCTCGGGTAAGTAACATACCGATGACAAAGGGAACAACGTATGTTGTTATGCGGTCTGACCGATAAAGATCTTCGTAGAAAATGTAGGAACCAATATGGGCATCCAGGTCCCGCTATTGGTTATTGACCGGAGACATGTCTCGGTCATGTCTACATTATTCTCGAACCGTAGGGTCCGCACGCTTAAGGTTTCGATGGCGATGTTATATTATGAGTTTATGTATTTTGATGTACCGAAGGTTTTGAGTCCGGATATGATCACGGACATGACGAGGAGTCTCGAAATGGTCGAGACATAAAGATTAATATATTGGACGGATATATTTGGACACCGGAAAGGTTCCGGAGAAGTTTGGAGCTCCGGAGGTTACCGGAACCCCCGGGAGGTATATGGGCCTTATTGGGCCCATGTAGGAGGAAGGGAGAAGGAACAAGGGAGGCGCGCCCCAAGCCCAATCCGAATTGGGGAGGGGCGGCCCCCTTTCCTTTCTCCTTCCCCTCTTCCTATTCATACTACTAGTACTACTTCCTAATACTAGTACTCCTTCCTTCCCCTCCAAATAAGATAAGGAAAGAGGGAAACCTACTTGGAGTAGGTTTCCCCCTCTATGGCGCCCCCTTGAGGCCGGCCACCTCGTCCCTCCCTCCTTTATATCTACGGGGTAGGGGGCACCCTAGGACACACAAGTTGATCCCTGAGATCGTTCCTTAGCCGTGTCTGGTGCCCCCTCCACTATATTCCACCTCGGTCATATCATAGCAGTGCTTAGGCGAAGCCCTGCGTCGGTAGAACATCAAGATCGTCACCACGCCCGTCGTCTTGTGAACTCCCTCTCCCGGAGCTTTGCTGGATCGGAGCCCGAGGCGTCATCGAGCTGAGCGTGTGCCAAGAACTCGGGCGCCGAGTAACGGCGCTGGGATCGGCTGGATCGCGAGGAGAACGTCGACTACTTCCTCTACGTTGTGATCGACTCGGGCGCCGGAGTAATGCTTGGCGCTGGGATCGGCTGGATCGCGAGAAGAACGTCGACTACTTCCTCTACGTTGTGATCGCTTCCGCTTTGGTCTCACGAGTGCGTAGACAATACTCTCCCCTCTCGTTGCTATGCATCACCATGGTCTTGCGTGTGCGTAGGAAATTTTTTGAAATTACTACGTTCCCCAACAGTGGCATCAGAGCCAGGTTTTATGCGTTGATGTTATATGCACGAGTAGAACACAAGTGAGTTGTGGGCGATACAAGTCATACTGCCTACCAGCATGTCATACTTTGGTTCAGCGGTATTGTGAGATGAAGCGGCCCGTACCGACATTACGCGTACGCTTCACGAGACTGGTTTCACCGTTCTGAGCACTCGTGCTTAAAGGTGGCTGGCGGGTGTCTGTCTCTCTCACTTTAGTTGAACCGAGTGTGGCTACGCCCGGTCCTTGAGAAGGTTAAAGCGGAGTCTATTTGACCAAGTATCGTTGTGGTCTTGATGCGTAGGTGAGATTGGTTCTTGCTTAAACCCGTAGCAGCCACGTAAAATTTGCAACAACAAAGTAGAGGACGTCTAACTTGTTTTTGCAGGGCATGTTGTGATGTGATATGGTCAAGGCGTGATGCTATATTTTATTGTATGAGATGATCATGTTTTGTAACGAAGTTATCGGCAACTGGCTGGAGCCATATGGTTGTCGCTTTATTGTATGAAATGCAACGCATACTGTAATTGCTTTACTTTATCTCTAAGCGGTAGCGATAGTCGTAGAAGCAATAGATGGCGTAAACGACAACGATGCTACGATGGAGATCAAGGTGTCGCGCCCGGTGGCGATGGTGATCACGACGGTGCTTCGGAGATGGAGATCACAAGCACGAGATGATGATGGCCATATCATATCACTTATATTGATTGCATGTGATGTTTATCCTTTATGCATCTTATTTTGCTTTGATTGACGGTAGCATTATAAGATGATCTCTCACTAAAATTATCAAGAAGTGTTCTCCCGGAGTATGCACCGTTGCGAAAGTTCTTCGTCTTTGAGACACCACGTGATGATCGGGTGTGATAGGCTCTACGTTCAAATACAACGGGTGCAAAACAGTTGCGCACACAAAATACTCAGGTTAAACTTGACGAGCCTAGCATATAACAGATATGGCCTCGGAACACGGAGACCGAAAGGTCGAGCGTGAATCATATAGTAGATATGATCAACATAGTGATGTTCACCATTGAAACTACTCCATCTCACGTGATGATCGGACATGGTTTAGTTAATTTGGATCACGTAATCACTTAGATGACTAGAGAGATGTCTGTCTAAGTGGGAGTTTTTAATATGATTAATTAAAACTTAAATTTATCATGAACTTAGTACCTGATAGTATTTTGCTTGTCTATGTTTACTGTAGATAGATGGCTCGTCTTTGTTGTTCCGTTGAATTTTAATGCATTCCTTGAGAAAGCAAAGTTGAAAGATGATGGTAGCAATTACACGGACTGGGTCCGTAACGAGGATTATCCTCATTGCTGCACGGAAGAATTACGTCCTGGAAGCACCGCTGGGTGCCAGCCTGCTGCGAGAACAACGCCCGAAGTTGTGAGCGTCTGGCGAGCAAAGCTGATGACTACTCGATAGTTCGATTGTGCCATGCTTTACGGCTTAGAACCGGGTCTTCAACGACGTTTTGCACGTCATGGAGCATATGAGATGTTCCAGGAGTTGAAGTTAATATTTCAAGCAAATGCCCGGATTGAGAGATATGAAGTCTCCAATAAGTTCTATAGCTGCAAAATGGAGGAGAATAGTTCTGTCAGTGAACATATACTCAAAATGTCTGGGTATAATAACCACTTGATTCAACTGGGGTTACTCTTCCGGATGATAGTGTCATTGACAGAATTCTCCAATCACTGCCACCAAGCTACAAGAGCTTCGTGATGAACTATAATATGCAAGGGATGACCAAAACAATTCCAGAGCTCTTACAATGCTAAAAGCATGGAGGTAGAAATCAAGAAAGAGCATCAAGTGTTGATGGTCAACAAGACCACTAGTTTCAAGAAAAAGGGCAAAGGAAAGAAGAAGGGGAACTTCAAAAGGAACAGCAAGAAAGTTGCTGCTCAAGAGAAGAAACCCAAGTCTGGGCCTAAGCCTGAAACTGAGTGTTTTTACTGCAAGCAAACTGGACACTGGAAGCGGAGCTGCCCCATGTATTTGGCGGATAAGAAGGATGCAAAGGTGATCAAAGGTATATGTGATATACATGTTATTGATGTGTACCTTACTAATACTGCATGATAGTACACAGGTATTTGATACTGGTTACATTGCTAATATTTGCAACTCGAAACAGGAACTACGGATTGCGAAGATTGGCTAAGGACGAGGTGACGATCTTGGCGTGGGAAATGGTTCCAAAGTCGATGTGATCGCGGTCGGCACGCTACCTCTACATCTACCATCGGGATTAGTTTTAGACCTAAATAATTGTTATTTGGTGCGGCGTTGAGCATGAACATTATATCTGGATCTTGTTTAATGCGAGACGGTTATTCATTTAAGACAGAGAATAATGGTTGTTCTATTTATATGAATAATATCTTTTATGGTCATGCACCCTTGAAGAGTGGTCTATTTTTATTAAATCTCGATAGTAGTAATACACATATTCATAGTGTTGAAACCAAAAGATACAGAGTTGATAATGATAATGCAACTTATTTGTGGCACTGCCGTTTGGGTCATATCGGTGTAAAACGCATGAAGAAACTCCATACTGATGGGCTTCTAGAATCACTTGATTATGAATCATTTGGTACTTGCGAACCATGCCTCATGGGCAAGATGACTAAAACGCCGTTCTCCGGAACTATGGAGCGAGCAACTGATTTGTTGGAAATCATACATACCGATGTTTGTGGTCCAATGAATGTTGAGGCACTTGGCGGGTATCGTTATTTTCTCACCTTCACAGATGATTTGAGCAGATATGGGTATATCTACTTAATGAAACACAAATCTGAAACATTTGAAAAGTTCAAAGAATTTCAGAGTGAAGTGGAAAATCATCGTAACAAGAAAATAAAGTTTCTACGATCTGATCGTGCAGGAGAATATTTGAGTTACGAGTTTGGTTTACATTTGAAACAATGTGGAATAGTTTAGCAACTCCATACCGGAACACCAAAGAGAAATGGTGTGTCCGAGCGTCGTGTCGTACTTTACTTGATATGGTGCGATCTATGATGTCTCTTACTGATTTACCGCTATCGTTTTGGGGATATGCTTTAGAGGCGGCCGCATTCACGTTAAATAGGGCACCATCTAAATCCGTTGAGACGACACCATATGAACTGTGGTTTGGCAAGAAACCAAAGTTGTCGTTTCTTAAAATTTGGTGCTGCGATGCTTATGTAAAGAAACTTCAACCAGATAAGCTCGAACCCAAATCGGAGAAATGTGTCTTCATAGGATACCCAAAGGAGACTGTTGGGTACACCTTCTATCACAGATCTGAAGGCAAGATTTTCGTTGCTAAATTCGGATCCTTTCTAGAGAAGGAGTTTCTCTCGAAAGAAGTGAGTGGGAGGAAAGTAGAACTTGATGAGATAATCAGTATCTGCTCCCTTATTGGAAAGTAGTTCATCACAAGAAAGCGGTTCCTGTGACAACTACACCAATTGGTGAGGAAACTAATGATGTTGATCATGAAACTTCAGATCAAGTTGCTACTGAACTTCGTAGGTCAAGCAGAATAAAATACGCACCCGAGTGGTACGGTAATCCTATTCTGGAAGTCATGTTACTTGACCATGGCGAACCTACAAACTATGAAGAAGCGATGGTGAGCCCAGATTCCACGAAATGGCTGGAAGCCATGAAATCTGAGATGGGATCCATGTATGAGAACAAAGTTTGGACTTTGGTTGACTTGCCCACTGATCGGCAAGCCATTGAGAATAAATGGATCTTTAAGAAGAAGACTGACGCTGATGGTAATATAACTGTCTACAAAGATCGACTTGTTGCAAAAGGTTTTCGACAAGTTCAAGGGGTTGACTATGATGAGACTTTCTCACCCGTAGCGATGCTTAAGTCTGTCCGAATCATGTTAGCAATTGCCGCATTTTATGATTTTGAAATTTGGCAAATGGATGTAAAAACTGCATTCTTGAATGGATTTCTAGAAGAAGAGTTGTATATGATGCAACCAGAAGGTTTTGCTGATCCAAAAGGTGCTAACAAAGTGTGCAAGCTCCAGCGATCAATTTATGGTCTGGTGCAAGACTCTCGGAGTTGGAATAAACGTTTTGATAGTGTGATCAAAGCATATGGTTTTATACAGACATTTGGAGAAGCCTGTATTTACAGGAAAGTGAGTGGGAGCTCTGTAGCATTTCTGATATTATATGTGGACGACATATTATTGATTGGAAATGATATAGAATTTCTGGATAGCATAAAAGGATACTTGAATAAAAGTTTGTCAATGAAAGACCTCGGTGAAGCTGCTTACATATTGGGCATCAAGATCTATAGAGATAGATCAAGACGCTTAATTGGACTTTCACAAAGCACATACCTTGATAAAGTTTTGAAGAAATTCAAAATGGATCAGGCAAAGAAAGGTTTTTACCTGTATTACAAGGTATAAGATTGAGTCGGACTCAATGCCCGACCACAATGAGAAGATAGAGAGAAAATGAAAGATGTTCCCTATGCTTCAGCCATAGGCTCTATCATGTATGCAATGCTGTGTACCAGACCTGACGTATGCTTAGCTGTAAGCTTGGCAGGAAGGTACCAAAGTAATCCAAGAGTGGATCACTGGACAGCGGTCAAGAACATCCTGAAATACCTGAAAAGGACTAAGGATATGTTTCTCGTATATGGAGGTGACAAAGAGCTAGTCGTAAATGGTTACGTCGATGCAAGCTTTGACACTGATCCGGACGATTCTAAATCGCAAACCCGGATCGTGTTTTTGTTAAGCGGTGGAGCTGTCAGTTGGTGCAGTTCTAAACAAAGCGTCGTGGCGGGATCTACATGTGAAGCGGAGTACATAGCTGCTTGGGAAGCAGCAAATGAAGGAGTCTGGATGAAAGAGTTCATTTCCGATCTAGGTGTCATACCTAGTGCATCGGGACCAATGAAGATCTTACGTGACAATATGGTGCAATTGCCTTGGCAAAGGAATCCAGATTTCACAAGAGGACCAAGCATATCAAAAGACGCTTCAACTCCATTCGGGACCAAGTCCAAGTGGGAGACATAGAGATTTGCAAAATACATACGGATCTGAATGTTGCAGACCCATTGACTAAGCCTCTTCCACGAGCAAAACATGATCAGCACCAAGACTCCATGGGTGTTAGAATCATTACTGTGTAATCTAGATTATTGACTCTGGTGCAAGTGGGAGACTGAAGGAAATATGCCCTACAGGCAATAATAAAGTTATTATTTATTTCCTTATATCATGATAAATGTTTATTATTCATGCTAGAATTGTATTAACCGGAAACATAATACATGTGTGAATACATAGACAAACAGATAGTCACTAGTAAGCCTCTACTAGACTAGCTCATTAATCAAAGATGGTTATGTTTCCTAACCATAGACATGTGTTGTCATTTGATTAATGGGATCACCTCATTAGAAGAATGATGTGATTGACATGACCCATTCCGTTAGCTTAGCACTTGATCGTTTAGTATATTGCTATTGCTTTCTTCATGACTTATACATGTTCCTATAACTATGAGATTATGCAACTCCGTTTACGGAGGAACACTTTAGGTACTACCAAAGCGTCACAACGTAACTGGGTGATTATAAAGGAGTACTACAGGTGTCTCCAAAGGTACTTGTTGGGTTGGCGTATTTGAGATTAGGTTTTGTCACTCCGATTGTCGGAGAGGTATCTCTGGGCCTTCTCGGTAATACACACCACATAAGCCTTGCAAGCATTACAACTAATGAGTTAGTTGTGAGATGATGTATTACGTAGCGAGTAAAGAGACTTACCGAATGCTTAGATTGAACTAGGTATTGGATACCGACGATCGAATCTCGGGTAAGTAACATACCGATGACAAAGGGAACAACGTATGTTGTTATGCGGTCTGACCGATAAAGATCTTCGTAGAAAATGTAGGAACCAATATGGGCATCCAGGTCCCGCTATTGGTTATTGACCGGAGACATGTCTCGGTCATGTCTACCGTATTCTCGAACCGTAGGGTCCGCACGCTTAAGGTTTCGATGACAGTTATATTATGAGTTTATGTATTTTGATGTACCGAAGGTTGTTCGGAGTCCCGGATATGATCACGGACATGACGAGGAGTCTCGATATGATCACGGACATGACGGATATATTTGGACACCGGAAAGGTTCCGGAGAAGTTTGGAGCTCCGGGAGGTTACCGGAACCCCCCGGGAGGTATATGGGCCTTATTGGGCCCATGTAGGAGGAAGGGAGAAGGAACAAGGGAGGCGAGCCCCCAAGCCCAATCCGACTGGGGAGGGGGCCGCCCCTTTCCTTTCTCCTTCCCCTCTTCCTAGTCATACTACTAGTACTACTTCCTAATACTAGTACTCCTTCCTTCCCCTCCAAATAAGATAAGGAAAAGAGAGGGAAACCTACTTGGAGTAGGTTTCCCCCTCCCTATGGCGCGCCCCCCTTGAGGCCGGCCACCTCCTCCCTCCCTCCTTTATATACGGGGGTAGGGGGGCACCCTAGGACACACAAGTTGATCTCTGAGATCGTTCCTTAGCCGTGTGCGGTGCCCCCCTCCACTATATTCCACCTCGGTCATATCATAGCAGTGCTTAGGCGAAGCCCTGCGTCGGTAGAACATCAAGATCGTCACCACGCCGTCGTGCCGACGGAACTCCCTCTCCCGGAGCTTTGCTGGATCGGAGCCCGAGGCGTCATCGAGCTGAGCGTGTGCCAAGAACTTCGGGCGCGCGAGTAACGGCGCTGGGATCGGCTGGATCGCGAGGAGAACGTCTGACTACTTCATCTACGTTGTGATCGACTCGAGGCGCCGGAGTAACAAGCGCTGGAACGGCTGGATCGCGAGGAGAACGTCGACTACTTCCTCTACGTTGTGATCGCTTCCGCTTTGGTCTCACGAGGGTACGTAGACAATACTCTCCCCTCTCGTTGCTATGCATCACCATGATCTTGCGTGTGCGTAGGAAATTTTTTGAAATTACTACGTTCCCCAACACCAGGGGCCTGCCGGGCCTTGTGGGGGCATTGGTCCCGGTTCGTCTGGCCCCTTTGGTCCCGGTTGGTGGGATGAACAGGGACCAATGGGCCTCGCTCCTGGCCCACCACCATTGGTACCGGTTGGTGGCTCGAACAGGGACCAAAGGGTGGCCTTTAGTCCCGGTTCATGCCACGAACCGGGACCAATGAGGTTCCTATATATACCCCTCACCCGCGAGTAGAGCACTCCACTGCTCTTTTTTTCTGGCCGACCGTTGGAGAGCTTTGTGGTGCTCTAGCTCACCTCCTATGCACACGAGGTGTTCGATGGAATGCCCGAGACACACTATTTAAGTTTTCTCCTCTCCAAGCTCGACCTCCAAGCTCCATTTTCCTCAATATTTGTCAAGGTTTAGCGGTCCGTCACGTCCGGTCCCCGTCTTCATCGTCGTCGATCGCCCGCGCCGATCTTGTCGCCGACACCACCGTGGTGAGCCTCTTGTTCTTATCTTCTTTCTGAAAGGAAAAAATTCTTACTTGTATGTTTATATACATACTTGTATAATTTTCTTATTTTTATTATTGCTTCTTATTATTTAGTGCGATGGTTTTGGCATCCGCCCCCGTCGGCCCTCATCCCGTCTATGATTCGGATGTGGTATATATTATCTTTATAACAATTTGGTTCATTTATTGTTTATGACAATTATGCCGACCAACGTGACATAGATTTTATTTATCTAGGAGGTATGTTAACCAGAAATTCCAACCGACCCTATTATCGAGAGGTTAAATTTAGTTGAAGAAGAAAACAATTTCTTGAAGGAAAAAATAAAAAAAATCAAGGAGGAGAAGATGATATTGGAGTTGCATGTTGCGGATGTCGTCGATGATCACAAGATCAAGATTGATGCAATGCGCTTGAAGATTAGAAAGATTAGAAAATATGCCATTCATACCGAGGCTCGATATCATTATGTCGTTGGATCAATTGTTACCTTTGTTGTGATTATGATCGCATTTGTTTTCGTATTGAATTTTTTTACATAGTTTCAATGTATGGTTAAATTAATTAGATGCTCTGGAGAGCTATATGTTGTTCAATGAGAACTGTGTATGTGCTTTGGTTTTAATGCGATGATGAACTCCTGTTAATTTGGTCACTTAATTATCTATTTATGATGTTCTGTAATGGTTTTTGACACACTTAATTATATATAATGCACGCAGATGAACCGGCAATGGATGTACGGTGACAGACACACCTCCGAGTACATTAAGGGCGTGCATGATTTTCTTGAAGTGGCTGAGGCAAACAAGCAGAATGGTTTTCTGTGTTGTCCACGCCCTATCTGTGAGAATACGAAGTCTTACTCTAACCGGAAAATCCTTCACATCCACCTGCTTGAGAAGGGTTTCATGCCACACTATAATGTTTGGACCAAGCACGGAGAAATAGGGGTTATGATGGAAGAAATCGAAGAAGAAGAGTACTATCACAACTATGTGCCCCCTGAATACGGTGATGCTGCAACGGGGGAAGCTGTTGAAGATCAAGAGGAACCAGACGATGTGCCCGATGATGATCTCCGCCGGGTCATTGTTGATGCAAGGAGTCAGTGCGAAAGTGAAAAGGAGAAGGTGAAGTTTGATCACATGCTAGAGGATTACAAAAAAGGTTTGAACCCCAATTACGAAGACGGCAACACAAAGCTCGGTACCGTACTGAAATTGCTGCAGTGGAAGGCAGAGAATGGTGTGTCTGACAAAGGATTTGAGAAGCTAATGAAAATATTGAAGGAGAAGCTTCCAAAGGATAACGAATTGCCCAACAGTACGTATGCAGCAAAGAAGGTTATTTGCCCTCTAGGACTGGAGGTGCAGAACATACATGCATGCCCTAATGACTGCATCTTGTACCGTGGTGCGTAAGAGGATTTGAACGTATTCCCGGTATGCGGTGCATTGCGGTATAAGATCAGACGAGATCACCCTGGTGATGTTGAGGGTGAGCGCCCCCGGAAGAGGGTTACTGCCAAGATGATGTGGTATGCTCCAATAATACCATGGTTGAAACGCCTGTTCAGAAACAAAGAGCATGCCAAGGTGATGCGATAGCACAGAGATCTATATTTTGGGACCTACGCTACTGGAAAGACCTAGAGGTCTACTCTTCAATCGACGTGATGCACGTGATGAAGAACCTTTGCGTGAACCTGCTAGGCTTCTTGGGCGTGTATGGGAAGACAAAAGATACAGCGGAGGCACGGGAGGACCGGCAATGTTTGCATGAAAAAGACGGCATGCCTCCAAAGCACTATGAATGTCCTGCCAGCTACGATCTAACCAAACAAGAGAAGGAAATCTTATTTGAATGCCTGCTCAGTATGAAGGTCCCGTCTGGTTACTCGTCAAATATAAAGGGAATAATAAGCATGGCAGAGAAAAAGTTCCAGAACCTAAAGTCTTATGGCTGCCACGTGATTATAACACAACTGCTTCCGGTTTCATTGAGGGGGCTTCTACTGGAAAACATTCGATTAGCCATTGTGAAGCTATGTTCATTACTCAATGCAATCTCTCAGAAGGTGATCGATCCAGAAATCCTACCAAAGTTAAGGAGTGATGTGGCGCAATGTCTTGTCAGTTTAGAGCTGGTGTTCCCACAATCCTTCTTGAATATCATGATGCACATCCTAGTTCATCTAGTCGACGAGATTGTTGTTCTGGGCCATGTATTTCTACACAATATGTTCCCCTTTGAGAGGTTCATGGGAGTCCTAAAGAAATATGTCTGCAACCGTGCTAGGCCAGAAGCAAGCATCTCCATGGGACATCAAACAAAGGATGTCATTGGGTTTTGTGTCGAGTTCATTCCTGACCTTAAGAAGATAGGTCTCGCTCAATCGCGGTATGAGGGGAGACTGGGTGGAAAAGGCACGCTAGGAGGGGACTCAATATTATGTAGGGATGGGCATCCTTGGTCTCAAGCACACTACACGGTTCTACAGATTTCTACCTTGGTGACCCCGTATGTCGATGAACACAAGAACATTCTGCGCTCCAAACACCCGGACCAGTGTGAGGACAGGATTACATGTGAACACATCAAGAGTTTCGGTAGTTGGTTCCAAACACGTCTCAGGTCTGACAAAGCTGTTTTTGATGACATGTACTCGTTGGCGAGGGAACGATCTTCGACTGTAATGACCTACAAAGGGTAATGCAGGTTAAATGAGAATACATTTTACACGATCGCCCGAGATCAAAAGAGCACCAACCAAAATAGTGGTGTCCGCTTTGAAGCAGCAACCAAGAGGGGAAAGGACATATATTATGGTTACATACTGGACATATGGGAACTTGACTATGGAAACGATATTAAGGTCCCTTTGTTTAAGTGCAAATGGGTAAATCTGTCAGGAGGCGGGGTACAGGTAGACCCACAGTACGGAATGACATCAGTGGATCTGAACAATCTGGGGTACATAGGTGAGCCATTCGTCCTAGCCAATGATGTGGCGCAGGTTTTCTATGTGATCGACATGTCTACCAAACCAAGAAAAGGAAATGATAAGGAAGAGGATACATCATACGATGAGCCAAAGCGCCACATAGTTCTTTCAAGAAAAAGAGACATCGTGGGATTGGAGGGCAAGACAGACGTGTTTGAAGATTATGAAAAGTTTCATGAAATTCCTCCCTTCAAAGTCAAGACTGACCCAAGCATCCTGTTAAACAATGAAGATTATCCATGGTTACGACGCGATAAGCGAAAAACACAAGCGAAGAAAAAGTGAAGACTTTCTATCAACAACTATTATGATGATGCTTTGATGTAGAATATCATTGAAGTTACTTCCAAAGAGATTGTTTGTTTCGTACACGAAGTGCATCCAGTTTTTGTAGTGCTTTTCAGAGTGCCAACTTTCAACCTTTTCAGAGTTCATTTGTAGTTCTTTTCAATTAAAGGGTCATTTATCTCAAATAATGAACTAATAGCAAAAAGTATGAACTAGTAGCAAAAAGAATGAACTAATAGCAAAAAGAATAAACTAATAGCAAAAAGAATGAACTAAAAATAATCAATTTAAATATTGTGTTATGATCAACTAAAACAAAACTATAATATCGTTCAATAGGAAAAAGAATCAACTAAAAAGCTTTTATAAAACTCCAATAGCAAAAGGAATCATCTAAAAAACCTTTTATAATCCTCTAGTATTATTGAAACTAAAATTATATAAAATTTATGCAACCAAAATTATCAAATTATTTTCTGTTGAAAACATTAAAAGAAAAAAAGAATTTTCATAAAGAATTTCTGTGTTAGAAACATTAATAGCAAAAAGAATTATCATAAAGAATTTTCCTGTTAGAAACTAAAATAACCAAAACCGGTATTTGAACAAATGGCACTAACATAATTTATATTATTTATTACCTAAAAGCAAAAAGAACTAAAAATAAAGCAAAAAACAAAAGAAAATAAATAATGCAAAAAATAGAAAAAAAACTGGGAAAAAAATGCCACCTACTGGGCCAATACGGCGTGAATACGACTAGAAACCATACCATGGGCCAGGATTCAGGCCCGCAGAAAGCCCAGCAGGCCTATTAGGCATAGCAGTGACAATTAGGCCCGTAAGCCTACAATCGAGAGGACCTCGAGAGGGGTGCGGCAGTGGGGCTTATAAACCACTGCACGCCCATCTCAACTAGTGAGGTGGGACTAAACTTTTGATGCGGGCAACACAAGGCCATTGGTCCCGGTTGCTGGCACCAACAGGGACTAAAGGGGGGCATTGGTCCCGGTTCGTGGCACCAACCGGTACCAATGCCCCCTTTTAGTCCCGGTTGGGGCCACCAACCGAGACCAAAGGCCTCTGCTTCCCGGCCTTTGTGCTGCTGTAAAGAGGCCTTTGGTCCCGGTTGGTGGCACCAACCGGGACTAAAGGATGGCATTGGTCCCGGTTGGTGCGACGAACAGGGACCAAATCTCTGGCTATATAACTAGGACTTGTAAAATTTTTTTCACTTCCTCATTCTCCCGCCGCCGGCGCCGCCCTCTGCCCCGTCGCCTGCGCCCGTCGCCGTCGCCCGCTCCCGCGCCCGTCGTCGCCGCCCCATCACCGCGCCGTCGCCGTCGCCCAGCGCCAGCTCGTCGTCGCCGCCCGCTCGCCCAGCGCCGTCGCGGGCTCCACCCAGCGCCGTCGCCGTCACCTCACCGCGCCGCCCAACGCCGTCGCCGCCCGACATCGTCGCCGCCCGCCTCCGCTGCCCCGACCTCGCCGCCTCGGCGCTACCGCTGCCCAGCGTCGCCCGACGCCGTCCCCTGCCCGCGCCATCAAGATCTGCCTCAGGCCGACCACGACCTCGTCGTCGCCAACGCCACCCACAGTGAGCCCCCACGCCTGCCCTACCCCCCTCACTGCCGCCGCCGCCGTATGATGTTTTTTCCATGGATGTGATGCTTTTTATATATATGTTCACGTATATATGCTGATATATGGATATTTGTATGATGTATTTTTTGTATATATGTTGATGTAATATATATATATATATATATATATATATATATATATATATATATATATATATATATAGGGTAACGCTATTCTAAGCGTGAGTGTAGAATAGCTTATTCTACACCCCTAGTAACGCTATGTACAAAATCTAGTAACACGGTGTACAAAATGTAGTAATTCGAAAAATATTTTTTTATCATCTAAGTTTGTAATTTACTACATTTTTACGAAAATTACTATATTTTATATAGTGTGTTACTGTATTTTGTATGTGCCGTTACTGTGGTGTAGAATAAGCTATTCTACACTCACACTTAGTTTAGCGTTACTATATATATGATGGTTTTTTCATAGATGATTATATGAAATTTTTTTGTCCATAGATGATCATGTACATGATGTACGCATGGATTGGATGAAATATGAAGTTTTTTTGTTCATAGAATATGATGTTTTTTTTATGCATAGATTTTTTTCTTGTTCATGAGAGAGGCGGCCGGGGACGTCGAGGAAGTTGTACTGTTTAGGGTTAGGGTCGTCGAGGAGGAAGGAAAATAAGAAAAAAGAATAAAAGAGGAAGAAGGAAGAAGGAGAAGAAGAGGAGAAAAAAATAAGAAGAGGAAGCAGAAGAAAAAAAAGGAGAAGAAGAAAAAATATTCTTCTCCTCTTTTCCTTCTTCTCCTCCTCTTTTTTTCATCTTCTTCCTCTTTTTTTCTTCTTATCCTCTTTTTTTTCTTCATCTTCTTCTTCTTTTTATCGGGAACGAGGGTGTCTGATACGTCTCTGTCGTATCTAATTCCTGACGTTCTTTTCAGCAGAACTGCCATGGTGTTATTTTTGTGCAGAAATAAAAGTTCTCGGAATGACCTGAAACTCCACGAAAGTTATTTTTGGATTTAATAAAAAATACTGGCGAAAGAATCAAGGCCAGGGTGCCGACACCCTGTCCACGAGCGTGCGGGGCGCGCCCCCGCCTCGTGGTCCCCCTGGTGCTCCACCGACCTCAACTCGAACTCCATATATTCACGTTCCGGGAGAGAAAAATCAGAGAGAAAGAATTATCGCGTTTTACGATACGGAGCCGCTGCCAAGCCCTAAACTCTCTCGGGAGGGCTGATCTGGAGTCCGTTCGGGGCTCAGGAGAGGGGAATCCGTCGTTGTCATCATCATCAACCATCCTCCATCACCAATTTCATGATGCTCACCGCCATGCATGAGTAATTCCATCGTAGGCTTGCTGGACGGTGATGGGTTGGATGAGATTTACCATGTAATCAAGTTAGTTTTGTTAGGGTTTGATCCCTAGTATCCACTATGTTCTGAGATTGATGTTGCTATGACTTTGCTATGCTTAATGCTTGTCACTAGGGCCCGAGTGACATGATCTCAGATCTGAACCTATTATGTTTTCATTAATATATGTGAGTTCTTGATCCTATCTTGCAAGTCTATAGTCACCTATTATGTGTTATGATCCGTTAACCCCGAAGTGACAATAATCGGGATACTTACCGGTGATGACCGTAGTTTGAGAAGTTCATGTATTCACTAAGTGTTAATGCTTTGGTCATGTACTCTATTAAAAGGAGGCCTTAATATCCCTTAGTTTCCAATAGGACCCCGCTGCCACGGGAGGGTAGGACAAAAGATGCCATGCAAGTTCTTTTCCATAAGCACGTATGACTATATTCGGAATACATGCCTACATTACATTGATGAACTGGAGCCAGTTCTGTGTCACCCTATGTTATAACTATTACATGAGGGATCGCATCCGACATAATTATCCAACACCTATCCAATGCCTACGAGCTTTTCACATATTGTTCTTTGCTTAGTTACTTTACTGTTGCCACTGTTACCGTTACTTCCATACTACTTTGCTACTAAGTACTTTGTTGCAGATACTAAGTTATTCAGGTGTGGTTGAATTGACAACTCAACTGGTAATACTTGAGAATATTATTTGGCTCCCCTTGTGTCGAATCAATAAATTTGGGTTGAATACTCTACCCTCAAAAACTGTTGCTATCCCCTATACTTGCGGGTTATCAGGGTCGAGGGTCGGAAATTAGGCTAGAGGTTCGCGAGGGTCACAGAGGGATCGAGGGTCGTCGAGGCCGGTCGAGGTTCAAGGGTTCGAGGGTCGAGGGTTCGTGGGTTCTAGAGTTCTAGAGTTCTAGGGTTCGAGGGTCGATGGATCGAGGGTCGTCGAGGGGCCGAGGGTTCGAGGGTCATGGAGGGGTCGAGGGTCGCCGAGGGGTCGAGGGTCACCTAGTGTCAAAGTATTGAAGAAATCCATGGCTTCATCATTAGCTAGAAGTAACCGGGGCATGATGGTACAAATTTCTCCAAAGTTATTCTGGAACGGACTCTCGGATAGGATAATCCGCCTTTTGGTACAAATTTCAGCAAAGGCCTTCCAAATAGCGATATTCGGAAGGCTCTTGCTGTACTTTGTACCAAAAAGACAATTATCCTATCTGGGATTCCGTTCTAGAATAACTTTGGAGAACTTCGTACCATCATGCACCTGTTACTTTCGCGTAATGATGAAGACATGGTTTTGTTGAATCCTTTGACACTAGACAAACGTGACATGAGGGGGTCGAGGGTCGGGAACTAGGGTAGAGGGTCGGGGATCACCGAGCGGTCGAGGGTCGTGAACTAGCTAAGGTCGTGGGTCGTGGATCGCTGAGGGGTCGAGAGGTTGCCTAGTGTCAAAGTATTGAAGAAATCCATGTCTTCATCATTAGCCGAAATTTAGCGGGGCATGTTGGTACGAAGTTCTCCAAAGTTATTTTGGAACGGAGTCCCATATAGGATAATCCGCATTTTGGTACAAATTTTAGCAAAGGCCTTCCAAATAGCAATATTCGGAAGGCTCTTGTTGTACTTTGTACCAAAAAGCGAATTATCCTATCTCGGATTCCGTTCCAAAATAACTTTGGAAAGCTTCATACCATCATGCGCCTGATACTTTCGCCTAATGATGAAGACATGGTTTTTCTATGTATATGTCATTGTTGTCGATATACCCCCTCCCCGATAACTTCGATATATCCATCTCTCATGTTTGTATATTAATTGCCATGTTGTAACATTTGCAGAAACTATGGATCATCAAAGAGACTTCGATCAAGAAGAGATATTGTGGGACATAATCTGCGATGGAGGTGATGTAGTCTTGTCGTTTCTCAACGACATCGAAGAAGGTCTACAGAGAGAGGAAGGAGGCGACGGTGATCAAACAATGGAGGAGGGTCATGATCGTGATGGTGGCTCCTGTGAACGTGATGACGGCTCCGGTGACCGAATAGAGTCGGGATCAGCTGTTGCAAAGTCCGGCGATATATATATATATATATATATATATATATATATATATATATATATATATATATATATATATATATATATATATATATATATATATATATATATATATATATATAGGTGGGTCTATTATGATAACACCCTTAAGTCTTATTCTGCACATCAAACACGCTTATTCTGCTAACACTGCGTCGAGACAAACAAAATCAAAACCCAACACCTCCCCGCACCCACTCCGCCTTCTTCCCCCACGCCCCCACCTTCCCTGCCAGATCCCCACACCGCCTCACCTCCACCATCTTCCCCACACCCCACCGCCGCCCCCACGTCCCTCTCGGCCCAGGCCAACTTCGCGCCTTGTCGGCTACCTCCCCACGCCGCTCCACCCCGCAGGCCCGCTCCAGCGGCTAGCCATGGCCGCCGTGCCTCCTCTCCACGCCGGCCGGTGCGTCTCCCTTCCCACAACCCATAGCGCCGCCACTTCCCCCAGCCAAGCCAGACGACCGTCGTGCGCCACCGTCCCCGGCGCCATTGGCTCCCGATGCGGACCTCCCCGGCATCCCTCCCCCAGCGTGCTCACCTCTCGCCTCGGGGACCACCGGATCCTGATGGGATCCAAGCGAGCACTACTCGCTACGGGCGGTGGCGGCGGCACCACAGAGGGCCTTCCGAGCATCACCGTCGACGGGCGCCTCTTCCCTGTCGTCGATGGGAGCTGCGCACCTACCTCGCCTCCACATCTCCATCACCGTCCGACGACCTGGGCGCACTACCCCGGACGCCTCCCCACCGTTCGATGACCTGACCCGTCCAGTCACGGCAGCCCCTGACCGACGAGCTCGCCGACGCCTCCTGTCCTCCCTCCGAGGCGACCTGGCCGCGAACAAGATCTCGCTGGGTCCTCCCCTCACACGGCTTCCAGCGACAGTGCTCCTCGCTGACGCTACATCATCTACACTGCATCGCCACACAAGCCATACTGCATCTCCACGCAAGCTGTACTGCATCACCGCCGTGGATCCCGCATCTCCCCTCCACCGGATCCGGACAACTGCTCGACTCTGACCCCGAGTTGCTCCTCGCATCTGGGTGTGTGGCTCACCGTTTTGTTGTTCTCACGAATCACCTCCCGCCGCCGGATCTTCCCAATCTTACCAGTGCGGAACATGTACTCGGGAGGTTCATCTCGTGGGTGTGTGCAGCCCCGTGGCTATAGTTTGTGTGTGATGTAGTTTAGTTGCTCGGCTCGCGGCCATAGCGGTGCAGTTTGCTACTGGGATAAGGCCATCAACAAGCCTCCATAAGCAATTCAAAAGCTTTTTTGCGGTTTCAGAATTTGAATGTATAGTGTGGGTGCAGTACATTTCTAGTTTTGGGGTGCCTCCAGCTCGTGAAGATCTGCAGTGCGGGCGAGCACAACGTGCAGTGCTGGCGAGCGGCATGAATAAATTTGTTTGAAGAGAGACAAAAAGATGTAGTTCCCTCCATTTTGTGTAGCTCATTTATTTGGATGCAGTTTATTAGTCATGTCTAATGCAGCCCACTAGCCTTGACTATGGAGTACACACGTGTTTCTACAAACAAAAATAGAGAAAGACAACAGGAGAAGTATGTACTTCACTTTAACTTAGTGTTGCACTTCAATTTTTCGTGTAGTGAGCTGCACTCATCCCACCCTGTGTTTCATCCTGTTGCTGCATTAGACATCCAGAACCGGTAAGTGAAGTTCATTTGCACTCGTCTCTGCGGTCCATTCTCGTTCATAAAAAAATGTTTTAGAAAAGAAAACAAAAACTCGTTCGAGAAAATTTACATCCAACAAAAAGACATCATGAAGTTCGCTTGACTTTCTGATCCAGTGCGGATTTCCGTCTGAAGCAGTGCGTTATTCTGTTGTTCATAAAAATAACGACAAAAATTATGCCCGACAAGAAAATCATGAAGTTCGCTTGACTCTCTGATGTAGTGCGGTTTTCCGTCTAAAAGCAGTGCAGTTTTCTTCCTCGTCTTAAAAAATTTACGTCCCACAAAAAGGAAACCATGCAGTTCTCTTACCCGTGTGATGCAGTGCAGTTTTTCCTCTGTTGCAGTGCGTTTTTCATTCGGATGAAGTACCCACATCCATTTGGGTGTCGTGAAAAAACAAAGTGTCCGCTTTTTGGTAAAACTGAAACTGCTCTTAAACCGTAAGGGATTAGAGAGAGTGTTCCACATGAAAAAGTTGCGTCTCGTTGATATCTTTCCAACGGCGTATGATTTGAATTATTCCGACCAGCCGTTCGTAAAAATTTCATGAAAAAACAGCCGCTGCCTCTCAAAGTCAGCCGCACAATTTTCAAAATTAACTAAAAACCGTAAGGAATCTCAAAACCATTTCAACATATGAAAGTGGTGCCTTGTCCGTAGCTCTCCAACAGCATATCACACGCCTCGTTTCGACAAACGGTTCAAAAACTGGAGCGAAAACAGTACCGAAAATTTCAAAAAATTTGAAAAACAGAGTTCCGCGATTTAGTAAATTTGGAACTGCTCTTAAACCGTAATGAATTAGAGAAAGATTTATATATGAAAAAGATGTGCCTCGACGATATCTATCCAACGGCGTATCATTTTCTTCATTCCGACAAGCGGTTCAGAAAAAACGCGAAAAATTGCTCGCTGCCACTCGTCATCCGCCGCACTATTTTCAAAACTGCTCTTAAACCGTGTGGAATCTCGAAAAGTGTTGAACATGTCGAAGTTGCGTCTAATTCATAGCTTTTCAATGGTATATTCCACGCCTCATTTCGATAAACGGTTAAAAAATTAGAGCGAAAACAGTACCGAAAAAATAACGCGTGCAGTTTTTTCCTACGAGAAGTTCACTAGTCTCTATTGCAGTGCTCGTCGTCAAAATGATGCAGTGCGCTTCTGTTGATCGTGCAGTGCCGAAGTGGTGTGCAGAATAGTTATTCTGCTAATATTAGCAGAATAGACGGTCTGTATATATATATGTATATGAGGAATAGTTATTCTTCACCCCCCCTCTATTTTACCATCAATGCACCGTAATTTTACGTTTCGTAAGTTTTGTCTTATTTTCGACATAAAAAGAGACCGTAAGAAAATATATAATAAATGCGTAAAAAATATTTTATGTTATGTAAAATTACAAACATAAAAACATAGTGTAAAATACACATAAACTGCAAATTTTCTTGTCTTATGACCTATATTTTTATTTTCTTATGTCAAATATTACGTAGTGAATGAATAGGAATGTAACTATTTGAATTCCAAACGTAATTTAATTATGAAATGATCGTAAGATTACCTCGGGTGAAGAATAAGTTATTCTGCACCCTGGATGATGAATAGCGAACTGATGCATTAATTGTTTTGGTATGTACATATATTAACTCTTCTTTCTTCTTTTATATAGCCCTCCGGATCAAGCAATACTTCATTAAAGAAACGAGGGCCAAAGAAAAAGTTGCGCCCGGATGAAAGGTTCATGATCACAGAAATCTCACGCGATGGCCAACTGATTAAACCCCTCAGGACCAAAGAAGCATTTTCTGCTCAGTGCGGGGTTCTTGTTAGGGACATGATCCCGATCAGCATCGAGCTACGGAATGAGCCTAAGAAGGAAGAGCTTCTTCAAGTTTCTTTTGTCGAAGATAGACAAAAAGAAAATCTTTGGAAAGCGCTGAAGGTAAATTTCACCCTACCAGAAGAGGAGGAACAAGCAGTTGTTATTTATACTAGTTTTAGCGACGGATCAGGGTAACAACGGGGCTGTAGCCCGTCTAGCCAAGGTTTTATTTATGTTTACCACATCATGAGCCCAGTTGTGTTTTTTTCTTGCTGAAAATGGCTAGCCCAGTTCTATTTTTTTTAAAGAAATACCCAAACAAGGCCTACCTGCTTTATCGGCCCTGCTGGGCTGCAAATGTTTTAAGACGAGGAGAGTTTCATTCGGTTTGCCCAGAAATGGCCTGTACATTTTTAAAATACATCAAACCGGGAATTAGTTTCATTTTTTTCATTAGAAGATCTTAAATTCCATAGATTTTTACGCGTGGACAATTATTTTGATTTTACATTTATATGAATTATTTTTCAAAATAGTTTGAATGTGAATCGATATTTATGAATTAAAAACAGTTGACCACACCGAAATATGCAAAATTTTGTATACATTTTAACCGTGGCCACAATATGGGGTGTAATGCTAACAAAAAGAAGATGGGCTCCAAAAAAATCTTAAGAATTAGCAAATGGGCTGTACATTATTAGAAATAATGGCAGATGGGTTGTATGCTATTTTCCACAGATTTGAGGCTGACTTGTGCGCCTACTACAGGTTGACGCGTATGCTTTCATAAAAAAGGTTGGCCTTTGCAACAACCTGTCAACTTAGTCAACACACGAGAGCAGTGACTGTTGGATATCCATCCAACGGCTGTCGTGCTTCTTCAATCTCTACTCTTCATGCTCCAGCCGCTCAAACAAGCACCGGCGGCCAGCTATGCTGTCACGCAGGCCTCACGGCCCCACCGTACTCCCATCGCTGGCCTAGCCATCCCTCTACTCACCCGCACATGTTGTTATTCTTCGGCGACGGCAGACGAACCAGTTAACCCTCGTACTCATCCGCGTGGGAAACAACTGCCGAGTATTCCCTGGCTCCGTGTCGTTCCCTTCCTAGGCCTCGCCGTCGTCCACCGCCCTGGTGCTCTCGGCGCGACCTGGTCAACGTGGTCAATGAACGACATCCATCGGAAGTGGACTGTACGTGGAGAGGCTGACAGTTGGGTCCACGGCCGCACACAAGGAAATGCCTCCTTATTACGCGCAAAAAATGATTCCTCCACCTGAAAGCTAGGACCCACAGGAAGGGCCTCTGTATTTTGCGAAAAAAACGTTGCCCCCGCTGACAGGTCGGACCCACCAACTATATCTTCGCACGCACGGAAGTGCCTCCTTGTTAAGCCCAAAAAAATGAATACCCCCCTGCTAGCTGGGACCCACCATATTGTTGGGCTGACTTGTGGGCCTACTAAGTTGACGGGGACGGAGGGCTTTGTCAACTTAGTCAATCCAACGGCCATACGGCTTCTTCAACCTCTGGTCTTCTTGCTCCAGCCGCCCAAAGCAGCGCCCGGTCGTACGCCTTCTCCTGCCTCCCGTTGCGGCTATGCTACCGCCTGCACCTGCCTCCCGTGGCCCGTCTCCGCGTCGTCCCCTTCCTAGGCCTCGCCGTCGTCCACCGCCGTGGTGCTCTCGGCGCGGCGTGGTCAATGTGGTCAACGACCGACTTCCATCGGAAGAGTACAGTACGTGGAGAGGCTGACAGCTGGGTCCACGGGAGCCAAAAGGAAGTGCCTCCTTATTACGCGGAAAATAATTATTCCTCCACCTGACAGCGGGGACCCACCGGACGGGCCACCAGTATTTTGCAAAATAAATCGTTTCCCCCTGACTGCTGGGACCCACCGGACGGGCCACCGTATTTCGTGAAAAAAACGTTCCCCCTGCTGTCAGCTCGGACCCACCGGAAGTGCCTCCTTATTACGCACAAAAAAATGAATACTCCCCCGGCTAGCTGGGACCCACCTTGGTGGGAGGCTGTATTGTGGGCCTACTAAGTTGACGGGGCCGAAGGGCTTTGTCAACATAGTCAATATGAACGATTCTAGCTCTAGTGACCGTACGATGTCCATCCAACGGTCGTAGTGCTTCTTCAACCTCTGGTCTTCTTGCTTCAGCCGCTCAAAGCAGCACCGGTCGTGCCGCATGCTCCTGCCTTCCGTGGTCGGTTGTGCTGCCACGGATGCCTCACCGCCCCCTACTATTCGCACCGCTGGCCAGGCCCTGCGGCGACGGCAGCCTCACACCACAGCCGAATCAGTGAACCCTCGTACTCCTCTCCCCGCGAGCTTCCGCTGCCGCATCTTCCCCGGCTCCGCGTCGTCTCCTTCCTAGGCCTCGTCGTCGTCCACCGCCGTGGTGCTCTCCGCGCGGCGTGGTCAACGTGGTCAAGGAACGACTTCCATCGGAAGAGTACTGTAAGTGGAGAGGCTGACAGCTGGGTCCACGGCCATAACCCAGATTTTTTGTGATTTGCCAATTAAGTCGCTTTGTCAGGCCTATTGGGCTGCAAATCTTTCAAGACGAGGAGAGCTTTTCATTCGGCTGGCCGAGAAAATGGCCCATCAGTAATGAGAAATGGGTTGTACATTTTTAAGACACATCCAACCGGCAATTAGTATCAAATATATTTTTTTCATTTCAAGATTTTAAATTACATTAATTTTTATGCATGGAGAATCTGTTGGATTTTATATTGATATACATTTATTTTTTAAATCAGTTTGAATGTGAGTCGAAATTTCGGGATTAAAAACAGTTCGGACCGCTTTTGAAATATGCAAAATTTCGTATAATTTTTAACCGTGGCCACAATATGGGCTGTAATGCTAACAAAAGAATATGGGCTCCAAAAAACCTTAAGAATTAGCAAATGGGCTGTAAATTATTAGAAATAATGGCGGATGGGCTGTATGCTGTTTTCCACAGATTTGAGGCTTTCCTAAAAAAGGTTGGCGCTGGCGGTGACGGTTGGATGTCCATCCAACGGCCGTCGTGCTTCTTCAATCTCTACGCTTCCTGCTCCAACCGCTCAAACAAGCGCCGGCGGGACTGCCTGCTCCCTCCTCCCCGTGGCCGGCTGTGATGCCGCGCAGGCCTCACCGCCCCACAGTACTCCCCTCGCTGGCCTAGCCATCCGTCTACTCACCCACAACTGCTGTTATTCTCCGATGACGGCAGACGAACCGGTAAACCCTCATTCATTCGTAATCCCCTCCGCGTGGTCCACCCACAACTGCTGAGTCTTCCACCGCCTGTGGATTTCTCTTCCTACGCCTCGCCGTCGTCCACCGCCCTGGTTCTCTCGGCGCTGCCTGGTCAACATGGTCAACGACCGACATGCATCTGAAGTGGATTGTACGTGGAGAGGCCGACAGGTGGGTACACGACCGCACGCAAGGAAATGCCTCCTTATTACGCGCAAAATAATGATTCGTCCACCTGACATCAGTGACCCGCCGAAAGGGCCTCTGTATTTCGCGAAAAAAATGTTACCGCCGCTGACAGCTCGGACCCACCAGCTATATCTTCGCACGCAAGGAAGTGCCTCCTTATTACGCACAAAAAAATGAATACTCCCCCTGTTAGCTGGGACCCAGTATAGTGGCAGGCTGACTTGTGGGCCTACTAAGTTGACGGGGATGGAGGGCTTTGTCAACTTAGTCAATATGCACGATTCTAGCTCCAGTGACCGTACGATGTCCATCCAACGGCCGTAGTGCTTCTTCAACCTCTGGTCTTCTTGCTCCGGCCGCCCAAACCAGCGCCGGTCGTGCCTCGTGCTCCTGCCTCCCGTGGCGGCTGCGATGCGGCGGAGAGGCCTCACCGCCCTACTACTCCCACCGCTGGCCATGCCATCCATCTACTCACCCACACCCCCTGTTATTCTGCGGCGGCGACAGCCTCACACCGCAGCGAACGGTGAACCCTCGTACTCCTCTGGCGTGGGCATCCGCCGCGTCTTCCCGGCTCCGTCGTCCCCTTCCTAGGCCTCGCCGTCGTCCACCACCACTGGTGCTCTCGGTGGCGTGGTCAACATGGGCAAGGCGGCTTCCATCGGATGTGGACTGTACGTGGAGAGGCTGACAGCTGGGTCCACGGCCACAGCCCTCCTTATTACGTGCAAAATAATTATTCCTCCACCTGACAGCGGGGACCCACCGGACGGGCCACCATATTTCATGAAAAAATGTTTCCCCCCTGACTGCTGGGACCCACCAGCTACACCTTCGCACGCAAGGAAGTGCGTCCGGGCAAAAAAAAACGATTCGCCCCCCTGACTGCTGGGTCCCACCTGCTGCATCTTCGCACGCCAGGAAGTGCGTCCGGGCAAAAAAAAAAAACCAAAACGATTCGCCCCCTGACTGCTGGGACCCACCAGCTACATCTTCGCACGCAAGGAAGTGCCTGACAGTCGGGACCCACCTGGTCGAAGCGTACGTAGCGTTGTCATTCTGGTTGTGAACGTGTACGTACATATATACTGGTGGATGTAGAGGCGCGAACGTGTCGTAGTAGAGGCGCGCACGTAGCATGTACACGTACGTACAATGGCTAGGGTGAAAGAAAGAAAATACGACCACGTACGTACATACGGGCAGGGTCTCTAACGCCTATCGCGCATACGTACATGGGTGGGTCGGAACGGAGAAACAGCATCGTCGTCGTGTTCATGGGGAGCCAACCGGCTCGGTCGGAACGGAATGCGTGGTCGTGTTCATCGGGAGGGCTTGGATGGAACAGGCGATGGAAACGAGGCCTGGCGTACCGCTGTGGAGAAGCGGCCTTGTGTTCGACCGGTCACGTTCGAAACGGGGTCCTGTTGATCGGGAGGGGCCTGGCGTACCGCAAAACGGACGAAATGGACTTGTGTTGGAGCGCTACGGTCGAAACAGGGGTCCTGTTCATCGGGAGGGGTGTGGCGTACAGCAAAACGGACGAAATGGACTTGTGTTGGAGCGCTGTATGGTCGAAACCGGGGGGGGGGGGGGAGGTGTGTGGCGTACCACAAAACGGGACTGCACGTGATACTGTTCATCTCCACCGTCGACCTCCTCCAGCCTCCACGGGCTACCTTCGACCTCCTCTAGCCTCCACGGGCTCCTGTTCATCCAGCCTCCACCGCGCGCTACTCCACCGGCTACTGTTCAACCACCCCTCCACGGGCACCCCTCCACCGTCTACTATTCATCCAGCCCTCCACACCACGGGGTCCTGTTCAACCACCCCTCCACCGTCTACTGTTCATCCAGCCCTCCACACCACGGGTTCCTATTCATCTAGAGGCAACGCCACCGCTCACTGTTCATCCAAACATCCCCCGCAACGCTCACTGTTCATCCTAGAGGCAACATCGATCAGCTTCAGTTAGCAGCAGTAGCGAAGGAATCGCTACATCGGGTTCAGTTAACAGCCATCGATCGATCGCTCGGGTTCGATGTCGTAACTGCGGTCTGTCGCTTGGGTTGATTAGAGCCCAGCGCGTCTTCGACTTCGATTAAAACCAACGCCTACTTTTACCTGCAGCGTCCGTCACGAGAGACGCGCATCGCTCTGCCCCCGACCTCCCACCTTAACCGACAACTCCCCGAAAATTTCCTCCCCCTCGCTTCTACCACTGTTTTTTCCGTCATGAACGGCCCAAAGAATGTCATGCAGCTGCGTCTCCGTCCCGCGCAGGACGAAAAGCCCATTTTCTGTCATGATTTTTTGTCATAGAAGTAGGAGCCCACCACATCTATGATGATACCGGGTTTTTTCACAATTATCGTCATAGAAGTGTCATATGTATGACAGAAAAAAAATTCGTTCGGCCCAAAATGTCACAGATGTGTCTTTTTTTTAGTGTAGGGAGGTCAAGCTAGAGTTCCTCAAATCCCTCCGTTATTTCGTCCACCATCACAACAACATAGCCTTGTGGAATCGGACAACGGTGAAAAGTTGCTCCGGGTGAAGGAGGGAACACATAGCCGACAGCCACCTTGACTTTGAGCTGATCCCATTGCGTCATAAGGTGGCACTGGTGTGAATCCATGATAGAATGCACGGGGTAGCTAGGACCCATCAAGTCAGGATGATGAACAAGCTCGGTGGAAGCCACGCTGCTTCTTCGCTGAGATGGCAGGGTAGTTTCTGGGTTAGCATCTTGGGCACGATCTCGCAGCTGCTGGTTCTCAACATCTCTTGGGTTTTGTAACCGCCTGCGTCGGGAAACCCAACCTTCCACGCAACGGAGCCTGACGTGCCTCGTGTTTGTCCAGGGTGCCCAGGATTCCCGAGGGCCCTTGTGAGCTCGTCGTTCTCTCTGTCGGGAACGAACTTCCCTTCCCGCACTTCGTTGATTGCTTTCCGAAGCTTCTTGATGGATGTTGCACGTTGCTCGTCCGTCCAGCAGCACTTCCCTGGTTCAGGGTCCAATGTTCCACCAGCCCCGAAGAATCAAGTCCTACAACAGTCTGGCCAGTGCAATGTCTCTGGTTCGACCCCTTTAGCAATTAGGTCCTGCTCAGCCTTGTCCCACAAGGGCCGGGCTTTTAGGTAGCCACCTGACCCCATGCGATGGTAATGCTCCTTCTTTGCAGCATTTATCTTGTTAGTCGCTGACATCTTCTTACTCCTCTTCAATGTCTTGTTGGCCACAAATGTGGGCCAGCGATCTCTTATCTTCTCAAATCGGCCGGTGAATTCTGGAGTCTTGTGTTGGTCGACATACGTTGTTTTCAACTCATTCTTCCACCTCCTGAATAGATCTGTCATCTTCTTGAGAGCAGAGGACTTGATCAATGGCTGTATAACTGGATTCTCCGGATCCTCCTCTTCTGGTAGGGTGAAATTTACCTTCAGCGCTTTCCAAAGATCTTCTTTTTGTCTATCTTCGACAAAAGAAACTTGATGAAGCTCTTCCTTCTTAGGCTCATTCCGTAGCTCGATGCTGATCGGGATCATGTCCCTAACAAGGACCCCGCACTGAGCAGAAAATGCTTCTTTGGTCCTGAGGGGTTTAATCAGTTGGCCATCGCGTGAGATTTACGTGATCGTGAACCTTTCATCCAGTAGCAACTTTTCTTTAGCCCTCGTTTCTTTCTTGAAGTATTGCTTGATCCGAGGGCTATATAAAAGAAGAAAGAAGAGTTAATATATGTACATACCAAAACAATTAATGCATCAGTTAGCTATTCATCATCCAGGGTGCAGAATAACTTATTCTTCACCCGAGGTAATCTTACGATCATTTCATAATTAAATTACGTTTGGAATTCAAATAGTTACATTCCTATTCATTCACTACGTAATATTTGACATAAGAAAATAAAAATATAGGTAATAAGACAAGAAAATTTGTAGTTTATGTGTATTTTACACTATGTTCTTACGTTTGTAATTTTACATAACATAAAATATTTTTTACGACGATTATATATTTTCTTACGGTCTCTTTTTATGTCGAAAATAAGACAAAACTTACGAAACGTAAAATTACGGTGCATTGATGGTAATATAGAGGAGGGTGAAGAATAGACAATCCCTATATATATATATATATATATATATATATATATATATATATATATATATATATATATATATATATATATATATATATATATATATATATATATATAACTAAGCCCGACCTGGCCCAGTTGCTCAGTCCCTGACGATTTGCGTGACAGTTTCTGTAGGGCCGTCATTGAGGGGATGCCCAACGCAGGCCCATCCGTGGCTCACAGATCGGTGACGGTTTCCGTTACGGCATGTTGATGTCCGTCATAGTCTGTGTCGCATTACAGGACCGTCACCCAAAAACCGTCACAGATAAGAAGGTTTCTTGTAGTGAGCGCATGCACTCACGGCGTCCAGATAGCGCAGCTGCGTGTTTAAGTATTTAGTATTTTTTCAAGTGAGACTGAACTAATTAACCGGTTTCTCTTTTTATAATTTTATTGTTGGAAGTCAATGACATTTGAACCGTGCTTACTCGATATAACACATGAAAGTTTGGTGATATGTTGTTTTTTTGTTACTACTCCCTCCCCATATTAAGTAACACTGATTTAGTAGAAAATTGTACACATATTCCCACAAGAAAGGGGTCGTTGTTTCCAAGAGGATACGCATAACCAATATACACCCTCTTCCCCCCTGCCCCGCGTGTCGCCCCCGTGGGCGACCCGGGGGGGGGGGGGAAACCTAGCCACCGTCACTCGAACCCTCCCACTTCTCCTCCCTTCTTGCACGCCAGGCAAAGCCTGGCAGACATGGCAGTCACGCGGCATCTTCCCCTTCGAGCGTCATGGTCAGCACTGGCGGCCAGATCGCGAGGAGGCGCCGGGCTAGCGCGTGGTCCAGCGGCGTGGCGGGCGGGCAACTCTTGGCGGCGGCGCGCGCGGTGCGGTGGCGGCGGCTTGTATGCGAGCTCACGACGTGGTGGGGGCTGCGTGATGTGCATACAGGGTGGTCTGGCGCCGTCGTGTTCAGGACGGATCCCTCTGGATCCGACGCTTGGACGATGTCGACCGGTGGTGGTTTTTGTTGCTGGCCACGTAGGACCTTTGGATTCGGCGCCTAGAGATACACGACTGATGTTCTTCTGTATCCTCCTTCCCATGGGGTTGAGCCCCGTGGCACTTTCATCTATGCTGGCTCGCTCCCGGATCTGGAGCAGACGGAGGTTTGGTGGTATTAGATGGGAACCAGAGGAAACTTTGGTCGGCTGGTCCAGCCCGGTGTCGACGGCGTCCCTCGATGCCATTACCCTCCCTGGAGGCGAAGTCGAGGTCTCTCCTATACATCTCTGAACCCGTGCCGGACAAAAGTCCAAAATTCATTTTGGATTGGGTCGCGAAAGCATCCTGCACATCGTACCCTCCATGGAGGTGCCATCTTGGGAGGCTGAGATGTTCGCGGATGAGATGCTATGGGTGGTTGGCTGCGGTAGCTCCAGCAGCAATGTTGTATCTACCGTGTCGATGACGACGATTATCGGTGCTATGGTGCAGCTGGATCCTCACGACGGATGCAGCTAGATGGACGCGCGCAGGTGGCAGGGCTGTTTGGCGCCGTGGCAGCGTCCACCAGTGGCGGAGCCAGAAATATTGTGGAGCCTGGGCAAGTTAAGTCTAAGCGTATAATTTAGAAATCAAGTCGGGTATTCGAATACACAATGTAATATACCACCAAGCATCAGATTCACAAATCCGCTCTAATGATGAAGTAAAAACATAACCATAATAGTCAGACAATATTTCATTTAAAGTGAGCTAAATATTCAATATCCGCTTCATAGACCAAATAAAGTTGGTACATGACAACAAAAGATACATAGCCAACCATGCATAGATACCAACTCGCCATGTTGCCAACAAAAGTAAAGCTATGCATACCATATGTCACTAGAGGTGACCATGCAATTTCTTCCAGCACGGTCAAAAGCATCTCTCACTTGTTCATTTTTGCCAACAGAAAAGACATACAATCAGCCTAGAAGGAACTGCAATACAAAAATTTGATTCTTAATTAAATAAATTTAGTTGTGAGATGAGAAGTCGAAAGCTTACTAGAATAGAGATGGTCAGATGGAATATACCGACAGTGCACTAAAGAAAATTACGAGGCAAATGCCCTTTCCGAGACCCCATTGCAGTAAATTTTCGAATAATATCCTTATCATCAACTAACTTGAATAACACCCGCTCGATGTACATATCATCAAGTCATTGAACCATTCATTATTGATCTAGATATGCAGTTTAGCCTTGATAATCTTCATTGCTGAAAAAGCTCTCTCAACATATGTCATTGACACCAGCAATATCAAAGCCAACACAATAAGTTTGTATACCAATGGAAATACCAAATGTTTCTCAGTTTCAACCATCTTCATGGCCAAACTTTGAACACCATCACAAGTAGAAAAAGAAGCATGCCTTTTCACTTGACTTATAGAAGTGAGAAGCTGCTCTCTTGTTGTTCCACGGTCATCATTGGAAAAGTCATCATGATAAATTTCAGCAAGATGCGCAAGCTTATCAACATTAAACTTTGAGAAAGAATTATTGGGATCAAGACATGAGAAGCAATCAAGCACACCATTAGCTCCTTCACTGAAGCGGTGGTCCATCTCCACGCATATTTTGTCAATAGCAACATAAAAAATCTCTGCACGGCAATGGTGAAGATTAGTGATAGTCCTCCCTGCTCTCCTTGAGTGACCATGAACTGGTATTGCTTCATCCATGTTTGGCACTGGAATACTATTAGCAGCACAAAATTCTTGAACATCACAAAAACAATCATCGCAACCACTCTCTCTTAATGTTGCCAGCCGAGCTTTGACATCATCCACTAATTCCATGGCAAGCACAATATTAAGATCTTTTCTTTGCAAGACTTTTGAGAGCTCGTTTGTGATGCCAAACAACTTCAACATAAGCTTTAGAATGAAAGCAAATTTATAGCTCTCTTTTTTTTCTATCAAACCTACTGCTTGAGATGGCCCACGTCCATGTTCATCAATCGTACTAAGTACCTGTAACACGGAGGACCTCATTTGATTCAAATGAAGCAAAGTACTCCCTCCGTCCCAAATTACTTGTCGCATGAATGGATGTATCTAGACTTATTTTAATTCTAGACACATCCATTTCTATCCAAATTTGCGACAAGTAATTTCGGACAGAGGGAGTAGTATGATGGGAACCCCATCTAGTGTAACCTGGCCTTGCAAGAGTAGATGATTGCTGCAGGCCCCTTCCTGTAGATATCTCACCACTCCCAAGTCTATGCAGAATATCTTGGTGTTGTGCCTCTGTCAATGCATCCCTTCTCTTGCAAGATTTAGTTGTTGTGGTCACAATTAAGGAGATGTACTCAAAGAAATCATGAATAGATGAGCAACTACTAGCCTGGTGTCGCTTGCCGCTGGTGCCGGAGCCGTCTAGGGTTCAGCCGACACTGCTGCCCTCTATCGCCCAGTCCCTGCACTAGTCATGCGTGAGAAACGAAGAGACACGAGAGAGAGAGTTTTTTTAGAGAGAGAGAGAGAGTTGGAGCGACCGAAGGAAGCCAGCGCCCCTTTGTTTCTTTGTTTAGGCGGCCTGGGCTGATTGCATGTAGCCACGTTTTTTGCATGTAGCCACGTACTAATCATTTGTTGATTGTTGGGCTGTGAACGTGAGAGAAACGAAGGCCCAGTTGCTATTTTGCCTGGGTAAATTAAGTTACGGATCAGTTTAGCCCTTTATTTAATCTGTCTATCGCTGCTGCTAGGAACCAGCGAGCCCAGGCAAGTGCCCAGGGTCGTTGGGCGGTGGCTCCGTCACTGGCGTCCACGACAGGCCTAGGAAGGTCGATGCATCAGTACTTGATCTGAAGATGGTTCGATAATGACTAGTATTGGCGGTATGGTGCAGCTGGATCTCGACGATGGATGCGGCTAGATGGACGAGCACGGGGTGATAGGGCTGTTTGGCGCCTTGGCGCGTCGACGACAGGCCTAGCAAGGTCGATGCATCAGTACTTAGTCTGAAGATGGTTCGGTGGAACCATGGTTTCTTCACGCTTTTGTTCCATATAAGCATGATGTTATATGCTATGGGTTGTGGTGAGGTACCAGCCTCTAAAAAGAATCACAGATGAGCGCACTAATGGTACACTAAATGAAGTGCCTATTTCCATCCCAGACAAGAAAAGACAGTGGCATTCATTTGTGACTTGCACGTCAAGTCACGCCATTCTTATAAATTACGTATACTAGTTTCCTCCCCACCGCCTCCCGCCTCTCGAAGAAGCAGCAACCCCCGCCCGCGCCGAGAAGCCCAAGCCCGCCACCAAGCGGCAGTTCCAGGCGTTGCGGGGCGGCAGGGGGCTCAGCCTCAACCCGCTAACCCTAGCTGCACCCCACACCGCCGCCGGCTCCTTCTCCCGGCCTGCCGGTCCCCACCATCCCCGTCCACGGCGTCGTCGTCGTCGTCCTCGCGTGCACACAGCAAGAGGAGCACGGGAGACGTGGCTGCGCCGCCGCCACCGCCTCTGCTCGCCCTCGCGGTGATGGGCCAATGGCCTCCGCCTCCACGGCTCCTAGCTCGGGTAAACATCCCCATCCCCATGGCCGTTTCACTTTCCAGAGCCTCCTCCTCTTATCTTGTGTGTGTGTGTGTGTGTGTGCTCATGAAGCTTCTCTTCTCCATGGACGAATCTCAACTGGAAACAGCAAGCCATCTCAAGGGAGGGGATTCTCAATTCACCCCACTTCCAATCCATGGATGCTATCCACAAGGACCAAGATGATGACGACCAGGAAGGAAGGAGCCCACGCCCGACCCCGACGACGGCGGTTTCATTTGTGTGCCGGCGTCGGCCACAACCTCCCTCTCTATAATATGTTGTGCTTTATTTTAATCGAAAGAAGTTCATTCTCAACTCACTCTGCTTATATCATAATTCAGCATCGACTCTTTCAGTCTTTCCTGCCTCCTAGCATGCTTTTACTCTGCATCTGCTACGTGATAGTTATTGTTACTTTAAAATATGCTTGAAGCCAGTAACTGATTACACTTTTTTTCACATATTCTCAAGGACCTCCAAGAAGTTGAGGTTCTGAATAGGTTATTAGTATCTAACCCTGTTGATAGCAATTACCTTTGTCCACTTACTGAGCTGTCTTTTTAGTGTTCTGAAGATATACTTGAGTTTTCTTTGTTATAGAATGCCTCCCAAAAATCTAATTTCCCTTGACATTGTTTTGTGTACTTTTTGTTGAACCCCTTGTTTTACCTCTAATTCTTTTTATCTCGACAGTACATCACTAACCCAGTCAGTGGTTATGAATTTCGCTCTCTGAAGGACATGCAACGTTATATTGAATCAGGAGACACAAGTAAATGCAATGTTAGGCCAAAGAAGAGAACTGCCCATGATGCTTGTATTACACAGAATCAAGATTATGTGAGTTCCTCCTATTGTTTTCACTTTCTTTAGCTTGCATGTTTGTGTGGGCTGGAAATGTGTGAGAACAATGGAATCTATAGAAACAATTAGCTTCATAAATTGGAAGTTACAGGGGATTCAGTCTCTGACTAAACTGATTAACTAACTGGTGTATCTCCTTGGCATGATGTGCATTAGCTTCATCAATTACAATGCCTTGCTAGAGATTCTGCCTGTGTGTTTATTAAATACCACATTCAATGTTATATGTACCTGCGACGCCTCTTTTGGGACTGCTCGTGACGACCATTCTGTGTTATCCTGACATGGCTTGTTGTGCTGTAGCGTCCGTGCAGCTCTCTGTAGAAAACACAGTAAAGTTGTCCACGCGTTGGACCCGATGGGAGCCCCGGCCAAACGACTCCACCGTGAGATTTATACCTTGCCGATTTTTGACACTAGATTTTGCTCTCTCATGCACTAAACACCGTTCCTTCGTTCTACAGGTAGTTCAATACCTGTCGCAGATGAACCAGATGCTGTTGTTTCCAAAGGGAACTCCCAATGCGATCGTGAAGAAGCTGTCGTATATAACAGTTGATAAACATGACAAAGATTCTCCGTCGCTGTTTGGAGGACGTTAAACCTGGGAGCAGAGGGAGGAAAGCTTTAAGTTGAATGCTACCATGAAGGTAATTGCTTCGTTTTGGTTAATTACCAGAGAGTGATGAATGTTGGAAAACCAATTATGTTTCCGTTTATGATAGGTGTTGGCCGACGAGCTCACGCCCAAAGCGCGATGAACCACATACATTTTATACCCCTATTTTCTTGGCAAAAGTACATTTTACTTCCTCTAATTTTAAATAGGATATTCTTGGGAATGAGATGTAATTTTAGGAGAATTACTTTTCATCATTTTATTTTATCCTGAAACTATTGATCTCTCTCTCTCTCTCTCTCCATCTACATACATCACACCAGTTGTTCCAGTCAGAGTAGTAGTGGCCACAAAATTTTACTAAAATAATCATGCTATTGATTCTGGAAGAAGCGTCTGCGATTCTAGGAGAAGTTTTAGTTTCTCGCTAGAGATGAGCTTGATTATCCAAGAAGCTTTTCCTTTTGTAGAGGTGATCGTACTTATGGAAACTCAGATGCCCTGCACCGCTGCCGGATCAATGATGGAGTGAACTAAAACACTTCGCTGTTACAACTAGCCCTCCATGCTCCATGAATCGACAGGTAAGTTCTATCATCTGTTTCTTATCGTTGTATTGCACACATACAAATAATAGAGAGGAGTGTGTAGTACGCAAATTGTTGTTGGTCAAGCTATGTATATGTACGTGCATCTTATATAGATATAGGCTTGTATGCTCGTTTTTAGGGTCCCATTTCTGATCCATAAGCTTCTATATTAGGCATACTCGTACAATTTTACAACAGTGGCACCATGTGAAATAATGAGCTGTGTATCAGCTGATCAACAACAACTTGCTCTGATTAAGTAGTAACCGATGTCAGTATCCACTTCACCATCCAACAGACCTGTGATGGATCTTTGCTTCTTCTTTCAGCTGACCTGATCTGATTTTTTTTTGGGGCGAACACAGCAACGTCACATCGATATATTAAGATTGCAAATAGGTTCATTCTTCCTTTGTTGGTTACTTAAACCATGATTTTTGTTTTGCTTTCGTTCTGGTTGAGATACTAAAGGTTGTTTATATATGAAATGAACAGACACTTATAGTTTTGTATGCCTCAACTGTAGCTTAGGATCCAGTGTTGTAGTGCTTTGCCTAATTAAAAATAACTCTAATCAATAATAGTTGTTCTTTCCTTCTGATTTGAACTGAGAGAGGGCCACTGATTCTTGATCTTAAGGTGACCCCATTTTTCTATGCCTCATGCTCATGCTGCTCTATGTTCCCTTTTAAAAAATTTACTTGCATTTTGGGTTGGTTTTCTACTATATGTTCCCTTTTAGCGTTCTTTCCGTTGTTGCTGCACTCCCTTTCTACTCTAGGATCAACTCAATGTAATTAAAGTTTAATCACCTCACATACACACACTTATTTATTGCTAATATTATGTACTGTCACATCCTTTTACTTGCTTAATAATCATCAATAGGAGCAGCCTCCTGCCTTACTAAACTCTAGCCTTCATCCACCTCTATAGATCCATGTTCAGGTTAACAATTGCCTATACTACCCGCCACATCTTACTTTCTGTATCATGTTGATCCTGGCATTTTTTTAAACATCACAACAAGTACATGCCAAGAAGGCTTAATGAAACATATGGTGTTTGGCATAAAAAAGTGTGATGGAGTTGATTAGAATTTTACATGACATGATCAATCGACAAGCCTTTATTGAGGCACAGACTAAGATCTTTATTTGTCTTGAACAGTGCTCATGTCGAGTGTAAGCTACATACGTTGAGTTTATTTCATTGCAACCAGGGTATGGCATTATAGTACAGATGTCAATTGGTAGATGTTTTTTTAATATAGCGTTGTATTCAATTTGGCTAGGATGTAATCCCAGTGCTCCTTCAGTTATTCCCCAAGAAATCATATATTTGCAGTGTTCTTTTAGAAGAAATGTCTTCCTGCACAATACCATGTATAGCTAGCTACCAGCTGTTGATTTATATTGATTTCTGTCAAAGCGAGTGTAGTTATATAAACCTTAATGAAACATCTTTCAAGAGAGTTTAGCCGTTCCATATTTCTCTTTTGGGCATGTGTTGGCATGAGATTAGTACCAGCGACTCATGTGGTAGCTTACATAAGAAGTGTTACATGTCTTGGCATGATTTTATATAAGCCTGTAACGCCGTTTTATTTTCTGTCTGCCATGATTTATCAGTTTGATTGTTATAAATCTATTTTTCATCAAGCTCGTATCACCGTTTATTTGAATCCTTGCATTTGTGATTAGCTCACGATATAAGCATTAGTCTTCAAGTTAATTTGAAGATTGATGTACTTGCAGACTAATAATAGTATTGACATTTGCTTACTAACTAATGCAGGCAGACTGGGTAGGCTCCTCGTCGGCGTCGACTTCCCCTGCCTGCCACTCCTCTCCTCTGATGGAGTTGACCTTTGCTGGTGCGAACAAGTTTGGATGCCCCTGCGCCTTTGGTGGTGGGCTAGGTAACCCCCCCCCCCCCACCCCCATGCTCTCTCTCTTTCTGTAATATATCCATGGCCATCTGTATGCATTTCAAGCAGGGGGCAAGCAGCTAGCAAAATACTGAATACAAAGCTCCTTGTTGTGTTTTACCAAAGGAAAAACAATAACAACATTACAAACAGCAAGTTGTTTCTCACTGACAAACATCAGTTCAATTTGACGGTTTGACACTGACTTTTTTTAATGATCGACTCTTTTTGTTACTAACGCAATTTGTATGTTTAGCTGAAGACAAAGTCTACGTTTATATGGCTTTGACCTCTGCTTGCCGTAACCAAGCTGGATGATCCCAAATAATGTTAAGGTCGACCACATGCATACAACGTTTCAATTGACGTGGAACTTTTAGCTTACATTGTTATCCAAGTAGATTTTGTCAAATAGATTAAAAAAATAGAGTAGTCTTAAGGCTGTTTGCTCCTAGAGATTACTGCAAAGTAGGTCTCTGGAAGGCATTATCATCTAATAGGTGAGATAATGATCTCCTCAAGCATGCTGATGCTGAGCTAATTTAAAAGTGGAACTCAAAAATTCATCCTCGGGTGTGTTGATCAGCTCAGTGATCATTCAGAGTTGAATTCATTTTCTATGGTTTTACAATGAAGGTTTAACTAAAGCTAGCAAGGTGTTTCAAAACCTGAATATTTTGTTTCCTTCCTGTTGTTATATGTATCGTCATTGATACTCATTTTTACGTTGTTGGAGAAAGACTTTTGCTAAAGCCACCCGTAGGATTTCTGAAACCTGAAAGTATCTTTAGTTGACCTTCCTAAAATCCCTAAAATTACTTATGAAAGATAAAGATGGAAAGTGTATGGAGACTCAGAACATTTTCCCCCCAAGGTTTATGCCTCAAATATCCCCTTTTAAGTTTATTGACATGGCCCTATAATAATTAGTAGTAGCCTGCATTGTATTGTCTTTAACAATATATCCTCGGATACATAACATCTTTTTTTTTCTTTTCTCCTTTGGCTACTGAATTTTATTGCTATTCTTCTGCACATATATGTGATGTGGTAGATTCTTTCTCTCATGTTTTAAGAAATTACTTTACGATACTTCATGTTTTATTGTTATTCTCTATGATCGTTAGATTTCCATTATGCATTGTTATCCTCTGTCATTAGATAGTGTCTTGTAGCCCGTTTTCCTGATGTTTATTTGAATATGTTTTCTTTTATCCATATATGAAGCCCATCCATATTTTCCGTTCTTCGTCAGGGTCAAAAAGTCTTTGTGCCAAGATTCTTCTCTTTGTAAATATGAAAGCAGCTTGCATGATCTATTCACAGACTTGCTCTGCTGCTTTGTAGCCCGACTGATTCTGTACTCTTGATCGACCGCATGGCATCTGTCAACTTCATTGTGAATCTTCTCTTTATCTTAAGGCTATACTCGGTACGCTAGAATGATCAGATGATATACTCCCTCCGTTCCTAAATATAACGTCTTTGGAGAGATTCCACCATTTTGCTCCGTATGTGGTTCATAGTGAAATCTCTACAAAGACTTATATTTAAGAACGGAGGGAGTAGTAAATACATCTTTATTTTTTACAAGGTTCAGATCATAAGGAATGTCATGTCCTGTGAACCAAGTTCAGCATGTTGTCTATCAAATATATTCCTGTTTCTTGTTCAGAATGTGATGCTCCAGTTCAGATAATCAGTAGTGCATATTTTGGCTGATATTTCTACTACAGAACACTTGGTGGCGATGTAGAAGTGTCGGATGGGTTGAGTTTCCTGTTTGAAGATACTTGCATTGTTGACTATTATAGCCTTTTTCTGTGTAACTTAAGAAGTGCTAACATATTTTTAAAATATCACTGTAATTTTGAAATCTTTTCACGTGTGTCTGCACATCTATTGATCTATATCTCGCTCCTATTATATTCTTCACTGGATGTTATCCTGTATGATTGCATATGCTAAACCTGGGTTAATACCGATTAGTATTACCCGTTTGATGAAAACGTTAGGACCGGCATCCTCGCGCCAAGGCGCGAACCCGATCTAGTAATGATGCATCTCCATTGAAGCGATAACATGCTCGACAACCAGTAGTACATAATTGAGAGCATGATACAGATGTCGAATTTCATTAGGGACTATCAGGCGTCAGGAAAGAGATGGCCACTGCAGATACCAGGCCAACTACACAGCCTCACAACACGAGTGGGAATCACCAGCGATTTTCATCATTACGTGCCCGACCTATCGCGACACACTGAACTTATAGATCCCATGGTTTCTGTCCTGGGAATAGCCCGTCAGCATAGTTTTTTCATGATTTTCCACGCTCTGAAACCGAAACACACTCTCCGGACGGGACGCGACATGATTGTATGTTCGGAACACGATGAAATTTTGCGAGGGGTCCTCCGGTGGGCATGCCTACCGTGTCGCAAAATTTTGAGTCGTTCTGAAGATGGCCAAAAAATGACCTTCCTCTACGCACGCCGTTCTGATAGGAGCTAAGGCCCATCCCGACGGAGGTTTTTTTCGACATCCTTCAAATGGACCCTAATTTTTTTCATACGTTTGTATACTCATGGCAAGCAAGCATGTCAGTTCGGTCCATTTCGAACCTCTGTGAATTTTCTAAGATTTTCCACGCTTTGAAACCGAAACACACTCCCCGGACGTGACGCGACATGACTGTGTGCTCGGAACACGATCAAATTTTGCGAAGGGTCCTACGGTGGGCATGCGTACCCTGTCGCAAAAATTAGGGTCGTTTTGAACATGGCCAAAAAATGACCTTCCTCTGTGCACGCCGTTCTGGTACGAGCGAAGGCCCCGTCTCGACAGAGGTTTGTTTTCGACATCCTTAAACTGAACACAATTTTTTTCATACGTTTGTACACTCATGGCAAGCAAGCATGTCAGGTTTCGGGACATTTTCGAACCTCTGAGAATTTTCTATGATTTTCCACGTCTGAAACCGAAACACACTCCCCGGACGTGACGCGACATGAGTAAACTTGCGTAGATTGGCAAACGGTCAAAAATAATATAGGTACTAGTGATGTGATTTGAATGAGGTGTGGCAAATATTAAAACTAATATAGGTACTAATTATGTAATTTGAGTGAGGTGAGACAATATTGCGTAGAGTGCCAAACTGTCAAAAATAAGATAGCTACTAATGATATGATTTGAGTTTACACTACCATAGCAGCACTGCAGCGTTGTCCGGGCAGTGTACTTTGTGATTTTACATTGCCCGGGCAGCTACGGCGGAGCTTCACGTACAATGTAAAGTCGAATGAAATTATTACTAACTATCTTATCTGCCAGGGTGGACGAACGAGGCTATTTAAGCCGGTCGGGCCGTCCATCAGCGGGCGAGGTGGGACTTAACAAGTGCGCCTCCATTGTACCGTCCCACCACGCCTGCACCCTCGACCACTCGCACGCACACCCTCCAAGCGGCCCCATGCGGCACACCGTGTTTGGCCCACCTCGACGGTACACGCAGTGCCACGGGAGGCGAGGTCTAGTTTTAGTCCCACCTCACCTATTGGAGCTCGCTCGCACCGGCTTAAATAGCACGCCCCGCCCTACCCCACCATACTCCTAAAAAAGCACTCCCTTGCCTACTCCCTCTTCGCCGCCTTGTTGGGCCCGTGGGCCTTGCGGGGCCGAAAAGCGTTCCCTTTCACCGTCGGCTTAATCGGGATCGGCCTACTACGCCTCGCTCGGCTTCGGGCCGGCGGTCTTTCAAAAAAATTCTTTTGATTCTTTTTTGCTAATATTATTTAACTTTTTTCTTTGTTTCGTTTTATTTACTTTTCTAATCATCATTTTTTTTTGCATTTCAAGTTTAATGTTCTTTTGTGTTTCATTCTTTTCTGATTTTTAATTTATTACAATAATTATTTATAATAAAACAAATTTAAATATTGGTATTCATTCAAACACTCGATATTTAAATAATATTTCAAAATCATCCATTCAAACACTCGATGTTTCATTCTAGTTTTCAGAAATGTTTTACATAGTACTAGAAATTAGACTTAACTAAACGACATTATGAAAATAATTATACATAACTAAACCGCATTTCGCTTTCAGAAATATTTTACATAGTACTAGAAATTAAACTTAACTAAACGACATTATGAAAATAATTAAACATAACTAAACGGCATTTCGAAACTATACTAAGCTAAACTACTCGTCCTCGACGCTGCCGAAGTCTGCCTCGTCATAGAGCCCGTCGTCGTCGTCGTTGTCGTTGCTGCTGCTGCTATCGTCGAGGGGCACCACGGGCGCCGCGTGCGCGGCCGGTGCAGCCATCGAGTCCGCCACCATGGCGTGGTAGCCGGGGAAGACCGGCGGGTCCTCCGGGAGGACGGCAACCGGGGGGAGGTGCATGTACTCCTAGACCAGCGAGGGCGGCATCGGGATGTTCTCTGACTGCCGGATGGCCGTTAGGTAGCCCGGCATGTCCTCCGGGTCGCCGGCCTCCACCGCCAGCCGCCTGTACTGCGCCAGCAACGCCGGCTCTAGCTCCTGCTCTGGCTCGGGTGGAGGGGCTGTTGGAAATATGTCCTAGAGTCAATAATAAAATGGTTATTATTATATTTCCTTGTTCACGATAATTGTCTGTTGTTCATGCTATAATTTTATTAACTGTAAACCGTAATACATGTGTGAATACATAGACCACAACATGTCCCTAGTGAGCCTCTAATTGACTAGCTCGTTGATCAATAGATGGTTATGGTTTCCTGACCATGGACATTGGATGTCATTGATAACGGGATCACATCATTAGGAGAATGATGTGATGGACAAGACCCAATCCTAAGCATAGCACAAGATCGTGTAGTTCGTTTGCTAAGAGCTTTTCTAATGTCAAGTATCATTTCCTTAGACCATGAGATTGCGCAACTCCCGGATACCGTAGGAATGCTTTGGGTGTACCAAACATCACAACGTAATTGGGTGGCTATAAAGGTGCACTACAGGTATCTCCGAAAGTGTGTGTTGGGTTGGAATGAATCGAGACTGGGATTTGTCACTCCGTATGACGGAGAGGTATCTGTAGGCCCACTCGGTATTGCATCATCATAATGAGCTCAATGTGACTAAGTAGTTAGCCATGGGATCATGCATTACGGAACGAGTAAAGTGACTTGCCAGTAACGAGATTGAACGAGGTATTGGGATACAGACGATTGAGTCTCAGTCAAGTAACATACCGATTGACAAAGGGAATTGCCTACAGGATTGCTTGAATCCCCGACATCGTGGTTCGTCCGATGAGATCATCGTGGAACATGTGGGAGCCAACATGGGTATCAAGATCCCGCTGTTGGTTATTTGCCAGAGAGATGTCTCGGTCATGTCTGCATGATTCCCGAACCTTTAGGGTCTACACACTTAAGGTTCGGTGACGCTAGAGTTGTTATGGGAATTAGTATGTGGTTACCGAATGTTGTTCGGAGTCCCGGATGAGATCCCACACTTCACGAGGAGTTCCGGAATGGTCCGCAGGTGAAGATTTATATATGGGAAGTCCAGTTTCAGTCACCAGAATGGTTTCGGGGGTTATCAGTATTGTACCGGGACCACCGAAAGGTGTCCGGAGGTCCACCGGGTGGGGCACCTGCCCCGGGGGACTTAATGGGCTGAATATGTGAGGGAACCAGCCCCCTAGTGTGGCTGGTGCGCCCCCCCCCCCCCCCCCCCAAGGGCCCAAGGCACCTAGGGTTTGGAAACCCTAGGGGTGGGGGCGCATCCACCTGGGTTGGGGGGCAAGTCTCCCCTCCTGGCCGCCCCCCCCCCCACTCTAGATGGGAGCTAGTGGGGCCGGCCCCCTCTCCCCTTCACCCTATAAATAGAGGGGGGGGGTGGGAGGGCTGCAGCACCCCTGGCTTTTTGCGCAGCCGGCCCCTCCCTCCTCCAACTCTACCTCCTACTCCGTAGTGCTTGGTGAAGCCCTACAGGAATACCACGAGCTCCACCACCACCATGACGTCATGTTGTCGGAGTTCTCCCTCAACTTCTCCTCTCCCCTTGCTGGATCAAGAAGGAGCATACGTCCCCGGGCTGTACGTGTGTTGAACGCGGAGGCGCAAATGTTCGGCGCTAGATCGGATCTTCCGCGATTTGAATCTCCGCGAGTACGACTCCGTCAACGGCGTTCTTGTAACGCTTCCGCTTAGCGATCTTCAAATGTATGAAGATGCACTCCCTCTCTATCTCTCTCGTTGATAGAATCTCCTAGATTGATCTTGGTGATGCGTAGAAAATTTTGAATTTCTGCTACGTTCCCCAACAGTGGCATCATGAGCTAGGTCTATTGCGTAGATTCTATGCACGGGTAGAACACAAATAGTTGTGGGCGTTGGTTTTGTTCAATATGCTTACTGTTACTAGTCCTATCTTGTTTCGACGGTATTGTGGGATGAAGCGGCCCGGACCGACCTTACACGTACACTTACGTGAGACAGGTTCCACCGACTGACATGCACTTGTTGCATAAGGTGGCTAGCGGGTGCCAGTCTCTCCCACTTTAGTCGGATCAGATTCGATGAAAAGGGTCCTTATGAAGGGTAAATAGCAATTGGCATATCACCGTTGTGGCTTTTCCGTAGGTAAGAAACGTTCTTGCTAGAAACCCATAGCAGCCACGTAAAACATGCAATAATAATTAGAGGACGTCTAACTTGTTTTCGCAGGGTATGCTATGTGATGTGATATGGCCAAAAGGATGTGATGAATTATATATACTAGTCGTCAACCCGTGCATTCGCACGGGGCGGTTATGTATTCTTTTCTTCCAATCTATATTATGAACAACTTTGGTTTTATGATATAAACCACTATACTTGATATGTTAGTGAAGCATATAAGTTTAGAAACATAGAGATTTAGAAATGGAGTTATGCATAAAGTTATATGAAATTAGAACCTAAAGCCACCAAACTAATATGTTTCTATAATAATATGTTTGCGGGTCACACTTGGGAAGGACGTAGAGCCGCCTAATACACTGCATATTTCAGTGTGAATTTTTTACATGTAACTATTTAAAATATATTTAAACAACCCAACTTTCAGATAGTTGAGCAATATGACTTCCATTTACCTAAATATTTGCCAGGTATGCTTATGTTATATCGAACGACATATGGTAATAGAATTATAAAAACACAGGCTACGGAACAGTAGAATCTTTATGTGATATCATATAGTCAACGGATGACACATATAAAACGTGCAGGTAAACTTCTCTAACTTTGACCCATATAATAATATACAGGCCAGTATTCAAAATAGGGTCAGATGATAATCGTATATCCGTATATTTGCTTTGTGCATGTTTAGATACTGAATATCAGAATATCAAAGTAAAATACTTTTACCTATTGCATTTGATCCTATATTATTAACATAGAACGGTGTGTTTTGTACAATTATATTTGAAAGAACCGTCTTTTCATATCAAATTTATTTTATGGGGATTCATTCATATGCCTAAGAAATGTTGTGTTTTCCTTAAATATAAAGGCATTGTTACTCTTGTAAACTCAATCAAAGAAAAACAATAAGAAGTTTACTCTAATATACTTAATGTGAATACATCATGTGCTTAACACTTCATATATAATTTAAAATAACTGATTAATGAAAACAGTTGGTAAATAAAAAGCAGATCTTATTCAAGTTATTTAAGAAACTGCGCAATGATACAACAGATAAGTTGTAATTAGACAGAAGACAGAACTTCGTGTATTTGGAATTTCAAGAGCGTCACAACTTCTAGAAAGCCTTTGGTTGAACATCATAGTAAAAAACCACGCATAAAACTATTTATTTTACTCGAACAAAATATTCAAATATGTGTAAAATTGAAATCTCAATTGTAGATAGTGCAGATGTTGTACACCAGTGATGATAGTACTATGTGACAATTTTACTTTCAACTTTAGTTACAAACTACATGTCAAGGTTGCATTGTTATTAAAGAAATGTGCCCGGATGAGTGCTCTATTTTTGCTTTTTGTATAAATTTCTCTTGGTTGCTTTGTTATAGGGGATAACCTTTATGAGGGCTCGATCATTTTCATCATGAATTTTGCAGCAGTCCAGTTAAAATTAAAACTTTGAATTAGGGATGGCGGAGCTGCCATAGTGGCATTGGGGTCAGCTGACCCCAATGGAACTTAGAAATCTCTAGCATAGAGCTGAGCCATAAAAATAATTAGTGCTTCATCCATGTTGTTCTTGTATAACGACTTATAGTCATAGGCACCAACTGTATATAGACCAATTTCAATCAGAGAAATTGATCTATTCTTCATCTAGAAAAGAGAAAAAAAAGCAAACTTACTAAAACACAGAATAATAATTTCCCTAATACATTAAATACAAAAACATACCTCATCATGCATCGATCCTCACCAGGTTCTATATTCGTCCTTGGCCATGACGTACCACACCCGCGCAAGTAAAATCTTTGTCTGCGCCGTCCCACATATATGGTCAAAGTGGATGATAGATATTATGGAGATAATCGAAAACGCGGATTAGTAGCAGGCATGGTGCACATATAAATTAGAAATCTAGCATACAAATTAAAATTAAAGTTTTGAATACAGCGATGGCGGAGCTGACATAGTGGCATTGGGATCAGCTGACCCCAATGGAACATACAACTGTAGCTTAGAGCTGAGCCATAAAAACAATTCTTGCTTCGTCCATGTTGCTGGTAGTCGTAGACACTCATTTAATATAGACTAGTTCCAGTCAGAGAAATTGCTCTGCTCTTCATCTAGTACAGAGAGAAAGCAAACTTAGTAAAAAAACAGAATAATAATTCCCCCACTAACATTAAATACAAAAACTTATCCCGTCAGGCATCGGTCCTCACCATGCTCTATATTCAACCTTGGCCATGACACATATATTCTGAAAGTGGAGGATAGAAATTGCGGAGACACTGGAAAACATGGATTAGTAGCAGGCATGGTTATTAGGAGAGCGAATAAGAACAAAGCCACAGTGTAGGCGAATGCATTCCCATATGCTTAGCATCATCTATGTAGAGCTGCTATATATGTGTCTTTAAGTACCTACAGTTAGACACATGGGACTCGAGTCCTCATCCATGTACGCGGCAAATTTGCAAGTATGGATTAATCCGCGCTGGTTACTATAATTGAAGTCCAAACTTAGTGACCTGCTGCCTTGTTGTCGGAAAAACCATGCATACTGGCAAGACAAATTGTTAACAAATCTAAAAGCATCATAGTTCATACGTACCCACATGCAGTTGTGTACATCATGCTTGGAGATGTGAGATGAATCCATGCACCGATGATGAGATTGAGACACAATTAATCAGAGTAATCATGAACTGCCTGCTGCTCTTAGCCAGCCCACCACTTGGACAGCCTGCCGCAATTAGTCAGATTATACATGTACGTCCAATTTGATGATCATGACTATGATTCTTCCGAAGTTTACGTACAGGATGAAGGCGGCCTCCTTGCCGTGGCGCCACTGTAGGCACTCCGGGACCTCCCATTCCTTAAGCTTAAGGTACTCGTCGAGCGAGGAGCGCTCCCCTGGCCTCCACCGCATCCTTGCCTTCGAGTAGGTCGCCGAAGCTGTTGAGGATCACGCCCGGCGATCGCTCTGTTTCCTTGACGACGTATCTCACCAGGTACTCGTCGGCTCATGCACATAGAAATAGGAGAAGAGGCAAGGCTGAGAGGAGCACGGGCAACCCTAGCCTGCTAGAATCAACCATCTTCACGTGAACAGGATGGAAAAAAAGACGATATTTTTTTTTTTTGCAATCAGAAAAAGACGATTTGAGGACAATATATCTCGTATGCAACACAATCTGTTATGTATATCTACGGGAATAGGTTGGTCCACCTGAATCAATCTGTTATCTTTTTTCTGAACACAATCAATCGGTTATCTATTATCTCGTGATAGGGAGTCGTTTGTTGTGGAACCCATAACAACTTGAATCAAAACGTTGAAGATGCTTGATTTTCAAAAAAAAACGTTGAAGATGCTCACGTAAAAAATAAATTGTAACGTGTTTCTTTTTGACAATTTGCAAGAAAAAAATAGTTATTTCTGAACGTACATGAATAGAGGTTGGGCCTCATACGTTTTTTGTTTTGATGATTCTTTGCAAGAAGAAAAGGTTCTTTCTGAACGGTTACGTGCAAGGTTGTCATCGCTATGTATTTTTTTTTCTTCGAGAGCAATAGATAAATAGATAGATTAGATCAACACTGTTATAACTGGGTCCCACCAGATTAACGGTTCCTAATTACTGATTAACGTGGGAATTTCTGGGAAGTCTAGAATTAGTATAGCTATAGATGTGATCTATGAGATTGATCATGTTCTTGTAATAGGAATCACGACTTGCATGTTGATGAGTATGACAACCGGCAGGAGCCATAGGAGTTGTCTTAATTTATTGTATGACCTGCGTGTCATTGAAAACGCCATGTAGTTACTTTACTTTATTGCTAACCGTTAGCCATAGTAGTAGAAGTAATAGTTGGCGAGACAACTTCATGAAGACACGATGATGGAGATCATGGTGTCATGCCGGTAACGAAGGTGATCATGCCGCGCCTCAAAGATGAAGATCAAAGGCGCGAGATGATATTGGCCATATCATGTCACTCTATGATTTGCATGTGATGTTTGTCATGTCTACATCTTATTTTCTTAGAACGACGGTAGCATAAATAAGATGATCCCTCATTAAAATTTCAGGAAAGTGTTCCCCCTAACTGTGCACCGTTGCGAAAGTTCGTTGTTTTGAAGCACCACGTGATGATCGGGTGTGATAGATTCTAACGTTCACATACAATGGGTGTAAGCAAAATTTACACACGCAAAACGCTTAGGTTGACTTGACGAGCCTAGCATGTACAGACATGACCACGGAACACAAGAGACCGAAATGTCGAACATGAGTCGTATAGTAGATACGATCAACATGAAGATGTTCACCGATGATGACTAGTCCGTCCCACGTGATGATCGGACACGGCCTAGTTGACTCGGATCATGTATCACTTAGATGACTAGAGGGATTTCTATCAGAGTGGGAGTTCATTAAATAATTTGATTAGATGAACTTAATTATCATGAACATAGTCAAAAGGTCTTTGCTAATTATGTCGTAAGCTCGTGCGTTAGTTCTACTGTTTTAGATATGTTCCTAGAGAAAATTTAGTTGAAAGTTGATAGTAGCAATTATGCGGACTGGGTACGTAAACTGAGGATTGTCCTCATTGCTGCGCAGAAGGCTTATGTCCTTAATGCACCACTCGGTGTGCTGAAGCTCGAACGTCGTTTCTGGATGTTGCGAACATCTGACATACACATTTTGATTACTACGTGATAGTTCAGTAATGTTAAATGGTTTAGAATTGAGGCGCCAAAGACGATTTTTGAAACGTCGCAGAACATATGAGATGTTCCAAGGGCTGAAATTGGAATTTCATGCTAGTGCCCACGTCAAGAGGTATGAGACCTATGACGAGTTTCTTAGCCTACAAACTAAGGGAGAAAAGCTCAATCGTTGAGCATGTGCTCAGATTGTCTGAGTACTACAATCACTTGAATCAAGTGGGAGTTAATCTTCCTGATGAGATAGTGATGTTTCTCCAAAGTCACTGCCACCAAGCTACTAGAGCTTCGTGATGAACTATAACATATTAGGGATAGATATGATGATCCTTGAGCTTTTCGCGACGTTTGACGCCGCGAAAGTAGAAATCAAGTAGAAGCATCAATTATTGATGGTTAGTAAAACAACTAGTTTCAAGAAAGGCAAGGGCAAAAAGGGATACTTCATGAAATGGTAAATTAGTTGCTGCTCTAGTTAAGAAAGCCAAAGTTGAACCCAAACCCGAGACTAATTGCTTCTGTAATGAGGGGAATGGTCACTGAAGCAGAACTACCCTAGATACTTTGTAGATGAGAAGGCTGGCAAGGTCGACAGAAGTATATTGGATATACATTATATTAATGTGTACTTTACTAGTACTCCTAGTAGCACCAGGGTATTAGATACCGGTTCAGTTGCTAAGTGTTAGTAACTCGAAATAAAAGTTGTGGAATAAACGGAGACTAGCTAAAGGTCAGATGACGATATGTGTTGGAAGTGTTTCCAAGGTTGATGTGATCAAGCATCGCATACTCCCTCTACCATCGAGATTGGTCTTAAACCTGAATAATTGTTATTTGGTGTTTGCGTTGAGCATAGACATGATTGGATTATGTTTATCGCAATACGGTTATTCATTAAAGGAGAATAATGGTTATTTTGTTTATTTGAATAATACCTTCAATGGTCTTGCACCTAAAATGAATAGTTTATTGAATCTCGATCATAGTGATACACATGTTCATGCCAAAAGATATAAGATAGTAATGATAGTACCACATACTTGTGGCACTGCCATTTGAGTCATATTGATATAAAACGCATGAAGAAGCTCCATGTTGATGGATCTTTTGGACTCACTTGATTTTGAATCACTTGAGACATGCAAAACATGCCACATGGGCAAGATGACTGAAAGGCCTCATTTTCAATGAGATGGAACAAGAAAGCAAATTGTTGGAAGTAATACATTTTGATGTGTGCAGTCCAATGAGTGCTGAGGCACTCAGTGGATATTGTTATGTTCTTACTTCACAGATGATTTAGTAGATGCTAAGTATATTTACTTGCTGAAACACAAGTCTGAATTATTGAAAAGGTTCAAGTAATTTCAGAGTGAAGTTGAAGATCGTCGTGACAAAAGAATACAATGTCTATGATATGATCACAGAGATGAATATCTGAGTTGCGTGTTTGGTACACAATTAAGACATTGTGGAAATTGTTTCATAACTAATGCCGCCTCGAACACCATAGTGTGATGGTGTGTCCGAACGTCATAGCTGCTCCCTATTTGATATGGTGCATGCCATGATGTCTCTTATCGAATTACCACTATCGTTTATGGGTTAAGCATTAGAGACAACCAAATTCACTTTAAATAGGGCACCACGTAATTCCGTTGAGATGAAAGCGTATGAACTATGGTTTAGAGAAACCTAAGCTGTCGTTTCTTAAAAGTTTGGGGCTGCGACGCTTATGTGAAAAGGTTTCAGCCAGATAACCTCGAACCCAAAGCGGATAAATGCATATTCATAGGACACCCAAAAACAGTTGGGTATACCTCCTATTTCAGATTTGGAAGCAAAAGTGATTGTTTCTAGAAACGGGTCCTTTCTCGAGGAAAAGTTTCTCTCGAAAGAATTGAGTGGGAGGATGGTGGAGACTTGATGAGGTTAATGAACCATCACTTCAACCAGTGTGTAGCAAGGCACATGAAGTTGTTCCTGTAGCCCTACACCAGTTGAAGTGGAAGTTGATGATAGAGATCATGAAACTTCAGATCAAGTCACTACCAAACCTCATAGGTCGACAAGGACGTGTACTACTTCAAAGTGGTACGGTGATCCTGTCTTGGAGGTCATGTTGCTAGATAACAATGAACCTACGAGCTATGGAGAAGCGATGGTGGGCCCGGATTCCGACAAATGGCTCGAGGCCATAAATCCGAGAGAGGATCCATGTATGAAAATGAAGTGTAGACTTTGGTAGAACTACTTGATGGTTGTAAGACAGTTGGGTACAGATGGATTTTAAAAGGAAGACAGACAATGATGGTAAGTGTCACCATTAAGAAAGCTCGACTTGTCGCTAAGATGTTTTCCGACAAGTTCAAGGAGTTGCCTACGATGAGACTTTCTCACTCGTAGCGATGCTAAGAGTCTGTTGGAATTATATTAGCAATTACTGCATGATTTATGAAATCTTGCAGATAGGATGTCAAAACATTGTTTCCTCTACGATATTCTTGAGGAAATGTTGTATGTGATACAACCAGAAGGTTTTTTCAATCCTGAAAGATGCTAACAAGTATGCAAAGCTCCAGCAATCCTTCTAAGGACTGGAGTAAGCATCTCGGAGTTGGAATATACGCTTTGATGAGATGATCAAAGATTTTCGGTTTATACAAAGTTTATGAGAAACTTGTATTTCCAAAGAAGTGAGTGGGAGCACTATAGAATTTCTGATGAGTATATGTTGTTGACATATTGTTGATTGATGTAGAGTTTCTGGAAATCATATAGGGTTATTTGAAAAGTGTTTTTCAATGGAAAACCTAGATTAAGCTACTTGAACATTAAGCATCAAGATCTATAAGGATAGATCAAGATCGCTTGATAGTACTTTCAAACGAACACATACCATGACAAGATTTTGAAGGAGTTCAAAATAGATCGGCAAAGAAGGAGTTCTTGGCTGTGTTATAAGGTGTGAGTATTGAGTAAGGCCTAAGGCCTGACCACGGCAAAATACAGAGAAAGGATGAAGGTCGTCCCCTATGCTTTAGATGCTATGCTATGTACCGCACCTGAAGTGTGCCTTGCCATGAGTCACTCAAGGGGTACAAGTGTGAACCAGGAATGGATCACATGATAGTGGTCAAACTTATCCTTAGTAACTAGTTGACTAAGGAATTTTCTCGATTATGGAGGTGGTAAAAGAGTTCGTCGTAAAGGGTTACGTCGATGCAAACTTTGAAACTAATCCGGATGACTCTGAGTAGTAAACCGGATTCGTATAGTAGAGCAGTTGTTTAGAATAGCTCCAAGTAGCGCATGGAAGCTACATCTACAAGATGACATAGAGATTTGTAAAGCACACACGGATCTGAAAGGTTCAGACCCGTTGACCAATAACCTCTCTCACAAGCGAGATATGATCAAACCCTATTGGTGTTGAATTCATTACAATCACATAGTGATGTGAACTCGATTATTGACTCTAGTGCAAGTGGGAGACTGTTGGAAATATGCCCTAGAAGCAATAAATAAATAGTTATAATTGTATTAACTGGAAACCGTAATACATGTGTAAATACATAGACCACAACATGTCCCTAGTGAGCCTCTAGTTGACTAGCTCGTTGATCAATAGATGGTTATGGTTTCCTGACCATGGACATTGGATGTCATTGATAACGGGATCACATCATTAGGAGAATGATGTGATGGACAAGGCCCAATCCTAAGCATAGCACAAGATCGTGTAGTTCGTTTGCTAAGAGCTTTTCTAATGTCAAGTATCATTTCCTTAGACCACGAGATTGTGCAACTCCCGGATACCGTAGGAATTCCTTGGGTGTACCAAACATCACAACGTAACTGGGTGGCTATAAAGGTGCACTACAGGTATCTCCGAAAGTGTCTGTTGGGTTGGCACGAATCGAGACTGGGATTTGTCACTCCGTATGACGGAGAGGTATCTCTGGGCCCACTCGGTATTGCATCATCATAATGAGCTCCATGTGACTAAGTATTTAGTCACGGGATCATGCATTACGGAACGAGTAAAGTGACTTGCCGGTAACGAGATTGAACGAGGTATTGGGATACCGACGATCGAATCTCGGGCAAGTAACGTACCGATTGACAAAGGGAATTGCATACAGGATTGCTTGAATCCCCGACATCATGGTTCATCCGATGAGATCATCGTGGAACATGTGGGAGCCAATATGGGTATCCAGATCCCGCTGTTGGTTATTGGCCGGAAAGATGTCTCGGTCTTGTCTGCATGATTCCCGAACCCGTAGGGTCTACACACTTAAGGTTCGGTGACGCTAGAGTTGTTACGGGAATTAGTATGTGGTTACCAAATATTGTTTGGAGTCCAGGATGAGATCCCGGACGTCACGAGGAGTTCAGGAATGGTCCGGAGGTGAAGATTTATATATGGGAAGTCTAGTTTCAGTCACCGGAATGGTTTCGGGGGTTATCGGTATTGTACTGGGACCACCGAAAGGTGTCCGGAGGTCCACCGGGTGGGGCCAACTGCCCCGGGGGACTTAATGGGCTGAATATGTGAGGGAACCATCCCCCTAGTGGGCTGGTGTGCCCCCCAAGGGCCCAAGGTGCCTAGGGTTTGGAAACCCTAGGGAAGGGGCGCCTCCACCTTGCTTGGGGGGCAAGTGTCTCCTCCTGGCCGCCGCCCCCCCCCCCCCTCTAGATGGGATCTAGAGGGGCCGGCCCCCTCTCCCCTTCACCCTATAAATAGAGGGCGGGGTGGGAAGGCTGCAGCACCCCTTGCTTTTTGCGCAGCCCCTCCCTCCTCCAACTCTTCCTCCTACTCCGTAGTGCTTGGCGAAGCCCTGCAGGAATACCACGAGCTCCACCACCACCATGTCGTCGTGCTGTCGGAGTTCTCCCCCAACTTATCCTCTCCCCTTGCTGGATCAATAAGGAGGAGATGTTCCCGGGTTGTACATGGGTTGAACGCGGAGGCTCCATCCGTTCGGCGCTAGATCGGATCTTCCGCGATTCGAATCGCCGCGAGTATGACTCCATCAACCGTGTTCTTGTAACGCTTCCACTTAGCGATCTTCAAAGATATGAAGATGCACTCCCTCTCTATCTCTCTCGTTGCTAGAATCTCCAAGATTGATCTTGGTGATGCGTAGAAAATTTTGAATTTCTGCTATGTTCCCCAACAGGGGCGCCACTGGACCAGGCGCCATCCCTCGCCAACGTACGACGATCGCCGCCGCCGAGGCGGACAGAGCCGGGGTCGCCGCATGTGCCAGGGCGGGGCACGCGCGCGCCGAGGTTGACGTGGGTGGACGGTGCCTCGCCGCCGCGGAATAGCGTGTAGCCGTTGCTCGTCAGGGCGGGCACGACGCTGGAGACCGCCTGGGCGCGGTACGGGGCGACGACCTCCTCGAAAGACCGCCCATCCCATAGTTTGTGCCGCCGGGCGCGGTTGTGCCTCAAGGGCTGGCGGGCGCCGGCGTAGGCATCGAGGCGCTGGTCGTGGTCGTCGGCGAGCCGGGCCGCCCACTCGGGGTGGTTGGGGTCGTACCGCGGGTCCGCCCGCTCCTCCGGCGAGAGGCGCGCCCGGTACAGGCCGACCACGCGGGCAAAGAGGAGCGTGCCGACCTCGGGCACCGGCGCGACCGGCACGCCGTCGACGCTGAGCCGCCACCTCGACGTCAGGAGGACGTCGGGCACGGCCGGGATGGCGAAGTGGGCGAGCTCCTCCATTTCCTCCAGGGTCAAGTTGGGGCGAGCCATTGTTGGCGGCAGACAGAGTGGGGCGCGAGAGGCGAGGGTGAAGATGAGTGGGGAGGCGAGAGTGGGTGCGACCGACGGCGAGAGGGGCCGGCTTTTATAGGGCGTGAGGGGCGAGGGGGCGGGTGATGAGGATATAGACCTAGGGTAGGGTCATAGGCCTCACCTATAAGCCCTACTGAAGGTCACTACTCTAGAAACAAAGGCACCCTAGAGACAACAGGGAGTACCAATTGAAGACGTCGAGTGCAATCCACTCGACTAGTCATATCACTTGGGTACCCCTCCTTCCTGATATCACTCGACCATACAAGATGCCACTCGACCTGCTGAAGAACAGGAGCCGCAGAGGACAGCACTGGTCAAAGCATTCACTTCATAGTCTTCAAGGGCATTAATAGCACTTTATAGCTGGCGTTATCAGTAACGCCCTATCTTTATGTACATTGAACTCCTTGTAACGGGGGATGGCTGGGGTCCTGGCATACTCTATATAAGGCACCACCCTCCTCTGGCACAAGGGTTGCCCGCATAAGGGCACCGATACGTAGGGATTTTACCTCCTCCGAGAGGGGCATGAACTCGTAAAATATTGCGTACAATCTCACTGTAGCTAGGACCTTGCCTCCTCATACGTACCCCCTACTGTTACTATCAGTCTTAGTACCACGACAGTTGGAGCCCACCGTGGGGCAAAGCGTCTTAGCGACTTCCGGCGAGGTTGCTATTTCTCATGTCTTCATAACATGGTTTCCGGCGGCAGTTTGATCAAGGGCCGAGAGTTCCGACTCGGCGCGCTCACTTTCGTCGCCGACGACTCGACCTGGCTTCAGGAGGCCCCCTCGATGTCGAGGCTTTGCAGATCCGTGGTTCGTCGCACTTCCGCGTGAGTGCCCGCGGTGTCCTCCTTCGGCAGCCGTCGACCCCGTACCAGTCGATCCCTGCGTCGTCCTGTCGCTCTCCTGGACGCCGCCGCAAGCGGTCTGGTCAATCGCGGCTCTAGCGATGAGTGAAGCACGCGGTGACTCGGCAGGCGTTCAACCCCCAAGTCGCGGCGATCGAGCCTGACATACTTCACTGCGGTTCAGTCGACCCGTCGACTGACTTAGCAGACACACTTTCAGAGAGCATGTGTTGTGACCCCGTGGAGGAGGTCCTTATGGTCGACTCCCATTGCAGCCTGCCTGGTTTTCATCATAGTGGCGAGAGCAGGGACGACGGTGGCCCGACTTTCGGCCACGAGGAGTATTAGCCTCAACCTCTTAGCCCACAGTAGAGGGAGGGTGATACGTCTCCGTTGTATCTATTTTTTCCAACACTTTTACCCTTGTTTTGGACTCTAATTTGCATGATTTGAATGGAACTAACCCGGACTGATGCTGTTTTCAGTAGAACTGCCATGGTGTTATTTTTGTGCAGAAAGAAAAGTTCTTGGTATGACCTGCAAATCCACGGAGATAACTTTTGGAAAATATAAAAAATATTGGCGAAAGAATCAAGGCCAGGGGGCCCACGCCCAGTCCACGAGGGTGGGCGGCGCGCCCCCTCCCCCTGGGCGCGCCCCCCTGTCTCGTGGGCCCCCTGATGCTCCACCGACCTCAACTCCAACTCCAAATATTCTGTATCGCGGAGAAAAAATCAGGGAGGAAGTTTCATCGCGTTTTACGATACGACACCGCCGCCAAGCCATAAAACCTCTCAGGAGGGCTGATCTGGAGTCCATTCGGTGCTCCGGGGAGGGGGATTCGTCGCCGTCGTCAACATCAACCATCCTCCATCACCAATTTCATGATGCTCACCGCCGTGCGTGAGTAATTCCATCACAGGTTTGCTGGACGGTGATGGGTTGGATGAGATTTACCATGTAATCTAGTTAGTTTTGTTAGGGTTTGATCCCTAGTATCCACTATGTTCTGAGATTGATGTTGCTATGACTTTGCTGTGCTTAATGATTGTCACTAGGGCCCGAGTGCCATGATGTCAGATCTGAACCTATTATGTTTTCATGAATACATGTGAGTTCTTGATCCTATCTTGGAAATCTATAGTCACCTATTATGTATTATGATCCGACAACCCCGAAGTGACAATAATCGGGATACTTCTCGGTGATGACCATAGTTTGAGGAGTTCATGTATTCACTATGTGTTAATGCTTTGGTCCGGTACTCTATTAAGAGGAGGCCTTAATATCCCTTAGTTTCCATTAGGACCCCACTGCCACGGAAGGGTAGGATAAAAGATGTCATGCAAGTTCTTTTCCATAAGCATGTATGACTATATTCGGAATACATGCCTACATTACATTGATGAACTGGAGCTTGTTCTATGACACCCTATGTTATAACTATTACATGATGAATTGCATCCGACGTAATTATCCATCACTGATCCAATGCCTACGATCTTTTCACATATTGTGGTTTGCTTATTTACTTTTCTGTTGCTACTGTTACAATTACTACAAAACTGCTATCGTTACTTTTGCCACTGTTACCATTACTATCACTAGTCATCAACCCGTGCATCAGCACGGGCTAGTATTCATTATAAGTTTACAACATATCACTTAGTTTTGACTTATTCCATCAATATGTTGAATCATATGTTATGGCACTGATTTAAGAATTACATACTAATGGGTCTTGCGTAATTAAGTTTGGTCACCAGATGAGGCTGAAGGTGTGATGGTGGCTCCGTCCATGGGAGAAGGTCTTCAAAAAATACAGGAGCTTGGGCATGTATCCATTGGAGAAGGTCTTCACAAAATACAGGAGCTACGTAAGCAGGAAGGGTTGCGTATGTGATGGTAATTTTATTGTTTTTTTACCTAGTGAATTTCTCTAGAGCAGGACAGGATCGCCACGACCGCTTATTAAATTTGAGCCTTCCAATTGGTTAGTTTTATAACGTGGAGATTTTCTTGTGCCGCATGTGGTAGGGATTAACGTAGTAGGGTCAGGTTTACGAGTAGTTTACCCGCAAAAAAAAGGTTTACATGCATCTTGGACCTGTTTGGGTGTTTTATTTTCCCTACAACAGTAACGTTAATCGTAGGGCTAAGATAGATCAATTATATAGACCAGACGGTTAAGATATTTTTTAATGATGTGGATTAACGTGGAAGCTCGTATGATGCATCCAATTAGCAAATATAAGATATAAGATATAAGATACTACTTTGCTACTAAATACCTTGCTGCTGATACTAAGTTATCAAGGTGTGGTTGAATTGACAATTCAACTGCTAATACTTGAGAATATTCTTTGGCTCCCCTTGTGTCGAATCAATAAATTTGGGTTGAAAATACTCTACCCTCGAAAACTGTTCCGATCCCCTATACTTGTGGTTTATCAAGGGGCTGCACCGCCTCAACGAGGAGGCTCTCCACACCCCCATCATAGGGGAAACCGCCGAGGCTCGGGCTTTGGAGGAAGTGCGCCGGGCCATGCTGGCTGAGCACATTCGTTTGGAGAATCTCAAACATTCTCTCGACGAGCATGCCCATTGACTGATCCCTGGATCTAGTCGGCGTTCGCCACAATTGTTTCCACCGGAAACTCAGGTATTCCGTACACCGATTCAGAATCTTGCGGCTGCTGCGCGTATCACAGAGTCCATTCAGCCATCTCACTTGGAGGCTGGAAGGGGCTTGGAACAGATCAGGGTACTGCTCCGAGCAGCAGGAGACCAGAACTCCTCCGTGTCCCATTCGCGGAACAGAATTCACAGTTGATCAGTAAGAGCGACACCGTTCAGTCGGCATACAGTTGTAGGTCACCTTTGCGGCGAGGAGATCGTGAGCACCGCCAAGATCGACACCTAAGAAGAGGTCATGGAGATGATGATCTTGAGTACACACACGAGAAGTACCGTCGAGTGCCTTCGCCCCTTCCGAGGGGAGAGTCGTACGCGCCCCGGCGGTATGATGATATGCGTCCGTACGGTAATGACCGCAGAGTTCCAGTCGACCCAAGAGAGCATGGGTTCGATGCAAGGTCAGTCCTTGTTCAAGGTTTGGTCGACCGGAACAGAGCATACAGAGAAGGGCTAGATAGAGACATGCCCAGCAGAAGCAGGGCCACGTGTCTGGTCCCGAGTGTTTCGGAAGAGACATCAGGGCAGCTGAGATTCCTCACAACTTCAGATTGGCGACTGGCGTCGGCAAGTTCACGGGAGAATCAAAGCCCGGCACCTGGCTTGAAGATTACCTAGTGGCTGTACACATTGGGGGCGGCAGCGACAAGGTGGCCATGAAGCACCTTCCTCTGATGCTTGAAGGTTCTGCCAGGGCCTGGCTAAATCAGCTAGCCCCCGGGAGCATTCTAAGTTGGGATGAGTTGGCCCGAGTGTTTACCAGAATATTCGAGTGCACCTGCAAAAGACCTGCTGGTCTACCGGAGCTGCATCATTGCAGGCAGAAACCGAATGAAACCTTGAGGGATTATATCCATAAATGGATCACTCTGCACCACACAGTGGAAAATGTGTCGGATCACCAAGAAGTCTGTGCTTTTAAAGAAGGCGTTCGTTACAGAGAGCTCAATCTGAAATTTGTTTGGACCGGAGATATGACCCTGACTCGGATGATGGAGATTGCCACAAAATATGCTAACGGCGAAGGAAGACCGTATCCGGAGCGGAAAACACAAGTCATTCGGCCAGGACACCGGAGGGGGATATTCCAGTCGGAAGCAGAAACGAAAGGCTGAGGCAGCCGGTCCTGCCGAGGCAGCAGTGTTGAATCAAGGGAAGTTCAAAGGGAAGCCCAAGGGGCCCTGGAATCCCAAGAAGGTAACAGATCAAGATGGAAATTATGTGATGGATTTGCCATGTCATATTCACAATAAGAAAGATGAAGAGGGGAATCTGATCCTCCGCAAGCATACCACTCGACAGTGGCGACTCCTGATTCAGAGTTTCCAAAAGAAAGGCCAGCCTAGTGAGAAGGATAAAGATTCTGATAAGGAGGAAGATGAGGAAGAGGAGGACGATGTATATCTCCAAGTCAATGCCACCTTGGTGATTTTTGCTAATGTCGAGAGCAGAAGTCGACTGAAAGTCATTAACAGAGAGGTGAACATGGTTGCTCCGGCAACATCGAAGTATTTGATGTGGTCAAAAACCCCTATTACATTCGACCAGTCCGATCACCCGCCACGAGTTGCTACCCCTGGGCGGCAGGCGCTGGTGGTCGACCCAGTCATTGGAGGCACTCGACTGACCAATGTTCTGATGGATGGTGGCAGTGGCCTCAATATCCTGTACGCTGAGGCTCTCCGGAATGGGCATTCCGATGTCCAAACTTAGCGAGAGCAATATGAGGTTCCATGAAGTCATCCCAGGAAAGAAAGCCGATTCACTCGGCCAGATCGCTCTTGATCTAGTTTTCGGCAACGAGAAGAATTACCGCAAGGAAAGGTTAATGTTTGAGGTTGTGGATTTCCAGAGTGCTTATCATGCCATTTTGGGCAGACCTGCCTATGCTAGCTTCATGGCTCGACCGTGTTATGTGTACCTTAAGTTGAAGATGCCTGGCCCCAAAGGTGTGATAAGGGTCTCCGGTAACCGGAAAATAGCAGAAGATTGTCTTCAGGACAGCGCGAATATAGAAGTTGAGCAGATGGCAGCTGTGGAGTTTCAAGAGTATCAGAAGACTGCAGATCCGAGTGATTTGCTGCGTGCTAAGAGTCCTGCCTCGGAGTCCGCATTTAAGTCGGTCGGAGAGACCAAGCCAGTTCACTTTCATCCGACCGACCCCAATGCTTCTCCGACCCATATCGCAACGACACTCGAGAGAAAATAGGAAGAAGCACGCATCCAGTTCCTCTGTGAGACTGGGACGTCTTTGCATGGAAGCCATCTGACATGCCAGGTGTACCAAGGGGACCGGGTGAGCACCATTTGCGAGTCGACCCAAAGGCAAAACCTGTTAAGGAGCATCTTCATCGGTCCGCCACGGAGAAAAGAAAGGCAAATGGCGAGGAGGTGGCTCGGCTTCTGGCCGTTGAGTTCATCCGCGAGATATACCACTCCGAGTGGCTCGCCAATGTTGTTACGGTGCCCAAGAAAGACAAATCACTTCGAATGTGTATTGACATCAAGCACATCAATCGGGTCTACCCGAAAGATCATTTTCCACTAGCCCACATCGACCAGATAGTCGATTCGACTACGGGATGTGAGCGACTGTCCTTTTTGGATGCTTATTCCGGGTACCATCAGATCCGACTGTTTGGACCCGATGAGATCAAGACAACTTTCATCACCCCGTTCGGGTGTTTTTGCTATGTTACTATGCCCTTTGGCCTCAAGAATGTTGGTGCCACATTCATGCGCATGATTCAGAAGTGCCCGCTCACTCAAATCAGTCGGAATGTGGAAGCATACATGGATGACATAATGGATAAGTCATGCAAAGGTTCCGACCTGCTGACTGACCTTGATGAAAGCTTTGCCAATCTAAGAAGGTATGATATCAAACTCAATCCATCAAAATGCACATTCGGAGTCCCCGGTGGAAAGTTACTCGGTTTTCTCGTTTCCAAACAAGGAATCGACGCAAATCCAGAGAAGATTGGCACAATCCTCCAAATGAAGTGCCTAGTGCGTGTGCATGATGTTCAGAAGCTTACTGGTTGTTTGGCTGCATTGAGTCGATTCATCTCATGTCTCGGTGAAAAGGCACTGCCTCTTTACCGATTGATGAAGAAGTCTGACTAGTTCGAGTGGAATGACGAAGCCGAAGCAGCGTTTGAAGAGCTTAAAGCCCTGCTTTCCACTCAGCCGGTGCTTGCTGCTCCAGTCAGTAAAGAGCCTTTGTTGCTTTACAACGCAGCTACCGGACAAGTTGTCAGCACAGTGCTCATGGTCGAGAGGGAAGAGGAAGGCAAAGCCTTCAAAGTTCAGCGCCCAGTCTATTACATTTTAGAGGTCTTGACACCGTCCAAGCAGAGATACCCTCATTATCTGAAGCATGTTTATGGGATTTACCTATCCATGAAGAAGGTTGCACATTATTTCTCTGATCATTCAATTTCAGTCATCAGCGACGCTCCTTTGTCAGAAATTCTAAATAACAGACATGCAACCGGCCGAGTGGCGAAATGGGCGATTGAACTTCTTCCTTTAGATATCAAGTTTGAGGCAAAGAAGGCCATCAAGTCTCAAGCAATTGCAGATTTCCTCACAGAGTGGATAGAACAACAGCAGCTGACTCAAGTTCAGTTGGAAAATTGGACCATGTTCTTCGACGGGTCCAACATGTTAAAAGGCTCTGGTGCAGGAGTGGTCTTAGTATCCCCACGAGGAGACAAGCTCAATTATGTCCTCCAGATTCACTTTGATTCTTCAAACAATGAAGCTAAGTATGAGGCACTATTGTATGGGTTCCTTATGGCTATTTCACTCGGTGTCTGACGCTTGATGGGTTACTAGTAAATCAGGTAATGAAAGATTGGGATGTCAGGAGTCCCGCAATGACCGGTTATTGCAATGCAGTGAGAAAGCTAGAGAAGAAGTTCGAGGGGTTAGAGCTCCACCACATACCACGAATCAAGAATCAAGCTGCTAATGATCTGGCGAAGATAGGTTCCACTCGGAAGCCTGTCCCCAGCAATGTGTTCTTGGAGCATCTCCACGCCACGCCAGTACAAGAGGATCCCTTCAAGGAAGAGCCCCCGCAACCGATAAGTTCAACCAACCCGACTGAGATTGAGATTCCAGTTTTGGTCGATTTTATCATGGAGGTCTTGGTGATCACACCCGACTGGCCAGTACCGTACATTGCGTACATTCTTAGGAAGGAACTCCCGGAGGATGAGGATGAAGCTTGCCAGATAGTCCGTCAATACAAAGCCATCACAGTGATAAAAGGACAGCTTTACAGAGAAAGTGTCACAGGAGTGGCTCAGCGATGCATCACCCCAGAAGAAGGACGAATGATCCTAAATGATATCCATTCGGGGACCTGTGGTCACCATGCGTCCTCTCGGACCATCGTGGCCAAAGCATACCGAGCGGGATTCTACTAGCCTCGAGCAAACGAGATGGCAAAATATATAGTCGACAAGTGCGCAGGCTGCCAGTTCTACTCCAACATGTCCCACAAACCTGCGTCTGCCTTGAAGACTATTCAACTCGTCTGGCCGTTTGCAGTCTCGGGATTGGATATGGTTGTCCACTTCAAGACCGACACGAGTGGTTTCACCCATTTGTTTGTAGCAGTCGACAAGTTCACCAAGTGGATCGAAGCTAAGCCCATCAAGAACTGTGGCGCAGGCATTGCCGTCAGTTTCATCAAGGGGTTGATATTCAGATATGGAGTTCCTCACAACATTATCCCAGATAACAACTCCAACTTTGTTTTTGACGAGTTCAAGGCGTTCTGTCCGTCCCAAGGCACTCGGGTCAACTATGTGTCCGTCGCACACCCGCAGTTGAATGGACAAGCAGGAAGAGCGAATGGTTTGATCCTTCAAGGGTTAAAACCCCGACTGATGCGCGACCTCAAGCACACTGCTGGAGCTTGGGTGACTGAGTTACCATCCGTCTTATGGGGGCTGAGAACGACGCCAAACCGGTCGACTGACCGAACCCCTTTCTTCCTGGTATACGGCGCCGAGGCCGTGCTTCCAAGTGATTTGCCGCACAATGCCCCCCGAGTGAAACTCTTCTCAGAAGCCGAAGCAGAGCAGGCACGCGAAGACGCAGTTGATCTCCTGGAAGAAGAATGTGAGATGGCTTTGATTCGGTCGACCACTTATCAGCAAGATATGCGCCGATTCCATGCTCGCAACGTCAGAAGTCGAGCATTCCAAGAAGGAGACCTTGTGCTCCGAGTGGATCAGAAACGGCCTCACAAGCTCGCTCCAGCCTGGGAAAGTCCCTTCATCATCACCAAGGTGCTTCACAATGGAGCGTACCACATCTACAATGTAGCCAAGAACATGGTCGAGCCACGCGCATGGAACGCAGCGCTGCTTCGTCCTTTCTATACTTAAAATCACTCGACCTGACGAGTTGTAATAATAGTATTTCAGTTTGCTTTCCAAAGACAAGATTATTATAGTATCTTAATGATCGGTCCCCGTAATCATCTGTGTCCAAATCCCCCAGCGGGTGGCTTAGCCACGAACCTGATTCGCCTAAGTTAAAAACATTCCGAGTGGAGAGAAATCCTCGCACTCGAAAGTTTAGCTGCGACCCCCGTAATCTCCTAAGTTAAAAATATTCTGAGAGGAGAGCAATCATCCCACTCGGGGGCTTAGCTGCGACCCCGTAATCGCCTAAGTTAAAAACAATCTGAGTGGAAAGCAATCCTCCACTCGGGGGCTTAGCTGCGACCCCGTAATCGCCTAAGTTAAAAACGTTCCGAGTGGAGAGCAATCCTCCCACTCGGGGGCTAAGCTGCGACCATCTAATCGCCTAAGTTAAAAGCATACCGAGTGGAGGGCAATCCTCCCAATCAGAAGCTTAGCTGCGACCCCGTCATCACCTAAGTTAAAAAAATTCTGAGTAGAGAGCAATCCTCCCACACGGAGGCTTAGCTGCGACCCCGTAATCGCCTAAGTTAAAAACATTCCGAGTGGAGAGCAATCCTCCCACTCGGAGGCTTAGCTGCGACCCCGTAATCGCCTAAGTTAAAAACATTCCGAGTGGAGAGCAATCCTCCCACTCGGGGGCTTAGCTGCGACCCCGTAATCGCCTAAGTTAAAAACATTCCAAGGGGAGAACAATCCTCCCACTCAAGGGCTTAGCTGCGACCCCGTAATCGCCTAAGTTAAAAACATTCCGAGTGGAGAGCAATCCTCCCACTCGGGGACTTAGCCGCGACCCCGAACTCGCCTAAGTCACAAAGGATCCCTCGAGCTGCGTCACAAATACAACGTACGCTCCATCCTGATCCGCAAGGACGATGATGTGTCGACTGAACACCATGTTTGAGCTGTGTCACAAGTACAATGTGCGCTCCATCCCGATCCGCAAGGACGATGAGGTGCCGACTGGACACCACGTCTGAGCTGCATCACAAGTACAATGTACGCTCCATCTCGATCCGCAAGGATGATGAGGTGTCGATTGAACACCACATCTAAGTTGCATCACAAGTACAATGTGCGTTCCATCCCAATCCGCAAGGACGAAGAGGTGTCGACTGAACACCATGTCTAAGCTGCGTCACAAGTACAATGTGCGCTCCATCTCGATCCGCAAGGACAACAAGGTGTCGACTAAACACATCGTCAGAGCCACTCGTCGAAGAGTGAAAAGGTTAAATTCATTCGGAATTGAAAGGCATTCAGAAACAACAAAAGCAAGAGCCATGATATTCAAGAAAAACAAAGTTCAGATAAATCCCACAAAACATCAGAACCGCGACCGGCAGAAGTGCTCAGGCATCAAGCCCGAAAGTGTTTTAACGATTACATAACCACTCGGCATCCCGAGGCAAGTGAAAGGTGGGACATAATGTTTCATTCACTCGGCCGGAGAAGTACTTGCTGGATCACAAAAACTGTCAAGGTCGATGATGTGTGTGATGCGAGTAGTGGCGTCAAGGAAGGTGTCCATGAAAGACTGGAAAGTGAGCTTTTTTGTGTTGGCAACCTTGAGGGCCGCCAACTTGTCTTCTTTGACGTCCTTGCAGTGCACTCGGACCAATGACAGAGCAACGTCAACACCACAACAAGCAGATGACTTCTTCCATTCCTGCACTCGACCAGGGATTTGGTTCAGTCGAGCCATCAGCGACTTGAGACCCCGCGAGAGTTCTGCCTGAGGCCAGGGTTCAGCATCAACCCGCTTCATCGCAGCCTTTAGTCCAGCAAGGTAGTCCACGATGCTGTCCAGACGAGACTCCAACCACAACACGTTCATTGCAACGTCATCTTTGACGGGACAGGTCTCGACCCGTCCAGTTTCCACTTCAAAGTCTTGAGAAAGTTCTACACAGTCGGAAAAACAGTGAGTCGACAGTTTAACAAGACACTTCAGTCAACATCAACAAATCAGTCGAACAGGAGGAAATACCTTCAAGTTTCAGGACCAACTTCGCAGCAAGCTGCCCCAGATAAGACTCAAGTTCGCCCTTCTTGGCTTTAAGGCTTCCCACTTGATCGGTCAAGCTTTCCTAGTCTTTCTTCAGTCGCGCAATCTCCTGGTTAGCTTCAGAAACAGCCGTCTTCAACGTGGAGTTCTCCTCTTCCAACTTGCTGACTGAAGCCAACTTATTGTCCGCAAGTGTTGGTTTCTCTCGCGCATCCTTCTGGGCCGCAGCAAGATCCAGATCCTTCTGCTCCGAAGCCTGCTTCATTTTCTCTAAAGAAATAACATTCTTCAGACGAGCCTGAAGTTGAAGGTTTTCACTATGCACATCTGTTCGAGTGGAATCACTCGGTTCAAAGAGACTGGAAAAAAGAAAGGGAGAATCATAAGGTGGAAGGTTGACGAGTGGTTACCTCCCATGATAGTTGTTTCGTCCTGGGCTTTCTTGAGGTTCGTCCTAGCCAATTCCAGATCAAGGTTGATGCTGATCTGCTTCTTATCCCGCTCATAAAGTTGAGCCCCAAGATCACAAGACTTCTGCAGTCAGCAAAAGGGATATGTCAGTCGACGGGAACAAAAGTCAATCTCAGTGAAAGTTACTCTAAGACTACCGCTGAGTTAAACATTCAACAGTAGTCTCGGGGACTACACCTAGTGGGTGCACATGGCGTGCCCCCACTGGTCCGGTTCTTACACTCGGCATGGTCTGCCCAGCATGAGTAAAAAAAGGCGATTCTCAGACCCCAGCCGGCTACCAGCAGTCGACCGTGGTCTCGGGGACTACACCCAGTGGGTGCACTTGGCGTGCCCCCACTGGTTCAAAAAAGCACTCGACTCAACCTAGTCGACTCAAGTGGAAGAGCTATTCAGTTATACTATAGAAACACCCTTGTGGGTGGTTGGATGTGAAATGCAGACTCATAGATGCACATAATAGGTTCCAAAACGCTCATGCAAGGACATCGTATGGACAGTGAAGCGACAATTGCAACTATCACTACTCAAGAGAATAGTTGGAAACCAACTAACCTTGCCGTTCGCTTGCAGAGAAGTAGTGGCGTTGTAGGCGACCTGACTGGCCTCATGCACCACCTTCATCTGCTCCATTACGAGGTTCACCTGGAGAAGAGCCTCCCTAGCGGCACTCGGCGGGTCGTCTGGAGTCTGGTATGCAGCGAAGAGTGATGACTGCAGCACAGTCGGAGCAGTTACGGGATCAGATGCGCGGAGTTGTACTAGAGCGGCAGGGGCCTCAGCAGTCGACCCCGATGGACGGTCAGTCGACAGTGGATTGGCAAAGGTGACACTGGTCCGAGCCAGATCTCTGGATCTCTAAACCACTATCTCAAGCACCGATGTCGACTGACGCACCTGACCCTCGGCCGCTTTCTCGCATGAAGCCCTGCCCCTCCTTCTTTCTCTCGGAGGCACTTCCTCATCATCATCCAGAAGCTCAATGACGTTCCACGGAACTACAAAAAAAACCTTCATAGTTCAATCTACCAATACCACAGTCGGCAGAAAAATTCCAAATGGCTAGAACTTACCAGCTTTGGAAGTGGCCACGTCATCAGCCTCCTCATCATCTGGGGCCTTGTCAACATCCTCAATCGTAGAAGTTGCAGGGCTGAAAAAGATCATAATCCACTCGGTCAAAACAAGAGTATCAGTCGGAAGAGGAAAACACAGAAAGATAGAGCGCTCACCCAGAGGCGACAGGAATGTCCATCTTGATCTTGGGCAAGGTCCTCCGAGCCTTCGAGGGCGCGACCTTGGGTTACTTGGCGACCTTTTTGGTCGGCTCCGGAGTCGAAGTCCGAGCGCACTTCTATGCTTGAGTGCTTGTAGCCGCGGTCTTGCCGCGCCCGCCCGCCGGATCGTGGAGTTGCTTGGATCGACGCTCTGAGCGTTGTGGTGAGTCGTCTGACTCATTGCTTTCCTCCTCGTCGTCATCCTCTGGAGACTTCCAATCGCCGCTTTCTTCAGCGCTGTCCTCTCCCTCCTTGTCTTGCTCCAGAGCTTGTTCGCCGTTGGGCATAGAGTACATCTCAGTGTAAATCTACAAGACAAAGAGTCAAACAAATATCAGTCAGATTCAGAGACAGATGCAAGACATACGGGAGTACAGTTGGTAGCAAAGATTAAACCTTGTCTAGATGGTTGTTGGCGCTGAATGGGTCAACCCTCCTAGCTCCTCTGGGGTTATGCTTGTTTCATGTAATGCCCTACAGCCACTGGGCCACCGTCTCAGCTATGACCTCCTCGGGATGAACCCGAGCGGTGTCGTTGGCTCCAGAATACATCCACATCAGATGGTCACGAGCCTAGAGCGGCTGGATGCGTCGACTGAGAAACACCTCCAGCAAGTCCATGCCGGTTACACCCTGATTGGTCAAATGGACCACTCTCTCCACCAACATGTCCGTTTCCACCCTCTCTACAGCTGTCACTTTCAGCGAAGAAAGTTGCTGGGAATGATCTAAAGAGAAGGGGGGAAGACAGGTCGAGTGACAGGGAGTCACAATGTCCTGGCAGTAGAACCAGGTCGACTGCCAGCCCCTGACCGACTTAGGAATTGTCATGGAAGGGAAAGCAATCCGTTTCCTCTTCTGGGTCCCCAAACCCCCGCACATTTGGATCACGTGCGTCCTCTCGTCACTCGAATTAGCTTTCTTCACCGACTGGGAGCGGATTGTAAAGATGTGCTTGAAGAGACCCCAGCGCGGTCGACAACCTAGAAAATTTTCACACAAGGACACAAACACAGCGAGCTACGTAATGGTGTTGGGGGAGAAGTGATGGAGCTGAGCTCCGAAAAATATCAAGAAACCCCGAAAAAAAGGACGCGGGGGAAGGGAGAAACCATGGGTGGCGAGGAAGATGCACTCACCCGGCCATGGCTGAGGCTCCGTCTCCCCCTTCAGCAGCCTCGCAGCTCCCTCAATGATCAGACCGGAGTCGGCCAGGTCCTCCAAGTCCTCTGGCCGGAGCGAAGATCGGATCCAATCGCCCTGGATCCAACCCGCCGGCAGCCCGGACCTTGACGACGACCCCCGATTCGTTTTCTTGCCCTTCACCGCCCCCGTCGCCTTCTTCACGCGTTCCAGTGCCGCCGTCCTGTCCTTCACCATGGTGGCAGTGCAACGGCGTCGAGAGTGGAGGAGAAAGGGGCAGCGGAGAAGCAGAGGAGAAAGGGGGAGGATGGGTGCGCACAGTGCGGACGCCTCGGCCCCGACGCCTTATAAAGACCCGCTTCGGAGTGGCTGACGCGTCGGCCCGAGCGATCCTGTCAAATCCCGAAACAGTCGCGCGTTGTGTACGTGGCGAAAAAGGTAGCGTGGGGATCGAGGCGCCCTTTTCTATCCATCCCGCTAACTGCGGTACGCTCCGCCTCACGCGCTTCCCCAAAATTTCGAATCCCACGAGATCCGGGACACGCTGTAACCAATCGCGCCAAAGATTTTGCGTAAAAAGTAACACTCGACAGCGCGGCGGTGCAAATCCACTTGACAAACTTCTGAATCGATCAAGGCGACCGAAACGAAGCCGCAGTTTCAACATGGGCCTCCAGTCCAACTCGAGTATTTGTGAAGCACGACACTCAAGGCAAGATTAACTTCAACCTTCTTTTCACTGGACCTCAATCCATTAGGGGGGTCATAGGCCTCACATATACGCCCTACCCAAGGTCACTACCCTAGAAGCAAAGGCACCCCAGAGACAACAGGGAGTACCAATTGAAGACGTCGAGTGCAATCCACTCGACCAGTCATATCACTCGGGTACCCTTCCTTCCCGATATTACTCGAACATACAAGAAGCCACTCGACCTGCTGAAGACCAGGAGTCGCACAGGAGAACAACGGTCAAGCATTCACTCCGTAGTCTTCAAGGGCATTAATAGCACTTTATAGTTGGCGTTATCAGTAACTCCATATCTTTATGTACATTGAACTTCTCTTAACGGGGGATGGCTGGGGTCCTGGCATACTCTATATAAGGCACCCCCTCTGGCACAAGGGTTGGCACCCCCCTCCTATGGCACAAGGGTTGGCACCCCCTATAACACACACTATAATCCAGTCCACCGCCTTAGGGCACCGAGACGTAGGGCTTTTACCTCCTCCGAGAGGGGCCTGAACTCGTAAACAGTTGCGTACAATCTCACCGTAGCTAGGACCTTGCCTCCTCATACGTACCCCCTACTCTTACTGTCAGTCTTAGTACCTCAACAGTGGGTGCCGGCGATTAATGCCGGCAGGCGAGGGGGTGGCATGCGCAGGCGGTCAGGCGTGTGAATCGACGCCGCGCGTGGACCGTCGCTGGCAATGGGACTTGTCACTGAGGCGGCGATTGGACTGGCCACTGCGCGGCGTAAATGGCCACCATAATCCGCACCAGATTAATATTGGCGGACGGCGGTGGTTAGGCTAAGTACGCGTGGGGCCGCCCCTGACGCGGCGTACACCACCAAGTACAGCAGGCGTATTGTGGACCGTACGGCCGCGCGCCGCGCTAAGCCGCGCCCAGCTGGAATTCACATCCTGCCCTTCCTCATGAAGGGGTATCTTCTATTCTGAACCGTTGATGTGTCCAGAGGCTGTAGCGAAGCGGAAGTGTACCTACTATTCATGTGGTCATCAACAAACCTGCGACGAGCCTGGCTTGGGCTGATTGTGCTATCGTCCGCCACCTCAAGTCGTTCTGGACTTCTGGTACAAACCGTCCGCATAATGCACTCACGGGCAGAGTCTTGGCCACCCTCTCATGTGTCATGCCATAACTCGAGCATCATCGTGAGCCCATCTTCCAGCCTGCACATAGCAATGCGGTCATTGACAGAAGTGCTAAAAAGATCAGACAAAATAAGAAAGTAGTAGAAGACAAACCTCCAGAGACAGTGGCAAGACCATTTCCATCGGGGAAATGTTTACAATCGGCAGACCGACGGAATGCTCGGCCGGTCCAGCGCGAGTTACACGATTCCACCAGATTGAAGGACGCCTGTAGCCCACTTGCCACGTCGCTACCGCAGCCTCCTGGCCCACCACCGCTCCCCATCCCTCTTGACACTCTTATCCCTTACCCCGTCCACTCATCCCACTGCTATCTCATCCCATACCTCTAGCAACGCTCCTCATCCCCTACCAACAGCATGAGCACCCAAATCAGATCGCATGAGAAATCACCTCTGCTCCCTGCCTCCCTTTCTTGCATCTAGATCTGGTCGAGACGGGGCTCTGCTCGTCCACTCCACCCCTTGCAGATGCGAGGAGTAATCAGGGGCTGATGCAACCCGGGGAAGCCATGGTCGTCCATCTCCTTGTCCTCCCCCTCGACGAGGTTCGACGTTTTGCAACACGTGAGGCTGGAGGTGGTGGCCACTGGTAATGCTATTTTGCTGCAACCGGCACCGAAAAAGCTACAACGGGCGCCTGTATTTGCTGCAACCAGGATCTACAATTTTTGCTAGGATCCTGGTTTTTTGAGTGATTTTTTTGCTGCCACCAGTCCAAAATTTTGCTATCATCGTTTTGTTTTTGCTACCACCGTTGGCAGTCTATATTTTGATTTCTTTTTGTTTAACTAAATCCATCTTTTTTGCTGGAATCACTCAGACTTTTTGTTACCATGGTCTTTGACTTTTGCTACAGCCATCTTAGTTTTTGCTACCAACCCGTTTTTGACTTTTTTGCTGGATCCATCATTATTTTTGCTGGGACCACTCCAAGTTTTGCTACAATGGTGTTTGGTTTTTGCTACCACGGTCTTGTGTTTTTTGCTACTCCCTATTTTCTGAATTTTTGCTGGATCGATCTTTTTTGCTGGAACCATTCAAAGAGAGAGAAAAAGGAGGCTGTGAATGGCGTGGAGGGAGATGCAAACATAATTCTTTTTGCTACAACCAGCATCCTAGGAAGCTTCAATCGAAGGCGATGAATTTTGGGGACCGGCCACACCACGCAACCGCGAAAGCTGGAACCGTGGCCGAAAAAAGCTTCAACCGTTTTGTGAAAAAGCTTCAATGGCGTGAGAAAAAACCTGCAGCTGACGACATGGCGTTACGGCGACTGGCGGCGAGCTGGTGATGCTTCAAAACAGGCCTCAAAGTGTTCATGGCGGTGTCCAGGGCAAAAAGTTGGGTGTGATTTTTTTTAGCAAAAGAAAGCGATGCAAAAAGGTTGTGTGCCGTGTGCACAGCCTGATGTCGCCACGCGATCCTCCTGTTGGCACCAAGCCGGCGGAAGAAGGTCGTTAGAGGCCGGCCGGAGAAGAGGCGCTGGAGGTCGGTCTCGCGGGATCCTTCGCTGCCAGCTTGAACCCGGCGACGGGCGGCATGGATCTGTCGTTGGGGTGGCACTGCCGGTAGGCTAGTGGAGGAAGGGGACGGGTCGCCCTCCCCGTTGCGCTCGCCATAGGGACGATCGATGCTACAGGATGGGAAGGAGACCCCTGGAGTGCTCGAGAATGAAAAAAGGAACGAAGCTGGAGCGCTCGAGAAGGAAAACCAAGACGTGGAGGAGGGCACTACTGGCGCAGCCCACCGCATAAGAGGAACAGGAACAAAACCAGATGGTCCAGTCCAGCAAGGTAAAAAAGAGTCCAGCATGTGGAAAACCGATGAAAAATCGCCAACACGTGTCAAGAGGACGTAACCCATCGGCAAGAACTGCAGATGAACGAGAGGAGCGCTTGCTTAGCCGCTTTAATACTTTGGAATATACAGTATACAACAGGATCACACCCTCCCCCCAAGTCTGAGCCGTAAGTGGTCGGCATTCCCACCTAGGCCTAGAGTGTGCCTTGATCGTAGCCGCATTTTTCGGTTACTCAGCTATGCCAGACTGAACTAAAGAAGAAATGGCGAGGATAGAGAAGTCTCATCTTGAATTCTTGATCCGTACAAAAATTTATGGCATGATATCAATGATGAATAGTAGTAAGGTTCCAACAACTTTCAATCATGAAGATTAGTCGTTTGTCATGTGTGCATATACTATAAAGCTCAATCTTCACCAAAATAGTAGCATGAACCTCTACTAGTCGAAACAGTTTTCTGCCACACAGTCAAATAGCAGGCAGATGAGAGACAAAAATAACAGTGATGGATTAGATACACATGAGAAGACCATATGACAAATGTGGAAAACGCACTGGGGAGTAGGAGGGATTGGGACAAAGAAAACCAACAGACTAAGTTGGTTTGTGACAAGATCCCATCAGCTAGTGCAAGTTGTAGATTTCAAGAGAGCGATCTGATAGCATAATGGAGCAGCCTCTTCTCATAACATGCATCCAGAATGATGGAACGGTATATGAGATGTGTGTCAACTGAAGGCTAAGTTTGCCAGGACAAGTGGTGGTATAACAGGTTGTGCTTAGAAGTGCAAATGAAGTATTGCTGGATTTTAGTGCTATACAAGCTGGACTAGTTGGGTGTTTCTACTTTTTAGTCTCAACGATAAATCAAGCTGTTGAATCTTGAATGGCACGTGTATACAGTCTGAGAGTGCATCTTTTCCTGATTAACTTTTCAACTGACATAAAAAAAATCGGTGGTACAGACACCACTGCCAGGAAGTGAAGCGAGTTGTCTGTTATGACTTCAACAGGTTTTGGTGTTTGTTGAAAAAATATACCACTTACCCACTAAAAAAATAACCACCTACGGGGTAGTTTTTTTGCAGCTCCGCAAACAGACACAGAAAACAACCCATGGCAGCAATTCTGGCCTGATGGAAATCCACCTATAGCCATCTCGCCTCTTTAGTATAAGAAAATCGCATACCCTAACCCAAACTGCCCCTAGTTGTATCATCTCCAACCGATCCATATCCATGCCTGTCGCCATTATCTTCTCCACCCTAGACGCACCGTCTTCGTCCCTTCTAGTTCCACCTCCCACCAGGTCGCAAGTGTCTTCTCTAGCCACATATCATTACACCCTTCCAGTCCACTTTGTTTGAGGGAAGGAGATTGAACGCACTTGATTCATTGATCTCATGCATACATATAGCTTTACAGAGGGAGAGGCGCGAGGACACGATGTTGGTCGTGGGCTGGCCATGATCGTGGAGGAGGACGTGCGTGCTCAGTGGGAAAACTGCACACACGCTCACTACACTACTCTACCTTATAGGTACAGAATACAGTAGTCTAACACCCCCCGCAGTCTTGGCGTGGATGCTCGAGACGCAAAGGCTAGAACGGAAGTCGTGAAAGACATAAGAGGGCAGCCCCTTCGTCATGACGTCGGCGAACTGCTGGCGTGTTGGAACGTGCAGGACGCGGAAGTTGCCAAGGGCCACACGTTCGCGAACGAAATGGATGTCCAATTCGATGTGCTTGATGCGCCGGTGATGCACGGGGTTGCTGGAGAGATACACCACCGATATGTTGTCCCAGTAGACGAGCGAAGCCGTGTTAACGGTGCAGTGAAGCTCACGAAGAAGTTGGCTCTGCCAGACGCACTCCGCGATGGCATTGGCGACGGCACGATATTCGGCATCCGCGCTAGAGCGCGAGATGGTGGCCTGATGCTGGGACGACCAGGACACGAGCGCGTCGCCAAGGAAGATGCAGAAGCCGGAAGTAGAGCGGCGGGTCTCCGGGCAGCCAGCCCAGTCCGTGTCGGTGTACGCGCGGAGATCCAGAGTCGACGAAGCACGCAGGTTGAGTCCGAGGGTGACCGTGGCACAGACGTAGCAGAGCACGCGTTTGAGGAGCGCCCGATGGCACTCGCGCCGATGTGCATATGGAGGAAGACTTGTTGGCCGGCGTAGGCGAGCTCAGGACGGGTGATCGTGAGGTATTGCAGCGCTCCGGTGAGGCTTTTGTAGGAAGTGGGGTCGGAGACGCGGGGTCCGTTGGACGACAGGAGCTTGGCCTTGGTGTTAACTGGTGTAGGCGCAGCCTTGCAAGTGTCCATGCCCGCGAGCTCGAGGATGTCCTTGGCGTACCGGGCCTGCGAGAGGGATTTTTTGTCGAAAGAGACCTTCTGCCCACTGCAATTGACAAAAGAGACCCCTTGCGGACGAAATTGACAAAAGGGACCCCCTCACTAGTGGCGGCATGCGCGGCAGGCGACACCTGTCACCTGCCGCCACACTGCGAGGCGGCGGGCCCGGCCGCCACAACAGGAGGCGGCAGCCCGGTGAATAACGGTGGCAGCACAGGCCAGCGTGCCACGACAGAACGGGCCGCGCCAGGCGGGCCCGGCCGCCACCGGGTGAGGCGGCCGCCGCTGCCCCTGTCGCTACTCGGCCGACAAGGCCTGCTGCGCGCGGGCCCAGCAGGTGGGCCACGCCGCCACTAGCTGAGGCGGCACATCCTGTGCTGCTGCACGCGCGACAGTGCGCAGACGGCTCTGATTTCGAGGTGCGGCGCTGATTTCGAGGCGCGAGCTTGATGGCTGTGACTCCGACGCGCGGGAATATGGACGCTTTTGGTTCTTTCGCCTGGGAATCAATCCTGCCTTTGCTTCTTTTGCCTCAGCGGATGCGATGGCACTGAGAAGCTGTTGTGCCGACACTACAGAGATCGTAAATATCCCCGCTTAATTTTCTCACCATCATTTATCGTCTGAGCTTATAAAAGGAGACACCGAGGCTCTTGTCCACCCATCCTCGAAATCGGCAGTGCGCAAAGTGTGTAACACATTTTTTCAGTCGGTATGAGTTTGCCTTGCTCGGATCAAAGCATTAGGCCGAGGAAAATGAAGAATGCAAGTTTGCCTCTGGGGGTGGCAGTCCTGCGGTGTTGGTGTGGCGATCTTTGCAAGGTGAAGGAGGTGACGGATTTTTCAGATTGGTTGGGCATGAAGTTTTTCATGTGCGCCAATTATGAGGAAGATCCTGCCGTAGCTATTTCAGAGTACGACAAGCCTCCGGTATGGTTTAACCATCACGAATAGATATTGTTGGTATTTTCATTGATTCTTTAGTAACATTTTTGTTTCTTGTTGTAGTCTCCTCCGCCTCTGTGCATGTACTATCGTTGGATTGACACGGAGAAGCCGGCTTGGGCAGTGACTGAGATTCGTGAAAGAAGTTGCCGGGCATGGAATAGTTTATTTGCGGAAGAGCGACGCGAGAAGGCGGAAGCTGAGGAGAAAGCAGAGCAAGAGAGAGAGTTAAAAGAATACTATGCGGAGCAACACGGTTTTTTTCAGGAAATGGGAAAGAAAAACAGGGAAGAGGCTCACGCATGGAGGAGCAGGAACGACAGCGAAAGGAGGCTCGTCGGAGAGGCAGAGAAAGAAAGAAAGGGCTCGTGAGGCCAAGGCAGCAGAAGAAGCTGGCGATGGAAAAGGAAAATATCCACGCTGGACTCAGTAGATTCCTGTGGTAGTATTTTAAACTTCGCAATCATTTGTATCTTTATTTCTGCACTTTAATGTAGCTTTATTTCAGGAGTTAAATGTAGGTTTATTCCTACAATGTATCTTATTTTCAATTGTACCTTGTCGTGATGGAAAAAAATATAGTTTTAGAATAAAGTAGTGGCATTTTCTTTCCCTCCACTAATTATCGAACATCGTGCAACAACTACAAAATGAAATTAAGATAGAACATAATGCCTTACAATAAGAGAGTACAAACTAATAATGCAAGTACATCTGAATTAAACGGTACAACTGGAATACAGCTTAAAAACTACATGAAGGCATCATCGCCATCCTCCGTCGATGCAGAACTCTTGCCCTTCGAGGATGCAGAACTCTTACCCTTGGACGATGAAGAACTCTTGCCCTTCGAGGATGCAGTACTCTTGCCCTTGGACGATGCAGAACTCTTGCCCTTTGACGATGCAGAACCCGGAAGCGGCGGCATGAAGATATCATCTTCGCCCTCGCTCTCCTCAGTCCATAAAATGGATGCTTTTCTGCAGTCCTTTTAAAAGTTTCACTCTTCGCTCCACTACCTTCTTCCACCTTGCATTCAACCTAAGAAGTTCTTTGCATTACCTCCTCATAGGTCCTTTCAGGTCACCCAGACCTACGTAATTGGTGAGCCAACTCATTCATTATGGTGTCACTACCGGTGAGTTCGTCCCATGAAACTATCCTATTGTCCATCCTGAAATCGGTAGCTAGCCTCAGAAGAGTGCTGCTCATCCCAGGGTGAAAACTACGATCGAAAGGATAATGGGACATCTCGACTACACTACACTCGAATGCTTATCCACCTCCATCTGAAGGGGGTTTTATAGGTAGAGAGGAGAAAATGGCGGAAAGAACGACTCATGTATGGCGGGAAAGGGTTGGCGAGAACATATGGCCGGAAGGGGTTGGCGGAAACGGGTGGCAGAAGATATGGCGGAAGGGGTTGGCGGAAACCGCCTAACATAAGCAAAAGAGTGGAGCGGATAGTATGGCGGGAGATATAGGCGGAAAATTGTTCTGGCTGGTGCATTTTATTTCAGCATACATAGATGTTCAAATCGAAAAGTCTGATACAGACATATGTAGATACAATGGGTCGCGCATGTGGATAGATGAATCACCCTACTTACGACGACCACCTGGCCTTTCCTTACGACCGGAAGGCGACAAGCGATTAGGTGGCCGAGTTACACGAAGATCATGGCCGTACTCCAATTCGGCTTCATGTGTCCGCGAGTCCTGCGTGGAGTGGTGGAGTCGCGAATCCTTGTTGCGAACCTGAAGCGTAATTGTAGGCGTATGGTTGTGAATCCGGGGATAAAAGATGGGCCAATAACGCCCCCTCCGAAGAACTCTGTAACTAATGATGTAACCGTGTCGCCAAGATCATGTGATGCTCCCCGGAGGCCTGTGTTGACGCCATGATCATGTGATGCTCCCCGGAGGCCTGTGTTGACGCCACGTTGGGTGTTCTCATCGTCCCAAATAACATCAGGTATGTCCTGCACATATAAACATTTTAAACAAACTGTTAGAGGATAATATATGATATCATTGTAAATGCATTGAAATGTAAACATGACTACCTGAGCATATCCCTCTCCTATACTTTCGTGCCATTGTACGTGGTGCTGGTTTAAATCTGGTACACGAGTCTCCTCGGGCATGGGGATCCCTCGCGTGGAGAGATACGGCTGAGATCCCTCACCTTGGGTGTATGCATCATATCCTGTAATGCGCATATGGGTTAGGGGAAAGAAACTGCTCGGGCATCGAATCCAAGCCCGTGCCATGGTCCTGAGATGTCTGCCTCGACGGCTGCATCGAAGAAGAAGATGCAGCGGCAGAGATGAGTCATGTCGTGGCAATGTCGTTCTAGTACTCGGACCCTCCCCATTGCTCATGGCTCAGACGCCTCGCTTCGGTCTGACGACGGTGCCGCACTCGGTCTGGCTGACCTCGCTACCAGCATGTATGCTCCAGTGGCAACGTCGTCGCCTCTACCGCATCTGAACTTCTTTGCCACGAATTGTTGCAAAAGTTTCTGGAATGTCTTACGATATGGGCCCTGGGCCGGCATGCTATCCGTAGCCATCTGCCCTACTTCGTTGACATTTTCAAGCTGAACAATATTTGGATGTTATTTAGTTCAAATGATTATGAAATGTTGGACCTAAAAAAGTTACAAGTGATTACCAGGTGGTCACGATAGTAAGCTGGATGCAGCTCAACATGTCTCCGCGCCTGCTCCTCTTGTGTGAGATGTGTTGGTATAGTAGCTGGCTGACTGGCCAGGCTAGCACGTGTGTTCATGCAGTACCACTGCTTGTACGCTGATCTGTACTTCCATCGCACGGTCTGTAAATTAAATAATTACAGAAACCGTTGTGATGAAAGCAAAGCATCTTCACGCATCGTATGATCATCGTAAAAAAATAATGTACATAAAATATACCTAAGTTGACGCACTATATCTGCTAGCGCTTCATTTTCCCACTTGTGTACCCATTCACTGTTCTCTTCCCTCCAATCGTATAAACTCCAACCCCTGCCCATATTTGTTAGCCTGCAAATTATGTAACAAAGTGTGAGTTTAGTAAATTAAAAATAACACTAACTATTTAGGGATGTCACATCTTACTTATGTGTTTCCTCGTCGATACGTCTGGGAAAAGGTGGTGGAATTTCTTGATAGAGACCGAACTGTCTCATTACACGCCTGGGTTGTAAGGTTCAACAGACCACAGGAACAATAAGTTGCAGCGAGTCAGCCAGAATGCACTATCGGTCAACATGCCTGGTGTGAAGTGTCGAGCATCAAAGACCATTTTTAGCTGGTCCTGAGTCCACGGGTTCCATGTGACTTCTGCCTCATCAAGTATCTCAAACTGCTGGTGGTACATAGGGTAACAATTTTTCGCTATATCTGGAGACTAACGTTTCCGTGCCTTTGTCCACCTGGTGGCCATAGTTGCGCTAGCACCCTCGCCAAAGTCGTATGGGTATATGGGTTGTATTATACGAGGTCGCCCCACAGGAGGTATTCCCAGGACCACAACTGTAGAAACTCATAGGCGACACAAAGTAATGGAGCTTTTTGTGCGAAAAGAGGTTTTTTATGCGTGGCATCACACAAGCCTCTGTATGTATGAGATAGCATGGCAGAACCGAAGCTGTATTTTGGCTGCTCGGGTAAAGGTTCATCTACCATATTCTCTGCAATGTAGATGAGACCAGGGACAACAACGTCCCCATGTGAATTTGGAAATAGATTTCCGAGGAGCCACAACAAATACGCAAACAGATGTCTTTTTCTCGTCTCCTCATTGGCGAAGCTAGATAAATTAAGAAAGTTATCACGAAGCAGGGCACGAGTGGGATGCCCCGAGGTTTACCAGATCGTTGTGATTCTGTCATTTCCATCCCTAGACGGGCTGCTATATCTAATGCCCAAGATGGAGACACTCGTGGAGAGACTACCGGCTCACCTCTAATTGGTAGAGCAGTGATCATAGAAACATCTTTCATGTAGGTGCAAGCTCCCCAAAACGAAAGTGAAAGGTGTGGGTTTCAGGTCTCCACCGGTCAACGAGGGATGTCAAAAGGGATGGGTCCGAACGTACTTGGTCGTCGCATGATGTGAGCCTAGCAAAACCTTGTAGTCCATAAGCGTCAAGGTGAGCAAGGAAATGATTGTGTATTGGCCATGTTTTCTTTATGGTGCGAAGTCTGAAAGGCCGATAATCATGCTTAGTATTTGGTTTCAAAAATAGGTGGTAACGGTGGTCAAGGCGTCATGGGGCCCCTGCAAAAGCACTGGCACTTCACCCATAACCTGCACACAAACATACAAATATAAATTACGAGGAAGACAGAAATACAAATGCAAATCAAAATTAACTTAAAAATACAAAGAGATACGAATTACATTAATTATCTGAAGTTAACATCAGGAGTACAATAATACAAAGAGAATCAATTTAAATTTAATGCGGTAGAAATATAAATAGACATGGCGAGTACATATATATCAACATCATGCGTTGTTGTTGGCTCGATACGGGCAGTCTTTGCGTGAATGTCCAGGACACCTACAAACGCGGCATCGCCTTGGTTCTCCCATTTGGCTATGGTCCATGTCATTGCGATGACGCCTAGACTGACGTCGTTCCTTTGCGGTTCTCATCAAGTCGGCGTTCGGAACCCATTTCGGCCCATCTGGCCACAACATTTTGTAGTTCATATCAATGCCCCAAGCCCAGAACTCACTGTTCCAAGTGTTGTACAGATTGTACATGTTGAAGTACGGCGATATGTATGGCTCGACGCTGATTTTTTGATCAGCAGCCGCCGGAGCACATGACTGCAAGGGTAGCCCTCAAGCTTGGGCTTGTTACAAGTGCACTCACAGGAGGTTGAGCCAAGGGTGACAGCTTGCTTTTGATCCTCTGTGGTGACCCTTAACGCATTTGGCTCGCACATTGACCTCCCACTTATTCCTAAGTGCGTCTACTTTCCTACAGCCATGACTTTGAGACTTCTTTGCTTTCTCGTCCAGATGTCTTTGCATCTTCTCGGACCATGGCTTGTTCAATTCAACTTGTGCTTTGGCGACGGTGACCCTGTCTGCAAAGTATGACAGGGTCCGGTTCCAAGTTTCTTCAATTAGGGCTGTGATAGGCAGTGCTCGCACTCCTTTAAGAACACCATTGTACACCTCTGACATGTTGCTGGTCATTATTCCATACCGAGCCCCGGTGTCGTGAGCCTGCGCCCACTTCTCCAAATGAGGGCAATTCTCGGTGATCCACTGGCTCAAATTTATGGGTGTCCTACGACCCTCCGGTCTTCTCTCTCTGCGGCAAGGCCATGGCCAATCTCACCATTGATACCTGCCCAGATCGCATTCATTTTGGCTACAGTTTTTGCATGCACATCCTCTTGAATAACTTGAACCAATCCTTGTTTTTGAATTTGGAGTAAAAGTTTGCTGCCAAATGCCTCATGCACCACCTTCCTCTAGATCGGGCCAGCCCCACTCTTCTTCCGACGCCTTAATTATTTCAAGAGCGCTTAATAATCCAGTGTTGCGATCAGAAATGATGCAAACACCTTTACGCTCTTTCACGACACCAATCTTCACGCAGCTCAGGAACCACAACCAGCTATCTTTGTTCTCGCTCTCGACCAATGCATATGCAATAGGAAGAAGCTGATTATTTGCATCCGCTGCAATCGCCACCAATAGTGTTCCCTTGTACTTTCCAAAGGAGAAAGGTACCATCAACAGATAATACCGGGCGACAGTGCCTGAAGGCTTGTATAGTCTGGGCGAATGCCCAGAATAAGCGGTCCAGGATTAGCTCACCCGGGTTCATTGGGTTTGGACGTTCTCTCCGCCAAACTTGAGTCCCCCTATTAGCACTTGCTATCTGATGAAGCATTCTAGGGGCATAAGAATATGCCTCCTCATAGGTACCATACAAGTTCTTGAATATATTTTCCTTCGCACGCCTAGCCTTGCTGTAGCTAACAGGGAATCCAATTAGATCCTCTGCATCTTTTTGCAGAGCCCTAACACTAATGTTGAGACTTCCCTGCACAATTGTTTCCATCGTCTGTGCCACAAATTTTGCTGTCACATTGCAGTGATCTGAAAGAGTCCCAGTTTGCTCACAGGTATGCTCCACTATTTTTCTGATATGCCATGACTGACATACCCCAGGCTTCAGTCTAGCGAGAACTCTTCCGCGGCAACCTTTCGCGGTGTGGATGCATATGACCTTCAACTCTTTTTATCAGACTGCTTCACTCTATGCTTTGGCGGTGGATGCCGATTGCATAGCTACCCATTGCCTGGTAAGCAGACTTCTTATCCGGGAAAACTTGCCCAACCTCCGTGCTTCCCGCTCCTAGGCCGTAAGCAGAGTGAAATTCGTTGGTGATGCTCATATCCTGTAAAACCCAGGTTGCAGTGCCGCGCGACGCCCTCCGAGGAGGAACATCTTCTTCTCCGCTTGACTCAAGACGCAGAAGAATGATCATCATCATCTAGCGCCTCTCGCAATCCCTCCACGTGTTCGCTCATGTCAACGGCCGCCGACCAATATCCTGTGTCATACACGGGCTGGCCGCCGTCGGTTCCGATGGGCCGATGCTAGGGGCTGATGTGATGGCCAACTCGACCTCACCACCCCTGCCACTGCATCCGGCAACATCAGTGACTGAAATGAACTCCACATACACCATCGGCTGACCATACATTGAGTTATTGGGATTGCTTGCAAACCTCATGTACGACCCCCACGACCGATCACCTGTGACAGGCCGCAAACCCCAACGGGCAACTGTCCCATCATTTCCTCCGTCAACGACGAAGGCCTCCATTGTCATTTTTTTTTCCTGCATCACTGGGCCAAACACCGCTCGGATGCACCTTCTAACAGCTGCGTAACCCACGTTGACCATGTCTCTCACCACTACTGTAGTCGACTCACAGAAGGACACATCCACCCCGCATGGACCGTCGCGTATGACGTTCCCATAGTACACTACTAAATTGTCCATAGTACCTAACCAACATACATGTTTACATTTCAAATAATTAGTAACTGAACATTTAGTAACGATGACAACATTTACATATCTTACGACTAAAATAATAACTGTATTTTCGTTATAAATATTCGTTTGTTTTTAGAATCATTTGCTTAGACTTTAAGGGGTTGTTTGGTTAACGGGTATTTAAAGATCTATTTTTCTCAAACGTGTCTCACGAAATGTAACAAACTAAAACTCTGTTTGCTTTTCTCTAACTACCCCAAAAATATCCTAAAATAGTTCTCGTAACATGCAAAAACTTAGCTTCTGGAAAACGACTATTAGTAACATATGGTAATAACATAATAGTACGATAATAACATAATAGTACGATAATTACATTTTAATATAATATGGTAATTACTCGCTATCCAAACAACCAGTAAACATAATAGTACGATAATAACATTTTAATATCATATGAGTAAAACATTTAATTTCTTTCGCTTTATATAATTTTTTTCACATCATACGATAACAATCATTTATCTACAAATAATAATATTTGCAGCAGCATGCACATTATTCACAATAGTACATCAATACAAAAAATATTAACAAAATTACAGTGTCATTTTTCACCTTAGCTCCAATATGGTAGCGTCAAAATAGTTCCAATAAATATCCGTCGCCAGTACTATATGAACCTCGTCAACCTATTATCACATTAACAACAATATTACACACGGATTTTTCTTCCTGCTAACAAAAGTATGAAAATAGCACTTCCATGTATGTGTTCATCACCTCAAAATGGGACAGCGAAAATGGAAACACAATTTCTTCAATCACGTCTTCTCCTCCTTGTTTGCTACTAAGATTAATTATTTTACCTAATTACATACATCATTAAGTACATTAGCACCTAATCTGAACATATAAAATTTAGATTATTGCGACATAACAAAGTAGACCTACGGTCTCCTAACTATAGACTTATTAATAAACATACCACATAAAATAACATACCACATGAAATAACATACCGCGTGCAATAAAAACTATTGTAAATGTTGTATCTGTCGTCTGAAATAATTTCTAAACTCTACGCACTAACATCGCATAGCTAATGACGAGCTAAAAGACTAACTAATTACCACGCTGCATGCACAAATAAATAAATGTTTTGCAAAGCTCATACCTTGATCTTCAACTTCGTACTACACTTTCGAACGCAAATCCTACTCCTCAAGCTCTAAATGACTCCAAATGACTCCTTCAAGTGCTACAATTATGCCTAAAACAACAGAGAATACACACTTAGGAACTAATCAAACAGAACAAAAACATCATGCATGTGAACGAAACCAACAAAAATGGATATATCTTACCTTAATCTAACTTTTCTTCAACTTCCTCATCTTCGAAATCAAACTCCAAATCGACCAAAATCACGAGTAAAAGTGGCTAGTTTTCCTTTCTGTCTATGTATGCGCTCAGAGAAAGCTAAGAGGTAGAGGAGGCAACCAGAGATATGCGAGAGAGAGTGTATGCGCACGGAGTCACGGATGTGCGTTTAAAAAGAAGAGGACCACTGTATTGTCGGCAGAGCAAGCCAGAACTCACCTACCACGGTGTCGGATTCCAGCATCGCGGTGTCTCATCATACGCAGCAACAACAACGCCTGAGTGCTGTCGCTTCGGCCGGAGAAATAGACGGAAGCGAGAATCACGCACAGCTTTAATCAGTGTCGTTTACGTAGCAATCAGTACTACAAAGTTTAGGCGGGAATCTAATCATCGAAACTTGTGGCAGGCAAAACAAGGAGCTGAGAAAAGCCGTGCCCGTGAAAATCTGCGCCACCGGAATCAGCGCCGTCAGCAGCAGAGGCGGTCGGCCACCCACCGTGCCAGTTGGCTGCCGCCTCAGCCAGTGGCAGCCAGGCCCACAGGCGGGCCCGGGGCGCAGCAGATGCTGTCGGCCGCCCGCCAAATGACCGCCAGTCTGTGCCGCTTGCCCGTGGCGGCTGGGCTCACCTGGCCCGCCTGCCTGGTCGCGGCGTGGGAAGCAGCCGGGATCCTGCTCGGCTGGAGTGGCCGCCTCCTGCGGTGGCGGCCGGGCCCGCCGCCTCCTGGCGTGGTGGCAGGTGCCACGTGTCGCCTGCCGCGCCTGCCGCCACCGCTGAGGGGGTCCTTTTTGTCAAATTCATCCAGAGGTAGTCCTTTTTGCCAAATCATCTCGGCAGAGGGTCCTTTTGGACAAAAAATCTGCGAGAGGAAGAAGCCAGCAGTGGTGCGCGTCACGCGTATGCCAAGGAAGTAGTGAAGCGCTCCCAGGTCCTTCATGGAGAACTCGTGCGTGATCTTGACGATAATGCGCTGAAGGAAGGCAGCCGAGCTCGCCTTGAGGACGATGTCGTCCACATAGAGAAGTAGATAGGCGGCGTCGGCGCCGGACGCGAGGAGGAATAGGGAGCTGTCCGAGCGCGTGGCGAGGAGGTTGGCGAAGCGAAGGAACCATGCTCGCGGCGCTTGTTTGAGCCCGTAGAGCGACCTGGTGAGTCGGCAGACGTGGCCGGGTTTAACCGCGTCGACAAAACCTGCAGGATGCGACAGAAAACTTCCTCCTGGAGCATGCCGTGCAAGAAGGCGTTCTTGACGTCGAGTTGCCAAACGGGCCACCCACGCGAGGCGGCGAGGGTGAGCACAGTGCGAATGGTCGCCGGCTTCACGACCGGAGAGAAAGTTTTGCCGTAGTCAGTGCCGACGTGCTGGCGGAACCCGCGCACGACACACCGTGCTTTGTAGTGCTTGAGGGAGTCGTCAGAGCGCGTCTTGTGCTTGAAGATCCATTCTCCGGTGATGATGTTAGCGTGCGGAGGGTGGGGCACCAGCTCCCACGTGCGATTGCTGACGAGCGCACGAACTCCTCGCGCATGGCAGACACCCAATTCGGATCGCGAAGAGCATCCCGAACGGAACGGGGTAGCGGGGAGACGTCCGGCGAGGGGTTGACGGAGGCGACGCGGACGTAGTCGTCGGCGTAGCGCGTGTTCGGACGGAACACGCCGGCCCGAGCGCGCGTGGTGATCCGCTTGCCGCCAGCTGGTGGTGAAGAAGAGCTGGCGGGGATGAACGTGTGCTGCGCGGGAGCGACTGGATTTAAATCTGGGCCGCCTGATGCAGATCCGTCGGTGCAGCTTGAACTCGGAGGAGTGGTGCTCGACGAAGAAGTGGCGGAGCCGCTGGATGACGATCGTGCGGCCGAGCTTGAACCGGCATCGCCCGCATGCTGGCGTGATGCATGAGGGCCGGATTCAACATAGTCAGGCGAGCTGTTGTCGCAGAGCGGCGCAGGAGGAGCGACGGGAACCTGTAGCGTGGCACTGGTACAGTGCCGACGTCAGGATAATCAGAAATGGCAGCAAAGGGGAATTGGGTCTCGTGGAAGCGCACATGGCGGGAGGTGAGAACTCGTCGGGTGAGGGGATCATAACAGCGGTAACCGCGATGATCTGGGGGATATCCAAAGAACACGCACGCGACGGATCAGTGGTCGAGTTTGTGGCGCGAAGTAGAAGAAGTTTTGGGGTAGCAGAGGCAACCGAACACGCGCAAAATGGAGTAGTCAGGGGCCATACCAAGAAGCAGTTCATGTGGTCACCGCGGCGAGGAAGTGGTGCACGGTTTGTAGTTGAGGAGAAGAGTAGCAGTGCCAAGTGCTTCCGCCCAAAAACGTAGGACAATGCAGTGTTTGGAGAGGAGCGATCGAACAGCAAGACTGTCAAATTCCTTGCCATTATCAGTTTGAAAAGCAAAAACAGGTGGCTCGTATTGTGTCTGAACGTAAGCGTAGAAAGCAGTAAGAACATAGAGCACATCAGACTTACGGCGCAAAGGGAAAGTCCAAACATAATGCGTGCAACTGTCGAGTACAACCAGGTGGTACATAAAGCCTAACACACTAGCTACAGGTGAAGTCCAAACATCTAAATGCAATAGCTGAAAAGGGAAATAACTAGGATTGTGTGAAGAAGAAAACGGCAGACAGGCATGCTTGCCCAGCCTGCAAGTGTGGCAGGTGTGTGGAGCCGAGGGCACGCAGGTGAAAGGAGACTGGTGCAGCACCCGATGAAGCACGTCGTCTCCAGGATGGCCGAGCCGCTGATGCCACAACTCCATGGAGGCGACACCGGCGAACGGAGGTGAGGAGGATGGCGCACCACACGGCATGATGGGGTACAAGTCTCCAGTGGAATCATAGCGCAGGATCACCTGACGGGTGCGGATGTCCTTGACAGAAAAGCCAAATGCATCAAACTCGACACAAACAGGATTCTCACGCGTAAGTTGTCGAACAGACAGCAAATTGGTGACAAGGGAGGGGGAAAGCAAAACATTCGGAAGAATAAGCGAAGAATTTGTGGTGATCAGGGAGCCGTGGCCGGTGTGGGTGACCGGGAGATGATCGCCGTTGCCGACCACGATCTGATTGGGGGAGGAATGAGGAGAAAGAGAATGGAGGGTACCAGGGTTGGTGGTAATGTGCGCCGTCGCGCCGGAGTCGAGGTACCAGTACGAGGTGCTCCCAGCAGACGGAGGACGCGGCCTGAAGGGCCGTGTGCAGCGGCCCCATGTCCCAAGGCTAGGGCTGCGCCGGCGGTGGCGCGGTGCTGGAGCTAGAGCCGGGGGAGTCGTAGCCGTAGCCGGGAAGGGCACCGTAGGCACCGTAGCTGGCCGGGAACGATAGCGTGGCCGGGCCGGCGAAGTAGGCCTGTTGCGGAGGGGTGCCGGGGCGGGGACCAAGAACAACGGCACCGGGCACGCGCCATGGCATGGGCCAGGCTTGCACCAAGCCAGTCCAAGAGTTGGCGCCGGGAGCCTGACCTGGAAGAGCAGGCGGGCGGGGTGGCGGTGATGTGGTCGAGGAAGGCACCCCGGCACTGCCACAACCACGACGCTTGCCGCGGCCGCGCCCACGGCCGGCGCTGGATTCAGCCAGCGGGGCAGCGTTGGGTGCGGACGGGGGCGGGGACAGCGTGATGCGCCCGGCAACCATGGGGTGGGCGTGCTGAATGCGCGCTGTCTGCTCAGCACGGTGCTCCTCCAGCAGCAAGAACGAGCGGGCCTGCAGAAAGCTCGGCAGGGGCACGCGCGAGGTAAGATGAGGGATGGCGCCGTGGTACTGACGCCCAAGCCCACTGATCATGTTGAAGAGCTGCTGGGTCTCAGAGACGGGCTGGCCGACATCGCGAAGTTGATCAGCGAACGTCTTCAGACGCGTGCAGTACTGCATGATGGAGAGATCACCCTGCACGAGGGCGTGATACTCGGTGTCGACGTACACCGCGCGAGAGTGCTGGTTGTCGTGGAACGTCGCCTCGATCGCAGCCCAAAGCATGGCCGCCGTATCCTCGGGCTGCATGACGGCGTCGAGCAGCTCCGGCGAGATCGTGGCGTAGAGCCAGTGGACTACACAGTGGTTGATTATGACCCACTTAGGGTCGCGGCGGCCCAGTGCAGCGTCGGCGATGATGTGGTCGCGGATGCCGAACATGCCCACAATGGTGTGGGCTGGCCATGATCGTGGACGAGGACGTGTGTCCTCAGTGGGAAAACTGCACACACGCTCACTATACTACTCTACCTTATACGTACAGAATACAGTAGTATAACACACTTCTCTGACCAGATCCAACGCGTGGGCGTGGTGCTGTGAGCAAACAAACGTATTAGCTGCGCTCAACCTCAGCCTGGGCGACCTCATCTCTTCAACACGGATAGCAGCGTCTTTGTATGCCCTCCTCCTCCCAACGGGGCTTTCCTCCTGCACTGAGAGGGATGGCGCTCCTATGACATGGCGGCCATATCTTCAACGACAAGGTACGGTGGTGTCTAACAAGACATCACGTGCATGTGGCCGGGAGGGCCACGAAGATCGACATCGTCTCCACCGCGTACGCCAAGGCTCTGGCCGAGTACCCTACACACAAGCAAAACTTAACAACCAGTGGATCGGCATATTCCTAGTCATAGCTGCGGCCCACCAGTATATAGGTTTTCTTCCCATCTGTAGTGGTGTATACTGCAGTAGTGTCAGTTCCTCACTGAAAGCATAGAATAACTTCGAGATGCCAGGAGCAAATGCGAATATGAACCCTTCTGAGGCTTTGATCGACCTTATGCTTGATGCTTGTCTTAGTTTCGACTTCGGTTTCTTTGATTTGACTTACTATCCAATCTTGGCATCAGTTTGCCATTATTCAAAAAAGAGCATAGAGGCATCTCATCTTCACCCTTACAGAGAGGTAAGTGTGACACAAAATTAATGCAAAATTGAAATGACCCAACAACCTCCAACCGTGAATACTAGTTATTTTCCATCTGTGCTTAAATACCGCTGTGTCGTAATCAATATATAAGAGGATTAAGCAGCGCTCTACTAGTCGGACTTAGCTGTGCCACGCTTTCAACTTTTGGTGGCTGGTGAGCTCGTATATGAAGAAATGTGTGAACCAACAAGAGAAGAACATACGAAGATGTGAAATAAAGAAATTAGGGAATAGGGGGCATTGGAAAGAAGAAAACCATTGCTCTACGGGCATAGACGCCTCCAACGAGGTCAATAAGGTTTCACTTATCTGAAGGAAGACTACCAGCTCTTGGTTTATCAAGGGTCAAAGGTCCATTTTGTACCATGCATCTCAATGACCGTGGATTTTTAGAGCATAGGCTCATGGACACCTCATATCCTTACCCTTCAATATAGCTTTAAGATCTGGGCTAGACAATTAACTTACTACGTGAATTTCACTCTCTTTTGTTTCTTCCAAATAAAACAACATATGAAGTTCAAATTTGCAAGATAGCAAAACATTTTTACTGCAATGTGAGAAAAAGCTTATAGATTCTTTTGACCGACATAAATATACAAAATGATATTTTCTTTATTCAAAAATGTTATTTTTAGTATTTATGGTGCACGAAAAAAATCTGTTGTGCTGCAAAGTTTAAAGTTCATATGTTGTTTTATACGAAAAAAACGAAAAAGACAGAAGTCTTTGCACGAATGGCGATGCAGAAATCGCTGGCTAGATAAGGAGGTGCACCTAAGACTAAGCTCCACAACATATTTTCCAACCGTGCCAATGGCCACGCACATGTATTCCATAGGAGACAAACTGATGACAATAAACAGCTGACTGAGGTTGGCCATAGGGACAGTAAAGTGAGTAAGATCAAGTTGGCTTAGCTAGATCCACCTAGTAGACGTGTGTTGCGCCTATTGCCAAATGGCGCTTCTCTCAAAAGCAGGCTAGCCGGCAGGCGACATGACCAGGTCCACACACAATCGGACACCGCACAAGAAAGATCGATCATATAAGCGGAGGGACATTCCACACCCAGACTAGCCCCTGGCGCTCTCGTTTTGAATTCCTGTTGGCCTGCTACGCCCACCTGTGTTGTGTGTTCTACGTGTTGCCATTCCCCTACTACGTGTTCATATTGTAGACCGAAGCAGTCGTCCTGCCTTGCTAGTAAGCCTCGTCATGTTGATTACATCCGGTGTATCTTCAAAGTTCGAACAGATTGCGTATGACCACATGACAAGATTAATTCCAATATCTCGTGCTAATTCTTACGGGACTTTAGAAAACCAAGGTGATTTATCAGGTTAAATTCAATTAGAACCGTATTATGATTCGTGAATTTTGAGTATCCGATCTCTAAGAAATCATGCTGGACTGGATACAGAATGTCGCGTCAGCAGATCGAGGAAAACCATAGTTTGAAGAAGAAAAAAATTCCATTTTACTTTCATGAAGAAAATGGTTGGTTCACATGACCCCTGATCATATTTTTTGCTCCATTAACTCCCTGATCTTTCCAATACCGTTCAGAAATCAACCTGGGTGGGTTTGGTCAGGTGATTTGCTACTGTGGACGTGCTCAAAGCAGTATTCGACCTCCGGGTGGGTCCCTCTCGTCATGAGAGGATGTGATATTGATAGGCGACACGCACATGGGGTCGTTTGAAATGGTTTTTTCGTGCCAGCATGATTGACAATGCGGCGGCTGTTGGCCACAGGCCCCTTCCCTTACGTCGGACGTCGCTCGCGACGAGTACTTTCCGTCGAGAACACGTCCGTACGTAGAGCCGCTAGCTTCTCTTGCTAGCCGTCGAGATGAGATACGCAGGTACAGAACCCAACAGCCACACACACAGATGAGATACGCAGAGACAAAACTCACGCACACAAGAACAAGGGGACGCCGAGTTGATCGCTACAGGCGCGTGTTGCGCCTGTTAACTTTTTTGTATTGATCTAGGTTACAAGTTACAAGGGGTATAGCTAGCTCTATATAATAGTTAGGACTAAGACAACCTAACCTACACGGTTAGGACATCTAATCCTACTACTATCAGGTGACTGTCTCAAGACCGAGCCGGACTAGGCCACACATCGTGGTTATTTCGAACAATCACCCCCTAATCATGATGTCCTCACGTAACTAGCATACATGCCATGTCTAAAACATAAGAGTTTAAGTTTGTACAAACAAAATGCAAATACAATCACTATCATGGATAATATTATTTATCAGCCATGTTTTTGTCACCAAAAAATGATAGATATACAGACAAATGTACAATCATACGTTGTAAACCTTCCAACACTTGCTTACAATGTCTTACTTTCTGTCATCAGGCTGCCTTCATGGGAAAATACGGGATCCCAACAAAAGTGCTTTCTGTATGCTATGAAGCAACAGCTTAGCCTTCCAAGCGAAATTTACTCAGCACACAAGACAAGGACCATTGGTCTAGAGGCAACTGATCAGTTCTATCCATCTCAGCACCAACTAAACAGTGGACTTGCAAGCTAATTAATATCCATCTACGTGCACGAAAAACTGGAAGAGGTTGAAGATTGGCTGGCAAACGAAGAGGCTGACGATGAGGTCACCAAGCTATGCCCTCGCTGCCTTTCATGTACTTAAGAACTGATCACATAGATAGTTTTCCGTAGACATGATTCTATCTATATGACGCCTGTGTCATCGTGGCAAAGGCAACGATGATCCTCCTGATCTAAATGACTGCATGTCTTAGGTAACATCAGCTTGGTGACAGATGCAATCTATATGATGCATATGAACTACCTTGAATGTAATATATATAAAGCTGTTGATGTTAGGAGAATAGCAACTTGTATTATTAGGAGGCCAATGCCAACATATATACACATACATGAGGATGCCAAATGGCTACAAGAGGATGCCAAGAGACTAGAATACAAAAGGCCAAAAGACATCACTTAATATAACTCTAACACCCCCCCTCAAACTCATGGTGGATCCACAACACTGAGTTTGGAGAGGTGAAATCCATGTTGCGCTCTAGTCTGAGCCTTCGTGAAGAAGTCCGCTAGCTGTAACTCAGAAGGCACATACTGAAGAGCAACAACATGATCCTGCACAGCAGCGCGCACATAAGAAGCATCAACACCAATGTGTTTGGTAAGCTCATGCTTCACGGGGTCCCGTGCAATACTGATAGCACCAGTGCTGTCTGACAGGAGGGTGGTAGGTGTAGTAACAGAAACACCAAAATCCTCCAGTAACCATCGTAACCAAGTCACCTCAGCCGTAAGAAGAGCCATAGCTCGCAACTCGGCCTCTGCACTCGAACGAGAAACTGCAATCTGTTTCTTCGTCTTCCAGGAAATGAGGGAACCACCAAGAAAGACACAGTAGGCAGAAAGTGAACGGCGATCCGTAGGATCACTAGCCCACGTAGCATCCGAATAGGCCTGGAGCTGTAACGAGCTGGAACGGGGAAAAAGAGACGATGAGAGATCGTGCCACGAAGATATCGTAGAACGCGAAGAAGGTGACTATAGTGAACTGAAGTGGGAGCAGAAACAAACTGACTCAGAATATGGACAGGATAAGAGATATCCGGACGAGTGACAGCAAGATACACAAGACTCCCAACAAGATGACGATAACGTGTCGGATCAGACAAGGGCTCACCATCAGAAGCACGAAGGTGAACATTGAGCTCCATAGGAGTCTCAGCAGTGCGCTCATCACTAAGAGCCGCACGAGTAAGAAGGCCCTGGATATACTTTTCTTGGGAAATGAAAAAGCCAGCAGAGGTGGAGGAAACCTCAATCCCAAGAAAGTAACGAAGAGGACCAAGATCAGACATAAGGAACTGCTCATTAAGACGGGCCTTGACAAAGGCAATATACTCAGAATCGTCGCCAGTGATGATCATGTCATCAACATATAGAAGAAGAAGAGTGCGACCACGAGCAGAAAGGTGGACAAACAACGCTGGATCATGATCACTGGGTGAAAAACCAGCAGCAGTGACCACAGAGGCAAACCGCTCAAACCAAGCGCGAGGGGCTTGCTTAAGGCCATAGAGAGAGCGACGAAGACGACAAACCATGCCATCGGGAACTGAATACCCAGGTGGTGGCTGCATATAAACCTCCTCATGCAACTCACCATTAAGAAAATCATTTTTACAATCAAGTTGTGACACGGACCAGTGGCGAACAGAGGCCACGGCGAGAAGTGTGCAGACAGTGGTCATATGAGCCACAGGAGCAAATGTCTCATCATAATCACGACCATGCTCCTGCTGAAAGCCGCGAGCCACAAGACGAGCTTTATAACGCTCGAGAGAACCATCAGAGCGAGTCTTAATCTTATAGACCCACTTACAAGTGATGGGGCGAACACGGGGAGGAAGAGAAACCAGATCCCATGTGCCGTTACGCTCAAGAGCGGCAATCTCCTCTGCCATCGCAAACTGCCATTTAGGATGAATAATAGCATCATGATAAGAGGTAGGCTCAAGTACAACTGAAAGGCCATATTGGCTAGGAGAATAGCGGTCAGAAGGAGGGCAAGGTCGAGCCCGAAGACCATAAGTCGGCTGGGACGACGAAGACGGTGCACCAGAAGTAGTGGGCACGTCAGTAGATTCATCCATAAGACGTCGACGACGGGTATAATGAAAAGGTAAAATGGGATGGGAAGGAACCACCGGAGGTGACGGAGATGGAGAAGACATCGGTGATGAAGGTGGAGTGTCATGCAATAAGGAAGGAGAAGAAACTATAGGAGAAGATGTTGTCGGATCTGCAATAGTGGGACGAGAAGGAGGAGTAGGAATATGAGGCACAGAGGGAGGTGTATCAGGAAACGTGAGAAAAGAGATATCCTCTACTGAAAAGGTCGAAGAGGATAGTCGTGGGTAGAATGGACGAGACTCATAAAAAGTCACATCCCTAGAAATATGCTTCCGTCGACCGATAGGATCCCAACATCGATAACCCTTATGTTCATCACTGTAGCCCAGAAAAACACACTCGACAGACTGAGCGGTTAGTTTGGTGCGTTCTCGGGGGGGAAGGAGAACATAACAAACACAACCAAACAACCGAAGAGCAGAATAATCAGTAGAATGATCAGAAAGACGCTCTAGAGGAATACCTCCCTGTAGAGCAGATGAGGGTTGAATGTTTATGAGATATGTGGCAGTGGAGACAGCCTCAGCCCAGAAATGAGGTGGAAGAGAGGCGGAAATCATCATCGCACGAGCTGTCTCAAGAAGGTGACGATGCTTGCGCTCAGCCACGCCATTCTGAGCGTGAGCACCGGGACAAGAGAACTGAGCAAGAGTACCCTGCTCAGCAAGAAAACCACGCAACATTTTGGAGATATACTCGTCGGCAGAATCAGCACGAAACACGCGAATAGGTGTAGAGAACTGAGTGTGGACCATGGCGGCAAAACGCTTATAAATAGAGAGAACCTCACTATGAGAAGACATGAAGTAAAGCCAAGTGTAGAGAGAGAAATCATCTATAAAAATAATATAGTAGCGATGGCCCCCTTTAGAAGAGAAGGGAGCCGGACCCCACACATCTGAATGTACTAAATCAAAAGGGCACTGAGACACTGACTCGCTAGTAGGATAAGGTAACTGAACTTGTTTACCAAGCCTACAACCCTGACATTGCAAGGAGACATTGTTGGGGAACGTAGTAATTTCAAAAAATTTCCTACGCACATGCAGGACCATGGTGATGGCATAGCAACGAGAGGGGAGAGTGTCTGTCCACGTACCCTCGTAGACCGAAAGCGGAAGCGTTATAACAACGCGGTTGATGTAGTCGTACGTCTTCACGATCCGACCGATCCAAGCACCGAACGTCACGGCACCTCCGAGTTCTGCACACGTTCAGCTCGATGGCGATCCCGGACTCGATCCAGCAAAGTGTCGGGATGAGTTCCGTCAACCGACGACGGCGTGGTGGCGATGATGATGCTCCACCGACGCAGGGCTTCGCTTAAGCTCATGACGATATGACTTCTCCGGCGCAGGGCTTCGCCTAAGCTCCGCGACAATATGACCGAAGTGGAATATGGTGGAGGGGGGCACCGCACACGGCTAAGGAACGATCCGTAGATCAACTTGTGTGTCATGGGGTGCCCCCCTGCCCCCGTATATAAAGGAGCAAGGGAGGAGGAGGCCGGCCCTAGGAGGAGGGCGCGCCAAAGGGAGTCCTACTCCCACCGGGAGTAGGACTCCTTCTTTCCTAGTCCAACTAGGAGAAGGGGGGAAAGGAGGGAAGTGGAGAAGGAAGGGAGAGGGGGGCTGCGCCCCAAACCCCTTGTCCAATTCGGACTGGGCTTGGGAGGCGCGCCACCTCCGGCTCCTTCCCACTAAGGCCCATTAAGGCCCAATACTCTTCCCGTATTCCCGTAACTCCCGGTACTCCGAAAAATACCGAATCATTCGAACCTTTCCGAACTCCGAATAGTCGTCAATATATCGATCTTTACGTCTCGACCATTTCGAGACTCCTCGTCATGTCCCCGATCTCATCCGGGACTCCGAACTCCTTCGGTACATCAAAACTCATAAACTCATAATATAACTGTCATCAAAACCTTAAGCGTGCGGACCCTACGGGTTCGAGAACTATGTAGACATGACCTAGAACTATTCTTGGTCAATAACCAATAGCGGAACCTGGATGCCCATATTGGCTCCTACATATTCTCTGAAGATCTTTATCGGTCAAACCGCATAACAACATACGTTGTTCCTTTTGTCATCGGTATGTTACTTGCCCGAGATTCGATCGTCGGTATCCAATACCTAGTTCAATCTCGTTACGGCAAGTCTCTTTACTCGTTACGTAATGCATCATTCCATAACTAACTCATTAGCTACATTGCTTGCAAGGCTTATAGTGATGTGCATTACCGAGAGGGCCCAGAGATACCTCTCCGAGCAATCGGAGTGACAAAACCTAATCTCGAAATCGCCAACCCAACATGTACCTTTGGAGACACCTGTAGTACTCCTTTATAATCACCCAGTTACGTTGTGACGCGTTTGGTAGCACCAAAGTGTTCCTCCGGTAAACGGAGTTGCATAATCTCATAGTTACAGGAACATGTATAAGTCATGAAGAAAGCAATAGCAGCATACTAAGCGATCAAGTGCTAGGCTAACAGAATGGGTCATGTCAATCACATCATTCTCCTAATGATGTGATCCCGTTAATCAAATGACAACTCATGTCTATGGCTAGGAAACTTAACCATCTTTGATTCAACGAGCTAGTCAAGTAGAGGCACACTAGTGACACTATGTTTGTCTATGTATTCACACATGTATTATGTTTCCGGTTAATACAATTCTAGCATGAATAATAAACTTTTATCATGAAATAAGGAAATAAATAATAACTTTATTATTGCCTCTAGGGCATATTTCCTTCAGTCTCCCACTTGCACTAGAGTCAATAATCTAGTTCACATCATCATGTGATTCAACACTAATATTCACATCTGTATGTGATTAACACCCATAGTTCACATCGTCATGTGACCAACACCCAAAGGGTTTACTAGAGTCAATAATCTAGTTCACATCGCTATGTGATTAACACCCAAAGAGTACTAAGGTGTGATCATGTTTTGCTTGTGAGATAATTTTAGTCAACGGGTCTGTCACATTCAGAGCCGTAAGTATTTTGCAAATTTCTATATCTACAATGCTCTGCACGGAGCTACTCTAGCTAATTGCTCCCACTTTCAATATGTATCCAGATTGAGACTCAGAGTCATCTAGATTAGTGTTAAAACTTGCATCGACGTAACCCTTTACGACGAACCCTTTTTCACTTCCATAATCGAGAAACATATCCTTATTCTACTAAGGATAATTTTGACCGCTGTCCATTGATCTACTCCTAGATCACTATTGCACTCCCTTGCCAAGCTTAGTGGTAGGGTATGCAATAGATCTGGTACACAACATGACATACTTTATAGAACCTATGGCTGATGCATAGGGAATGACTTTCATTCTCTTTCTATCTTCTGTCGTGGTCGGGTTTTGAGTCTTACTCAATCTCACACCTTGTAACACAGGTAAGAACTCTTTCTTTGACTGTTCCATTTTGAACTACTTCAAAATCTTGTCAAGGTATGTATTCATTGAAAAACTTATCAAGCGTCTTGATCTATCTCTATAGATCTTGATGCTCAATATGTAAGCAGCTTCACCGAGGTCTTTCTTTGAAAAACTCCTTTCAAACACTCCTTTATGCTTTTCGAATAATTCTACATTATTTCCGATCAACAATATGTCATTCACATATACTTATCGGAAAAGGCTGTAGTGCTCCCACTCACTTTCTTGCAAATACAGGCTTCTCCAAAAGTCTGTATAAAACCATATGCTTTGATCACACTATCAAAGCGTTTATTCCAACTCCGAGATGCTTGCACCAGTCCATAGATGGATCGCTGAAGCTTGCACATTTTGTTAGCTCCTTTAGGATTGATAAAACCTTCTGGTTGCATCATATACAACTCTTCTTTAATAAATCCATTAAAGAATGTAGTCTTGACATCCATTTGCCAGATTTCATAAAATGTGGCAATTGCTAACATGATTCGGACAGACTTTAAGCATCGCTACAGTTGAGAAAATCTCATTGTAGTCAACACTTTGAAATTTGTCGAAAAAACCTTTTTGCGACAAGTCGAGCTTTGTAGATAGTAACACTACTATCAGCATCTGTCTTCCTCTTGAAGATCCATTTATTTAACTTGACTTGCTGATCATCGAGCAAGTCAACCAAAGTCCACACTTTGTTCTCATATATGGATCCTATCTCAGATTTTATGGCCTTTAAGCCATTTCGCGGAATCTGGGCTCATCATCGCTTCCTCATAGTTCGTAGGTTCATCATGGTCTAGTAACATGACTTCCAGAACATGATTACCGTACCACTCTGGTGCGGATCTTACTTTGGAAGACCTATGAGGTTTGGTAGCAACTTGATCTGAAGTTTCATGATCATCACCATTAACTTCCTCACTAATTGGTGTAGGAATCACCGCAACTGATTTCTGTGATGAACTACTTTCCAATAAGAGAGAAGGTACAATTACCTCATCAAGTTCTACTTTCCTCCCACTCACTTCTTTCGAGAGAAACTTCTTCTCTAGAAAGGATCCACCTTAGCAACGAATAACTTGCCTTCGGATCTTTTGATAGAAGGTGTACCCAATAGTTACCTTTGGGTATTCTATGAAGACGTACTTCTCCGATTTGGGTTCGAGCTTATCAGGTGAAAACTTTTTCACATAAGCATCACAACTCCAAACTTTAAGAAACGACAGCTTAGGTTTACTGTTTAAACCATAGTTCATACGGTGTCGCCTCAATGGATTTAGATGGTGCCCTATTATACGTGAATGCAGCTGTCTCTAATGCATAACCCCAAAAAGATAGTGGTAAATCGGTAAGAGACATCATTGATCGCACCATATCAAAATAAAGTACGGTTATGACGTTCGGACACACCATAACGTTGTGGTGTTCCAGGTGGCGTGAGCTGTGAAACTATTCCACTTTGTTTTAATTGAAGACCAAACTCGTAACTCAAATATTCATCTCCACGATCAGATCGCAGAAACTTTATTTTCTTGTTACGATGATTTTCTACTTCACTCTGAAATTCTTTGAACTTTTCAACTATTTCAGACTTATGTTTCATCAAGAAGATATACGCATATCTGCTCAAATCATCTGTGAAGGTCAGAAAATAATGATACTTGCCACGAGCATCAACACTCATTGAATCGCATACATCGGTATGTATTATTTCCAATAAGTCAGTAGCTTGTTCCATTGTTTCGGAGAACGGAGTTTTTGGTCATCTTGCCCAAAAGGCACGGTTCGCAAGCATCAAATGATTCATAATCAAGTGATTCCAAAAGTCCATCAGCATGGATTTTTCTTCATGCGCTTTACACCAATATGACCTAAACGGCAGTGCCACAAATAAGTTGCATTATCATTATTAACTTTGCATCTTTTGGTTTCAATATTATGAATATGTGTATCACTATGATCGAGATCCAATGAACCATTTTCATTGGGTGTGTAACCATATAAGGTTTTATTCATGTAAACAGAACAACAATTTATTCTCTTACTTAAATGAATAACCATATTGCAATAAACATGATCAAATCATATTTATGCTCAACACCAAATAACACTTATTTAGGTTCCACACTAATCCCGAAAGTATAGGGAGCGTGCGATGATGATCATATCAATCTTGGAACTACTTCCAACACTCATCGTCACTTCCCCTTCAACTAGTTTCTGTTCATTCTGCAACTCCCGTTTCAAGTTACTACTCTTAGCAACTGAACCAGTATCAAATACCGAGGGGTTACTACGAACACTAGTAAAATACACATCAATAATCTGTATATCAAATATACCTTTGTTCACTTTGCCATCCTTCTTATCCGCCAAATACTTGGGGTAGTTCCGCTTCTAGTGACCAGTTCCATTGCAGCAAAAGCACTTAGTCTCAGGCTTAGGTCCAGACTTGGGCTTCTTCACTCGAACAACAACTTGCTTGCCGTTCTTCTTGAAGTTCCCCTTCTTCCCTTTGCCATTTTACTTGAAACTAGTGGCCTTGTCAATCATCAACACTTGATGCTCTTTTCTTGATTTCTACCTTCGTCGATTTCAGCATCATGAAGAGCTTGGGAATCACTTTTGTCATCCCTTGCATATTATAGTTCATCACGAAGTTCTACTAACTTGGTGATGGTGACTAGAGAATTCTGTCAATCACTATCTTATCTGGAAGATTAACTCCCACTTGATTCAAGCGATTGAAGTACCCAGACAATCTGAGCACATGCTCACTAGTTGAGCGATTCTCCTCCATCTTTTAGCTATAGAACTTGTTGGAGACTTCATATCTCTCAACTCGGGTATTTGCTTGAAATATTAACTTCAATTCCTGGAACATCTCATATGGTCCATGACGTTCAAAACGTCTTTGAAGTCCCGATTCTAAGTCGTTAAGTATGGTGCACTAAACTATCAAGTAGTCATCATATTTAGCTAGCCAAACGTTCATAACGTCTGCATTTGCTCCTGCAATAGGTCTGTCACCTAGCGGTGCATTAAGGACATAATTCTTCTGTGCAGCAATGAGGATAAACCTCAGATCACGGATCCAATCCGCATCATCGCTACTAACATTTTTCAATACAATTTTCTCTAGGAACATATTAAAATAAACATATGAAAGCAACAAACATAGGGAAGCAACAACGCGAGCTATTGATCTACAACATAATTTGCAGAATACTACCAGGACTAAGTTCATGATAAATTAAAGTTCAATTAATCATATTACTTAAGAACTCCCACTTAGACAGACATCTCTCTAGTCATCTAAGTGATTACGTGATCCAAATCAACTAAACCATGTCCGATCATCACGTGAGATGGAGTAGTTTCAATGGTGAACATCACTATGTTGATCATATCTACTATATGATTCACGCCGACCTTTCGGTCTCCGTGTTCCGAGGCCATATCTGTTATATGCTAGGCTCGTCAAGTTTAACCTGAGTATTCGCGTGTGCAACTGTTTTGCACCCGTTGTAGATGGACGAGAACTTATCACACCCGATCATCACGTGGTGTCCGGGTACTACGAACTTTGGCAGCAGTGCATACTCAGGGAGAACACTTCTTGATAATTTTTAGTGAGAGATCATATTATAATGCTACCATCAATCAAAGCAAGATAAGATGCATAAAGGATAAACATCACATGCAATCAATATAAGTGATATGATATGGTCATCATCATCTTGTGCTTGTGATCTCCATCGCCAAGCACCGTCATGATCACCATCGTCACCGTAGCGACACCTTGATCTCCATCGTAGCATCGTTGTCGTCTCGCCAACTATTGCTTCTCGACTATCGCTACTGCTTAGTGATAAAGTAAAGCAATTACATGGCGTTGCATTTCATACAATAAAGCGACAACCATATGGCTCCTGCCAGTTGCCGATAACTTCGGTTACAAAACATGATCATCTCATACAATAAAATATAGCATCACGTCTTGACCACATCACATCACAACATGCCCTGCAAAAACAAGTTAGGCGTCCTCTACTTTGTTGTTGCAAGTTTTACGTGGCTGCTACGGGCTGAGCAAGAACCGTTCTTACCTACGCATCAAAACCACAACGATAGTTTGTCAAGTTGGTGCTGTTTTAACCTTCGCAAGGACCGGGCGTAGCCACACTCGGTTCAACTAAAGTGAGAGAAACTGACACCCGCCGGTCACCTTTAAGCAACTAGTGCTCGAAGCAGTGAAACCAGTCTCGCGTAAGCGTACGCGTAATGTCGGTCCGGGCCGCTTCATCTCACAATACCGCCTAACCAAAGTATGACATGCTGGTAAGCAGTATGACTTATATCGCCCACAACTCACTTGTGTTCTACTCGTGCATATGACATCAACGCATAAAACCAGGCTCTGATGCCACTGTTGGGGAACGTAGTAATTTCAAAAATTATCCTACGCACACGCAAGACAATGGTGATGGCATATCAACGAGAGGGGAGAGTGTCTGTCCACGCACCTCGTGAGACCGAAAGCGGAAGCGTTATAACAACGCGGTTGATGTAGTCGTCGTCTTCACGATCCGACCGATCCAAGCACCGAGCGTCACGGCACCTCCGAGTTCTGCACACGTTCAGCTCGATGGCGATCCCGGACTCCGATCCAGCAAAGTGTCGGGGATGAGTTCCGTCAACGACGGGCGTGGTGGCGATGATGATGCTCCACCGGCGAGGGCTTTGCCTAAGCTCCGCGACGATATGACTTCTCCGGCGCAGGGCTTCGCCTAAGCTCCGCGACAATATGACCGAAGTGGAATATAGTGGAGGGGGGCACCGCACACGGCTAAGGAACGATCCGTAGATCAACTTGTGTGTCATGGGGTGCCCCCCTGCCCCTGTATATAAAGGAGCAAGGGAGGAGGAGGCCGGCCCTAGGAGGAGGGCGCGCCAAAGGGAGTCCTACTCCCACCGGGAGTAGGACTCCTTCTTTCCTAGTCCAACTAGGAGAAGGGGGAAAGGAGGAAGTGGAGAAGGAAGGGAGAGGGGGCTGCGCCCAAACCCCTTGTCCAATTCGGACTGGGCTTGGGAGGGGCGCGCGCCACCTCCTGGCTCCTTCCCACTAAGGCCCATTAAGGCCCAATACTCTTCCCCGTATTCCCGTAACTCCCCGGTACTCCGAAAAATACCCGAATCATTCGGAACCTTTCCGAACTCCGAATAGTCGTCCAATATATCGATCTTTACGTCTCGACCATTTCGAGACTCCTCGTCATGTCCCCGATCTCATCCGGGACTCCGAACTCCTTCGGTACATCAAAACTCATAAACTCATAATGTAACTGTCATCGAATCCTTAAGCGTGCGGACCCTACGGGTTCGAGAACTATGTTGACATGACCTAGAACTATTCTTGGTCAATAACCAATAGCGGAACCTGGATGCCCATATTGGCTCCTACATATTCTACGAAGATCTTTATCGGTCAAACCGCATAACAACATACGTTGTTCCTTTTGTCATCGGTATGTTACTTGCCCGAGATTCGATCGTCGGTATCCAATACCTAGTTCAATCTCGTTACCGGCAAGTCTCTTTACTCGTTACGTAATGCATCATTCCATAACTAACTCATTAGCTACATTGCTTGCAAGGCTTATAGTGATGTGCATTACCGAGAGGGCCCAGAGATACCTCTCCGACAATCGGAGTGACAAAACCTAATCTCGAAATACGCCAACCCAACATGTACCTTTGGAGACACCTGTAGTACTCCTTATAATCACCCAGTTACGTTGTGACGTTTGGTAGCACCCAAAGTGTTCCTCCGGTAAACGGGAGTTGCATAATCTCATAGTTATAGGAACATGTATAACTCATGAAGAAAGCAATAGCAGCATACTAAACGATCAAGTGCTAGGCTAACAGAATGGGTCATGTCAATCACATCATTCTCCTAATGATGTGATCCCGTTAATCAAATGACAACTCATGTCTATGGCTAGGAAACTTAACCATCTTTGATTCAACGAGCTAGTCAAGTAGAGGCACACTAGTGACACTATGTTTGTCTATGTATTCACACATGTATTATGTTTCCGGTTTACAATTCTAGCATGAATAATAAACTTTTATCATGAAATAAGGAAATAAATAATAACTTTATTATTGCCTCTAGGGCATATTTCCTTCAGACATCTCCTGAGACAGGCCCCAGAAGACCACGACGAACTAAAGACGATAGTCGAGAACCACAAAGGTGACCAAGTCGATGATGCCACTGCTGGAAGGAGCTGGTAGCTGAAGCGACGAAGGCAGATGGACTGGCGAGTGTGGTGGTAGCGGAAGGAACATTAAGCCAGTCCAACTCCCAAAGCCCCTGAGAATCATGGCGGCGCGGGCCAGCCCCAACCAGAGCCTTCGTGTGGCGATCCTGGATAGTGCAAGAATCAGTGTCAAGAATGACACGACAACCAGAATCAGTAAGCTGACCCGCAGAAAATAGGTTCATGGTCAGGCGAGGCACATGAGAAACATCTGGAACATAAAAGGAAGAAGTGGCAAGAGTGCCTCGACTCGCAACAGGAAGAGGAGTACCATCAGCAGTAAGAACATTAATAGGAAAATCGAGAGATCTACAAGAGGACAAGATAGAAGAATCGGAGGACATATGAAATGAAGCTCCAGAATCCAGAACCCATGGGGATGTACCTGACTGTGCAGACAGTGGTCGCTCAGCACTAGAAGCACCAGTCACAGAGCCTGCAGTACCCGTTGAAGAACCTGAAGCAGCAAGTAGACGCTTGAGCTTCACAATATCTTGCTCATTCAAGGAGATAGTAGACGGCGTCGAGGAAGAAGCACGAGTCCCAAAAGAAGAATTGCGCTCCCTATTACGCATATCATGCTTCTTCTTGAAGCAATCAGACTCGGGGTGACCATCCCTGTTGCAGTAGTCACAATGAGTACGAGGATGAGAGCGGCCTTCACGAGAGCGGGCCTCATTACTCGGAGGAGTGGGTAGTAGCGGCGGAGCACTGGAGCGAGAAGACACTGGTGGAGTAGCAGCTCGAGCACCGAGCACAGAGGGAACCTGAAGCAAACCAGCACCACGAAGGCGAGTCTCCTCAGCACGAAGCTCGGAAAGCACCTCAGAAATAGGAACACGACCACGAGCAAACAACTGAGCACGTCGAGGCTCAAACTCCCCTCGGAGCCGTGACAAGAACTCATAGACGCGCTGAAACTCCAAGTCTGACCTCATAGTCTGGCAACACGGGCAAGTGCCACAAACAGTAGTGCGAAGGGAGTCAAGCTGGCGCCAGATAGCAGAACTCTGAGTGTAGAACTCATCAATAGTGGAGTCTCCCTGCTGAAGAGCATGCTCCTGACGGACCATAGACAAGTAGAGAGCATCACCAGAGGGTTGATACCGCTGACGAAGATGAGTCCACATCTCAAAGACAGTATCGAGGCCTATAAACTCAGAAGCAAACTGAGGCAAAACACTGGAAGTGAGAACAGTCGCAGCACGAGCATCATCGTCACACCACTGAGTGTAAGCAGTCAGATCGTCACGATAAACAGAAAGAGCATTTGAATAATCCAAGACCTCCTGGTCATAAGCAGCAGCTGCATCATCAGCAGCAACCGTGGCTGCAGCCCTATCAGCATCAGAAGCATCTGCGTCAGGAGCCAGTGGCGTCGGCGGTGGGGTAGGAGCCACAGGAGGCACTGGACGCGGAGGACAGGGGACCTCATCGGAAAGAATACCCCTGCATTTAATGCCACACATGTGAATGCGCATAAAGGCAACGAACTCGGCATAGTTAGCCCCATCGAATATCACCGGGCAGCGCGGGATGGCAACATAGCCAGATGATGCCAAAGACATGGTGCTCCTTTTCTGTCACAAAGACTCAACTAGCCAAGGTAAGAGCAGCCAGAACCAGCAGCAGATCAATCAGACAAAACCAAAAGGCAAGCCGACTGAGGCAGAACGAACACGGCGACCCACAGCAGCCCAAGGCAGCGATCGATCTGGACTTAAACAGCGGCAGTTTCACACGCACGCATGCGAGCGCCCGTAGAAGCCAACAGCGACTCGAAGAGGGCGGGGCCGTACGGGGCCGGAGGAGCGCCGGGCAGTGACCGGAGGTGCAGACTCCGATGGGCGGCGGCCGGCGGCCGGAAGATGAGCCGAGCGGCGGCCGGACGAGATCCAGCGGCAGTTGACAGAGAAAGCCGGCGGCGGAGATCAGGTTGGTGGTGGCTGGAGACTCGAATCAGGAAGAGGATCCGATCGATCCGACCTACAGCAGCGGAAGGAGCGGCCTGGATCGGGCACGGCAGGCTGTATGTGCTGCGGCAGCAGAGGAGGAGGGAGGCAGCAGCGATGTGGAACAGCACAGCCAGGATGTGGATCGGAAGGGTAAGTTGCGATACCCAGAGAAAAAAAATTCCCTAACCTAGGCTCATGATACCATGTTGATGTTAGGAGAATAGCAACTTGTATTATTAGGAGGCCAATGCCAACATATATACATATACATGAGGATGCCAAAAGGCTACAAGAGGATGCCAAGAGACTAGAATACAAAAGGCCAAAAGACATCACTTAATATAACTCTAACAAAAGCTATGTGTGAACATCATACCTCAATATCTATTTTCTTATGCTTCAATTATTTAATGACCGGTCTCTAAATATTCTAATTTTTATGGTTTGAAAACATGGTTCACTCTCGTCCTTTGTGCCATTGACACAGCGGGTCATCTAGTATAATAAATTTTAAATACAGGGGCTGTGGGAGTTATATGCAGAGATGAACATGGAGTATTCGTTGGGGCATCAGTGACGGACCTTGAGACCGCGGAGGCTGATGCCGAGAGAGGCTCAAGAATTGGGCAAGGATCTGGTGCTGCGTAAGATCCATATTGCCACTGACTGTTTGCGAGTCACACAAGAGCTTAGAGCTGCACCCCATCTCAGAGCATACTGCATGATTGCTAGTGAGATGAATCCTCTCAGGACTAGTTTTTTCGCATGTGAAATTTTCCACAATCAGCGCAATAATTTTTCTGAAATGCGGCCCCTTAGGGCCCAGTTCATTAAAAAATGTCGAAGAGTGTTGCCCGGTTAATTTATGAAAACCCGTGCGAAAAGTGTTACAAGACATGTGCACAAGAAAGGGCACCTCAGCCAACCTGGCTACCCACAAGACTCAGCCACACCGTCGAGTCGCTTGCCCGGGAAGAGGTGGTGATGATGACATTGCTGGCGACCCGCACGATTATAACTTTGAAGCTCATTGTATTGCTAAACTGGCTATTACCTTGGGCGAGGGACACTATCTTTGGCATATTGAACCTCCTAGTGACCGTTGTATGTCCAGAAATATTCTTGAATGAATAAAGTGCGCTGTTAGACTAAAATGAAGAGAAAGCATAGGTAGGAAATAGGAAAACTCCTGTAAAGAAAATCCCAAAACTCATGTTTGCTGGAAGCAACTCGGAATCTCAGCGTCCAGGCTTCACCTTACCCTCCTCTGGAACCCACTGCATCCGGCCCCGCACCGCCTCCTCTGAAACCCCACGCCCATCTGTTCTGGCCTTCACCATCTTCACTCTGGGTCGCCATCAACCCGCCTTCCCAGAACTCGCTGATCGGAGGCTGGTTGAGTGGGTTGTGTTGAATACTCTCAAATAAAATCGTGCTTAGTCTGTAAGGACTGGTAAGAAGGCTTATCTTTTTTTTTCACTACAATTGTCAAAATCATACACATCAGTATTCCAAGTGAAAGGTGTTTTCCGGATGCCAGTCAAAACCCAAGAACACAATAAATTATAGCTCCCAATTTTTATCTTGGCAACAAAGTTTTTTTAACGGTGGAGACATACTCCCGTTTTCATGGGCCATAATATGTCGGGATGTTAGAATGTCAGAATCTTATGTGTTTGATGCGAGCATGATTATCTGACCCTATTTGAAGCACTCACTTACCATCCAAACTTATTCTAAGAGTAAGCTGGTAAAATAATAAGCTGACCTTGCAAGCAGTTTAGATTGCGCTTTCGCAAAAAAAAGGCAGTTTAGATTGCGCAACACAGAAAATCTCATGAAGGTGAATTCTGGCATGCTAAGCTTGAGGAAGGAAGGCGAAGTTGTGGAGGGAATAGTGTTCCTAGGCGATACCGGAAGATGCAAATATTGGAAAATAAGGAGGTGAAGGTGGTGCGTTTGGGCATTGATCAAAGCACAGTACCATGGTCTCCGTGTGTATGTAGTGGTTGGAGGTGGCATGGTGTGATGCCATATCAATATACAGTTCAATAGCAGTTCTTCATTGTGATGCCATATCAACATACAGGTCAATAGCACTCACTTTGTACTCGGACTTGCCCTTTCACTAAGGATGCACCTCCTGACATCTCCTATTTCTAAAGTTAACCGCCCGCCCCCCTTCAACAGCTTTGCTAACAAATGTGTCTACCAAATATATATTGTATGAAAGAAAGGAGTTAAGCGTCATTGACTCTAGCAAAGAAATGAACTCCCTCAATCTTTCGTCATATATAAATTATTTTTTCTTGCATTGTTTCTACTGATAGTTTCTATATGAGGGAAAGATGCTGAGATGACCTCTTATATAATGTGAGAACACTTACAAATTCTAAGGTATGCAAGGCGTGGTTGCTGAACAAACTTAATAAAAATTAATTATATGAGATACTTTTTCATGAACATGTCTTCATAAATAATACCCAACCCATGGAGAGAGAGAGAGAGAGAGAGAGAGAGAGAGAGAGAGAGAGAAAGAGAGAGAGCACCGATGACAACAGCTTAAAGAACAAGTCGACGGCTTTCTATGCACTCTGCCATTGTGTGGAAATGGTACAGGAAAATAAACAGCAGACAAAGTGGACAGCAGCTGGCCCATATATGTAGAAAATTGTTATTTTTTGTTTCTTGTTTACATAAGCCCTGCATGTTTAAATACTTATTAAAAATAAGGAAAAGAGATTACATGTGGTTCTGTTTGGACAACAATGCATACAAGTTGAGAAGTTTTAGGAAGTTATTCCGAGTTCCACAATCTCTTGCATTATGATACGTACACAGACATGCTGTGTCGTCTTCAATGAGCACAGAAATAAAGATTGCCATTTTTTCATGATTATGTGGCTGTATGTCGTTATCGGTCTGTATATATGGTGAAAAGGCTCTTCTCGTTTTGGCCGGATGTTTGTTGTAGTACTTGGCCAGTTTAGTTTAGGCTCGGATTTCTTTTAAGATTGTGCTAGCTTTGGCAGTTCTTTCATTGACGATCATTGACATAGACATATGGATGAAGGCACATGGAGAGAGATGGCATAACAAGCCCAGGTGACAACAAGAAAACACATGCTTATATAATAAGTCAACGACTTCCTATGCGATCTGCCCTTAGGGTTGATTAGTTAGGCACACAACAAAAGATTAAGTATACTGACCGTTAGTTAAATCACATATTCAGACATCTGCTCTTTTCTGTTTCACTTTTTCATAAATCATGTATCAATTCAAAAATTTATGACATGATAGATATCTCGTGCGATCGTACTGCATCAAGAAGATAGATGCACCCATGGTACTTGAACCTTTAAGCCTCATTTGCTTAGGTCGGCATCCTCTAAAATCAAAAGTCCTAACACGGTTTAGCTTGCTTTTAGGTGTGTCCTGGTCTGTGTGACCCATATGGCGTCGTAAGCACCTGTACAGTGGTTGAGAGTGTAACTTTTTATTAGTTTCCGCTTCATAAATATTGACCTTGTTCTTGTGTAGTTCCGCAGTAAAGGTGTAGGTGGTACATCTAGTCGTTGGACATCTCTATCAATATATACCGCTCCGTCTTTATCCAAGTAGTATATCATCAATCTCAAAACACTTATTTGCTACATAATCGAATAGTTGGCAGATCAGAGGCAAAAGTAGGAGCAATGTAAGAAGGCATTATGGAATAGAAGACGTCAGGAATCATCAGACTAGGGTGGTCAGCCAGCTGAACCACCTTGCAATCGATGATGCTAGTTTATCTGTGACATCGGGTGAGGTGTAGGTAGTGCTGATGTCCAATTGTGATCTAAATTCTACTGACAGATCATGTAAGGCTCTTTTATATTCCTCCATCACAGTGAAACTACTACTTCATGCGTCGGTGATTTTTTTCCGTGGGGGTTTCCACACACAAATATGTGTCTGGTCTCTTGTTTAATCTCAATCTAATAAGTGGTACGTAGAGCAAAGTTTCTGAGAATAGATTGTGAATGATTATTTCTTCGGCAGTAGATTTTGGCGATTGTCCGAGTCATACGTGTTCAACTGCTATGCCTCCGCGTTAATTTAAATGAAATTGATTTTGCCTGCAGCCTTCACACACTAGACTGATTGAAATGCATGGAGATCAACTTGAATTCTCCACTGCGCCACTCGATCATTCCGCCGAGACGCTACTGCCGTAGTGTGGATCGAAGATCGGAAACACATGCATACGTGAATCACTGTTGGCCCTCCTACCACTCCAAGCATCTATCGGAGCCAGACTAAATCCAGGGAGAGCATATGTGAGGCCGAAGGTAGCTGCCATAGGGAATCGGCACAAGGGCTCAAGTCTTGAGAAAATATAAGTTGCTATGATCAGGAATTGTACTGGGTCAACAACATATGTTATAGAAAAGTTGCTTTGCAAGAAAAAGTACCAATTGTAAACCACATATTATCATTCAACTTATAATTAGTTTTAGGCATGGATTTCCGCATAAAGACGTTGGTCAATCAGACAATCATTCGGCTGTAAATACACCGAGTAATGTTCGGTCCTAAAAAACGAAAAAGGGAGATACTCTCGCTTTTAGTTTTCCTTATTCTCAATTACCATAATGGATTTTTGTATGAATTATTTAATCTTCCTACAAATTGTTAAGTAGAAAATTAACATGTATTAAAAATGTAAAAGCCGGTCTACATATGGAATTTTCTGTTCATGTTGATTTCTATTTCACTATTTTGATGTAGTGTCTCATCAGTCTCAGTTTTTGGATATCCAACTATGTCTTGATGAACTAAAGAAATGGTGAGGATTGAGAAGTTTCATAGTCATATTGATACTTACAAGAAATTATGGCATGATATCAATAAAGCTCCAACAACCTCCAACCACTGAGTACCAGTTGTTTGTCATGTTGCGTATACAACGCTCCATCTTCACCATAGTAGCATGAAGCTCTACTAGTTAAAATAGTTGTCTGCCATACATTCCGAAACATTCCTACCGGACACTCAAATGGGTGCTTGGTTTGCAAAAAGGAAGAAATAATCTTGTGAACCAACAAGAAAAGAACATCTGAAGATGTGACAGACCATTAGGAAATAGTGGCACCAGGAACAAGAATACCATGGCACTATGGACGCAACCGCCTACACTCTCCTTATGTGTTTTGTTATCTGAAGAAACCCCATTATATCTTCATATGGCCCTTGAACCTTGGTGTACGATCCATTTGAAAGTGGGAATGATACTACAACTGGCCACACCGACATACTTGATTGTAGACCGACCAAAGACTACAATCAATATCATTGAGCATGCTTTCCACCATCAACCTGGCAAAGTGACTGGCATCATTCTCTCTCAGGTTTTGTTTTTACTCACATGCAAGTCATTATACAAAACTCTTTCCTATTTTGGATTGAAATTTATATGAAATAAAGTGAAATCCCATTGCATTTTAATCATAATCCTCTGACAACTTTAATATATTGTCAAGTATATGATCAGTATTTGTCTATGTCTACAAACATGTTACTGTTGATGGGTTGATTATAACTATGAAGCATAGGTATATTTGGTCAAAATATTAAGGACGCATATAGTCACATTTACATGACTATATATAAAGTATTGTTCTATGAAAATGGTTCAAGAAAAACACATGTTTACTATTCATGTAATCTATTATTGTATGACTGCTTTATGCGCAAGTATCAATTCCAAATCAGATATTATGTTTTACCAAATAAATTATAGCATGGCTGCTTTGTGGAAAAGGATCAATCGTAAATCACATATTATGATTTATGCAATCTTTTGTATACACATGATTTGTGTACAAGTATCACCCATAAACACCATATTGTGATCTATGTATTTAGGTATGGCACAACAGCTTGGTCCACGAGGATCGGTGATAGGCATCAATGAGGGAAGGGTATCTGATCTGCGTGGCAACCGAAGGACAAATGTTGTGGGACTCCTGGTAGTGTAACATAATGTGCCTCGAAATACAAAGGCAGTGTTACTGGCTTTTTACCACTTATATCGTAGGTTGATTGGTCTAGCATGGTTTTCCTAGATTTTAGTCATAGTAATGAACGTCGGTTTGTAAGGGCATGCATTTATACTGGTTGAGAATGCAACTTAATCCTAGATTTTTATATGAATATTCAAGCTTTGAACACATTGTTAAATGGAAACTCAATTTGCATCTGAAATGTAAAAGGGCAAGCTGCATATAGGATTTGCTATTCATGTTGATTTCTATTTCATATTTTGATGTACTGTCTTATCATAGGCTCAACTTTCGGATATCCAACTATGTCATGTTGAACCAAAGAAGAAATGGTAAGGGGAGAGGTGTCTCATCTTAATGGCACAAGAAATTATTGCATGAAATCAATAAGGCTGAAACCACCAGTGGATGCTATGCACGACATCTTATTCGGAGACGTCAAGTCATGCCTGCTACCGGCTAGTGATGCACGGTGGCTCTGGAGGAGGTGTTATGTGTAGCATGTTGTTGCTGGATCGAAGGTGGTCCGACTGTAGCGGAAGGCAGGCAGTATGGGACATTTGTCTTCCGTTGTTGTCTTCTCCAGTGGTATTCGACTATCGACGTGTCGTTAGATGCATAAGGGCGGATGGCACAGACAGCTTCAACGACGAGTTTATGCAGTCCAATGGAAACACATGATCTCTGATCGGGTTAGGTCACACGTGCATGTGTTTCATCCTTGCTGAAGGTGGTGGATTAAGCTTGGCTTTGGGAATGAGAATTCGAAGTTCAACCTGGTGGTGGACTCGCCTTCATCGGCGTACGTGCATCGATTTCTTCTAGAAGGCTTAGCCTAGGACTTGTGTATTTTTCGTTTCTGAAGTGTCTTGTAAAATAGGTTTAGTGGCTATCAGGGGAGTTACTATCATGAGGTGTACCGCCTCAGGGTTCACTTTCCTCCTTATTTTTGGGTCGAGGTTGTTCCACTGTTGAATTTTGCATTACTATGGCTGCATGCATTGTTTTGTTGTAGAGGCTGGGGGTTATCCTCCATCTTTTAAAAGATAACACAGGAAAACCCTATAGGTAGACTCTTAGTAGCAGCGAGGGGTAGAGAGATGACACTACTGGTTTGTAGCAGCAGCGCAGGTCACAAACCGACGCTACATGTACATTAAATAGTAGTAACGCGGGCTTTCTTTCAGGCACTGCTGCTAGATGGGCCACACCATGTCCCCCAGGCTAGGGTACAGTAGCAGCGCCGGCCCACTAATTCGCGCTACGACAAGGGACGTAGCAGTAGCATTGTCTTTTTTATAGACGCTACTAATATTCATACACGGGCCCGGCTCCCAGGCACCGCCTAGCAGTTGTATCCCGCCCCCCCGCTACAAATAATATGCGTAGTAGCAGCGCTGTTTCCATACCTGCGTTAATACTATGGGCACCTTATCCGCCTCATTGTTTCCTCTCCCCCTCAAACTCTTGCTCGCTCTCTCTGTCGCCGCCGCCCGTCGTTGCCCACAGCAGCCGTCGCCACTGAGGTATCTACGTCCCTCCCTCCTCCTCATCCTCCCAAGGTCGCCTTCCTCCCTCCTCCTCCTCCTCTCTCCTTCTCCTCACTCCTCCCACTGCCCTACTCCTCTCGCCTCCCTCATCCCACTGCCCTCCTCACTCCTCCCACCTTCTCCGGCCGCCCCTCCTCCCTTCTCGCACTGCCCTCCTCTCTCTTCTCTACTCCCTCCTCCCACTGACCTCCTCACCCCTTCCTCCCACCACCTCTCTATGTATATAAATTTTTAGTAAAAAAATAGGAATAGATTTTTTGAATAAAAAATAGGTAGAATTTGATTGTAGAATGTAGGTTTTTTGAATAAAATAGAAGATATAGCTTATATCAATAGAATGTTGGCATTTTGAATAGAATAAAATACAAGATATAGGTAGAATGGAGGTTTTTCAATATAATAGATAGATAGAATTTTTTTTTAGAATGTAGATAGAAATTTATAGTAATAGAAATTTTTAGGTATAGAAATTTTTTAATTATAGAAATGTATTGGAAGCTATATGACAAACTTTTAGGAATCCAATTTAGAAATAGGAATTTTTAATAAGAAAATTTTGGTATAGAAATTTTTCGTAATTTCCTTTTTCATTGTAGAAATGTATTGGACAATTTAATTGTTTTTATGTCATTATCACTTTTTCATCAAAGAATGCTATATGATATTTGATGATCTAAAATTTTCACTCGGTGGAATATACATGCTTTGTAGTGTCGCGTCTCCCTGGACTGATCATCGTCGGAGCTTCCTTTACTTCCTCTACACCAAAGTTGGTGAGCTAAAAGTCCACCTCCTCCCTCTATTGTCCTCGGACACGTGTATGATGATATTTGGACATGTATTTGTTGTCTCTTTGAAAATTTGGCCTATGTTTGCCGGAATGTTGATTCATTTCCGTTCCGGAAAATTTCTGGCGCTCGATGTGTCATGTTTTTAGCAAAGGTCATGCCAACAAAATTCCGTGAATTTTAGCATGACTGATGCTAGAATATAGGAAATATCGAGTGCACTGGATTTGCCAGAAATGTTAAGTAAACAACATTTCTAGTTGAGTTTCAGTCTGTCGGGCTACATAGATGACGATCAGAAAATCAGTGGGGGAGAGTGTCCACCAGATATGAGAGAAGAATGCTGACTGTTGTCGCGGGGTCGTTTCCTTTCCTTCTTCTCGTGATATACCTGGTAATGCACGAGAGAAGGAGGGGAAGCGCCATCACCGGCGGTCGAAATTTCTGTGAGGATGTGTCCACCATATACTGTGGAAATATGACAGAGGAACAATTCCGACTGTTGTCGCGGGGGTCGCTTCTTGTTCATTAGAAGGTGCTAGACATTTTGGTGTAATGCACTTTCAAATGAAAGTAGGAACGACCATCACCGACTTCATTGCATACATTCTTCTTAAGTAAAGTATAGTGCTAACTATATATGTTATTATTATGTTGTCAGCAGAAGCTCCTGAAGGAGATTGTGCCTGACATTATGCTTACCGAAGATCATATGTATATGGTTAGCATACGACGTTTCCGCCAACGACTTACCAAAGTGCACACTCTATTTATTTGAATGATGCAAGGCTCAATATCAATGAATGGATCAAACTAATGAATGGGTTCATGCACCCAGTTGGAGACAAAATGAATGTGCGCAAGCCACAAGTTGGCGACAGGTGGATCTTCATGCTCCATTTTGGAGATGGACTGGTTTACCTGTTTTATTTTACTTTATCTAAGAGAGAGATGTAGGTCCTAGGTAGTAAGAACAATTAGCTAGTGTTGATTTTGACTATGATGATGATGAGTTGTTATGATGATGATGATGAGTTATGTGCTAGAATGTTTTAGAATGATGAGTTGTTATATGAATCATAGATGATGATGATGATGAGTTGTTATGATGATGAGGAGTTGTTATATGACTATGATGATGATTAGTTGTTATTATTATTATGATGATGATGATGATGATGATGATGAGTTGTTATGATGATGATGAGTTATTATATCATTGGGTGAAAGAAACACTGATTAGATTCAAGTGAATGGATGCAAAGTGACCATGTTGGATTAGTAGGACGATCCACATAACAATCTCTAAATTGCTACTATATTAAAACTTATTTAATGGTGTATAAATACAGTATAAAAGAAAAGAAAAACTAAATACAAAAGAATAGTAGTAGCGCGGGGTCAGGACGCGCTGCTTTTAATTAGTAGTAGCGCGTGCTGTGACACGCACTACTGCTAACTGAGTTAGCAGTAGTGGAGGCCTAAACAATGCTAGTTGTAGCACCGTAGCAGTAGCGCTGGCACCCGCGCTACTGCTAGGCCTTTATGCCCCGCTACTACTAGGGTTTTCCCTAGTAGTGTAAAGGCTGACAATGCCCTTGCTCCTTGCCCCTCGTCGTCCACGCGGGCGACACGGGTGGCGGAACCAGCCAGCCAGCACTTTCTCCCCTCTACTCCTCCTCTCTCTTGCTGCCGCCGACCGGATCCACCGGCGAAGGGGCCCCTTCTTCCTCCCCAACCATGACGGAGCATCATGGGATACAACCGTGTGTGGGGGATACGTCGCTCGTGCGGGGCGTTGTGGCTGCAAAGCGCGTGGACAGGCTGGTGGCACAACGGTGTAGTGGTGGTTGCATAGGTGCTTCTGGTCGGTTGGTGGCGGCTCCTATATCAAGATTTGGCACGGGGCAACTCTAGACTGTGGTCGACAAGGCCCCCTCGTGCTTGCGGGATGCCATGCGATGGCAGCGTTGGGCGCATCAGGCGGTATTGTGTTGCACATGCAGCACTCAGATCTAAGGCGGCAACCTCTATGGTGGTGTGCCTCCATCCTGGAGGCGGTTGGGCGGCACGGGTGCTGCTTAGCACTTTCCCTCGGCCTCATGGGCGCGAGGCGGTGGCCGGCGTGGATCTCAGCCGATGGCGATGGCCTCCCTTCTCACTCCTCGGGCTGCGTCACTGGCCCATGATCATGATCTAGCTGTTGGGGTGGTTTGGGTGGGGGCACAGACTGAGGGAAACCCTTCACATGCAGGTTGTGGTCACGATACCGGCAATGATCCAGATGTCATTTTGCTTGCCTGTAGGCGGCATCGAGGGCTGACCCTTGTCTCCCTCCTCCACGTCCTGGCTGAACGCTCTAATTCCCTTGGATTGGGCGGCGGTGGCGCTCCGGCGTCGTTTCTCTTCCTGACGATGTCGCCTTTAGGAATTTGGAGTGGTGGCGGGGCTTCAGTGTGGGTGGTTGGCTGACAATATATCTTCGGTGCTGTTCACGTTCGGCATCTTGCAGTGCACATGTTTGATCTTTGCTGGAGGCAGTGACGGTGTAGGAGTTTTGGTTCTCAAGGTGAGGTGGCCATGCTTGTGGCTTGCTCCGAGTTGACCGGCAGCTAATCCACATATTCAGTCAGCTGCCCTTTTCCTGTTTCGTGTTTTATAAATCACGTTTCAGTTCAAAATTTTATAACATGATAGATACCTCGATCCAACGTACTGCATCAAGAAGACTAGATGCACCTTTTGTGCCTCGTCTACTGAGGTCCACATTCGCTAAAATCGAAAGTCCAGACATGGTTTGGCTTGCTTTTAGGTGTGTCCTAGTCTGTGTGACCCATTTTGCTTTGTAATAAGTGCCTCTACCGTGGTTGAGAATGCAACTTTTTATTAGATGCGGCTTCGTAAATACTGACCGTGCTCTTCTGTAGTTCTGCACTGAAGGTGTAGGTGGTGCATCTACTCGTTTGCCATCTTTGTTTATTATATATACCACTCAGTCTTTAGCCAAGTGGTAGTATCGATCTCGAAACACTTTTTCGCTCCATAATCTCCTAGTTGTCAGATGAGACGAGACAAAAATAGGACCAATGTGAAAATGCATTATGGAATAGAAGACATCAGGAATCATTAGACTAGGGTGCCCAGCCATCTGAACCTGCTTGCCGTGGCAATGCCAGATTATCTTAGAGATAAGGCGAGGTGTAGACGATGGTGTCAAATTGTGATCCGAATTTTACTGACAGCGCTGTCTCATCCTAGAAGTAGTGCGAGTTGTGTAAGGTTCGTCGACGATATCGTTCTTTTCCACTACTCCATCGTAGTGAAATTTCTTCCTCATGTGTCTGTTTTTTTTTGTTTTTTAACAAAGGCCATATATTAATATCGTGAAGATGCCAATTATCCATGTCAAAATATGTGTCTCGTCTCTCGTTTAATCTCCATCTAATAAGTGGTATGCACAGCAAAGTTCCTGACATTAAACTGAAACTGAGTATTTCTGCCTCCGCAGACTTTGGCGATTCTCTGAGACATTCGTGGTCCACTCTACGTCTCTGCGTCAATTCAAATGAGATTTATTTCGCCTGAAGACGTTGTATGCAGCGTCTGCTCGAAATACATTGAGTCTGTTAACAATTCTCCACTGCACCACTCGATCAACCTGCTGAGACGCTGCTGCCATAATCTCGATCATTGAATCGAAAACATAGGCGTACGTGAATCACTGCTTGTTCTGCTTACTACTCCAAGCATGCAACGAAGCAAGAACAAATCGAGGGAGAGCACATGGATGTGTGACCCTAAGGTGGCAACCCTAGAGAATCAGCGCGAGGGCTCAAATCTCGAGAAAAATGATGTTGATATGATCGGCAACAAGTTGCTTTGTGAAGAAGAAAAGATCAATTATAATCCACATATTATGATTCGCCTCATTATTACGTTTAGGCATGGATATCCGCACAAAGAAATTGGTCAATAGGACGTTCCTTCTTCTGTAAATATAACAAATGTTCGGTCATCATAAACGGTTAAGGGTAATACTCGGGTTTACATTTCCTTATTCTCAGTTCCCATAATGGACTTTTTGCGTTAATTATTCAAGCTTTCTACACATTGTTAAATAGAAAGTCAATCTGCATGAAAAAATTAAACCATGAGTTGCATACAGGATTTGCTGTTCATATTAATTTCTATTTCAATGTTTTGATGTACTGTCTTATGCTAGCCTCACTTTTCAGACATCTAACTATGATATGCTGAACTAAAGGAGAAATTGTGAGGACAGATAAATCTCAACTTGATCATTACAAGAAGGTTTATTTTTCTGCGTGGGATCCTTACAAGAAGTTATGGCATGATATCAGTGAAGCTCCAACAACCTCCAACGGTCAAACCATTGAGTACCAGTCTTTTGTCATATGTGTACATATAACGCCCTAACTTCACCAATGTTGTAGCTTTGTGCCAGTCAAATAGTATGCAGATGAGAGACAAAAATAAGAGCAATGGTTTTCATAGTCTGGAGAAGAGCATAATACGTATGTGAAAAAAGCATTGGGGAGTAGGAGGCATTGGGAACAAGAAAACCATCAGACTAAGTTAGTGAGCCAGTTGTAGATTGCAAGAGAGTGATCTGAAAGTGTAGGTGGAGCAGCCACTTCTCATAGAAACATCCAGTGGAATGGTATCTGAGATGTGTGGCAACCTACCGTTCTCACCAGTGCGAGGTCAGTGTTGCTGGATTTTGCTCCTTTACTTGGAAAGTTGAGTAGGCCTGCGGGGTGTTTCTACTTTTTATTCACAAAGATAATAAAAGCTCTTGAATGGCACGTAGACGCAACTTCTCTTGATAAACTCTTCAAAATTCATTAGCTTACACAAACTTGTGCACATTTACTCCTCCCACGCTATACTAAAAATCAATCTCTCATCAACAGAGGCACTCACCGACACAAAAAGAACAGTCCGTGGTAAACATACCACTGATGGGCAAGTGAAGAGAGCCGTTTGTTCCGACTTCAATGTGTTCAGATTTTTAGAGAAAAATACCACTTATGGACAAAATCGGCAACACCACTAACAAACACAAAAACAGTCTGCAGTATCAGTTCTGGCCTAATGAAGTTCACCTAGAGCCAGCTCTTCTCTTTAGAAATAAAAACAGCTACCATAACCCTAACTAGACCTTAGCTGCATCATCTCGTCCCGGTCCATCTACATGACTAACATCATTGTCTTCTCCTCCCAGAGGCACAGCTTTCTTCATCGTTTACTGATCCACCTGCCACCACAGCCCACTTCTATGACCAGATCATATTCGTGTGCGACGCTGTGAGAACGTAAATTTTTTGGCGCCGTTTTCAGGGTGGACGGCATCCTCTTCGGCACGGATAGCGGCGACTCTATCTGTTCTATTCCTCATCGAGGAGCTTTCCTATTGCTTGGGAAGGGAGGCTCCATGACATGGCGGCCATATTTTCTTCAATGATGAAGGTGGCATCCAGCAAGACGTCATCTGCTGGCACAAAGGCCACAAATATCGACCTCATCTCCACTTTGTCATGTCTGGGCTCTAGCCCAGGCATGACTGCACTCACAAGCACAACTAGCCTACCAGTGCAGCATTAGCATACTAGTAGTGATCACCCGCAAAAATAAATAAATCATACTAGTATTCATATGGCAGGGTGGACGGAACGAGCGGGCTTTTCTCTCCGCTCCATACCGGACGGAACTGTCCTGGCCCGCTAGTATTTTTTACTACTCCGGTTTGTCAAATTGGGCAAGAAACAACATCCAGTCTAGCCCGATACATGACAAAGCGGCTCGGTTGGACTGACAAAAGGCCCAGGCCCACTAACATGTTGCTAGGGCACCGCATAGGGCGGGCGCTTCTATATGTCGCGTTCAGCGAGCAGGCACGCTGCACTAGCGTCGGAGAAAGCCCCAGACGGGACAGCCCAGCAGCGTGAGAGCCACAGCCTGTTTTCTTCCTGTTTTCTGTTCTCATTTTTTGCTTCATTTCATTATTTTTATTTATATTTTTATAATATATATATATATATGTATATATGTATGTATATATATTACAAAAAACACTATTCAGAAATACATTTAGGAAAAATGTTGAAATAAGTATTCAAAATGTTGAACCAATATTTGAAAAATGTTGAACAGGTAGTAAAAAATGTGAACGAAAGTGTATAAAAATGTTGAAAAAGTATATGACAAATGTTGAACAAGTATTGGAAAATGTTGAACAAGTATTCGAAAATGTTGAGTAATTATTTAAAATGTTGAAAAGTGTTTGAAAAATGTTGAATAGGCATTAAAAAATGTTGAACGGGTATATGAAAAATGTTGAAAAGTATTTTAAAAATGCTGAATAAGTATAAAAATATTGAGAAAGTATTTGAGAAATGTTGAATAGGCATTCGAGCAATGTTGAATGTGTATATAAGAAATTTTGATCACTTATTAAAAATATTTTTGATATATAAAAAAATGTAGAGTGAAAAGAAAAACAAACATAAGAAAAAACGAAATAATAACAAAAGAACAGAGAAGAAAAAGAGAACAAAACAAAAAAAGATAACTGGAGGGGAATCAAATATTGCGTGTCATATTCGGATATGAATATGCGCATTACTTTGGCTATATGGAACTGCAGGAATGATATCATCTTTAATAGGCAAGATTTTATCAACTTTTTCCAGGTTATGTACAGAGTCAATGTTTGAACGATATGTGATCGTTACTCACTCATGCAGACTGCAGGGAGATTCTGGCTATTGGGTGCAACCGATGGGAGACAGTAGCACGGGTTATCTACAATCGATTTGGATGGCGATCCACTAATAGGATAGGTGTTTAGTCATCTTGGCCTATTTTTCACCGATTGTGGCATTTTTGTTCTAACAATTTTATTCTTGTGCTCCTTCTCTGAGCTTTTGCTGGACCTAATACTATGTTTTTGAACTTGGCTGCATGCATCACTCTGATTCAATAGGTGAGGACATAAAGAGATCAACCACCTTACACTATGCTAACGTCCGATCCATATATTGCTCCATCTCCAATAAAGAAGGAGCACACTGGAACTATATTCCATAACAAAACATTTGATGCTATCAGCGGGTCACATAACAACAAAGTGAAGACCATTGTGGATTATATTAGGAATAGAAAGTTTCAAGGAATATACAATCATTGCTATGCTCTGGTACTAGCAAGGTTGAAGGGGAGTTAAATACGAAACAGCAGTCAAATGGTGCATCAAAAGCCCCCCTACCCCTACAGATATTCTCGATACGGTAGAACGTTGTCACTGATGCTCCGTGCAAGAGCTGTTCAGCTCTTCTTGTAATGATCAGTCTTGAAGGCCTCCACGCTGGATCTTCTAGTCACTGACACCAAGGGGTTGCCACAAGCATTACTAGCTTTGGTTGACTCTGACCTGGTCTTCATTCCAGTTTTGCTCGAGTTCAGTTCTGTAGAAAGGGATGACTTCCAAGCGAGATATACCAGTTTCATCAAGTGCCCATTCCACATGCCAGAGGTACTTTAAAAAGTTACTAACATGAAATTTTGTAGATAAGGGCAAAAATCGATCAAGAACCTTACACCATGGTGACATCCGATCAAAATATATTGCTCCATGTCCAAGAAAGTAGCAGCACACTGGAACTACATTCCATCACACCACACATAATAACAAAACAAAGACCATTGTAGATTGTATTAGGAAATAGGAAGGTTCAGGGAACATAGGATTATTGCTATACTGCGTTACTAGCGAGGCTGAAGGGGTGTTAAATATGCAAAATCACTCAAATGCTGCAGCTAAAGCCAACCTACCCCTACAGATATTCTGGATACGGAAGAACATTATCACCGATGCTCTGTGTAAGATCTAGTTAGCTCTTCTTGAAATGATCATTCTTGAAGGCCTCCACGCTGGACCTTCTAGTGACTTATGCCAAGGGGTGGCCACACGCTTTACTAGCTTTGGTTGACTCTGACCTGGTCTTCATTCTAGTTTTGCTCGAGTTCAGTTCTGTACAAAGGGATGACATCCACGCTAGAAGTTCTAGTTTCTTGATTTTTTTTTTTGAAACTATGATGATTTTTATAGCAAATTCGGAAACTATACACCCTAATGAAGAAAAACCAAAAGTATCACCCCTTCGGCCTCCTGTTGGCCGAAGAGGGACTTTTCGGCCTCCTGTTGGCTGAAGAGGGACTATGCGGCCAACTGTTGGCCAAAAAGTACTTTTCGGCCAACAGTTGGCCAAAGAGTCCCTCTTCGGCCAACACCTGCTCTACTGTTTTAGAAAATTCATATCAATTAGGATTTTTAGTATTTTAATTTGATTCTTTTTGCATTAGATTAGAAATTTTATGAAGTTTCTGTAGATATCAAGTTTGACTAGATTTCGAAGTTTGAATTTAAATTTTCATGAATTTTCTCAAATCACTAGATTGCCTATAATTTGAGCTAGGAGTATTCTTTTTAGATGATTCTTTTTGCTACTGGTTCTTTATGACTTTGTTTATCAGTAGTAATTAATTGGTGAATTTTTGGATTATTTAAAATTAGGTTTTTATGAAAACAGTTCTGTTTTAGTGTTTGTTAGGTTTTATGCTATTTCTTTTAATTTTAATTGCTTTAAAAAAAATTCTTTAGTTTTTTGACATATTCTTTTTGTTTCTGTTGAGTTATCAGTAGCTATTTTAGTTGTAGTATTTTTTTGTATTTTATTTCTTTTATCCTACTAGAAAACTTGTTTTGAGCTTCATAGGAATTTATATTTAAAAGTGCCTTGTAAATCCTGTACAACCATTGCCGTTTTATACATGAAAAAAATACTTTCCCGCAATCTCTTTCCCTCCGTTTTCTTTGCCGCCATTTTCTTTCCCGCCATTCTCTCCCGCCACACTAAGGAGTCCTGCATCGACGGAGGATGACGATGATGCCTTCATGTGGAGTGTGAAACACTGTGTGATAGAAGTCATAAGTGTGAAACACTCTCTGATGATGATGACGAAGCTGCAAACACTTATGACTTCTCTCAGACAGTGTTTCACACTCCACCAGCAGCACCGACGCAGGAGACACAGACCGTGTCAGACGATGTTATCTACGATCGTGGACACCATGAGGCTCATTTTATAAGTTGAGAAGTGAAGATGGCGAGAAAGAAGATGGCGGGAAAGAAGATGGCGGGAGAGAATGGCGGGAAAGAAAATGGAGGGAGAGAATGGCGGGAAATAAAATGGCGGGAGAAAATGGAGGGAAAGAATGACGTAAAAACCTAATTTTAAATAATCCTAAAATTCACCAATTAATTACTACTGATAAACAAAGTCACAAAGAACCAGTAGCAAAAAGAATAATCTAAAAAGAATACTCCTAGCTCAAAATATAGGCAATCTAGTGATTTGAGAAAATTCATGAAAATTTAAATTCAAACTTTCAAATCTAGTCAAACTTGATATCTACAGAAACTTCATAAAATTTCTAATGTAATGCAAAAAGAATCAAATTAAAATACTAAAAAGTAAAGCAGGTGTTGGCCGGAAAGTACTTTTTGGCTAACCGTTGGCCCTCTTCGGCCAACAGGAGGCAGAAAAGTCCCTCCTCGGCCAACAGGAGGCCGACGGGGTGATACTTTTGATTTTTCTCCATTAGGGTGTATAGTTTTCGAATTTGCTATAAAAATCATCAAAGTCTGATGACCACACACTCAGTTACCTTTGGCTATGTTCGGACTGGTCGTTCTTGCAACAATGCCCTGTGTAGCATTCAAGTTTTGACATGTAGCGGTACATGTAAATGTTTGGCTCGTCAGACGTCATCTAAGATTATCCTAGTAATTAATCATTTAATTTGGGATAGTCATCAATATTCATCACATGTAGAGGCAGGCTGGTTCGCAGGCACCGAGTTGATGGCGGGACTATATAATTTGTTTGTTTTTTTTTTGATAGAAAGACTGTAAGGGAACCCCTTACAGTATAATTGGTGCAACAAACCCAAATTGCAAGTACCATGCCTTGAACCTGGGACTATATAATTTGTTAGCGAACATCTTTTATAACAAGAAGGTCAGCTCGGTTGGCTACAACCTTGTGGGTATGAGGGATAAGTTGCAAGTTTGAACCCACATTAAAGCAATTAATTTTTGCTAGTCAACCAAAAACTGTGCGGATCAAGCCCTACTCGGCCCAGTACATGGGTCGACTTCGTATGAAAAACTAAGTAAAACTTATGGAAACTCTCAGAAAAGAAAAACGTGTGGAGATCTAAGAAATCCTCCTCCTTTTATTATTAGGCATAGATGTAGATAGATAGATAGATTGTTGCATGCATATATGTTGTTGCAACTCCATTGAAGCGATAACATGCTCGAGAACTTACTCGTAGACGCAAACATTTTCCAGTAATAATAAGTCATAGTTGAAGAAAATTAGAATTGTTAGTCTAGAGCCTAGAATCATGGCAGGGGAACATGATATAAATATGTTGGTTTGCATTGCGGAATACGAGGCTTTGGGAAACAGATGGCCATTGCAGGTCCCATGTAAACACTAGTTAAAAAAACCGGAGCTGACCGGCGGTTGTACCAGAAAAAAAGGGAACTGGCGGCCTCAGCGATTTTTTAAGCTAATAAGACCGTTCTGCAATCAGACCGCATAAAACCGGTCGAACCAGCCAACTGTCTAGAAAACCATCAAGAAATGAGCCATTGAACCGAGAAAAAACAAGGAAAACGTTTTGATTGAAATTGAGAGAAGTGTGATTTGATCCCAGGTCGTGTGAGCAATACACAGGGCCAGCCCATGGCCCAATAATCAACTAAGTTGTGCTACTTTGTTGTCCACTACATCGAAATAATTTTATTTGACCTACTGTTTCACACTATATTAGCACATATGTTACTCAACATATATTATTTTATTGCTTAAAAAACCGACAATTGAACCCTTGAACCGGCAGTCCGAACCGTAAAAACCTGAACCTTGGTTTTTTAAACTATGATGTAAACTCCTGAGCCACACATCATGTCAGGGAAATTAGTGTTGTTGGGTCCACAGTGCCCAGGGGATCACCTGCTCTTGGAAGTTGCCTCAGCTATCACGGGACACTGGCACTTACAGACCTCGTGGTCTCTCTCTTGGTATAGCCCTGTCGACATTGATTTTCATCATCCCATAGGGAGGCGACGTGTAATTCAGACCACGGTTGTGGGTCTAAGATTCTGGCCACCCGCCCTCATCAGCTTGACATGGAGCACGGACAGAAAACTCGCATGAAACAATATGCGTTAGAAAAGGACTTTGTAAGAACTTCATGGTGACAGAACAAGATTCTTGGTTTTGAAAGAGAAGGATTCTTGGATCTTGTAGCCAGAGAATGGGCTAAAGATGCAGGAGGTAGGACTGCCCTTGAACGCTAGCAGAACAAGATTAGGCATCTCAGAAGCTTCCTTCGTGGGTGGGCTAAACATCTAGGTGGAGTGTATAAGCTGGAGAAGGAACGACTCCTTACCCTTATTCAAACCTTAGATATAAAAGCAGAATCTACGATTCTGCTAGCCACCGAGCTTCATATCACGCATGAGGTTGAGATGAGGCTGAAAGAGTTACTCCGCGAAGAAGAATTAAAGTGGGCACTGCGGGCAAAGGTGAGAAAAGTTGTCCAGGGGGATGCGAACACTCAGTTTTTCCACATGATTGCCAATGGCAAGCACCGGAAGAAGAGAATCTTCTAGCTAGAACAAGATGAGGGTACAATAGTCGGTCAGGACAACCTCAAGCTCTATATTACTGAGTACTACAAACGTTTGTTCGGACCACCAGAGGAGAACTGTGTGTCCCTGGATGAGTCTCGGGTACACGATATCCCTCAACTTACTGCTGTGGAGAACGATGTTTTAACTGCCCCTTTCTCGGAAAAGGAGGTTTTTGAGGCTATTTCAAAGATGAAGTGTAACAAGGCACCGGGGCCGGATGGTTTCCCGGCTGAGTTTTACAAGAAGTGTTGGCATATTATCAAAGGGGACCTGATGCCAATGTTCCATGATTTGTTCTCGGGACATTTGCAGCTTTTCCAACTTAATTTTGGAATAATAACTTTGTTGCCTAAGAAAACAGATGCCGTGAGAATTGAGCAATTTCGGCCTATCTGCCTTCTGAATGTCAGTTTCAAAATCTTTACCAAGGTTGGGACGATCAGGCTCACACAGATTGCGCACGCAGTAGTACAACCTTCTCAAACGGCTTTCATGCCGGATAGGAACATCCTCGAAGGGGTTGTGGTCCTGCATGAAACGCTTCATGAAATTCATACGAAAAAACTAGATGGTGTTATTTTCAAAGTGGATTTCGAGAAGGCTTATGATAAAGTCAAATGGCCGTTCCTCCAACAGGCTTTACGGATGAAGGGCTTTGATGCGATCTGGCGGCATCAGGTTGAAACTTTCACGCAAAAAGGTAGCGTTGGCATTAAAGTCAATGACGACGTAGGTCACTACTTCCAAACGCACAAGGGTTTGAGACAGGGTGACCCTATGTCGCCTATCCTGTTCAATATTGTGGTTGATATGTTAGCGATCCTGATTGGGAGAGCCAAGGAGGCCGGTCAGGTGGAGGGATTGGTGCCTCATCTGGTTGATGGTGGCCTGTCCATCCTGCAATACGCTGATGATACAATCATTTTTATGGAACATGATTTGGCTAAAGCGAGGAACATGAAGTTAGTGTTATGCCTTTTTGAACAACTATCGGGGCTGAAGATTAATTTCCATAAAAGCAAGTTGTTCTGCTTTGGTAGAGCCAAAGACGAACAAGAAGCATATACACAATTGTTTGGTTGTGAAGTTGGGGCTCTACCTTTCACGTATCTTGGTATTCCTATACACCATCGTAAGCTAACAAATGGTGAGTGGAAGTGCATCGAGGATCGGTTTGAGAAGAAACTAAGTTCCTGGAAAGGAAAACTCATGTCTTATGGAGGCCGGTTGATTATGATTAACTCGGTGCTCACGAGTTTACCTATGTTTCTCTTATCTTTCTTCGAGGTCCCGGTTGGGGTTAGGAAAAGGCTAGACTTCTATCGTTCTCGCTTCTTTTGGCAGAGTGATGAGTCTACGAGGAAGTACAGATTGGCCAAATGGGATATTATTTGTCGACCAAAGGACCAAGGGGGACTTGGTATTGAAAATCTTGAAGTCAAGAACAGATGCCTGCTTAGTAAGTGGCTGTTTAAGTTGTCGTCTGAGACTTTATCCCAGGTTACTCTGAGACCTACTGATTCGCCGTTCTGGAAAGGGCTTATGAGGACTAAAGCTGCTTTCTTTAACAGAACGAGATGTATTGTCGGTAATGGAGACAATACGCGATTCTGGGAGGATACGTGGCTGGGTGACGCGCCTTTGGCTATTCAATATCTGTCACTATATCGTATTGTGCTGCGTAGGGACGCTCTTGTTGCCACGGTGATGCAGTCTATCCCTCTAAACATTCAGTTCAGGAGGGTGCTTGTCGGACCTCGTTGGGAAGCATGGCTTCACTTGGTCTGTAGGCTGATGGACGTTCAGCTAACTCCTCAGCCCGACCAGTTATGTTGGAAGCTAACTAGAACTGGGGTGTTCACAGTTAAATCGATGTATGCTGATATCATTAATTCTGCTGTGATACCTACTTCCAAAGAGGTCTGGAAAGTTAAGGTACCTTTGAAGATCAAAGTGTTTATGTGGTTTGTGCATAAACAAGTTATTCTTACAAAGGACAATCTAGTTAAGCGCAACTGGATATGATCTACTAGGTGTAGTTTCTGTGATCGGGATGAGACTATCAAGCATTTATTTTTTGATTGTCCGTTGGCACGAGGGTTATGGCGCTCCGTGCAAATTGCCTTTAATATTACTCCTCCGAGATCGGTTAACACGTTATTTGGGGCGTGGCTTGTTGGGATTGAGTTCGAAACAGCCAGACATATTCGTGTAGGAGTATGTGCGTTATTATGGGCAATTTGGAATTGCAGAAATGATTTGGTTTTTAACAGAACAACAAACACTCATTTTTTGTAGGTGTTATTCCGGGCTACAGCACTGATCCGTACGTGGTCCTTACTCACTCTGATGGAGGCCAGGGAGCGTTTGGTTACTGGATCTGTCCGGTGGGAGACGGTAGCGCGGGATATCTTCAACCGGTTTGGATGGCGATCATGTAATATGATAGGCATTTAGTTTACCTATCTGTTTTTATGCCAGCCGGTTCTGGCTTTTCTGGTTTTTGTTATGCAGTTGACGCTCTATGTGAGCTAGATGCTGCTTTTGTTCCATTACTGTAAGACCTTGTTGAGACCTTGGTTACTTTTTAATAATAGAGGCCGTATGCATCGTTCTGATGCAGAGGCCGGGGAACCCCCCCTTTTCAAAAAAAAAAAGAACTTCATGGTGACAGATAGCTAGACACACTGGATGATAGATCCTTGTCGCCGCAGACTGTATGCAAATTGACGAGACCATGCAAAAATGGAGGGAGCTCATCAGGTCCAACTGCAGCTATATACGGAGAATACACTTTTTTCTCTGCAGGAATTTTACGCGTCTTGGTTTTAGTTACTGCCCCAGAGAGGGTACTCAAGGAGCTTATGCTCTAGGTAAACATGATGAGGGTCATCTCAATTGTAAGTTTTCTTAATTCATGTCAATGAGGACGATGTATAGATAATTCATGATGAGGGCATGTTAAATTTGTACGAACAGCACGAGCTGATAGTATTTCTAAAGTGGGTACTAGCTTGGGAGAGGAACGCCATGTTTGGCTTACTGAACCTCCCGCATAACCTTTGTCTTCCCACAAACCTTTTTTAATAAATAAAGTGCGCTGTTCAACTCAAAAAGAAGAAGAAGAGAAAGCATAGGTAGGAAATGGCAAACTCATGTAATGAAAATCCCAAAACTCCCATTTGCCAGACGTCCAAGCTTCACCTTACCCTCCTATGGAACCCTTCGCATCCGGCAGCGCACCGCCTCCTCCAAAACCCCACTCCCTGTCTGTTCTGGCCCTCACCATCTCCACTCTGTGGGTCGCCATCAAGCTGCCATCCCAGAACTAGCTGATCCGAGGCTGGCTGAGTGAGATTTGTTGCGTGCTCTCAAAGAAAATCTTGCCATTTTGTGTTGCATGTGGCCATGAGACCATCGAGCTTGGTCTGTAAGGACTGGGAAAAATGTTGATCTTTTTGTTTTCTTAAGTGGTTATCTATGAGACTATGACCAAGTAGTAGTAGTAGATGTGTGGCATCGGCATGGTAGTGAAATGACGAGGTCATTGCTTGTGCAGTTGTGCTTAACCAGTTCAGTCTGGCTTGGCTTGGCTTTTGTTGTAATAAACTGCACACTTTCGGTGATAGATTATTATCATTGATGGTCGTTGATACGTGTTTGATGGATTAGGACGTTTGGAGACAGAGAGGTGGAAAAATACACGGATGGCGTCAAGCAAAACAAGCATAGTTTGTTGATTGTCCTAAAGAACAAGTCAACGGCTTTCTATGCACTCTGCCGTTTGTGTGGAAATGGTACAAGGAAAAAAATGCAGGACACACATTGAAGAGCAGCTGTTCGGTTTATCTTGAAATGGGTTCTACTTTGTTCCTTGTTTTATAGGTCATGCATGTTTGAATCCTTTTTAAAACAATACACTGAGATGAATAGTGGTTCTGTTTGGAGTTTGGACAACATCGTAGACAAGAGGAAAGGTTTTAGGAAGTTTTCCCGAGTTCCACAATCTTGCATTGCGAGTTTACGACACCAAGACGCACTGCGTTGTCTTCTATGGGTCCAGAAATAAATATAGCCCTTTTTTCCTCATTTTCTAGTTGCATGTGGTCATCGATCTGTATATGGTGAAAAAGCTCTTATTGTTTTGGCATGTCGATTTCTCTGACCGGACGTTTGTTGTGTACCAGCATTCGCACGGCTCGGCAAAATCCGAGCATGTGCTTGGCCGGTTTAGTTCACGCTTGGATTTCTTTCAAGATAGTGCATGCTTCATTAACGATGATTCACATAGACTGATGGATGAAGACACTTGGAGAGAGATGGGACAACACGCCCTGGTGATGACAAGAAGACAACGACTTACTGTACACTCCGCCCTTCGGATTGATTTAGTACGCAGACAACAAAAGATTAATTACATTGACCGACAGCTAATCCACATATTCAGAGATCTGCCTTTTACTGGTTTGTGTTTTACAAACCATGTTTCAATTCGAAATTTATAACGTGATAGATATCTACTGCGATCGTACTGCAGCAAGAAGACTAGTTGCACCCATGGTCGTCTTCTTAGTTCCACATTCTATAAAATCGAAAGTGCAAATGCGGTTTGGCTTGCTTTTAGGTTGTCCCCGGTCTCTGTGACCCATATGGCTTAGAATGGGCCTGTAGAGTGGTTGAGAGTGCAACTTGTTATTAGTTTCCACTTCATAAATATTGACCTTGCTCTTCTGTAGTTCTGCAATGAAGATGTAGGTGGTGCAGCTATTCGTTGGCCATCTCTATCTATATATTCCTCTCCCCCTTTAGCCATGTAGTAGCATCGATCTCAAAACACTTTTTCGCTACATAATCTAATAGTTGGTAGATGAGACATGAGAGGCAAAAAACAGAACAATGCGGAAATGCATTATGGAATAGAAGACATCAGGAACCATCAGAGTAGGGCGGCAAGCCATTTGAACCTCCTTGTGAGCGCCAATGCTAGATTTTCTGAAGGATAATGCAAGGTGTAGGTGGTGCTGATGTCAAATTGTGATCCGAATTCTACAGGTGGTGGGTCTCAGCCTAGATGTAGTGCAAGTGGTGTAAGGGGCGTTGACGGTATCGTCCGTTTCCACTCATCCATCATAGCGAAATTACATCCTCATGCGTCTGTGGTTTTGTCCGCTGGGGTTTTCACGTAAAATTGTGTATCTCTAATTTTCATCTAATAAGTGGTATGTACAGCAAAGTTCCTGAGATTAGACTGAGACCAAGTATTTGTGCAGCAATAGACTTTGCTGATTCGCCCAGACCTTCATGTTCGGCAGCTACGCCTCTGTGTGAATTCAAATGAGATAGATTTTTCCAGCAGCTGTCAAACGGTGCCTCTGCTCGAAATACATCTGGTCTGACAAGAATGCTCTGCTGCGCCACTCGATCAACCTGTTGAGATGCTGCTACGTACTTGAATCACTGCTGGCACCGCTACTACTCCAAGTATGGACCAAAGCCGGAACAAGTCGATGGAGAGCACATGCATGTGAGTCCCCAAGGTAGCAGCGCTAGGGAATCAGCAGGAGGGCTGAAGTCACTCTCGAGAAAAAAAGACGTTGATAAAGATCAGCAGCTAGTACTAGTTAAACAGCACAAGGTATATCAAAGTTGCTTTGTGCAAAAAAAAAAAGATCAATTGTAAACAACATATTATGATTCAATCAGACATGGTTTCCGCACAGAGACGCTGGTCAATCAGACATGCATTCCTTTGTAAAATGCAGCGAGCAATGTTCGTTCAAAACATAGCAGGGAGATACTCTGTTTTACTTTTCGTTATTCTCAATTCCCATAATAGATTTTTATATGAATATTCAAGCTTTGTACACAGTGTTAAATGGAAAATCAATCTGCATCTATTTCATATAGGATTTGCTACTCATGTTGATTTCTATTCATATTTGGATGTACTGTCTTATCATAGCCTCAGTTTTCGGATATCCAACTATGTCATGTTGAACTAAAGAAGAAATGGCAAGGAGAGAGAAGTCTCATTTTGATCCGTACAAGAATTTATTGCATGAAATCAATAAGGCTGAAGCCACTGGTGGATGTGCCACCTGTGGATGCTACACATGACGTCTTATTCGAAGACGTCAAGTCATGTCTCCTATCGGCAGATGATGCACGGTGGCTCTGGCAGAGGTGTCATGTTTAGCCTGTTGTTGTTGGATCAAAGGTGGTGCAACTGTAGCGAAAGGCAGGCGGTATGGGATCTCTTTGCCTTCCATTGTCTTCTCCAGAGGTATGCGGCTATCGATGTGTCGGTAGATGGATAAGGACGGATGGTACAGACGGCTTCAACAATGAGTTTATGTGGAAACACATGATCTCTGATGGGGCTATGTCGACGTGCGCCTGCGTCGTGTCCTTACTGAAGGTGGTAGATTGAAGCTTGGCTTTTAGGGATGATAATCTGAAGTTCAACCTTGTGGTGGACTCGCCATCATCGGCGAACGTGTGGCGATTCCTTCTTGAAGGTGTTGCCTTGGACTTGTGTATTTTTTGTTTCTGAGTTGTCTTGTAAAATAGGGTTAGTGGCTATCAGGGGGAGTTACTGTCGTGAGGTATATGACCTTAGGGTTTGTTTGCTGCTTTATTTCCGGGTCGAGGTTGTTCGGCTGCTGGATTTTGCATTAGTAATAAATATATGGTTGCAAGCATCGTTGTGATGCAGAGGCCAAGGGTTATCCTCCCTAAAATAAAGGCTGACAATGGCTTCACTCTTTGCCCCCGCATCGTCCCCGCGGGCGACTCAGGTGGCAGCACCACCCAGCCAGTTTCTTCCTCCCTAACCATGATGGAGCATCATAGGATGCAGCTGCGTGCGGGTGATGCGGCGCTTGTGCGGGGCGTCGTGGATGCAATGCGCGCGGCCGGGCTGGTGGCGCAGCGGCGGTTGCATAGGTGCTTCTAGCCGATTGGTGGCGGCTTCAGAGTCTAGATTTGGCGCGGGGTAGCTCTCGGTGGTGGTCGTGGGGGCCCGTGCGTGCGGGCTAGCTTGTGGTGGCGGGGCTTGGCGCATTGGGAGGCAGTGTGTTGGGCGTGATTTGCTCGGATCTAAGGTGGCGGTCCCTATGGTGGCGTGCCTCCATCTCCGCGCGGTGGGTGGCCAGCACATGTGTTGCTCGGCATTTTCCCTCGGCCAAGTGGGCAGTGATGCGTCGTCCGGCATGGATCTCAACCAATTACGATAGCCTCCCCTCTCACTCCTGGGGCCGCTTCACCGACCCGTGATACTGATTTGGCGGTTGGTGGGATGGTTTGGGTGGGGGCTCAGATTAGGGGAATCCATTGACCTGCAGGCTGCGTCACGATGCTGACAATGCTCCGGGCATCATTCTTCTTCTTGTAGGCGGCATCGAGGTCTGAACCTTATTCCCTCCTCCACATCATGGGTGAACGCTCTAATTCCCTTGGATTGGGCGGCGGTGGCGCTTCGGCGTCGGTTTTCTTCCTGAAGATTTCACCTTTTTGGGACTTTGGAGTGGTGGCGCGGCTTCAGTGTGGATGGTCTATTGATGATATATATTAGGTGTTGGTCCCGCTTGACATCTTGCAGTGCACATCTTGATCTTTGCTTGGAGGCCATGCTTGTGCTTTGCTCCATGGCACTGAGTTGACCCTATTCATTCTTCCTCGGGGCTAAGCAATTCTACCTGCCGACGGCGCAACGCACTTCGATCCAGCGCGAGAGGGTAGGGAAACTTCTTTGGAGGTAGCGAAGGACGGAAGAGCAACATCGAGAGGCCTCTTAGGAGATGACGGATCAAGGTCGTCCTTTGGCGGTGGGCAACACTCCACACTTAGTCTCTTCAATGGCTTGACCTCGTGTTCGCCGAGTGCTCCAATGTTCAAGTGTTCTTGGTGTATTTTGAGCATGTTTGTTGTTCCACTAGTAGAAAACAGCGCATCAGTCCTGGTTTCAGAGGGCCTTTAGTCCCGGTTCTGCAACCGGGACAGAACGATCGGGATTGAAACCAGGACAGACCAATACAAGTAGTTAGCATCTTGTATCTTTTGCCTCTTTGTTTTTTTTTCTTTTTCTTGTTCGACTGGTTGTATGGATCGAAAGTTGTTTTATCTATAAAATGGGGCAAAAACCTTTTTTGATAAATCAATAAGGCTCCAACAACCTCCAGCCATCGAGTAACAGTCGGTTGTCATGTGTGCATATAGAACGCTCCATCTTCACCAAGGTAGTAGCATGACGCTCTACTAGTCAAAACAATTTTCTGACACACAGTTTAATAGTTAGCCGATGAGAGTCAAATAAAAGCAATAGTTTACACAGACAAGTCAAGAAGATATGATGAATGGCGTTGGGGAACAGGAGGCACTGGGAGTAAGAAAACCATCAGAGTAGGATAGTGAGCTACAAGTTATCATGCTCAGACGTCGGCTGTAGATTGCAAAAGATAGATTTGAAGTTGTAGGTGGAGCAGCCTCTTCCCATGGAAACACGAACGAGCGAAAGATATCTGAGACATATGGCGACGGAAGACCAAATCTGATGAACCAGTGGCGGTGTAACACACAAAGAGGTCGCAAGTTCAAATAATGTGTTGCTGGTCTTTACCGCTTTACGTGTCAAGTTGACTGGCGTAGTTAGGTTTCTAGGTGACCATAGCAACCCTCTAAGGCCATGTGTACCGGTTGAGAATGCAATTTTTTTATTAACTCTTCAAAATATTTTAGTTTTTCTTCTCGTGCAAGTGTACTCTATTCGCGCTACTACAGAATCGGTCTCTCCTTTCACTGACCAGCACAAAAGGGAATAGTCAGCGGTAAAGACACCACTAACGGGCAGGTTAAGTGAGCCATCTGTGGCAACTTCAAGTGGTTTTGAATTTTTGAGAAATAATGTACAACACCACCGCCATATACAAAAACTAACCCATCACAAACTGTTCTGGCCCAGTGTAAGAACAACTATATCATAGTTGGCATTACAACTGAAAATTTAGCATTTTTCGTTCAATAACGCATTACTAGCAGAGTCTTCATATGCCTCCGGGTCGCCATAATTTATGAAGCTCGCTCTAAGGTCCCATTTGGAGCTTGCTTCCAATCAAAAGGCCAACATTGGAGGAAAGTTTCGGCTTCTTCCTCCTTTCAACAGCGCCAGGATTTTATGCAGCGTGTCGCCCATAAACACACATATAATCACTAGTGATGGGGATGACGCGATGGCTAACCACCTGCCCATTAATGGCAGAGCCTCGCTCGGATTCCTGAGGCGGCCATTGGGATGGCCAACATGCGGAATCATCCCCATGTATAAAATCCCGGCAGTGACACGTCCCCATCACCGAAACCCTAACAAGAGCCTCCCCTTAAATCGTCGTCCCCCACCCCCACCCCCCGCGCGCATCCATCACCTTCCCTCGCAGCCACAATGTAGCTGTGCCGGAGGGACACAACCTATTGTCTGAACCACACATCACGTGCGGCACCGACATCTTAAAACCACCCCATGAGGAATGAGCTATGGCAGCTGCCGCTTCTTCGTGTTGTGGCGCATCCTTCTCCCATGACTGTTGCGGGGGACCTGCTGGCTCCCATGGTTGGAGGTGGCAGGGATCTGGTGTCTCAGGCGCTATTTTACGCGTCAACGACGTCATCCCCATCAACGTCGTTGGCCCTGGCACCCCAACTTGCCGTGTCGCCTCCAGCTGCAGCCCAAGCGAGACGACCTAGTGGACATCGTGTAGGGGCTCTCTGTCCTCGAAGTAGATGGAAGCTTCGACCCACAACCATCGCCTAAATCATGTTGATCCTGTCGTCCCACCCGACAAACCATTGTTACTTTCACAAATTACTGACACAAATTACTGGTATAGGCACAAAGTGATAAACCACCTTACACCATGCTAACATCCAATCCATATATATTGCTCCATCTCCAACAAAGTAGCAGCACACTGGAACTACATTCCATCACACAACTTTTGCTGCTACCGATAGGTCACATAAGAACAAAACATAGACCATTGTGGATTGTACTAGGGAATAGGAAGCTTCAGGGAATATACGATCATTGCTATGCTGAGTTGCAGCTAAAGCCCCCCTACCCCTACAGATATCCTGGATACGGAAGTACATTGTCACTGATGCTCCGTGCAAGAGCTAGTCAGCTCTTCTTGAAATGAGCATTCTTGAAGGCCACCACGCTGGATCTTCCAGTCAAGGGCGCCAATGGGTGGGCACATCCTTTAATAGCTTTGGTTGACTCTGACATGGTCATCATTATATTCCACACACTTACTTAGTTAGTTTCGTAAAGTGGTGGTTCTGCAAATTGCCATGCACAACCCTGCGGGTTCGCATGAGGTTGTACATGGAGATGGTTTGCTCAATTAGCAGCTAAGATTATTCTACTAATTGTATTTAAAAACTGCAGTAGGTGTTAATTTGCATCACATGCAGAGGCAATCTGGTTCGCGTAAACCGGGTTGATAGGTATATAAGTATATTTCTACCTAATTTTTTCGTCTGTTGAATCAACCTGATACGTGCCATGTATCTACTGATCTATTATGCATATATACGTACACATTGCCCTATAATCAAGCTAATTAAGTATTTACTAGGTTGTAAATATGTGTATCGTATGCTTTCTAATGCTAGCTATGACGTAGTACTACTGTGTGGACGCGCAGTACAATGCATGTATGCACCACCTCCCGCAAATCTCCCTTCACATACGTACATACGGGAAACCTCCAATCAATGATAGTAAACAGTTGGTTGAGCCTTGAGGTTGTCCATCACGTCTCCGCAAAGAATGTGATACAATGTATAGGCTGAAAACACGACAAATTACACTAAGATTTCTTAGTTAGATGGAGGATGCGGCAGCCTAGCTGATGACTTATCGTCGATTGTCCAACGACCTAACAAGGCGAAAAGTATCACAGACCCTCAATCAGTCTAATGCGAATTGCTTGCGTGTTGTGTGCCACCAAACGGATTAATGAGGAATTAGTGCAGTTTTTTTTTTTTGCGAAATGAGGAATTAGTGCAGTTTGAGTCCACAATTGTCCAACGCTCAAGCAACGTGTGTCTGCCTGCCATTTGATTGGGCCAGGCCATAGGAAAATGATTTGTGGCACGCATGTGTGGGGGCACCAACATCTAGGGGCATGCACCTGAGGCGAGGCTTCGGTGAGCTGCGCTGTGGCGGGTTCCCACAACAAGGTCCGCACTCCGTGTGACTGCCCATGCATTCGTGCCCGGATCCCTTGTGCTGGTTGACCTCGTGGCGGCGCCTAATTGTTGAGCGGCGGCTAGGCACGGGAAGGTAGACCTGGCACCGCTGGTGTTCCTTGGTCCTCACATCGTCTTGTCCTTGGCGAGATATGTGGCTTCCGGATCGGCGACCTAGAGTGGCGGCCTCACTGCGGATTTGCGGTGCCATCGAAATATCTTTGTGAGCGTTATTTCCTTCACACCTTGTGGTTGACTTCGGCGTGAGATGCAAACTATGGATGACGGCTTGACACAGAGGTATGGTTGTGCACTGGAAACGGCCGGACATCAGATGTGACTACTGGGATCGCTGAAAATTGGTCGCAACAACACATGAGTAACGTCAATGATGGTGATGCATCCAGTCTCGTGCTTCGGGTCGAAAGCCCAAGTCTGACCTGGGTTGGTTATAGCTGACAATGGCTATGTTTTTATGTCATAACCTTGTTGAAGGCATTGCTTGAATATGCTCGAACTTGTTCCTCAGCGTGAAAATTTAGATTCTTGCCTTGGGTGGTTGGATCCGATGACGATAGTGTTTGAGTGTTGCTCCCTTCCTGAAGACATTTTTGTAGAAGAACCTTGTCGCCTGTGTGGTGTCATGATATGGTTGATGCGGATATGGTTAGCGTCGAAGTTTGCTAATCATGGATATCACTTTGGGTTATTTATTTATTTATTTAGCCTTGTCTACACATAGCTTTAGTCTTATATGACTTTACTACATGCTAGCATATTTTTTGCGTGCATGCGTTGTTGTTGGAGGTGTGGATTGTAGGTATGCAAAAGCTGTGGGTGTGCTGATTGTGTTTGTATCGCTCCATTTTAAGTCAGTAAAATCCACCCTTTGTTGAAAAAGAACCGCCAACCTTGAGCCTAATGAGTAACACATCACACTGATAGTCGGTTGAGCTTGCAAAAGAAAATTAATTAGCTGGGCCCACCTATCGGGCTTAGTTGGCAAGCCAACATGGTCAATACACCGAGGTGGTAAGTGACCCATCTGCGAGCCTCTCATCTTTTGTTTCTTCTCCCTCATCTCTCTCTCCCACCCTACCCCTGTCGCTACTCTATTCTCCTTCGACGAGCACGCCGTCGTGCACCTCATTCTATACGCCACACCTTTTTCCCCAACGCAGAGCTTGTTCGTGGAACACTACCCTTCGCTCTGGTCTTAGCTAAACTCATGCACGACAACAAGGGGCATGCGACCATGCCTGAATTAGGTCTTCCTTCTTGTTTAACACATAACTGAAATGCCTGGAACTACCCCAAAATACCTCATAACAACCTCACAGAATACCCTGTGTTGTGCAAGAACATATCAATTTTGTTTTAGGATCAGTAGGGAGAATCTCCCTGCCAGCTCCATTACTACGAATTAAGTACTATACCTTGAGTAATAAAATAGTAAATATCGCTTATTTGCACAATAAATCTAAATTTACTCTCAATTCAAGGTAAAATGCGCCCGCATTCGATACCGATGGCCAAATATCTTGATATTCCATTTCACAACTACGGCCGTTCTTGTTACAAAAAAAGTCAAAATTAGTCCTGTCTGCACTTTCACACATACAATCGAGAACAAAATCTCCACATATTCTATTTTGAACCAAGGAAGGAAGCAGTAACAAGCCTGCCACGCCCGGACGGCGACTGAGCATCCAGGGGAGGCGCAAGGCAGGAGTAGGCAAGCTGCGGCCAATCTGCACTCTGCAGCATCGCCAGCTGACTACAGATGGTTAGTGGCTGGCGCGGCATGTGTTGTCGAGATGGACTGTCAAGAGTCTGGCTGAGAATAGTGGGATGCCTCTCTCTCTCTTCAGCCTTGCTTGACAACTGGCTCGTGCCACCCCATGCCCAATCAAGGATCTGTATAGTAGTTGAGAATGATACTTGTTACTTGCCCCTTCAAAAACATTGACCTTGATCTTTTATTGTTCTTTAATGAAGGTATAGAACCTCGATATACGGAGGGAAGAAGCCAACATGAAGACTTCAGATGCTTCGGTTTTGGTTTTGGTCTCACCACGGGCCTTTATTGTTTGTTTTGGTGTCTTTGCTGCGTATGCCTTGTCTTATCGCAAGTTCGTAATCTCAGATGCAATTATTATACTTTGCCACATTGAACTAAAGTTCTCCCTCTGTCTGGGTTTATTAGGCCGAAGAGCACCACAAGCATGTCTGTTTTTATAATGCCTTGCTTCGAAAATCTACATGTATGCAACCATTTCGTTGGCCGCGGCGAGAAGTATTGTTGCTAGTCAAATGGTTGAATAATAAATACATTGCATGCATGATTTTTCTTTGGTTGCATGTGAATGAGTGCATTGGGAGTGGAATGAAATGATTAATATGAGCAGTTCCTTGATCCAAGAGAAGTAGTCTTCAGGCCCAGTAAACCCGGACGGAGGGAGTAAGAATAACGATGGATGTGTCTGTCCTTGATCCATAGAAAAAAATAGTAACATGAAATGAATGAAAAGCGATAATGATCTAACAACCTCCATAGATAAATGGACATCTCAATCTATATATAAGGCTCCGTGGCTCCATATTTAGCCAAGTAGCATCGATCTCAGAACACTTTTTAGCTACATATTTGAATAGTTGGCAGATGAGGCAAAAATTGGAGCAATGTGAAAACGCATTAGGGAATAGAAGATATCAGGAACCATCAGACTAGAGTAGCGAGCCATCTGAACCTCCTTATGAGTGTTGTTCATAGATTATCTGAGAGATTATGCGAGGAGTAGGTGCTCCTCCTGTTAAATTTTGATCCAAATTTTACTATCGCACACTCTGATCTTAGATGTAGTGCGAGCTGTGTAAGGCGTTGCATAGGCGCCGATGTAGTTCGGCTGCCATGCTTCTGATCGGTTGGAGAATGATTTTGCATGCAGCTGTCGTACATCGCCTCTGATCGAAATGCATGAAGACTGGCAAGAATTATTCTCTGCACCACTCGACCAACCTGCGGAGATGCTGCTGCCCTAATCTCGATATTTGGACCACAAACACCCGTATACGTGAATCACCGTTGTCCTTACTACTACTCAAGTTTCTGCTGAAGCCAGAAAAAATCGAGGGAGAGCACATTTTAGATTCAGTTTAACATCCCTAGGGAATCAACACAAGTGCTCAAGTCTTGAGAAAATACAAGTTGATCTCATCAGCAAAGTACTACTTCGGCAGCCCAAAGTATAACAAAGGTTTTTTGAGAAAAAAAGGATCTATTGTAAACCACATATTATGATTCAACTCATTATTAGGCTTAGGCATGGATTTCTGCACAAAGATGTTGATCAATCAGCCGTTCATTCTTTTGTAAATACAACGGGCATTGTTTGACCCTGGAAAAAAATTGTGACATGAAATGAATGAAAGACAGTAATGATCTTGATCCTCTCCTCCTCCTTCGAGAGTGGCACAAAGTTCGGCCGTGGGGGGATGCGGCATGGTGACAGGGAGGGAAGGGGAGTTGTCGGTGATGGGGATGCGAACTTAGTCAGACATGGTGACGGCCTTATCATAGTTGTGAACAGAGGGAAAACATGGCGGGCGGCGGGAAATGTTGCGAAAATTGCCCTATGTAGTTGGCATGCAAAGACCGCCATTAGCAGGCCTGCTTCCTGATGAGATGGAAGTCTAACCATCTGCGCCATTGGTAGGGAGAAAAGGAGGTCACGGGGAAGGATGCGGAGGGAGGTGAAACTTCTGTCACGCGCGAGCGGTTGGGTGTGGAGTGTGCACCAAAGCAACAACCCACGAACTTCAAATATGGAGACAAACAGGCTCTATTTCGAGTGGCCTCAGTTGTGGCAATCCTGGGCAGCATGACTACCTTGATAGACTAACATTTCTCCAAAAATCACCATACTGACGGTCATTATGGCGATCGGGCCAATATAACGACTCTGCTAGAGTTACCCTGACATGTTCTTATAGCAACAAGCAAGCCGTCTTGGTATCATAGATTTTGAAAAGAAGAAGTGAAAAAAATATGCACTTCACATGCCATAGAAAAAAGTCCATACATGTGGCTAGAAATAAAATGGAGAAAATATGCAGTGGTTATAATCTTATAACAGTAGTAGAAAACCCCCTATTAGTCCCGGTTGGTGAGGGCCTTTTGTCCCGGTTCTTGAACCGGGACTAAAGGGTCGTTACTAATGCCCGGGACCTTTAGCCCCGGTTCTAACACGAACCAGGACAGATGGGCCTCCACGTGGCCAGTGCGCCGAGCCCACGCAGGAGGGCCTTTGGTCCCGGTTGGTGGCACCAACCGGGACCAAAAGGCATCCACGCGTCAGCATTTCAGTGGTTGGGGTTTTTGTTTTTTTGAAGGGGGGGTGGGGGGGGTTGGGGGTTTTGGGGGGTTAATTTTGGTGTTTTATATATTGTGTTAGCTAGATAATTAATAGAGAGAAGTGTCCTTTCTTATGTCCGTGCTTGGTCGACGCTACGTACTATACATAAAGAGGCCCTCAACACGCTAGCTAGTAAGAAAATGATGGAAACCATTAAGTACAGAAGTTCGTCATGCATACCGAGAGAAGTGATCGATCGACCTCTCCTTCTCCGAGAGATTGGTCGAACAACAAGTTTTCGTATTATCTATCCGACGCTACTGGCTACACACATATACAATATGTAAGATCTCTTACAATCCCCTAGCATTTGAAATCAACTTCCACATGGTATTCTCCGGCTTTATTGATGACGTGGTCAAGAAAGAATCCCGCCAATTCCTCTTGAATTGCTTTCATGCGATCTTGTTCTAGGAGTTCATTCCGCATCTGCCACGTCTAATTTGAAGAAGGGGGTTAATACATATATGAATGAAACTCAACAGAAATGATGGTGTAATAAAATGAAATTGTGAATATTATTGCTTACGCACTTCATATTGTCTTTTAGAGTAGCCCGCTTATTTTTCAAAGTCGCGTTGTAGATGAACTCGCACACGTAGTATCCATAGAAATTATTCCCTTCTTCCTGCCACAAGCACTTTACGAGAAATAGAGGTCAATCAAACTGATAATGAAGCATTATAAATGGCATTGATGAAAGTATAGCTATAGATCAACGGGAGATGCGCGCAACTAGCTAGCTAGTAGTACTTACTTTCGGGTATGTATATCGCAGCTCCTTCGGCAGTCCCGGAGCTTCTGTGGTGAACTGTTTCCAAACCCTGCAAGACAAAGAAAATAATTATTTTTACTTGAGATATCAGGAAATGAACAAAAAGTTGTCGATATGGTGCGATAATGATCGATTGAACTTACTTGTTGAGCAATATAGTCATGTCCGCATAGGTTTCGGGATCTTTTCATCTCGAGTCTAAGACGGTTACTAGTTCCCGCTCAAGCTTAATCTCCAGAAGAACATAGTGGAAGCTGCGCACGCATGCATAACTCATCAATTACATTACTATAACCTCGCTCGAGTAATAAGGGAAACCGAATATGTACACGACAGTAACACTCACTCGAAGTTGTAAGGAAAGAGTATTAAATCTTTGTTTTGATTTTTGATCAACGATTGTAGCAAGTTGGCCTCGGCCTTCTTTTTAACCTGAAATTCATCTATGATATTTGTGTTAATGAATCCAATATCATACATTTCTTGTTTTTTGCACTCAACGATCTTCAATCTGCATAATATAGTGAGGATAATTAATTATAAATACATGCAATGAAAGAGCCGAGCTATATATAGAGACTTAATGACAGAAATAATACTTACAGACAGTAGCAAAAGACCGTTAGTTTATCGAGGGCCTTTTGATTGAAGAACTCGAAGAACTCCTCAAATGAAATAGGCAACAGATCAGTTCCAACGAGGTCATGCTCCTCTTTAATTCTCAGATACAGATTATTCGTCCCCCTAAACTCTCTGCAGGTTTTCATGTACCAATTATGGAATCTTCGCATCATCGTTGTTAGAGATTTTTCATCTTTGACGAGAGGCTTCCCGTACTCATATCTGTGTTCGTCCACCTCCAAGAAATCAAAATCGTCAGGCAGGTTATCTCCAAGATTGCTATAACCGGGCACCGTCCCCGGAGCATTAGCAACGATGTCGCTAGACACATTGAGCGGGGGGCACGATTGCTTTGCTTGTTCGCCGAGCTGGGCAATTTTTTCCGAGCTGCTCGTTCTTTTAACCTTTGATCACTGACAGTACTTCCCGACTGATTAGCTTCGATATATGCCTTTTCAGTAATGCACTCATAGTTGGTTTTTGGCGGAGACTTTGCTGGTTTCCTCAGGGCATCGATAGTGCGCTTTGCTTTCACCGGATCTACCTTCTCCTCCGGAGGTGGATGTCTCTTTGCTTTCAACCCTTCAAAGAAGTCCTTCACTTCGGTCCGCATGATCTTCGTGTTTTCCTCCTCGGTCCTCTTGTACGGTAACTTCTCTAGAGGATTGAGAGATGGACTGTATCTGTATTGCCTCCCGCCTCTGGCTGTACTGCTAGACGCCGGAGCAGACGGAGCGGCTGCGGCTATCTTCTTTCGTGCTTGCTTACGAGGCAGAGGAGAAGGACTACAACGCACCGGAGCAGCCAGGGCGGCGGCGGGTCTCTTCCGCCCTTCCTGCCGAGGCGGAGAAGGAGGAGGTTGCTGGCTGCTTGGGCGCGCCGGCGCAGGCGGAGAAGGAGGCGGAATGCCGCCACGCGCCGGAGAAGGAGGTTGAGTGCGCTGATCATCACTCGCCGGAGGAGGAGGCGGTGGATGAGGCGGAGTGCCCTGACTCGCCGGAGGAGGAGGAGGCGGAGGCGTCCAGTTCGGAAGGTTGATGAACTCCTTCCTCCATAGGCATGGAGTCTTCAGAGCAGAACCCAGCCGAGTCTCACCTTCACCGGTAGGGTGGTCAAGCTGGAGGTCCTCAAATCCCTCCGTTATTTCATCCACCGTCACCCTAGCATATCCTTCTGGAATCGGACGACAGTGAAAAGTTGCGCCGGGTTCAGAAGGTCGAACAGAGCCGACAGCCGCCTTGACTTTTAAGTTCTGCCATTGCGTCATAAGGTGGCAATTTTGAGACTCCGTGATAGCATCCACGGGGTAGCTAGCAGGAGCCGTCAAGACATGCTCCGGCTGAAGCAGCTCGGTGGAAGCCACGCTGCTTCTCCGCTGAGATGGCGGGGTAGCTTCGGGGGAAGCTTCGGCAGTTCGTTTGCTGTGATTTGCTTCTCGTTCCTCTATCGCTTGTATCCTTGCGTGCAGCGCGTGCAGTTCGGTCTGCTGCACTTTCTTCCTCCTCTCCTGGCATTTGTAACCGCCTGTGTCCGGAAACCTAGCCTGCCACGGAACGGAGCCTGGCGTGCCTCGTGTCCGTCCAGGGTGCTCAGGATTCCCGAGGGCCATTGTGAGCTCATGGTTCTCTCTGTCTGGAACGAACGTCCCTTCCTGCGCTGCATCGGTATAGTGCCGAAGCCTCTTGACTGGTATTTTCAATTGCTCGTTCGTCCAATGGAACTTCCCTGATACAGGGTCCAAGGTTCCGCCAGCCCCGAAGAACCAAGTCCGACAACGGTCTGGCCAGTTCATTGTCTCTGGTTCGATCCCTTTATCAAGCAGATCATTCTCAGCCTTGCCCCACTTAGGCCGGGCTTTGAGGTAGCCACCTGACCCCATGCGATGGTGAAGCTTATTTTTTGCAGCATTTTGCTTGTTTTTCGCCGACATCTTCTTACTCTTTTCCGATGTCTTGTGGGCCACAAATGCGGGCCATTGATCTCTGATTTTCTCATATTTGCCGATGAATTCTGGTGTGTCTTCTTTGTCGACAAACTTTTTCAGCTCATTCTTCCACCTCCTGAATAGGCTTGCCATCTTCTTAAGAGCATGAGACTTGATTAATTGCTCTTTAACTGGCTTCTCCGGATCCTCCTCTGGTAGTAGGGTGAAATTTGCTTTCAGCTCAGTCCAAAGACCATCTTTCTGCATATCATTGATATAAGACACCTCAGGGTCTTCGCTCTTAGGCTTATACCATTGGTGGATGCTGATCGGGATCTTCTCCCTAACAAGAACCCCGCACTGAGCAGCAAATGCGTCCTTTGTCCGGATGGGTTCAATCGGTTCACCGTCGCGTGCGATTGCTGTGATCTCAAACCTTTCATCCGAGCGCCACTTTTTCTTCGGGCCTTGTCTCTTTACTGAAGTTGTGCTCAATCCGGGGGGCTAGAAAAAAGAAGAAAGACGAGAGTTAATTAATATGTGTACATATATACCAAAACAATGAATGCATCAATTAGCTAGTCAGCACAGGATTAACTAATATATATACCTAGCCGGACCCGGTTCGGTCACCGGAGCCGTCATCACGGTCTCCTTCTTGCACCGTCATTGGGTCACCGGAGCCATCATAATCATGTCTTTCCTCCTCCATTCTTTGTTCACCGTAGCCTGCTTCTTCAACATGTTCTTCCATACCATCATTGTCGTTAAGATACGAGAAGATATCACCTCCGGCTAAGATTATTTCCCCCAACACCTCTTTTGCTTCCTCGTGTTCAATTGTGTAAAATGTATTCCCACTTATCTCGTATCCTTTGTAAATCGATACAGTCAAAGATGGTCCCCTGGACAACAAGTACAACTCATCACAAACAGTCTTGTCACCTCTGAGACGTGTTTCCAACCAACTGCTGAAAGTCCTGATGTGTTCACATGTAATCCAGTCGTCGCACTTCTCCGGGTGTTTGGAGAGCACACTGTTCTTGTGTTCATTGACATACGGGGTCACCAACGTAGAGTTCTGTAGAACTGTGTAGTGTGCTTGAGACCAAGAATATCCGTCCCTGCATATTATTGAGTCCCCTCCAAGCGTGCCTTTTCCAGTCAGTCTCCCCTCATATCGCGATTTAGGCAGACCTATCTTCTTAAGGCCAGGAATGAAGTCAACACAAAACCCAATGACATCCTCTGTTAGATGGCCCATGGAGATGCTTCCTTCTGGCCTAGCGCGGTTATGGACATATTTCTTTAGGACTCCCATGAACCTCTCAAAGGGGAACATATTGTGTAGAAATACGGCCCCCAGAATGACAATCTCGTCGACTAGATGAACTAGGACATGCGTCATGATATTGAAGAAGGATGGTGGGAACACCAGCTCAAAACTGACAAGACATTGCGCCACATCACTCCTTAGCCTTGGTACGATTTCTGGATCGATCACCTTCTGAGATATTGCATTGAGGAATGCACATAGCTTCACAATGGCTAATCGAACGTTTTCCGGTAGAAGCCCCCTCAATGCAATCGGAAGCAGTTGCGTCATAATCATGTGGCAGTCATGAGACTTTAGGTTCTGAAACTTTTTCTCGGCCACATTTATTATTCCCTTTATATTCGACGAGAAGCCAGTTGGGACCTTCATACTAAGCAGGCATTCAAAGAAGATTTCCTTGTCTTCTTTGGTAAGAGTGTAGCTGGCAGGACCTTCATACTGCTTTGGAGGCATGCCGTCTTTTTCGTGCGAACGTTGCAGGTTCTCCCGTGCCTCAGTTGTATCTTTTGCCTTCCCATACACACACAAGAAGCCTAGCAGGTTCACGCAAAGGTTCTTTGTCACGTGCATCACGTCGATCGAAGAGCGGACCTCTTGGTCTTTCCAGTAGGGTAGGTCCTGATACGTCTCCAACGTATCTATAATTTATGAAGCATTCATGCTATATTACTATGTGTTTTGAATGATTATGGGCTTTATTTTCCACTTTTATATTTTTTTTGACTAACCTATTAACCGGAGGCCCAACCCAGATTTGCTGTTTTATGCCTATTTCAGTGTTTCGAGGAAAAGGAATATCAGACGGAGTCAAAACGGAACGAAATCAACTGGAGAAGTTATTTTTGGAAGGAAAGCCACCCGATGGACTTGGAGTGCACGTCAGGAGATACGGGAGGTGCTCACGAGGGTGGGGGCGCCCCCCTGGGTGCGCCCCTTGCCTCGTGGGACCCCCGTAGATCCTCCGACGTACCCCCTGCACCCATATATACCTACGTACCCAAAAACTTCCAGAACAGAACCTAGCTCGGGAGTTCCGCCGCTGCAAGACTCCAGAGCCATGAAAAACCAATCGGGACCCTGTTCCGGCACCCTGCCGGAGGGGGATCCCATCACCAGAGGCCATCTTCATCATCCCGGTGCTATCCATGACAAGGAGGGAGTAGTTCACCCTCGGGGCTGAGGGTATGTACCAGTAGCTATGTGTTTGATCTCTCTCTCGTGTTCTCTCTCGTGTTCCCTCTATGGCACGATCTTGATGTATCCCGAGCTTTGCTATTGTAGTTGGATCTTATGATGTTTCTCCCCTCTACTCTCTTGTGATGAATTGAGTTTCCCCTTTGAAGTTATCTTATCGGATTGAGTCTTTTATGAGAACACTTGATATATGTCTTGCCGTGATTATCTGTGGTGACAATGGGATATCATGTGCCACTTGATGTATGTTTTGGTGATCAACTTGCGAGTTTTCGTGACATTGGGAACCTATGCATAGGGGTTGGCACGTTCTTGACTCTCCGGTAGTAGCTTTGGGGCACTCTTTGAAGTACTTTTATGTTGGTTGGATGAATCTGAGATTGTGTGATGCATATCGTATAATCATGCCCACGGATACTTGAGGTGACAATGGAGTATCTAGGTGACATTAGGGTTTTGGTTGATTTGTGTCTTAAGGTGTTATTCTAGTATGAACTCTATGATGGATTGAGCGGAAAGAATAGCTTTATGTTATTTTACTACGAACTCTTGAATAGATAGAACAGAAAGGATAACTTTGAGGTGGTTTCGTACCCTACCATAATCTCTACGTTTGTTCTCCGCTATTAGTGGCTTTGGAGTGACTCTTTGTTGCATGTTGAGGGCTTGTTATATGATCTATCTGTTGGGGAACGTTGCAGAAAATAAAAAATTGTCCTACGGTTTCACCAAGATCCATCTATGAGTTCATCTAAGCAACGAGTCATGGGAGAGAGATTTCATCTACATACCACTTGTAGATCGCGTGCGGAAGCGTTCAGGGGAACGGTGATGATGGAGTCGTACTCGCCGTGGTTCAGATCACCGATGACCAAGTGCCGAACGGACAGCACCTCCGTGTTCAACACACGTACGGAACGGATGACGTATCCTCCTTCTTGATCCAGCAAGGGGGAAGGAGAGGTTGAGGAAGAAGGCTCCAGCAGCAGCACGACGGCGTGATGATGGTGGAGAGGCGATCTCGGCAGGCTTCGCCAAGCACACGCGGAGGAGGAGAGGTGTTGGGAGGGAGGGGCTGCGCCTTGGATGTGTGTTGCAGCCCTCCCTCACCCCTCTATTTATAGGGAAGGGGCAGGGGCGGCCCCTCTAGATGAGATCTAGAGGGGGGCGGCCAGGGTGGGGGGCTTGCCCCCCAAGCAAAGGGGGGCGCCCCCACTAGGGTTCCCCCCAACCCTAGGCGCATGGGCCCAAGGGGGGGCGCGCCCAGCCCTCCAGGGGCTGGTTCCCTGCCCCTTGTGGCCCATGAGGCCCTCCGAGAGGGGTGGCCCCTCCCGGTGGACCCCCGGACCCTCTTCGGTGGCCCCGGTACAATACCGATATGACCCGGAAACTTTTCGGTGTCCGTTTGACAACTTCCCATATATAAATCTTTACCTCCGGACCATTCCGGAACTCCTCGGGACGTCCGGGATCTCATCCGGGACTCCGAACAACATTCAGTAATCACATACAAGTCTTCCTAATAACCCTAGCGTCACCGAACCTTAAGTGTGTAGACCCTACGGGTTCAGGAGACATGCAGACATGACCGAGACGGTTCTCCAGTCAATAACCAAAAGCGGGATCTGGATACCCATGTTGGCTCCTACATACTCCTCGATGATTTCATCGGATGAACCACGATGTCGAGGATTCAAGCAACCCTGTATACTATTCCCTTTGTCAGACGGTATGTTACTTGCCCGAGATTCGATCGTCGTCGGTATCCCAATACCTCGTTCAATCTCATTACCGCAAGTTACTTTACTCAGATCAGTAATGCATGATCCCATGACCAGACACTTGGTCACTTTGAGCTCATTATGATGATGCACTACCGAGTGGGCCTAGTGATACCTCTCCGTAACACGGAGTGACAAATCCCAGTCTCGATCCGTGTCAACCCAATAGACACTTTCGGAGATACCTGTAGTGCACCTTTATAGTCACCCAGTTACGTTGTGACGTTTGGTACACCCAAAGCACTCCTACGGTATTCGGGAGTTACACGATCTCATGGTCTAAGGAAGAGATACTTGACATTGGAAAAGCTCTAGCAAAACGAACTACACAATCTTGTGCTATGCTTAGGATTGGGTCTTGTCCATCACATCATTCTCCTAATGATGTGATCCCGTTATCAATGACATCCAATGTCCATAGTCAGGAAACCATGACTATCTATTGATCAACGAGCTAGTCAACTAGAGGCTCACTAGGGACATATTGTGGTCTATGTATTCACACGTGTATTACGATTTCCGGATAATACAATTATAGCATGAATAAAAGACAATTTTCATGAACAAGGAAATATAATAATAATCCTTTTATTATTGCCTCTAGGGCATATTTCCAACAGTCTCCCACTTGCACTAGAGTCAATAATCTAGTTACATTGTGATGAATCGAACACCCATAGAGTTCTGGTGTTGATCATGTTTTGCCTGAAGAGAAGAGGTTTAGTCAACGGATCTGCGACATTCAGATCCGTATGCACTTTGCAAATTTCTATGTCTCCATCTTGAACATTTTCACGGATGGAGTTGAAGTGACGCTTGATGTGCCTGGTCTTCTTGTGAAACCTGGGCTCCTTGGCAAGTCTGCAGTAGCTCCGGTGTTGTCACGGAAAGAGTTTGATCGGCCCTGACACATTGGGTATGACTCCTAGGTCGGTGATGAAATCCTTCACCCAAATTGCTTCATGCGCTGCCTCCGAGGCTGCCATGTATTCCGCTTCACATGTAGATCCCGCCACGACGCTCTGCTTGCAGCTGCACCAGCTTACTGCTCCACCATTCAACATATACACGTATCCGGTTTGTGACTTAGAGTCATCCAGATCTGTGTCGAAGCTAGCGTCGACGTAACCCTTTACGACGAGCTCTTCGTCACCTGCATAAACGAGAAACATGTCCTTTGTCCTTTTCAGGTACTTTAGGATATTCTTGACCGTTGTCCAGTGCTCATTGACGGGATTACTTTGGTACCTTCCTACCAAACTTACGGCAAGGTTTACATCAGGTCTAGTACACAGCATGGCATACATAATAGATCCTATGGCCGAGGCATAGGGGATGACGCTCATCTCTTCTTTATCTTTTGCCGTGGTCGGGCATTGAGCCGAGCTCAATCTCACACCTTGCAGTACAGGCAAGAACCCTTTCTTGGACTCATCCATTTTGAACTTCTTCAAAATCTTATCAAGGTATGTGCTTTGTGAAAGACCTATGAGGCGTCTCGATCTATCTCTATAGATCTTGATGCCTAATATATAAGCAGCTTCTCCAAGGTCCTTCATTGAAAAACTTTTATTCAAGTAGGCCTTAATGCTGTCCAAGAGTTCTATATCATTTCCCATCAAAAGTATGTCATCTACATATAATATGAGAAATGCTACAGAGCTCCCACTCACTTTCTTGTAAACGCAGGCTTCTCCATAAGTCTGCATAAACCCAAACGCTTTGATCATCTCATCAAAGCGAATGTTCCAACTCCGAGATGCTTGCACCAGCCCAAAAATGGATCGCTGGAGCTTGCCATACCTTGTTAGCATTCTTAGGGTCGACAAAACCTTCCGGCTGCATCATATACAGCTCTTCCTTAAGATAACCGTTAAGGAATGCCATTTTGACGTCCATCTGCCATATCTCATAATCATAGTATGCGGCAATTGCTAACATGATTCGGGCGGACTTAAGCTTCGCTACGTGAGAGAAAGTCTCATCGTAGTCAATCTCTTGAACTTGCCGATAACCCTTAGCGACAAGTCGAGCTTTATAGATGGTGACATTACCATCCGCGTCCGTCTTCTTCTTAAAGATCCATTTGCTTTCTATCGCTCGCCGATCATCGGGCAAGTCTGTCAAAGTCCATACTTTGTTTTCATACATGGATCCTATCTCGGATTGCATGGCTTCAAGCCATTTGTTGGAATCCGGGCCCGCCATCGCTTCTTCATAGTTTGAAGGTTCACCGTTGTCTAACAACATGATTTCCAGGACAGGGTTGCCATACCACTCTGGTGTGGAACGTGTCCTTGTGGACCTACGAAGTTCAGTAGCAACTTGATCCGAAGTACCTTGATCATCATCATTAATTTCCTCTCCAGTAGGTGTAGGCACCACAGAAACATTTTCCTGAGCTGCACTACTTTCCGGTTCAAGAGGTAGTAATTCATCGAGTTCTACTTTCCTCCCACTTACTCCTTTCGAGAGAAACTCTTTTTCCAGTAAGGATCCGTTCTTGGCAACAAAGATCTTGCCTTCGGATCTAAGGTAGAAGGTATACCCAATGGTTTCCTTAGGGTATCCTATGAAGACGCATTTTTCCGACTTGGGTTCGAGCTTTTCAGGTTGAAGTTTCTTGACATAAGCATCGCATCCCCAAACTTTTAGAAACGACAGCTTAGGTTTCTTCCCAAACCATAATTCATACGGTGTCGTCTCAACGGATTTAGACGGTGCCCTATTTAAAGTGAATGTCGCTGTCTCTAGTGCGTATCCCCAAAATGATAGCGGTAAATCGGTAAGAGACATCATAGATCGCACCATATCCAATAGAGTGCGATTACGAGTTCGGACACACCGTTTCGCTGAGGTGTTCCAGGCGGCATGAGTTGTGAAACGATTCCACATTTTCTTAAGTGTGTACCAAATTCGTGACTTAAATATTCTCCTCCACGATCCGATCGTAAGAGTTTTATCTTTCGGCCACGTTGATTCTCTACCTCATTCTGAAATTCCTTGAACTTTTCAAAGGTCTCAGACTTGTGTTTCATCAAGTAGACATACCCATATCTACTCAAGTCATCAGTGAGAGTGAGAACATAACGATATCCTCCATGAGCCTTAACGCTCATTGGACCGCATACATCGGTATGTATGATTTCCAATAAGTTGGTTGCTCGCTCCATTGTTCCGGAGAACGGAGTCTTGGTCATTTTGCCCATGAGGCATGGTTCGCATGTGTCAAATGATTCATAATCGAGAGACTTTAAAAGTCCATCAGAATGGAGCTTCTTCCTGCGCTTGACACCAATGTGACCAAGGCGGCAGTGCCACAAGTATGTGGGACTATCATTATTAACTTTACATCTTTTGGTATTCACATTATGAATATGTGTAACATTACGCTCGAGATTCATTAAGAATAAACCATTGACCATCGGAGCATGACCATAAAACATATCTCTCATATAAATAGAACAACCATTATTCTCGGATTTAAATGAGTAGCCATCTCGCATTAAACGAGATCCTGATACAATGTTCATGCTCAAACTTGGCATTAAATAACAATTATTGAGGTTTAAAACTAATCCCGTAGGTAAATGTAGAGGTAGCGTGCCGACGGCGATCACATCGACCTTGGTACCATTCCCGACGCGCATTGTCACCTCGTCCTTTGCCAGTCTCCGTTTATTCCGCAGCTCCTGCTGTGAGTTACAAATATGAACAACGGCACCGGTATCAAATACCCAGGAGTTACTACGAGTACTGGTAAGGTACACATCAATTACATGTATATCAAATATACCTTTAGTGTTGCCGTCCTTCTTGTCCGCTAAGTATTTGGGGCAGTTCCGCTTCCAGTGGCCCTTCCATTTGCAATAAAAGCACTCTGTCTCAGGCTTGGGTCCATTCTTTGAGTTCTTCCCGCCAACTTGCTTACCGGGCGCGGCAACATCTTTGCCGTCCTTCTTGAAGTTCTTCTTACCCTTGCCCTTTTTGAACTTAGTGGTTTTATTGAGCATCAACACTTGATGTTCTTTCTTGATTTCAACCTCTGCTGACTTCAGCATTGAGAATACTTCAGGAATGGTCTACACCATCCCCTGCATATTGTAGTTCATCACAAAGCTCTTGTAGCTTGGTGGGAGCGAATGAAGGATTCTGTCAATGACCGCCTCGTCCGGGAGGTTAATGTCCAGCTGGGACAGGCGGTTGCGCAACCCAGACATTTTGAGTATGTGCTCACCTTGTGAACTATTTTCCTCCATCTTACAACTATAGAACTTGTCAGAGACTTCATATCTCTCGACCCGGGCATGAGCTTGGAAAACCATTTTCAGCTCTTCGAACATCTCATATGCTCCGTGTTGCTCAAAACGCTTTTGGAGCCCCGGTTCTAAGCTGTAAAGCATGCCGCACTGAATGAGGGAGTAATCATCAGCACGAGACTGCCAAGCATTCATAACGTCTTGGTTCTTCGATGGGTGCATCACCTAGCGGTGCTTCTAGGACATATTGTTTCTTGGCTGCTATGAGGATGATCCTCAGGTTCCGGACCCAGTCTGAATAGTTGCTGCCATCATCTTTCAGCTTGGTTTTCTCTAGGAACGCGTTGAAGTTCATGTTGACATGAGCGTTGGCCATTTGATCTACAAGACATATTTTGCAAAGACTTTAGACTAAGTTCATGATAATTAAGTTCATCTAATCAAATTATTTAATGAACTCCCACTCAGATTTGACATCCCTCTAGTCATCTAAGTGTTACATGATCCGAGTCGACTACGCCGTGTCCGATCATCACGTGAGACGGACTAGTCATCGTCGGTGAACATCTCCATGTTGATCGTATCTTCCATACGACTCATGTTCGACCTTTTGGTCTCTTGTGTTCCGAGGCCATGTCTGTACATGCTAGGCTCGTCAAGTTAACCCTAAGTGTTTATGCATGTGTAAAACTGTCTTACACCCGTTGTATGTGAACGTAAGGATCTATCACACCCGATCATCACGTGGTGCTTCGAAACGACGAACTTTAGCAACGATGCACAGTTAGGGGGAACACTTTCTTGAAATTATTCTAAGGGATCATCTTATTTACTACCGTCGTTCTAAGTAAACAAGATGCATAAACGTAATAAACATCACATGCAATTATATAAAGTAGTTACATGATATGACCAATATCATATAGCTCCTTTGATCTTCATCTTCGGGGCTCCATGATCATCTTTTCACCGGCATGACACCATGATCTCCATCATCATGATCTCCATCATCGTGTCTCCATGAAGTTGCTCGCCAACTATTACTTCTACTACTATGGCTAACACATTTAGCAATAAAGTAAAGTAATTTACATGGCGTTGAATCAATGACGCGCAGGTCATACAATAATTAAGACAACTCCTATGGCTCCTGCCGGTTGTCATACTCATCGACATGCAAGTCGTTATTCCTATTACAAGAACATGATCTCATACATCACAATATATCATTCATCATTTATCACAACTTCTGGCCATATCACATCACATGACAATTGCTGCAAAAACAAGTTAGACGTCCTCTAATTGTTATTGCATCTTTTACGTGGCTGCAATTGGGTTCTAGCAAGAACGTTTTCTTACCTCTGAATAACCACAACGTGATTTTGTCAACTTCTATTCACCCTTCATAAGGACCCTTTTCATCTAATCCGCTCCAACTAAAGTAGGAGAGACAGACACCCGCTAGCCACCTTATGCAACTAGTGCATGTCGATTCGGTGGAACCTGTCTCACGTAAGCGTCACGTGTAAGGTCGGTCCGGGCGCTTCATCCCACAATACCGCTGAAGCAAGAAAAGACTAGTAGCGGCAAGCAAGTTGACAAGATCTACGCCCACAACAAAATTGTGTTCTACTCGTGCAATAGAGAACTACGCATAGACCTAGCTCATGATGCCACTGTTGGGGAACGTTGCAGAAAATTAAAATTTTTCCTACGATTTCACCAAGATCCATCTATTAGTTCATCTAAGCAACGATTCATGGGAGAGAGATTGCATCTACATACCACTTGTAGATCGCGTGCGGAAGCGTTCAAGGGAACGGTGATGATGGAGTCGTACTCACCGTGGTTCAGATCACCGATGACCAAGTGCCGAACGGACAGCACCTCCGTGTTCAACACACGTACGGAACGGAGGACGACGTCTCCTCCTTCTTGATCCAGCAAGGGGGGAAGGAGAGGTTGAGGAAGAAGGCTGCAGCAGTAGCACGACGGCGTGATGATGGTGGAGAGGCAGTACTCCGACAGGGCTTCGCCAAGCACACGCAGAGAAGGAGAGGTGTTGGGGAGGGGAGGGGCTGCACCTTGGATGTGTGTTGCAGCCCTCCCCTTACCCCTCTATTTATAGGGGAAGGGTCAAGGGGGGCCGGCCCCTCTAGATGAGATCTAGAGGGGGGGGGGCAGGGGGGGCTTGCCCCCCAAGCAAAGGGGGGCGCCCCCCACTAGGGGTCCCCCCACCCTAGGCGCATGGGCCCCCGGGGGGGGGGGCCAGCCCTCCAGGGGCTGGTTCCCTGCCCCTTGTGGCCCATGAGGCCCTCCGAGAGGGGTGGCCCCTCCTGGTGGACCCCCGGAACCTCTCCGGTGGCCCCGGTACAATACCGATATGACCCCGAAAATTTCCGGTGTCCGTTTGACAACTTCCCATATATAAATCTTTACCTCCGGACCATTCCGAAACTCCTCGTGACGTCCGGGATCTCATCCGGGACTCCGAACTACATTCGGTAATCACATACAAGTCTTCCTAATAACCCTAGCGTCACCGAACCTTAAATGTGTAGACCCTACGGGTTCGGGAGACATGCAGACATGACCGAGACGGTTCTCCGGTCAATAACCAACAGCGGGATCTAGATACCCATGTTGGCTCCTACATACTCCTCGATGATTTCATCGGATGAACCACGATGTCGAGGATTCAAGCAACCCTGTATACTATTCCCTTTGTCAGACGGTATGTTACTTGCCCGAGATTCGATCGTCGGTATCCCAATACCTCGTTCAATCTCGTTACCGGCAAGTCACTTTACTCGTACCGTAATGCATGATCCTGCGACCAGACACTTGGTCACTTTGAGCTCATTATGATGGTGCACTACCGAGTGGGCCCAGTGATACCTCTCCGTAACACGGAGTGACAAATCCCAGTCTCGATTCGTGTCAACCCAACAAACACTTTCGGAGATACCTGTAGTGCACCTTTATAGACACCCAGTTATGTTGTGACGTTTGGTACACCCAAAGCACTCCTACGGTATCCGGGAGTTACACGATCTCATGGTCTAAGGAAGAGATACTTGACATTGGAAAAGCTCTAGCAAAACGAACTACACGATCTTGTGCTATGCTTAGGATTGGGTCTTGTCCATCACATCATTCTCCTAATGACGTGATCCCGTTATCAATGACATCCAATGTCCATAGTCAGGAAACCAAGACTATCTATTGATCAACGAGCTAGTCAACTAGAGGCTCACTAGGGACATATTGTGGTCTATGTATTCACACGTGTATTACGATTTCCGGATAATACAATTATAGCATGAATAAAAGACAATTATCATGAACAAGGAAATATAATAATAATAATCCTTTTATTATTGCCTCTAGGGCATATTACCAACACTATCTATGTTATTATTGTTGAGAGAACTTGCACTAGTGAAAGTATGAACCCTAGGCCTTGTTTCCTATCATTGCAATACCGTTTACACTCACTTTTACCGCTCGCTACCTTGCTGTTTTTATTATTTCAGATTACAATTACCTTTATCTACTATCTATTTTGCACTTGTATCTTCATCTCTTCGCCGAACTAGTGCACCTATACAATTTACCATTGTATTGGGTGTTTTGCACTTGAGGGATTGATAAACCTTAGGTCATCCACTTGAGGAAAATTTGCTAGTGTCCTACAAACCTGTGCACTTGCAGGCCCAACAACGTCTACAAGAAGAAGGTTGTGTAGTAGACATCAAGCTCTTTTCTGGCGCCGTTGCCGGGGAGGCTAGGTAAAGGGTACTCACACTCCGTCACTAAGCTCTTTTCTGGCGAGGTGAGTTCTTGAAGGTATATCTTTAGATCTTGCAATCGAATCTTTTTGTTTCTTTTTTTAGCACTAGTTTATTTTATAAAAGAAAACTACAAAAAAATGGAGTTAAGTTTGTCTCATACGCTTCATCTTTTTAATATCTTTCGTGAGTATGATGGAAAGGAAAATTGTGCTCAAGTGCTAGAAGAAGAAATCTCTAAATTGTTTGGCACTAAATCTTTGAATGATGAGCATCATTGCAATGTTGTTAGTACGAATTCATTGAATATCCATGATGCTAATGATGATTGCACTAGTTATGATGAAAATGCCTCCTATAAGCATGTCAATTTTTGTGGAGTGCATTGGGCTTGCAAGGACACACCAAATAGGGAAGATAGATATTTCAAGAGGCATAAGTACTTAGAAACTAAATTTTTGCAAGAAGAGCTAGATGAATGTGCTGAAAGATTCAATATTTTTCGCGCTCCTTGTGAACTTTGCAATGAACATGGTCATTTAAAGCTCCAATGCTATTTGTTTCATGATCAAGTCGTTTCCAATTATTAATTACCTTTGAGCATCATAAAGAGCTTAGCCTTCTTTTGGGTTATGAAGAAATCAAACGTATAACCAACTATCTCCCAGATTTTGCCCGTTATAAACTTCTTGGTTTTGATCTAGGGGAAATTTATATGTATTGTGCGGAGAATTGCATTGAAAATCCTTATATTGCCAATTACCTAAAGAAAAGAAAGCAAATGGAAGATGATGAGAATACTAATGAAAGTGAAGAGGCTTCCCAATCACCTCCTATTATTTCTTATGATGAATCAGGTAACGAGGAGGAGCTTTCTATTCAACCAATCTCATCAATAAGGAGCTCAAAGAGGAAGGTTGAACCTACACATAATGTGAAGAAGAAAAAGAAAATAAGGAGCAATAAAGGTAAAAAGGTATCCCTCCCAAATGATGTTGCTCCTACTACTACTTTCGATGATGATAATTGCTATACTATTGGTGATATTCATATTTTTAATGATGAGAGTGATTTTGCTTATGATATGAAAAGGCCCAAGCTTGGGGAAGCTATGTTTGATGAGTATGAAATATTTGAGAATATATTTTCTGAAATTAATGTTTGTCCCAAGCTTGGGGATGCTACGTTTAATGAAGATGATATTTTTAGCATCCCAAGTTTTGATATGCAAAGTTGTTATGATGATAGCATGCCTCCTACCTATGATGATTATATTGATGAAAGTGGGTTCGGAAGAGTGTCAATTTTAGGAAGTAGTGATCCCACTATTTTGGAGGATGTTGAATCTATTTGTGATGAATATGAAAGTGGATTTGGAAGAGTGTCAACTTTATTTAGTGATTCCACTTTCTTGGGAGAGGTTTCAATCGGTTATGATGAGAACGAAGTTGCTACTTATGATGATTATTGTGATGAAACTTATGCTATAAAAAGCAGTGATGTTTATATCTACAAATCTTTTCATGATTATGATTACCCTTTTTCTGAACATTACTCTTTTAATGTGGAAATAATTTTTAGTGCTCAAGTCCCTTATGATACTCCCACTATTCCGAATGAGAAGAATTTTGCTTATGTGGAGAGTAGTAAATTTTCTATGCTTGTAGATCATGAAAAGAAAGCCTTAGGTACTGGTTATATTGTTGAATTCATTCATGATGATACTGAAAATTATTATGAGGGAGGAATATATGCTTGTAGGAATTGCAATAATATCAAGTTTCCTCTCTATGTGTTGAAATTCTTGAAGTTATTCTTGTTTTACCTTCCTATGCTAGTTGACTATTGTTCCCATAAGTTGTTTGCTCACAAAATCACTAAGCATAGGAAGTGGGTTAGGCTTAAATGTGCTAGTCATATGCTTCATGATGCTCCCGTTATGTTTCAATTCTTATCTTTTATGTGAGCATCATTTTCATTATCATGCCTAGCTAGAAAGGCATTAAAGAAAAGCGCTTGTTGGGAGACAACCCAATATTTATCCTTACTTTTTTTTATGTGTCCACATGATTATGCTACTGTAGTAATCATGTTTTATAGCTTTTGTTTCAATAAAGTGCCAAGTAGAACCTTTGGGAAGACTTGGGTGAAGTCTTTATGATCTTGCTTTAAAAAAACAGAAATTTTTGCGCTCACGAGAATGGCTGCCATTTTTTACTGGAGAGTGCTTTTAGGTTGATTCATTTTGCAGATGATTAATATACAAATTTCTCAGGTCCAGAAATTTATTTCATAATTTTTGGGGTTCCAGAAGTATACGTTTGATACAGATTACTACAGACTGTTCTGTTTTTGACAGATTCTGTTTTCATTGTGTTGTTTAGCTCAAAAAATGTAAAGCACATTTATGAAAAATCTTTGCAAGTTTCAAAATGTGTTCGTGAAATTTTTTAAATAAGTTTGGAAAATGTACTAAAAATATTTAAATAGTGCAAAAAAAATTACAATTTGAAAATGATTCAACATGTATTGGACAAATTAATTAACACATTTAAAAAAAATCAAAACATGTTTTTGGAAAAATGTTAGACATGTATTTGGAAAACGTTAAATGGGTATACAAAATGTTTAAATATATAAAAAAATATTTAACAACTTTTATAAGGAAATGTAGAAATGTATTGAAAAAACAAGACCAATGAGAAACCTAAAATAAACAAAAATGATTATGAAAGAAACCAAAGAAAACCCTGAAACAGAAAAAAAAAGCTACAGCATAATAGCAGAAGAAAAAGAAAAAAGAAACTCAGTAAAAACAATAAAGGAAGAAAAGGAAATAGAATAAGGAAAAAAAACTAAACGAAAAAATGAGAGCGAGTGAACCCTATGGCGACCGCTACAAGCGGGAAAAAACTGATCCTACGCCTGCAGCACTCGCCCTACAAAATGCGCCGGCATGCTACTTTTACCAGTAGGCGGCTCCTATTAAAACTCGGTATGGGCAACATCTAGGCTTGGCTACCAAGCCTACAGCGCGAGCTGGATAGGGTGGAGAAGAACTGGGCCGACCCAGTTAAAACAACAAGCACAAAAATTTCACGGAACCGTACAAGGGAGCAACTAGTTAACGAGCGCTCCTTCGGGAGCCTCGCAATGATCAGCGCCACTTGGTGCACTCTCAGCCTTCGCCACGTGTCGCGCTCTGGACGCTCCCTTCGGATTTTGTTTTTCTATTTTCTCGCACGCGTTTTCGGCTTTTTAAATGTTTTTTTATCGACGTTTTGGTTTCCCCCTGTCTTTCTTAGCTTTTCGATCAAAAAAATTGGAAAAAAATTTGCACGAAAAAACGCGTTTTCTTTTTTTCTGAGAGTCACGGTTTTGCTTCCGCGAGAGGCACGGTTGTGCTTTCGCGAGAGTCACGGCCGTGCCTCCCAGAAAAGGAAAAACAAAATGTGTTTTCTGTTTTTTTTACCTTCTCGAGAGTCACGGTTTTGCTTCCGCGAGATGCACGGTTGTGCTTTCGCGAGAGTCACGGCCGTGCCTCTCGGAAAGGGAAAAACAAAATGTGTTTTCTGTTTTTTTACCTTCTCGAGAGTCACGGTTTTGCTTCCGCGAGATGCACGGTTGTGCTTTCGCGAGAGTCACGGCCGTGCCTCTCAGAAAGGGAAAAACAAAACGCGTTTTCTGTTTTTTTTCTTTCGCGAGAGGCACGGTTTTGCTTTCGCGAGAGACACAGTTGTGCTTTCGCGAGAGTCACGGCCGTGCCTCTCAGAAACGGAAAAAATGTGTTTTCTATTTTTTTCCTTTCACGAGAGTCATGGTTTTCGTTCCACGAGAGGCACGGTTCTGATTTCGCGAGAGGCACGGGCGTGCCTCTTTCGGAAAGGAAAAAAAACCATGCTCCCGGTTCGGTTTTTCTGCCCGGTTTTTTCGTCCGGTTTTTTCGTGAAAAAAAAGTTCGTCAAAACCTATCAACATGAGATCTAGTTTTGAAGATCTCGACGCGAAGAATCCAATGGTGAAAATGGTGCGAGATTCGGACGCACGGTTTGGGAGATAAAACGTTTTGAATAAATGGATCTACTAAAAAAGGGAAAACTCCCAAGTTGTGAAAAGTGGCACACTCCATGTGCGCCACTTGTCGCGACCTGGGAAAGTGGAGTGTTCTTTGAAACGAGTACTTCTTAATTAGTGATTTCGACCGTACAATATGTCCCGTTCAAGCGGCATATAGCCACCTGCGGGTGCCATCCCACTTGGATAGTTTTGCTCGTTTTCCTTCTGTTTTTTTAGTATCTACTGATTATTTTCCATTTCTTATCTTATTTGATTTTTTACTTTGTTATTTTAATACGAGTGGATCTTTTCTTTTCAACACATGAACATATTTTTAACACATGTGGAAGTTTTTGTTGCAAGACATTAGTATTTATATAATACGCATGAACATTTTTTTGCAGCACACGGATAACTTTCAATATGCCTGAACAGCTTTGCTGCAAAACATGGAAATTTACTTAATATGTGTGAACATTTCTTTTGCAATGCGTGTTTTTTTAATATGGGTCATTCTTTTTTTTTGCAAGATTAATATGTTTTAGTACGGCCATAGTATAATGCCACAACACATGCACATTTTCTTTATAAGCGTGAACTTAATTTTTGCAATGAACTTGTTTTCGTAGTATGCATGAACAATTTTGTTGTAGTTGGGAGGAATCTATACAAAAGTTTCCAGAACATGTATCTTGGTTATACACTTGAACATTTTTTAATATATGCAAACAATTATGCTGCAACTTATGAAATTTTTTAATCTGGATGAACGATTTTCATGCAACCCATGTACATTTCTTAATATGCATGAAAGTATTTTCCGTGATGGTAACTGACATATTGTAAGAACACATTATGGTGACAACTTTTTCTTAGAAAGAGAAAAAGACGCTCGACCTCTGCATGGAGTGATGCAAGCATCCATATATTACTAATTAATAATAAGCAGAAGAGCTTGCAAAAAGAAAACTTTTTAGAAAGAAAAGAGAAAATTACAGTGAATGTCAGCTAATTTGCGTATCCGTTAATGTAACATTTTCATTTCAAGTTTTACAAATCATGTTCAGGTCAGAAGATATTATGACATGATAGGTGTGGCCATATCGCAACGAAAATTCAGTGGGACCTATACGGGTTCGTAAAGGCATGTACAATCGTTGAGAATGCAACTTTTTCTTAATTGCCTCCAAAAAACATTGATCGTAGGCCTAATTGGCAATGTTTGTTCTCCATAGTTCTCAGCTAAAGCTATAGACTCCTCGATATGCTAAGGCAAAGGAAAACACGAAGCCTTCAGTTGCTTTGGTATAGCTAATTCAGTGTTGCTAGTGTTTTTTGGTTTCTTTGAACGTAGATCTTTCTTAATATACCATCATTTTGCAGTTTTTCAACTATGTCATTTTGCAGTCATTCAATTGTGCCATGCTAAATTAAAAGAATAAACAACAAAGATATATGCATTGCATCTTGATCCTTCCAAAAAAAACTATGACATGAAATGAATGAAAACTACTAGTAATGACCCAACAACTTCCGATGATGAATGCTAGTCACTGACCATGAAGTAGCTTGTCACCCAACATCCATGTCTCTATATATGTGCCGACATCTCTTTAGCCAAGTAGTAGCATGTATCTCTACTAGCATAAACACTTCCCCACCACATAATTTAATTAGTACTCCCTCCGTCCGGAAATACTCGTCGGAGGAATGGATGTATCTAGATGTATTTTAGTTCTAGATACATTCATTTTTATGCATTTCTCCGACAAGTATTTCCGGACGGAGGGAGTAGTTGGCAGATGAGGAGCAATGTGAAAACCCATTAGGGAATAGAAGGCATCAGGAATCATGAAACCAGGGTGGCGAGCCATCTGAACCTCTATGTGAGTGTCGATGGTAGATCGTCTCAGAGATACCGGGAGGTGTAGATGGTGATGCTGTGTAAAACTAAACCATACTGAACGAACAAAGGGCATCCGAGTTGCATGGGAGGCGAAGGCCAAATCTAACAGGATATGAGCAGTGTATATTATTTTTTATAAGTTGCTATGAGCAGTGCTGACAGAGTCATCTCCACGCTGCACACGTCTAACTATCTCTCCTTATCCTCTAGTATGTTTGTCTTCTCTGCTAGATTGGCTCTAGTTAGTTAGGCTATCAGTTGTGGTGTCGTCACATATCTCTTTTAGATAAAGGGAATATATTAATACCGCGGAGATACCAATTACACCCAGCGTCTGCAACAGTGAAATGTTCTAAAGACATTACAGATGCACACAATCCAAAAACATCAACAAGAAGAAGAAGAAGAAAATGAAAGATCCCACTACAATGATAAATTCCTTGTAACTGCAATATGAACCACCACCAAGAAAACACCCGAAGTCCAAATTCTACAAAAGTGACGCCTCCAAAAAGGAAACAATGAACATGCGCCGTCCTCGCCCCATAATAGATCTTAGGTTTTCACCCTGAAGAAAATCCGTGCTCTCAAAACAATGCCTTCAACAAGGCCCCTACCAGGCACAATCAATTAAGGCCAGACCTTTGGTTTGCACCCTAAATACATAAACTCTGTACTTCTCCAGTGTTGCTGCCCCAACTTTGTCGATGCCACTGCTATGAGTAATGAATCACCAAGCAAAGTCCTCATCGCCTCGACGACTCGTTCCTCCATTACTTAGCCTCAAACCTCAGCCACCATGACGTTCTCCTCCATTGTCTTCACCATGGAAATCGAAATACCGACATGTCTCATAATGTCAACAGACAACGAAGCTTCACGTCACGCCACCCTGAAGCCACACAGGCTGAAATAGGGGCGCAACCGAAGCCCATCTGATCCAGCAACCTACATTTGTCAAGCACCCAATGGAGATCTCCGGCAGAGCCTTCCGGAACTCGTCAATGGACAACTAAATGAGGGATCACATAAAGCAGAATATTATCTTGGCGTGAGAATAACCCTAGGACCGTCGCCGGAGGTGAACTGATCTGGGCCAAAAACCCAAGATCTGCCGCCATCAGCCACCAAGGCCGCCTCCCATGCTGCCCTCGCACCCGCAATGACCTAGCCACCACCGGAGCCACTGGGACTGTCGCCCCTTGTTCCATCTCTGCCGCCACTCATTGGCTAGAGGCCCCCACACGAGGGGAGGAGGAGAGCCCACCATCGCCGGGTGAGCATTTCTCGCCGGCCTCTCCTGGTGGCGGCTGGGAAGCAGGGGGAAGGGGGCAGTGTCGGGGGTAGCGGGGCAGCATGGGGAAGGGGCGGCGGCGGCTACTGCTGCTGTCAAATTATGATCCGAATTCTACTAAGGCACACTCTGATCCTAGATGTAGTGCGGCCGGTGTAAGGCGTTGCGCTGGCGCCGATGTAGTTCCATTGCCATACTTCTAATATGTAGGAGAATGATTTTTCCTACAGCTATGTAAGTCGACTCTGATCGGAATTTATCAAGCCTACAAAAATTCTCTATTGTGCCACTCGATAATTCGTCCGAGACGTTGCTGCCATAGTCTTGATATTTGGACCACAAACACAGATATACGTGAATCACCATTGGCCTTGCTACTACTCCAAGTTTCCACCGATGCCACAAGAAATCAAGGGAGAGCACATCTTGAGAGAAAAGAAGTTGATCTCAATAGCAAAGTACTAGTTTCGCAGCACAGAAGTTGATTAGAGAAAAAAGGATAAATGGCAAACCACATATTATTAGTAAACTAATTATTATGCCTAGGGTGGATTTCCACACAAAGATGTTGATCAACCAGACATTCATTTGTTTGTAAATATTACCGACATTGTTCGATCCTCAGAAAAAATTGCCATGAAAAGAATGAAAGAGATTAATGATCTTGATCCTCGCCTCCTCCTTCAAGAGTGGCACCCTGTTCGGACTTGTGGGAAGCTACATGGTGACAGGGAGAGAATAGGAGTTGTCGGCGACTGGGATATGAGATAGGTGTGACATGTTGACGGCATTTTTGTAGCCATGAATGGAGGGAAAACATGGAGGGCGGTGGGAAATGCGATGATAATTTCCGAGGGAAGTTGGCATGCAAATACTACCATTATTTGTCCTGCTTCCCGATGAGATGGAATTCTGACCATCTACGCTATTCGTAGGGAGGAAAGGTGGGCACACAGAAGGATGAGGAGGGAGGTGAAACTTCTGTCCCGCATGAGCGGTTGGCGATGGAGCGTGCTCCAAAGCAAGGACCCACACACTTTAAATATGGAGAGTTGCATGATCGATTTGGAGCGGCCTTCGTAGATTATTGCAATCTGAGTGGGACGGCTACTCTGTTAAACTAACATTTCGGCAAAAATTACGAGATCGACGGTCATTATGGCGATTGGGCCTAATGGCGATTCTGCTAGAGTTGCTGTGACACATTATTATAGCGACAAGCAAGCTGTCTTGGTATCGTATATTTTGCATAAGAACAAGTACAAAAAAAATTCTATGCACTTTGCCATTTGGTGTAAATAAAATTTATGCAATCATGCCACAGAAAAAGAAGTTCATATATGTTCTTAAAAATAAAAAGGAGACAAATTTGCAGTGGTTATAATCTAATCATGAAATAAAAATATCCTCATATTGTTTCTGGATTAGTGAATCATGTTAAAATCAGAAATTGTATGACCAGGTAGATGCTTTCTGTGCCAATATTGTAGTTAAAGAAAATAAGTTAAATACGCTCACGGCCCTTGAATTTGCAGTCACTTGCTTGAGCCCATGCACTCTGAAAAAAGAAATGTTGTTCACCAAAAGTCCGAACATGGCTTGATTAGCTTTTACTGCTTACATGGCAAGTTCTTCTTACCAATGGATCATCGACTCACTAATTAAGACTACAGTGATTTCTTAAATTTCTCCTTTTGAATTTTAAAGCTTAGGCTGCTGTTTGAGCACCCAACTTCAGTGCACCCACAGAGCGCACTAAATTTTTAAAAAATTATAAAAAATTCAAAAAAAAATCTGAAACTTCGTGGATGTGATTATGAGGAAATGTTTTAGGAGCTTTCAAAGTTTTGTCACCAAAAAACATCAAATGATCTCCATACAAAACCAAATACAAATGATGCTCAGCATCCAACTTTATTTTATTTTTGTACAGAGCTCCTCAAATGTTATTTCGGCACAAAATTTAGGAAGCACTGAAAACATTTCGACATAATCACATCCACAAAAGTTCTGATTTTTTTTGAAATGGTTTGCAAGGTTTTTGATCGTGGGTGCACCGGGGGTGCAATGTCCGTGGGAGCAAAAAATCCACACTCCCTACTGTTATGGTTTTTTCTTCTTTACTTCTTCCCGGAAGGAATAGAAGAACATCCTTATGCCAAGGGAAGAGGCAATGACAAAGCCTACTACATGTTAGTTTTGGTTTCATCACAATCCCTTATTATCCGTGTTTCTTCTCTAGGACGCCCTGTTATCAACAGTGAAATTCATAGCAATGGCAATCAGACCTTTGGTTGCTAACTATACTATGCCGAGTGATGCAAAGGAGACGATCAAGCGAGATGGTTGAGAAGGACCAAGGAGCAACTATGTGCAACTAAATGTGGATTGGTCTTTTGACCGAGACTTACTCAAGGGCCCGTATGGCGATGTAATCAGCGACTCGAATGGCAAATTTGTCGCGGCAAGAAATGGGAAATCGATTAGTGCAGAGATGCGCTTATGGCCGAGGCACTGCCCTTACAGTTTGGTCTCAATTTGGCAAATACAGTCAGGTGTAACTGCATAGAGATGAAATCCGAACAAGTTCGAGGTGATAGAGACAATGAAGAATGGAGGTCGCTCTTTCGGTCTATCAGCGGCAGTTTTTGATGATATATATCACCTTGTCTGTGATTCCCGCATATTATTTTTGAGCATGCTCCTAGATAAACTAATTGCGCTGCCCATGATTTGACCAAACATGTTAGATGTAAGGTACGTGAGGGGTGGATTTAAGATCCACTCGTAGAGGTTGTTGATATTCTTGTAAAAGATAATATGGTGATCATCTTGCAATAAAGAGTACTTTGATGTCAAAAAGAAGCAGATAGCTAACGTACTGATGTGGGCATCCGTGTCATAGCTGAGAGTTTCAAAACAACTACATGCTCATCTGATCATGCGAACAAGAAGCAGATTATTTGTGTTGGAAGAATCCCTATTGAGCTTGTTGCACCAGATGAAGTTAAGCCAACATTTAGAACTCCATGTGCCGTACACACGTTGTGGTAGGAAATATACGAGTCAAGTTTGATTCGGTTTGGCATAGGTGCAGCATACGTGACTCAAGTCTTTGGTCTAGTAACTAGTTACGTGGTTATCTTAGTCTCCTAGGTGATTAAGGTGGCCGGATAATTAATCAGTTCAAATCCTTGGTTAGTTTGAATAGGGGATAGAGTCCGTATCTATCTTGGGTGCTTTAGTCGGTTTGGTCAGATTGGTGTTGCCTATATAAGAGGCAGGCTTCGGCCATGTATCGAGTTGGGAAGTATTTGTTTTTCTGAGAGTGAAATAAACCAGAAAAGTTCCCAGTCGGGGGAAACCATGTACTGCGTTTCTGCGACCTTTTGAGGGAACGACTGCTGCGTTGAGGCTGGTGATCTTGCCGCAGATTGGTTTTGTTCTTGTTAGATAATAGCAAGGGCTGAAATCTTTTTCTACCTGGTCATTTACTTTGAGTACGGTATTTTTCTAGTTATCACAGATCGTTCTGCTACGCCGTGACGACTACAGTACTGTGAAAGATCGAGCCACGACACGCACGAATTTGTGTCTTGCTAGTCTGTGCTACATCAAGTACACCGAGATGATTCTTGTCATATTTAGGGCCCCTCTCTCCCGCATTGGCCATGTGTGGCCTTTGGATGCTCGTGCAGGAAAAAGGTGAACAAGTGAGCACGGGACCGGACGAGTAGCGATCAGGTCAGGATAAATTAATTATAAATACTTTCTCTGTTCCTAAATATAAATCTTTTGAGAGATTCTAATATGGACTACAGGCGACGCGAAATGAGTGAATTTACACCTCAAAATATGTCTATATACATCCGTATGTAGTCTATTTGATATCTGTAAAAAGATTTATATTCAGAAACGGAGGGAGTAGCAGTGTTTAATTAGGGGAAACCTAATTAATCCTTCTCTGGCCTAAATCATGTCGATCCTGTGGGTCCGACTTTATAAACCTGGACGAAAAGGTACTTTCACAAATCACTGACACGAAATTTGGTCCGTAATGACACAAAGCCATCAACCACCTTACAGCCTGCTTACATCCCATCTATATATATTGCTGCATTACCACTGAAGTAGCAGCACACTCGACCACCTAGAAGTTGCCACACACATTTTTACTACTACCAGTAGGTCACAAAAGAACACCACTGTGGATTGTATTAGGGAATAGGAAGTTTCGGGGAGCATATGATCATTGCTATGCTGAGTTATCATCAAGGCTGCAAGGGGATTAAACATGCAACTTGAATCAGATGGTGCATTTAAAGTGACCCTACCCCAATAGACTTTCTGAATATGGAAGAACTTTGGCACTGATGCTCCGTGCAAGAGACAATCAGCGCAGCTTGAACTTATCGGTCTTGAAGCCTTCCACGCTGGAAGTTCCAGTCAAGGACGCCAAGGGATGGCCAAGCAATGAAATCTCTTTTACCGTGCAAATAAAGAAAAAATCTTTGGTCAACCCTGACCTTGTCTTCATTTCAGTTTTGCTCTAGTATAGTTCCATAGAGAGCAATGGCATCCATGTCAGACGTTCCTGTTTGGTGAAGTGGTCATTCTTCACGCTAAGTTTGTTAGTTTCGTCAAGTTGGTGGTTCTTACAAAATTGCCTTGCACAACGTTCCAGTTTTGCATGCGGTGGTACGTGGAGATGCTATCAGATTACAGACCAAAAACACACGCGTACACAGTGGCGGCCAGAGAGGCATGAACGATATGACACGAGGAAACATATTTTGTGCCGTGTGGTCTACAGGATACAAACTGGGTGAAATCTGTTGGAATTTGCTAGTAGGCCTTTGGCCCAAAGCCCAACTAAAATTCTGAATTCTCTTCGCCCATTCATGCACACATGTGAGTGGAGTGAGTGAGGCTAAAGTTTAGTCCCACCTCATAAGTTGAGAGAGAGTTACACCTCTTTATAAGGTGAGCTCTTCTACCACTTGTATGAGCATGCGAAGAGGAGACCTACACGCGCGCTCCTCCTCCTCGCTCGCCGCGCCGCGGGTTGCGGGATTGAGCCGAGGACAGAGCTATGCATGTTGTGTATATTTTTGCTGCTTGGAAAAAATTAATGAGTCATTAATTAATAATTAACCGACGCGTTAATTACTGAACCGTTTTCGATTCTTTTGGATCGTGATGACTCGGACGTGGGGTTTACTCCCACGACCTACCCGGCCCGCACTATATAGTCAGGCAGACGTCTACCCTAGCCGCCGCCGCTTCGTATGGTTTCTCACCACCGTTCCAGATCATTGCGCCGCCAAGCAAGTCTTCTCCATCCCTCCTTTCGGCGTGCACCAGGAGAAGGGACAGCAGGCCTCCGGAACCCCGCCTCTCGTGATCCTGTACGGGAGAGGGGCGATCAGGTTTTTGGGGAGCGCACCCGCGCGACTGCTGGCAGCGACGACTTCGCGAACGACGACTTCTTTCCCGACCTCGGCAACCTCATCCTCGACGACATGGGCGACAACGTCAACGCCGGCGGTGCTGCTCCCGCTGCATCGTATGTGATTCTATCTTTCTTGTTCGAGTTCGTGGTAGAATTCATGTTTTTAGTATGTGCCCTAGATGTGATCTGTTCATCTGCTATGCTAGTTCACATGATTAGTTTAATCTCTGCTAGTGATGTCATGATCTATCTTCTGTTTATTCGGTTTAAAACTTCGTAGTAATTTGCTCATGTTTCCAACAAAATCTGCGCCGCCGCTAGTGATGACTTCGGACGTGGGGTTTACTCCCACGACCTACCCGCCCGCACTATATAGTCAGCAGACGTCTACCCTAGCCGTCGCCGCTTCGTATGGTTTCCTCACCACCGTTCCAGACCATTGCACCGCCAAGCAAGTCTTCTCCATCCCTCCTTTCGGCGTGCACCGGGTGAAGGGACAGCTGGCCTCCGGAACCCCGCCTCTCGTGATCCTGTACGAGAGAGGGGCGATCAGGTTTTTGGGGAGCGCACCAGCCGCTGACGGCAGCAACGACTTCGCCAGCGACGACTTCTTCCCGACCTCGGCAACCTCATGCTTTCGGCGACATGGGCGACAACGTCAACGCCCGGCGGTGCTGCTCCGCTGCATCGTATGTGATTCTATCTTTCTTGTTCGAGATCGTGGTAGAATTCATGTTTCTAGTATGTGCCCTAGATGTGATCTGTTCATCTGCTATGCTAGTTCACATGATTAGTTTAATCTCTGCTAGTGATGTCATGATTTATCTTCTGTTTATTCGGTTTAAAACTCGTAGTAATTTGCTCATATTTCCAACAAAATCTACGCCGCCGCTAGTGATGACTCGGACGTGGGGTTTACTCCCACGACCTACCCGGCCCGCACTATATAGTCAGGAAGACGTCTACCCTAGCCGCCGCCGCTTCGTATGGTTTCTCACCACCGTTCCAGATCATTGCGCCGCCAAGCAAGTCTTCTCCATCCCTCCTTTCGGCGTGCACCGGGAGAAGGGACAGCAGGCCTCCGGAACCCCGCCTCTCGTGATCCTGTACGGGAGAGGGGCGATTAGGTTTTTGGGGAGCGCACCCGCGCGACTGCTGGCAGCGACGACTTCGCGAACGACGACTTCTTTCCCGACCTCGGCAACCTCATCCTCGACGACATGGGCGACAACGTCAACGCCGGCGGTGCTGCTCCGCTGCATCGTATGTGATTCTATCTTTCTTGTTCGAGTTCGTGGTAGAATTCATGTTTTTAGTATGTGCCCTAGATGTGATCTGTTCATCTGCTATGCTAGTTCACATGATTAGTTTAATCTCTGCTAGTGATGTCATGATCTATCTTCTGTTTATTCGGTTTAAAACTCGTAGTAATTTGCTCATGTTTCCAACAAAATCTGCGCCGCCGCTAGTGATGACTCGGACGTGGGGTTTACTCCCACGACCTACCCGGCCCGCACTATATAGTCAGGCAGACGTCTACCCTAGCCGTCGCCGCTTCGTATGGTTTCTCACCACCGTTCCAGACCATTGCACCGCCAAGCAAGTCTTCTCCATCCCTCCTTTCGGCGTGCACCGGGTGAAGGGACAGCAGGCCTCCGGAACCCCGCCTCTCGTGATCCTGTACGAGAGAGGGGCGATCAGGTTTTTGGGGAGCGCACCCGCGCGACTGCTGGCAGCAACGACTTCGCCAACGGCGACTTCTTCCTCGACCTCGGCAACCTCATGCTCGACGACATGGGCGACAACGTCAACGCCGGCGGTGCTGCTCCCGCTGCATCGTATGTGATTCTATCTTTCTTGTTCGAGATCGTGGTAGAATTCATGTTTCGAGTACGTGCCCTAGATGTGATCTGTTCATCTGTTATGCTAGTTCACATGATTAGTTTAATCTCTGCTAGTGATGTCATGATTTATCTTCTGTTTATCCGGTTTAAAACTCGTAGTAATTTGCTCATGTTTCCTACAAAATCTACGCCGCCTCTAGTGATGACTCTGACGTGGGATTTACTCCCACGACCTACCCGGCCCGCACTATATAGTCAGGTAGACGTCTACCCTAGCCGCCGCCGCTTCGTATGGTTTCTCACCACAGTTCCAGATCATTGCGCCGCCAAGGAAGTCTTCTCCATCCCTCCTTTCGGCGTGCACCGGGAGAAGGGACAGCAGGCCTCCGGAACCCTGCCTCTCGTGATCCTATACGGGAGAGGGGCAATCAGGTTTTTGGGGAGCGCACCCGCGCGACTGCTGGCAGCGACGACTTCTTCCCCGACCTCGGCAACCTCATCCTCGACGACATGGGCGACAACGTCAACGCCAACGGTGCTGCTCCCGCTGCGCCGTATGTGATTCTATCTTTCCTGTTTGAGATCGTGGTAGAATTCATGTTTCTAGTATGTGCCCTAGATGTGATCTGTTCATCTGCTATGCTAGTTCACATAATTAGTTTAATCTCCGCTAGTGATGTCATGGTTTATCTTCTGTTTATTCGGTTTAAAACTTGTAGTAATGTGCTCATATTTCCAACAAAATCTACGCTGCCGCTAGTGATGACTCGAACGTGGGGTTTACTCCCACGACCTACCCGGCCCGCACTATATAGTCAGGCAGACGTCTACCCTAGTCGCCGCCGCTTCGTATGGTTTCTCACCATCGTTCCAGATCATTGTGCCGCCAAGCAAGTCTTCTCCATCCCTCCTTTCGGCGTACACCGGGAGAAGAGACAACAGGCCTCTGGAACCCTGCCTCTCGTGATCCTGTACGGGAGAGGGGCGATCAGGTTTTTGGGGAGCGCACTCATGTGATCATTGGCAGCAACGACTTCATGACGACGACTTCTTCCTCGACCTCGGCAACCTCATCCTCGGCGACATGGGCGACAACGTCAACGCCCGGTGCTGCTCCCGCTGCATCGTATGTGATTCTATCTTTCTTGTTCGAGATCGTGGTAGAATTCATGTTTCTAGTATGTGCCCTAGATGTGATCTGTTCATCCGCTATGCTAGTTCACATGATTAGTTTAATCTCTGCTAGTGATGTCATGATTTATCTTCTGTTTATTCGGTTTAAAACTCGTAGTAATTTGCTCATATTTCCAACAAAATCTACGCCGCCGCTAGTGATGACTCGGACGTGGGGTTTACTCCCACGACCTACCCGGCCCGCACTATATAGTCAGGAAGACGTCTACCCTAGCCGCCGCCGCTTCAGATGGTTTCTCACCACCGTTCCAGATCATTGCGCCGCCAAGCAAGTCTTCTCCATCCCTCCTTTCGGCGTGCACCGGAGATGGGACAGCAGGCCTCGGAACCCCGCCTCTCGTGATCCTGTCACGGGAGAGGCGATCAGGTTTTGGGGAGCGCGCACCGCGATCGCTGGCAGCGACTTCATGACGACGACTTCTTTCCCGACCTCGGCAACCTCATCCTCGACGACATGGGCGACAACGTCAACGCCGGCGGTGCTGCTCCCGCTGCATCGTATGTGATTCTATCTTTCTTGTTCGAGTTCGTGGTAGAATTCATGTTTTTAGTATGTGCCCTAGATGTGATCTGTTCATCTGCTATGCTAGTTCACATGATTAGTTTAATCTCTGCTAGTGATGTCATGATCTATCTTCTGTTTATTCGGTTTAAAACTCGTAGTAATTTGCTCATGTTTCCAACAAAATCTGCGCCGGCGCTAGTGATGACTTCGGACGTGGGGTTTACTCCCGACCTACCCGGCCCGCGCACTATATAGTCGGTGACGCGTCTACCCTAGCCGTCGCCGCTTCGTATGGTTTCTCACCACCGTTCCAGACCATTGCACCGCCAAGCAAGTCTTCTCCATCCCTCCTTTCGGCGTGCACCGGGTGAAGGGACAGCAGGCCTCCGGAACCCCGCCTCTCGTGATCCTGTACGAGAGAGGGGCGATCAGGTTTTTGGGGAGCGCACCCGCGCGACTGCTGGCAGCAACGACTTCGCCAACGACGACTTCTTCCCCGACCTCGGCAACCTCATGCTCGACGACATGGGCGACAACGTCAACGCCGGCGGTGCTGCTCCCGCTGCATCGTATGTGATTCTATCTTTCTTGTTCGAGATCGTGGTAGAATTCATGTTTGAGTACGTGCCCTAGATGTGATCTGTTCATCTGTTATGCTAGTTCACATGATTAGTTTAATCTCTGCTAGTGATGTCATGATTTATCTTCTGTTTATTCGGTTTAAAACTCGTAGTAATTTGCTCATGTTTCCTACAAAATCTACGCCGCCTCTAGTGATGACTCTGACGTGGGATTTACTCCCACGACCTACCCGGCCCGCACTATATAGTCGGTGAAGCGTCTACCCTAGCCGCCGCCCGCTTCGTATGGTTTCTCACCACAGTTCCAGATCATTGCGCCGCCAAGGAAGTCTTCTCCATCCCTCCTTTCGGCGTGCACCGGGAGAAGGGACAGCAGGCCTCCGGAACCCTGCCTCTCGTGATCCTATACGGGAGAGTTGCAATCAGGTTTTTGGGGAGCACACCAGCGCGACTGCTGGCAGCGACGACTTCTTCACCGACCTCGGCAACCTCATCCTCGACGACATGGGCGACAACGTCAACGCCAACGGTGCTGCTCCGCTTCGCCCGTATGTGATTCTATCTTTCCTGTTTGAGATCGTGGTAGAATTCATGTTTCTAGTATGTGCCCTAGATGTGATCTGTTCATCTGCTATGCTAGTTCACATAATTAGTTTAATCTCCGCTAGTGATGTCATGGTTTATCTTCTGTTTATTCGGTTTAAAACTTGTAGTAATGTGCTCATATTTCCAACAAAATCTACGCTGCCGCTAGTGATGACTCGAACGTGGGGTTTACTCCCACGACCTACCCGGCCCGCACTATATAGTCAGGCAGACGTCTACCCTAGTCGCCGCCGCTTCGTATGGTTTCACACCACCGTTCCAGATCATTGCGCCGCCAAGCAAGTCTTCTCCATCCCTCCTTTCGGCGTACACCGGGAGAAGAGACAACAGGCCTTTGGAACCCTGCCTCTCGTGATCCTGTACGGGAGAGGGGCGATCAGGTTTTGGGGAGCGACTTTTCGCGGCTGTTGGCAGCGACGACTTCGCAAACGACGACTTCTTCCCCGACCTCGGCAGCCTCATCCTCGACGAAATGGGCGACAACGTCAACGCCGGCGGTGCTGCTCCCGCTGCATCGTATGTGATTCTATCTTTCTTGTTCGAGATCGTGGTAGAATTCATGTTTTGATGCGTGCCCTAGATGTGATCTGTTCATCTGTTATGCTAGTTCACATGATTAGTTTAATCTCTGCTAGTGATGTCATGATTTATCTTCTGTTTATTCGGTTTAAAACTCGTAGTAATTTGCTCATGTTTCCTACAAAATCTACGCCGCCTCTAGTGATGACTCTGACGTGGGATTTACTCCCACGACCTACCCGGCCCGCACTATATAGTCAGGTAGACGTCTACCCTAGCCGCCGCTCAGTATGGTTTCTCACCACAGTTCCAGATCATTGCGCCGCCAAGGAAGTCTTCTCCATCCCTCCTTTCGGCGTGCACCGGGAGAAGGGACAGCAGGCCTCCTCGGAACCCTGCCTCTCGTGATCCTATACGGGAGAGGGCAATCAGGTTTTGGGAGCACACCAGCCGATCACGGCAGCGACGACTTCTTCCCGACCTCGGCAACCTCATCCTCGACGACATGGGCGATAACGTTAACGCCTAACGGTGCTGCTCCCCGCTGCGCCCGTATGTGATTCTATCTTTCCTGTTTGAGATCGTGGTAGAATTCATGTTTCTAGTATGTGCCCTAGATGTGATCTGTTCATCTGCTATGCTAGTTCACATAATTAGTTTAATCTCCGCTAGTGATGTCATGGTTTATCTTCTGTTTATTCGGTTTAAAACTTGTAGTAATGTGCTCATATTTCCAACAAAATCTACGCTGCTGCCGCTAGTGATGACTCGAACGTGGGGTTTACTCCCACGACCTACCCGCCCGCACTATATAGTCAGCAGACGCGTCTACCCTAGTCGCCGCCGCTTGTATGGTTTCTCACCACCGTTCCAGATCATTGCGCCGCCAAGCAAGTCTTCTCCATCCCTCCTTTCGGCGTACACCGGGAGAAGAGACAACAGGCCTTTGGAACCCTGCCTCTCGTGATCCTGTACGGGAGAGGGGCGATCAGGTTTTTGGGGAGCGCACTTCATGGCGACTCTTGGCAGCGACGACTTCGCTGAACGGCGACTTCTTCCTCGACCTCGGCAACCTCATCCTCGGCGACATGGGCGACAACGTCAACGCCGGCGGTGCTGCTCCCGCTGCATCGTATGTGATTCTATCTTTCTTGTTCGAGATCGTGGTAGAATTCATGTTTCTAGTATGTGCCCTAGATGTGATCTTTTCATCTGCCATGCTAGTTCACATGATTAGTTTAATCTCTGCTAGTGCTGTCATGATTTATCTTCTGTTTATTCGGTTTAAAACTCGTAGTAATTTGCTCATATTTCCAACAAAATCTACGCCGCTGCTAGTGATGACTCGGACGTGGGGTTTACTCCCATGACCTACCCGGCCCGCACTATATAGTTAGGCAGACGTCTACCCTAGCCGCCGCTTCAGATGGTTTCTCACCACCGTTCCAATTCATTGCGCCGCCAAGCATGTCTTCTCCATCCCTCCTTTCGGCGTGCACCGGGAGAAGGGACAACAGGCCTCCGGAACCCTGCCTCTCGTGATCCTCTCTACGGAGAGGGGCGATCAGGTTTTGGGAGCGCACCAGCGTGATCGCTGGTAGCGGCGACTTCATGACGGCGACTTCTTCCCGACCTCGACACCCTCATTTTCGACGACATGGGCGACAACGTCAACGCCGACGGTGCTGCTCTTGCTGCACCGTATGTGATTCTATCTTTCCTGTTTGAGATTGTGGTAGAATTCATGTTTCTAGTATGTGCCCTAGATGTGATTTGTTCATCTGCTATGCTAGTTCACATGATTAGTTTAATCTCTGGTAGTGATGTCATGATTTATCTTCTGTTTATTCGGTTTAAAACTTGTAGTAATGTGCTCACATTTCCAACAAAATCTACGCTGCCGCTAGTGATGACTCGGACGTGGGGTTTACTCCCACGACCTACCCGGCCCGCACTATATAGTCAGGCAGACGTCTACCCTAGCCGCCGCTGCTTCGTATGGTTTCTCACCACCGTTCCAGATCATTGCGCCGTTAAGCAAGTCTTCTCCATCCCTCCTTTCGGCGTACACCGGGAGAAGAGACAACAGGCCTCTGGAACCCCGCCTCTCGTGATCCTGTACGGGAGAGGGGCGATCAGGTTTTTGGGGAGCGCATTCGCGCGACAGCTGGCAGCGACGACTTCGCGAACGACGACTTCTTCCCCGACCTCGGTAACCTCATCCTCGACGACATGGGCGACAACGTCAACGCCGGCGGTGCTGCTCCCGCTGCATCGTATGTGATTCTATCTATCTTGTTCGAGATCGTGGTAGAATTCATGTTTCTAGTATGTGCCCTAAATGTGATCTGTTCATCTGCCATGCTAGTTCACATGATTAGTTTAATCTCTGCTAGTGCTGTCATGATTTATCTTCTGTTTATTCGGTTTAAAACTCGTAGTAATTTGTTCATATTTCCAACAAAATCTACGCCGCTGGTAGTGATGACTCGGACGTGGGGTTTACTCCCACGACCTACCCGGCCCGCACTATATAGTCAGGCAGACGTCTACCCTAGCCGCCGCCGCTTCGTATGGTTTCTCACCACAGTTCCAGATCATTGCGCCGCCAAGGAAGTCTTCTCCATCCCTCCTTTTCGTGCACCAGGAGAAGGGACAACAGGCCTCCGGAACCCCTGCCTCTCGTGATCCTACTACGGAGAGGGCAATCAGGTTTTTGGGGAGCGCACCCGCGCGACTGCTGGCAGCGACGACTTCTTCCCCGACCTCGGCAACCTCATCCTCGACGACATGGGCGACAACGTCAACGCCAACGGTGCTGCTCCCGCTGCGCCGTATGTGATTCTATCTTTCCTGTTTGAGATCGTGGTAGAATTCATGTTTCTAGTATGTGCCCTAGATGTGATCTGTTCATCTGCTATGCTAGTTCACATAATTAGTTTAATCTCCGCTAGTGATGTCATGGTTTATCTTCTGTTTATTCGGTTTAAAACTTGTAGTAATGTGCTCATATTTCCAACAAAATCTACGCTGCCGCTAGTGATGACTCGAACGTGGGGTTTACTCCCACGACCTACCCGGCCCGCACTATATAGTCAGGCAGACGTCTACCCTAGTCGCCGCCGCTTCGTATGGTTTCTCACCACCGTTCCAGATCATTGCGCCGCCAAGCAAGTCTTCTCCATCCCTCCTTTCGGCGTACACCGGGAGAAGAGACAACAGGCCTTTGGAACCCTGCCTCTCGTGATCCTGTACGGGAGAGGGGCGATCAGGAATTTGGGGAGCGCTTTTCACCGGCGATCGCTGGCAGCGACGACTTCGCGAACGACGACTTCTTCCTCGACCTCGGCAACCTCATCCTCGACGACATGGGCGACAACGTCAACGCCGGCGGTGCTGCTCCCGCTGCATCGTATGTGATTCTATCTTTCTTGTTCGAGATCGTGGTAGAATTCATGTTTCTAGTATGTGCCCTAGATGTGATCTGTTCATCTGCCATGCTAGTTCACATGATTAGTTTAATCTCTGCTAGTGCTGTCATGATTTATCTTCTGTTTATTCGGTTTAAAACTCGTAGTAATTTGCTCATATTTCCAACAAAATCTACGCCGCTGCTAGTGATGACTCGGACGTGGGGTTTACTCCCATGACCTACCCGGCCCGCACTATATAGTTAGGCAGACGTCTACCCTAGCCGCCGCCGCTTCGTATGGTTTCTCACCACCGTTCCAATTCATTGCGCCGCCAAGCATGTCTTCTCCATCCCTCCTTTCGGCGTGCACCGGGAGAAGGGACAACAGGCCTCCGGAACCCTGCCTCTCGTGATCCTCTACGGGAGAGGGGCGATCAGGTTTTTGGGGAGCGCACCCGCGTGACTGCTGGTAGCGACGACTTCGCGAACGACGACTTCTTCCCCGACCTCGACAACCTCATTTTCGATTTACATGGGCGACAACGTTGAACGCCGACGGTGCTGCTCTTGCTGCACCGTATGTGATTCTATCTTTCCTGTTTGAGATTGTGGTAGAATTCATGTTTCTAGTATGTGCCCTGGATGTGATTTGTTCATCTGCTATGCTAGTTCACATGATTAGTTTAATCTCTGGTAGTGATGTCATGATTTATCTTTTGTTTATTCGGTTTAAAACTTGTAGTAATGTGCTCACATTTCCAACAAAATCTACGCTGCCGCTAGTGATGACTCGGACGTGGGGTTTACTCCCACGACCTACCCGACCCGCACTATATAGTCGGTGCAGGCGTCTACCCTAACCGCCGCTGCTTCGTATGGTTTCTCACCACCGTTCCAGATCATTGCGCCGTTAAGCAAGTCTTCTCCATCCCTCCTTTCGGCGTACACCGGGAGAAGAGACAACAGGCCTCTGGAACCCCGCCTCTCGTGATCCTGTACGGGAGAGGGGCGATCAGGTTTTTGGGGAGCGCGCGACAGCGGCTGCAGCGACGACTTCGCGACGGCGACTTCTTCCCCGACCTCGGTAACCTCATCCTCGACGACATGGGCGACAACGTCAACGCCGGCGGTGCTGCTCCCGCTGCATCGTATGTGATTCTATCTATCTTGTTCGAGATCGTGGTAGAATTCATGTTTCTAGTATGTGCCCTAAATGTGATCTGTTCATCTGCCATGCTAGTTCACATGATTAGTTTAATCTCTGCTAGTGCTGTCATGATTTATCTTCTGTTTATTCGGTTTTAAAACTTCGTAGTAATTTGCTCATATTTCCAACAAAATCTACGCCGCTGCTAGTGATGACTCGGACGTGGGGTTTACTCCCATGACCTACCCGGCCCGCACTATATAGTTAGGAAGATGTCTACCCTAGCCGCCGCCGCTTCGTATGGTTTCTCACCACCGTTCCAAATCATTGCGCCGCCAAGCATGTCTTCTCCATCCCTCCTTTCGGCGTGCACCGGGAGAAGGGACAACAGGCCTCCGGAACCCTGCCTCTCGTGATCCTCTACGGGAGAGGGGCGATCAGGTTTTTGGGGAGCACACCCGCGCGACTGCTGGCAGCGACGACTTCGCGAACGACGACTTCTTCCCCGACCTCGACAACCTCATTTTCGACGACATGGGCGACAACGTCAACGCCGACGGTGCTGCTCCTGCTGCACCGTATGTGATTCTATCTTTCCTGTTTGAGATCGTGGTAGAATTCATGTTTCTAGTATGTGCCCTAGATGTGATCTGTTCATCTGCTATGCTAGTTCACATGATTAGTTTAATCTCTGGTAGTGATGTCATGATTTATCTTCTATTTATTTGGTTTAAAACTCGTAGTAATTTGCTCATATTTCCAACAAAATCTACGCCGCTGCTAGTGATGACTCGGACGTGGGGTTTACTCCTATGACCTACCCGGCCCGCACTATATAGTTAGGCGAGCGTCTATCCTAGCTGCCGCCGCCGTATGGTTTCTCACCACCGTTCCAGATCATTGCGCCGCCAAGCATGTCTTCTCCATCCCTCCTTTCGGCGTGCACCGGAGAAGGGACAACAGGCCTCCGAACCCTGCCTCTCGTGATCCTCTACGGAGAGGGGCGATCAGGTTTTTGGGAGCGCACCAGCCGATCTTGGCAGCGACGACTTCATGACGACGACTTCTTCCCGACCTCGACAACCTCATTTTCGACGACATGGGCGACAACGTCAACGCCGACGGTGCTGCTCTTGCTGCATCGTATGTGATTCTATCTTTCCTGTTTGAGATCGTGGTAGAATTCATGTTTCTAGTACGTGCCCTAGATGTGATCTGTTCATCTGCTATGCTAGTTCACATGATTAGTTTAATCTCTAGTAGTGATGTCATGATTTATCTTCTGTTTATTCGGTTTAAAACTTGTAGTAATGTGCTCATATTTCCAACAAAATCTACGCTGCCGCTAGTGATGACTCGGACGTGGGGTTTACTCCCACGACCTACCCGGCCCGCACTATGTAGTCAGGCAGACGTCTACCCTAGCCTCCGCCGCTTCGTATGGTTTCTCACCACCGTTCCAGATCATTGCGCCGCCAAGCAAGTCTTCTCCATCCCTCCTTTCGGCGTACACCGGGAGAAGAGACAACAGGCCTCTGGAACCCCGCCTCTCGTGATCCCCGCCTCTCGTGATCCTGTACGGGAGAGGGGCGATCAGGTTTTTGGGGAGCGCACTCGCGCGACTGCTGGCAGCGACGACTTCGCGAACGACGACTTCTTCCCCGACCTCGGTAACCTTATCCTCGACTACATGGGCGACAACGTCAACACCGGCGGTGCTGCTCCCGCTGCATCGTATGTGATTCTATCTATCTTGTTCGAGATCGTGGTAGAATTCATGTTTCTAGTATGTGCCCTAGATGTGATCTGTTCATCTGCCATGCTAGTTCACATGATTAGTTTAATCTCTGCTAGTGCTGTCATGATTTATCTTCTGTTTATTCGGTTTAAAACTCGTAGTAATTTGCTCATATTTCCAACAAAATCTACGCCGCTGCTAGTGATGACTCGGACCTGGTGTTTACTCCCATGACCTACCCGGCCCGCACTATATAGTTAGGCAGACGTCTACCCTAGCCGCCGCCGCTTCGTATGGTTTCTCACCACCGTTCCAAATCATTGCGCCACCAAGCATGTCTTCTCCATCCCTCCTTTCGGCGTGCACCGGGAGAAGGGACAACAGGCCTCCGGAACCCTGCCTCTCGTGATCCTCTACGGGAGAGGGGCGATCAGGTTTTGGGAGCACACCAGCGCGATCGCTGGCAGCGGCGACTTAATGACGACGACTTCTTCCCGACCTCGACAACCTCATTTTCGACGACATGGGCGACAACGTCAACGCCGACGGTGCTGCTCCTGCTGCACCGTATGTGATTCTATCTTTCCTGTTTGAGATCGTGGTAGAATTCATGTTTCTAGTATGTGCCCTAGATGTGATATGTTCATCTGCTATGCTAGTTCACATGATTAGTTTAATCTCTGGTAGTGATGTCATGATTTATCTTCTATTTATTCGGTTTAAAACTTCGTAGTAATTTGCTCATATTTCCAACAAAATCTCGCCGCTGCTAGTGATGACTTCGGACGTGGGGTTTACTCCCATGACCTACCCGGCCCGCACTATATAGTTAGGCGAGCGTCTATCCTAGCTGCCGCCGCTACGTATGGTTTCTCACCACCGTTCCAGATCATTGCGCCGCCAAGCATGTCTTCTCCATCCCTCCTTTCGGCGTGCACCGGGAGAAGGGACAACAGGCCTCCGGAACCCTGCCTCTCGTGATCCTCTACGGGAGAGGGGCGATCAGGTTTTTGGGGAGCGCACCCGCGCGACTGCTGGCAGCGACGACTTCGCGAACGACGACTTCTTCCCCGACCTCGACAACCTCATTTTCGACGACATGGGCGACAACGTCAACGCCGACGGTGCTGCTCTTGCTGCATCGTATGTGATTCTATCTTTCCTGTTTGAGATCGTGGTAGAATTCATGTTTCCAGTATGTGCTCTAGATGTGATCTGTTCATCTGCTATGCTAGTTCACATGATTAGTTTAATCTCTCGTAGTGATGTCATGATTTATCTTCTGTTTATTCGGTTTAAAACTTGTAGTAATGTGCTCATATTTCCAACAAAATCTACGCTGCCGCTAGTGATGACTCGGACGTGGGGTTTACTCCCACGACCTACCCGGCCCGCACTATATAGTCAGGCAGACGTCTACCCTAGCCGCCGCCGCTTCGTATGGTTTCTCACCACCGTTCCAGATCATTGCGCCGCCAAGTAAGTCTTCTCCATCCCTCCTTTCTGCGTACACCGGGAGAAGAGACAACAGGCCTCTGGAACCCCGCCTCTCGTGATCCTGTACGGGAGAGGGGCGATCAGGTTTTTGGGGAGCGCAATCGCGCGACTGCTGGCAGCGACGACTTCGCGAACGACGACTTCTTCCCCGACCTCGACAACCTCATTTTCGACGACATGGGCGACAACGTCAACGCCGACGGTGCTGGTCTTGCTGCATCGTATGTGATTCTATCTTTCCTGTTTGAGATCGTGGTAGAATTCATGTTTCTAGTATGTGCCCTAGATGTGATCTGTTCATCTGCTATGCTAGTTCACATGATTAGTTTAAACTCTGGTAGTGATGTTATGATTTATCTTCTGTTTATTCGGTTTAAAACTTGTAGTAATGTGCTCATATTTCCAACAAAATCTACGCTGCCGCTAGTGATGACTCGGACGTGGGGTTTACTCCCACGACCTACCCGGCCCGCACTATATAGTCGGTGACGTCTACCCTAGCCGCCGCCGCTTCGTATGGTTTCTCAGCACCGTTCCTGATCATTGCGCCGCCAAGCAAGTCTTCTCCATCCCTCCTTTCGGCGTACACCGGGAGAAGAGACAACAGGCCTCTGGAACCCCGCCTCTCGTGATCCTGTACGGGAGAGGGGCGATCAGGTTTTTGGGAGCGCTTTTCATGCGACTGCTTTGGCAGCGACTTCATGACGGCGACTTCTTCCCGACCTCGGTAACCTTATCCTCGACTACATGGGCGACAACGTCAACACCGGCGGTGCTGCTCCCGCTGCATCGTATGTGATTCTATCTATCTTGTTCGAGATCGTGGTAGAATTCATGTTTCTAGTATGTGCCTTAGATGTGATCATTCATACGCCATGCTAGTTCACATGATTAGTTTAATCTCTACAAGTGCTGTCATGATTTATCTTCTGTTTATTCGGTTTAAAACTCGTAGTAATATGCTCATATTTCCAACAAAATCTACGCCGCTGCGAGTGATGACTCGGACGTGGGGTTTACTCCCCTGACCTACCCGACCCGCACTATATAGTTAGGCAGACGTCTACCCTAGCCGCCGCCGCTTCGTATGGTTTCTCACCACCGTTCCAAATCATTGCGCCACCAAGCATGTCTTCTCCATCCCTCCTTTCGGCGTGCACCGGGAGAAGGGACAACAGGCCTCCGGAACCCTGCCTCTCGTGATCCTCTACGGGAGAGGGGCGATCAGGTTTTGGGGAGCACACCAGCGGCTAACGGCAGCGACGACTTCGCGAACGACGACTTCTTCCCCGACCTCGACAACCTCATTTTCGACGACATGGGCGACAACGTCAACGCCGACGGTGCTGCTCTTGCTGCATCGTATGTGATTCTATCTTTCCTGTTTGAGATCGTGGTAGAATTCATGTTTCCAGTATGTGCTCTAGATGTGATCTGTTCATCTGCTATGCTAGTTCACATGATTAGTTTAATCTCTCGTAGTGATGTCATGATTTATCTTCTGTTTATTCGGTTTAAAACTTGTAGTAATGTGCTCATATTTCCAACAAAATCTACGCTGCCGCTAGTGATGACTTCGGACGTGGGGTTTACTCCCACGACCTACCGACCCGCACTATATAGTCGGCGGGCGTCTACCCTAGCCGCCGCCGCTTCGTATGGTTTCTCACCACCGTTCCAGATCATTGCGCCGCCAAGTAAGTCTTCTCCATCCCTCCTTTCTGCGTACACCGGGAGAAGAGACAACAGGCCTCTGGAACCCCGCCTCTCGTGATCCTGTACGGGAGAGGGGCGATCAGGTTTTTGGGGAGCGCAATCGCGCGACTGCTGGCAGCGACGACTTCGCGAACGACGACTTCTTCCCCGACCTCGACAACCTCATTTTCGACGACATGGGCGACAACGTCAACGCCGACGGTGCTGGTCTTGCTGCATCGTATGTGATTCTATCTTTCCTGTTTGAGATCGTGGTAGAATTCATGTTTCTAGTATGTGCCCTAGATGTGATCTGTTCATCTGCAATGCTAGTTCACATGATTAGTTTAAACTCTGGTAGTGATGTTATGATTTATCTTCTGTTTATTCGGTTTAAAACTTGTAGTAATGTGCTCATATTTCCAACAAAATCTACGCTGCCGCTAGTGATGACTCGGACGTGGGGTTTACTCCCACGACCTACCGACCCGCACTATATAGTCGAGCGAGCGTCTACCCTAGCCGCCGCCGCTTCGTATGGTTTCTCACCACCGTTCCTGATCATTGCGCCGCCAAGCAAGTCTTCTCCATCCCTCCTTTCGGCGTACACCGGGAGAAGAGACAACAGGCCTCTGGAACCCCGCCTCTCGTGATCCTGTACGGGAGAGGGGCGATCAGGTTTTTGGGGAGCGCACTTTTCACATGCGGCTGGCAGCGACGACTTCGCGACGACTTCTTCCCCGACCTCGGTAACCTTATCCTCGACTACATGGGCGACAACGTCAACACCGGCGGTGCTGCTCCCGCTGCATCGTATGTGATTCTATCTATCTTGTTCGAGATCGTGGTAGAATTCATGTTTCTAGTATGTGCCTTAGATGTGATCTGTTCATCTGCCATGCTAGTTCACATGATTAGTTTAATCTCTGCAAGTGCTGTCATGATTTATCTTCTGTTTATTCGGTTTAAAACTCGTAGTAATATGCTCATATTTCCAACAAAATCTACGCCGCTGCGAGTGATGACTCGGACGTGGGGTTTACTCCCCTGACCTACCCGACCCGCACTATATAGTTAGGCGGGCGTCTACCCTAGCCGCCCGCTTCGTATGGTTTCTCACCACCGTTCCAAATCATTGCGCCACCAAGCATGTCTTCTCCATCCCTCCTTTCGGCGTGCACCGGAGAACGGACAACAGGCCTCCGGAACCCTGCCTCTCGTGATCCTCTACGGAGAGAGGCGATCAGGTTTTGGGAGCACACCAGCCTTGCTGGCAGCGGCGACCCATGACGGCGACTTCTTCCCGACCTCGACAACCTCATTTTCGACGACATGGGCGACAACGTCAGCGCCGGCGGTGCTGCTCCTGCTGCACCGTATGTGATTCTATCTTTCCTGTTTGAGATCGTGGTAGAATTCATGTTTCTAGTATGTGCCCTAGATGTGATCTGTTCATCTGCTATGCTAGTTCACATGATTAGTTTAATCTCTGGTAGTGATGTCATGATTTATCTTCTATTTATTCGGTTTAAAACTTCGTAGTAATTTGCTCATATTTCCAACAAAATCTACGCGCTGCTAGTGATGACTCGGACGTGGGGTTTACTCCCATGACCTACCCGGCCCGCACTATATAGTTAGGCAGACGTCTATCCTAGCTGCCGCCGCTTCGTATGGTTTCTCACCACCGTTCCAGATCATTGCGCCGCCAAGCATGTCTTCTCCATCCCTACTTTCGGCGTGCACCGGGAGAAGGGACAACAGGCCTCCGGAACCCTGCCTCTCGTGATCCTCTACGGGAGAGGGGCGATCAGGTTTTTGGGGAGCGCACCCGCGCGACTGCTGGCAGCGACGACTTGTGACGGCGACTTCTTCCCGACCTCGACAACCTCATTTTCGGCGACATGGGCGACAACGTCAGCGCCCGACGGTGCTGCTCTTGCTGCATCGTATGTGATTCTATCTTTCCTGTTTGAGATCATGGTAGAATTCATGTTTCTAGTATGTGCCCTAGATGTGATCTGTTCATCTGCTATGCTAGTTCACATGATTAGTTTAATCTCTGGTAGTGATGTCATGATTTATCTTCTGTTTATTCGGTTTAAAACTTGTAGTAATGTGCTCATATTTCCAACAAAATCTACGCTGCCGCTAGTGATGACTCGGACGTGGGGTTTACTCCCACGACCTACCCGGCCCGCACTATATAGTCGGTGACGTCTACCCTAACCGCCGCCGCTTCGTATGGTTTCTCACCACCGTTCCGGATCATTGCGCCGCCAAGCAAGTCTTCTCCATCCCTCCTTCGGCGTACACGGGAGAAGAGACAACAGGCCTCTGGAACCCGCCTCTCGTGATCCTGTCACGGGAGAGGCGATCAGGTTTTAAGGGGGCGCAATCAGCGCGGCTGCTTAGCGATGACTTGGCGAATGGCGACTTCTTCCCGACCTCGGCAACCTCATCCTCGGCGACATAGGCGACAACATCAACGCCCGGCGGTGCTGCTCCGCTGCATCGTATGTGATTCTATCTTTCTTGTTCGAGATCGTGGTAGAATTCATGTTTCTAGTATGTGCCCTAGATGTGATCTGTTCATCTGCTATGCTAGTTCACATGATTAGTTTAATCTCTGTTAGTGATGTCATGATTTATCTTCTGTTTATTCGGTTTAAAACTCGTAGTAATTTGCTCATATTTCCAACAAAGTCTACGCCGCCGCTAGTGATGACTCGTGGGGTTTACTCCCACGACCTACCCGGCCCGCGCTATATAGTCAGGAAGACGTCTACCCTAGCCGCCGCCGCTTCGTATGGTTTCTCACCACCGTTGCAGATCATTGCGCCGCCAAGCAAGTCTTCTCCATCCCTCCTTTCGGCGTACACCGGGAGAAGAGACAACAGGCCTCTGTAACCCCGCCTCTCGTGATCACCATGCGGGAGAGGGGCGATCAGGTTTTTGGGGAGCGCAATCGCGCGATTGCTGGCAGCGACGACTTCGCGAATGACGACTTCTTCCCCGACCTCGGCAACCTCATCCTCGACGACATAGGCGACAACATCAACGCCGGCGGTGCTGCTCCCGCTGCATCGTATGTGATTCTATCTTTCTTGTTCGAGATCGTGGTAGAATTCATGTTTCTAGTATGTGCCCTAGATGTGATCTGTTCATCTGCTATGCTAGTTCACATGATTAGTTTAATCTCTTCTAGTGATGTCATGATTTATCTTTAGTTTATTCGGTTTAAAACTCGTAGTAATTTGCTCATATTTCCAACAAAATCTACGCCGCCGCTAGTGATGACTCGGACGTGGGGTTTACTCCCATGACCTACCCGGCCCGCACTATATAGTCAGGAAGACGTCTACCCTAGCCGCCACCGCTTCGTATGGTTTGTCACCACCGTTCCAGATCATTGCGCTGCCAAGCAAGTCTTCTCCATCCCTACTTTCGGCGTGCACCGGGAGATGGGACAGCAGGCCTCCGGAACCCCGCCTCTCGTGATCACTGTCACGGGAGAGGCGATCAGGTTTTGGGAGGCGCACCAGCGCGATCGCTGGCATGACGACTTCATGACGACGACTTCCTCCCGACCTCGACAACCTCATTTTCGGCGACATGGGCGACAACGTCCCGCCGGCGGTGCTGCTCTTGCTGCATCGTATGTGATTCTATCTTTCCTGTTTGAGATCGTGGTAGAATTCATGTTTCTAGTATGTGCCCTAGATGTGATCTGTTCATCTGCTATGCTAGTTCACATGATTAGTTTAATCTCTGGTAGTGATGTCATGATTTATCTTCTGTTTATTCGGTTTAAAACTTGTAGTAATGTGCTCATATTTCCAACAAAATCTACGCTGCCGCTAGTGATGACTCGGACGTGGGGTTTACTCCCACGACCTACCCTGCCCGCACTATATAGTCAGCAGACGTCTACCCTAACCGCCGCCGCTTGGTATGGTTTCTCACCACCGTTCCAGATCATTGCGCGCCAAGCAAGTCTTCTCCATCCCTCCTTTCGGCGTACACGGGAGAAGAGACAACAGGCCTCTGGAACCCCGCCTCTCGTGATCCTGTCACGGGAGAGGCGATCAGGTTTTGGGGAGGCGCAATCAGCGACTGCTGGCAGCGATGACTTCGCGAATGACGACTTCTTCCCCGACCTCGGCAACCTCATCCTCGACGACATAGGCGACAACATCAACGCCGGCGGTGCTGCTCCCGCTGCATCGTATGTGATTCTATCTTTCTTGTTCGAGATCGTGATAGAATTCATGTTTCTAGTATGTGCCCTAGATGTGATCTGTTCATCTGCTATGCTAGTTCACATGATTAGTTTAATCTCTGGTAGTGATGTCATGATTTATCTTCTGTTTATTCGGTTTAAAACTCGTAGTAATTTGCTCATATTTCCAACAAAGTCTACGCCGCCGCTAGTGATGACTCGTGGGGTTTACTCCCACGACCTACCCGGCCCGCGCTATATAGTCAGGAAGACGTCTACCCTAGCCGCCGCCGCTTCGTATGGTTTCTCACCACCGTTGCAGATCATTGCGCCGCCAAGCAAGTCTTCTCCATCCCTCCTTTCGGCGTACACCAGGAGAAGAGACAACAGGCCTCTGTAACCCCGCCTCTCGTGATCCTGTACGGGAGAGGGGCGATCAGGTTTTTGGGGAGCGCAATCGCGCGATTGCTGGCAGCGACGACTTCGCGAATGACGACTTCTTCCCCGACCTCGGCAACCTCATCCTCGGCGACATAGGCGACAACATCAACGCCCGGTGCTGCTCCCCGCTGCATCGTATGTGATTCTATCTTTCTTGTTCGAGATCGTGGTAGAATTCATGTTTCTAGTATGTGCCCTAGATGTGATCTGTTCATCTGCTATGCTAGTTCACATGATTAGTTTAATCTCTTCTAGTGATGTCATGATTTATCTTTAGTTTATTCGGTTTAAAACTCGTAGTAATTTGCTCATATTTCCAACAAAATCTCGCCGCCGCTAGTGATGACTTCGGACGTGGGGTTTACTCCCATGACCTACCGGCCCGCACTATATAGTCGGAAGAGACGTCTACCCTAGCCGCCGCCGCTTCGTATGGTTTGTCACCACCGTTCCAGATCATTGCGCTGCCAAGCAAGTCTTCTCCATCCCTCCTTTCGGCGTGCACCGGGAGATGGGACAGCAGGCCTCCGGAACCCCGCCTCTCGTGATCCTGTACGGGAGAGGGGCGATCAGGTTTTTGGGGCGCACCAGCGACTGCTGGCATGACGACCGCGACGACGACTTCTTCCCGACCTCGACAACCTCATTTTCGACGACATGGGCGACAACGTCAACGCCGACGGTGCTGCTCTTGCTGCATCGTATGTGATTCTATCTTTCCTGTTTGAGATCGTGGTAGAATTCATGTTTCTAGTATGTGCCCTAGATGTGATCTGTTCATCTGCTATGCTAGTTCACATGATTAGTTTAATCTCTGGTAGTGATGTCATGATTTATCTTCTGTTTATTCGGTTTAAAACTTGTAGTAATGTGCTCATATTTCCAACAAAATCTACGCTGCCGCTAGTGATGACTCGGACGTGGGGTTTACTCCCACGACCTACCCGGCCCGCACTATATAGTCAGGCAGACGTCTACCCTAGCCGCCGCCGCTTCGTATGGTTTCTCACCACCGTTCCAGATCATTGCGCCGCCAAGCAAGTCTTCTCCATCCCTCCTTTCGGCGTACACCGGGAGAAGAGACAACAGGCCTCTGGAACCCCGCCTCTCGTGATCCTGTACGGGAGAGGGGCGATCAGGTTTTTGGGGAGCGCAATCGCGCGACTGCTGGCAGCGATGACTTCGCGAATGACGACTTCTTCCCCGACCTCGGCAACCTCATCCTCGACGACATAGGCGACAACATCAACGCCGGCGGTGCTGCTCCCGCTGCATCGTATGTGATTCTATCTTTCTTGTTCGAGATCGTGGTAGAATTCATGTTTCTAGTATGTGCCCTAGATGTGATCTGTTCATCTGCTATGCTAGTTCACATGATTAGTTTAATCTCTGGTAGTGATGTCATGATTTATCTTCTGTTTATTCGGTTTAAAACTCGTAGTAATTTGCTCATATTTCCGACAAAGTCTACGCCGCCGCTAGTGATGACTCGTGGGGTTTACTCCCACGACCTACCCGACCAGCTATATAGTCGGAAAGGCGTCTACCCTAACGCCCGCTTCGTATGGTTTCTCACCACCGTTGCAGATCATTGCGCCGCCAAGCAAGTCTTCTCCATCCCTCCTTTCGGCGTACACCGGGAGAAGAGACAACAGGCCTCTGTAACCCCGCCTCTCGTGATCCTGTACGGGAGAGGGGCGATCAGGTTTTTGGGGAGCGCAATCGCGCGATTGCTGGCAGCGACGACTTCGCGAATGACGACTTCTTCCCCGACCTCGGCAACCTCATCCTCGACGACATAGGCGACAACATCAACGCCGGCGGTGCTGCTCCGCTGCATCGTATGTGATTCTATCTTTCTTGTTCGAGATCGTGGTAGAATTCATGTTTCTAGTATGTGCCCTAGATGTGATCTGTTCATCTGCTATGCTAGTTCACATGATTAGTTTAATCTCTGCTAGTGATGTCATGATCTATCTTCTGTTTATTCGGTTTAAAACTCGTAGTAATTTGCTCATATTTCCAACAAAATCTACGCCGCCGCTAGTGATGACTCGGACGTGGGGTTTACTCCCATGACCTACCCGGCCCGCACTATATAGTCAGGAAGACGTCTACCCTAGCCGCCACCGCTTCGTATGGTTTGTCACCACCGTTCCAGATCATTGCGCTGCCAAGCAAGTCTTCTCCATCCCTCCTTTCGGCGTGCACCGGGAGATGGGACAGCAGGCCTCCGGAACCCGCCTCTCGTGATCTGTGTGCGGGAGAGGCGATCAGGTTTTGGGGGCGCACCAGCGCGACTGCTGGCATGACGACTTCATGACGGCGACTTCTTTCCCGACCTCGGCAACCTCATCCTCGGCGACATGGGCGACAACGTCAACGCCCGGCGGTGCTGCTCCCGCTGCATCGTATGTGATTCTATCTTTCTTGTTCGAGTTCGTGGTAGAATTCATGTTTTTAGTATGTGCCCTAGATGTGATCTGTTCATCTGCTATGCTAGTTCACATGATTAGTTTAATCTCTGCTAGTGATGTCATGATCTACCTTCTGTTTATTCGGTTTAAAACTTCGTAGTAATTTGCTCATGTTTCCAACAAAATCTGCGCGGCGCTAGTGATGACTTCGGACGTGGGGTTTACTCCCACGACCTACCCACCCCGCACTATATAGTCAGGCAGACGTCTACCCTAGCCGTCGCCGCTTCGTATGGTTTCTCACCACCGTTCCAGACCATTGCACCGCCAAGCAAGTCTTCTCCATCCCTCTTTTCGGCGTGCACCGGGTGAAGGGACAGCAGGCCTCCGGAACCCGCCTCTCGTGATCCTGTCACGAGAGAGGCGATCAGGTTTTGGGGGGCGCACCAGCCTTGACTGGCAGCAACGACTTCCAGCGGCGACTTCTTCCCCGACCTCGGCAACCTCATGCTTTCGATGACATGGGCGACAACGTCAACGCCCGGCGGTGCTGCTCCGCTGCATCGTATGTGATTCTATCTTTCTTGTTCGAGATCGTGGTAGAATTCATGTTTCAGTATGTGCCCTAGATGTGATCTGTTCATCTGTTATGCTAGTTCACATGATTAGTTTAATCTCTGCTAGTGATGTCATGATTTATCTTCTGTTTATTCGGTTTAAAACTCGTAGTAATTTGCTCATGTTTCCAACAAAATCTACGCCGCCTCTAGTGATGACTACGGCGTGGGATTTACTCCCACGACCTACCCAACCGCACTATATAGTCGGTGAGCGTCTACCCTAGCCGCCGCCGCTTCGTATGGTTTCTCACCACAGTTCCAGATCATTGCGCCGCCAAGGAATTCTTCTCCATCCCTCCTTTCGGCGTGCACCGGAGAAGAGACAGCAGGCCTCCGGAACCCTGCCTCTCGTGATCCTATCACGGGAGAGGCGATCAGGTTTTTGGGAGGCGCACCAGCGACTTGGCTGGCAGCAACGACTTCTTCCCCGACCTCGGCAACCTCATCCTCGGCGACATGGGCGACAACGTCAGCGCCAGCGGTGCTGCTCGCTCGCCCGTATGTGATTATATCTTTCTGTTTGAGATCGTGGTAGAATTCATGTTTCTAGTATGTGCCCTAGATGTGATCCGTTCATACGCTATGCTAGTTCACATGATTAGTTTAATCTCCGCTAGTGATGTCATGGTTTATCTTCTGTTTATTCGGTTTAAAACTTGTAGTAATGTGCTCATATTTCCAACAAAATCTACGCTGCCGCTAGTGATGACTCGGACGTGGGGTTTACTCCCACGACCTACCCGGCCCGCACTATATAGTCAGGCAGACGTCTACCCTAGCCGCCGCCGCTTCGTATGGTTTCTCACCACCGTTCCAGATCATTGCGCCGCCAAGCAAGTCTTCTCCATCCCTCCTTTCGGCGTGCACCGGAAGAAGGGACAGCAGGCCTCGGAACCCGCCTCTCATGATCCTGTACGGGAGAGGGGCGATCAGGTTTTTGGGGAGTGCATCCGCGCGACTGCTGGCAGCACCGACTTCGCGAACGAAGACTTCTTCCCCGACCTCGGCAACCTCATCCTCGACGACATGGGCGACAACGTCAACGCCGGCGGTGCTGCTCCCGCTGCATCGTATGTGATTCTATCTTTCTTGTTCGAGATCGTGGTAGAATTCATGTTTCTAGTATGTGCCCTAGATGTGATCCGTTCATCTACTATGCTAGTTCACATGATTAGTTTAATCTCCGCTAGTGATGTCATGGTTTATCTTCTGTTTATTCGGTTTAAAACTTGTAGTAATGTGCTCATATTTCCAACAAAATCTACGCTGCTGCTAGTGATGACTCGGACGTGGGGTTTACTCCCACGACCTACCCGGCCCGCACTATATAGGCATGCAGACGTCTACCCTAGCCGCCGCCGCTTCGTATGGTTTCTCACCGCCGTTCAAGATCATTGCGCCGCCAAGCAAGTCTTCTCCATCCCTCCTTTCGGCGTACACCGGGAGAAGAGACAACAGGCCTCTGGAACCCCGCCTCTCGTGATCCTGTCACGGAGAGGCGTTCAGGAATTTTGGGGGCGCTTTTCATGCGGCTTGCAGCAACGACTTCGTGAGCAGCGACTTCTTCCCGACCTCGAAACCTCATCCTCGGCGACATGGGCGACAACGTCAACGCCGACGGTGCTGCTCCTGCTGCACCGTATGTGATTCTATCTTTCCTGTTTGAGATCGAGGTAGAATTCATGTTTCTAGTATGTGCCCTAGATGTGATCTGTTCATCTGCTATGCTAGGTCACCTGATTAGTTTAATCTCTGCTAGTGATGTCATGATTTATCTTCTGTTTATTCGGTTTAAAACTCGTAGTAATTATCTCATATTTCCAACAAAGTCTACGCCGCCGCTAGTGATGACTCGGATGTGGGGTTTACTCCCACGACCTACCCGGCCCGCGCTATATAGTCAGGAAGACGTCTACCCTAGCCGCCGCCGCGTATGGTTTCTCACCACCATTCCAGATCATTGCGCCGCCAAGCAAGTCTTCTCCATCCCTCCTTTTGGCGTGCACTGGGAGAAGGGACAGTAGGCCTCCGGAACCCCGCCTCTCATGATCCTGTACGGGAGAGGGGCGATCAGGTTTTTGGGGAGTGCATCCGCGCGACTGCTGGCAGCACCGACTTCACGAACGACGACTTCTTCCCTGACCTCGGCAACCTCATCCTCGACGACATGGGCGACAACGTCAACGCCGACGGTGCTGCTCCCGCTGCACCGTATGTGATTCTATCTTTCCTGTTTGAGATCGTGGTAGAATTCATGTTTCTAGTATGTGCCCTAGATGTGATCCGTTCATCTGCTATGCTAGTTCACATGATTAGTTTAATCTCCGCTAGTGATGTCATGGTTTATCTTCTGTTTATTCGGTTTAAAACTTGTAGTAATGTGCTCATATTTCCAACAAAATCTACGCTGCCGCTAGTGATGACTCGGACGTGGGGTTTACTCCCACGACCTACCCGACCCGCACTATATAGTCAGGTGACGTCTACCCTAACGCCGCCCGCTTCGTATGGTTTCTCACCACCGTTCCAGATCATTGCGCCGCCAAGCAAGTCTTCTCCATCCCTCCTTTCGGCGTACACCGGGAGAAGAGACAACAGGCCTCTGGAACCCCGCCTCTCGTGATCCTGTACGGGAGAGGGGCGTTCAGGTTTTGGGGAGCGCCTTCATTCGATCGCTGGCGGCGACTTCATGACGGCGACTTCTTCCCGACCTCGGCAACCACATCCTCGACGACATGGGCGACAACGTCAACGCCGGCGGTGCTGCTCCCGCTGCATCGTATGTGATTCTATCTTTCTTGTTCGAGATCGTGGTAGAATTCATGTTTCTAGTATGTGCCCTAGATGTGATCTGTTCATCTGCTGTGCTAGTTCACATGATTAGTTTAATCTCTGCTAGTGATGTCATGATTTATCTTCTGTTTATTCGGTTTAAAACTCGTAGTAATTTGCTCATATTTCCAACAAAATCTACGCCGCTGCTAGTGATGACTCGGACGTTGGGTTTACTCCCATGACCTGCCCGACCCGCACTATATAGTTAGGCAGACGTCTACCCTAGCCGCCCGCCGCTTGTATGGTTTCTCACCACCGTTCCAAATCATTGCGCCACCAAGCATGTCCTCTCCATCCCTCCTTTCGGCGTGCACCGGGAGAAGGGACAACAGGCCTCCGGAACCCTGCCTCTCGTGATCCTCTACGGGAGAGGGGCGATCAGGTTTTTGGGGAGCACACCCGCGCGACTGCTGGCAGCGACGACTTCGCGAACGACGACTTCTTCCCCGACCTCGACAACCTCATTTTCGACGAGATGGGCGACAACGTCAACGCCCGGCGGTGCTGCTCCTGCTGCACCGTATGTGATTCTATCTTTCCTGTTTGAGATCGTGGTAGAATTCATGTTTCTAGTATGTGCCCTAGATGTGATCTGTTCATCTGCTATGCTAGTTCACATGATTAGTTTAATCTCTGGTAGTGATGTCATGATTTATCTTCTATTTATTCGGTTTAAAACTTCGTAGTAATTTGCTCATATTTCCAACAAAATCTCGCTGCTGCTAGTGATGACTTCGGACGTGGGGTTTACTCCCATGACCTACCCGGCCCGCACTATACAGTTAGGCGTATCGCTCTATCCTAGCTGCCGCCGCTTCGTATGGTTTCTCACCACCGTTCCAGATCATTGCGCCGTAAGCATGTCTTCTCCATCCCTCCTTTCGGCGTGCACCGGGAGAAGGGACAACAGGCCTCCGGAACCCTGCCTCGTGATCCTCTACGGGAGAGGGGCGATCAGGTTTTTGGGGAGCGCACCCGCGCGACTGCTGGCAGCGACGACTTCGCGAACGACGACTTCTTCCCCGACCTCGACAACCTCATTTTCGACGACATGGGCGACAATGTCAACGCCGACGGTGCTGCTCTTGCTGCATCGTATGTGATTCTATCTTTCCTGTTTGAGATCGTGGTAGAATTCATGTTTCTAGTATGTGCCCTAGATGTGATCTGTTCATCTGCTATGCTAGTTCACATGATTAGTTTAATCTCTGGTAGTGATGTCATGATTTATCTTCTGTTTATTCGGTTTAAAACTTGTAGTAATGTGCTCATATTTCCAACAAAATCTACGCTGCCGCTAGTGATGACTCGGACGTGGGGTTTACTCCCACGACCTACCCGCCCGCACTATATAGTCGGTGCAGACGTCTACCCTAACGCCGCCGCTTCGTATGGTTTCTCACCACCGTTCCAGATCATTGCGCCGCCAAGCAAGTCTTCTCCATCCCTCCTTTCGCGCGTACACGGGAGAAGAGACAACAGGCCTCTGGAACCCGCCTCTCGTGATCCTGTCACGGAGAGAGGCGTTCAGGTTTTGGGGAGGCGCACTTTCATGCGCATTCTTTGGCAGCGGCGACTTAGCGAGCGGCGACTTCTTCCCGACCTCGGCAACCACATCCTCGGCGACATGGGCGACAACGTCCAACGCCGGCGGTGCTGCTCCGCTGCATCGTATGTGATTCTATCTTTCTTGTTCGAGATCGTGGTAGAATTCATGTTTCTAGTATGTGCCCTAGATGTGATCTGTTCATCTGCCGTGCTAGTTCACATGATTAGTTTAATCTCTTGCTAGTGATGTCATGATTTATCTTCTGTTTATTCGGTTTAAAACTCGTAGTAATTTGCTCATATTTCCAACAAAATCTACGCCGCTGCTAGTGATGACTCGGACGTTGGGTTTACTCCCATGACCTGCCCGACCCGCACTATATAGTTAGGCAGACGTCTACCCTAGCCGCCGCCGCTTCGTATGGTTTCTCACCACCGTTCCAAATCATTGCGCCACCAAGCATGTCCTCTCCATCCCTCCTTTCGGCGTGCACCGGGAGAAGGGACAACAGGCCTCGGAACCCTGCCTCTCGTGATCCTCTCTACGGGAGAGGGGCGATCAGGTTTTTGGGGAGCACACCCGCGCGACTGCTGGCAGCGACGACTTCGCGAACGACGACTTCTTCCCCGACCTCGACAACCTCATTTTCGACGAGATGGGCGACAACGTCAACGCCGACGGTGCTGCTCCTGCTGCACCGTATGTGATTCTATCTTTCCTGTTTGAGATCGTGGTAGAATTCATGTTTCTAGTATGTGCCCTAGATGTGATCTGTTCATCTGCTATGCTAGTTCACATGATTAGTTTAATCTCTGGTAGTGATGTCATGATTTATCTTCTATTTATTCGGTTTTAAAACTTCGTAGTAATTTGCTCATATTTCCAACAAAATCTACGCTGCTGCTAGTGATGACTTCGGACGTGGGGTTTACTCCCATGACCTACCGGCCCGCACTATACAGTTAGGCAGACGTCTATCCTAGCTGCCGCCGCTTCGTATGGTTTCTCACCACCGTTCCAGATCATTGCGCCGCCAAGCATGTCTTCTCCATCCCTCCTTTCGGCGTGCACCGGGAGAAGGGACAACAGGCCTCCGGAACCCTGCCTCTCGTGATCCTCTACGGGAGAGGCGATCAGGTTTTGGGGGCGCACCAGCGCGACTAGCTGGCAGCGGCGACTTGTGACGGCGACTTCTTCCCGACCTCGACAACCTCATTTTTCGGCGACATGGGCGACAATGTCAACGCCCGGCAGTGCTGCTCTTGCTGCATCGTATGTGATTCTATCTTTCCTGTTTGAGATCGTGGTAGAATTCATGTTTCTAGTATGTGCCCTAGATGTGATCTGTTCATCTGCTATGCTAGTTCACATGATTAGTTTAATCTCTGGTAGTGATGTCATGATTTATCTTCTGTTTATTCGGTTTAAAACTTGTAGTAATGTGCTCATATTTCCAACAAAATCTCGCTGCCGCTAGTGATGACTCGGACGTGGGGTTTACTCCCACGACCTACCCGGCCCGCACTATATAGTCAGGCAGACGTCTACCCTAGCCGCCGCCGCATCGTATGGTTTCTCACCACCGTTCCAGATCATTGCGCCGCCAAGCAAGTCTTCTCCATCCCTCCTTTCGGCGTACACCGGGAGAAGAGACAACAGGCCTCTGGAACCCCGCCTCTCGTGATCCTGTCTGCGGGAGAGGGGCGATCAGGTTTTGGGGAGGCGCAATCAGCGCTAACGCTGGCAACGACTTCGAGAATGGCGACTTCTTCCCGACCTCGGCAACCTCATCCTCGGCGACATAGGCGACAACATCAACGCCCGGCGGTGCTGCTCCCGCTGCATCGTATGTGATTCTATCTTTCTTGTTCGAGATCGTGGTAGAATTCATGTTTCTAGTATGTGCCCTAGATGTGATCTGTTCATCTGCTATGCTAGTTCACATGATTAGTTTAATCTCTGGTAGTGATGTCATGATTTATCTTCTGTTTATTCGGTTTAAAACTCGTAGTAATTTGCTCATATTTCCAACAAAGTCTACGCCGCCGCTAGTGATGACTCGGATGTGGGGTTTACTCCCACGACCTACCCGGCCCGCGCTATATAGTCAGGAAGACGTCTACCCTAGCCGCCGCCGCTTCGTATGGTTTCTCACCACCGTTTCCAGATCATTGCGCCGCCAAGCAAGTCTTCTCCATCCCTCCTTTCTGCGTACACCGGGAGAAGAGACAACAGGCCTCTGGAACCCCGCCTCTCGTGATCCTGTACGGGAGAGGGGCGATCAGGTTTTTGGGGAGCGCAATCGCGCGATTCTTTGGCTGGCGACTTCGCGAATGACGACTTCTTCCCCGACCTCGGCAACCTCATCCTCGACGACATAGGCGACAACATCAACGCCGGCGGTGCTGCTCCCGCTGCATCGTATGTGATTCTATCTTTCTTGTTCGAGATCGTGGTAGAATTCATGTTTCTAGTATGTGCCTTAGATGTGATCTGTTCATCTGCTATGCTAGTTCACATGATTAGTTTAATCTCTTCTAGTGATGTCATGATTTATCTTTAGTTTATTCGGTTTAAAACTCATAGTAATTTGCTCATATTTCCAACAAAATCTACGCCGCCGCTAGTGATGACTCGGACGTGGGGTTTACTCCCACGACCTACCCGGCCCGCACTATATAGTCAGGAAGACGTCTACCCTAACGCCCGCCGCTTCGTATGGTTTGTCACCACCGTTCGAGATCATTGCGCTGCCAAGCAAGTCTTCTCCATCCCTCCTTTCGTGCACCGGAGATGGGACAGCAGGCCTCCGGAACCCCGCCTCTCTTGATCCTGTCACGGAGAGGGGCGATCAGGTTTTGGGGAGGCGCACCGCCGACTGGCGGCAGCGGCGACTTTAACGGCGACTTCTTTCCCGACCTCGGCAACCTCATCCTCGGCGACATGGGCGACAACGTCAACGCCCGGCGGTGCTGCTCCCGCTGCATCGTATGTGATTCTATCTTTCTTGTTCGAGTTCGTGGTAGAATTCATGTTTTTAGTATGTGCCCTAGATGTGATCTGTTCATCTGCTATGCTAGTTCACATGATTAGTTTAATCTCTGCTAGTGATGTCATGATCTATCTTCTGTTTATTCGGTTTAAAACTTCGTAGTAATTTGCTCATGTTTCCAACAAAATCTGCGCCGCCGCTAGTGATGACTTCGGACGTGGGGTTTACTCCCACGACCTACCCGCCCGCACTATATAGTCAGGCAGACGTCTACCCTAGCCGTTGCCGCTTATCATGGTTTCTCACCACCGTTCCAGACCATTGCACCGCCAAGCAAGTCTTCTCCATCCCTCCTTTCGGCGTGCACCGGGTGAAGGGACAGCAGGCCTCCGGAACCCCGCCTCTCGTGATCCTGTACGAGAGAGGGGCGATCAGGTTTTTGGGGAGCGCACCCGCGATCGCTGGCAGCAACGATTCGCCAACGACGACTTCTTCCCCGACCTCGGCAACCTCATGCTCGACGACATGGGCGACAACGTCAACGCCGGCGGTGCTGCTCCCGCTGCATCGTATGTGATTCTATCTTTCTTGTTCGAGATCGTGGTAGAATTCATGTTTCGAGTACGTGCCCTAGATGTGATCTGTTCATCTGTTATGCTAGTTCACATGATTAGTTTAATCTCTGCTAGTGATGTCATGATTTATCTTCTGTTTATTCGGTTTAAAACTCGTAGTAATTTGCTCATGTTTCCAACAAAATCTACGCCGCCTCTAGTGATGACTCTGACGTGGGATTTACTCCCACGACCTACCCGGCCCGCACTATATAGTCAGGTAGACGTCTACCCTAGCCGCCGCCGCTTCGTATGGTTTCTCACCACAGTTCCAGATCATTGCGCCGCCAAGGAAGTCTTCTCCATCCCTCCTTTCGGTGTGCACCGGGAGAATGGACAGCAGGCCTCCGGAACCCTGCCTCTCGTGATCCTATACGGGAGAGGGGCGATCAGGTTTTTGGGGAGCGCACCCGCGCGACTGCTGGCAGCGACGACTTCTTCCCCGACCTCGGCAACCTCATCCTCGACGACATGGGCGACAACGTCAACGCCAACGGTGCTGCTCCCGCTGCGCCGTATGTGATTATATCTTTCCTGTTTGAGATCGTGGTAGAATTCATGTTTCTAGTATGTGCCATAGATGTGATCCGTTCATCTGCTATGCTAGTTCACATGATTAGTTTAATCTCCGCTAGTGATGTCATGGTTTATCTTCTGTTTATTCGGTTTAAAACTTGTAGTAATGTGCTCATATTTCCAACAAAATCTACGCTGCCGCTAGTGATGACTCGGACGTGGGGTTTACTCCCACGACCTACCCGCCCGCACTATATAGTCGAGTGAGCGTCTACCCTAACCGCCGCCGCTTCGTATGGTTTCTCACCACCGTTCCAGATCATTCCGCCGCCAAGCAAGTCTTCTCCATCCCTCCTTTCGGCGTACACCGGGAGAAGAGACAACAGGCCTCTGGAACCCCGCCTCTCGTGATCCTGTACGGGAGAGGGGCGATCAGGTTTTTGGGGAGCGCACTCAGCGCATTTGCTGGCAGCGACTTCATGACAGCGACTTCTTCCCCGACCTCGGCAACGTCATCCTCGACGACATGGGCGACAACGTCAACGCCGGCGGTGCTGCTCCCGCTGCATCGTATGTGATTCTATCTTTCCTGTTCGAGATCGTGGTAGAATTCATGTTTCTAGTATGTGCCCTAGATGTGATATGTTCATCTTCTATGCTAGTTCACATGATTAGTTTCATCTCTGCTAGTGATGTCATGATTTATCTTCTGTTTATTCGGTTTAAAACTCGTAGTAATTTGCTCATATTTCCAACAGAGTCTACGCCGCCGCTAGTGATGACTCGGATGTGGGGTGTACTCCCACGACCTACCCAGCCCGCGCTATATAGTCAGGAAGACGTCTACCCTAGCCGCCGCCGCTTCGTATGGTTTCTCACCACCGTTCCAGATCATTGCGCCGCCAAGCAAGTCTTCTCCATCCCTCCTTTCGGCGTGCACCGGAAGAAGGGACAGCAGGCCTCCGGAACCCCGCCTCTCATGATCCTGTACGGGAGAGGGGCGATCAGGTTTTTGGGGAGTGCATCCGCATGGCTGGCAGCACCGACTTCATGACGAAGACTTCTTCCCCGACCTCGGCAACCTCATCCTCGACGACATGGGCGACAACGTCAACGCCGGCGGTGCTGCTCCCGCTGCATCGTATGTGATTCTATCTTTCTTGTTCGAGATCGTGGTAGAATTCATGTTTCTAGTATGTGCCCTAGATGTGATCCGTTCATCTGCTATGCTAGTTCACATGATTAGTTTAATCTCCGCTAGTGATGTCATGGTTTATCTTCTGTTTATTCGGTTTAAAACTTGTAGTAATGTGCTCATATTTCCAACAAAATCTACGCTGCCGCTAGTGATGACTCGGACGTGGGGTTTACTCCCACGACCTACCCGGCCCGCACTATATAGGCAGGCAGACGTCTACCCTAGCTGCCGCCGTTTCGTATGGTTTCTCACCGCCGTTCCAGATCATTGCGCCGCCAAGCAAGTCTTCTCCATCCCTCCTTTCGGCGTACACCGGGAGAAGAGACAACAGGCCTCTGGAACCCCGCCTCTCGTGATCCTGTACGGGAGAGGGGCGTTCAGGTTTTTGGGGAGCGCACTCGCGCGACTGCTGGCAGCGACGACTTCGCGAACGACGACTTCTTCCCCGACCTCGGCAACCTCATCCTCGACGACATGGGCGACAACGTCAACGCCGACGGTGCTGCTCCTGCTGCACCGTATGTGATTCTATCTTTCCTGTTTGAGATCGAGGTAGAATTCATGTTTCTAGTATGTGCCCTAGATGTGATCTGTTCATCTGCTATGCTAGTTCACATGATTAGTTTAATCTCTGCTAGTGATGTCATGATTTATCTTCTGTTTATTCGGTTTAAAACTCGTAGTAATTTGCTCATATTTCCAACACAGTCTACGCCGCCGCTAGTGATGACTCGGATGTGGGGTTTACTCCCACGACCTACCCGGCCCGCGCTATATAGTCAGGAAGACGTCTACCCTAGCCGCCGCTGCTTCGTATGGTTTCTTACCACCGTTCCAGATCATTGCGCCGCCAAGCAAGTCTTCTCCATCCCTCCTTTCGGCGTGCACCGGAAGAAGGGACAGTAGGCCTCCGGAACCCCGCCTCTAATGATCCTGTACGGGAGAGGGGCGATCAGGTTTTTGGGGAGTGCATCCGCGCGACTGCTGGCAGCACCGACTTCGCGAACGACGACTTCTTCCCCGACCTCGGCAACCTCATCCTCGACGACATGGGCGACAACGTCAACGCCGATGGTGCTGCTCCCGCTGCGCCGTATGTGATTCTATCTTTCCTGTTTGAGATCGTGGTAGAATTCATGTTTCTAGTATGTGCCCTAGATGTGATCCGTTCATCTGCTATGCTAGTTCACATGATTAGTTTAATCTCCGCTAGTGATGTCATGGTTTATCTTCTGTTTATTCGGTTTAAAACTTGTAGTAATGTGCTCATATTTCCAACAAAATCTACGCTGCCGCTAGTGATGACTTCGGACGTGGGGTTTACTCCCACGACCTACCAACCCGCACTATATAGTCAGCAGACGTCTACCCTAACCGCCGCCGCTTGTATGGTTTCTCTCACCACCGTTCCAGATCATTGCGCCGCCAAGCAAGTCTTCTCCATCCCTCCTTTCGGCGTACACCGGGAGAAGAGACAACAGGCCTCTGGAACCCCGCCTCTCGTGATCCTGTACGGGAGAGGGGCGATCAGGTTTTTGGGAGGCGCACTTTCATGCGCGGCTAACGGCAGCGACGACTTCATGACGGCGACTTCTTCCCCGACCTCGGCAACCTCATCCTCGACGACATGGGCGACAACGTCAACACCGGCGGTGCTGCTCCCGCTGCATCGTATGTGATTCTATCTTTCTTGTTCGAGATTGTGGTAGAATTCATGTTTCTAGTATGTGCCCTAGATGTGATTTGTTCATCTGCTGTGCTAGTTCACATGATTAGTTTAATCTCTGCTAGTGATGTCATGATTTATCTTCTGTTTATTCGGTTTAAAACTCGTAGTAATTTGCTCATATTTCCAACAAAATCTACGCCGCTGCTAGTGATGACTCGGACGTGGGGTTTACTCCCATGACCTACCGGCCCGCACTATATAGTTAGGCGAGCGTCTATCCTAGCCGCCGCCACTTCGTATGGTTTCTCACCACCGTTCCAGATCATTGCGCCGCCAAGCATGTCTTCTCCATCCCTCCTTTCGGCGTGCACCGGGAGAAGGGACAACAGGCCTCCGGAACCCTGCCTCTCGTGATCCTCTACGGAGAGGGGCGATCAGTTTTGGGGAGGCGCACCAGCGATCACGGCGACGACTTCGCGAACGACGACTTCTTCCCCGACCTCGACAACCTCATTTTCGAAGACATGGGCGACAACGTCAACGCCGACGGTGCTGCTCTTGCTGCACCGTATGTGATTCTATCTTTCCTGTTTGAGATCGTGGTAGAATTCATGTTTCTAGTATGTCCCCTAGATGTGATATGTTCATCTGCTATGCTAGTTCACATGATTAGTTTAATCTCTGGTAGTGATGTCATGATTTATCTTCTGTTTATTCGGTTTAAAACTTGTAGTAATGTGCTCATATTTCCAACAAAATCTACGCTGCCGCTAGTGATGACTCAGACGTGGGGTTTACTCCCACGACCTACCCGGCCCGCACTATATAGTCAGGCAGACGTCTACCCTAGCCGCCGCCGCTTCGTATAGTTTCTCACCACCATTCCAAATCATTGCACCGCCAAGCAAGTCTTCTCCATCCCTCCTTTCGGCGTACACCGGGAGAAGAGATAACAGGCCTCTGGAACCCCGCCTCTCGTGATCCTGTACGGGAGAGGGGCGATCAGGTTTTTTGGGAGCGATTTCATGCGATCGGCTGGCAGCAACGACTTCATGAACGGCGACTTCTTCCCGACCTCGGTAACCTCATCCTCGGCGACATGGGCGACAACGTCAACGCCGGGCGGTGCTGCTCCCGCTGCATCGTATGTGATTCTATCTATCTTGTTCGAGATCGTGGTAGAATTCATGTTTCTAGTATGTGCCCTAGATGTGATCTGTTCATCTGCCATGCTAGTTCACATGATTAGTTTAATCTCTGCTAGTGCTGTCATGATTTATCTTCTGTTTATTCGGTTTAAAACTCGTAGTAATTTGCTCATATTTCCAACAAAATCTACGCCGCTGCTAGTGATGACTCGGACGTGGGGTTTACTCCCATGACCTACCCGGCCCGCACTATATAGTTAGGCAGACGTCTACCCTAGCCGCCGCCGCTTCGTATGGTTTCTCACAACCGTTCCAAATCATTGCGCCGCCAAGCATGTCTTCTCCTTCACTCCTTTCGGCGTGCACCGGGAGAAGGGACAACAGGCCTCCGGAACCCTGCCTCTCGTGATCCTCTACGGGAGAGGGGCGATCAGGTTTTTGGGGAGCACACCCATTGACCGGCGGGCAGCGACTTATAACGGCGACTTCTTCCCGACCTCGACAACCTCATTTTCGACGACATGGGCGCATAACGTCAACGCCGACGGTGCTGCTCCTGCTGCACCGTATGTGATTCTATCTTTCCTGTTTGAGATCGAGGTAGAATTCATGTTTCTTGTATGTGCCCTAGATGTGATCTGTTCATCTGCTATGCTAGTTCACATGATTAGTTTAATCTCTGGTAGTGATGTCATGATTTATCTTCTATTTATTCGGTTTAAAACTCGTAGTAATTTGCTCATATTTCCAACAAAATCTACGCCGCTGCTAGTGATGACTCGGACGTGGGGTTTACTCCCATGACCTACCCGGCCCGCACTATATAGTTAGGCAGACGTCTATCCTAGCTGCCGCCGCTTCGTATGGTTTCTCACCACCGTTCCAGATCATTGCGCCGCCAAGCATGTCTTCTCCATCCCTCCTTTCGGCGTGCACCGGGAGAAGGGACAACAGGCCTCCCGGAACCCTGCCTCTCGTGATCCTCTACGGAGAGAGGCGATCAGGTTTTTGGGGAGCGCACCAGCGACTGGCTGGCAGCGACGACTTATGACGGCGACTTCTTCCCCGACCTCGACAACCTCATTTTCGACGACGTGGGTGACAACGTCAACGCCGACGGTGCTGCTCTTGCTGCACCGTATGTGATTCTATCTTTCCTGTTTGAGATCGTGGTAGAATTCATGTTTCTAGTATGTGCCCTAGATGTGATCTGTTCATCTGCTATGCTAGTCCACATGATTAGTTTAATCTCTGGTAGTGATGTCATGATTTATCTTTTGTTTATTCGGTTTAAAACTTGTAGTAATGTGCTCATATTTCCAACAAAATCTACGCTGCCGCTAGTGATGACTCGGACGTGGGGTTTACTCCCACGACCTACCCGGCCCGCACTATATAGTCAGGCACACGTCTACCCTAGCCGCCGCCGCTTCGTATGGTTTCTCACCACCGTTCCAAATCATTGCGCCGCCAAGCAAGTCTTCTCCATCCCTCCTTTCGGCGTACACCGGGAGAAGAGACAACAGGCCTCTGGAACCCCGCCTCTCGTGATCCTGTACGGGAGAGGGGCGATCAGGTTTTTGGGGAGCGCACTCGCCGCGGCTGGCTGGCGACGATTTACTGAACGACGACTTCTTCCCCGACCTCGGTAACCTCACCCTCGACGACATGGGCGACAACGTCAACGCCGGCGGTGCTTCTCCCGCTGCATCGTATGTGATTCTATCTATCTTATTCGAGATCGTGGTAGAATTCATGTTTCTAGTATGTGCCCTAGATGTGATCTGTTCATCTGCCATGCTAGTTCACATGATTAGTTTAATCTCTGCTAGTGCTGTCATGATTTATCTTCTGTTCATTCGGTTTAAAACTCGTAGTAATTTGCTCATATTTCCAACAAAATCTACGCCGCTGCTAGTGATGACTCGGACGTGGGGTTTACTCCCATGACCTACGCGGCCCGCACTATATAGTTAGGCAGACATCTACCCTAGCCGCCGCCGCTTCGTATGGTTTCTCACCACCGTTCCAAATCATTGCGCCGCCAAGCATGTCTTCTCCATCACTCCTTTCGGCGTGCACCGGGAGAAAGGACAACAGGCCTCCGGAACCCTACCTCTCGTGATCCTTTAGGGGAGAGGGGCGATCAGGTTTTTGGGGAGCACACCCGCGCGACTGCTGGCAGCGACGACTTCGCGAACGACGACTTCTTCCCCGACCTCGACAACCTCATTTTCGACGACATGGGCGACAACGTCAACGCCGACGGTGCTGCTCCTGCTGCACCGTATGTGATTCTATCTTTCCTGTTTGAGATCGAGGTAGAATTCATGTTTCTAGTATGTGCCCTAGATGTGATCTCTTCATCTGCTATGCTAGTTCACATGATTAGTTTAATCTCTGGTAGTGATGTCATGATTTATCTTCTATCTATTCGGTTTAAAACTCGTAGTAATTTGCTCATATTTCCAACAAAATCTACGCCGCTGCTAGTGATGACTTCGGACGTGGGGTTTACTCCCATGACCTACCCGGCCCGCACTATATAGTTAGGCGAGCGTCTATCCTAGCCGCCGCCCGCTTCGTATGGTTTCTCACCACCGTTCGAGATCATTGCGCCGCCAAGCATGTCTTCTCCATCCCTCCTTTCGTGCACCGGGAGAAGGGACAACAGCCTCCGGAACCCTGCCTCTCGTGATGCTCTCTACGGGAGAGAAGCGATCAGGTTTTGGGAGCGCACCAGCAGCGACTGGCGGCAGCGGCGACTTGCTGACGACGACTTCTTCCCCGACCTCGACAACCTCATTTTCGACGACATGGGCGACAACGTCAACGCCGACGATGCTGCTCTTGCTGCATCGTATGTGATTCTATCTTTCCTGTTTGAGATCGTGGTAGCATTCATGTTTCTAGTATGTGCCCTAGATGTGATCTGTTCATCTGCTATGCTAGTTCACATGATTAGTTTAATCTCTGGTAGTGATGTAGTGATTTATCTTCTGTTTATCCGGTTTAAAACTTGTAATAATGTGCTCATATTTCCAACAAAATCTACGCTGCCGCTAGTGATAACTCGGACGTGGGGTTTACTCCCACGACCTACCCGGCCCGCACTATATAGTCAGGCAGACGTCTACCCTAGCCGCCGCCGCTTCGTATGGTTTCTCACCACCGTTCCAGATCATTGCGCCGCCAAGCAAGTCTTCTCCATCCCTCCTTTTGGCGTACACCGGGAGAAGAGACAATAGGCCTCTGGAACCCCGCCTCTCCCGATCCTGTCATGACGGGAGAGGGCGATCAGGTTTTGGGGAGCGACTTTTCACAGCCGGATCGCTGGCAGCAACGACTTGCTGAACGACTTCTTCCCCGACCTCGGCAACCTCATCCTCGGCGACATACGGCGACAATGTCAACGCCGGCGGTGCTGCTCCCGTTGCATCGTATGCGATTCTATCTTTCTTGTTCGAGATCGTGGTAGAATTCATGTTTCTAGTATGTGCCCTAGATGTGATATGTTCATCTGCCATGCTAGTTCACATGATTAGTTTAATCTCTGCTAGTGCTGTCATGATTTATCTTCTGTTTATTCGGTTTAAAAGTCGTAGTAATTTGCTCATATTTCCAACAAAATCTACGCTGCTGCTAGTGATGACTCGGACGTGGGGTTTACTCCCATGACCTACCCGGCCCGCACTATATAGTTAGGCAGACGTCTACCCTAGCGCCGCCGCTTCGTATGGTTTCTCACCACCGTTCCAAATCATTGCGCCACCAAGCATGTCTTCTCCATCCCTCCTTTCGGCGTGCACCGGGAGAAGGGACAACAGGCCTCCGGAACCCTGCCTCTCGTGATCCTCTACGGGAGAGGGGCGATCAGGTTTTTGGGGAGCACACCCGCGCGACTGCTGGCAGCGACGACTTCGCGAACGACGACTTCTTCCCCGACCTCGACAACCTCATTTTCGACGACATGGGCGACAACGTCCAGCGCCCGGCCGGTGCTGCTCCTGCTGCACCGTATGTGATTCTATCTTTCCTGTTTGAGATCGAGGTAGAATTCATGTTTCTAGTATGTGCCCTAGATGTGATCTGTTCATCTGCTATGCTAGTTCACATGATTAGTTTAATCTCTGGTAGTGATGTCATGATTTATCTTCTATTTATTCGGTTTAAAACTCGTAGTAATTTGCTCATATTTCCAACAAAATCTACGCCGCTGCTAGTGATGACTCGGACGTGGGGTTTACTCCCATGACCTACCCGGCCCGCACTATATAGTTAGGCAGACGTCTATCCTAGCCGCCGCTTCGTATGGTTTCTCACCACCGTTCCAGATCATTGCGCCGCCAAGCATGTCTTCTCCATCCCTCCTTTCGGGCGTAATCGGGAGAAGGGACAACAGGCCTCGGAACCCTGCCTCTCGTGATCCTCTACGGAGAGGGGCGATCAGGTTTTGGGAGCGCACCAGCGACTGCTGGCAGCGGCGACTTGTCACGAGCGACTTCTTCCCCGACCTCGAGAACCTCATTTTCGACGACATGGGCGACAACGTCAACGCCGACGGTGCTGCTCTTGCTGCATCGTATGTGATTCTATCTTTCCTGTTTGAGATCGTGGTAGAATTCATGTTTCTAGTATGTGCCCTAGATGTGATCTGTTCACTGCTATGCTAGTTCACATCATTAGTTTAATCTCTAGTAGTGATGTCATGATTTATCTTCTGTTTCTTCGGTTTAAAACTTGTAGTAATGTGCTCATATTTCCAACAAAATCTACACTGCCGCTAGTGATGACTCGGACGTGGGGTTTACTCCCACGACCTACCCGGCCCGCACTATATAGTCAGGCAGACGTCTACCCTAGCCACCGCCGCTTCGTATGGTTTCTCACCACCGTTCCAGATCATTGCGCCGCCAAGCAAGTCTTCTCCATCCCTCCTTTTGGCGTACACCGGGAGAAGAGACAATAGGCCTCTGGAACCCCGCATCTGCTGATCCTGTACGGGAGAGGGGCGATCAGGTTTTTGGGGAGCGCACTTTCACGGCGGCTTCTTGGCAGCGACGACTTCATGACGACGACTTCTTCCCGACCTCGGCAACCTCATCCTCGACGACATGGGCGACAACGCCAACGCCGGCGGTGCTGCTCCCGTTGCATCGTATGTGATTCTATCTTTCTTGTTCGAGATCGTGGTAGAATTCATGTTTCTAGTATGTGCCCTAGATGTGATCTGTTCATCTGCCGTGCTAGTTCACATGATTAGTTTAATCTCTGCTAGTGCTTTCATGATTTATCTTCTGTTTATTCGGTTTAAAACTCGTAGTAATTTGCTCATATTTCCAACAAAATCTACGCTGCTGCTAGTGATGACTCGGACGTGGGGTTTACTCCCATGACCTACCCGGCCCGCACTATATAGTTAGGCGAGCGTCTACCCTAACCGCCGCCGCTTCATTATGGTTTCGCACCACCGTTCCAGATCATTGCGCGGCCATGCAAGTCTTCTCCATCCCTCCTTTCGGCGTGCACCTGGAGAAGGAACAGCAGACCTACGGAACCCTGCCTCTCATTATCCTGTACGGGAGAGGGCGATTAGGTTTTGGGGAGCACACTCACATCGGCCTGGCAGCGACGACTTCGCGAACGACGACTTCTTCCCCGACCTCGACAACCTCATTTTCGACGACATGGGCGACAACGTCAACGCCGACGGTGCTGCTCCTGCTGCACCGTATGTGATTCTATCTTTCCTGTTTGAGATCGTGGTAGAATTCATGTTTCTAGTATGTGCCCTAGATGTGATCTGTTCATCTGCTATGCTAGTTCACATGATTAGTTTAATCTCTGGTAGTGATGTCATGATTTATCTTCTATTTATTCGGTTTAAAACTCGTAGTAATTTGCTCATATTTCCAACAAAATCTACGCCGCTGCTAGTGATGACTCGGACGTGGGGTTTACTCCCATGACCTACCCGGCCCGCACTATATAGTTAGGCAGACGTCTATCCTAGCCGCCGCCGCTTCGTATGGTTTCTCACCACCGTTCGAGATCATTGCGCCGCCAAGCATGTCTTCTCCATCCCTCCTTTCAAGTGCACCGGAGAAGGGACAACAGGCCTCCGGAACCCTGCCTCTCGTGATCCTCTCACGGAGAGGGCGATCAGGTTTTGGGGAGCGCACCTGCCAGCGATCAGTAGCGACGACTTTACTGAATCGACTTCTTCCCCGACCTCGACAACCTCATTTTCGACGACATGGGCGACAACGTCAACGCCGACGGTGCTGCTCTTGCTGCATCGTATGTGATTCTATCTTTCCTGTTTGAGATCGTGGTAGAATTCATGTTTCTAGTATGTGCCCTAGATGTGATCTGTTCATCTGCTATGCTAGTTCACATGATTAGTTTAATCTCTGGTAGTGATGTCATGATTTATCTTCTGCTTATTCGGTTTAAAACTTGTAGTAATGTGCTCATATTTCCAACAAAATTTACGCTGCCGCTAGTGATGACTCCGGACGTGGGGTTTACTCCCACGACCTACCCGCCCGCACTATATAGTCGTGTGACGTCTACCCTAGCCGCCGACGCTTCGTATGGTTTCTCACCACCGTTCCAGATCATTGCGCCGCCAAGCAATTCTTCTCCATCCCTCCTTTTGGCGTACACCGGGAGAAGAGACAATAGGCCTCTGGAACCCCGCCTCTCCTGATCCTGTACGGGAGAGGGGCGATCAGGTTTTTGGGGAGGCGCTTTTCATGGCGATGCTGCTGGCGGCGACTTAGCATGACGGCGACTTCTTCCCCGACCTCGGCAACCTCATCCTCGGCGACATGGGCGACAACGTCAACGCCGACGGTGCTGCTCCCGTTGCATCGTATGTGATTCTATCTTTCTTGTTCGAGATCGTGGTAGAATTCATGTTTCTAGTATGTGCCCTAGATGTGATCTGTTCATCTGCCATGCTAGTTCACATGATTAGTTTAATCTCTACTAGTGCTGTTATGATTTATCTTCTGTTTATTCGTTTTAAAACTCGTAGTAATTTGCTCATATTTCCAACAAAATCTACGCTGCTGCTAGTGATGACTCGGACGTGGGGTTTACTTCCATGACCTACCCGGCCCGCACTATATAGTTAGGCAGACGTCTACCCTAGCCGCCGCCGCTTCGTATGGTTTCTCACCACCGTTCCAGATCATTGCGCCGCCAAGCATGTCTTCTCCATCCCTCCTTTCGGCGTGCACCGGAGAAGGGACAACAGGCCTCCGAACCCTGCCTCTCGTGATCCTCTACGGGAGAGGGGCGATCAGGTTTTTGGGGAGCACACCCGCGCGACTGCTGGCAGCGACGACTTCGTGAACGACGACTTCTTCCCCGACCTCGACAACCTCATTTTCGACGACATGGGCGACAACGTCAACGCCGACGGTGCTGCTCCTGCTGCACCGTATGTGATTCTATCTTTCCTGTTTGAGATCGTGGTAGAATTCATGTTTCTAGTATGTGCCCTAGATGTGATCTGTTCATCTGCTATGCTAGTTCACATGATTAGTTTAATCTCTGGTAGTGATGTCATGATTTATCTTCTATTTATTCGGTTTAAAACTCGTAGTAATTTGCTCATATTTCCAACAAAATCTACGCCGCTGCTAGTGATGACTCGGATGTGGGGTTTACTCCCACGACCTACCCGGCCCGCACTATATAGTCAGGAAGACGTCTACCCTAGCCGCCGCCGCTTCGTATGGTTTCTCACCACCGTTCCAGATCATTGCGTCGCCAAGCAAGTCTCTCCATCCCTCCTTTCGGCGTGCACCGGAAGAAGGGACAGCAGGCCTCCGGAACCCCGCCTCTCATGATCCTGTACGGGAGAGGGGCGATCTGGTTTTTGGGGAGTGCATCCGCGTGACTGCTGGCAGCACCGACTTCGTGAACGACGACTTCTTCCCCGACCTCGGCAACCTCATCCTCGATGACATGGGCGACAACGTCAACGCTGGCGGTGCTGCTCCCGCGGCACCGTCTGTGATTCTATCTTTCCTGTTCGAGATCGTGGTAGAATTCATGTTTCTAGTATGTGCCCTAGATGTGATCTGTTCATCTGCTATGCTAGTTCACATGATTAGTTTAATCTCTGCTAGTGATGTCATGATGTATCTTCAGTTTATTCGGTTTAAAACTCGTAGTAATTTTCCCATATTTCCAACAAAATCTACGCCGCCGCTAGTGATGACTCGGACGTGGGGTTTACTCCCACGACCTACCCGGCCCGCACTATATAGTCAGGCAGACGTCTACCCTAGCCGCCGCCGCTTCGTATGGTTTCTCACAACCGTTCTGCATCATTGCGCCGCCAAGCAAGTCTTCTCCATCCCTCCTTTCGCGTGCACCGGAGAAGGGACAACAGGCCTCCGAATCCTGCCTCTCGTGATCCCGTGCGGAGAGGGGCGATCAGGTTTTGGGGAGCGCACCAGCGATCACCTGGCAGCGACGACTTCGCGAACGACGACTTCTTCCCCGACCTCGGCAACCTCATCCTCGACGACATGGGCGACAACGTCAACGCCGGCGTTGCTGCTCCCGCTGCACCGTATGTGATTCTATCTTTCCTGTTCGAGGTCGTGGTAGAATTCATGTTTCTAGTATGTGCCCCAGATGTGATTTGTTCATCTGCTATGCTAGTTCACATGATTAGTTTAATCTCTGCTAGTGATGTCATGATTTATCTTCTGTTTATTCGGTTTAAAACTCGTAGTAATTTGCTCATATTTCCAACAAAATCTACGCCGCCGCTAGTGATGACTCGGACATGGTGTTTACTCCCACGACCTACCCGGCCCGCACTATATAGTCAGGCAGTTGTCTACCCTAGCCGCCGCCGTTTCGTATGGTTTCTCACCACCGTTCCAGATCATTGCGCCGCCAAGCAAGTCTTCTCCATCCCTCTTTTCGGCGTGCACCGGGAGAAGGGACAGCAGGCCTCCGGAACCCTACCTCTCGTGATCCTGTACGGGAGAGGGGCGATCAGGTTTTTGGGGAGCGCACCCGCGCGACTGCTGGCAGCAACGACTTCTTCCCAGACCTCGGCAACCTCATCCTCGACGACATGGGCGACAACGTCAACGCCGACGGTGCTGCTCCCGCTGCACCGTATGTGATTCTATCTTTCCTGTTCGAGATCATGGTAGAATTCATGTTTCTAGTATGTGCCCTAGATGTGATCTGTTCATCTGCTATAATAGTTCACATGATTAGTTTAATCTCCGCTAGTGATGTCATGATTTATCTTCTGTTTATTCGGTTTAAAACTTGTAGTAATGTGCTCATATTTCCAACAAAATCTACGCTGCCGCTAGTGATGACTCGGACGTGGGGTTTACTCCCACGACCAACCCGGCCCGCACTATAGAGTCAGGCAGACGTCTACCCTAGCCGCCGCCGCCAGTATGGTTTCTCACCACTGCTCCGGATCATTGCGCCGCCAAGCAAGTCTTCTCCATCCCTGCTTTCAGCGTACACCGGAGAAGGGACAACAGGCCTCTGGAACCCCGCCTCTCGTGATCCTGTACGGGAGAGGGGCGATCAGGTTTTTGGGGAGTGCACCCGCGTGACTGCTGGCAGCGACGACTTCGCGAACGACGACTTCTTCCCCGACCTCGGCAACCTCATCCTCGACGACATGGGCGACAATGTCAACGCCGTCGGTGCTTTTCCCGATGCACCGTATGTGATTCTATCTTTCCTGTTTGAGATCGTGGTAGAATTCATGTTTCTAGTATGTGCCCTAGATGTGATCTGTTCATCTGCTATGCTAGTTCACATGATGAGTTTAATCTCTGCTAGTGATGTCATGATTTATCTTCTATTTATTCGGTTTAAAACTTGTAGCAATTTGCTCATATTTCCAACAAAGTCTACGCCACGCTTAGTGATGACTCGGACGTGGGGTTTACTCCCACGACCTACCTAGCCCGCACTATATAGTCGTGCAGACGCTCTACCATAAGCCGCCGCCGCTTCGTATGGTTTCTCACCACCGTTCCAGATTATTGCGCCGCCAAGCAAGTCTTCTCCATCCCTCCTTTCGGCATGCACCGGGAGAAGGGACAGCAGGCCTCCGGAACCCCGCCTCTCGTGATCCTGTACGGGAGACGGGCGATCAGGTTTTTGGGGAGCGCACCCGCGCGACTGCTGGCAGCGACGACTTCGCGAACGACGACTTCTTCCTCGACCTCGGCAGCCTCATCCTCGACGACATGGGCGACAACGTCAACGCCGGCAGTGCTACTCCCGATGCATCGTATGTGATTCTATCTTTCTTGTTCGAGATCGTGCTAGAATTCATGTTTCTAGTATGTGCCCTAGATGTGATCTGTTCACCTGCTATGCTAGTTCACATGATTAGTTTAGTCTCTGCTAGTGATGTCATGATTTATCTTCTATTTATTCGGTTTAAAATCGTAGTAATTTGCTCATATTTCCAACAAAATTAACGGCGCCGCTAGTGATGACTCGGACGTGGGGTTTACTCCCATGACCTACCCGCCCAAGACTATATAATCAGGCGACGTCTACCCTAGCCGCCGCCGCTTCGTATGGTTTCTCACCACCGTTCCAGATCATTGCACCGCCAAGAAAGTCTTCTCCATCCCTCCTTTCGGCGTGCACCGGGAGAAGGGACAGCAGGCCTCCGGAACCCCGCCTCTCGTGATCCTGTACGGGAGACGGGCGATCTGGTTTTTGGGGAGTGCACCCGCGCGACTGCGGGCAGCGACGACTTCGCAAACGACGACTTCTTCCCCGACCTCGGCAGCCTCATCCTCGACGAAATGGGCGACAACGTCAACGCCGGCGGTGCTGCTCCCGCTGCATCGTATGTGATTCTATCTTTCTTGTTCGAGATCGTGGTAGAATTCATGTTTCTAGTATGTGCCCTAGATGTGATCTGTTCATCTCGCTATGCTAGTTCACATGTTTAGTTTAATCTCTGCTAGTGATGTCATGATTTATCTTCTGTTTATTCGGTTTAAAACTCGTAGTAATTTGCTCATATTTCCAACAAAATCTACGGCGCGCTAGTGATGACTCCGGACGTGGGGTTTACTCCCACGACCTGCCCGCCCGCACTATATAGTCAGGCAGACGTCTACCCTAGCCGTCGCCGCTTCGTATGGTTTCTCACCACCGTTCCAGATCATTGCGCCGCCAAGCAAGTCTTCTCCATCCCTCCTTTCGGCGTACACCGGGAGAAGGGACAGCAGGCCTCTGGAACCCCGCCTCTCGTGATCCTGTACGGGAGAGGGGCGATCAGGTTTTTGTGGAGCGCAACCGCGCAACTGCTTGCAGCGACGACTTCGCGAACGACGACTTCTTCCCCGACCTCGGCAACCTCATCCTCGATGCCATGGGCGACAACGTCAACACCGGCGGTGCCGCTCCCGCCGCACCGTATGTGATTCTATCTTTCCTGTTCGAGATCGTGGTAGAATTCATGTTTCTAGTATGTGCCTTAGATGTGATCTGTTCATCTGCTATGCTAGTTCACATGATTAGTTAAGCTCTGCTAGTGATGTCATGATTTATCTTCTGTTTATTCGGTTTAAAACTCGTAGTAATTTGCTCATATTTCCAACAAAATCTACGCTTCTGCTAGTGATGACTCGGACGTGGGGTTTACTCCCATGACCTACCCGGCCCGCACTATATAGTTAGGCAGACGTCTACCCTAGCCGCCGCCGCTTCGTATGGTTTGTCACCACCATTCCAGATCATTGCGCCGCCAAGCATGTCTTCTCCATCCCTCCTTTCGGAGTGCACCGGGAGAAGGGACAACAGGCCTCCGGAACCCTGCCTCTCGTGATCCTCTCACGGAGAGGGCGATCAGGTTTTTGGGGAGCACACCAGCGCTGACTGGCGGCAGCGGCGACTTGGTGAACGGCGACTTCTTCCCGACCTCGACAACCTCATTTTCGACGACATGGGCGACAACGTTGAACGCCGACGGTGCTGCTCCTGCTGCACCGTATGTGATTCTATCTTTCCTGTTTGAGATCGTGGTAGAATTCATGTTTCTAGTATGTGCCCTAGATGTGATCTGTTCATCTCGCTATGCTAGTTCACATGATTAGTTTAATCTCTGGTAGTGATGTCATGATTTATCTTCTATTTATTCGGTTTAAAACTCGTAGTAATTTGCTCATATTTCCAACAAAATCTACGCCGCGAGTGATGACTCGGATGTGGGGTTTACTCCCACGACCTACCCGGCCCGCACTATATAGTCAGGAAGACGTCTACCCTAGCCGCCGCCGCTTCGTATGGTTTCTCACCACCGTTCCAGATCATAGCGTCGCCAAGCAAGTCTTCTCCATCCCTCCTTTCGGCGTGCACCGGAAGAAGGGACAGCAGGCCTCCGGAACCCCGCCTCTCATGATCCTGTACGGGAGAGGGGCGATCAGGTTTTTGGGGAGTGCATCCGCGCGACTGCTGGCAGCACCGACTTCGCGAACGAAGACTTCTTCCCCGACCTCGGCAACCTCATCCTCGATGATATGGGCGACAACGTCAACGCCGGCGGTGCTGCTCCCGCGGCACCGTATGTGATTCTATCTTTCCTGTTCGAGATCGTGGTAGAATTCATGTTTCTAGTATGTGCCCTAGATGTGATATGTTCATCTGCTATGCTAGTTCACATGATTAGTTTAATCTCTGCTAGTGATGTCATGATTTATCTTCAGTTTATTCGGTTTAAAACTCGTAGTAATTTTCCCATATTTCCAACAAAATCTACGCCGCTTAGTGATGACTCGGACGTGGGGTTTACTCCCACGACCTACCCGCCCGCACTATATAGTCGGCAGACGTCTACCCTAGCCGCGCCGCTTCGTATGGTTTCTCACCACCGTTCCAGATCATTGCGCCGCCAAGCAAGTCTTCTCCATCCCTCCTTTCGGGCGTACACCGGAGAAAGGACAGCAGGCCTACGGAACCCGCCTCTCGTGATCCTGTGCGGAGAGGGGCGATAAGGTTTTGTGGAGCGCAATCACAAGAATCGCTTCGGCGACGACTTCGCGAACGACGACTTCTTCCCCGACCTCGGCAACCTCATCCTCGATGCCATGGGCGACAACGTCAACACCGGCGGTGCCGCTCCCGCCGCACCGTATGTGATTCTATCTTTCCTGTTCGAGATCATGGTAGAATTCATGTTTCTAGTATGTGCCCTAGATGTGATCTGTTCATCTGCTATGCTAGTTCACATGATTAGTTTAATCTCTGCTAGTGATGTCATGATTTATCTTCTGTTTATTCGGTTTAAAACTCGTAGTAATTTGCTCATATTTCCAACAAAATCTACGCTGCTGCTAGTGATGACTCGGACGTGGGGTTTACTCCCATGACCTACCCGGCCCGCACTATATAGTTAGGCAGACGTCTACCCTAGCCGCCGCCGCTTCGTATGGTTTCTCACCACCGTTCCAGATCATTGCGCCGCCAAGCATGTCTTCTCCATCCCTCCTTTCGGCGTGCACCGGGAGAAGGGACAACAGGCCTCCGGAACCCTGCCTCTCGTGATCCTCTACGGGAGAGGGGCGATCAGGTTTTTGGGGAGCACACCCGCGCGACTGCTGGCAGCGACGACTTCGCGAACGACGACTTCTTCCCCGACCTCGACAACCTCATTTTCGACGACATGGGCGACAACGTTGAACGCCGACGGTGCTGCTCCTGCTGCACCGTATGTGATTCTATCTTTCCTGTTTGAGATCGTGGTAGAATTCATGTTTCTAGTATGTGCCCTAGATGTGATCTGTTCATCTGCTATGCTAGTTCACATGATTAGTTTAATCTCTGGTAGTGATGTCATGATTTATCTTCTATTTATTCGGTTTAAAACTCGTAGTAATTTGCTCATATTTCCAACAAAATCTACGCCGCCGCTAGTGATGACTCGGATGTGGGGTTTACTCCCACGACCTACCCGGCCCGCACTATATAGTCAGGAAGACGTCTACCCTAGCCGCCGCCGCTTCGTATGGTTTCTCACCACCGTTCCAGATCATTGCGTCGCCAAGAAAGTCTTCTCCATCCCTCCTTTCGGCGTGCACCGGAAGAAGGGACAGCAGGCCTCCGGAACCCCACCTCTCATGATCCTGTACGGGAGAGGGGCGATTTGGTTTTTGGGGAGTGCATCCGCGTGATCGCCGGGCAGCACCGACTTCGTGAACGACTTCTTCCCGACCTCGGCAACCTCATCCTCGATGACATGGGCGACAACGTTGAACGCCCGCGGTGCTGCTCCCGCGGCACCGTATGTGATTCTATCTTTCCTGTTCGAGATCGTGGTAGAATTCATGTTTCTAGTATGTGCCCTAGATGTGATCTGTTCATCTGCTATGCTAGTTCACATGATTAGTTTAATCTCTGCTCGTGATGTCATGATTTATCTTCAGTTTATTCGGTTTAAAACTCGTAGTAATTTTCCCATATTTCCAACAAAATCTACGCCGCTTAGTGATGACTCGGACGTGGGGTTTACTCCCATGACCTACCCGCCCGCACTATATAGTCGGTGACGTCTACCCTAGCCGCCGCCGCTTCGTATGGTTTCTCACCACCGTTCCAGATCATTGCGCCGCCAAGCAAGTCTTCTCCATCCCTCCTTTCGCCGTGCATCGGGAGAAGGGACAACAGGCCTCCGGAATCCTGCCTCTCGTGATCCTGTACGGGAGAGGGGCGATCAGGTTTTTGGGGAGCGCACCCGCGCGACTGCTGGCAGCGACGACTTCTTCCCCGACCTCGGCAACCTCATCCTCGACGACATGGGCGACAACGTCAACGCCGGCGGTGCTGCTCCCGCTGCACCGTATGTGATTCTATCTTTCCTGTTCGAGGTCGTGGTAGAATTCATGGTTCTAGTATGTGCCCCAGATGTGATTTGTTCATCTGCTATGCTAGTTCACATGATTAGTTTAATCTCTGCTAGTGATGTCATGATTTATCTTCTGTTTATTCGGTTTTAAAACTTCGTAGTAATTTGCTCATATTTCCAACAAAATCTACGCCGCCGCTAGTGATGACTCGGACATGGTGTTTACTCCCACGACCTACCCGGCCCGCACTATATAGTCAGGCAGATGTCTACCCTAGCCGCCGCCGTTTCGTATGGTTTCTCACCACCGTTCCAGATCATTGCGCCGCCAAGCAAGTCTTCTCCATCCCTCCTTTCGGCGTGCACCGGGAGAAGGGACAGCAGGCCTCCGGAACCCTGCCTCTCGTGATCCTGTACGGGAGAGGGGCGATCAGGTTTTTGGGGAGCGCACCCGCGCGACTGCTGGCAGCGACGACTTCTTCCCAGACCTCAGCAACCTCATCCTCGACGACATGGGCGACAACGTCAACGCCGACGGTGCTGCTCCCGCTGCATCGTATGTGATTCTATCTTTCCTGTTCGAGATCGTGGTAGAATTCATGTTTCTAGTATGTGCCCTAGATGTGATCTGTTCATCTGCTATGCTAGTTCACATGATTAGTTTAATCTCCGCTAGTGATGTCATGATTTATCTTCTGTTTATTCGGTTTAAAACTTGTAGTAATGTGCTCATATTTCCAACAAAATCTACGCTGCCGCTAGTGATGACTCGGACGTGGGGTTTACTCCCACGACCTACCCGGCCCGCACTATAGAGTCAGGCAGACGTCTACCCTAGCCGCCGCCGCTTCGTATGGTTTCTCACCACCGTTCCAGATCATTGCGCCGCCAAGCAAGTCTTCTCCATCCCTGCTTTCAGCGTACACCGGGAGAAGGGACAACAGGCCTCTGGAACCCCGCCTCTCGTGATCCTGTACGGGAGAGGGGCGATCAGGTTTTTGGGGAGTGCACCCGCGCGACTGCTGGCAGCGACGACTTCGCGAACGACGACTTCTTCCCCGACCTCGGCAACCTCATCCTCGACGACATGGGCGACAATGTCAACGCTGTCGGTGCTTCTCCCGATGCACCGTATGTGATTCTATCTTTCCTGTTCGAGATCGTGGTAGAATTCATGTTTCTAGTATGTGCCCTAGATGTGATCTGTTCATCTGCTATGCTAGTTCACATGATTAGTTTAATCTCTGCTAGTGATGTCATGATTTATCTTCTATTTATTCGGTTTAAAACTCATAGCAATTTGCTCATATTTCCAACAAAGTCTACGCCGCTTAGTGATGACTCGGACGTGGGGTTTACTCCCACGACCTACCTAGCCCGCACTATATAGTCGGCAGACGTCTACCATAGCCGCCACGCTTCAGTATGGTTTCTCACCACCGCTCCAGATTATTGCGCCGCCAAGCAAGTCTTCTCCATCCTCCTTTCGGCATGCACCGGGAGAAGGGACAGCAGGCCTCGAACCCCGCCTCTCGTGATCCTGTCACGGAGACGGGCGTCAGGTTTTGGGAGCGCACCACATGATCACCGGGCAGCGACTTCGCGAACGACGACTTCTTCCTCGACCTCGGCAGCCTCATCCTCGACGACATGGGCGACAACGTCAACGCCGGCAGTGCTACTCCCGATGCATCGTATGTGATTCTATCTTTCTTGTTCGAGATCGTGCTAGAATTCATGTTTCTAGTATGTGCCCTAGATGTGATCTGTTCACCTGCTATGCTAGTTCACATGATTAGTTTAGTCTCTGCTAGTGATGTCATGATTTATCTTCTATTTATTCGGTTTAAAACTCGTAGTAATTTGCTCATATTTCCAACAAAATTAACGGCGCCGCTAGTGATGACTCGGACGTGGGGTTTACTCCCATGACCTACCCGGCCCGCACTATATAATCAGGCAGACGTCTACCCTAGCCGCCGCCGCTTCGTATGGTTTCTCACCACCGTTTCAGATCATTGCACCGCCAAGAAAGTCTTCTCCATCCCTCCTTTCGGCGTGCAACGGGAGAAGGGACAGCAGGCCTCCGGAACCCCGCCTCTCGTGATCCTGTACGGGAGACAGGCGATCTGGTTTTTGGGGAGTGCACCCGCGCGACTGCGGGTAGCGACGACTTCGCGAACGACGACTTCTTCCCCGACCTCGGCAGCCTCATCCTCGACGACATGGGCGACAACGTCAACGCCGGCGGTGCTGCTCCCGCTGCATCGTATGTGATTCTATCTTTCTTGTTCGAGATCGTGGTAGAATTCATGTTTCTAGTATGTGCCCTAGATGTGATCTGTTCATCTGCTATGCTAGTTCACATGATTAGTTTAATCTCCGCTAGTGATGTCATGATTTATCTTCTGTTTATTCGGTTTAAAACTTGTAGTAATGTGCTCATATTTCCAACAAAATCTACGCTGCCGCTAGTGATGACTCGGACGTGGGGTTTACTCCCACGACCTACCCGGCCCGCACTATAGAGTCAGGCAGACGTCTACCCTAGCCGCCGCCGCTTCATATGGTTTCTCACCACCGTTCCAGATCATTGCGCCGCCAAGCAAGTCTTCTCCATCCCTGCTTTCAGCGTCCACCGGGAGAAGGGACAGCAGGCCTCTGGAACCCCGCCTCGTGATCCTGTGCGGGAGAGGGGCGATCAGGTTTTGGGAGTGCACCATGACTGCTGGCAGCGACGACTTCGCGAACGATGACTTCTTCCCCGACCTCGGCAACCTCATCATCGACGACATGGGCGACAATGTCAACGCCGTCGGTGCTTCTCCCGATGCACCGTATGTGATTCTATCTTTCCTGTTCGAGATCGTGGTAGAATTCATGTTTCTAGTATGTGCCCTAGATGTGATCTGTTCATCTGCTATGCTAGTTCACATGATTAGTTTAATCTCTGCTAGTGATGTCATGATTTATCTTCTATTTATTCGGTTTAAAACTTGTAGCAATTTGCTCATATTTCCAACAAAGTCTACGCCGCCGCTAGTGATGACTCGGACGTGGGGTTTACTCCCACGACCTACCTAGCCCGCACTATATAGTCAGGCAGACGTCTACCATAGCCGCCGCCGCTTCGTATGGTTTCTCACCACCGTTCCAGATTATTGCGCCGCCAAGCAAGTCTTCTCCATCCCTCCTTTCGGCATGCACCGGGAGAAGGGACAGCAGGCCTCCGGAACCCCGCCTCTCGTGATCCTGTACGGAAGAGGGGCGATCATGTTTTTGGGGAGCGCACCCGCGCGACTGCTGGCAGCGACGACTTCGCGAACGACGACTTCTTCCTCGACCTCGGCAGCCTCATCCTCGACGACATGGGCTACAACGTCAACGCCGGCAGTGCTACTCCCGATGCATCGTATGTGATTCTATCTTTCTTGTTCGAGATCGTGCTAGAATTCATGTTTCTAGTATGTGCCCTAGATGTGATCTGTTCACCTGCTATGCTAGTTCACATGATTAGTTTAGTCTCTGCTAGTGATGTCATGATTTATCTTCTATTTATTCGGTTTAAAACTTCGTAGTAATTTGCTCATATTTCCAACAAAATTAACGGCGCCGCTAGTGATGACTCGGACGTGGGGTTTACTCCCATGACCTACCCGGCCCGCACTATATAATCAGGCAGACGTCTACCCTAGCCGCCGCCGCTTCGTATGGTTTCTCACCACCGTTTCAGATCATTGCACCGCCAAGAAAGTCTTCTCCATCCCTCCTTTCGGCGTGCACCGGGAGAAGGGACAGCAGGCCTCCGGAACCCCGCCTCTCGTGATCCTGTACGGGAGACGGGCGATCTGGTTTTTGGGGAGTGCACCCGCGCGACTGCGGGTAGCGACGACATCGCGAACGACGACTTCTTCCTCGACCTCGGCAGCCTCATCCTCGACGACATGGGCGACAACGTCAACGCCGGCGGTGCTGCTCCCGCTGCATCGTATGTGATTCTATCTTTCTTGTTCGAGATCGTGGTAGAATTCATGTTTCTAGTATGTGCCCTAGATGTGATCTGTTCATCTGCTATGCTAGTTCACATGATTAGTTTAATCTCCGCTAGTGATGTCATGATTTATCTTCTGTTTATTCGGTTTAAAACTTGTAGTAATGTGCTCATATTTCCAACAAAATCTACGCTGCCGCTAGTGATGACTTCGGACGTGGGGTTTACTCCCACGACCTACCCGCCCGCACTATAGAGTCAGGCAGACGTCTACCCTAGCCGCCGCCGCTTCGTATGGTTTCTCACCACCGTTCCAGATCATTGCGCCGCCAAGCAAGTCTTCTCCATCCCTGCTTTCAGCGTCCACCGGGAGAAGGGACAGCAGGCCTCTGGAACCCCGCCTCTCGTGATCCTGTACGGGAGAGGGGCGATCAGGTTTTTGGGGAGTGCACCCGCGGCTGGCGGCAGCGACGACCCATGACGATGACTTCTTCCCCGACCTCGGCAACCTCATCATCGACGACATGGGCGACAATGTCAACGCCGTCGGTGCTTCTCCCGATGCACCGTATGTGATTCTATCTTTCCTGTTCGAGATCGTGGTAGAATTCATGTTTCTAGTATGTGCCCTATATGTGATCTGTTCATCTGCTATGCTAGTTCACATGATTAGTTTAATCTCTGCTAGTGATGTCATGATTTATCTTCTATTTATTCGGTTTAAAACTTGTAGCAATTTGCTCATATTTCCAACAATGTCTACGCCGCCGCTAGTGATGACTCGGACGTGGGGTTTACTCCCACGACCTACCTAGCCCGCACTATATAGTCAGCAGGCGTCTACCATAGCCGCCGCGCCGCTTGTATGGTTTCTCACCACCGTTCAGATTATTGCGCCGCCAAGCCAGTCTTCTCCATCCCTCCTTTCGGCATGCACCGGAGAAGGGACAGCAGGCCTCCGGAACCCGCCTCTCGTGATCCCTGTCACGGGAGGCAGGCGATCAGGTTTTTGGGAGCGCACCAGCGTGGATTCTGGCAGCGGCGACTTGTGACGACGACTTCTTCCCCGACCTCGGCAGCCTCATCCTCGACGAAATGGGCGACAACGTCAACGCCGGCGGTGCTGCTCCCGCTGCATCGTATGTGATTCTATCTTTCTTGTTCGAGATCGTGGTAGAATTCATGTTTCTAGTATGTGCCCTAGATGTGATCTGTTCATCTGCTATGCTAGTTCACATGATTAGTTTAATCTCTGCTAGTGATGTCATGATTTATCTTCTGTTTATTCGGTTTAAAACTCATAGTAGTTTCCTCATATTTCCAACAAAATCTACGCCGCCGCTAGTGATGACTCGGACGTGGGGTTTACTCCCACGACCTACCCGGCCCGCACTATATAGTCAGGCAGACGTCTACCCTAGCCGCCGCCGCTTCGTATGGTTTCTCACCACCGTTGGAGATCATTGCGCCGCCAAGCAAGTCTTCTCCATCCCTCCTTTCGGCGTGCACCGGGAGAAGGGACAGCAGGCCTCCGGAACCCCGCCTCATGATCTTTGTCACGGGAGAGGGCGATCAGGTTTTTGGGAGTGCACCCAGCGATCGCTGGTAGCGACGACTTCGCGAACGACGACTTCTTCCCCGACCTCGGCAACCTCATCCTCGACGACATGGGCGACAACGTCAACGCCGGCGGTGCTGCTCCCGTTGCATCGTATGTGATTCTATCTTTCTTGTTCGAGATCGTGGTAGAATTCATGTTTCTAGTATGTGCCCTAGATGTGATCTGTTCATCTGCTATGCTAGTTCACATGATTTGTTTAATCTCTGCTAGTGATGTCATGATTTATCTTCAGTTTATTCGGTTTAAAACTCGTAGTAATTTCCTCATATTTCACACAAAATCTACGTCGCCGCTAGTGATGACTCAGACGTGGGGTTTACTCCCACGACCTACCCGGCCCGCACTATATAGTCAGGCAGACGTCTACCCTAGCCGCCGCCGCTTCGTATGGTTTCTCACCACCGTTGGAGATCATTGCGCCGCCAAGCAAGTCTTCTCCATCCCTCCTTTCGGCGTGCACCGGGAGAAGGGACAGCAGGCCTCCGGAACCCCGCCTCTCATGATACTGTACGGGAGAGGGGCGATCAGGTTTTTGGGGAGTGCACCCGCTGATCTGGCAGCGGCGACTTCTTCCCGACCTCGGCAACCTCATCCTCGATGACATGGGCGACAACGTTAACGCCCGGCGGTGCTGCTCCCGCTGCACCGTATGTGATTCTATCTTTCCTGTTTGAGATCGTGGTAGAATTCATGTTTCTAGTATGTGCCCTAGATGTGATATGTTCATCTGCTATGCTAGTTCACATGATTTGTTTAATCTCTGCTAGTGATGTCATGATTTATCTTCAGTTTATTCGGTTTAAAACTCGTAGTAATTTCCTCATATTTCACACAAAATCTACGTCGCCGCTAGTGATGACTCAGACGTGGGGTTTACTCCCACGACCTACCCGGCCCGCACTATATAGTCAGGCAGATGTCTACCCTAGCCGCCGCCGTTTCGTATGGTTTCTCACCACCGTTCCAGATCATTGCGCCGCCAAGCAAGTCTTCTCCATCCCTCCTTTCGGCGTGCACCGGGAGAAGGGACAACAGGCCTCCGGAACCCCGCCTCTCGTGATCCTGTACGGGAGAGGGGCGATCAGGTTTTTGGGGAGCGCACCCGCGCGACTGCTGGCAGCGACGACTTCTTCCCCGACCTCGGCAACCTCATCCTCGACGACATGGGCGACAACGTCAACACCGACGGTGTTGCTCCCGCTGCACCGTATGTGATTCTATCTTTCCTGTTCGAGATCGTGGTAGAATTCATGTTTCTAGTATGTGCCCTAGATGTGATCTGTTCATCTGCTATGCTAGTTCACATGATTAGTTTAATCTCCGCTAGTGATGTCATGATTTATCTTCTGTTTATTCGGTTTAAAACTTGTAGTAATGTGCTCATATTTCCAACAAAATCTACGCTCCCGCTTAGTATGACTCGGACGGGGTTTACTCCCACGACCTACCTAGCCCCCACTATAGAGTCGTCAGATGTCTACCATAGCCGCCGCCGCTTCGTATGGTTTCTCACCACCGCTCCAGATCATTGCGCCGCCAAGCAAGTCTTCTCCATCCCTTCTTTCGGCATGCACCGGAGAAGGGACAGCAGGCCTCTGGAACCCCGCCTCTCGTGATCCTGTCGGAGAGGGGCGATCAGGTTTTTGGGGAGTGCACCCGCGCGACTGCTGGCAGCGACGACTTCGCGAACGACGACTTCTTCCCCGACCTCGGCAACCTCATCCTCGACGACATGGGCGACAATGTCAACGCCGTCGGTGCTTCTCCCGATGCACCGTTTGTGATTCTATCTTTCCTGTTCGAGATCGTGGTAGAATTCATGTTTCTAGTATGTGCCCTAGATGTGATCTGTTCATCTGCTATGCTAGTTCACATGATTAGTTTAATCTCTGCTAGTGATGTCATGATTTATCTTCTATTTATTCGGTTTGAAACTCGTAGTAATTTGCTCATATTTCCAACAAAATTAACGGCGCCGCTAGTGATGACTCGGATGTGCGGTTTACTCCCACGACCTACCCGGCCCGCACTATATAATCAGGCAGACGTCTACCCTAGCCGTCGCCGCTTCGTATGGTTTCCCACCACCGTTCCAGATCATTGCGCCGCCAAGAAAGTCTTCTCCATCCCTCCTTTCGGCATGCACCGGGAGAAGGGACAGCAGGCCTCCGGAACCCCGCCTCTCGTGATCCTGTACGGGAGACGGGCAATCAGGTTTTTGGGGAGCGCACCCGCGCGACTGCTGGCAGCGACGACTTCTCGAACGAGGACTTCTTCCTCGACCCTGGCAGCCTCATCCTCGACGACATGGGCGACAACGTCAACGCCGGCGGTGCTGCTCCCGCTGCATCGTATGTGATTCTATCTTTCTTGTTCGAGATCGTGCTAGAATTCATGTTTCTAGTATGTGCCCTAGATGTGATCTGTTCACCTGCTATGCTAGTTCACATGATTAGTTTAGTCTCTGCTAGTGATGTCATGATTTATCTTCTATTTATTCGGTTTAAAACTCATAGCAATTTGCTCATATTTCCAACAAAGTCTATGGCGCCGCTAGTGATGACTCGGATGTGCGGTTTACTCCCACGACCTACCCGGCCCGCACTATATAATCAGGCAGACGTCTACCCTAGCCGTCGCCGCTTCGTATGGTTTCCCACCACCGTTCCAGATCATTGCGCCGCCAAGAAAGTCTTCTCCATCCCTCCTTTCGGCGTGCACCGGGAGAAGGGACAGCAGGCCTCCGGAACCCCGCCTCGTGATCCTGTCACGGGAGAGGGCGATCAGGTTTTTGGGAGTGCACCAGAATCGCTGGTAAATGCAGCGACTTCCATGAACGGCGGCTTCTTCCACGACCTCGGCAACCTCATCCTCGACGACATGGGCGACAACGTCAACGCCGGCGGTGCTGCTCCCGCTGCATCGTATGTGATTCTATCTTTCCTGTTCGAGATCGTGGTAGAATTCATGTTTCTAGTATGTGCCCTAGATGTGATCTGTTCATCTGCTATGCTAGTTCACATGATTAGTTTAATCTCTGCTAGTGATGTCATGATTTATCTTCTGTTTATTCGGTTTAAAACTCGTAGTAATTTGCTCATATTTCCAACAAAATCTATGGCGCCGCTAGTGATGACTCGGACGTGGGGTTTACTCCCACGACCTACCCGGCCCGCACTATATAGTCAGGCAGACGTCTACCCTAGCCGCCGCCGCTTCGTATGGTTTCTCACCACCGTTCCAGATCATTGCGCCGCCAAGCAAGTCTTCTCCATCCCTCCTTTCGGCGCGCACCGGGAGGAGGGACAGCAGGCCTCCGGAACTGCGCCTCTCGTGATCCTGTACGGGAGAGGGGTGATCAGGTTTTTGTGGAGCGCAACCGCGCAACTGCTTGCAACGACGACTTCACGAACGACGACTTCTTCCCCGACCTCGGGAACCTCATCCTCGACGACATGGGCGACAACGTCAACACCGGCGGTGCCGCTCCCGCTGCACCGTATGTGATTCTATCTTTGTTGTTCGAGATCGTGGTAGAATTCATGTTTCTAGTATGTGCCCTAGATGTGATCTGTTCATCTGCTATGCTAGTTCACATGATTAGTTTAATCTCTGCTAGTGATGTCATCATTTATCTTCTGTTTATTCGGTTTAAAACTTCGTAGTAATTTGCTCATATTTCCAACAAAATTCACGCAGCCGCTAGTGATGACCCGGACGTGGGGTTTACTCCCACGACCTACCCGGCCCGCACTATATAGTCAGGCATACGTCTACCCTAGCCGCCGCCGCATGGTTTCTCACCACCTTTCCAGATCATTGCGCCGCCAAGCAAGTCTTCTCCATCCCTCCTTTCGACGTGCACCGGGAGAAGGGACAGCAGGCCTCCGGAACCCCTCCTCTCATGATCCTGTACGGGAGAGGGGCCATCAGGTTTTGGGGAGTGCACCAAGACGATCTGGTAGCGACGACTTCATGAACGCATTTACTTCTTCCCGACCTCGGCAACCTCATCCTCGGCGACATGGGCGCATAACGTTGAACGCCAAGCGGTGCTGCTCCCGCTGCACCGTATGTGATTCTATCTTTCCTGTTCGAGATCGTGGTAAAATTCATGTTTCTAGTATGTGCCCTAGATGTGATCTGTTCATCTGCTATGCTAGTTCACATGATTAGTTTAATCTTTAATCTCTGCTAGTGATGTCATCATTTATCTTCTGTTTATTCGGTTTAAAACTCGCAGTAATTTGCTCATATTTCCAACAAAATCTACGCCGCCGCTAGTGATGACTCGGACATGGGGTTTACTCCCAAGACCTACCCGGCCCGCACTATATAGTCAGGCAGACGTCTACCCTAGCCGCCGCCGCTTCGTATGGTTTCTCACCACCGTTCCAGATCATTGCGCCGCCAAGCAAGTCTTCTCCATCCCTCCTTTCGCCGTGCACCGGGAGAAGGGACAGCGGGCCTCCGGAACCCCGCCTCTCATGATCCTGTATGGGAGAGGGGCGATCAGGTTCTTGGGGAGTGCACTCGCGCGACTGCTGGTAGCGACAACTTCGTGAACAATGACTTATTCCCCGACCTCGGCAACCTCATCCTCGACGACATGGGCGACAACGTCAACGCCGGCGGTGCTGCTCCCGCTGCACCGTATGTGATCCTATCTTTCCTGTTCGAGATCGTGGTAGAATTCATGTTTCTAGTATGTGCCCTAGATGTGATCTGTTCATCTGCTATGCTAGTTCACATGATTAGTTTAATCTCTGCTAGTGATGTCATCATTTATCTTCTGTTTATTCGGTTTAAAACTCGTAGTAATTTGCTCATATTTCCAACAAAATCTACGCAGCCGCTAGTGATGACCCGGACGTGGGGTTTACTCCCACGACCTACCCGGCCCGCACTATATAGTCAGGCATACGTCTACCCTAGCCGCCGCCGCATGGTTTCTCACCACCTTTCCAGATCATTGCGCCGCCAAGCAAGTCTTCTCCATCCCTCCTTTCGACGTGCACCGGGAGAAGGGACAGCAGGCCTCCGGAACCCCTCCTCTCATGATCCTGTACGGGAGAGGGGCGATCAGGTTTTTGGGGAGTGCACCCGCACGACTGCTGGTAGCGACGACTTCGCGAACGACGACTTCTTCCCCGACCTCGGCAACCTCATCCTCGACGACATGGGCGACAACGTCAACGCCGGCGGTGCTGCTCCGGCTGCACCGTATGTGATTCTATCTTTCCTGTTCGAGATCGTGGTAAAATTCATGTTTCTAGTATGTGCCCTAGATGTGATCTGTTCATCTGCTATGCTAGTTCACATGATTAGTTTAATCTCTGCTAGTGATGTCATCATTTATCTTCTGTTTATTCGGTTTAAAACTCGCAGTAATTTGCTCATATTTCCAACAAAATCTACGCCGCCGCTAGTGATGACGCGGACATGGGGTTTACTCCCAAGACCTACCCGGCCCGCACTATATAGTCAGGCAGACGTCTACCCTAGCCGCCGCCGCTTCGTATGGTTTCTCACCACCGTTCCAGATCATTGCGCCGCCAAGCAAGTCCTCTCCATCCCTCCTTTCGCCGTGCACCAGGAGAAGGGACAGCGGGCCTCCGGAACCCCGCCTCTCATGATCCTGTATGGGAGAGGGGCGATCAGGTTTTTGGGGAGTGCACCCGCGCGACTGCTGGCAGCGACGACTTCGTGAACGATGACTTATTCCCCGACCTCGGCAACCTCATCCTCGACGACATGGGCGACAACGCCAACGCCGGCGGTGCTGCTCCCGCTGCATCGTATGTGATTCTATCTTTCCTGTTCGAGGTCGTGGTAGAATTCATGTTTCTAGTATGTGCCCTAGATGTGATCTGTTCATCTGCTATGCTAGTTCACATGATTAGTTTAATCTCTGCTAGTGATGTCATGATTTATCTTCTGTTTATTCGGTTTAAAACTCGTAGTAATTTGCTCATATTTCCAACAAAATCTACGCCGCCGCTAGTGATGACTCGGACGTGGGGTTTACTCCCACGACCCACCCGGCCCGCAATATATAGTCAGGCAGACGTCTACCCTAGCCGCCGCCGCTTCGTATGGTTTCTCACCACCGTTCCAGATCATTGCGCCGCCAAGCAAGTCTTCTCCATCCCTCCTTTCGGCGTTCACCAGGAGAAGGGACAGCAGGCCTCCGGAACGCCGCCTCTCGTGATCCTATACGGGAGAGGGGCGATCAGGTATTTGGGGACCGCACCAGCGGCTGGCGGCAGCGGCGACTTCATGACGGCGACTTCTTCCCCGACCTCGGCAACCTCATCCTCGGCGACATGGGCGACAACGTCAATGCCGCGGTGCTGCTCCCGCTGCATCGTATGTGATTCTATCTTTCCTGTTCGAGGTCGTGGTAGAATTCATGTTTCTAGTATGTGCCCTAGATGTGATCTGTTCATCTGCTACGCCAGTTCACATGATTAGTTTAATCTCTGCTAGTGATGTCATGATTTATCTTCTGTTTATTCGGTTTAAAACTCGTAGTAATTTGCTCATATTTCCAACAAAATCTACGCCGCCGCTAGTGATGACTCGGACATGGGGTTTACTCCCACGACCTACCCGGCCCGCACTATATAGTCAGGCAGACGTCTACCCTAGCCGCCGCCGCTTCGTATGGTTTCTCACCACCGTTCCAGATCATTGCGCCGCCAAGCAAGTCTTCTCCATCCCTCCTTTCAGCGTGCACCGGGAGAAGGGACAGCAGGCCTCCGGAACCCCGCCTCTCGTGATCCTGTACGGGAGAGGGGCGATCAGGTTCTTGGGGAGCGCACCCGTGCGACTGCTGGCAGCGACGACTTCGCGAACGACAACTTCTTACCCGACCTCGGCAACCTCATCCTCGACGACATGGGCGACAACGTCAACGCCGGCGGTGCTGCTCCCGCTGCACCGTATGTGATTCTATCATTCCTGTTCGAGATCGTGGTAGAATTCATGTTTCTAGTATGTGCCCTAGATGTGATCTGTTCATCTGCTATGCTAGTTCACATGATTAGTTTAATATCTGCTAGTGATGTCATGATTTATCTTCTGTTTATTCGGTTTAAAACTCTTAGTAATTTGCTCATATTTCCAACAAAATCTACGCCGCCGCTAGTGATTACCCGGACGTGGGGTTTACTCCCACGACCTACCCGGCCCGCAATATATAGTCAGGCAGACGTCTACCCTAGTCGCCGCCGCTTTGTATGGTTTCTCACCACCGTTCCAGATCATTGCGCCGCCAAGCAAGTCTTCTCCATCCCTCCTTTCGGCGTGCACCGGGAGAAGGGACAGCAGGCCTCCGGAACCCCGCCTCTCGTGAACCTGTACAGGAGAGGGGCGATCAGGTTTTTGGGGAGCGCACCCGCGCGACTGCTGGCAGCGACGACACGACTTCTTCCCCGACCTCGGCAACCTCATCCTCGACGACATGGGCGACAACGTCAACGCCGGCGGTGCTGCTCCCGCTGCATCGTATGTGATTCTATCTTTCGTGTTCGAGATCGTGGTAGAATTCATGTTTCTAGTATATGCCCTAGATGTGATCTGTTCATCTGCTATGCTAGTCCACATGATTAGTTTAATCTCTGCTAGTGATGTCATGATTCATCTTCTGTTTATTCGGTTTAAAACTTCGTAGTAATTTGCTCATATTTCCAACAAAATCTACGCCGCCGCTTAGTGATGACTCGGACGTGGGGTTTACTCCCACGACCTCACGCGACCCGCACTATATAGTCAGGCAGACGTCTACCCTAGCCGCCGCCGCTTCGTATGGTTTCTCACCACCGTTCCAGATCATTGCGCCGCCAAGCAAGTCTTCTCCATCCCTCCTTTCGGCGTGCATCGGGAGAAGGGACAGCATGCCTCCGGAACCCTGCCTCTCATGATCCTGTACGGGATAGGGGCGATCAGGTTTTTGGGGAGCGCACCCGCGCGACTGCTGGCAGCGATGACTTCGCGAACGACGACTTCTTCCCTGACCTCGGCAACCTCATCCTCGATGACATGGGCGACAACGTCAACGCCGGCGGTGCTGCTCCCGCTGCACCGTATGTGATCCTATCTTTCCTGTTCGAGATCGTGGTAGAATTCATGTTTCTAGTATGTGCCCTAGATGTGATCTGTTCATCTACTATGCTAGTTCACATGATTAGTTTAATCTCTGCTAGTGATGTCATGATTTATCTTCTGTTTATTCGGTTTAAAACTCGTAGTAATTTGCTCATATTTCCAACAAAATCTACGCCGCCGCTACTGATGACTCGGACGTGGGGTTTACTCCCACGACCCACCCGGCCCGCAATATATAGTCAGGCAGACGTCTACCCTAGCCGCCGCCGCTTCGTATGGTTTCTCACCACCGTTCCAGATCATTGCGCCGCCAAGCAAGTCTTCTCCATCCCTCCTTTCGGCGTGCACCAGGAGAAGGGACAGCAGGCCTCCGGAACGCCGCCTCTCGTGATCCTATACGGGAGAGGGGCGATCAGGTATTTGGGGACCGCACCCGCGCGACTGCTGGCAGCGACGACTTCGCGAACGACGACTTCTTCCCCGACCTCGGCAACCTCATCCTCGACGACATGGGCGACAACGTCAACGCCGGCGGTGCTGCTCCCGCTGCATCGTATGTGATTCTATCTTTCCTGTTCGAGGTCGTGGTAGAATTCATGTTTCTAGTATGTGCCCTAGATGTGATCTGTTCATCTGCTACGCCAGTTCACATGATTAGTTTAATCTCTGCTAGTGATGTCATGATTTATCTTCTGTTTATTCGGTTTAAAACTTCGTAGTAATTTGCTCATATTTCCAACAAAATCTACGCCGCCGCTAGTGATGACTCGGACGTGGGGTTTACTCCCACGACCTACGCGGCCCGCACTATATAGTCAGCAGACGCGTCTACCCTAGCCGCCGCTTCGTATGGTTTCTCACCACCGTTCAGATCATTGCGCCGCCAAGCAAGTCTTCTCCATCCCTCCTTTCAGCGTGCACCGGAGAAGGGACAGCAGGCCTCGGAACCCGCCTCTCGTGATCCTGTAACGGAGAGGCGATCAGGTTCTTGGGGAGCGCACTGCGGCGATCGCTGGCAGCGGCGACTTCATGACGACAACTTCTTACCCGACCTCGGCAACCTCATCCTCGGACGACATGGGCGACAACGTCAGCGCCCGGCGGTGCTGCTCCCGCTGCACCGTATGTGATTCTATCATTCCTGTTCGAGATCGTGGTAGAATTCATGTTTCTAGTATGTGCCCTAGATGTGATCTGTTCATCTGCTATGCTAGTTCACATGATTAGTTTAATATCTGCTAGTGATGTCATGATTTATCTTCTGTTTATTCGGTTTAAAACTCTTAGTAATTTGCTCATATTTCCAACAAAATCTACGCCGCCGCTAGTGATTACCCGGACGTGGGGTTTACTCCCACGACCTACCCGGCCCGCAATATATAGTCAGGCAGACGTCTACCCTAGTCGCCGCCGCTTTGTATGGTTTCTCACCACCGTTCCAGATCATTGCGCCGCCAAGCAAGTCTTCTCCATCCCTCCTTTCGGCGTGCACCGGGAGAAGGGACAGCAGGCCTCCGGAACCCCGCCTCTCGTGAACCTGTACAGGAGAGGGGCGATCAGTTTTTTGGGGAGCGCACTGCCACGATCGGCTGGCAGCGATTTACACGACTTCTTCCCCGACCTCGGCAACCTCATCCTCGACGACATGGGCGACAACGTCAACGCCGGCGATGCTGCTCCCGCTGCATCGTATGTGATTCTATCTTTCGTGTTCGAGATCGTGGTAGAATTCATGTTTCTAGTATATGCCCTAGATGTGATCTGTTCATCTGCTATGCTAGTCCACATGATTAGTTTAATCTCTGCTAGTGATGTCATGATTCATCTTCTGTTTATTCGGTTTAAAACTCGTAGTAATTTGCTCATATTTCCAACAAAATCTACGCCGCTTAGTGACGACTCGGACGTGGGATTTACTCCCACGACCTACCGGCCCGCACTATATAGTCAGGCATACGTCTACCCTAGCCGCCCGCGCTTCGTATGGTTTCTCACCACCGTTCCAGGATCATTGCGCCGCCAAGCAAGCCTTCTCCATCCCTCCTTTCGGCGTGCATCGGGAGAAGGGACAGCAGGCCTCCAGAACCCAGCCTCTCGTGATCCTGTCACGGGATAGGGCGATCAGGTTTTTGGGGAGCGCACCCGCGATCTTTGGCAGCGATGACTTCGCGAACGACGACTTCTTCCCTGACCTCGGCAACCTCATCCTCGATGACATGGGCGACAACGTCAACGCCGGCGGTGCTGCTCCCGTTGCACCGTATGTGATTCTATCTTTCCTGTTCGAGATCGCGGTAGAATTCATGTTTCTAGTATGTGCCCTAGATGTGATTTGTTCATCTGCTATGCTAGTTCACATGATTAGTTTAATCTCTGCTAGTGATGTCATGATTTATCTTCTGTTTATTCTGTTTTAAACTCGTACTAATTGTCTCATATTTCCAACAAATTCTACGCCGCCACTAGTGATGACTCGGACGTGGGGTTTACTCCCACGACCCACCCGGCCCGCAATATATAGTCAGGCAGACGTCTACCCTAGCCGCCGCCGCTTCGTATGGTTTCTCACCACCGTTCCAGATCATTGCGCCGCCAAGCAAGTCTTCTCCATCCCTCCTTTCGGCGTGCACCAGGAGAAGTGACAGCAGGCCTCCGGAACCCCGCCTGTCGTGATCCTGTACGGGAGACGGGCGATCAGGTTTTTGGGGAGCGCACCCGCGCGACTGCTGGCAGCAACGACACGACTTCTTCCCCGACCTCGGCAACCTCATCCTCGACGACATGGGCGACAACGTCAACACCGTCGGTGCTGCTCCCGCTGCATCGTATGTGATTCTATCTTTCTTGTTCGAGATCGTGGTAGAATTCATGTTTCTAGTATGTGCCCTAGATGTGATCTGTTCATCTGCTATGCTAGTCCACATGATTAGTTTAATCTCTGCTAGTGGTGTCATGATTTATCTTCTGTTTATTCGGTTTAAAACTCGTAGTAATTTGCTCATATTTCCAACAAAATCTACGCCGCTTAGTGATGACTCGGACGTGGGGTTTACTCCCACGACCTACCCGCCCATAATATATAGTCAGCAGACGTCTACCCTAGTCGCCGCCGCTTCGTATGGTTTCTCACCACCGTTCCAGATCATTGCGCTGCCAAGCAAGTCTTCTCCATCCCTCCTTTCGGCGTGCACCGGGAGAAGGGACAGCAGGCCTCCGGAACCCCGCCTCTCTTGATCCTGTACGGGAGAGGGGCCTTCATGTTTTTGGGGAGCGCACCCGCGCGACTGCTGGCGGCAACGACACGACTTCTTCCCCGACCTCGCCAACCTCATCCTCGACGACATGGGCGACAACGTCAACACTGGCGGTGCTGCTCCCGCTGCATCGTATGTGATTCTATCTTTCTTGTTCGAGATCGTGGTAGAATTCATGTTTCTAGTATGTGCCCTAGATGTGATCTGTTCATCTGCTATGCTAGTCCACATGATTAGTTTAATCTCTGCTAGTGGTGTCATGATTTATCTTCTGTTTATTCGGTTTAAAACTCGTAGTAATTTGCTCATATTTCCAACAAAATCTACGTCGCCGCTAGTGACGACTCGGACGTGGGGTTTACTCCCACGACCTACCCGGCCCGCACTATATAGTCAGGCAGACGTCTACCCTAGCCGCCGCCGCTTCGTATGGTTTCTCACCACCGTTCCAGACCATTGCGCCGCCAAGCAAGTCTTCTCCATCCCTCCTTTCGGCGTGCATCGGGAGAAGGGACAGCAGGCCTCCGGAACCCTGCCTCTCGTGATCCTGTACGGGAGAGGGGCGATCAGGTTTTTGGAGAGCGCACCCGCGCGACTGCTGGCAGCGACGACTTCGCGAACGACGACTTCTTCCCCGACCTCGGCAACCTCATCCTCGATGACATGGGCGACAACCTCAATGCCGGCGGTGCTGCTCCCGTTGCACCTTAAGTTATTCTATCTTTCCTCTTCGAGATCGTGGTAGAATTCATGTTTCTAGTATGTGCCCTAGATGTGATCTGTTCATCTGCTATGCTAGTTCACATGATTAGTTTAATCTCTGCTAGTGATGTCATGATTTATCTTCTGTTTATTTGGTTTAAAACTCGTAGTAATTTGCTCATATTTCCAACAAAATCTACGCCGCTGATAGTGATGACTCGAACGTGGGGTTTAGTCCCACGACCTACCCGGCCCGCACTATATAGTCAGGCAGACGTCTACCCTAGCCGCCGCGGCTTCGTATGGTTTCTCACCACCGTTCCAGATCATTGCGCCGCCAAGCAAGTCTTCTCCATCCCTCCTTTCAGCGTGCACCGGGAGGAGGAACAGCAGGCCTCCGGAACCCCGCCTCTCGTGATCCTGTATGGGAGAGGGGCGATCAGGTTTTTGGGGAGCGCACCCGCGCGACTGCTGGAAGCGACGACTTCGCGAACGACGACCTATTCCCCGACCTCGGCAACCTCATCCTCGACGACATGGGCGACAACGTCAACGCCGGCTGTGCTGCTCTCGCTGCACCGTATGTGATTCTATCTTTCCTGTTCGAGGTCGTGGTAGAATTAATGTTTCTAGTATGTGCCCTAGATGTGATATGTTCATCTGCTATGCTAGTTCAGATGATTAGTTTAATCTCTGCTAGTGATGTCATGATTTATCTTCTGTTTATTCGGTTTAAAACTCGTAGTAATTTGCTCATATTTCCAACAAAATCTACGCCGCCGCTAGTGATGACCCGGACGTGGGGTTTACTCCCAAGACCTACCCGGCCCGCACTATATAGTCAGGCAGACGTCTACCCTAGCCGCCGCCGCTTCGTATGGTTTCTCACCACTGTTCCAGGTCATTGCGCCGCCAAGAAAGTCTTCTCCATCCCTCCTTTCGGCGTGCACCGGGAGAAGCGACAGCAGGCCTCCGGAACCCCGCCTCTCGTGATCCTGTACGGGAGAGGGGCGATCAGGTTTTTGGGGAGCGCACCCGCGCGACTGCTGGCAGCGACGACTTCACTTCTTCCCCGACCTCGGCAACCTCATCCTCGACGACATGGGCGACAACGTCAACACCGGCGGTGCTACTCCCGCTGCACCGTATGTGATTCTCTCTTTCCTGTTCGAGATCGTGGTAGAATTCATGTTTCTAGTATGTGCCCTAGATGTCATATGTTCATCTGCTATGCTAGTTCACATGATTAGTTTAATCTCTGCTAGTGATGTCATGATTTATCTTCTGTTTATTCGGTTTAAAACACGTACTAATTTGCTCATATTTCCAACAAAATCTACGCCGCCGCTAGCTAGTGATGACTCGGACGTGGGGTTTACTCCCACGACCTACCCGGCCCGCACTATATAGTCAGGCAGACGTCTACCCTAGCCGCCGCCGCTTTGTATGGTTTCTCACCACCGTTCCAGATCATTGCGCCGCCAAGCAAATCTTCTCCATCCCTCCTTTCAGCGTGCACCGGGAGAAGGGACACCAGGCCTTCGGAACCCTGCCTCTCGTGATCCTATACAGGAGAGGGGCGATCAGGTTTTTGGGGAGCGCACCCGCGCGACTGCTGGCAGCGACGACTTCGCGAATGACGAATTCTTCCCCGACCTCGGCAACCTCATCCTCGACGACATGGGCGACAACGTCAACACCGACGGTGCTGCTCCCGCTGCATCGTATGTGATTCTATCTTTCCTGTTCGAGATCGTGGTAGAATTCATGTTTCTAGTATGTGCCCTAGATGTGATCTGTTCATTTGCTATGCTAGTTCACATGATTAGTTTAATCTCTGCTAGTGATGTCATGATTTATCTTCTGTTTATTCGGTTTAAAACTCGTAGTAATTTGCTCATATTTCCAAGAAAATCTACGCCGCTGATAGTGATGACTCGGACGTGGGGTTTACTCCCATGACCTACCCGGCCCGCACTATATAGTCAGGCAGACGTCTACCCTAGCCGCCGCCGCTTCGTATGGTTTCTCACCACCGTTCCAGATCATTGCGCCGCCAAGCAAATATTCTCCATCCCTCCTTTCGGCGTGCACCGGGAGAAGGGACAGCAGGCCTCCGGAACCCTGCCTCGTGATCCTATACAGGAGAGGGGCGATCGAGGTTTTTGGGGAGGCGCACCCAGCGGCGATCACCTGGCAAGGGGCGACTTCGCATGACGAATTCTTCCCCGACCTCGGCAACCTCATCCTCGACGACATGGGCGACAACGTCAACACCGACGGTGCTGCTCCCGCTGCACCGTATGTGATTCTATCTTTCCTATTCGAGATCGTGGTAGAATTCATGTTTCTAGTATGTGCCCTAGATGTGATCTGTTCATCTGCTATGCTAGTTCACATGATTAGTTTAATCTCTGTTAGTGATGTCATGATTTATCTTCTGTTTATTCGGTCTAAAACTCGTAGTAATTTGCTCATATTTCAAACAAAATCTACGCCGCCGCTAGTGATGACCCGGACGTGGGGTTTACTCCCAAGACCTACCGGCCCGCACTATATAGTCAGGCAGACGTCTACCCTAGCCGCCGCCGCTTCGTATGGTTTCTCACCACTGTTCCAGATCATTGCGCCGCCAAGAAAGTCTTCTCCATCCCTCCTTTCGGCGTGCACCGGGAGAAGCGACAAGAGGCCTCCGGAACCCGCCTCGTGATCCTGTGCGGGAGAGGGGCGATCAGGTTTTGGGGAGCGCACCCGCTGATCGCTGGCAGCGACGACTTCACTTCCCCGACCTCGGCAACCTCATCATCGACGACATGGGCGACAACGTCAACACCGGCGGTGCTGCTCCCGCTGCACCGTATGTGATTCTCTCTTTCCTGTTCGAGATCGTGGTAGAATTCATGTTTCTAGTATGTGCCCTAGATGTGATATGTTCATCTGCTATGCTAGTTCACATGATTAGTTTAATCTCTGCTAGTGATGTCATGATTTATCTTCTGTTTATTCGCTTTAAAACACGTAGTAATTTGCTCATATTTCCAACAAAATCTACGCCGCCGCTAGCTAGTGATGACTCGGACGTGTGGTTTACTCCCACGACCTACCCGGCCCGCACTATATAGTCAGGCAGACGTCTACCCTAGCCGCCGCCGCTTCGTATGGTTTCTCACCACCGTTCCAGATCATTGCGCCGCCAAGCAAATCTTCTCCATCCCTCCTTTCAGCGTGCACCGGGAAAAGGGACAGCAGGCCTCCGAACCCTGCCTCTCGTGATCCTATACAGGAGAGGGGCGATCAGGTTTTGGGAGCGCACCGATCACTTTGGAAGCGACGACTTCATGAACGACGATCTATTCCCCGACCTCGGCAACCTCATCCTCGATTTACATGGGCGACAACGTCAACGCCGGCTGTGCTGCTCTCGCTGCACCGTATGTGATTCTATCTTTCCTGTTCAAGGTCGTGGTAGAATTAATGTTTCTAGTATGTGCCCTAGATGTGATCTGTTCATCTGCTATGCTAGTTCAGATGATTAGTTTAATCTCTGCTAGTGATGTCATGATTTATCTTCTGTTTATTCGGTTTAAAACTCGTAGTAATTTGCTCATATTTCCAACAAAATCTACGCCGCCGCTAGTGATGACCCGGACGTGGGGTTTACTCCCAAGACCTACCCGGCCCGCACTATATAGTCAGGCAGACGTCTACCCTAGCCGCCGCCGCTTCGTATGGTTTCTCACCACTGTTCCAGATCATTGCGCCGCCAAGCAAGTCTTCTCCATCCCTCCTTTCGGCGTGCACCGGGAGAAGGGACAGCAGGCCTCCGAAACCCCGCCTCTCGTGATCCTTTACGGGAGAGGGGCGATCAGGTTTTGGGAGGCGCACCAGCCGATCGGCTGGCAGCGACGACTTCACTTCTTCCCGACCTCGGCAACCTCATCCTCGACGACATGGGCGACAACGTCAACACCGGCGGTGCTACTCCCGCTGCACCGTATGTGATTCTCTCTTTCCTGTTCGAGATCGTGGTAGAATTCATGTTTCTAGTATGTGCCCTAGATGTGATATGTTCATCTACTATGCTAGTTCACATGATTAGTTTAATCTCTGCTAGTGATGTCATGATTTATCTAATGTTTATTCGGTTTAAAACACGTACTAATTTGCTCATATTTCCAACAAAATCTACGCCGCCGCTAGCTAGTGATGACTCGGACGTGGGGTTTACTCCCACGACCTACCCGGCCCGCACTATATAGTCAGGCAGACGTCTACCCTAGCCGCCGCCGCTTTGTATGGTTTCTCACCACCGTTCCAGATCATTGCGCCGCCAAGCAAATCTTCTCCATCCCTCCTTTCAGCGTGCACCGGGAGAAGGGACAACAGGCCTTCGGAACCCTGCCTCTCGTGATCCTATACAGGAGAGGGGCGATCAAGTTTTTGGGGAGCGCACCCGCGCGACTGATGGCAGCGACGACTTCGCGAACGACGAATTCTTCCCCGACCTCGGCAACCTCATCCTCGACGACATGGGCGACAACGTCAACACCGACGGTGCTGCTCCGCTGCACCGTATGTGATTCTATCTTTCCTGTTCGAGATCGTGGTAGAATTCATGTTTCTAGTATGTGCCCTAGATGTGATCTGTTCATCTTCTATGCTAGTTCACATGATTAGTTTAATCTCTGCTAGTGATGTCATGATTTATCTTCTGTTTATTCGGTTTAAAACTCGTAGTAATTTGCTCATATTTCCAACAAAATCTACGCCGCTGATAGTGATGACTCGGACGTGGGGTTTACTCCCATGACCTACCCGGCCCGCACTATATAGTCAGGCAGACGTCTACCCTAGCCGCCGCCGCTTCGTATGGTTTCTCACCACCGTTCCAGATCATTGCGCCGCCAAGCAAATATTCTCCATCCCTCCTTTCGGCGTGCACCGGGAGAAGGGACAGCAGGCCTCCGGAACCCTGCCTCTCGTGATCCTATACAGGAGAGGGGCGATCAGGTTTTTGGGGAGCGCACCCGCCGACTTTGGCGAGGGGACGACTTCATGACGGCATTTAATTCTTCCCGACCTCGGCAACCTCATCCTCGGCGACATGGGCGACAACGTCAACACCGACGGTGCTGCTCCGCTGCACCGTATGTGATTCTATCTTTCCTATTCGAGATCGTGGTAGAATTCATGTTTCTAGTATGTGCCCTAGATGTGATCTGTTCATCTGCTATGCTAGTTCACATGATTAGTTTAATCTCTGTTAGTGATGTCATTATTTATCTTCTGTTTATTCGGTTTAAAACTCGTAGTAATTTGCTCATATTTCCAACAAAATCTACGCCGCCGCTGGTGATGACCCGGACGTGGGGTTTACTCCCAAGACCTACCCGGCCCGCACTATATAGTCAGGCAGACGTCTACCCTAGCCGCCGCCGCTTCGTATGGTTTCTCACCACTGTTACAGATCATTGCGCCGCCAAGAAAGTCTTCTCCATCCCTCCTTTCGGCGTGCACCGGGAGAAGCGACAAGAGGCCTCCGAACCCCGCCTCGTGATCCTGTACGGGAGAGGGGCGATCAGGTTTTGGGAGCGCACCAGCGATCACCGGGCAGCGATTTACTTCACTTCTTCCCCGACCTCGGCAACCTCATCATCGACGACATGGGCGACAACGTCAACACCGGTGCTGCTTCTGCTGCACCGTATGTGATTCTCTCTTCCTGTTCGAGATCGTGGTAGAATTCATGTTTCTAGTATGTGCCCTAGATGTGATATGTTCATCTGCTATGCTAGTTCACATGATTAGTTTAATCTCTGCTAGTGATGTCATGATTTATCTTCTGTTTATTCGGTTTAAAACACGTAGTAATTTGCTCATATTTCCAAAAAAATCTACGCCGCCGCTAGCTAGTGATGACTCGGACGTGGGGTTTACTCCCACGACCTACCCGGCCCGCACTATATAGTCAGGCAGACGTCTACCCTAGCCGCCACCGCTTCGTATGGTTTCTCACCACCGTTCCAGATCATTGCGCCGCCAAGCAAATCTTCTCCATCCCTCCTTTCAGCGTGCACCGGGAAAAGGGACAGCAGGCCTCCGGAACCCTGCCTCTCGTGATCCTATACAGGAGAGGGGCGATCAGGTTTTTGGGGAGCGCACCCGCGCGACTGCTGGCAGCGACGACTTCGCGAACGACGAATTCTTCCCCGACCTCGGCAACCTCATCCTCGACGACATGGGCGACAACGTCAACACCGACGGTGCTGCTCCCGCTGCACCGTATGTGATTCTATCTTTCCTGTTCGAGATCGTGGTAGAATTCATGTTTCTAGTATGTGCCCTAGATGTGATCTGTTCATCTGCTATGCTAGTTCACATGATTAGTTTAATCTCTGCTAGTGATGTCATGATTTATCTTCTGTTTATTCGGTTTAAAACTCGTAGTAATTTGCTCATATTTCCAACAAAATCTACCCCGCTGATAGTGATGACTCGGACGTGGGGTTTACTCCCACGACCTACCCGGCCCGCACTATATACTCAGGCAGACGTTTACCCTAGCCGCCGCCGCTTCGTATGGTTTCTCACCACCGTTCCAGATCATTGCGCCGCCAAGCAAATCTTCTCCATCCCTCCTTTCGGCATGCACCGGGAGAAGGGACAGCAGGCCTCCGGAACCCTGCCTCTCGTGATCCTATACAGGAGAGGGGCGATCAGGTTTTGGGGAGGCGCACCATGATCACGGGCAGCGACGACTTCATTTAACGCATTTAATTCTTCCCCGACATCGGCAACCTCATCCTCGGCGACATGGGCGACAACGTCAACACCGGACGGTGCTGCTCCCGCTGCACCGTATGTGATTCTATCTTTCCTGTTCGAGATCGTGGTAGAATTCATGTTTCTAGTATGTGCCCTAGATGTGATCTGTTCATCTGCTATGCTAGTTCACATGATTAGTTTAATATCTGCTAGTGATGTCATGATTTATCTTCTGTTTATTCGGTTTAAAACTCGTAGTAATTTGCTCATATTTCCAACAAAATCTATGCCGCTGATAGTGATGACTCGGACGTGGGGTTTACTCCCACGACCTACCCGGCCCGCACTATATAGTCAGGCAGACGTCTACCCTAGCCGCCGCCGCTTCGTATGGTTTCTCACCACTGTTCCGGATCATTGCGTCGCCAAGCAAGTCTTCTCCATCCCTCCTTTCGGCGTGCACCGGGAGAAGGGACAGCAGGCCTCCGGAACCCCTCCTCTCGTGATCCTGTACGGGAGAGGGGCGATCAGGTTTTTGGGGAGCGCACCAGCGATCGGCTGGCAGCGACGACACGACTTCTTCCCCGACCTCGGCAACCTCATCCTCGACGACATGGGCGACAACGTCAACACCGGCGGTGCTGCTCCCGCTGCACCGTATGTGATTCTATCTTTCCTTTTTGAGATCGTGGTAGAATTCATGTTTCTAGTATGTGCCCTAGATGTGATCTATTCATTTGCTATAGTAGTTCACATGATTAGTTTAATCTCTGCTAGTGATGTCAAGATTTATCTTCTGTTTATTGGGTTTAAAACACGTAGTAATTTGCTCATATTTCCAACAAAATCTACGCCGCCGCTAGCTAGTGATGACTCGGACGTGGGGTTTACTCCCACGACCTACCCGGCCCGCACTATATAGTCAGGCAAACGTCTACCCTAGCCACTGCCGCTTCGTATGGTTTCTCACCACCGTTCCAGATCATTGCGCCGCCAAGCAAGTCTTCTCCATCCCTCCTTTCGGCGTGCACCGGGAGAAGGGACAGCAGGCCTCCAGAACCCTGCCTCTCGTGATCCTGCATGTGAGAGGGCGATCTGGTTTTTGGGAGCGCGACCACATTGTCGGCCGACGACTTCCATGACGACGACTTCTTCCCCGACCTCGGCAACCTCATCCTCGACGACATGGGCGAGAACGTCAACACCGGCGGTGCTGCTCCCGCTGCACCGTATGTGATTCTATCTTTCCTATTCGAGATCGTGGTAGAATTCATGTTTCTAGTATGTGCCTTAGATGTGATGTGTTCATCTGCTATGCTAGTTCACATGATTAGTCTAATCTCTGCTAGTGATGTCATCATTTATCTTCTGTTTATTCGGTTTAAAACTCGTAGTAATTTGCTTATATTTCCAACAAAATCTACGCCGCCGCTAGTGATGACTCGGACGTGGGGTTTACTCCCACGACCTACCAGGCCCGCACTATATAGTCAGGCAGACGTCTACCCTAGCCGCCGCCACTTCGTATGGTTTCTCACCACCGTTCCAGATCATTGCGCCGCCAAGCAAGTCTTCTCCATCCCTCCTTTCGGCGTGCACCGGGAGAAGGGACAGCAGGCCTCTGGAACCCCGCCTTTGATGATCCTGTACGGGAGAGGGGCGATCAGGTTTTTGGGGAGTGCACCCGCGTGACTGCTGGCAGCGACGACTTCGCGAACGACGACTTCTTCCCCGACCTCGACAACCTCATCCTCGACGACATTGGCGACAACGTCAACGTAGGCGGTGCTGCTCCCGCTGCACCGTATGTGATTCTATCTTTCCTGTTCGAGATCGTGGTAGAATTAATGTTTCTAGTATGTGCCCTAGATGTGATCTGTTCATCTGCAATGCTAGTTCACATGATTAGTTTAATCTGTGCTAGTGATGTCATGATTTATCTTCTGTTTATTTGGTTTAAAACTCAAAGTAATTTGCTCATATTTCCAACTAAATCTACGCCGCCGCTAGTGATGACCCGGACGTGGGGTTTACTCCCACGACCTACCCGGCCCGCACAATATAGTCAGGCAGACGCCTACCCTTGCCACCGCCGCTTCGTATGGTTTCTCACCACTGTTCCAGATCATTGCGTCGCCAAGCAAGTCTTCTCCATCCCTCCTTTCGGCGTGCACCGGGAGAAGGGATAGCAGGCCTCCGGAACCCCGCCTCTCGTGATCCTGTACTGGAGAGGGGCGATCGGGTTTTTGGGGAGCGCACCCGCGCGACTGCTGGCAGCGATGACACGACTTCTTCCCCGACCTCGGCAACCTCATCCTCGACGACATGGGCGACAACGTCAACATCGGCGGTGCTGCTCCCGCTGCACCGTATCTGATTCTATCTTTCCTGTTCGAGATCGTGGTAGAATTCATGTTTCTAGTATGTGCCCTAGATGTGATCTGTTCATGTGCTATGCTAGTTCACATGATTAGTTTAATCTCTGCTAGTGATGTCATGATTGATCTTCTTTTTATTCGGTTTAAAACTCTTAGTAATTTGCTCATATTTCCAACAAAATCTACGATGCCGCTAGTGATGACTCGGACGTGGGGTTTACTCCCACGACCTACCCGGCCCGCACTATATAGTCAGGCAGACGTCTACCCTAGCCGCCGCCGCTTCGTATGGTTTCTCACCACCGTTCCAGATCATTGCACCGCCAAGCAAGTCTTCTCCATCCCTCCTTTCGGCGTGCACCGGGAGAAGGGACAGCAGGCCTCCGGAACCCCGCCTCTCGTGATCCTGTACGAGAGAGGGGCGATCAGGTTTTTGGGGAGCGCACTCGCGCGACTGCTGGCAGCGACGACTTCGCGAACGACGACTTCTTCCCCGACCTCGGCAACCTTATCCTCGACGACATGGGCGACAACGTCAACGCCGGCGGTGCTGCTCCCGCTACACCGTATGTGATTCTATCTTTCCTGTTCGAGATCATGGTAGAATTAATGTTTCTAGTATGTGCCCTAGATGTGATATGTTCATCTGCTATGCTAGTTCACATTATTAGTTTAATCTCTGCTAGTGATGTCATGATTTATCTTCTGTTTATTCGATTTAAAACTCGTAGTAATTTGCTCATATTTCCAACAAAATCTACGCCATGATCCAACATGCACGCGCTATCCGAAGACTTCAGATCACGGACTCACCCGTATGCTACAAAAACATAAACACAACCTGGCCGAACGTGTACACCCACGTCAGCCCATGAGGCCATGACCAAGGCTTACAACACGTTACATGTTTTGTGCCAACTATATGCAAACACAACATGAAAACATAAAAAATAAACCTTAGCAAACGCATGCACGTACAATTTAGCCAACATAACTAATACATGGAGCTAATGACTAATCCAATATATGAACAATAATATGTAACAAGATTATTACCAACAGATGTTATGCTCAATTTGCAGATTATTAAGATTATTTGAACACGTTGCCCTATTGATTAATAAGATCAGACAATGAGATCTAGAATTAAGCTAATTAAGTATTTGGTAGTTTCTAAATATTTGTACCCTATGGCTTCCAATGGCAGCTACAATGTAGTACTACTGCGCTGCCGCATGTATTTTTTTTTTGAATGTTGGTAGGAGTTCTACCAAATTCATTGATCAGTGAGGAGTGAAAACAGTACAGAAGGGTACCCAATAAAAACGAGCAAAGCACCTAAGAAAGGGTCCTAAAAGAGGAAACAAACAAGGCAACAAATCAGCCTGATTCTAATACATGGTGCTCCTGCCAAGTTCCAGATTCTAATTTCCACCTTAATTCTCCTCACCAGCGTGCTAGTATCCATCCGCTCTTTGTCGAACAGCCGTCTGTTTCGTTCGCACCATATTTCCCAAGAGATTAGGTGCAGAAGAGATAGGGTCCCTTTCCTTTTTGCGATCGGTGCTTTTTGCCAGCAGCTTTGCATCCATCCTCCAACGCTGTGCAGCTCCATCCAGGAGATTGGCCGCAATGATGGCAAGGCAGCTGCAGCCGCGATCAAGTCCCAAGCCTTCCTTGCCCACGGGCATTCCGCAAGAAGATGGAAGGCAGTTTCCAGGTTTCTCTGACATAAAGGACAGAAATAGTTGTTCTCCCATCCGCGCCGCAGCAACACATCGGCCATCAAAATTTTCCCTAGCATGGCCGTCCATAGAAAGAATCTACACTTGCCCGGTGCCCATGCTGCCCAAATGTGCTTATCGCCCTCCATGGATATCGAGCCTAAGAATTGCAGCCGGTAGGCTGATCTTGCAACTGTAAGCAGCGTCGGGGTTGAAACGCCAATCAATGGTGTCCGGCTGACCAGGTGTAAGGGTGATGTTCTCAAGCTGCGTTGCAAGAGAAACAAGTTGATGCACCATCCTTTCGGTCAAGCCTTGAGCCAGGTCCGACAGCCATCGCTCATTAGTCATGGCATCCTTGACAGTATGATTTTTCCTGATTGAGACCTTGTATAGGTCCGGTGCAACTGTCTTTGGGCAGAGTCCATTCAACCATCGATGATGCCAGAACCGTGCAATGCATCCGTCCTGCAGCGTGACGCTTGTGGCCATATCAAAGACAGAACGATCCGACGCATCACATGGCGGTTCTAGGACGACCCATGGTCTCGCCTGATCCTTCTAGGCCATCCATAACCAACGGATGCGAAGGGCACGACCGAATTTTTCCAGGTCCATAACCCCAAGGCCGCCAAGGGTTTTAGGGCGCGCCAGAGCCTGCCAGTTAACTCTACACTTCCCGCCATTACACGAGTTCTCCCCGCTCCATTGCCACGCGCGACGGATCTGAATAAGCCGTTTCAGGACCCACGCCGGTAATTTGTGAACCTTCATCATGTAAATAGCAATAGATAACAAGGCGGCATTGAGAAGAACCAGGCCGCCACTCTTGGCCATCAATCCCCCTTTCCAGGTCGCTGTTTTGTTGCCAAATTTATGCAACCATGGGTCCAGGTCAATTTTCCGGAGACGTTTTAGTGCTAGTGGTATCCCTAGATACACACATGGAAAGGCCTTTGTGAGAAGAATTGGGAAGCGTAGAACCCTTCGTCTGGGCCACATTGTATTATATAGAGATCATGCCGTGGCTTACAAGGTAGAGATCAATCAAGAGAAGAGGAGATCGATCATGGTTCAGTACAGGAGGTTTAACAGAAGTAGAGATAAGAGGAGATAAGATTACAAAGATTTAAACTGCTCTCAACTACTCTCCTATCCCTATACAACATATTCTAACATTCCCCCTCAATCTGAACCGAGTGAACTTTACCAAGGTTAAGATTGTTCTTGAAGTCATTCAATCTTCCTGTAGTAAGAGGTTTTGTGAAGCCATCAGCAAGTTGATCACCAGTTGGTATAAACCGAATATCAAGTAGCTTGCGAGCTACTCTTTCTCTGACAAAGTGAAAATCAACTTCAATATGTTTAGTTCGTGCATGGAAAACAAGATTAGCTGAGAGATAGGTTGCTCCAATATTATCACACCATAACCTCGCAGCTTTGTGGAGCCTTGATCCCAAGCAAATATAACAGAGTCTGTATCCACATCACCTCAGATGTAGCATTAGCCAAAGCTTTATACTCAGCTTCTGTACTGGATCTAGAAACAGTGGCCTGTTTTCTTGCACTCCATGATATAAGATTTGTTCCCAGAAACACAGCAAAACCACCTGTGGACCTTCTGTCATCAGCACACCCTGCCCAGTCTGCATCAGAATAGGCAGTAACAAGCAAAGACATGGACTTGACAATCTGAAGTCCAAGACCTGTTGAGTATTTGACATACCTTAAAATCCAAATATTGACAAACTTTATTGACAAAGTAAGATATATCAGGACGTGTAAGTGTCAAATACTGTAAAGCACCAACAACACTTCTGTATTTTGTTGCATCATCTGATCCAAGTGCTTCTCCACTATCAATTGTAAGTTTATCTGAGGTTGAAATTGGTGTACTCACAGGTTTGCAATGTTCCAATCCTACTCTCTTGAGTATATCAGCGGTGTATTTTTCTTGTGTAAGAAGTATACCATCCTTTATCTGTTTAACTTCTATGCCAAGAGAATAATGAAGATCACCTAAGTCTTTGAGAGCAAATTCCAACTTCAAATCCTTAAGCAAACAGGTTGTAGCATGTGCACTTGAACTGGCAACAATTATATCATCAACATAAATGAGCACAAATATAGTGATCTTATCTTTATGATAAAAGAACAATGAAGTATCTGCTTTAGATGGTGTAAATCCAAGTTGTTGTAATTGCATGTTTAACCTGGAGTACCAAGCTCTTGGGGCCTGTTTTAAACCATATAAAGCCTTATCCAACTTACGGACATAGTGTGGAGCACTTTGGTCCTCATATCCTGGTGGTTGCCGCATGAACACTTCTTCCTCAAAAACACCATGAAGAAACGTGTTCTGAACATCTAGCTGACGTAGACTCCAACCTCTGGAAACAACAATAGACAGTACAATCGAATGGTAGCTGACTTAATAACAGGACTAAAAGTATCTTCATAATCAATACCAAATCTCTGTTTGAAGCCTTTGGCAACTAGTCTAGCTTTGTACATGTCTATGCTTCCATCAGATTTTCTCTTAATCTTATATGCCCACTTACAATCTATGACATTATGACCCTGCCTTGGTGGTACTAAATGCCATGTTTTATTTTTCATGAGTGCATCATATTCATGATCCATAGCTTCTTTCCAATCTTTATGTGTAAGAGCATCATGCAAACAGGTTGGTTCTCCAATATGACTGAGAAAAACACGCTTAACTTTGTCATACCTGACCATGCCATCAGTGTATTCCTTTTTCTTGATAATACCTGACTGGGATCTGGTGTGTCGGCGAGGAAGTGTTGGTGACGCAAGCGCAGGCGCAGAAAATCCTGGTTCAGAAACTGACGTAGGAGATCCTGTGGCGGACGGAGACGTAGAATCAGGCGCAGAAGATCCCGGCTCCTGATCCGAGGAAGATACCCGCGCAGATCCTGGCGCATCAAGCAGCGCGTGATCCAAGGAGGATCCAGACCGCATCGGCGCGTCGCTCTCGTCGGCTGGATCGAGGCGCGGGCTCCCGTCGTCCAGTGCGCCACGTGGAGACGCGGTTTCCCCCGTGCGGGGGCAGGCGCGTGGGCTGGCGGGGTCCACCAGGCGCAGCCTGTCGGCCACATCCGCCGCGGGAGAGCTGGAGGCCACCGGATTGGCTGCATGAGAATCCGGCTCGGGGCGAGGACCAGGCGCAGTCCTGACGCGCGGATCAGCGCGGGATCGCGCGCCGCTGCTGTCGCTGCTGCTAGGGAAATCAGCCTCGTGCTCTGCGCCAAGTTCGTCCTGTTCTGGACACATAAAATAACAGCCTGTTTTGGCACAAATATAATTAGAACCACCGTTTTGAGTGGAATTTTGCACATGATCAACCTTATGTAATTCACCCCCGTGATCAGAAAGAAGATCTATCTCAGCACGAAGTAGGGCTCCGGCGTTTGGACGAAGTTTGGCAAAAGAAAAAAGAGTTTCATCAAACACAACATCTCGAGAAATATAGATTCGTCCAGTTGAAACTTCTAGGCACTTATAACCTTTGTGAAGATTACTATAGCCAATAAAGACGCATTGAGTAGAACGAAACTCAGGTTTATGACGATTGTATGGACGTAAGTTGGGATAGCAAGCACACCCAAATATTTTGAGAAAATTGTAGTTGGGTGTTTGATGATAGAGACGCTCTAATGGAGTGATATTGCCAATAACTTTGCTAGGAAGACGGTTTATAAGATAGGTGGCAGTGATAAACGCTTCGTACCAATATTTGAGAGGCATAGATGCATGAGCAAGAAGGGATAAACCAACTTCAACAATGTGACGGTGTTTCCGCTCAGCGGAGCCGTTCTGTTGGTGAGCATGAGGACAAGAAACATGATGTTCAATGCCTATGCTACGGAAGAAAGAGTTGAGTTTTTCATACTCCCCTCCCCAGTCACTTTGGACTGTCAGAATTTTTCGATCAAAGTGTCGTTCAACAAGTTTTTGAAACTCTTGAAATACAGAGAAAACCTCAGACTTGTACTTAAGCAAATAAATCCATGTAAATTTGCTATAATCATCAATGAAACTGACATAGTATTTCTTTCTGCCAAAGGAATCTCGTGCATGTCCCCATACATCACTGAAAATAAGTTCTAAAGGAGCATGAGATATATTATTCGACTTCGGATAAGGTAGTTGGTGACTCTTGGCATATTGGCAAGCTTCACAAACAGACTCACTATTTGAACTATGTGACAACAAGAGGTTGCCTTTATTGACTACTTGTTTAACAATGATCGAAGATGGATGTCCTAATCTTTGAGGCCACCTTGCCAAAGAGGGCTTGATGACGGAGAAAACTTGACGACGCTTGCGACTAAATGCTCCGGATGTGATGGGGTAGAGACCTCCAATACATCTACCATGATGAAGGAGTTCCCTCGTTGCTCGATCCTTGATAAAAGAAAGTAACGAGGGTGAGTTTCAAAGAAGACATTATTGTCATGAGCTAAACGAGACATGGATGCAAGATTTTTATCAGCTTGAGGCACATGAAGGACATCTTTGAGAACTAGATCACGTTTAAGTGTAGGGGAATTAATAAGGGCTTGACCAATGTGTTGAATATCCATACCTCCACCGCTTGCGGTGTGAATTTGATCGCCGCCGTGGTACTGTTCACGAAGAGCAAGTTGTTCTAGCTCGCTTGTGACGTGATCCGTGGCACCAGAATCCACGTACCACACCCCTTCTCCTCCTTGTTCACGCATGGCCGCAGCAACATGCTTAGCATCAGGGACAAAGTTCTCGTCATAGCGATGCCAGCAGTCCATTACCTCTTGACCCGGCTTCTTGCAGAGTTGACAGCGAGGACGTGCTCGGGAAGACGAAGGAGGAGGGCGGCGGCTGTTGTTGTTGTGGAAGCCACCACCCCCGGCCCTGTTGTTGTAGTTGCTGCCGCCGGTGTTGGTGTAGCCAGCACTGCCGTTGTTGGAGTAGTCGGCGTTGCCGCGCCCGCGGCTGCCGCCGCGTTGCCCCTGGTGACCGCGCCCACGGCCGCGGCCACGAGAGACGGAGTTGGCAGACGACTGCCGGATGTTGGCGCCGTGAAGGAGGCTGAGACGGGCGTCGAAGCTGAGGAGCTGACTGTACAGCTCCTGTACGGTGATCGGCTCCACCCGAGCGGCGAGGGCGGAGACCACAGGATTGTAGTCCATGTCGAGGCCGGCGAGGATCTTGGACACGATCTCCCGATCGGAGAGCGCGGCGGCAGTGCAGGTGACCTCATCAGTAAGACTTTTAATTTTGCCAAGGTATTCTGCCATAGACATGTTACCTTTTTGAAGATTCGTGAGCTCAATGCGCGTGTTGATTGCTTGAGCTTGGCTTTGGGCAGCAAACATAGCATGGATCACAATCCATACTTCGGCCGGCGTGGAGAGCATGGCGACCTGGGCGAGGATCTCGCGGGATGGGGATCCCATCAAGAATCCTTGGAGCTGCTGCTGTGCATACCAGAGGGATCGAGCGAAGTTGACTACTTGTTCGTCGTTGCCGTCCTTGGTGATGGTGAGCGCGGCCGGCGGTGGCGGGCTCGCCGGGATGAGGTGGTGTTCCATCTGGGCCCCCTTGATCTGGGGCAGCACAATGGCTTTTCAGAGAAGGAAATTTCCCCTCGTAAGCTTCTCTTGAGGTGGCGATCGAGCAGGGAGGTGTTGGTGGAGGTGGAGGAGGAGGAGGCAAAAGCGGATGATGATGATGTGGTGAGCGTGCCCATGGTGCTGGCCGTCATGGCGGCGGTGATGGTGGACATGCTGCTCGGTCGATGCGGTAGCTAGATGCGATCTATTCCTGATCTATAGAGGAAGAGGCTCTGTTACCATGTGAGAAGAATTGGGAAGCGTAGAACCCTTCGTCTGGGCCGCATTGTATTATATAGAGATCATGCCGTGGCTTACAAGGTAGAGATCGATCAAGAGAAGAGGTGATCGATCATGGTTCGGTACAGGAGGTTTAACAGAAGTAGAGATAAGAGGAGATAAGATTACAAAGATTGAAACTGCTCTCAACTACTCTCCTATCCTTATACAACATATTCTAACAACCTTCAGTGGAATGCCAAGGGGTTGCAAGATGGTTTGCAAGTCCAGGTTCCCACATCGGATCGGTAATGCTGAGCTTTTTGCCGTATTAGTGCGTAACCCTGAAACCTCTCTGAAGAAATCGAGAGCTTTATCATCCTCGCATCAGAAGCTGAAGGCCGCATAAAAAGCACCACATCGTCGGCATAGAACGAGCATCATCACTTGCCTGCACCCCGGAAACTTGGATATTAGTTGGCCTTCCATCGCCAACCGCAGAATCCGCTGAAGTGGATCCATGGCAAGGATGAAGAGGAACGGGGACAACAGGTCCCATTGCCGCAGACCCTTCGACCCTTCCCATGGTGTATTAACTTGGACCATGAACCATTGATCATCACCTGCGAGGTGGATGTTCTCAGCAGCATAGCAATCCACTCATGCCACCTTGGCCCAAAGCCGTGTGCCTTCAACATGTCCAGAAGGAAGGTCCAGGAAACAGAATCAAATGCTTTGGCAATGTCAAGCTTTAGTAGCAAAGCCGGTCTCTTGTGCTTATGAAAGTAGCGCGCCATGTTTTGCACGTAGAGAAAATTCTCCTGAATGCTGCGATTTTTTATGAACGCGCTTTTGCAAGGGTCAACGAGCATGCTCAGTTTAGGAGCCAGCCTACGGGCCAGAATCTTGGTGAAAATTTTGATCAAGCTATGGACCAAGGAGATCGGCCGGAAATCATGCAAGTTATCAGCGTCATTCTTCTTCGGAATCAGAATGATGATGGCTTTGTTGATTCTGTCCAAGCCAGTGCTATCCATGTGGTATAGCTGGTTTAGTGCTGCAAAAAGATCCATCTTAATAATGTGCCAGCAAGTCTTGAAGAAACCGCCCGAAAATCCGTCCGGACCCGGCGCTTTGTCCTGCGGGATATCATCGATTGCCGCCTTAACCTCACGCAAGGTGAACTCTCCTTCAAGGCCGTGCAGATCCACATGCTCAAGGTCAAGTTCCTCCCAGTTGATGGCCGCGGTTTGCTGCTCCGCCCTTCCAAAAATGGTGGTGGAGTGTCGGTGGGCCAAAGCAGTCATTGCGTCTGTTGATGTTGCCGCACCTGCCGGGTCATGCAAAACATGTATGGTGTTCCGCTTGCGGCGCGCATTCGCTTTTCGATGGAAAAACTTTGTGTTAGCATCTCCAGCCTTCAGCCAGGTCACTCTGCTCCTTTGTCGCCTTTTGATTTTTAGTAGTACAGCAAGCCCGAGCGATCTAGACTTCAGTTTAGATCGAAGCTCCCGTTCGTCAAGGGAGAGGGATCTCGTATCTTGTGCCATGTCAAACTGTAGAATTAGCTCATTTACAATGAGTAATTGACGCTGGAGGTCCCCCACAATGTTTCTGCTCCATGCCCCTAGTGCCTTGCTGGTCTGCCATAACTTGGTGTTCAACCTAGTTATGGAGCAGGATCCACCCGTCCCGGTCGTCCAATCTTGCTTTACTACCTCTTCAAAACCGCTGATGAACTGCCAATAACCCTCATAACAGAATCGCCTATTAACGGAGATGACACTCTCATCAATCAACAACAGTGGGCAATGATCAGAAATAGAAGACGATTGCGGCAGGTGCTTTGCTGTCGGGAACCGTAGCTCCCAATCCACATTGTGGAAGGCTCGGTCTAAGCGAACTAGTGTAGGGGTTGCCTGTTCATTACTCCACGTGTACTTGCGCCCGATCAGCGGCAATTCATGCAAGCTAGACATATTCAGTGTTCTGCGAAAACGGTTCATCCATCGTCGGCAGATTCGGTCGTTGTTTTTGTCTTGCGGGTCCGTTATTAGGTTGAAATCCCCAATAACACACCATGGCCCTAGCATCATGTTATGGATGTCAGCAAGTTCGTTGAGGAAAGCTTGCTTCCGCGGGTCATCATGTGGTCCGTAGACCGTGGTCAGGGACCAAGGCTGGCCTACGTCAACTGGCAAGAACCTTGCAGTGATGGAGAATTCTCTCACATCGATGTCTGAAGCCGCATAGCGGTCATACCTCCAGCCTAGCAGTACTCCTCCTCGCGTGCCCTCTGCATTGAGTGCGGCATGCTGGTCCAAACGCGTGCCAAATATCTCACTATGATCACGATCAGTAAATGAGTCCAGCTTGGACTCTTGCCAGCAAACGATAGAACAGGCCAAGGTGTCGAGAAGCGAGCGAATAGACGCGCGTCTAGCAGCATCATTAAGACCTCTAACATTCCAACTGATGACAGATAGGTGTTCATTCATGGGAAACAAACGAAGCTACATAAAGATAGATAGGCAGGGGTTGCGCAAGTTCCCCACAGCAGGATACAGACTGCATGCGGATAGTGCAGGGCAGCCACACGGCGCACAAACCAGAAAGAAAAGGCAGCAACATGAGAGCACTAATCATGTGCGCAGTACACTGCATGCATGCACCATCTCCCGCAGAAAAGTTGTTTCTTTCCGCAGTTAGACCAATCTAAAAGTGCGAGACACCAAGTTTTTAATAGACCTGAGACACATCCTTTTGTCTTCGATACTTACTAGGCAGCAGGTTTGCCGAATGCCATCCTCAGTAAATAGATTGAACAACCATTCTTGACATGCAGATCATGAATGGAAAAACCACCTTTGTTTTTTGGTCTACAAATATCGCTCCGTTGATCACATAGCTAGGCCGTACATGCAGTTGCATGGAATTTATGACTAGCACTTAATGGTTGTTTACTAGTTTTGTTCAACACTTAGCGCAATTAATATTGTCAAGCAGCTACAACCAGCTGAAGAATGTGGGGTCCTCGGAGTAAAAAATTCAACGGAAGCAATTGCTATTGGTTCCTGGTATTTATGGCGGGAGAGGAGAAAGTTAGTGCATAACAAAAAGGTCTAGGAAACGAACTTTATTGCAATTGTAATCAGAGCTTTGGTTGCTAACTATACTATGGCGGGTGATGCAAAGAAGACAATCAAGCGACATGGCTGGGAAAGACCAAGGAGCAACTATGTGACGCTAAATGTGGATGGGGCTTTTGACCCAGACTTACTCAATTGCTCAGATGTCGCTGTACTCAGAGACGCGAGTGACATATTCGTCGCGACAGGAAATGGAGAAATCGATTGGTGTGGAGATGAACTTCTGGCCAATGCACTGGCCATACGGTTTGGTCTCAATTTAGAAAATACTGTTGGGTGTAACTGCATAGAGGTGAACTCCGAACAACTTCGAGGTGATAGAGACAATGAAGAATGGAGGCCGCTCTTTCGGTGTATCGGCGGCAATTTTTGATGATATATATATCACCTTGCGTGTGATTTTCCACATATTATTTTTGACCATGCTCCTAGAAAAACTAATTATGCTGCCCATGATTTAACCAAACTAGTGAGATGTAAGGTATGTGAGGGGTGGATGAAAGATCTACCCGTAGAGATTGTTGATATTTTTGTAAAAGGAAATATGGTGATCACCTTGCAATAAAGAGTACCTTGATTTAAAAAGAAGCAGCTAGCTAACGTACACGGAGATGATTCTTGGCATATTTGGGGCCTGTCTCCCGCATTGGCCTTGTGTGTGGCTTTGCATGATTGTGCGGGAAAAAGGTAGTGTGCACAGGACCAGACGAGTAGCGATCAGGGCAGGATAAATTAATTGTAAGTACTTCCTCTGTTTCTAAATATAAGTCTTTTTAGAGATTCAAGATGAACTACATATGAAGCGAAATGAGTGAATTTACACTCGAAAATATGTCTACAAACATCCTTATATAGTCTATATTGAGACCTGTAAAAACATTTATATTTAGAAACAGAAGGAGTAGCAGTGCTTAAGAACAGGAAAACCGAATTAATGCATCTCTGGCCTAAAGCATGCCGATCCTGTGGGTCCGACTATATAAACCTGGACGGAGAAGTAATTCAAAAATCACTGACACGAAATTTTGTACGTAATGACACAAAGCCATCAACCACCTTAGACCCTGCTTACATCCCATCCATATATATTGCTGCATTACCATTGATGTAGTGGCACACTCGACCACCTACAAGTTGTCACACACATTTTTACTACTACCAGTAGCTAGGTCACAAAAGAACAACATAAACACCGTTGTGGATTCTATTAGGGAATAGGAAGCTTCGGGGAACATATGATCATTGCTATGCTGAGTTATCAGCAAGGCTTCAGGGGGATTAAATATGCAACATGAATCAGATGGCGCAGTTAAAGTGACCCTACGCTAATATAATTTCTAGACATGCACCGCCGCCTACTGATCCCAGCCCAGCACCGCCGCCCCCCGATCAATATGTTTATCCCAATTTATATTTCTGTTTATACAGGTTCTGCTGATGGAGCTGCTCACGCTTGACTTGGTTGACCGATTTAGAGCAGCGCACGAAAAAGTTGGCGGACAGTTGGATGACCTTGAAATCTCAGTAAAAAGAGTACGTCCTTGCATATATATACATCTCACCCACAGAGGACTTGTGAGCCTTGACATTCGAGGTCCTAAACTCATGATTAAAAAAACAAGAATTAAACAAAAAAGCTCTATCTATGGTATCATGTATCACTGCTCCATACGGCGCTATGCGTTCCCTTCTTTGATTGCCTCAATCGCTATTTTGCAGTCCGATGGCATATCTATATTAGTGATGTATAAGTCCATGGCCTGTTCCCGTGCTTCTTTGATTGCCAAAGTTTCAAGCTTAGTAGCATTGTCCACCTTTCAGCTATGTGCATGGTCCTAAACATATGTCCCGGTCCAGCCCAATTCTGGTAAATTTATGTTGAACAATTCTCGACCTAACTTGCTCAGATGGACGAAGAATGAGCAGTCGGTATAACCATGCACCCGAGCAGAAACATAGGCCAGCCCATTAGGCTGGAGTGCCAGTTCATTTCTGTGGTTCTTTGTTACGCTCTGTGTTCTATCTATTACATGAATTCTCTGGATTACAAGAATCGGAAGGTAGCTAGGGTTCAAGACTTCAAGCAGGGGAAAAAGGGACCGAGAGAGAGTATAGCCGCCGCCGCCAGAGTCGTCTTCTATATTCTTGCCTTCTCTTCCCGTGCCTTCTCGTTTAAGTACCCATTAGATTTCCCACTGGTGGGCCGGGAACCAGGTGCTGGGCTTGCGGTTGCACTTGTAGGGCTCCTGGGCTGTTCCTTCATGTCGGTCGCGTGTAGAGGTGCTGGCAGGGGCCGTAAGACTCCCCCCTTCTCCAGAAACAGCTTGTCCCCAAGCTGGTGCTTCAGGGTAGTGCTGGCGCAGCTTGTCGCTATCTTCCCAGGTCGCCAGAGATGCCGGCTGCGCCGTCCAGCGGACCAACACTTGCTCCAATTGAGTCTTGTCACGAACATGAAGGCGAGTGTCGAGGATCTCCTCCGGAGTGGGACTTGGTGATGCATCCTCCGTCAAGTCTAGAAGCGCCTGCTCTGTTGGTGGAAGTGCGCGCCGAAGTTGCGAGACATGGAAGACATGGTGGATGGTGCACGTCGCCGGCAGTCGAAGCTTGTATGCCATTTGTCTGACCCGTTTGATCACCTGGAAGGGACCAAAGTAGCGAAAGGATAGCTTCTCATTAGCTCGCATTACCAGAGAGCACTGGATGAAGGGCTGCATTTTGAGGAAGACCCAGTCGTCAATATCGAATGTGCGGTCGGACCGGTGCTCATCCGCGGACTGCTTCATCTGTTGCCGTGCGTGGAGAAGGTGCTGCCTGAGCCATGCTTCCATTTGCGCCCGGTCTTGGAGCCAGTCTGCGAGATCTGGTGCCGCGCATGCCATGGGGTCGATGATGCCAAATTGTCTTGGAGCATGCCCGTACAGTGCTTCAAAGGGGGATGTGCCCAAGGCTGAGTGAGGAGATGTGTTGTACCAGAATTCTGCCAATGCTAACCAAGATGACAACTTGGATGGGCAGGCATGCACAAAACAGCGGAGGTAGGTTTCGAGGCACTGGTTCACGCGCTCGGATTGCCCGTCCATCTGAGGGTGGCGCGCTGTGCTCATCTTCAACTCAGTATGTGTCAGCCGGAATATCTCCTTCCACATGGTGCTGGTGAAAATGGGATCCCGGTTGGACACTATTGCCTCTGGTAGCCGTGCAGCTTGTAGATGTTATTGACAAAGGCCAATGTCACTTGGAATGTTGTGAATGGGTGGGACAGAGGTATGAAGTGAGCATACCGGGACAATTTGTCCACCATGACCAGAATACTGTTGTAGCACGCTGATTGCGGCAGCCCCTCGATGAAGTCCATCATGATTAGTTCCCATGCTTGCTTGGGCACGGGTAATGGTTCATGCAAACCAGGGTAGCACACGCGCTCGGGCTTTGCCTACTTGCATATCTGGCATTCCTCCACTACAGCTGAACGTGTTGCTTCATGCCAGACCATGTGAAGAGCCTCCGAACCCTCCTGTAGGTGGCATTGAATCCCGAATGACCCCCAATGGCTCCAGAGTGTAGAGCAGTGGGCACTTGCTTCTGTAGTACCACGTTGTTGCCCAACGAGACGCGCCCATTTTTCTTGATGATACCTTGCTGTAAGGTGAAGCCATCATGTCCCTCTGGTTTGGTTGCCAGCCGTGCGAGAAGTTACTGAGTCGTGGCATCTTCGTTGTAACCCTGCTGGACTGCCTCCAGCCAGACATGTACTGCTACGGTCACTGCAGCAAGATCACCTTGGGGAGGCCCTAGGCGCCTTGACAAAGCATTAGCCACTTGATTGTCCACACCTCACTTGTACACAATCCGGTACCGGAGCCCCAACATCTTTGCCATGATCTTGTGCTGCCATCGAGTGGCCAGCAGCTAGTCCTCCAGATGCACCAGACTTCGCTGGTCAGTGTGGATGATAAACTCATCATGCTGCGGGTAAGTGCGCCAGTGATCCACTGCCATCAGGATTGCTAGCCCTTCCTTCTCGTAGGTTGACAATGCTCTACTTTTGGGGCCCAATGACTTGCTGAGAAAGGCAAAGGAGTGTTTGCCCCGGCGCAAAACTGCTCCAATGCCTTTGTCGGATGCGTCCGTCTCGATCTCGAACTGCACCTTGAAGTCTGCTAAGGCCAGGACGGGGGCCAATACCAGTGCTTTCTTCAGCTCTTGAAAGGCCGCATCTTCTAGCTCCGTCCAACAGAATATTGTGTTCTTCTTCAACAAGTCTGTCAGTGGTCTGCTGATGATGCCAAAATTGTTGACAAATTTGCGGTAGTATCCTGCTATGCCGAGAAATCCTCGGACTTCCTTGACGTTGGTAGGCGTCGGCCAGTTCTAGACTGCTGCAATGTTTTTGCCGTCCGTGCACACCCCCTCACCGCTGATTTCATGGCCCAAGTAGGTAAGACTTGGGCGAGCAAACGAACACTTGCTCAACTTGATCTTCATCTGGTGTTCATGCAATATTTGGAAAACTTGTCTCAGCAAGCGGATGTGCTTCTCCATAGTAGCACTGTAGATGAGAATATCATCGATGAAGACTAGGACTCCGCGTCGGTTGAGGGGTGCCATCATGATATTCATACCCCCTTGGAATGTTGATGGGCCGTCCGTAAGGCCGTAGGAGACGACCCGGAACCCGTCCGTAAGGTCTTGAATTCCGTCTTGTGCTCGTCTTCGGGTCTCATGCGAATCTGGTGGTACCCCAAGCGCAGGTCGAGGCTGGTGAAGAACTTGGCGACCGCAAGCTCATCAAGCAGCTCGTCGATGACTGGCAAGGGGAATTGATTCTTCACGGTCACCGCGTTCAGGTGTCGGTAGTCGACACAGAAGCGCCAAGTGAGGTCCTTCTTCTGAACCAGTTGGACCGGCGAAGCGAAGGGGCTCGAACTGGGCACAATAATGCCCTGGGCAAGCATGTCTGCCACTTGCCATTCCACCTCATCCTTCTGTGCCTAACTGTAGCGGTAGGGCCTGACATTGACTGGCTTGCCCCAGGAAGAAGAGGAATGGCATGGTCGAAAGTGCGCTGTGGCAGTAAGCCGCGTGGCTCCTCGAACAAGTGTTGATACTCGCGGAGCAGGTCCGCGAAGTCCGCAGGAACTGGCAGCTCTGTTACTTGGACCCAATCTGCAGCCATCGCACAAGATGAATGATGCACGCCACTCCCGAGCGCTGGAGGAGCCGGTTCAGATCCTCCCCGGACAGTTGCTGGCATTGTGTAGTATCCGCTCGGGCTCCATGTAGTTGGACTTGTGTGCCGCCATGGTCAAACTTCATGGTCTTCTCCTTCCAGTGCACACTCATCAGGTTGTGCTGGGCGAGCTAGTCGATGCCCAAAATGACGTCGTAGCAACCAAAGGGGAGGACCTTAAGGTCGGTGTGGAAGGTCACCCCCTGTGTGCGCCATGTACAGGCCGGCAACTCCCTGTTGCACCTCATCACTCCGCCATTTGCCACTCTGACAGCCATTGTGCTTTTGCACGCCTCCACACCTTGCAAGTGCTCGGCTAGACTCTCGCAGATGAAGCTGTGCGAGGAGCCGGATTCCATAAGCATCAACACTTCGCGGTCCTGAACACACCCATGAAGGCGCATGGTGGTAGGTGACTCGGCTCCTTCGATCGCCTCTTGGGAGATGACACAGCAGTCAGCCCCGTCTTCGCTCGGTGTTGATTGTCGTGGGCTGGGCTCCTCTGTCGTGGGTGTCTCGTTGCTCATCATGTCGATCAGCTCCTCCACCACGTGGAGTTGCACTGTTGGCTCGCAGCGGTGATCACGCCCCCACCGTTCACCGCAGGTGAAACAGAGGCCGCATGCTCGGCGATATGCACGAAGCGCTGCGACTCTATCCTTAGGTGGAGTGTGTGCCGCCTCGACAGCACGACGATCCGCGCTGCGCGATTCCGGTGGTGCTTCCGGTTTGGGCGGCGCCTGCACCAGTGGAGGCGGTAGAGGTAGCACGGTGCGCGACACCGATCTAGAGGCAGAGGTGTTGCTGAATTGGCGATCCTCGCGCTTGTCCTCCCCCCTCATCGCCTCCATCACTTCTTCCTGCAGACAAGCAAGATCGACATCAGTATCGAGTGTTTTTGGACGATGCAACACCACAGCTGCACGAACTTCTTTTTGCAGTCCGTCGATGAAATGAGTAATGAAATAGGTAGGTTCCCAGATGCATGATGAGCCATAAGATTATGCATAAACTGAGTAAATTTTTCTGCATATTCCGTCACCGTCCCACTCTGTCGCAGCCTGTTGAACTGGCGCAACAGAGATTGGAACTCCTCCCGCACGAACTGCTCACAGACCGCGTTAGCAAATTCCTCCCACTCGAAGTGAGGTGAGCATTGGTAGATTGTTACCACGATAGTGCCCCGTCGATGAAGTAGATCGAGGCGCAGCTCACCAAGTATCCAGACTCAGAGTACAAACTCGAAAATAAGCCTCACACTTCAGACGCCACGCGCGTGGTCCATCCCCATCGAACAGAGGAAATTCGAGGCGCGGTGGTGGGGAATAGCAAGAAAAACTAAACCCCCTCACTCCCAAGAATGAACTCTCTCCAAAGGGATGACGGAAATGGAACGTACCCGTGACCGGAGGCGCCCGCGGGGATCGGTACCCCGGTGACATCCCCCGGTGATCTATGGTCATGTGGTGGCCAATTGGCCCGTGTGGCTGCCGCCACCTTGCGCTTGCGGCCCTTCCAGTCGCCGCACCAGGCTCGCCTTCGCCACCTGAGTAATCAGGGATGGCAAATCAAGCAGCCATACCGGTGGCGGGGGTGGTGGCTACGGTAGCAGGGGAGCCACTGGCGCGCCCTCCGTGTTCTTGCCCTTGTCCAACAACAGCCAACACGGATTGCCCACCTCCATGCGAAGCTCTTCCACCGACCACTCAGTCGCCGGCTTCCACCCTCGGAGATCGAGCACGATCGGGTGGATCGCGTCGATCTTCGCCGACATCGCTGAGATGGCCGCCGTTAGGTCTGCTATGGCCTTGGTCTGTTCCTCCATCGCGGTTGCCTTGTCGTGCCTTGTCTGAATAAACGACGGAAATCGACCGGCCAGCTTGAGCCAATCGAACGAGATGTGGTTGGGAAAGGCTCTGATTACCAACTGTTACGGTCTGTGTTCGATCTATTACAGGAATTCTCTTGATTACAAGAATCGGAAGGTAGCTAGGGTTCAAGAAGAGGCAAAGGGGATCGAGAGAGAGAGTATATCTGCCGCCGCCAGAGTCGTCTTCTATATTCTTGCCTTCTATTCCCATGCCTTCTCGCTTAAGTACCCGTTAGGTCTCCCACTGGTGGGCCGGGAACCGGGTGCTGGGCTTGCGGTTGCGCTTGTTGGGCTCTTGGGCTGTTCCTTCATGTGGACCGTGTGTAGAGGTGCTGGCAGGGCCATAACATTCTTATTTCATGGTCATTTCGTTTCTTTTATGTGTGTATCTCTAATAGTTTTAATACTATTTTTATGATTTAAATTTTATATTTTCCAATTTAAATTTATGGACATTTACTAAATTTCAAAATAAACTGATTTTTTATGAATTTTATAAAAGATATGATTTTTGGAATACGTGAAAATTTGAAAAATCTGATAACATTTTATTTTCCATAACATTTTTTAATAAAATATTTTTATAAGTTCATGACATTTCTTATAATTTAGGTACAAGTTTTTAAAAATTGTGAACATTCTCTTGGTAAGAATAAAGTTGTGAACTATGTTGTTGGTAAAATTTTCAATGTTTCTTACGTATTTTAAGAAGTTTTGTTCTTGACAGTGTGAGAAAATAAATGCAGGAGCCGATTTCTGTTGATCTCAAACGATGATAGTCCAATGATCTAGATTGCTGGAATGGCAAGCGCTCAACATGCTTTACGTGCAATTAATATTATACAAAAGATGAACGTCTGTGCTAACCACATAACTAAATGTGTAACTTATATCATTGTTTTGACAGAAAAATGTGTTACTTATATCATACCTCTTGTCAATGTGCATTTAATTACTTTCCTAATATCAACATGCACTGCATATAGGCATTTTACATTTACTAGTCTTTTGAAGTGAGAGAAGCCGCATGGGAGCATAATTGGGCCAGCCCAGCCACGTGATATAGGTGCTATTCCCCCATTGAATTGATTTTCATCCTAAAAAATGGTAAGGATTAAGATAAGATACATCTATCCTTATTGCTTCTTAGGTTGAACATGTCGCTGTTAACAACAAGGGATCCAAGAAATATGGAAAATAAAGGCATTTGATAAAACAAAAACTTCCATGTATGCTTTGCCTTTGCCTCTTTCCTTGGCACATGGGTGTTATTCTATTCCTTCCAGGAAGAAGTAAAGAAGAGAAAACCTTAACAATGGACTAAACTTTAAAATTGAAAATAAGAAATATAAGAAAAACTATAATTTTAATCAGTGAGTCGATAATACATTGATACAAAGCACTTGGCATGCACGCAGCAAAATGCCAATCAAGCCATGTTTGGACTTTTGGTGAAGCACATGTCTTGTTTCAGAGTGCATGGACTCAATCAACTGACTGCAAATTCTAGGGCCATGAGTGCATTTCACTTATTTTCTTTCCCTTCAGTATTGGCACAGAAAGCATCTACTTGATTCACTAATCAATAAACAATATGAAGACATTTTTACATTATAAGATTATAAACACTGCATATTTGTCTCCATTTTATTTCTAGCCACGTGTATGTGCTTTTTTTCTATAGCATGATTGCATAAATTTTATTCACACCCAATGGTGAAGTGCATATTTTTTGTTCACTTGTTGTTTTCAAAATATATGATACGAAGACGGCTTGCTTGTTGCTATAAGAACATGTCAGAGTAACTCTAGAAGACTCGCCATATTGGCCCGATCGCCATAATGACCGTCAGTTTGGTGATTATGGGCGAAATGTTAATCTATCAAAGTAGCCATAATTGAGGCTGCTCCAAATAGAGCATGTTTGTCTTCATATTTGAAGTTTGTGGGTCGTTGCTTTGGTGCACACTCCACCCCCAACCGCTTGCGCGGGACAGAAATTTCACCTCCCTCCGCATCCTTCCGCGCAGCCCTCCTTTTCTCCCTACCAATGGCACAAATGGACATCCATCTCATCGGGAAGAAGGCCTGCTAATGGCAGTCTTCGCATGCCAACTACCCGGGGCAATTGCCGCAACATTTCCCACCGCCCGCCATGTTTTCCCTCTGTTCACAACTATGATAAAGTCGTCACCATGTCTGTCCTAGCTCACATCCACGTCGCCGACAGCTCCCCTTCCCTTCTTGTCACCATGCCGCCTCCCCCACGGTCAAACTTTGTGCCACTCTCGAAGGAGGAGGAGAGGATCAAGATCATTATTGTCTGTCATGTCACAATTTTCTTCCAGGGTCAAATAATGCCAATTGTATTTACAATAGAATGAATGGCTGGTTGAGCAACATCTTTGTGCAGAAATTCATGCCTAAGCCTAATAATGAGTTGAATCATAATATGTAGTTTACAATAGATCCACTTTTTCTCAAAGCAACTTTGTTACACTTTGCGCTACTGAAGTAGTACTTTGCTGATGAGATCAACTTGTATTTCTCAAGACTTGAGCCCTTGTGTTGATTCCCTAGGGTTGTTAAACTGATTCTAAAATGTGCTCTCCCTCGATTTGTTTTGGCTTCAGTGGTAACTTGAGTAGTAGTAAGGACAGCGGTGATTCACGTATGTGTGTTTGTCATCCAAATATCGAAAATAGGGCAGCAACATCTCAGCAGGTTGGTAGAGTGGCGCAGTGAAGAATTCTTGCCAGTCTTGATGCATTCCTATTAAAGGCGATGTACGACAACTGCACGCAAAACAATTCTCCAACCGATCATAAGAATGGCAGCCGAACTACATCGGCGCCTACGCAACGCCTTACACAGCTCGCACTACATCAAAGACAGAGTGTGCTGCAGTAGAATTCATATCACAATTTAAGAGCAGCAACACCTACTCCGCGCATAATCTCTCAGATAATCTAGCAACAACACTCGCAAGGAGGTTCAGATGGCTTGCCACTCTAGTCTGGTGGTTCCTGATGTCTTCTATTCCCTAATTCATTTTCACATTTCTCAATTTTTTGTCTCATATGCCATCTATTCAAATATGTAGCTAAAAAGTGTTTTGAGATCGATGCTACTTGGCTAAAGATGGAGCCACAGAGCCGTATATATCGATAGAGATCACCATTCATCTATGGAGGCTGTAAGAGCATTATCGCTTTTCATTCATTTCATGTCACATTTTTTCTATGGCTTAAGGACAGACACATCCATCGTTGTTGTTACTCCCTCCATCCGGGTTTATTGGTCCTGGAGACCACTTCTCTTGGATCAAGGCACTGCTCACATTAATCATTTCATTCCACTCATAATGCACTCTCTCACATGCAACCAATGAAAAAGCATGCACACAGCATATTTATTATTCAACCATTTGACTAGCAACAATGCCTCTCGCTGTGGCCAACGAAATGGCTGCATACATGTAGATTTTCAAAGCAAGGCCTTAGAAAAACAGACATGCTTGTGATGCTCTTAGGCCTAATAAGGGAGTACTTCTTTAGTTCAATGTGGCAAAGTTTAATAATTGCATCTGAGGTTTTGAACGTACGATAAGACAAGGCATACGCATCAAAGACACCAAAACAAACAATAAAGGCCCGTGGTGAGACCAAAAGCTAAACCAAAGCATCTGAAGTCTTCATGTTGGCTTCTGCCCTCTGTATGTCGAGGTTCTACACCTTCAGTAAAGAACAATAAAAGATCAAGGTCATTGTTTTTGAAGATGCAAGTAACAAGTATCACTCTCAACTACTCTACAGGTCCTTGATTGGGCATGGGGTGGCGCGAGCCAGTGGTCAAGGAAGGCCGAAGAGAGAGAGGGATCCCATTATTCTCAGCCAGACTCTTGATGGTCCATCTCGACAGCACATGCAGCCAGCCACTGACCATCTTTAGTCAGCTGGCAATGCTACAGAGTGCAGATTGGCCGCAGCTTGCCTACTCCTGCCTTGCGCCTCCCTTGGATGCTCAGTCACTGTCCGGGCGTGGCAGGCTTCCTTCCTTGGTTTATAATAGAATATGTGGATATTTCGTTCCCAATTGTATGTGTGAATGTGCAGGCAGGACTACTTTTGACTTTTTTTTTGTAACATCAACGACCGAAATTGTCAAATGGAATATCAAGATATTTGGCCATCGGTATCCGATGCAGACACATTTTACCTTGAATTGAGATTTATTGTGCAACTGAGCGATATTTACATATTATTACTCCCTATTGATCCTAAAACAAAATTAATACTCCCTCCGTCTAGGTGTGTAAGTCATCTTACGGAAACCAAATAGTCCCAAAACACTTAGGTGCGGTGGATTAACTCCTACCTCGTTTGTTATGTCTTGACATATCAACCAATAAGAGATGAGAGGTGTGCACGCTTTTAATGACTTGTGACTATCAAACACATCATGTAGTGGTTAGTTCATTGCATGCAATGTTATTAATTAGCAAATAAACATGAAGGTCTCCGATTTTCCCCTCCTCCTTGGTCATGGTGCACAACCTAAGATGACTTACTCACCTAGAGGGAGGGAGTATGTTCTTGCAGAGCGTAGGGTATTCTGTGAGGTTGTTATGAGGTATTTTGGGGGTAGTTCTAGGCATTTCAGTTATGTGTTAAGCAAGAAGAAACACCTAATTCAGGCATGGTCGCAGGCCCCTTGTTGTCGTGCATGAGTTTAACTGAGACCAGAGTGAAGCATAGTGTTCCACGAACAAGCTCAGTGTTGGGGAAAGAGGCGTGGCGTAGAGAATGAGGTGCACGACGGCGTGCTCGTCGAAGCAGAATAGAGCAGCGGCAAGGGTAGGGTGGAAGAGAGAGATGAGGAGGGAGAACAAACAAAAGATGGGTGGCTCACAGATGGGTCACTTACCACCTCAGTGTATTGACCATGTTGGCTTGACAACTAAGCCCGATAGGTGGGCCCAGCTAATTAATTTTGTTTTGCAAGCTCAACCGACGATTAGTGTGGTGTGTTACTCGTTAGGCTCAAGATTAGTGTGATGGATTTTACTGACTTAAAATGGAGAGATACAAACACAATCAACACACCCACGGACTTTAGATACCTAGAATCCACACATCCAACAACAACGCATGCACACAAAAAATATGCTAGCATGTAGTAAAGTCATATAAGAGTAAAGCTATGTGTAGACGAGGAAAAGTAAATAAATAACCCAAGGTGATATCCATGATCAGCAAACTTCGACGCTAACCATATCCGCACCAACCATCTCATGACAACACACTGGCGACAAGGTTCTACTAAAAAGCACCTTCAGGAAGGGAGCAACACTCAAACACTTCCGTCATCGGATCCAAACACTCAAGGCAAGAATCTAAATTTTCACCCCGAGGAACAAGTTCGAGCATATTCAAGCAATGCCTTCAACAAGGTAATGACATAAAAACATTGCCATTGCCATCTATAACCAACCCATGTTAGACTTGGGCTTTCAACCTGAAGCTCGAGACTGGATGTATCACCATCATTGACGTTACTCATTCGTTGTCGCCACCAATTTTCTGCGATCCCAGTAGTCACATGCGATGTGCAGCCGTTTTCACTGCACAACCATACCTCTATGTCAAGCCGTCATCCATAGTTTGCATCTCACTGCCAAAGTCAACTACCAGGTATGAAAGAAGTAACCTTCACAAAGACATTTCGATGGCACCGCAATCCGAAGTGAGGCCACTACTCTAGGTCGCCGATCCGGAAGCCACTTGTCTCGCCAAGGACACAACAACGTGAGGACCAAGGCACGCCAGCGGTGCCAGGTCTACCTTCCCATGCCTAAACGCCGCGCAACAATTAGACTCCGCCACGAGGTCAACCAGCACGAGGGATACGGGTGCGACTGCATGGGCAGCCACCAAGAGTGTGTACCTTCTTGTGGGAACACGCCCCTGTGCAGCTCGCTGAAGCCTCGCCTCAGGAGCGTGCCCCTAGACGTTGGTGCCCCCACACATGCGTGCCACAAATTATCTTCCAATGGCCTGGCCCAATAAAATGGCGGGCAGACACATGTTGCTTGACCATTGGACAACTGTGGACTCAAACTGCATTAATTCCTAATTAATCCGTTTGGTGGCACACAACCCACAATCAATTGGCATTAGATTAACTAGTCATCAACCCGTGCACTTGCACGGGCTAGAAATTTTAATATTATATATAGCAAAGTTTTGACAAATTAGAAATGTTGAATGTTATTTGAATATGTTTATATAGGTTATTGTTTTGTGACTATATTGTTTAAGTCCAATTTTGTAACAACGGTATAAATTATATCGCCGTGTGATGGCAAACCATCTCAGACTTATACAAGAAATGTGGAAATATGGATGTATAAGGGTATATGCATTATGTTCGTAGAAATCACGGCTAAAAACACAAAAGTTGTTGCATGTAGCATGTATTCGTGTCCTATAAGTTTCTAAAAGGTATTAAAGATCAAGTGGCCTATTGTAGATACATCTTCCTTTCTTACTCAACCAAAAAAAGACATACATGTTTTTTCTGCCATGGAAGCACGGTAGAATTATACAAACTTTGTTTCTATACACAATAACGGACACATGCATGCACGGCTTTCTACCAACATATATGATAGCATAGAAAAGAATATACATATTTTAAAAGTGGAAGCTGTAAATCTTGCAAATATATATATTTTGCATGCCCCTTGAAATTTTAAATTTTTTTCTCCGTACTATACGTATTGCTATTCTTTCCGTCCGCAACAGATTTTCCAATGGGCAGCGTACCAATTAGGATAACGACACGATCTACTTTAGACCACCATAGGTACAACTCATCATACGCTACATCAACCATTATCATTGTTAGATTGCAATCTGCTGGAGCTTGAAGCGAAGAAGAATAGTTATAGGATGGATTTGATAGTTGTCTGCTTTTAGATCAGAAACATGAGTGTACTTTGAAGCTTGCGGTGGATCGAGAGAGATGTGGTGATTCTAAGAACCATGAAGACCGATTGCCACTTAGGTCGCTCATCATCCCTTATAGCACTTGGCTTTGGCTTCTTTATGGTTCGCCCATGGTCATGCGGGTAGGCGAGCACACTTGATGGTGATCGGTATATATCGTTCGGTGAGAAAAAAAATGTCACCAACAGCCATAGAACAGAAGAATTGAAGCGGCCATGTACAGTAGTCAAAAGAGATGTTTATTCTTTCCTTTTTTTGAGGGAGGTGTTTTTCCTGTCTTGTTGTGAGTGATTTTCCTTTCTTCAATCGGCAGAAGAATTTCTTTACGTACATTGATTGGACCTCAAATGGATAGTTTTTATGGAAGCCTGCTATCCTTAAAAGGAATCCATGGACGCTTTCTTTCTTTTCTCTCACCAACATAACGTGCTAGATGTTTTTTATGGATGGGACGATTTATATTTTACGTATAAGTTTCGGTAGCCAGGGGGTCGAGGGAGAGACGTTTTTCCTTTTTCTTCATGGATGTTTTTTCCTTTTTCAATCAGGGAAATATTTTACCCAAATTCTTCAACGCGCAGCTGCGCTTGTTCGGTGTCGCGAGCGCATACGCGCCAGCCGTAGGATCAGCAGACCGATCTAACACGCGCAGGCGCCGTTCCGCCCAGGTGGCATCGGGGGATAACGCAGACGCGCGGTATGAGAAGTGGGCCTGGCTCCTTCAATCCAGGCGAAACCGCTCGAACGATCCTCTCGTCTTGTTCGAACTTCCCCCTCTCCATCTCTATCCATTTTGATTTGAACTTCCCCTCTCCTCCCTCTTCTCTAGCAACGATACGACGCTGCGGCTGTGGATCCCGTGCGTAGTCGCCGGCGCAGGAAGGCCGTCCACGAGCGCGGCAAGCCGCCTGCTACAGGAGGAGGTATTCCCCGGCACTTGTTCTCCCTCCCCTCCCCAGTTGCGGTCTATATTCGAAGTGGTGGAGTTCGTGTGTTGCAGTGTTATGGTTTGGGTGATAGGGCGGGCACGAGGTTGTCAATGGCGTCCTCGGGCTCAGCATTGCCTTGGCGGGGGGAGGGCGCAGTGTTGCTATGGCGGGGGGAGAGCTCGGCGTTGCTATGCCTACGGGGTCGGGTGGGGGTGAGGGGAAGGGGAATTGAGTCATGGGGGGAGGGGGAATTGAGGCGGAGGCTCAAGGAGGGTAAGGGGATCTCATGGAATTTGATGGTGCTTGAATCTTGTACGTAGGTGCACACAAATCTGATGGTAGTTGTTTAGTTTACCTGCATTTCGCGAGATGGAGCGGCAGGGTGAGGGGATGCATCTGACTGGGGCATAGGATTTTTTGTTGTTGCTTGAATCTCTGGATGCGGTTGCATAGAAATAGTATGCTAGTTGCTTAGTTTTTCCTCCAATTTGTGTGATGGAGGGGCAGTCGAAGTTCATAGGTATCCACAGTTGCAGAAACAAGTGGCAGTAGTTGCGTTTTGTTCAACATCAAGCATCACTGTTTTTTTCTGGGGGGGGGGGGGGGAGATGGTTTGTGTGGTTAGTCGATTTTGGCCATGGCCATCTCATTACTGTCCAAGTGCATAGTTTCCACCACCAAGTTGTTATCATAATTGTAGTGTTATCACTTTTTGTACCAAACAGGAATGTTGCCTAGATTCACCATATAGTTGCTGTTTTTTTGTAACTATCATTAGAAGATGAGATATCATCATGAATAACTGACAACTTTAGGAGTTTATTTTTGGTTATGAAGTTTTTTGTTGATTGCATGCGGTTTGTTTTGTGATGAGGAAGTAACATGTGCTTAGTTTTTTCATCATTTTCCTAGTTGCTACAAAATAGTGTGTAGTTGTCTAGGTTTCAAGACCAAGTTGCTTTTGCAAGCACTAGCATTCAGCAGTTGAGTTATATGTGTGTAGGAGTAAATGGAGATCATTCAGCTGTTGAGTTATATCTGGGTAGGAGTAAATGGATATCATTCAGCAGTTTTTCACCAGAAGTGACATTTATTTTGTGTGCTTGTTTTACAGAATGGCTCGGAAAAGCAAAAGGACCGGGGGGAACTGATGGTGAAAATGAGGAAGAAGAGGTGGTGGCTAAAACAGCAAGGAGTAAGGCGGACGGACGAGGATCCTGTCTGGGGTGGTCAGCTGGGGAAACGGGCCACCAATTCTGCCCGGGATGGCCGGGCGAGGAAAGGGGCACCCGTTACCGCTCCTCGTGACGAAGGAGGGAGGCATCCGAAACATGCGAAGAAATTTGCGGATGAGGTATTTTTCTATGAAAATCTTGAAAGGAGACATCTAATTCTTTCTTTTTTGAAATATGTAATGCTTAATCAGCTTCTCATTTTGTAGACATTCCTATTCTTTTTGATAAGCAGCAGAACAGCAGTTGCCTACTTTAGCACTAGCAGTTGCATTTCAATATATATCTAGTTGCTCAGTTTTTAGCAAACACGGAATCTTTTTTTTAATTATGGTGTGTGTTGCTTAGTTTAGCATAGTGGGTTGCTTAATTTAATACAGTGGGTTGCTCAGTTTAATATAATTGTATACTCTGCCCTTTCTCTAAATGAATTTTTATGTACTCCCTAGTGTTAAAAAACGTCTTACATTATGGGACGGAGGGAGTACATTTTTACGCAGATTGGTAGCAGTGGGCCACCACCGAGGAACAGGGCATCACCTTCAAGAGTCTTTCTCTTAAAAAGTGGCCTTGAGGATATACAAAAGGACACAATCGGTGATATCAGTTTTGCTAGCGTGCTATATCGACACTAGAACAATGAAGGGAGATCTCAGCAAGTTTGTCATGAAGAGTTATGACCCTGAGTTGTCGCAACTTGTTATCCTAGATAGGGGGAAGATTCCAGTTGATGCAGCAAGCATGGAAAGAATTTGAGGCTTGCCAAGGGGGCAGAAGAAGGTTGCGTATGAAGTGGATCCAGATATAGTTAGGTTGTTCAATGAGATGTTCAACATCCCAATAGGGCCCGCCCAACAGTGACCAAGTGGTGCGAAATGATAAAGGGGTTGGTAGTTGTTGCTCATGACAAGTTCTTAAGTGCCTGGATCGTTGTTGTTTTCAGGTTTTTTCTTGCACTGACCACGAGCTTGAAGGTGTCCCTGCGCACATACTCAGCTGCACTGAATCCACGTGAGATTGTGAACTCAAATGTTTGCCAGTTTGTCATCGACCAACTTAGGCTTGCTTTTATGGGTTTTGGAGACAAGAAGAACACAATATGTTGTTGCCTTTTCACTTAGTGGTAAAATGATATAGACCTCCCCCCACCTTTTTTCAGTTCATTGTGTTCTTTTTTCACCATTTTTTTCATTATTATTAAGTTCATAGATTTTTTGGAAACTTACATGTGTTCTTCCCTTTGCTGAAACAACTCCCTTATCTCGACTCACTTGATGTGGACTATAGGACAATCCACAAGGATTATGTGGATGAGAACACGCCAACTGTTCTTCTAAGGGTCAAAGCATGGAATGATGGTCTGGTTAAGGCAGTCATTAAGAAGGACAGGATTAGGAAGGGTGTTTGTGGAAAGTTGCGAGTAAGTTTTACATTACTTCCTTGTGCACATAATTTATTCCAGCCTATTTTTTTCCTTTTTCATTGTTGTGTTTTTCAGCATTCACATAGATCCCATGTGTTATGAAGCACACATGTAGTGTTTTTTGTTTGTTTAAATAACTATGTGTATCACCCCAATGCCCAACCTTTTTTTGTTTTGTTTTCCTGAAGTACACAGTTGCCAATAATAAGGGTTGGATTTCCCTTTTCTATCAGGTTTTTTTGTAGTTGCATGAATGATATTCATGTAGTTGCCCACATATAGGGATGCTATTGCCCAATTTTAGGGAGCTATTTTCTCTGGATAATGCATGAAAGTTTCTGCATCAAATTTTGCATGGTCATCATCCTCATTCTTTTCGTTTCCAAGTCGTGTTTTTTTAGAGGAGGTTTTTTTGAAGTTACAGTTTTGGCGATATTCGTAGTTGATCATTCATCAGGTTACTGTAGCTGCTGCAGTATTCGTGATGTCCATAAAATGTAGTTGCCCATCAATAGTGCTAGTGTTGCACTAAGTTAGGGAGGTAGTTGCTCAACCACCCCTTTTTTCACCTATATGATCTTCTTTTTGCTAACTGTTTTTATCATGTGCATTTTTTGTCAAAAACAGCTCAAAGGCTAGTTATCGAGGAGCACAGATGATAGACTTTTTGGGAGCATGGATCACATCCAGAAGTTTGTCGCTTCAAGGCTCCCTCAAACCTACAACCCCAATGTACTTGGTTCCCTATTTTTTTGTTAATTCCTAAGAAACACACTTCCTCTCTTTTTTCATCATTGTGTTATATAGGCTTCTCATTCAGTTGCTTTTTCTTGTTTTGCAGAAACAAAGGAAATTATCATTGGTGGTGCATGATATGTGCTCTGAGATATCAGTCCAAATGGGGAGGTTTGTTCAAGGCGTGGGAAAGCTAGACGAGGAGGAGGATGAACCAGCAGCCGCAAGTGTTTCAAGGGTCGGAAGTGCATGTCAATCAGTGAGCAGGGAAAGGCAGAAAAGGGCAGCGGCAAGTGCAAAATAGCAAAAGATTGCAAAGCAGAAGAAAGTAAGGCACATTAGCAGTCGGTGCGAGGATACACTTTTGCTGTCCTATGCAGAGGAGAAGGAATCAAATGAGGAAGAATTTGGAACTTTGAAAGACGAAGAAGAGGAGGAAGGGAAAGACGAAGACAATCCTGAAGAGGAGAGTTCAGATGAGGAGGGGGTCAGCAATGATAATGACGACGATGACGATGACTATGATGATGATCCTCTGTCATACAGTAGCCCACCAGGAGCAGTAGAAGCTGCTGAAGATGAGTCAGAGTGCATGGATGTTGACAACTCTCAGCGGTCTGTTGGTGGGGGAGATGGTGGTGATGAGGAGGAAGAGGACGATGAGGAGGAAGAGCATCACGAGGAGGAGGATGGTAAAGTACCAAAGGAGGAGGAAGAGGACGATGAGGAGGAGGAGCATCATGAGGAGGAGGATGGTAAAGAGGAAGACGATCACGAAGAGAGCAAAGACAAAGAGAGAAATGCGGAGGAGGGCAATGAAAAAGAGAATGAAGCAGAAAAGAAAGTGGGGAAGCAGAGGGGAAAGAGGATGACAAAAATAATGAGGCGAAAAACGATGAGGATGAAGATTGTGAGGATGAAGGTGTTGGGGTGGAGGAAGATGGTGGGGGAGGGAAGAAGCGGGATGAAGATAAGGATGGTGGCGGCACAGGTGGCAACGCTAGCACCGACAAGCTCGGCGGCAGCGGCTGCCATGATGAGGATGATTCATGAAACCAGGGGTAGCGCGAGGGCGGTGTTGACGATGATGTGCCGCTAAGTAAGATCATGGAGAAACTCAAGCATACCGGCAAGGAACAACGACAACAACCAGTGCAAATGATGTCTGGTGAGAGCACACAAGGAAGCATTGAAAGCGCAGGCAGTTTTGTTCAAAGCAACTTCGTTAAGAAGGACATTCGGAGGGAGCCGTTTGAGGTAGATAGCATGCCTACTATTTCAGCTGCAGATGTGGTGAGGATTGGAGACACGTAGTACAAGCAGAAGCAGGTCATCCCTGAGCTCCGAGATATCCCTCTTTTTCCCCTCCCCGTGTTGCCAACTCAGGAAAAACTCCCCGAGATCGATTCGTGCATTGAGGCGACTGAAGATGTTGTGCAACCACCAAGTGAGGTTGAAAAATGGCTTGCACGAGGAGCTCGAGGGGGTGTTGCGAGGAAGGTTAAGAAAGTGTCCCGCAGGGCAACTAAGGTTAGTGTTATGTCCCCGATAACCAGTCAACAAGATCCGACAACTCAGAGGCTGACAGATGAAGCGGCAAGTCAGAAAGAAACATCTCCATCAAAAACCAAGGGTTATTAGAAAAAATCAGCCAAAGAAGCAAAACAGAGCAACTGATCATCCGCTGGAAGCAACTGAGTAGAAAAATCAAGCAACTACGGGATCAGCAAAGCATGAAAATAGAGCAACTGCCGCCAGATTTGAAGCAACTCAGCAAAAAACTTAGGCAACTAGAGTGAGTATGCAGGCAGCAGTCCCTCCCAAGCAAAGGGCCGGCGGAAGCAACCGTTGTGTTGGAGGAAGCAACCCCTGAGCTGGAGCAAGCAACTGTTGAAGCAACAGCACATGAAACAACAGATAAGCCTCCTGTACTCCCCACCAAGCAAGCATGCTTTGCAAAGGGGAAAGAAATATCATTCGATGATATTAGGGGAATTAACGAGTTTCTCGAAAAGTGCATCATCCCAGGCTTGATGCCACTGCTCGCGAGGAGTAAATCTGCTGCTACCATACTTGTAATACGGACACCACCCGCCATTACTATACCAGCAAACAAAGGAGCATTTCATTCAGGTGAAGGACCTGATTTGCTACAAAGATCAAAGTTTGGAAGTGTTGTTTTGGATGATTACTATCGAGCTCCTCCTTTCGACCATGGGATAGATGAACCAGCGGTAACAGTAGGAGAGGAGGGCAAGGAAGGAGAGGTTAAGGGGGTAGAAAACGCACCTGCCACCAGCGACATTGAGTGGGGAGTTGACTGGGTCAAGTTGGATTTCGATGAATTCATTTAGCACACCAACTGAAGTTACAAAAACATGTGCTGAGGGGGAGTCGGGCAAAGGTGCTCCCAGCAGCTCGGGCGAGCCCGTTCCTGAGAAGTGTGAGAGGAGGATATTGAAAGTTCCACCATCACAAAGGTCACCATATGTGAATGTAGAGATGAGGAAGGATTCCACATGCAATATAGAAACAAACAGAGTGTATGCAATGGTTTTGTTGTTTGGAGGAGGAGGGACGACGAGGACGTCGTAGGGAGATAATACAACATGTGTATTTTTACAGTATCCACTCTTTTTTAGTTATTTCATTTCCATACAGTGATCTTTATTTTTGTTATAGTTCTCAACAGAGCTTTTTTCTTCTTTCTACAGGCCGCACATAATAAACTATCGCGGCTACTTTTGCACACTCAAGGAGCTTGCTTTTATCAATGAAGAAGGCGGGATGGATGAAGACACGCGTCTTTGAGTTAGGGATTGAGGCAATCATGTGCAACAAAAGGGTGGGGTCAAAGAAAATAATCATGCCTTTTAGGTTTTCGGTAAGATAATAAAGCTCACACTTTTTATTCAGTTAGCTTTTCCTCTTTTTTCTTTGTTTGGCACTATCATGTTTTCTTCACCATCTGCTTCTGCATTTTTTCACAGACTTGGCTTCAAAAACTTGATTTCGATGTAAAGGAGCTGCATGATAGGTTCAAACAATCAAAATGTTTGGATGAGCAAGACATGGTATGCTCCATGTTTTGATAGTTGCTTCCTTTTAAAACATAAGTGGCCTCTTTTTTTTATCCTTCTGATTTTTACATATATGTGTCAATTACTCAAGTAAAGCTTCCAATAAAAAGTAATAGGGTTGCCTCAAATTGTTTTTCAGAAGTTTGTGTTATTTGTGTTTTGTAAGATCACATCAGAAGTTGATGTCATAAAATCATAGGAATTTTCCTGAAATCATATCATAAGTTGCTCATAAAAACCCATAGAGTTGCCTGAAACCATATCATGAGTTTGTGTTTTTTTGTTTTATCTTTCTAAGATCACACCAAAAGTTGATACCCCATATAAAATCATAGGGAGTTGCCTGAAATCTTATCAGAAGTTGCCCCTAAAACTCGTAGGGTTGGCTGAAATCATATCAGAAAGCTGGTTTTTTTGGTTATGCAAAGAACACACACCCGCTACTGTTACAGCTGACACCCATGTTTTTTTTTAATTTTTTTGAAAGTTATGATTCATGTGCTTGAAAATTTAGATCCAGATAATGTCCAGGATCCACACCACTACTGGGTATTCAATATCAATTTGAGGGATAAAGGGTTCGAAGTGTTTGACTCATGGAAGAATATAAAGAAAAGAAAGAGGTTGGATGAAGTAGGAAGGGCTATTGTAGCAGCAGTCTGCGTATTGTGGTACAAATACTATCCAAAGCATTCAAAGACTTGTGGATATCGATGCACAATAGCAGTCTGTATCGTAAGGACTAAACCTACCCCTACATACATCTCTTTTTGTTTATAAGACAAAGTTTTGCTTTTTATTCACAAGTGCTTCCCCTTACATAGGTTTTTTTTGTTTCTGAGTTGTTGATTTTTATCTTTTTGCTTTGTGGTGGTGAGTGAATCATATTCGCATTCATGAACACGTTATTGTGGAATGGGACGTGGCTCCCAAACTACGGACAAAGTGACATACCAAATATCAGGAAGAAAATGATAATCTACATGCTGAAGTGTGGTCTGAACAAGTTTGAATGGGAGGAGATCCTCAAGTCGCTCAAGAAGTGAATGAACAAATAGGTACACTTTTTTCTGCTGCAGAATGCGTGTCATTTAGAGAACTCGCAAAAGTTGGTCCAAAACCACCTTAAAACAAGTTTGCATAACTCATAATCGTCCATAGGCTTTGTTAGTTTTCGAGCAACAAAATATAGTACAAATGTTAAGCAGCCCGCATGTCCAACTCGACGATGCCATAGCTAGCACTCAGAAGCTTTTGCTAGAAGACATACGGCATGTTGTGGTACTGCTGAGAAATCTATCATATACAGATCACCTCTTCGATAGTCTTCAAAGACTAAAGAGTTTTCAGATTCCATTAGTACAAGACAATGATATTTTCCAAATATCACAATCATATTCAAATCACAGAGCATTGACACGGACATTGAGTTGTATCCAAGAGATTCAACATGCATCACTTTATCCATGTGTTGATCCTTTGAGATAGCAACTCTACCAAGACCCAATACCTTACATTTACCAGTGTCAGCGAATGTGATTTGTCTTTTAGTAGATGGACGTAGGGTTGAATCCATGAGAAGACTTCGATCACCAGTCATGTGGTTGGTGCAACCACTGTCCATGATCCATTCAGTGCCTTTCCGAGTCGTACCCTACAGTGCAGTTAGCGGGATAGGCTTCACCAAGAGTATTGTGAAGCATAAACATGTAGCGAACAAGCATATTATCAAAGTTGAGATTCTGGTTGGGCATGATAGGATGCTCGTCAAGGAACCCTGGGACGAAATACATGGTAAGACCATTCGGGCAAATTATCTTGCATCCCACAAGATGTTTTAGGTCCCCAGCATTGGCGTCAGAAGTCTTTGATTTCTGGCTGGACACCTTTCCCTGCAAGAGAAGTTAACTCTTTTTAACCACCCACATCTTAAGTGGTGGCTTAGAAGCAATGAGTCTAAATGCGGCATCTGAGAACTTTGGATTGGGAGCCCTAGCAAATAGCTTCGCAGGAGGAGAATCTATACCTCTATACCTACTAATAAAGCAGGGTGTGTTTCTCCAAATTTTTCATCCGTTCACCCATATTATATTTTTTGAGAATTTTGAAAACCCGAGGTGGTACTAATCTTCTTGTGCTATGAAAACAAAAACTATTCGCATATTGGTCCAGGTAGTTGCTGCGCGCTACTGTTATGGGCCATCAGGCGCGCAAGTGGGCCTACTACAACAAAACAAGGAAAAAATTAGCTGGCAAGGTGGAGAATCAAACTCAGGACCTTGTGTACTAGGAGTAGCCGCAGTTGCCAACTAGGCTAAGCATCTATTCGTGTTTACGTTCGAGTAGCCTGACAATAAGAGAACTCGGGAATTAACCAGGACGGAGGAGGTGATTCTCTATGAATGACATTAAATATATGAATTGTGGGCAGCCTTTAATCATGAGCATGCATGGGTATTAATTGAAATAATTTCTGGGCTTAAAATAGGCTATAGGAGGCTGCATGACATTAAACGTGGATTAAAGGTGAGTCAATAGTGGGCTGAATAAGGAATAAGGGTGCGAAACAAGAGTACTCCCTCCGTTTCAGTGTATAACTTGTGGGCATGCATGGATATTAATCGGAACAATTCGTGGGATTAAATGAGGCTATATGAGGGCATACACCCCGTTGTATGCATTTGACATTTAAATGGGATTGTATCATGCCTTTGCTTACCCCCTCCCCCCCCCCCCCCCCTTGCATGCATGACATCTAAACCGGCCTATGCTAATTTATGGGATGACAAACAATAATCTGAAAGGTGCATCAATCATGTATTTATTGTATTTTTAGTGGGTGTCTTCCTTAGGTCTCAAAAGGAACTAATTTTTTACGAAGCTATTTTCAGATAATGCACTATTTTTGGTGTGCTAAATTTCTCCGTGGCTGTAAATCTTAATGCATGGACTGAATTGTTTGTGTACCAACACCTATAATATTAGCCCCTCCTCATGCGCCCATGTCCAAACTCCTCCCTCACATGGTCTCCTTTAGCCGCGACGGCGATGCCCATAACATTAGCAACCCGAAGTGCTGCGTGGCTTGCCATAGGGTGGGTTCTCAACATGGTGTTGGAGGAACGTCAGACTATCATTCTCTAGCAAGTGCTATCATGTTTCATGAGTCCCATCTCCAAGAACCACATTGATGAAACGTTTTTTTCACTAGCGACTCTTCTCCTACGATCCAGTTTGTCACTCAGGCAATCCTAATTCATGACAGCTAGCATTTACTTACTCCATAGCGCAACATGTGTGATTTAACATAGTTCCAATTTTTAAACATAGTTATAATTCTCCCGTTGCAACGCGCATGCATATGTGCTAGTAATACTCATATGAATATGCAGAAAAGTTCTTAGTTTTATACACATACCGGTTAGAGGAAACACGCGCATATTCATTAGTCTCATGATGATTCTCCTGCAAAACATTGGCGTTAGGGTGACCATAAGTGGTCCTCTATCTATATGAATCCTTTGGTCCATATGAATCCTTTGGTCCATATGAAGCCTTTGGTCTGGGGTTTGTCTTCTTCCCTGGTGGTGTCATGACGACATTCACGGGAAGCTTCTCAAGACAGCTTTTGGGTACCCAGATCTTTTTTGAAGGTGACTCGTTCCTACAGTTAGTACCAATATACATGGTAAACACTTTGGCTTTCTGATTCTTAAAAGTTTATAATTGGCATCAAAGGATTCATTAATGACAATAGGGTTAGCACAAGTGAAGCCAGATAAGGTGGATGGGTCCACTGAAGGATCCTAAGCAGCAACCCATGTGAGTTTGGGGTACTGCTCTGGCGTCCAGTAAGGGCCATCAACATTCATTTTCCTCTCGAACCAACACCATCTTTCCTAAGGTTTCGGTTCAGAATCCGTTTCTTGAGGACATCGCACAGAGTTTGATGCCCTTTGACGCTTTTGTACATGCCTTTTTCAAGCAATGCCTTCAAACTAGCATTCTCATCAGCAATAGTAGTGGCATCCTCAGCAGAGGGGTTAGTAATCAGATCAGCAGTTGAAGATACTGCAACATCAGAGGCAGTAGAGCATCCAGCAATAGAGACAGCATTGTCACGCTCAAGACATTTTAAGCATGGTGGAACAAATTCCTCCTGGCGGAACTGATCTGTTGAGCAAGTAGTAAATTGTTCTCTTTTTGAAGATCTACATGATACACTCTCAGTTTCTCAAGTTCTTCCTTCCTTTGAACATAATCGTAGGAAAGCTTCTCATGAGAGGCTGAGAGGGTTTCATGACAACATTTAAGTTCCTCGTACTTTACACGAAGATTTTTAATATCTTCCATTAAGGACTGAGTTCGATTCATTTCCGCGTCCGATAGGTCATCTTTTTTGTCTAGCAACTTTTGAATATGTTCCATAGCATTTTGTTGTTCAGTTGCAATTTTAGCAATTATCTTTGCTACCTCTTGAGCTTGTGTTTGTTTTCCCTTGAAGAGGAAAGGGTGATGCATCAAAGTAGCGTAAGTATTTCACTCAGTTTTGCGAACTAAAGTATCAATCCAGTAGGAGACGATGCACAAGTCACTGAATACCTGCACAAACAATCAAGAATTTGCAACCAACGTGCTAAAGGGGTTGTCAATCCCTTCAGGGTCACTCGCAAATGTGAGATCTAATAGAGATAGATAAACAATAAAGTAAATATTTTTGGTATTTTTGGGTGTATAGATTGGAAAGTGAAGATTGCAAAATAGTAGATCGGAAACTAGCAAGATGGAAAAGAAACTCAATATAAAATAAAAGAGACCCGGAGGCCATAGGTTTCACAAGTGGCTTCTCTCGAGATAACATATATTACGGTGGGTGAATAAATTACTGCCAAGCAATTGATAGAAAAGCGCATAATTATGATGACATCTAAGGCAATGGTAATGAACATAGGAATCACGTCCGTGTCAAGTAGACCGAAATGATTTTGCATCTAATACTATTACTCCACACATCGACCGCTATCCATCATGCATCTAGAGTATTAAGTTCATAAAGAACGGAGTGACGCATTAAGTAAGATGACATGATGTAGAGGAATTAACTCAAGCAATATGATGAAAACCCCATCTTGTTATCCTCGATGGAAACAATACAATACGTGCCTTGCTGCCCCTACTGTCACTGGGAAAGGACGCTGCAAGATTGAACCCAAAGCTAAGCACTTCTCTCATGGCAATAAAGATCAATCTAGTAGGCCAAACTAAACCGAAAATTTGAAGAGACTTGCAAATATATCAAATGGATATAAGAATTCAAAGAAGAACCAAATAATATTCATAGATAATCTTGATCATAAATCCACAATTCATCGGATCTCAGCAAACACACCGCAAAAGAATATTACATCGAATAGATCTCCAACAACATCAAGGAGAACTTTGTATTGAGAATCAACGAGAGAGAACAAGCCATCTAGCTAATAACTATGGACCCAAAGGTCTGTGGTAAACTACTCACGCTTCATCAGAGAGGTAATGGTGTTGATGTAGAAGCCCTTCGTGATCGAATACCCCTCCGGTAGATCACCGGAAAAGGCCCCAAGATGGGATCTCACGGATACAGAAGGTTGCGGCGGTGGAAAAGTGGTTTCGTGGCTCCCGCTGATGTCTTTAGGGTATAAGAGTATATATATAGGCGAAGGAACTAGGTCAGGGTAGCTACGAGGGGCCCATGAGGGTGGGTGGCGCGCCTACCCCCCTGGGCGCGTCCTCCTGCCTCGTGGCCGCCCTGTTGCCTCTCCGACTTCATCTCCAAGTCTTCTGGTTTGCTTTCGGTTCAAGAAATGTCATGGCGTAGGTTTCATTCCGTTTGGACTCCGTTTGGTATTCCTTTTCCACGAAACTCTAAAATAGGCAAAAAAACAGAAACTTGCACTAGGCCCTCGGTTAATAGGTTAGTCCCATAAATAATATAAAAAAGAATATCAAAGCCCATTAAACATCCAAAACAACTAATATAATAGCATGGAACAATCAAAAATTATAGATACGTTGGAGATGTATCAGTCTTGTAGCTGGGTTTGGATTCACATTTAGAGTCATCTTCACTAGAAGTCTAAAAGTAAGCATCGTGCAAGTTTACGTTACCACCTCGTGCCATCTAGTTGTAGCTTGGAGCAGAGTCATCCTCATCACCGGCTTCAGCTTCGGCGACGTGACCATTGTCTTCAGTGTTGAAGATGGACTTGGCGACGAACGCAGAAGCCAGAGCCAGGCTTGCCACGCCTGAATCAGACTCCTCTTCAGACTCTAGCTCTGCCTCCTCGGAAGAAGATTCCTCCTCTAAATCCATCTCCTTGCCAATAAATGCACGAGCCTTGCCAGATGAGCTCTTCTTCTAAGATGAAGACTTTGACGAGGACTTTTACAAAGACTTTGATGAAGGCTTTGAAGAAGACGACATTGAAGATTTCTTCATCTTCTTGTCATCAGAATCATGTTCTTTGCTCTTCTTCTTCTTCTTTGGTTCCTTGTCCCAGTGCGGACCCTCTGAGATGTAGTGTCCAGTCTTCTTGCATTTGTGGCATGTTCTCTTCTTATAGTCGCGAGATGAAGCCTCGTCATTTCTTAAACTGGATCTTGAAGACTTTCCGAAGCGGTTCTTCTTGGAGAACTTCCGAAACTTTCTCACAAGCATTGCCAGCGCTTTGCATATATATCCAGGATCACTAGAACTGTAGTCACATTCTTCTTCAGATGATGAAACAACCTTTGCCTTCAAGGCACGGGTTCGGCCATATTTGGGGCCATAGATATCACGCTTCTCAGATAGCTGGAACTCATGTGTGTTGACCCTATCAAGTGTATCAGACGGATCGAGATCTTTGAATTCAGGACGTTCTTGTATCATCAGGGCTAAGGTGTCAAATGAGTTGTCAAGTTATCTCAGGAGCTTCTTCACAGTCTCATTCTTGGTGGTCGAAGTGGTGCAAAGAGCACGAAGCTCATTTGTGATATCAGTGAGGCGATCGAACGTGAGCTGGACATTCTCATTTGTCATTCCTCTTGAAGCGATTGGAGATTGCGAAGAACATCAATCATTGAGTCTCTCTGAGGTGAGACTCCCTCATTGACCTTGGACAACCAGTCCCAGACTAGCTTCACAGTTTCCAGTGCACTCACACGGCCGTACTGCCCTTTGGTCAGATGGCCACAGACGATGTTCTTGGCGGTTGAGTCCAGTTGCGCAAACCTCTTGACATCAGCCACGCGGAGGTGGGTTTCTCTCAAATGACAAAAGTTGTGCACTAAGTCTGATCAGCCACCAATTTATTGTGTAGGGGGTGGCTATTTGTAGCCAAGTGGCAACCCGACCCGATATGTCCAAAATGACCCTAGGTCAATAAGGAACCGACACGTGTCCAACGGCCGGATTTCAAACACACGCGGCAACTTGGCTTGGGCTACAAGCAAAGCTGACTCATCCAGCTCTGCATAATATTTGCGCTCATTGTCTTCGCTTGAAGACATAGGATTTGGTTGATCATCACATCAGTCACTCTAACTTTGTTCACTTGGACCCCACTTAACAATATGGTGGTTCCTATGACTCAGTAAAGAAGAAAAAGAAACTACAAAACAACTATGTCTTCGCACTCCATAGTCTTCAAGTGAATGTCTTCACACGTCATAATCTTCATCGTGAATGTCTTCACGAACCACCATTTGGTTCAATGTCTTCACACATTTTTAGGGGTCATCTCTGGTAGGTAAACCAAATCAATGAGGGACTACTACCTGTGTTATCCTACAATTCTCACGAACACATTAGTCCCTCAACCATGTTTGTCGTGAATACTCCAAAACCAACTAGGGGTGGCACCATATGCACTTACAGGTCATACACCCAGTGTTAATGGTTTATTGAATCTCGATCATAGTGATACACATATTTATAATATTGATGCCAATAGGTGTAAAGTTGATAATGATAGTGCAACATATTTGTGGCACTGCTATTTAGGTCATATCGGTATAAAATGCATGAAGAAACTCCATGCAGATGGACTTTTAGAATCACTTGATTGTGAATCATTTGATACTTCCGAACCGTGCCTCATGGGGAAGATGACTAAAACTCCGTTCTCCAGAACAATGGAGGGAGCCAATGACTTATTGGAAATAATACATACCGATGTATACGGTCCGATGAATGTTGAGGCACGCGGTAGGTATCATTATTTTCTGACCTTGACATATGATTTGAGCAGATATGGGTATATCTACTTAATGAAACACAAGCCTGAAACATTTGAAAAGTTAAAAAAAATCAGAGTGAAGTGGAGAATCATCGTAACAAGAAAATAAAGTTTCTACGATCTGATCGTGGAGGAGAATATTTGAGTTACGAGTTTGGCCTTCATTTATAAACAATGTGGAATAGTTGACAGCTCACGCCACCTCACCGCAGCGTAATGGTGTGTTCGAACATCGTAACCGCACTTTATTAGATATGGTGTGATCTATGATGTCTCTCACCGATTTACCACTATCGTTTTGGGGTTATGCATTAGAGACAGCTGCATTCACGTTAAATATGGCACCGTCAAAATCCGTTGAGACGGTACCGTATGAACTGTGGTTTGGCAATAAACCTAAGATGTCATTTCTTAAAGTTTGGGGATGCGATGCGAATGTCAAAAGATTTCAGTCCGATAAGCTCAAACCCAAATCGGAGAAGTGCGTCTTCATAGGATACCCTAAGGAAACAATTGGGTACACCTTCTACCACAGATTCGAAGGCAAGATCTTTGTTGCCAAGAATGGAACCTTTCTAGAGAAGGAGTTTCTCTTGAAAGAAGTGAGTGGGAGGAAAGTAGAACTTGATGAGGTAATTGTACCTTCTCTCAATTTGGAAAGTAGCTCATCCGAGAAATCCGTTATCGTGATGCCTACACCAACTAGAGAGGAAGCTAATGATAATGATCATGAAACTTCAGATCAAGTTGCTACAGAACCTCGTAGGTCAACCAGAGCACAATCTGCACCAGAGTGGTATGGTAATCATGTTCTGGAAGTCATGTTACTTGACCATGACGAACCTACAAACTATGAAGAAGCTATGATGAGCCCAGATTCCGATAAATGGCTTGCGACCATGAAATTTAGGATAGAATCCATGTATGAGAACAAAGTGTGGACTTTGGTGGATTTCCCGATGATCGGTGACTCATAGAGAACAAATGGATCTTCAAGGAGAAGGTTGATGCTGATGGTAATGTTACTGTCTATAAAGTTCGACTTATTGCAAAAGGTTTTCGACAAGTTCAAAGAGTTGACTACGATGAGACTTTCTCACCCGCAGTGATGCTTAAGTCTGTCCGAATCATGTTAGCAATTGCTGCATTTTATGAAATCTAGAAAATACATATCAAAACTTCATTCCTTAATGGATTTCTTAAAGAAGAGTTGTATATGATGCAACCAGAAGGTTTTGTCGATTCTAAAGGTGCTAAAAAAGTGTGCAAGCTCCAGCGATCCATTTATGGACTGGTGCAAGCATCTCAGAGTTGAAATACAAACTTTGATGAATTTATCAAAGCATATAGTTCTATACAGACTTGCGGTGAAGCTGTATTTACAAGAAATTGAGTGGGGGCACTACAACCTTTCTGATAAGTATATGTGAATGACATATTGTTGATCGGAAATGATGTAGAATTTTCTGGAAAGCATAAAGGAGAGTTTGAAATGAGTTTTGCAAAGAAAGTCCTCGGTGAAGCTACTTACATATTGGGCATCAAGATCAATAGAGATAGATCAAGACGCTTGATAACATTTTTCAATGAGTACATATCTTGACAAGATTTTAAAGTAGTTCAAAATGGAACAGTCAAAGAAGGAGTTCTTGCCTACGTTGCAAGGTGTAAAGTTGAGTAAGACTCAAAACCCGACCACAACAAAAAATAGAAAGAGAGTGCAAGTCATTCCCTATGCCTCAGCCATAGGTTCTATGAAGTATGCTATGATGTGTACCGGACCTACACTACTAGGGAAAACCTTATACACAGAAGTTTATCAGTAGCGCGGTTTAAAAGTGGGCGCTACTGCTAATTAGTAATGCGAGGGTATAAAAACCGCTACTACTAAGTTGATAGTAATGCGAGGGTATAAACCCGCGCTGCTAGTAAGTGGTCTCCAACAATGCCCCAGGATAGGCCATAGTAGTAGCGAGGGGTATAAAACCGGCGCTACTACTAAGTAAGTAGTAGTAGCGTAGGTTAGACCCCCACGCTACTACTGTTGGGGAACGTAGTAATTTCAAAAAATTTCCTACGCACACGCAAGATCATGGTGATGCATAGCAACGAGAGGGGAGAGTGTATGTCCACGTACCCTCGTAGACCGTAAGCGGAAGCGTTATAACAACGCGGTTGATGTAGTCGTACGTCTTCACGATCCGACCGATCCAAGTACCGAACGTACGGCACCTCCGAGTTCTGCACACGTTCAGCTCGATGATGATCCCCGGACTCCGATCCAGGAAAGTGTCGGGGATGAGTTCCGTCAGCACGACGGCGTGGTGACAATGATGATGCTCCACCGACGCAGGGCTTCGCCTAAGCTCCGCGACGATATGACTTCACCGGCGCAGGGCTTCGCCTAAGCTCCGCGACGATATGACCGCCGGGCGCAGGGCTTCGCCTAAGCTCCGCGACGATATGACCGAAGTGGAATATGGTGGAGGGGGGCACCGCACACGGCTAAGGAACGATCCATAGATCAACTTGTGTGTTCTAGGGTGCCCCCCTGCCCCCGTATATAAAGGAGCAAGGGAGGGGGTGGCCGGCCTAGGAGGAGGCGCACCAAGGGGAGTACTACTCCCACCGGGAGTAAATTCCCCTTTCCTAGTCCAACTAGGAAACCTTCCATGTAGTAGGAGTAGGAGAGAAGGAAAGGGAAGGGAAAAGGAGAAGGAAGGAAGAGGCGCCCCTTCCCTAGTCCAATTCGGACCAGACCAAGGGAAGGTGCGGCCACCCTTGAGGCCCTTTTCGTTCTTTCCCGTATGGCCCAATAAGGCCCAATACGTATTCCCGTAACTCTCCGGTACTCCGAAAATACCCGAATCACTCGGAACATTTCCGATATACGAATATAGTCGTCCAATATATCGATCTTTACATCTCGACCATTTCGAGACTCCTCGTCATGTCCCTGATCTCATCCGGGACTCCGAACTCCTTCGGTACATCAAAACTCATAAACTCATAATATAAGCATCGCCGAAACCTTAAGCGTGCGGACCCTACGGGTTCGAGAACTATGTAGACATGACCGAGAACTATTCTTGGTCAATAACCAATAGCGGAACCTGGATGCCCATATTGGTTCCTACATATTCTCTGAAGATCTTTATCGGTCAAACCGCATAACAACATCGTTGTTCCCTTTGTCATCGGTATGTTACTTGCCCGAGATTCGATCGTCGGTATCCAATACCTAGTTCAATCTCGTTACCGGCAAGTCTCTTTACTCGTTCCGTAATGCATCATTCCGTAACTAACTCATTAGCTACATTGCTTGCAAGGCTTATAGTGATGTGCATTACCGAGAGGGCCCAGAGATACCTCTCCGACAATCGGAGTAACAAAACCTAATCTCGAAATACGCCAACCCAACATCTACCTTTGGAGACACCTGTAGTACTCCTTTATAATCACCCAGTTACGTTGTGACGTTTGGTAGCACCCAAAGTGTTCCTCCGTAAACGGAGTTGCATAATCTCATAGTTACAGGAACATGTATAAGTCATGAAGAAAGCAATAGCAACATACTAAGCGATCAAGTGCTAGGCTAACGGAATGGGTCATGTCAATCAGATCATTCTCCTAATGATGTGATCCCGTTAATCAAATGACAACTCATGTCTATGGTTAGGAAACATAACCATCTTGATTAACGAGCTAGTCAAGTAGAGGCATACTAGTGACACTCTGTTTGTCTATATATTCACACATGTATTATGTTTCCGGTTAATACAATTCTAGCATGAATAATAAACATTTATCATGATGTAAGGAAATAAATAATAACTTTATTATTGCCTCTAGGGCATATTTCCTTCAGTCTCCCACTTGCACTAGAGTCAATAATCTAGTTCACATCGCCATGTGATTTAACAGCAATAGTTCACATCACCATGTGATTAACACCCATTGTTCACATCGACATGTGATCAACACCCAAAGGGTTTACTAGAGTCAGTAATCTAGTTCACATCGCTATGTGATTAACACCCAAAGAGTACTAAGGTGTGATCATGTTTTTCTTGTGAGATATTTTTAGTCAACGGGTCTGTCACATTAAGATCCGTAATTATTTTGCGAATTTCTATGTCAACAATGCTCCGCAAGGAGCTATTCTAGCTAATTGCTCCCACTTTCAATATGTATCTAGATCGAGACTTAGAGTCATCCAAATCGGTGTCAAAACTTGCATCGACGTAACCCTTTACGACGAACCTTTTGTCACTTCCATAATCGAGAAACATATCCTTATTCCACTAAGGATAATTTTGACCGCTGTCCAGTGATCTACTCCTAGATCACTATTGTACTCCTTGCCAAACTTCGATTGTAGGGTATACAATAGATCTGGTACACAGCATGGCATACTTTATAGAACCTATGGCCAAGGCATAGGGAATGACTTTCATTCTCTTTCTATCTTCTGCCGTGGTCGGGTTTTGAGTCTTACTCAATTTGACACCTTGTAACACAGGCAAGAACTCTTTCTTTGACTGTTCCATTTTGAACTACTTCAAAATCTTGTCAAGGTATGTACTCATTGAAAAAACTTATCAAGCGTCTTGATCTATCTCTATAGATCTTGATGCTCAATATGTAAGCAACTTCACCGAGGTCTTTGTTTGAAAAACTCCTTTCAAACACTCCTTTATGCTTTGCAGAATAATTCTACATTATTTCCGATCTACAATATGTCATTCACATATACTTATCGGTAAATGCTGTAGTGCTCCCACTCACTTTCTAGTAAATACAGGCTTCACTTTGTAAGTCTGTATAAACTATATGCTTTGATCAACTTATGAAAGCGTATATTCCAACTCCGAGATGCTTGCACCAGTCCATAGATGGATCGCTGGAGCTTGCACACATTGTTAGCTCCTTTGGATCGATAAAACCTTCTGGTTGCATCATATACAACTCTTCCTCCGTAAACCCATTCAGGAATGCAGTTTTTACATCCATTTGCCAAATTTCATAAATTGTGGCAATTGCTAACATGATTCGGACAGACTTAAGCATCGCTACAGTTGAGAAAATCTCATTGTAGTTAACACCTTGAACTTGTCAAAAACCTTTTTGCGACAAGTCGAGCTTTGTAGATAGTAACACTACTATCAACGTCCGTCTTCCTCTTGAAGATCCATTTATTTTCTATTGCTTGCCGACCCTCGGGCAAGTCAATCAAAGTCCACACTTTGTTTTCATACATGGATCCCATCTCAGATTTCATGGCTTCTAGCCATTTAGCGGAATCTGGGCTCACCATCGCTTCTTCATAGTTTGTAGGTTCATCATGGTCTAGTAACATGACTTCTAGAATAAGATTACCGTACCACTCTGGTGCGGATCTTACTCTGGAAGACCTACGAGGTTTGGTAGCGACTTGATCTGAAGTTTCATGATCATCATCATTAACTTCCTCACTAATTGGTGTAGGAATCACTGGAACTGATTCCTGTGATGAACTACTTTCAAATAAGGGAGAAGGTACAATTACCTCATCAAGTTCTACTTTCCTCCCACTCACTTCTTTCGAGAGAAACTTCTTCTCTAGAAAGGATCCATCTTAGCAACGAAAAACTTGCCTTCGGATCTGTGATAGAAGGTGTACCCAATAGTTACCTTTGGGTATTCTATGAAGACGCACTTCTCCGATTTGGGTTTGAGCTCATCAGGTGAAAACTTTTTCACATAAGCATCACAACTCCAAACTTTTAAGAAACAACAACTTTGGTTTCTTGCCAAACCACAGTTCATACGGTGTCGTCTCAGCGGATTTAGATGGTGCCCTTTTTAACGTGAATGCAGCTGTCTCTAATGCATAGCCCCAAAACTATAACGGTAAATCGGTAAGAAACATCTTAGATCGCACCATATCTAGTAAAGTGCGATTACGATGTTCGGACACACCATTGCGCTGTGGTGTTCCGGGAGGCGTGTGTTGCGAAACTATTCCGCATTGTTTCAAATGTAGACCAAACTCGTAACTCAAATATTCGCCTCCACGATCAGATCGTAGAAACTTTATTTTCTTATTACGATGATTTTCAACTTCACTCTGAAATTCTTTGAACTTTTCAAATGTTTCAGACTTATGTTTCATCAAGTAGATATACCCATATCTGCTCAAATCATCTTGTGAAGGTCAGAAAATAATGATACTTGCCACGAGCATCAACACTCATTGAATCGCATACATCGGTATGTATTATTTCCAATAAGTCAGTAGCTTGTTCCATTGTTCCGGAGAACGGAGTTTTAGTCATCTTGCCCAAAAGGCACGGTTCGCAAGCATCAAATGATTCATAATCAAGTGATTCCAAAAGTCCATCAGCATGGAGTTTTCTTCAAGCGCTTTACACCAATATGACCTAAACGGCAGTGCCACAAATAAGTTGCACTATCATTATTAACTTTGCATCTTTTGGTTTCAATATTTTGAATATGTGTATCACTATGATCGAGATCCAATGAACCATTTTCATTGGGTGTGTAACCATATAAGGTTTTATTCATGTAAACAGAACAACAATTTATTCTCTTACTTAAATGAATAACCGTATTGCAATAAACATGATCAAATCATATTTATGCTCAACACCAAATAACACTTATTTAGGTTCCACACTAATCCCGAAAGTATAGGGAGTGTGCGATGATGATCATATCAATCTTGGAACCACTTCCAACTCTCATCGTCACTTCACCCTTAACTAGTCTCTGTTCATTCTGCAACTCCCTTTTTCGAGTTACTAATCTTAGCAACTGAACTAGTACCAAATATTGAGGGGTTGCTATGAACACTAGTAAAGTACACATCAATAACATGTATATCAAATATACTTATGTTCACTTTTCCATCCTTCTTATCCACCAATCACTTGGGGTAGTTCCGCTTCTAGTGACCAGTTCCATTGCAGCAAAAGCACTTAGTCTCGTGCTTAGGTCCAGACTTGGGCTTCTTCACTCGAGCAACAACTTGCTTGCCGTTCTTCTTGAAGTTCCCCTTCTTCCCTTTGCCCTTTTCCTTGAGACTAGTGGTCTTGTCAATCATCAACACTTGATGCTCTTTCTTGATTTCTACCTTCGTCGATTTCAACATCACGAAGAGCTCGGGAATCGTTTTCGTCATCCCTTGCATACTATAGTTCATCACGAAGTTCTAGTAACTTAGTGTTGGTGACTAGAGAATTCTGTCAATCACTATCTTATCTGGAAGATTAACTCCCACTTGATTCAAGCGATTGAAGTACCCGGACAATCTGAGAACATGCTCACTAGTTGAGCAATTCTCTTCCATCTTTTAGCTATAGAACTTGTTGGAGATTTCATATCTCTCAACTCGGTATTTGCTTGCAATATTAACTTCAATTCCTGGAACATCTCATATGGTCCATGACGTTCAAAACGTCTTTGAAGTCCCGATTCTAAGCTGTTAAGTATGGTGCACTAAACTATCAAGTAGTCATCATATTGAGCTAGCCAAACGCGTTCATAACGTCTACATTTGCTCCTGCAATAGGTCTGTCACCTAGCGGTGCATTAAGGACATAATTCTTCTGTGCAGCAATGAGGATAAACCTCAGATCACGGATCCAATCCGCATCATTGCTACTAACATTTTCAATACAATTTTCTCTAGGAACACATATAAAAACATAGGGAAGCAACAACGCGAGCTATTGATCTACAACATAATTTGCAAAATACTACCAGGACTAAGTTCATGATAAATTAAAGTTCAATTAATCATATTACTTAAGAACTCCCACTTAGATAGACATCTCTCTAGTCATCTAAGTGATCACGTGATCCAAATCAACTAAACCATAACCGATCATCACGTGAGATGGAGTAGTTTTCAATGGTGAACATCTTATGTTGATCATATCTACTATATGATTCACGCTCGACCTTTCGGTCTCCGTGTTTCGAGGCCATATCTGCATATGCTAGGCTCGTCAAGTATAACCTGAGTATTCTGCGCGTGCAAAACTGGCTTGCACCCGTTGTAGATGGACGTGAGAGCTTATCACACCCGATCATCACGTGGTGTCTCGACACGACGAACTTTGGCAACGGTGCATACTCAGGGAGAACACTACTTGATAATTTTAGTGAGAGATCATCTTAAAATGCTACCGTCAATCAAAGCAAAATAAGATGCATAAAGGATAAACATCACATGCAATCAATATAAGTGATATGATATGGCCATCATCATCTTGTGCTTGTGATCTCCATCTCCGAAGCACCGTCGTGATCACCATCGTCACCGCGCGACACCTTGATCTCCATCGTAGCATCGTTGTCGTTCGCCATCTATTGCTTCTACGACTATCGCTACCGCTTAGTGATAAAGTAAAGCAATTACAGGGCGTTTGCATTTCATACAATAAAGCGACAACCATATGGCTCCAGCCAGTTGCCGATAACTTCGGTTACAAAACATGATCATCTCATAGAATAAAATATAGCATCACGTCTTGACCATATCACATCACAACATGCCCTGCAAAAACAAGTTAGACGTCCTCTACTTTGTTGTTGCAAGTTTTACGTGGCTGCTACGGGCTGAGCAAGAACCGTTCTTACCTACGCATTAAAACCACAACGATACTTTCGTCAAATAGACTCCGTTTAACCTTCTCAAGGACCGGGCGTATGCCACACTCGGTTCAACTAAAGTGAGAGAGACAGACACCCGCCAGCCACCTTTAAGCACGAGTGCTCGTAGCAGTGAAACCAGTCTCGCGTAAGCGTCTGGCGTAATGTCGGTCCGGGCCGCTTCATCTCACAATACCGCTGAACCAAAGTATGACATGCTGGTAGGCAGTATGACTTGTATCGCCCACAACTCACTTGTGTTCTACTCGTGCAAAACATCAAACCATAAAAACCTGGCTCGGATGCCACTGTTGGGGAACGTAGTAATTTCAAAATTTTCCTACGCACACACAGGACCATGGTGATGGCATAGCAACGAGAGGGGAGAGTGTTGTCCACGTACCCTCGTAGACCGTGGCGGGCGTTATAACAACGCGGCTGATGTGTAGTAAATGCGTCTTCACGATCCGACCGATCCAAGTACCGAACGTACGGCACCTCCGAGTTCTGCACACGTTCAGCTCGATGATGATCCCCGGACTCCGATCCAGCAAAGTGTCGGGGATGAGTTCCGTCAGCACGACGGCGTGGTGACGATGATGATGCTCCACCGGCACAGGGCTTCGCCTAGGCTCCGCGACGATATGACTTCACCGGCGCAGGGCTTCGTCTAAGCTCCGCGACGATATGACCGCCCGGCGCAGGGCTTCGCCTAAGCTCATGACGATATGACCGAAGTGGAATATGGTGGAGGGGGCACCGCACGGCTAAGGAACGATCCGTAGATCAACTTGTGTGTTCTAGGGTGCCCCCTGCCCCGTATATAAAGGGAGCAAGGGAGGGGTGGCCGGCCTAGGAGGAGGCGCACCAAGGGGAGTCCTACTCCCACCGGGAGTAGGATTCCCCTTTCCTAGTCCAACTAGGAAACCTTCCATGTAGTAGGAGTAGGAGAGAAGGAAAGGGAAGGGAAAAGGAGAAGGAAGGAAGAGGCGCCCCCTTCCCTAGTCCAATTCGGACCAGACCAAGGGAAGGTGCGGCCACCCTTGAGGCCCTTTTCCTTCTTTCCCGTATGGCCCAATAAGGCCCAATACGTATTCCCGTAACTCTCCGGTACTCCGAAAAATACCCGAATCATTCGGAACCTTTCCGAACTCCGAATATAGTCGTCCAATATATCGATCTTTACGTCTCGACCATTTCGAGACTCCTCGTCATGTCCCTGATCTCATCCGGGACTCCGAACTCCTTCGGTACATCAAAACTCATAAACTCATAATATAACTGTCATCGAAACCTTAAGCATGCGGACCCTACGGGTTCGAGAACTATGTAGACATGACCGAGAACTATTCTTGGTCAATAACCAATAGCGGAACATGGATGCCCATATTGGTTCCTACATATTCTACGAAGATCTTTATCGGTCAAACCGCATAACAACATACGTTGTTCCCTTTGTCATCGGTATGTTACTTGCCCGAGATTCGATCGTCGGTATCCAATACCTAGTTCAATCTCGTTACCGGCAAGTCTCTTTACTCGTTCCGTAATGCATCATTCCGTAACTAACTCATTAGCTACATTGCTTGCAAGGCTTATAGTGATGTGCATTACCGAGAGGGCCCAGAGATACCTCTCCGACAATCGGAGTGACAAAACCTAATCTCGAATACGCCAACCCAACATGTACCTTTGGAGACACCTGTAGTACTCCTTTATAATCACCCAGTTACGTTGTGACGTTTGGTAGCACCCAAAGTGTTCCTCCGTAAACGGCAGAGTTGCATAATCTCATAGTTACAGGAACATGTATAAGTCATGAAGAAAGCAATAGCAACATACTAAGCGATCAAGTGCTAGGCTAACGGAATGGGTCATGTCAATCAGATCATTCTCCTAATGATGTGATCCCGTTAATCAAATGACAACTCATGTCTATGGTTAGGAAACATAACCATCTTGATTAACGAGCTAGTCAAGTAGAGGCATACTAGTGACACTCTGTTTGTCTATATATTCACACATGTATTATGTTTCCGGTTAATACAATTCTAGCATGAATAATAAACATTTATCATGATGTAAGGAAATAAATAATAACTTTATTATTGCCTCTAGGGCATATTTCCTTCAACTACTAAGCGTGTCCACCCCTCTCGCTCTACTAAACACGGCCACGCCTCTCTCCTCCTCTCCCCTTTCCCACCTCTCGCTCTCTCCCTCCCCCCGCACGCGGCGCACGCTCCTCCCATCCCGATCCCCCCCTGCCACCTCCGTTGTCGGCCGATTCCGGCCAGCTCCGGCGCCACCCCGCGCCGCGCCTCACCGGCCCGGCTCCCCGTCGCGCCCCTCCGCTGATTCGCCGCCTCCGCCCCGGCCGCCCGCCCGCGCCCCCGAGGCAAATCCTAGCTCGCCGGCACGGCGCTATGGTGGCCGTCTTCCGCTCCTCCTCCCGAGCCCCCGCGCCCCTGCCTAGGCTACCCGGCGCGGGCTTCCTCCGCCACGACGCCTTCTGGTCCAACAGTGGTGGCGGTGGTCGTTCCCACTTCGTCTCCGTCTCGGTAATCCCTCGGTTCTTCCTCCCCTTCCCCCTCTCGTGCTCCGGGTGGCATGGGAAACAAGCCGTGGCTGATTGTGTGGCCATTTCTTGGCTACTAGTCCTATGGCCGTCGAATGGTTGCGCAATTCCTGTGTTGGCGTGCTTGTATTACTGCTGGATGTGGTTCTATTAATGGCCTGGTCCTCTGGCCTCCATTTCTAGGCGTTCCTAGAGTTTCTGGTTGTAAGTAATGGCTGTGTCCATGGATATTATTTAGCTACTGATGCCGTGTGTTACTTGGTTCCTAGAGCTTCCGATGGTACTTCTATTCTGTCGTTAGCTATAGATCATGTAGAGCTGTCTTATTGTTAGCTATTGTACTTCTATGCTTCTGTTCTATGGTTTCTAATGGTAGCTAAATTTCTACTTAATGGGATTGGCCACCATGGCTTAGTTGTTACATGCTAGGTGGTCATTATCCGTGGCCTAGACTAGCTAGTGCACTCCATGGATGGATGGATTGGATGAAAAAACTTTAGCACTCCCTCCGTTTGCAAATATGAGATGTTTTGGATATTTCAATATGGATTAGTACCTTCGGGATAAGATAAGATATTGTAAAATAGTCTCGGCTTGAACTAAGTTCAAATTGGTTCAGTAAATCACTACACAAATGAATGCTCCATTGCAGCAGAGCTGCACAAGGACGTGGAGTTGTTATACAAGTGAATGTTGTTCTGCACTTTTCCTTATTGTACTCTGATTCAGCTAGGACATCACATGACCATGATCTGTTTCTTCTCAGGTCCAGCCTGATTCGAGCTTCCTGGACAGCCACAAGGCATGCCTTGGCCGCCATTGAGCAGAATGCCGCTGGTGGCCAGCGGCAACAGAGTGCTGTCTCAGCGGACAAGGGAGTATCAAGCGAGACATCATTATCATCAAGCGAGCATGGGAGTTTTTCCAGCAAGCAAGTATCTCATTATCCTTACCTTCATCTGAACCACACTTGCATTTTTAAATCTTTGGAGATGGCGTAGGATAAGGCCCAGATGAACGCTTGTGGAAATATTACAGCACCACTGTTAGGAGTACAAGTTTAGTCCTGACAGACTGGGCGTAAGTGGATTGGTTTGCCTTTTGATTAGTATAAGTAGATGGTAGCAGACCTAGACAAATAACATTGGATCTTAATATCTCATGACATTGAGTAGAGGACAAGAGATCAGATGAGTCTTGTTGTCACATGTGGTTAGGATGGTCAAAGTAGATGATAGTTGGATCCGAGCACCCAGTCAGTGATGCTCTGCCGCCCGATTTAAAATGGTGCTCTCTGGAGAGTCAATGTCGACCCCGGCGCTGGTGCAGGAGGTGTCCATGGGCAACGTCCTCAGGGCAAAGCTCGGCTAGGCCCCGGCCAGGCAGGCCTCTCTCCGCGTCGTGTACCCAACACCGTACCCTGCACCACTGTCAACAAAGTCTACTTGTCGGGGACGAAGGGTATCCATATTTCATCTCTTCACCTGCAATGTCTCCGTAGTTACTTGTCGCCGCTGCTAAAAAACTTATGTTGTTGCCTGTTGGCCTGCTCCTTGCTATCTGAAGTATATATTTTTTGTGTATCGCTCATTCGCTATCTGAAGAATTTTATGAAGGTAATTTTAGTGTGTGTTTAGCTTTCAGTTTTTGCTTCTACTTCACAGAGTGGAAGATCGTAAGAAAACATTGGATGATCTTTAACAATTATTCTTAGAAGTAAACCTGAGCAGTATTTGATGATATATTGTGAGTCACTGAAAATGTATACTATTTTTTCTTCAGGATATGGATGACTATCTGAAGGGATGCATGTTTCTTCCCAAACTTAAGAATGAGATACCTGGTAAAAGAAATGCTCCCTAGTCCCTACAGGGAAAGGTTGAGCAGCCTAGAGAATTCAGTACTGATCATGGTAGGGCCGACAAAGCCTGAAATCTCATTTTGATCCACGTCCAAAGATTACATGCTAGCATATATACTTGAAGTTGGCATGGAATATCAAAATTAAAAATAGACTTCGCCTATTCCCTGTTTTGAAGAGCAGTGGGAATCAATTTTCGGATGTCCTTTGTTGGCGATTTCCCTATCCATGAAATGATAAATTTTGAACATATGTTAACTGTCAAATATTTCAAGCATATATAGCTCAAATACACTAGTATTTCTTGAATGCACCAAAACAAGAAGATAGCATGAACACGTACAGCTAGGGTATGCATTTAGTAGGTGTTTTTCCGTTTTGAAGATTCGTAATAGACTAAAAGAGACATATAATTGAAGAAAATACCCTACTGGATCTGCACGAGGGCGCGAACTAACAAGTTTTCACTTTCTCGGCTGGGTGCAGGGTGATCGACGAGGACTACTATGGCCCGATGGGAGTCGTGCTCTGCAACTACTCGGAGGCAGACTTCACCGTGAAGCCCCGCGACCGCGTCACACAGATTATCATCCAGGTGATTGCGACGCAGGAGGTCCCCGGGTGGAGGACCTCGACGCCACCGTCCAGAGGTCACCGAGGTGGAGGACGACGCCACCGTCCGGAGTTCCTCAAGGTGTAGGACCTCGACGCTTTGTAGATACATCTAGAGAAGTGGTCTGGTTAGGTTGGTGGTGAAACGCTAGGGAAGGTACCAACCTTTTGATGATGGTTGTGTGCGTCCTCGTGATCTCTTCGAGTTGAGATGTTCAATGTTGCATCCATGAACACTGCTAGTGTTAAGATGGTTCTGTGAAATTTATTTTGCACTGGACGACGTGTCTCTGATCTCCATTCATAAATACTGCATCTATTTTTATTTTTTTAATTCCTAATTTGTTAATAGTAGCATTGGGAAAAAAGTGCCCTACTAGTATTTAGGATACTAGTAGCGCTGGTATTATAGGCACGCTACTACTACTTCCTTAGTAGTAGCGCGAGTCTGTAATAGCAGTAGCACACGCTACTACTAACAAAGTTAGTAGTAGCGCGGGTCTCACCCACGCTACTACTATCTATTAGCTGTAGCGCGATACTAGTAGCGCGGGTACCCGCGCTGCTAGTAGCCTTTTTCCTAGTAGTGCTATTGTGTACCTTATCATGAGTTTGGCAAGGGGGTACGATAGTGATCCAGTAGTGGATCACTAGACAGCGGTCAAAATTTTCCTTAGTTAACTAAGAGGACTAAGGAAATATTTCTCGGTTATGGAGGTGATAAAGAGTTCATTGTAAAGAGTTACATCGATGCAAGCTTTTACACCAATCCGGATGAATTTGAGTCTCAATCTGGATACATATTGAAAGTGGGAGCAATTAGGTAGAGTAGCTCCATGCAGAGCATTGTAGACATAGAAAATTTGCACAATATATACTGTCAACGGGCACAATTACGACAAAGGATACTACCTTGGTGATGGTATCTATCTTCAGTGGACCACTATTGTCAGAACAATCCCCAACCCTATCGGAGAGAAGAAGAAAAGATTTACCAAAGAGCAAGAGAGTGCTAGGAAGGATGTCGAGCGTGCCTTTGGTGTTTTGCAATCTCGATGGAGCATGGTTCGGTATCCTGCTAATACCTGGAGCACGCAAAAACCGTGGGAGGTGATGACTGCTTGTGTGATCATGCACAATATGATCGTAGAAGATGAGCTCCCGAACGTCTGTACAATCAAGGGTTTAAGTGTGAGAATGTCGTGCATGAGCATGGAGGAGCGACAACGTTTGAACAGTTCACCCTATTCCGTCATGACATACGTAATTGGGAAACTCACCTGCAACTTCAAAATGATTTGATTGAGCATATGTGGGCTCATGTTGGCAACCAATAGATGTATCTTCTTTATTCGGCTTGCAAAACTATGTGAGACATTTTTACTTGTATTTGGCTTGTAAAACTATGTTATTTTATTCGGTTGAAACTATGTTATTTGACTATATGTTTGAATGCAAAAGCAATGCAAAAATGAGCTATTTGTTGAAATAGGGCGGCCAGCCGGCCACGCCGACAGATATGGGTCGGCGCGTTGGGTGTATTGCCACCCCAAATCTAAAACAGGGCGGACGTCGGGCGGGCGGCCGACGCAAATGGACAAAAAGCGGACAAAATTGCCGTCCATTTGAGTCGGCCTGTTGGAGTTGCTCTTAGGTACCTGTTTGTATGATAGACAATACAGGACAGCAACAATTGTGATGTGCACGTCAACTCACGCCATTCATATAAATTACTACCTCCGTCCTACTTTATTAGTCTTTCTCGTATTTTGTGTCATAATTTGACCACAGATTTAACTAACAAAATGTTAATGCATGTCATCAAAAGTTATATTGATAGATTAGTATTTGAGCATAGTTTTTGATTATACTATTTTTTGTGACATGCATTAATAATTTGTTAATTAAATCCATTGTCAAAGTTTGGAAAAAATACTAAGGGACCAATAAACTAGGACAAAGGTAGTATGTTGGCGACATGTAATCGATACGTACTGGATAGAAAAGCATCAAAGACCTCACAACATCAGAATAATTAATGGTGCATGGATATATAGTGATGCATTTCCATTGAAGCGACAACATGCTCGACAACCTACCCATAGAGATGCACATGTTCAAGCTATGATAGGTCATAGATGAAAAAAACTAAGAATTGCTAGTCTAGACCCATGAAGCATGGATGAGGAACATGACACATATGTTCATTAGGGGATATGAGGCGTTGGGAAAGAGATGGCCACTGTTGATCCCATGCCAACTACACAGCCTCACAACACGGCTGGGAATCACCAGTGATTATCCTCAGAACTTGCCCGACCTATCGCGACACACTAAACTTACAGACCCCATGGTTTCTGTCCTCGGAATAGCCCCATCTGCAAGGATTTTCATCTCCCCACAAATATGCACCACATAGTTCATACCCCAGTTGTGCGCGTGAGATGCTGGCCTCCCATCTTCATCGGCATGACTTGGAGCTTGTTCTGGAAACTCGCAACAAATTAATATGTGTTGTGAACGGACTTTGAAAGGTATCTTTTTTCTGTAGTAGTACCTGTACGAAAGTCAAGATGTATACAATAGATCCTTGCTAGAGCAGACTGTATGCACATTCTCTGAGACCATGCTAAATGGAGGAAGCAGCTCTATACCAAGAAATCAGATTAATGATACATGGGCAGTATAAACTGTAAGATTCCCAAGGAAACATAGGAAGGAAAACCCCACAAATACCTTCTCGCAAAAAAAACCTGACAGATACCGTAAAGAAAATCCCAAAACACCCATTTGCTGGAGCGCAAGTCGGAATTTCCATGTCCAGGACACTCTGCATCCCACGACCCCATGCACCGTCCGTTCTGTCAAAATCAATTATCCATCCCAGAACTTGCTGACCGGGAACTGGTTGAGTGAGATGCGTTGCTTATGGCCATCGTGCTGGCCCAGTAAGAACAGGTAGAAAGGTCTGATCTTATTGTTTTGGTACGTGGATATCTCTGCCACGTAGTAGAAGATGTATGGTATCAGCATGGTAGGGAAATGACGAGGTCATTTCTTGTGCCCGACAAGTTCAGTTCAGTTCAGTCTTGGATTGGCTTTTTTTGCAAGTTAGTGCAGGTTTTCAGTGATAGATTATTCTCATTAAGGGTCGGTTATAGTGTTATTGATGGATGAGAACGGTTGGAGAGAGAGAGAGAGAGAAAACAAAAGACATGGGAGGCAACAGATATTTTCCCAGAAATGTGGCATGTTTGATTTCTAACCTGGTCCCTCTTACCCTCCCTTTTCACATGAGAGGTAAGAGTATAAAATAGATCTTAGCCGTTGTTCTTATTAATTAGTGGCTTGATTAACTCTTACATTCTTATCTCACATTTAAAAAGAGGGGGTAAGAGGGGACCATGTTAAAATATGCCGTTTATGAAACAAGTTTAGTTTTTTTTGTAACAAGATTGATTCCTTGGCCCGCGGGTAAAGTTTAGTTCCGGCCACACATTCACTGCAATTATGAACTAAGTTTTGTTGGCATTTACGTCTTACATGGTAGGTTTCCGTACTGCTGGTATTTTCCTACATTATAATTGGCCTCGCCTACATACCATTGTATGACATGTTCAATGGTTGAGAACGAAGCTTTTTGTTTACCGTCTCTTAAAAACCTTTTAGATCAATTTAACTTTTGCAAGTTTGCTCATCTCAGATCTTCTCTAGTGGTATGCAACAACTTCAAGATGCCACCGGCAAAGGAGAATTTGATAAAGCTTTTGTTTTTTGTGTTTGCTCCAGTTTTCTTTGCTGTCGAAATTAAGCGTTAGCAATTCGGGCATGAACCCCTAGGCAAAATTAGCACCAAGCACAACAAGCAATTCGAGCACAAGCACCAAGCATGATTATCAACTTACAATCACTAGCAATTTGGGTAGGGAAGATGCCTCAAGATTCAAACCTTCGATGTGGCAAGGAGGGGGGCGTGAGGCTCGGAGGAGGAGACTGGATGTGAACCTTCTATAGAGCCGATAAGGGGGCGGCCTTTCACAGGAACTGGCGTCAATGGCTGGTCATGCATGAGAGCTGTGGGAGGTAGGAACTAGTGGCTTGCAAGAATTAAGCCCACGCCACAAAGTAGTTTCATATTCGTGGCATGCTAGAATTTTTTCACGACACTAGTAACCTATGCGGCATTCCTGATGTTGGACCGACACGCACTGGTGGCGTGGGAACCTTTAGCCATGCCCTAGTAATGTGCTACTAGTGGCGTACGGTCACTTTGGCACACCGTTCGTATTTTGGGAAAATATCAGTGTCGTGTCTCTTTCTTGGCGTGCCATTGATGTAGATTGCTTAAGAACATTTCTATACTAGTTTATAATCCTGCCACTTTCATGTGTCAGTTCAATGGTTCCACGCACTTCGAAGCTAAACATTGGGTTCACGCAAAGTCGAAACACCTCGTGGCTAAGCTATGCAACTTACATCACAATTTGGCATATTATAGCACAACTTATTTGTCAGTCTGACCCTAAATGGTTGTGTAATGGCACGTTTAAGGTGGTTAAGAATGCAAGTTCTCCTTGACTAGCTGTCAAAAAAAATTGAGCTCAGAATATGTTTTCGTGTTTACTCTTTTGTAGTTCTGCAAAGCATAAACGAACAGCAAGATGCCTGGGGTAGAGGTAAATTCAAAGCCTTACGAGGTTCTCGTACTGCGTTTGGATACTACTTTTTATAACTTCATTTTGCAGTTTCATGTGTGTCATTCTAACCATAATAAGAAGCAAGGACTACAATGGTGAGCATGTTGATCCTTGTGAAACACTACAACATGGAATTGATGTATAATAATCATGACCCAACAACCTCCAACCATGAATACTAGTTGTTTGTCATGTGTGCATATATACCTCTTTGTGTAAACCCAATAACAGGTCCAATCTCTACAACTCTAATACTTACTACCACAGATTCAAAAAGAGTTGATGACGAACAAAAAATACTAGTGACTGTGTAAACGAACAAGAAAAGAATAGAAGAAAATGTACAAGCTCATTAGGGAATAGGGGGCCTCAGAAACAAGAAAACCATGGGTCCATGGACACAATCGCCTCGCAAATTATCGACGTGCATTCTATTATGTAAAGGCATCCCAGCAGCTCTTCGTTTGTCTACCACCCAGGGATTTGCATGTACTATATTGTTTGAAGTAACAAGCGGTAATAAAGAAGATTGAGATTGGGCATATGAAAAGTTCACTGTGTAAAATCAAGTTGGCTAAAAAAAGGCTCTATCTATAGCATGGCATGTGATGTGCTAGCAATGTAAATAATAATTATTAAGAGATAAAAAATCCTTTTCTGGGAGAGTGTAAGATGCAGTTGTGCAATGGGATGCTAGAGCCCATGTAACACAACCGGGTGAGCCACAATGACACCAGAACATGTAAGGCCAGTTTACAACCCAATTGAGATTAATTTGTGCGCGTGCAAGTTTGAACTATGATTAACACAATGTACCGTGCTATTGACTTTCATCCAGCCAATGTAGCTCCACATTTTCTCTCACCGGTAATCTTTCAAAAGAATTGTTTGTGTGAAACTGGTACCAAAAAGCACATGCATGGATTCATGCCAAATGTGAATTAACTTGCACATAGATAGAAAATATAGTGTGTTTGGTTGCTTATATACACAGGTCTATCTTCCTCAAAGTAACAACATACAATCTCTGGGTACCAAGACACACGTTTCTAAACAAACAAAGGAGCTACTGAACCATAGGGATCTCACTACGAATGAACAAAAGTAAGAAGATATTGAAGCATTTGCTTAAGATGTGAAAAGAACTGCACCCGACGGTGCATGCCTCCTGGTTCTTACGAAGTTCAAGAAGTCTCAAAATGAAAAAATAAAAACAACAAGCTACCTGCTTTAAACATGGCCTCTTCACTCTCTAATTTAGATACATTATAACTGAGCACTTTTCCTGCCCTCTCAAGCCATTAGCGCTCCCAGCCGTTGGACCTTGAGATTTGAGTGTTTTCGGTCGTCCGATTGCTTCTAATCCCACCTCTGCTCACTAAGTTCGCTGTGACCGATAGTTTCCGTCACGGGCCGCTGCCCCGGTGACAATTTCGGACACCTGATGTAAATTGGGCCTAATGGGCTTCTATCTTTGTATCCGCACAACCAAGGAAGAAGGCCTCTAACCGACTCTCGCTCATGGCGGCCGCCCTTGGGGAAACACCAAAATGCGAACGACGGTGTCTTCTGGTTCGAACTAGATGGGGCGCCTCTCCGGACGACCACATGGGGTCCGTTCGGTTGCCTAGACAGTCAAGCTACGGGAAGGTGGCTGCTGGCTTGGGTGGCAAATAGCCAGCTGTCGATTCAACACTGCCGATTCATTGACAAACTAATTAGAGCCCATGAATAGCAATTGATGAGCCACCTGATGATAATTGCAAGTCAGTTGTGAATGCCTTTGCATGCTTTTTATTAATTCACGCATGCCCATATAATCCCCACGATGGGGCTGCTCCTTCTCCACTCACCCCACTTCCGCAAAGCATCGCACGACAGCCATGGTTTATACTGTTCTTTCTGCTCACAAATAGGTTCTCTAGGTTGACGTATTTCAGCTCTGTTCTGCTGGATAGAAGTTTTATCCCTTACCCATTTGGAAGGTGATGCATGAACTAGGAAAATTCAAATTATGCAAGTAGATCTCATTATGACAGCTATGTGTTCCTTCTCCTGAAAAAGATACACCGCAGATTCTCCATAAGACAAAATTTCCGACTGTCTAGGGGACTTGATAAGAGTTCAACTTTTACCAATTGCAAATCTGCAACACCTAGCTAACTGAGGTATCTTTTTTACCAAATAAAAATTTATGTTGCTTAAATGGTGCTCGACCACTTCTTTGATGGACAGAGATCAGGTGACATGCATGTTTGCATGTCACCGTGTGCCTTGCGGCCGGAATTTAAATTTAAACATTGCCAAAAAATCTGAAAAAAATCATGCATGTTGACAACACATATTAAGATAACCCCTAAAAAATTCAGATCAAAATTCGAAACATACACCAAGAAACAAAAAAAGAGAAATCTGTCATGAATAGTTCCCGAATGGTTCTAGACTATTCACATCTGGTAGTTCCACTCATTACAATCACATGAGTACCCAGGTTGGTGCAAAACCCAGCTCGGTCATTATAGCTTCTTGGTAGTTCCACTCATTATGATCACATGCTTTCAAAATATCCGATGATACTGCAACGGGGGAAGCTACTGAAGATCAAGAGGAACCAGACGATGTGCCCGATGATACTGCACCGGGGGAAGCTACTGAAGATCAAGAGGAACCAGATGATGTGCCCGATGATGATGATCTCTGCCGAGTCATTGTCGATGCAAAAACGCAATGCGAAAGTCAAAAGGAGAAGCTGAAGTTCGATCGCATGTTAGACGATCACAAAAACAGGTTGTACCCCAATTGCGAAGATGGCAACACAAAGCTGGGTACCGTACTGGAATTACTACAGTGGAAGACAGAGAATGTTGTGCCTGACAAAGGATTTGAGAAGCTACTGAAAATATTGAAGAAGAAACTTCCAAAGGATAACAAATTGCCCGACAGTACGTACGCAGCAAAGAAAGTCATATACCCTCTAGGATTGGAGGTGCAGAAGATACATGCATGCCCTAATGACTGCATCCTCTACCTCGGTGCATACAAGGATTTGAACGCATGCCCTGTATGCGGTGCATTGCGGTATAAGATCATACGAGATGACCCTGGTGATGTTGACGGTGAGCCACGCAGGAAGAGAGTTCCTGCGAAGGTGATGTGATATGCTCCTATAATACCACCGTTCAAACGACTGTTCAGAAACGAAGAGCATGCCAAGTTGATGCGATGGCACAGTGAGGACCGTAAGAAAGACGAGAAATTGAGAGCACCCGCTGACGGGTCGCACTGGAGAAAAATTGAGAGAGAGTACTGGGCTGAGTTTGCACATGACCAAAGAACGTATGGTTTGGTTTAAGCGCGGATGTTATTAATCCTTTCGGGGAGCAGAGCAGCAATCACAGCACCTGGCCCGTGACTCTATGTATGTATAAACTTCCTCCTTGGATGTGCATGAACCGAAAGTTCATTATGATGCCAGTTCTCATCCAAGGCCCTAAGCAACCCAGCAAGGATTGGTAGTTGGTGCAAAACCCAGCTTGGTCATTATAGCTTCTTGTTAGTTACACTCATTATGATCACATGCTTTCAAAATATCCGATTTTATTGCACGGTCATCTTGGCAAGTTGCCGGTCCACTCGCTTATGGTCAATTCTGTGGGAGCCATCCCACTTGGATAGTTTCTCTCATTTTTCACTGCTCATTGAATACGATTGCTGATTTCCTTAATTTCCTATTTCACCGATTTCTCTGTCAGAAACAAGAATATTATGTTAGTGTCAAAAAAAGGAATAGTGGATTATTTATTTATTTCTATGTTTTCTCTATTTCTTTATTTGTTAGTTATTATTTCTTTGCTCATTTCCTTTTTCTTTTTGTTATCTATTTTCATATGCGTGAATATTTTTTTGCAACACATGAGAAAACGGAACATGCATTATTCTTTTCTAAAATATATTAATATTCTTATAATAGGATGATCATTTTTGTTGCATGACATGGATAATTTTCAATATACACTAGTAGAAAACAGGGCTTTCGTTCAGGCCTAGCCAGCCCATTAGTCACGGTTCTTCACGAACCGGGACCCATCGGGGGCATTAGACCCAGTTCATGAGCCCAGGGGGCCGGCCGGGGCCTCGTGGGCATTGGTTCTGGTTCGTATGGACCCATTTGTCTCGGTTCTAGAAGGGGGGGGGGGCTTTAGTCCCGGTTTATACCACGAACCGGGACAAATAATTTGCCTATATATACCCATCGCCACGGCAGAGCACTCTGTTTTTTCTGGCCGGCGAGGGGAGGTCATTTGGGTGCTCTAGCTCACCTCCTATGCACATGAGGTGTTCGATGAAATGCCCGAGCCACACTAGTTAAGCTTTTCCTCTTGAAGCTCCACCTCGGAGCTCCATTTTCCCGAGATTTGTCTAGATTTAGCGGTCCGTCACACCCCGTCCCTATTTTCACCGCCGTTGATCGCCCACGCCGATCTCGTCACTGACACCATCGTGGTGAGCCTCTGGTTCTTATCTTCTTTTTGATTTTCTTACTTTAGATAGATACTTGTCTGATTTTCTTACTTTAGATAGATATTTTGTCTTATTTTCTTACTTTTGACACACATAATTATATATAATGCACGCAGATTAACCGGCATGGATGTATGGTGAAAGACACACCTCCGAGTACATTAAGGGCGTGCATAATTTTCTCGAAGTGGATGAGGCAAACAAGCAGAATGGCTTTATGTGTTGTCCATGCCCTAAATGTGGAAATACGAAGTCTTACTCTGACCGGAAAATCCTTCACACCCACCTTCTTTACAAGGGTTTCATGCCACACTATAATGTTTGGAGGAGGCATTGAGAAATTGGGGTTATGATGGAAGACGGCGAAGAAGAAGAGGACGATGACAACTATGTGCCCCCTGAATACAGTGATGCTGCAACGGGGGGAGCTGCTGAAGATCAAGAGGAACCAGACGATGTGCCCGATGATACTGCAACGGGTGAAGCTACTGAAGATCAAGAGGAACCAGACGATGTGCCCGATGATGATGATCTCCGCCGAGTCATTGTCGATGCAAAGACGCAATGCGAAAGTCATAAGGAGAAGCTGAAGTTCGATCGCATGTTAGACGATCACAAAAAAAGGTTGTACCCCAATTGCGAAGATGGCAACACAAAGCTGGGTACCGTACTGGAATTACTGCAGTGGAAGACAGAGAATGTTGTGCCTGACAAAGGATTTGAGAAGCTACTGAAAATATTGAAGAAGAAGATTCCAAAGGATAACGAATTGCCCGACAGTACGTACGCAACAAAGAAAGTCATATACCCTCTAGGATTGGAGGTGCAGAAGACACATGCATGCCCTAATGATTGCATCCTCTACCTCGGTGCATACAAGGATTTGAACGCATGCCCGGTATGCGGTGCATTGCAGTATAAGATCAGACGAGATGACCCTGGTGATGTTGACGGTGAGCCCCGCAGGAAGAGAGTTCCTGCGAAGTTGATGTGGTATGCTCCTATAATACCACCGTTGAAATGATTGTTCAGAAACAAAGAGCATGCCAAGTTGATGCGATAGCACAGTGAGGACCGTAAGAAAGACGGGAAGTTGAGAGCACCCGCTGAAGGGTCGCAGTGGAGAAAAATCGAGAGAGAGTACTGGGCTGAGTTTGCACGTGACCCAAAGAACGTATGTTTTGCTTTAAGCGCGGATGGCATTAATCCTTTCGGGGAGCAGAGCAGCAATCACAGCACCTGGACCGTGACTCTATGTATGTATAACCTTCCTCCTTGGATGTGCATGAACCGGAAGTTCATTATGATGCCAGTTCTCATCCAAAGCCCTAAGCAACCCAGCAAGGATTGGTAGTTGGTGCAAAACCCAGCTTGGTCATTATAGCTTCTTGGTAGTTCCACTCATTACGATCACATGCTTTCAAAATATCCGATTTTATTGCACGGTCATCTTGGCAAGTTGCCGGTCCACTCGCTTATGGTCAATTCTGTGCGAGCCATCCCACTTGGATAGTTTCTCTCGTTTTTCACTGCTCATTGATTACGATGGCTGATTTCCTTAATTTCCTATTTCACCAATTTCTCTGTCAGAAACAAGAATATTATGTTAGTGTCAAAAAAGAAATAGTGGATTATTTATTTATTTCTATGTTTTCTCTATTTATTTATTTGTTATTTATTATTTCTTTGCTCATTTCCTTTTTCTTTTTGTTATCTATTTTCATATGCGTGAATATTTGTTTGCAACACATGTTAAAACGGAACATGCATTATTCTTTTCTAAAATATATTAATATTCTTATAATAGGATGATCATTTTTGTTGCATGACATGGATAATTTTCAATATACACTAGTAGAAAACAGGGCTTTCGTTCGGGACTGGCCAGCCCATTAGTCCCGGTTCATCATGAACCGGGACCCATCGGGGGCATTAGACCCTGTTCATGAGCCCAGGGGGCTGGCCGGGGCCTCGTGGGCATTGGTTCCAGTTCGTCTGGACCCATTTGTCCCGGTTCTAGAAGGGGGGGGGGGCTTTAGTCCCGGTTTATACCATGAACCGGGACAAGTAATTTGCCTATATATACCCATCGCCCCGGCAGAGCACTCTGTTTTTTCTGGCCGCCGAGGGGAGGTCATTTGGGTGCTCTAGCTCACCTCCTATGCACATGAGGTGTTCGATGAAATGCTCGAGCCACACTAGTTATGCTTTCTCCTCTTGAAGCTCGACCTCGGAGCTCCATTTTTCCCAAGATTTGTCTAGATTTAGCGGTCCGTCACGCCCCATCCTTGTTTTCACCGCCGTTGATCGCCCGCGCCGATCTCGTCGCCGGCACCACAGTGGTGAGCCTCTTGTTCTTATCTTCTTTCTTATTTTCGTACTTTAGATAGATACTTGTCTGATTTTGTTACTTTAGATAGATATTTGTCTGATTTTCTTACTTTTGATACACGTAATTATATATAATGCTCGCAGATGAACCGGACATGGATGTATGGTGACAGACACACCTCCGAGTACATTAAGGGCGTGCACAATTTTCTCGAAGTGGCTAAGGCAAACAAGCAGAATGGTTTTATGTGTTGTCCATGCCCTAAATGTGGGAATACGAAGTCTTACTCTGACCGGAAAATCTGTGACACCCACCTGCTTTACAAGGGTTTCATGCCACACTATAATGTTTGGACGAGGCATGGATAAATAGGGGTTATGATGGAAGAGGGCGAAGAAGAAGAGGACGATGACAACTATGTGCCCCCTGAATACGGTGATGCTGCAATGGGGGGAGCTGATGAAGATCAAGAGGAACCAGAGGATGTGCCCGATGATACTGCAACGGGGGAAGCTACTGAAGATCAAGAGTAACCAGACGATGTGCCCGATGGTGATGATCTTCGCCGAGTCATTGTCGATGCAAGGACTCAATGTGAAAGTCAAAAGGAGAAGCTGAAGTTCGATCGCATGTTAGACGATCACAAAAAAGGGTTGTACCCCAATTGCGAAGATGGGAACACAAAGCTGGCTACCGTACTGGAATTACTGCAGTGGAAGACAAAGAATGTTGTGCCTGACAAAGGATTTGAGAAGCTACTGAAAATACTGAAGAAGAAGCTTCCAAAGGATAACGAATTACCCGACAGTACGTTCGTAGCAAAGAAAGTCGTATACCCTCTAGGATTGGAGGTGCAGGAGATACATGCATGCCCTAATGACTGCATCCTCTACCTTGGTGCATACAAGGATTTGAACGCATGCCCGGTATGTGATGCATTGCGGTATAAGATCAGACAAGATGACCCTAGTGATGTTGACGGTGAGCCCCGCAGGAAGAGAGTTTCTGCGAAGGTGATGTGGTATGCTCCTATAATACCATGGTTGAAACGACTGTTCAGAAACAAAGAGCATGCCAAGTTGATGCGATGACACAGTGAGGACCGTAAGAAAGATGGGAAGTTGAGAGCACCCGCTGACGGGTCAAAGTGGAGAAAAATCGAGAGAGACTACTGGGCTGAGTTTGCACGTGACCCAAGGAATGTATGGTTTGGTTTAAGCCCGGATGGCATTAATCCTTTCGGGGAGCAGAGCAGCAATCACAACACCTGGCCCGTGACTCTATGTATGTATAACCTTCCTCCTTGGATGTGCATGAAGCGTAAGTTCATTATGATGCCAGTTCTCATCCAAGGCCCTAAGCAACCCAGCAACGACATTGATGTGTACCTAAGGCCATTTGTTGAAGAACTTTTACAGCTGTGGAATGGAAATGTTGTACGTGCTTGGGATGAGCGCAGACAGGAAGAACTTAACCTGCACGCGTTGCTGTTTGTAACCATCAACGATTGGCCCGCTCTCAGTAACCTTTCAGGACAGACAAACAAGTGATACCACGCATGAACGCACTATTTAGGTGACACCCAAAGTATATACCTGGACAAATGCAGGAAGAATGTGTACCCGAGCCATCGTCGATTTCTTCCGACCAACCATCAATGTCGAAAGAAAGGCAAGCATTTCAAAGGCGAGGCAGATCGCCGGAAGAAGCCCTCCATGCGTACCGGTGATCACGTACTGCTATGGTCAATGATTTACACGTAATGTTTGGAAATGGTCCCGGCGGACTAGCTGTTCCGAGTGATGCTTGGGGACACGCACCCATGTGGAAGAAGAAATCTAATTTTTGGGATCTACACTACTGGAAAGACCTAGAGGTCCGTTCTTCGATCCACGTGATGCATGTGACGTAGAACCTTTGCATGAACCTGCTAGGCTTCTTGGGCGTGTATGGGAAAACAAAAGATACAGCTGAGGCACGGGAGGACTTGCAACGTTTGCACGAAAAAGACGGCATGCCTCCAAAGCAGTATGAAGGTTCTGCCAGCTACGCTCTTACCAAAGAAGAGAAGGAAATCTTCTTTGAATGCCTACTTAGTATGAAGGTCCCGACTGGCTTCTCGTTGAATATAAAGGGAATAATAAATATGGTAGAGAAAAAGATCCAGAACCTAAAGTCTCATGACTGCCACATGATTATGACGCAACTGCTTCCGGTTGCATTGAGGGGTTTCTACCGGAAAACGTCTGATTAGCCATTGTGAAGCTATGTTCATTCCTCAATGCAATCTCTCAGAATGTGATTGATCCAGAAATCATACCAAGGCTAAGGAGTGATGCGGTGCAATGTCATGTTAGTTTCGAGCTGGTGTTCCCACTATCCTTCTTCAATATCATGACGCACGTCCTAGATCATCTAGTTGACGAGATTGTCATTCTGAGCCCCGTATTTCTACACAATATGTACCCATTTGAGAGGTTCATGGGATTCCTAAAGAAATATGTCCATGACCGCGCTAGGCCAGAAGGATGCATCTCCATGGGCCATCAAACAGAGGATGTCATTCGGTTTTGTGTTGACTTCATTCCTGACCTTAAGAAGATAGGTCTCCCTGAATCGCGGTATGAGGGGAGACTAACTGGAAAAGGCACGCTTGGAAGGGACTCAATAATATGCATGGACGGATATTCTTGGTCTCAAGCACACTACACAGTTCTACAGAACTCTACCTTGGTGACCCTGTATGTCGATGAACACAAGAACAGTCTGCGCTCCAAACACCCGGAGCAGTGCGACGATTAGATTACATGTGAACACATCAGGACTTTCAGCAGTTGGTTGGAAACACGTCTCAGAGGTGAGAACACTGTTTGTGCTGAGCTGTACTCGTTGTCGGGACCATCTTCCACTATATTGACTTAAAAAGGATACGAGATAAATGGGAATACATTTTACACGATCGCCCAAGATCAAAAGAGCACCAACCAAAACAGCGGTGTCCGCTTTGATGCAGCAACCGAGAGGGAAAAGGACACATATTATGGTTACATAGTGGACATATGGGAACTTGACTACGGACATGATTTTAGGGTCCCTTTGTTTAAGTGCAAATGGGTCAATCTGTCAGGAGGCGGGGTATAGGTAGACCCACAGTACGGAATGACTACAGTGGATCTGAACAATCTTGAGTACACTGACGAATCGTTCGTCCTAGCCAATGATGTGGCACAGGTTATCTATGTGAAGGACATGTCTACCAAACCGAGAAAAAGAAAAGATAAGGAAGCGAATAAATCATATGATGAGTCAAAGTGCCACATAGTTCTATCAGGAAAAAGGGACATCTTGGGAGTGGAGTGCAAGACAGATATGTCCGAAGATTATGAAAAGTTTCATGAAATTCCTCCCTTCAAAGTCAAGGCTGATCCAAGCATCCTGATAAATGATTAAGATTACCCATGGTTACGGCGCAATAAGGAAAGGACACAAGCAAAGAAAAAGTGAAGACTTTCTCCACAACTATTATGATGATACCATGCCAACTTTCAACCTTTTCGTAGTTCATTTGAAATGCCTGTTGTAACAGACAAGATTCCGTATGAAATCCTGATACTTCGAAAGAGATTGTTCGTTTTGTACATGAAGTGCATCCAGTTTTTCAGACTTCATTTGAAATGCTTTTCAATTTCAGGGTCTTATAGCTCAAAATAATCAGTAAATGCATGAAAAATAACTAATGAAGTTAGAAAGGGTTGAAAATTGATGATGTGGCTTTGAATGGTGCATTTTGAACACACAAAAAGTCAGGAGTTCAAATAAGTTTTAAAAAATGAAATCCATGTGTAACAAATGAGTTTCCATATGAAACCCTGATACTTCGAAAAAAATTGTCCATTTTGTACACGAAGTGTATCCAGTTTTTCCCATAACCCTCTCAACTAAAACAAAACTATGATATTCTTTAATAGCAACAGGATTTTTTTGTTAGAAACTTTAGTAGCAAAAAGAATTTTCATAAAGAATTTTTTTAAAGAAACTAAAATAACAAAATCTGTTTTTGAATATAATGATAAAACACAATAATATTAAATAGCAGGAAAAAGAATCACTCAAAATATATTTTTATAGTGAAGTTATTCACAAACTAGTGATTCACACAAATTTCAAAGAATTAAAATTTAAACTATTCAAATTTAGAAACTAAGGAGTAACAGAAAGTTTGTAATTATTCTGAGCTAAAAGCAAAAAGAACAAAAAAATAAAGCAAAAATCAAAAGAAAATAAATAAGTCAAAAAACAAAAAAAAATACTGGAAAATAATAATAAAAAAAATGCCACCTAATGGGCCGCACAGCCTGCATATGACTAGAAACCCATCTATACATGGGCCAGGATGCAGCCCCGCGGGCCCAAGAGGCCCAACATGGCAGAGACAAGGGTAGGCAAGTAATGCCTGCATATTAGAGAGGAGCTCAGCACCTGAGCTGCAACGCAGCTTATAAACAGGTGTTGTGCTCTCTTAGGTAGCGAGGTGGGACTAAACTTCCCACCGCATCAAGGCCAAAGACAAGGTTTTGGTCCCGGTTGGTGGCACCAACCGGAACCAATGCCCCCCTTTGGTCCCGGTTGGTGGCACCAACCGGAACCAATGCCCCCCCCTTTAGTCCCGGTTGGTGCCACCAATTGGGACCAAAGCCCTATGCTTCCCGCCCTTTGTGCTGCTGAAAAGAGGTCTTTTGGCCCGGTTGGTGCAACCAACCGGGTCTAAAGGGGGCATTGGTCCCGGTTGGTGCAACAAACCGGGACCAAAGCCTTTGCTATATAAGCCAGCACTTAGGAAATTTTCAGATTTCCATCGCCAGTTTCCCCCCGCCCGACGACGCCGCGAGCTCGATCCACGCCGCCAGGCTGCCCCGCCGCCGTCGCCGTCGCCCGTGCCCCCGAGCCCACGCCGTCGCCCGTCGCCGCCGCCCTCCGCCCCTCGCCCTCCGTCGCGCGCCCTCGAGCCGTGTCTCCCATCACCATCGCCGTCGCCCTCCGCCCCCGGCCCGCTGCCGTCGCCTCGCCCTCCGCCACCCACGACGTCGCCCTCCGTCACCCGATGTGAGCCGCCGCCGCGCCACGGCTCTGTTCATTCATTTTCATATAATTTGTATTATTTTTCTGTTCATTGCATTTTTTATATATAATGTATATATATGTATGGATGTGTTATGTATGTGTGAATATAATGTTTTTAGCATTTTTTGTTTATATATGTTTTTTCATATATGTATTAATTTTTTACTTAGGTTAATTATTAGTAGATATCGATTTTAGGTTAGTGCTTAGTAGTTTAAATAGTTGATTTAATAAAACTACTTTATTAAATTTTAGTATATATAAAAGTAGTTTATTTTTAGTAAGAACTACTTTATTTTGTTTATTTATAGTAAGTGCTTAGTAGTTGAACTAGTTGATTAATTAATAAAACTACTTTATTAAATTTTACTATATATAGAAGTAGTTTATTTTTAGTAAGATCTACTTTATTTTATTTATTTATAGTAAGTGCTTAGTAGTTGAACTAGTTGATTTAATAAAACTACTTTATTTTAGCAAGAAAATTAATAGAACTAGTTTATTTTTTAGTTCAAGCAATTAATCCCGCATCGACGTCGACTAGGACTATCCCGCATCCTTGTCGTCGACTCGGCGGAGGAGGCCGGCTTGATCAGAGGGGCCATGTCCGGGACTGGGCTCCGTCGGGCTGGTATTTGGAGGTGCTACCTTCCAGGGGGCGTAGGTTGGTGAGAAGCCAGCCCCCATGTTGACCCGATCCTTGTTTGGTAGCGGTCGCATGGGCCAGTGACGATGCCGAGGCTTCCGGACACCGCGGAGGTGGTACGTCACCGTGTCAGCGAGGAGGACGAGCACGTCCGTCGCTACATGGTTGCGTTGGAGGGCAGGTTCGACAATACCTGGCAGGTTCTTCAGGGATCTCATTGGAGCTATGATCCTGTGATGGTTTCTTCTCTTTGGGTGTCCGCCACTCGTGATGATACCCGTCGGGCGCTACGGTTCTTGCTGTATTAGCGATGCTATGTATGATAGTATTCGAGGGGTATTACTAGTGATAATATTCGACGATGTACGGACACAAGAGATGATGTACTTACAATTTATTTTACGATTTGGTTTTGCTTATTGAATGCTCAAATTGGAAAAGTACTCCTACTTTGAATGCTAAAATTGGAGAGCACTATGCATATATCTTGGAGCCCCCTCCATCATCCGCGCCATCATCCCCATCACCGACCCCCCTCCGACCTCGAGGTGAGACCAGCCAAATCTCCATGCAATATGAGTCCTATAATATGATTCCTCGGGTTGACTTTAAGTCTGTCGAGTCTCCAACTATATGAGAGGACGAACAATCCCGACTGTTGTCGTGGGGGTAGCTTCTCCTTCGTTCCCGTGTGCTAGACACAATGTGTAATGCACTCGGGAACGAAAGGAGGAGCTACCATCACCGACGGTCGCAAATGTCATAGAGGAATCAGTGAGGGAGAGTCTCCAACCATATATATATATATGTGAGGACGAAGAATCCCGACTGTTGTCGTGGGGGTAGCTTCTCCTTCATTCCCGTGTGCTAGACAAATTGGTGTAATGCACTCGGGAATGAAAGGAGGAGGTACCATCACCGACGGTCGATTATGTACACCACATGAGCTGAGAATTTTTTAGTACATATATTTAATTGTACAAGTTTAATATTTGAATTATGAATATTGGAAATGTCGTACTCGGACGACGAAAACCGCCCGGGGGAGTGCGACTGGTGCCACGATGACTGAGGTATCTGCGACAGGTTCCTTGAGCTGGACGAAGATCGGCGCTTCAGCATTAAGCTCGAGGAGACCTTCGATGTTGAAACGGTACGCAACGACGACAATAGTTTTTTTTCGTAATTAAGCACGACTTCAACTATTTTAACATGTACTTTTCATCTTTTCCAATTCAACTAGCTTATCCCATGCTATGCAAGACGCTATGTATTGGAGGGGATGGGTTTTGAAGACCATGAAAGTATGGAAACAAAGAAAATTCACCTAAGGACCCATCATGGTGTTGATTTTGAAGTAAAGTTGTACAATTCTGAGAGTGTAACCCATTTTGGTTGCAAAAATTGAGAACCACTTTGCAAGAAGTATGGTTTTGATGAGGGTATGCTTGTCACCATGGCTCTTGGTGATCCTGAAATCGAGCAAGACAATATGGACATTTGGTTCCTTGTTGATACGCTTCCAATTCTTCCCCTATGTGAGCTTCTCAAGCATAGTTATTAAGTAATTTATATTGTTTATTTCAAAAGAGTTGACAGCTTATTTTCATTCTTCAAAGAATGTGCGGAAGATGGTAGACAAAACCCACTACACCGATGGCTCCTAATTAACTTATAAGGAGAAAAATCATCTGATCGCATTTTGTAATGATCTTGAGAACTACAATATCTACAATCGAACTCCGCAACATTATGGTCAATACGTGTCACTAGTGCACGTGTTGAACTACGGTAACTACCATGGAGATACCCTTGTAAGATTTCTTTACTATTACGACATCGATGCATCTCTTGCATACTTCTAAAACAAGTACATCATTGCTAACTACGAAGTTATTACTACGTTTTTCAACAGATAATCCCGAATGATTGTGTGCCTCATCTAATGTATACACACGGTCTTCTTGATGTTTTGAACACACAACCAAGTCGTCCTACGAATCTCAACTGTCTGTATCGGATTTCTAAAAGAAGTGGAGACATGACAATCAAAGAATGGAAAAAATGTATGGACAGTCGTAAGGAGGTTCTCGGAAGGAAAAGAAAGCGAAGCGCAAGAATTGGAGACAGGATGATCTCCATTATCCATAATGGAGAGTCAAGGTCTATATTGTTTTATGCTATTTTACCTTAAAGAGGGTATTTATACCTCATAATGATGATCATGTGCTAATAACAATTAAGTAGGGTTGGTTCGATGACTATGAGGATGATAATCGTATGACCTGTTATTAATAACGAGTAGAAGTTGTATGATGATGATTAATTAGTAGGAGTTGTTATTATATATGATGGTGCATGATGCGAGCGGGTGAAATGAACATGGATTGGATTGAAGTGAAGGCAACATGCATGTGGTGCATGTCGAAAGTAGTACAATCCAAACTTGATCAAGTTTGGATTAGTATTACTTTCGACATGCACCACATGTTGCCTTCACTTCAATCTAAGCCATGTAACGTTAGGCATAGCAGTAGCGTTGGTAAACCAAGCACGGAGATATATAAGAGTGGACACTTCTCTCTATTAGCTAGTTAATAACAACCTAAATTAACCCCCAAAACCCCTAAACCAGCCCTTTCAGAAGAAAAAAAAACCTCAGCTCCAGCCAGATGCTGACGCATGGATGCCAATTGGTCTCGCACTAGTAGAAAAAGGGTCAAATGTGAAGCACATTAGTGTCGGTTTGAATTTGAGCCGGCACTAATGTGTCCATTAGTGTCGGTTCCAACGGCTAGGCGGGCGGACATCATTAGTACCGGTTCGTATAACAATTAGTACCAGTTCATGCCACGAACCGGTACTAATGAGGCTGTGTCAGGATGTGGGCCCCACGAACACCTTTAGTACCGATTCATGGCATGAACCAGTACTAGAGTTTCTTATTAAGCTGATTTATAGTCCCACCTCGCGAGGAGAGAGGCAGTAGGAGCGGTTTATAAGCCGTAAGTGCAGAGACGATGAAGGAGAGGCGCAATGCTCATCAGCAGGTTGCTTAGCTTCAAGCCTTTCGGAATAGAATAGATTGCACAGAGCTATGTGCAGTGTAGTCTACACTATTCCGAAAGGCTTGAAGCTAATTAACGAGCATTGCGCCTTTTTTTATTTTTAATAACTTATTAGAACTCCGGACTTCTTGTGTTACGGCAAAAACTGGATGCACTTCGTGTATAAACTGGACAATCTCTTTTGAAGTATCAGGGCCGGTTTCGGACGAAAACAAATCTGTTACACTGGCACTTCATTTTTTAAACTTATTACAACTCCAGACTTTTTTGCGTTCAGTACGGACCATTCTAAGCCACGTCATCAATTTTCAACCCTTTCTGACATCATTTGCTCCCCTAGCACGAACCGGTACTAAAGAGGTTGTGGCAGGGCTATTTTTAGTCCCACCTCGCTCCCCTAGCAAGATTTTAACCACCTCAAATATGATACTTCTCAAACTATCACAGGCATTTGGTCTTCATTGAACTCTATGTGTAGGATCTGTGGCTGCAATAGGAGTCTTCGCCGGTTCTTAAATCGGTGGTAGATTCCTATTGACAATTTAGATTCTATGAAGCAAAAATATTCACAAAGAAACTAAATACAACAAAAAAATTACTCAGAAATAAATAGAAGAAAACAAATAAAGCAGAAAATAAAAAACTATATAAAAAATTTACTCAAAAATAAATAATGCAGAAAAGAAAAAGTTATATAAAGCAAAAATATTCACAAAGAAACTAAATACAGCAAAAAAACTACTCAGAAATAAATAGAAGAAAACAAATAAAGCAGAAAAGAAAAAACTATATAAAAAATTACTCAAAAATAAATTCAAGAAAATAAATAATGCAGAAAAGAAAAAAATTATATAAAGCAAAAATATTCACAAAGAAACTAAATACAGCAAAAAAACTACTCAGAAATAAATAGAAGAAAACAAATAAAGCAGAAAAAACTATATAAAAAGTTACTCAAAAATAAATACAAGAAAATAAATAATGCAGAAAAGAAAAAATATAAAAAAATTGTTGGGGCGCTGCCCGGTGGGCCTGCCAGACCTAGGGTGTGGAAATTCAGGCCCAGAAGGGCCAGCAGGCTCATAGGGCAGCGCGCCGGAGTTAGGCCCAGAAGCTTGCTATATAGAGGAGTTCGAAAGGGCAGCCGCGACTGGGTTTATAAATCAGTGCGGCTACCCTTCGCTCGGCGAGGCACGACTAAAAATAACGCACCGCGGGTGGCAGCGCACGGTCTTTAGTACCGGTTGGTGGCTCCAACCGGTACTAATGGTTGTCCTTTAGTACCGGTTAATGGCTCCAACCGGTACTAAGGGCCCTCGTTTGCCGCCGCTTGGCCTGGCCAAAATTGGCCTTTAGTACCGGTTGATGGCTACAACCGGTACTAAAGGCCCCTCTTATAGATATTGCACTTACGAAAAATCAGTTCCATCGTCCACCACTTCTTCACTTTTCTTCTCGCGCTATCGCCGATGACGATGCCGACGCAGCCGCGCCGTCGCCCCCGTCGCCCTCGATCGCCGCCCCCACCGCACGTACGTCGTCGCCGTCCCCGCCGCCCGTCGTCGCCATCCCGTCGTCGCCCCATCCCGCCGCCCGTTCTTGTTGCCGCCCCCGCCGCCAGTCGTCGCCGCCCCCGCCGCTCGTACGCCCGCTCGTCGTACCCACACACACACATACACATACAGACATACACACACATATATACATACACACACACACACACACACACACGCACACACACACACACACACACATGTACGTACACACATACACATACACACACACATACACACACACACACACATACACACACATGTACGTACACACCTACACACACACATACACACACACACATACACACACATGTACGTACACACATACACACATATATCTTTATTTATTTTCTGTTTTCTATTTTTTTTACTTATTTTCTGTTTCTAGTAAGAAAATTTACGTATATGAGATTATTTGAACTAGTTGAATTAATATAACTAGTTTATTTTTAGTAAATGCTTATTTGAACTAGTTGAATTAATAGAACTAGTTTATTTTTAGTAAGAAAATTTAGGTATATGAGATTATTTGAACTACTTGAATTAATATAAGTAGTTTATTTTTAGTAAGAAAATTTAGGTATATGAGATTATTTGAACTAGTTGAATTAATAGAACTAGTTTATTTTTAGTAAGAAAATTTAGGTATATGAGATTATTTGAACTAGTTGAATTAATAGAAATATTTTATTTTTAGTAAGAAAATTTAGGTATATGAGATTATTTGAACTAGTTGAATTAATAGAACTAGTTTATTTTTAGTAAGAAAATTTAGATATATGAGATTATTTGAACTACTTGAATTAATATAAGTAGTTTATTTTAGTAAGAAAATTTAGGTATATGAGATTATTTGAACTAGTTAAATTAATAGAACTAGTTTATTTTTAGTAAGAAAATTTAGGTATATGATATTATTTGAACTAGTTGAATTAATAGAAATATTTTATTTTTAGTAAGAAAATTTAGGTATATGAGATTATTTGAACTAGTTGAATTAATAGAACTAGTTTATTTTTAGTAAGAAAATTTAGGTATATGAGATTATTTGAACTAGTTGGATTAATAGAACTAGTTTATTTTTAGTAAGAAAATTTAGGTATATGAGATTATTTGAACTAGTTGAATTAATAGAACTAGTTTATTTTTAGTAAATGCTTAGTTGAATTAGTTGAATTAATTGAATTAGTAAGTGTTTAATGTTTCGCCTATATGAACATATATAGGAAATGTCGTCTGACGACGGAAAAAATTTCATTATGTGCGAATACTGTGAAGACCAGCGCGGCCTGTGCGACAGAAATTTCCTTGTTGATGATAGGCGATTCAGCATCAAGCTGGATGAGACCTTCGAATTCGATACAGTAAGTCACAACGACAAGTCTGTTTTCGTAATTAAGCATGACTTATATATGCTTCTTTTGCCTGACTTATAATTTTTAATTTTCACTATTCTACTAGCGCATCCCCTGCCATGCAAGAATTTTTGTCTTGGATAAGATAGGTTTCAATGATATGGAAACTATGGAGGTAAAGAGAGTTTACCTGAAAACTGAGCATGGTTATACTTTCAACGTCAAAGTATACAATGAAAAGGCGTAAACCTATTTTGAATGCAAAACTTGGCAAGCACTATGCAAGGCTTATGCATTTGAGCCTGATATGGTTATCACCTTTGATATTCGTCTGGAAGATGATATTGAAGGTAATAGAAACATATGGTTCGATGTGCAGACGCCTCCTGTTCTACCATTATGTGAGTTCTTCTCAACTATATTTTTGTCTTTGATATTGCTTATTCAAAAATAATTGACAACTAATTTCTATTGACAGTTTATTTCCATTCAAGCAAACATGTCCAGTGCTTGGTAGACAGGACCTACTACTGTCCCAGAGCTGAACTAAACTGCGAGTAGATAAGTCATTATGTTTCATGGCTTGAGGATCTTCATACTGTCAAGACAAATTTTCTTCCTGGACTTAGAAATGTTAGTACTCAAAACGTGCGACCAATAGTGATCGTATTGAACTACGGTCACATCTATTTAGGAATGATGGTAAGATTTTTACTATTTGTCCTCAGTGCATCTTTTGCATACATAATTTTTTGGCTAAACTTTCATTGCTAAGTATATTAATTAATTAAGTACAATACGATGTTCTTCAACAGGGACTCCCGATTACAGTTGTGCCTCAGGGGATCGAGACTAAAGGTCGCATGTCAATTGTTAGCTTACGGCCAAGATATCCTGCGTTGCACATGAGTGCATTCAGGATTTCTAGAAGCGATGAATGCTTAATAGTGAAAGATTGGAGGAAAATTGTTAACGATCGCAGAGAAGTACTGGGGGCAGCAATGAGAAGAGACAGGTTCATCTGCATGCTCCAGTATGATGAATCAGGAGAGCTATACTTGTTCTATGCTATTTTACCTGAGAAAGAGAAGCAGGAGTGATTTAGCTAGTTCATGCTATTAGTATTTGTCCTTTCATGTCCGTGTTCTTCGTTCTGAACTTAATCTCAAAGAGTGATTTGCTTTTGTGGTGTTATATATGAACGCTTATAATATCATGACAATCATGTTGAACTCGATGATATTTTTGCTTCTGGTACAAGTGAATGTTTCTTCTTTAAGCTAGTGTTGGTGGTGATTAGATAGCGATAATGACTATGATGATTAAATAGTGATAATGACGACTACGATGATTTTTAGCTGGCTAGCTAGAGTATATATATACTCATGTTGATGATATGATGCAAGAGTTTTTATATTAATATGATGATATGATGATGAGTTATTATATCATTTAATGAAAGAAACCGCAGATTAGTTTCAGCCGGATGGATCCTACCTAAGTGATCAAGTATATATGCCATATCCATATATATTATACTTGATCACCTAATTAGGTCATCAAGTATAATATGGATATGGATTTAACAACTCATTATAATGTAAAACAATCAATAAATTAAATTGAAAACACAAAATTAAAGGAAAAATTAAAAAAACCAAACATTTAGTACCGGTTAGTGTTACCAACCGGTACTAAAGCCCTACGCGCACCCGGGCCTGGCTCGTGCCACGTGTTTGCACTTTAGTGTTGGTTCGTGACGAACCGGTACTAAAGAGGGGGGGGGGGGCTTTAGTCCCCACTCTTTAGTGCCGGTTGGTGAACGGGCACTAAAGGCCGTCACGAACCGGCACTAAAGGCCGGTTCTGCACTAGTGTCGGTTGGTGTCACCAACCGGGACCAAAGGCCCCCCTGCCTGGGCTGGCCGCAGCGGCCACGTGGAGGTCCATCTGTCCCCGTTCGTCTAAGAACCGAGTCTAAAGGCCAAGGGCATTAGTAACAACCTTTTAGTCCCGGTTCCAAAACCGGGACAGAAGGCCCTTACGAACCGGGACAAAAGGCCCTTTTTGTACTAGTGATACCTGAACATATTTGCCGCAACACATGAATTTTTTTTTAATATTCATGAGCATTTTTTCGTAATGCATGAACATTTTTATAATATGGGTCATCATTTGGTTGCAACATTATTTTTTTTAGTACGTCTAGACTATTATATTATAACACATGGGAAAAAGTTATACATGTGAACATTATATTTGCAATGACGGAACATTTTTTTACAATAAGCTTCAACAATTTCATTATGAGTTTTGAGTCATGTATATTTCATTATATGTGGGAACAATTTTGTTGCGATGCATGAACCTTTTTTTAATATGCATGAATTTTTTTCCTTCAATGCGTGAACAATTTCTAATATGCATCAAATTCCCCTGATTGTCATTTACATCGTCCGAAGGTCATTGACATAGACTGATGGATGAGGACGCTTTGAGGGAAATGGAAGAACTCCTAACCGGTGTGACAGATATGGCTTTGTAAAAGCATCTACAGTGGTTGGGAATGTTGCTTTTCTTATTTGCCTCCTTCAAGACATTGATAGTAGGCTAAATTGTCGATCTTTGCTCTACGTAGTTCTTAGGTGAAGGTATAGAATCCTAAATATGGTAGGGCAAAGGGCCACACGAAGCCTTCGGATGCTTTTTTCTAGCTTCTGGTTTCATCACGGTCTTGTATTGCTAGTGGTTGTTTTCATTTCTTTTAACATAAGTTTTGTCTTATGGGAGCCTTCGTTTGCAGTCATTCAGCTATGTCATTTAGCAGTCATCCAATAGTGCCATGCAGAAGTAAATAATAAAAAACAAGGATATATGCATTGCATCTTGGTCCTTACCCAACAACTAGTCATTACCCAACAACTATGACATGAAATCAATGAAACTAGTCATTACCCAACAACTTCGGATGATAAATAGTACAGGTCATTGACCATCTCTCCGTCTATATATATGCCGACATCTCTGCAGCCAAGTAGTAGCATGATTCTCTACTAGCAGAAGTACTTCCCCGCCACATAATTTAATTAGTAGTTGGCAGATGAGAGTCAAAAATAGGAGCAGTGTGAAAACCATTAGGGAATAGAAGACATCAGGAAGCATCAGACTAGGGTGGCAGGCCATCTGAACCTCTTTGTGAGTGTCGATGGTAGAGCGTCCGAGAGATACGTGGAGGTGTAGGTGGTGAGGCCGAGTAAAACCAAACTATCCTGAACAAGGAAACAACATGTGTGTTGCATGTTAAGCGAAGGCCAAATCTGACAGGCTATGAGCAGTGTATTTGCTTGTTTGTAAGTTGCTATGAGTAGTGCTGATAGAGTCATCTCCCCCCTGCACATGCCTAATTTCGCCCGTCTATCTCTCTGTCCCTATTCTCTGCCGTTCTTATCTCCTTTGCTATATTCGGTCGAGTTAGATAGACTGTCAGTTGTGGTGTCGTCGCATCTTCTGTATATTATAATCTGTGAGATCAATACAAGTGCGCTGCATTCCCTAGTCTCCGTACAAGCAGCGGCCCACTTTTTTTATTTTTGCTAGAAACTTCTAATCTAATCATCCTTAATACCGACAACTACATGCACTAAAGCGAGCGAAGGATCCAACCTGAAGACACATGAACAATGACGAACAAAGACTGGATCTGAGCAGAACCACCAAAGACAACCACCGAACGAATCCCACGAGATCCGTCGGAGACACACTTCGACACGCCCTCCGACGATACTAGACACACCGTCTCGTCTTTAAGAAGGGGAGAACCTTATTCCATCTTTAAGAAGTTGCCGCCGTCCCGTCTTCATGAGCAGGACGCAAACCCTAACAAAATTTAAAGACGCGCCAAAAAATGAAGCCCTTCCGCCGACAATGGCCGGGATCAACCACGCACCCATGGTGTTAAGGCCACAGGAGACATGGCAGATCAGCGACGCCGCCGACAGAAGGCGGAAAACCTAGCCACCTTTCAGGAGAGACGAAGGGAGAAAAGATGGCACACCAAATGATCGTTGGGAGGCTCCGACCTGTACGTTCTTGATCAGCCGGCTCAAATCACACGGCCATTTGGGCTACTAAATTTGGCCGCTGTTCACCATCGGTGCAACAATGCTTAGGAAGTAAATCCCAAAACTTCAGCCATCATAAAAGCATCTACAGCCAGAATTGACAAATCTGATCGCACAAACATCCGAAGATGCGACCGGCTGCATTCAAGGACAGTGATCGGACACGCCTCACATTAGCTATCTGCATCCGAGCCTCTCATATTTCAACCCCTAGATCCATATAAAGTATGCAAAAAAAATCTTTCGTACTACCTAGTACGTACTACCCTAGCAAAGGTTCAACATCAGAGATGTCCACGACTTCGGCGCCAGACGCCGGGTGCGTAGGAGGGCTTCATCTCATCCTCCTCCTACTCGACCTCATCCATGTGGGCGAGCATCTCCTCCTCTGCGATGTGCTCCGCCTTCATCTCCTGCCGGTGATGTAGCCAGTTCCTCATCCCCAGAGTCCCCCACATTCTCCTCCGGCTCCTCCTCCTCCTCAACCCCCTCCTCCTCCAACTCCTCCTCCGGATCCATCGCATATGGATTTGGCCCGGGACAATCCGGGCTTCGCGCCTTGCCCAAAAATACTCAAGGAGCTGCAGCCGGCAGTCGGGGAGTGAAACATGGTGACGGCGGTGGATGGGGAGTGAAAAGTGGCGGCGGCGGCGGACGAGCAGAGGGAAATGTAGAGGGGTAGGGTTTCGGTGCCGACGGTCGGCTTAAATACCTGGGCTAGGCACTAAGGGGCCCGCTGGAGAGGCGCCACGTGGCGATATCGGTCTGATGAAGGAGACGAGCTTCAGACCGCCGGGTTTCCCGGCAATTCCGTATGGGACCCCAACGTGGCCAACGCGCCCGGGCGCCCCCTTATCCGCCCCATATTTGTGCTAGGTATGAGCGTTGCCGTTCAGCCTGGATGTTTGAGGTCCGTTTGAGGCGCCTGTGTGGGTCGAATTTTTATCACCGGGCCATCTGCCCAGGCGTATAGGGCAGGTTTGGGGCATCCGGCTATAGATACTCTAAGTCTTTCTTCCTTTTCCCAAGCACATATAAGCCTCCTTTTCTTCCATACTTTCTATCTCTCCTATAGATCCTTATACAACACTACGGGTCTGCTTGGATACTGTCCTCGGACCGTGCCTGGAAAAAAAATTGTGCCTGGCTTCAGCCTGGTCCGGTGACGCTTTTCTGCCTGGTCAGGCTAGTATGGACCAGTGGTGTTTGGTTTGTACCCTCGCCTGGTAAAGTATTATACTCCCAACGTTCCACAATATAGCGCATATAAATTTTCGGAAAAGTCAAACTTTACAAACTTTGACCAAGACAGTAGAGAAAAATATATGCATCTAGAATACCAAATACATATCATTAGATGCATCACAAGATGTACTTTCATATTGTATATATTTAGTATTATAAATATAAATAATTTTCTTTATAAATTTGATCAAAGTTTGACTTTTCAAAAAATCCATATGCACTACATTATGGAACGGATGGAGTATAGTACAAGAGCATTAAATAATTTGATAAAGTACATGCAGCAACGGTTAATAAGTGCATAATCTAATGCCAGGTAGCTATCCTGGGACCCAGGCACCGATTTCGGAAGCTTGGTCCAGGCTAAGCAAGATGCCTGGGTAAACAGCCAGGCTAATCTATTTGATGGGGCTACTGGTCCAGGCAAGCAGCGGCTTTTTCAAGACACGAAGCGAACAGGGTCCAGGCAATTCTCAGGGAGGCACCCAGGTCAGGCGTAGCGCAGCGAGGATGCCATCCAAACACACCCTATGTGTCCCACCGCCCAAAGCAGCGTCCTCTGGAATGCGTGCAAGCCAAGGACCAATACACCGTGCCCTTCCTCACACCGGAGAACATGAGGATATGCTCCACGCCTCAGGAGAAGGAGCACCTCGAGGTCGAGATGTTCTACTAACTTCGTACGAGGGCTGGAGCCAGTACTCCCAGAGGAGGTTCCCAGTGAAGATGCGGCGGAACGTGCCCACGCTGGAATGCTTAGGCAAGGATGGGTTCCACCTTGCAGTCATCGGCGCCATTGTCCAACGGCCATGGTGAGCGGCACGCAGCGAGTCCTCGGAAGAACCATCTGCACAGCCAGCACCATTACAACCAAAACCGCACACAATTCTGTCGAATAACACTCAGGGCATGATCTATCTGGTTTTCACAAAGTTTAGTGTGTAATTTATCGAGTGTGTCCAGAGCTCACCTAGATATGTCATAACTATGTCATCTCTAGTTGACATCATCACTTTTTCCCCAAAATTTTGATATCATCACCTGGTTATGGCCTTTTGATTGTTTGTTGTTTTCTTTTTTTGCTGTTGCCCATGACGTTGGCCTCGTCTTTTCTTTTTCCCAAATGATAAGTGTCATACATGTGGCAAGAAGCGCTCCAGTCCTAGCGTTTTTAAATGTAAAATTGCCATCCGAAAAGAAAAAACAAATTAAAAAACTAAAACTTTCCATCCGAAAAGAAAGTTGACATGCTTGACAACTGAAGTCGCCATCCACGCATCACTAAACTTGGCATAAAAAATGTTCGGAGTTGCCATGTGTTCGTGCCACACATGTGACACTTATCAGGGTCCTTTTTTTGCAAGATCAACACACCATAGCACGTACCATACAAGTAGAAAAAGGGTTAGGCCCGAAAATTGCATCGAGGGTGGACTTGCAGTTGGAAGAAAAAATGGGTATGTCAGTTGTGTATCGAGAGTGGACTTGAAACTAGGATAAAAAATGGTGAGCCTAGTTGCATGTTGGAGGTGGAGTTGCAGTTGGGACAAAATGGTCACCCCAACCCCATTTTTGTGTCGATGGTGGGCTTGCAAGTGGGACAAAAAATGGTCAAGCCCAAGTTGTGTATCAAAACTGAACTTGCAACTAGGTGGACTACACTTCTGATTGATGGAGTTCATTATTTATCTATAAGTTTCCTCAATGTTATTTTATTTTTAGCAATAACTATTTAATTTGTGGGAGAGAAATTATAGACAACATATGTACGACAAGAAAATCTTGGCCTCTCACAAAAAAATTGTTTGTCAAAATCCTAGAGGCTAATTTTTATGGTCACGCATGCAAAGGTTGAGAATACAATTTTTTTTAACTGGCTCTTAAAAATCTTTAGATTAAACTACCTTTTTTTGCATGTTTGCTCTTCCATAATTCTTCACTGATAAATGTCAGATAGGTAGAGCTGAGGTGCATACGAAACCTTGGGGGCTTCCCTGTAGCAAATACCACTCCAGACCAGGGTTTTGGTTTCCCCCACCTCGCCGGCACCAGAAGGCATCCCAACCGCGGAGGAAATCCTAGTCGTACTTTTCTCCCTGGAGGTGGAGGCGTACGGCACAGAAAACATTGAGCTAAACTTCTCCGGTGTGGCCTACTAGCTAGTTTGTCACACATGAGCAGCTATAGCTACAATGGAGCGGACCGACTTGAGAAGAAATAATTAGTGACTGACCGCAGTGTCCATTACAATATCGCCGTTGGATACACACACACACACATACAATTTACAGTGGACAACGGCTAATCCACATATACAGAAATAAGTGCAGTGTGACCCCATATTTGCACATCAAAAACATGAATCCGTATATGCACAAAAAGAAATGACAAACTTACAGTAAACGGTGGCATATCTTTTTAATGTGTCTTTATTATTATTTTCATTTTTACATATTTATGATATGGAAGATGCCTTGTTCCAATATGGTCAAATGAAGTTGAACACACCCATGACCATCCAACTTGCATCCGTTGGTTGATTAGGTCCGCACGCTCTGAGACTAGATATCGGGTGCACCTATTACCACATGTCGCCAACTATTACCACTTACGATTTTATCTTTTTTTGTTGAGAGCTCCTCGAATGTTATTTGCGGCTGAAATTCTGCAACAACCTAAAACATATGATCAAGTATCAGGTCGCAATATTTCAGGATTTTTGTATCAAGTTTGATATTGATTATTTTGGTTTTTTTGTAAACTCGGGTGTAGTACACCTTAGAGAAGAAAATCCACTCTCGTAACTTTGACATGTCACGAGAAATAGATGCACACGAAGTCTTCAGAGGGTTTGATCAAGTATACGTGTGTGTGTGTTTGTGTGTGTGTGTGTGTTTGTGTGTGTGTGTGTGTGTGTGTGTGTGTGTGTGTGTGTGTGTGTGTGTGTGTGTGTGTGTGTGTGTGTGTGTGTGTGTGTGTGTGTGTGTGTGTGTGTGTGTGTGTGTGTTGTGTTGTGTGTGTGTGTTACACAGAGGCCGGTGTGTACTCATCACTATTGTAAGAGGCATCTCATCTCGGTTCTTAAAAAATATAATTATCAAATGAAATTTTATGGAAAATTGTAATGATCTAACCACCTCCAGCAATGAATAATATTCATTTTCCATGCGTGCATATATACCGCTCAGTCATAACCAAAGTAGAAAAGTGTTGAACGTCATACTAGACCATCTCATTTGTACAACTGTGAATATATATTGAAACACTGTGAATATATATGGAAAAAAATTAAGGAATAGGTGGCGTCAAGAAGATGGACATGGTTGCTCTACTGGCAGAAACACCTCTAACATGCTCAATATGCGCTATTTTAACTGAAGGAAGCCCAACTGCTCTAGGTTTGTCTACCGGTAGAGAGCTCCCTGTAGCATGATTCTCATAGCCAGAATGACCTTACAAATGGCCACACGCAGTTATCGATGAAAGTAAGCAGGTGATTATGGCCATATGTACAGTTCAGTGAGCATGATCGAATTGGCCTAATTACATTCACCTAGCACATGTGTGACATGGTGGAGACGAGGTTGATTTTTGTGGCCTTCCGAGCGCCATGCAGATGACGCCTATTTAATAAAATCAATCTTCCTTCTGCGTTGATTGATCGTGTGTGGCTCTGATTATGTCGCCCGATGGCCAACGTGCTTTTCAGCGCCAGGTGTTTTCCGCGCTCACAAGCACAATTAGCCTGCCAGTGTATCACAAGCGTACTAGTGGCTTTCCCATCTGTAGTTGTGTATACTGCAGTAGTGTTAGTTCTTCACCGAAAGCATATACTAACGGCAATGTGTGGCTACACTCGGGGTGTAGTACACCCGAATTATCAAACGACTGCCCAAACACACTAGATCAAAAAATCCTGACTTTCGTGACAGCAAACATGACTTTCGTGACTAAAATTCGAGGAGCTGTCACCAAAAATAACAAATCAGAGGTTACTATTTTTTGCATTTTTCAGTACACATTGTTTTCTTTTTATGCCTAGAGCTTGTCGAATATCATTTGAGGCTGAAATTTCGCAACCAACTAAAACAATTGTTCAAGTTTCCTGTTGCAAAATTTCAGAATTTTTCTACTCATGGGTGAGGTTCGGGCTCGGTCCTAGATGTGCCCGTGAGCGATGTCCTCGTGGGTGCAGTGGGTTGTGGTGGTGGTTCTGGCACCGCCTACCGGTCAGGCCGGGCGATAGCGGTGATCTCGGAACTGGCATCGTGCAAGCTCGGCTTCACGGCGACCATCGGCAGCCCTCGGGTCGTGTCCCTAGGTCCACGGGGAGTACTGGTTGGGGATGCAAGCGTCGGCGCCTCCTGTACTGGAGGTGCTGACCCTAATCTGGGGACTGGTGATGGGCTAGGTGTGGAAGGACGACCTTTTACCCTACCAGTCGGGGTTGGTGTGCCGTGTGGCGGATGGGTGGCGAAGTCTTGCGACAGGGATGTTGGGGTGGCGGTCCGGGGTGGCGGTCCCCATGATTGGCTCTCTAACGGGCCTCGTGACGGCGGTGGTGGCTTCTATAACGCGGTGAGTGGTGTGTGTCGCCTGCAGCGCGTGGGTATTTGGTCAGGCCCAGCAATACCACTTGAGCGAGCAATGCTAGTGTGTATAGGAAAAGATCAACGCGTGTGTAAATGTTAGTGTACCGGGATGCGACAAACTAGGCTCTTCGGTACAAAAAAAAACCAGAAACAAGCGTAAGCAAACATTCAATTAGTATTATTACTTTTTTTTCTCTTCTTTTTATTTATATTTACATTTGTTTCCATTTTTCTTTATTGTTTCGGTCCAAAAATCTGCGTGTTTAGACGAATGTTCACGGTTATCAAACGGGTTCTTATACCTGTATTGGAATTTTTTTTGCCATGCTTTATAACAAATGTTAATCTGTTTTCACGAAAATATTTTTAACATTCACCAAAACTATGTTCATGACATTTTTTAAAACGTGTAAACTTTTTAAATAATAATTCATGCCATTTAAAAATAATATTCATCAATTGTAAGAATTTGCTTTTGAAATGTTCATGAGATATAAAAATGTCCAAACCATTATTTTTTTTCACACATTGACAAATGGTAATAAGAATACAAAACTTTGTTTCCAGAATTTAATACAGTGTTCATGAGATATACAAAAGGTTCAATGTGTAACCTAAAAATGTATGCAGTGTATTTACAAAAAAGATCAAAAAATGTTCACCGTGTACTAAGAAAAATATTTGACATGCATTTTAAGAATGTTTAGAATATGTTTAAAAAGTTTCAATATGTATTAAAAATGTTTACCATTTATTTAAAAATATATTTGAACATGGTTATTTTGAAATGTGCCTTCGACCAATGTTCAGCATGTATCTGAAAAATGCTGAATGGTTATTTTAAAATGGTTCAACATGTGTTTATAAAAAAGGTCAATTAATATTTAAAAATAGAAAAGAAAATTAAACAGAAAAAGGAAAAAAGCAAAAAATAAGCTGAAAAAAGAAAAAAATGTAAATAACCATAAGAACCCGAGCGGAACCTTCCCAAAAGCAGGCGGAGGGTTCCTAAAACAGTTACCCGTAATTGCAGAAACAACAAATACAAAAAAAATTGGCAATCAAATGTCAGACGCATGTACATGCTTCTAAATCTGCAGGGAAGTTTACGGAACATCATCCTAACGGTTCAACTAGGACAACATGACACTCTGGAGATGGATACTTTGTGGCCCATGCTCCGCGTAAGATCCAGATAGCTCCAGTTGAGCTGGAGAGTATTCTTCGAAACAGGCTCTCGTCCCGCTTTATAGATAAAGCACAACACAAAGTACAAGCCCGAACGATACAAGGTAATGAGGAGCCCCCTTACAAGCAGATCCCGGGATAACGGGCCGACATAGACGCATGCGACTACACTGCCGAAAGCTAACAAAGAAGGCGTGAATAACTACGCCACGACATGGACTACGGCACCTAAGTTCCACGACAGCGTCCCTCGGGAGGGTGAACGGTGCGAAGCGTCGCCGCTGCCAAGTCCGAGCTGGAGAGTCTTGATGGCCTCCACGCAAGATGTTCCACTTAAGCTAGAGTCTCTAGCAAGGTCTTCACCCAGAAGTTCCAGTTAGCGGCGCCAAGGCATTATCAGTCATCACACACTAGTAGAAAACAGGGCAATGGTCCAGGCCCGGCCAGCCCATTAGTCCCGGTTCAATCCAGAACCGGGACCAATGGGGGCATTGGACCCGGTTCGTGAGCCCCGGGGGCCGGCCAGGCCACGTGGGCCATTGGTCCCGGTTCGTCTGGACCTTTTGGTCCCGGTTGGTGGGACGAACCGGGACCAATGGGCCTCGCTCCTGGCCCACCACCATTGGTCCCGGGTGGTGGGACAAACCGGGACCAAAGGCTGCCCTTTAGTCCCGGTTCAAGTCACCAACCGGGACCAATTAGTTGCCTATATATACCCCTCGCCCGCGAGCAGAGCACTCCCAGTGCTCTGTTTTTCGTGGCAGGCGAGGGGAGAGCTTTGTTGTGCTCTAGCTCACCTCCTATGCACACGAGGTGTTCGATGGAATGCCCGAGCCACACTACTTAAGCTTTCTCCTCTCCAAGCTCGACCTCCAAGCTCCATTTTCCTTAATATTTGTCTAGGTTTAGCGGTCCGTCACGTCCCGTCCCCGTCTTCACCGCCGTCGATCGCCCGCGCCGATCTCGTCGCCGGCACCACCATGGTGAGCCTCTTGTTCTTATCTTATCTTCTTTCTGAAAGGAAAAAAAATTCTTACTTGTATGTTTATATAGATACTTTTATAATTTTCTTACTTTTATTATTGCATCTTATATAGTGTGATGGTTTTGGTATCCGCCCCCGTCGGCCCTCGTCCTGTCTATGATTCAGATGTGGTATATATTATATTTTCATAACTATTGGTTTATTTATTGTTTATGACAATTATGCCGACCAACGTGACATAGATTTTATTTATCTAGGAGGTTGTTGAACCGGAAATTCCAACCAACCCTATTGTCGAGAGGTTAAATTTAGTTGAAGAAGAAAACAATTTGTTAAAGGAAAAAATTAGAAAAATTGAGTAGGAGAAGATGATATTGGAGTTGCATGTTGCGGATGTCGTCGATGATCACAAGATCAAGATGGATGCAATGCGCTTGAAGATTAGAAAGATTAGAAAATATGCCATTCATACCGAGGCTTGGTATCATTATGCCGTTGGATCAGTTGTTACATTGGTTACGATTATGATCGCATTTGTTTTCGTATTGAAATGTTTTACATAGTTTCAGTGTATGGTTTAATTAATTTGGATGCTCTGCAGAGCTTTATGTTGTTAGATGAGAACTATGTATGTACTTTGGTTTTAATGTGATGATGAACTTCTATTAATTTGGTCAGTTAATTATCTATTCATGATGTTCTGTAATAATCTTTGACACACTTAGTTATATATAATGCATGCAGATGAACCGGGAATGGATGTACGGTTCAAGACACACCTCCGAGTACATTAAGGGCGTGCATTATTTTCTCGAAGTGGCTGAGGCAAACAAGCAGAATGGTTTTATGTGTTGTCCATGTCCTATATGTGGGAATACGAAGTATTACTCTGACCGGAAAATCCTCCACACCCACCTGCTTTATAAGGGTTTCATGCCACACTATAATGTATGGACTAGGCACGGAGAAATAGGGGTTATGATGGAAGACGGCGAAGAAGAAGAGTACGATGACAACTATGTGCCCCCTGAATACGGTGATGCTACTGAACATCAAGAGGAAGTTCATTATGATGCCAGTTCTCATCCAAGGCCCTAAGCAACCCGGCAACGACATTGATGTGTACCTAAGGCCGTTAGTTGAAGAACTTCTACAGCTCTGGAATGGAAACGGTGTACGTACGTGGGATGAGCACAAGCAGGAGGAATTTAACATAAAGGCGTTGTTGTTCGTGACCAGCAACAATAAGTTTTTTGTTGTAAGTAGAAACAAAATAAAATAAATAAAGCAAGAAAGAAAACAAAAAAAGTGTTTTCAAATTTGAAAAGTAATGGCACTAACAGAAAGTTTATAATTTTCCTAAAACTAAAAGCAAAAAGAATTAAAAAATAAAGCAAAAAACAAAAGAAAATAAATAATGCAAAAAACAAAACAAAAACTGGAAAAAAAATAGCAACAATAAGTAAAGAAAACAAAAAACAAAAAAATTGCCACCTACTGGGCCACCACAGCCTGAATACGACTAGAAACCCATCCATGGGCCAGGATTCAGGCCCGCAGCAGGGCCAGCAGGCCCATCAGGCATAGCAGTAACAAGTAGGCCCGTAAGCCTGCAATGGAGAGGAGGTTGAGAGGGGTGCGGCAGTGGGGCTTATAAACCACTGCGCGCCCCTCTCAACTAGCGAGGTGGGACTAAACTTTGGCCCCGACGCGTGCAGCACAGGGGCCTTTGGTCCCGGTTGGTGGCACCAACCGGGACTAAAGAGGGGGCATTGGTACCGGTTCGTGGCACCAACCGGTTGAAGGAAATATGCCCTAGAGGCAATAATAAAGTTATTATTTATTTCCTTATATCATGATAAATGTTTATTATTCATGCTAGAATTGTATTAACCGGAAACATAATACATGTGTGAATACATAGACAAAGCAGTGTCACTAGTATGCCTCTACTTGACTAGCTCGTTAATCAAAGATGGTTATGTTTCCTAACCATAGACATGAGTTGTCATTTGATTAACGGGATCACATCATTAGGAGAATGATCTGATTGACATGACCCATTCCGTTAGCCTAGCACTTGATCGCTTAGTATGTTGCTATTGCTTTCTTCATGACTTATACATGTTCCTGTAACTATGAGATTATGCAACTCCGTTTACGGAGGAACACTTTGGGTACTACCAAAGCGTCACAACGTAATCGGGTGATTATAAAGGAGTACTACAGGTGTCCCCAAAGGCAGATGTTGGGTTGGCGTATTTCGAGATTAGGTTTTGTCACTCCGATTGTCGGAGAGGTATCTCTGGGCCCTCTCGGTAATGCACATCATTATAAGCCTTGCAAGCAATGTGACCAATGAGTTGGTTACGGGATGAAGCATTACAGAACGAGTAAAGAGACTTGCCGGTGACGAGATTGAACTAGGTATTGGATACCGACGATCGAATCTCGGGCAAGTAACATACCGATGACAAAGGGAACAACGTATGTTGTTATGCGGTTTGACCGATAAAGATCTTCGTAGAATATGTAGGAGCCAATATGGGCATCCAGGTCCCGCTATTGGTTATTGACCGAGAATAGTTCTAGGTCATGTCTACATAGTTCTCGAACCCGTAGGGTCCGCACGCTTAAGGGTTCGATGACAGTTATATTATGAGTTTATGAGTTTTGATGTACCGAAGGAGTTCGGAGTCCCGGATGAGATCGGGGACATGACGAGGAGTCTCGAAATGGTCGAGACGTAAAGATCGATATATTGGACGACTATATTCGGAGTTCGGAAAGGTTCCGAATGATTCGGGTATTTTTCGGAGTACCGGAGAGTTACGGGAATTCGCCAGGGAGAAGTATTGGGCCTTATTGGGCCCTGCGGGAAAGAGAGAGGGGCTGCCTAGGGCAGGCTGCGCGCCCCCCCATGGCCTAGTCCGAATTGGACTAGGGGGAGGGGCCGCACCCCCTCCTTCCTTCCCTTCTCTCTTCCCCTTCCTTGTCTCCTACTCCTAATATATGGAAGGACTCCTAGTTGGACTAGGAAAGGGGGAATCCTACTCCCGGTGGGAGTAGGACTCCCCATGGCGCGCCCCTCCTAAGGGCCGGCCTCCTCCTCCCTCCCTCCTTTATATACGGGGGCAGGGGGCACCCCATGGACACACAAGTTGATCTACGGATCGTTCCTTAGCCGTGTGCGGTGCCCCCCTCCACCATATTCCACTTCGGTCATATCGTCGAGGAGCTTAGGCGAAGCCCTGCGCCGGAGAAGTCATATCGTCATGAGCTTAGGCGAAGCCCTGCGTCGGTGGAGCATCATCATCGTCACCACGCCGTCGTCTTGACGGAACTCATCCCGACACTTTGCTGGATCGGAGTCCGGGATCGTCATCGAGCTGAACGTGTGCAGAACTCGGAGGTGCCGTGACGTTCGGTACTTGGATCGGTCGGATCGTGAAGACGTCTGACTACATCAACCGCGTTGTTATAACGCTTCCGCTTTCGGTCTACGAGGGTACGTGGACAGACACTCTCCCTTCTCGTTGCTATGCCATCACCATGGTCCTGTGTGTGCGTAGGAAAATTTTAAAATTACTACGTTCCCCAACAGTGGCATCCGAGCCTAGGTTTTTATGGTTTGATGTTTTGCACGAGTAGAACACAAGTGAGTTGTGGGCGATACAAGTCATACTGCCTACCAGCATGTCATACTTTGTTCAGCGGTATTGTGAGATGAAGCGGCCCGGACCGACATTACGCGTACGCTTACGCGAGACTGGTTTCACCGTTACGAGCACTCGTGCTTAAAGGTGGCTGGCGGTGTCTGTCTCTCTCACTTTAGTTGAACCGAGTGTGGCTACGCCCGGTCCTTGAGAAGGTTAAAACGGAGTCTATTTGACGAAGTATCGTTGTGGTCTTGATGCGTAGGTGAGATTGGTTCTTGCTTAAGCCCGTAGCAGCCACGTAAAATTTGCAACAACAAAGTAGAGGATGTCTAACTTGTTTTTGCAGGGCATGTTGTGATGTGATATGGTCAAGACGTGATGCTATATTTTATTGTATGAGATGATCATGTTTTGTAACCGAGTTATCGGCAACTCGCAGGAGCCATATGGTTGTCGCTTTATTGTATGAAATGCAAACGCCCTGTAATTGCTTTACTTTATCACTAAGCGGTAGCGATAGTCGTAGAAGCAATAGATGGCGTCAACGACAACGATGCTACGATGGAGATCAAGGTGTCGCTACCGGTGACGATGGTGATCACGACGGTGCTTGAGATGGAGATCACAAGCACAAGATGATGATGGCCATATCATATCACTTATATTGATTGCATGTGATGTTTATCCTTTATGCATCTTATTTTGCTTTGATTGACGGTAGCATTTTAAGATGATCTCTCACTAAAATTATCAAGTAGTGTTCTCCCTGAGTATGCACCGTTGCCAAAGTTAAATGCGTGCCGAGACACCACGTGATGATCGGGTGTGATAAGCTCTCGTCCATCTACAATGGGTGCAAGCCAGTTTTGCACACGCAGAATACTCAGGTTATACTTGACGAGCCTAGCATATGCAGATATGGCCTCGGAACACGGAGACCGAAAGGTCGGCGTGAATCATATAGTAGATATGATCAACATAAGATGTTCACCATTGAAAACTACTCCATCTCACGTGATGATCGGTTATGGTTTAGTTGATTTGGATCACGTGATCACTTAGATGACTAGAGAGATGTCTATCTAAGTGGGAGTTCTTAAGTAATATGATTAATTGAACTTTAATTTATCATGAACTTAGTCCTGGTAGTATTTTGCAAATTATGTTGTAGATCAATAGCTCGCGTTGTTGCTTCCCTATGTTTTTATATGTGTTCCTAGAGAAAATTGTATTGAAAAATGTTAGTAGCAATGATGCGGATTGGATCCGTGATCTGAGGTTTATCCTCATTGCTCCACAGAAGAATTATGTCCTTAATGCACCGCTAGGTGACAGACCTATTGCAGGAGCAGATGCGGGCGTTATGAACGCGTTTGGCTAGCTCAATATGATGACTACTTGATAGTTTAGTGCACCATGCTTAAACGGCTTAGAATCGGGACTTCAAAGACGTTTTGAACGTCATGGACCATATGAGATGTTCCAGGAATTGAAGTTAATATTTCAAGCAAATACCGAGTTGAGAGATATGAAATCTCCAACAAGTTCTATAGCTAAAAGATGGAAGAGAATCGCTCAACTAGTGAGCATGTTCTCAGATTGTCCGGTACTTCAATCGCTTGAATCAAGTGGGAGTTAATCTTCCGGATAAGATAGTGATTGACAGAATTCTCTAGTCACCAACACTAAGTTACTAGAACTTCGTGATGAACTATAGTATGCAAGGGATGGCCAACGATTCCCGAGCTCTTCGTGATGTTGAAATCAACGAAGGTAGAAATCAAGAAAGAGCATCAAGTGTTGATGATTGACAAGACCACTAGTTTCAAGGAAAAGGGCAAAGGGAAGAAGGGGAACTTCAAGAAGAACGGCAAGCAAGTTGCTGCTCGAGTGAAGAAGCCCGAGTCTGGACCTAAGCCTGAGACTAAGTGCTTTTGCTGCAATGGAACTGGTCACTAGAAGCGGAACTACCCCAAGTGATTGGTGGATAAGAAGGATGGCAAAGTGACATAAGTATATTTGATATACATGTTATTGATGTGTACTTTACTAGTGTTCATAGCAACCCCTCAGTATTTGGTACTAGTTCAGTTGCTAAGATTAGTAACTCGAAAAGGGAGTTGCAGAATGAACAGAGACTAGTTAAGGGTGAAGTGACGATGAGAGTTGGAAGTGGTTCCAAGATTGATATGATCATCATCGCACACTCCCTATACTTTCGGGATTAGTGTGGAACCTAAATAAGTGTTATTTGGTGTTGAGCATAAATATGATTTGATCATGTTTATTGCAATACGGTTATTCATTTAAGTAAGAGAATAAATTGTTGTTCTGTTTACATGAATAAAACCTTATATGGTTACACACCTAATGAAAATGGTTCATTGGATCTCGATCATAGTGATACACATATTCAAAATATTGAAACCAAAAGATGCAAAGTTAATAATGATAGTGCAACTTATTTGTGGCACTGCTGTTTAGGTCATATTGGTGTAAAGCGCTTGAAGAAAACTCCATGCTGATGGACTTTTGGAATCACTTGATTATGAATCATTTGATGCTTGCGAACCGTGCCTTTTGGGCAAGATGACTAAAACTCCGTTCTCCGGAACAATGGAACAAGCTACTGATTGTTGGAAATAATACATACCGATGTATGCGATTCAATGAGTGTTGATGCTCGTGGCAAGTATCGTTATTTTCTGACCTTCACAAGATGATTTGAGCAGATATGGGTATATCTACTTGATGAAACATAAGTCTGAAACATTTGAAAAGTTCAAAGAATTTCAGAGTGAAGTTGAAAATCATCGTAATAAGAAAATAAAGTTTCTACGATCTGATCGTGGAGGCGAATATTTGAGTTACGAGTTTGGTCTACATTTGAAACAATGCGGAATAGTTTCGCAACTCACGCCTCCCGGAACACCACAGCGCAATGGTGTGTCCGAACGTCGTGTCGCACTTTACTAGATATGGTGCGATCTAAGATGTTTCTTACCGATTTACCGTTATAGTTTTGGGGCTATGCATTAGAGACAGCTGCATTCACGTTAAAAAGGGCACCATCTAAATCCGTTGAGACGACACCGTATGAACTGTGGTTTGGCAAGAAACCAAAGTTGTTGTTTCTTAAAAGTTTGGAGTTGTGATGCTTATGTGAAAAAGTTTTCACCTGATGAGCTCAAACCCAAATCGGAGAAGTGCATCTTCATAGAATACCCAAAGGTAACTATTGGGTACACCTTCTATCACAGATCCAAGGCAAGTTTTTCGTTGCTAAGATGGATCCTTTCTAGAGAAGAAGTTTCTCTCGAAAGAAGTGAGTGGGAGGAAAGTAGAACTTGATGAGGTAATTGTACCTTCTCCCTTATTTGAAAGTAGTTCATCACAGGAATCAGTTCCAAAGGATTCCTACACCAATTAGTGAGGAAGTTAATGATGATGATCATGAAACTTCAGATCAAGTTGCTACCAAACCATCGTAGGTCTTCCAGAGTAAGATCCGCACTGCAGTGGTACGGTAATCTTATTCTAGAAGTCATGTTACTAGACCATGATGAACCTATGAACTATGAGGAAGCGATGATGAGCCCAGATTCATGAAATGGCTTGAGGCCATGAAATCTGAGATAGGATCCATGTATGAGAACAAAGTATGGACTTTGATTGACTTGCTCGATGATCAGCAAGCCATGTTAAATAAATGGATCTACAAGAGGAAGACGGACACTGATAGTAGTGTTACTATCTACAAAGCTCGACTTGTCACAAAAAGGTTTTCGACAAGTTCAAGGTGTTGACTACAATGAGATTTTCTCAACTGTAGCGATGCTTAAGTCTGTCCGAATCATGTTAGCAATTGCCACATTTTATGAAATCTGGCAAATGGATGTCAAAACAACATTCTTTAATGGATTTATTAAAGAAGAGTTGTATATGATGCAACCAGAAGGTTTTGTCAATCCTAAAGGAGCTAACAAAATGTGCAAGCTCCAGCGATCCATCAATGGACTGGTGCAAGCATCTCGGAGTTGGAATAAACGCTTTGATAGTGTGATCAAAGCATTCGGGTTTATACAGACTTTTGGAGAAGCCTGTATTTACAAGAAAGTGAGTGGGAGCTCTGTAGCATTTCTGATATTATATGTAGATAACATATTAATAATCGGAAATGATATAGAATTTCTGGATAGCATAAAGGGATACTTGAATAAGAGTTTTTCGATGAAGGACCTCGGTGAAGCTGCTTACATATTGAGCATCAAGATCTATAGAGATAGATCAAGACGCTTGATAAGTTTTTTCAATGAATACATACCTTGACAAGATTTTGAAGTAGTTCAAAATGGAACAGTCAAAGAAAGAGTTCTTACCTGTGTTACAAGGTGTGAGATTGAGTAAGACTCAAAACCCGACCACGGCAGAAGATAGAAAGAGAATGAATGTCATTCCCTATGCATCAGCCATAGGTTCTATAAAGTATGCCATGCTGTGTACCAGATCTATTGTATACCCTACACTGAGTTTGGCAAGGGAGTACAATAGTGATCTAGGAGTAGATCACTGGACAGCGGTCAAAATTATTCTTAGTGGAATAAGAATATGTTTCTCGATTATGGAAGTGACAAAAGGTTCGTCGTAAAGGGTTACGTCGATACAAGTTTTGACACCGATCTGGATGACTCTAAGTCTCGATCTAGATACATATTGAAAGTGGGAGCAATTAGCTAGAGTAGCTCCGTGCAGAGCATTGTAGACATAGAAAATTGCAAAATACATAACGGATCTGAATATGAAAGACCCGTTGACTAAGATTCTCTCACAAGCAAAACATGATCACACCTTAGTACTCTTTGGGTGTTAATCACATGGCGATGTGAACTAGATTACTGAATCTAGTAAACCCTTTGGGTGTTGGTCACATGGCGATATGAACTATGGGTGTTAACCACATATAGATGTGAACTATTAATGTTAAATCACATGGCGATGTGAACTAGATTATTGACTCTAGTGCAAGTGGGAGACTGAAGGAAATATGCCCTAGAGGCAATAATAAAGTTATTATTTATTTCCTTATATCATGATAAATGTTTATTATTCATGTTAGAATTGTATTAACCGGAAACATAATACATGTGTGAATACATAGACAAACAGAGTGTCACTAGTATGCCTCTACTTGACTAGCTCGTTAATCAAGATGGTTATGTTTCCTAACCATAGACATGAGTTGTCATTTGATTAACGGGATCACATCATTAGGAGAATGATCTGATTGACATGACCCATTCCGTTAGCCTAGCACTTGATCGCTTAGTATGTTGCTATTGCTTTCTTCATGACTTATACATGTTCCTGTAACTATGAGATTATGCAACTCCCGTTTACCGGAGGAACACTTTGGGTACTACCAAACGTCACAACGTAACTGGGTGATTATAAAGGAGTACTACAGGTGTCCCCAAAGGCAGATGTTGGGTTGGCGTATTTCGAGATTAGGTTTTGTCACTCCGATTGTCGGAGAGGTATCTCTGGGCCCTCTCGGTAATGCACATCATTATAAGCCTTGCAAGCAATGTGACCAATGAGTTGGTTACGGGATGAAGCATTACAGAGCGAGTAAAGAGACTTGCCGGTGACGAGATTGAACTAGGTATTGGATACCGACGATCGAATCTCGGGCAAGTAACATACCGATGACAAAGGGAACAACGTATGTTGTTATGCGGTTTGACCGATAAAGATCTTCGTAGAATATGTAGGAGCCAATATGGGCATCCAGGTCCGCTTATTGGTTATTGACCGAGAATAGTTCTAGGTCATGTCTACATAGTTCTCGAACCCGTAGGGTCCGCACGCTTAAGGGTTCGGGCGACAGTTATATTATGAGTTTATGAGTTTTGATGTACCGAAGGAGTTCGGAGTCCCGGATGAGATCGGGGACATGACGAGGAGTCTCGAAATGGTCGAGACGTAAAGATCGATATATTGGACGACTATATTCGGAGTTCGGAAAGGTTCGAATGATTCGGGTATTTTCGGAGTACCGGAGAGTTACGGAATTCGCCGGGGAGAAGTATTGGGCCTTATTGGGCCCTGCGGGAAAGAGAGAGGGCTGCCTAGGGCAGGCTGCGCGCCCCCATGGCCTAGTCCGAATTGACTAGGGAGGCCGCACCCTCCTTCCTTCCCTTCTCTCTTCCCCTTCCTTGTCTCCCTACTCCTAATATATGGAAGGACTCCTAGTTGGACTAGGAAGGGGAATCCTACTCCCGGTGGGAGTAGGACTCCCCATGGCGCCCCTCCTAAGGGCCGGCCTCCTCCTCCCTCCCTCCTTTATATCTGGGGCAGGGGCACCCCATGGACACACAAGTTGATCTACGGATCGTTCCTTAGCCGTGTCGGTGCCCCCTCCACCATATTCCAATTCGGTCATATCGTCGAGGAGCTTAGGCGAAGCCCTCGCCGGAGAAGTCATATCGTCAGCGGAGCTTAGGCGAAGCCCTGCGTCGGTGGAGCATCATCATCGCCACCACGTCGTCGTGCTGTGGAACTCATCCCGACACTTTGCTGGATCGGAGTCCGGGATCGTCATCGAGCTGAACGTGTGCAGAACTCGGAGGTGCCGTGACGTTCGTACTTGGATCGGTCGAATCGTGAAGACGTACGACTACATCAACCGCGTTGTTATAACGCTTCCGCTTTCGGTCTACGAGGGTACGTGGACAGACACTCTCCCTTCTCGTTGCTATGCCATCACCATGGTCCTGTGTGTGCGTAGGAAAATTTTGAAATTACTACGTTCCCCAACACCGGTACCAAAGGCCGCCGCTTCCCGCCCTTTGGGCTGCCGAAAAAGAGGCCTTTGGTCCCGGTTGGTGCCACGAACCGGGACTAAAGGAGGGCATTAGTCCCGGTTGGTGCCACGAACCGGGACCAAAGGCTTTGCTATATAAGCAAACACTTTGCAAAAATTCAGAATCTCATCGCCAGTTGCCCCCCCCCCCCCCGACGACGCCGACCCTCCTCGACGCCGCCAGGCTGCTCCACCTCGCCGTCGCCGCCGCCGCCGCCAAGGCCGTCGCCCCCCAACCCGCGCCGTCCTCGTCGCCGGCCTCCCCGAGCCCGCGCCCGCCATACCGCCCACGCCGCCCCGAGCCCCTGCCCCGTCGTCCCGCCCCCGCGTGCCGGCGCCCTCGCCGCCCCCACCGTCGCCATCGTCATCTAGCCGCCCCCGCTGTGAGCCGCCGCGTCGCACCGGCTTTGTTTTTTTTTTACTTTTATTAGTTTAATTTTTTTTTCGTATATATCTCTTATTTACTAATTGGAGGCACTATTCATGGTCTCTCATTAATCCACATCATCAAATTTAATTAAACCGTTAGATTGTAAAATTGACGTTCAAGATAGAAGGAAAAGTTAACGTAACGTAGATAGTTTAGTCCTATAGAAAACGCACGTAACACGTCCAATGTTAGTTAACCCAAAGAAGGAAAGGCTCACGTCAAGAAAAAAAAAGGAAATGCTCACGTCAAAAGAAAACAAGAAAAGCCTCCACGTATTGCCCCAAAATTTGGAAGGGGATTCCTCAAAAAAAATGGAAAGGGAAACCCTCACGTGAATAGAAAAGAAGGAAAGCCTCCACCCATTGCCACAAAATTAGGAAGGAAAGCCTCCGCCTCCACTTAAAAAAAAACGGAAGTCTCCTATCCCAGCGTATTCTAGTCCTGCATCAATCGGTCTCTCTACGTTCTACTCAGGAAAAACATACTAGCGTAGATTCCTCCAAGATTTGACGTACAAGGTTCTTTTTGGCCAATTTCCTCCAGTTCAATCAGCCAGTGCATGGTGCAGAAGCAGCATGTGCGTATAGCATCTCTGGCGCATCATATAGGTATGGGATTTCATGGCTCCATAGCACGAAGCAACAATGGCAGATTTGGCGGCCATCCTTCATGGTGTTGGCTGAAACTCTCCCCTCAATTTCAAAACAAGTTTCACTCATTTGATCTAAGGTAAGAAACGTGATATTTTCTTTCCGGTCGGATCCATCTGCAGATTCAATCTCGAAAACTTCACATCATAAACTCATTTAGGGACGACCACGGAATTGAACTACAGGGTGTTGGTCGTCCAAGACTGATTCGATTCAGATTGTGGTTTGATGCAATAATCAAAATTATTTATATACGTGTCATTCTTCCACACAAGGCTGGGGTGAATATATTCTGCAGCTATGTATAACCCTCCTCCACTGTCTTGGTAGCAGATGTAAAGTCTAGATAACTGTCCTCCACGTTGGGCAGCAACATTAGGATGCCATCACGTCCTAAAGTCTTTGTGTGGTCAGAGTAGATCACAGTTGTCGTCTCTGGCTATGGCCAATGTGGCAGATACAAGCCTTTCTAATCTGCATACTCTGTGTGTTAAGCTCAAGTATAGTTGTCTCTTACAAATATACATTGTTAATCTCCCTTTTCCTCTGTCTGAAATCAAGGAAAATGTTCTTACGGAGAATAGTAGATCCCAATATGAGATATCTTTTAGTCCGTGTTTATCTTCGACTAGCCGGCAAGCCGCTTGCTCACAACAGTCGAATACCAGATCCGCGTACTGTCTACTCCATGGCATCTTCAACCCTGTGTGCCGCCTCTCATCAATTCACTCAACATGCTCAACATTCCATTGTTAGATCTCCTAGAATAATTTTAGAAATTTTTGTTTCCGATGTATATTATCCACTCTTGCAAGGATTGAATCAAGATACAACTATTTCGCTTAATTACTTATTTATGCACTATGCCTCGGTAGTAATTAAAAATCCTAAATTTCTGTACACGTATTATTTTCACAGTAGTAGGCACGTCAGTAATTATTAAATTGAGGCATTATGTTCTCTTATCTGATGCACATTAGTTATTTTGATGAGAAGATGATGCAAAATCGATGGTAAACCATCTGCAGACCCTCTAAAGTTGCAGTACTGTTTTCTAGAGTTTGTGATAAGTTACTTCTATGTGAATTGAGAAAGAAAGAGATGAGAATTTACTATAGTAGAATATTTGTTATTTTATTAGGGAAAAGCAAGCTTGAGAAGCGAGCTGCCTAACTTCCTATCTATTAGATTGGATGGCAAAATTGCAACATGGAACACTCAGCCATGCATTGATTAATAGTTTTCTTTGGGATTGCCCATTCCTGTAGGCTTTTGATTTGAGGTTAAGAAAACTCGCACTGCTTCGGTCTACAGGTGCCTGCTTCTATTGTTTAACCATCGTCAGGCACTTCCATGGATTAATATATCAGGCGTGTATGCAAAATACATCTATGGAATATGATCTTTCCATAAGTCATTGGTTTACCACTTATGAGTTCAGTTGGTTTGATCTCATCAGGAAAATTACTTCCCAGCAACTCTTTGTGAGTCCTCCTAGACATTGGCCTCCATGATTTAAGTATATTATTTAATGTAATTAAATTCTTCTCACAATATAAAAAATTGATATCCCTTAAAATCAACGTGTCTTTTGTAGCACATACGGTGGGCAATCGGCTTCTGTCACGGCATACTGCTCGAGCTTGCAAAAGGGAGTGGAGCAGCGAGACGAGGACGATGCAGGATGTAATCACACTTCCATGCGGTCAGGCCGTGGACATTCATGCTGAAGTCCTGTTTTAAATCTAACATATGTTTTTTGTACTATGTCTATGTTAATCTCATCTACACTCCAGGTAAAACCAAGATCTTATATGCACAAATATTATAATAATAATAATAGGCCAGTATAAGGATAAAAAGTATCCTTCTGTTTCTAAGAAAATGAACGTTTACTTGATATACTAATTTTCCGCGATGTGAGATGTAAGGAAGCATGATGAAATCAACATTACAAATATGTATTTTTAAGTTTTGGCTACAAACATGCATATTTGCATCTCCAAGATGATGTGATGTGTATATGTTATCACTCATTGAAAATCAAACTCCATGTATGATCAATGAACTTGAAATTTGTACAGCTCCACTTTCATGTCTACATCTTTTAATTCTTATATTTCTTGGTTTGATATTTTATATGGGCTTGGCCTGACAATCTTCGTAAATATGACTCCGATTACCTTCTGTTGGTCTATGGGGAACATCATAGTCATAGAAAGTAACTTCAGGAATATACATCAACACAAAATCTATCTATTGAGGTTAGTTGTGTGATTTGATTACTTTAACTTTGTGGTGGACTATTCGGTGATATTCAAAATTTAACTTCCACGTCAAAAAAATCCATCATCCATGGAAAATTGGAGTGTGAAACCACATCAAATAAAAATAATAATTATGGATCATGTTTTGTGTTTACTGTTTCATGATTAAAAAGTGTATCTACGAAAATATACAATAGTGATAAAAATATAGAGAATATCTAGCCCGTGCAGGTGCACGGGTTAACGACTAGTATATATAATGTATATGTGTATGTATGTGGCTATGTGTATGTAGATGTTCAAAATGTATAAAAAAATTGTTCAGAGCATGTTTTTCTTCATATATGTGTTTTTTGTTCATATGTGTATTAATGTTTTTTTTTCTGTTCATAGATTTTTTTTGGTGATATTAATTATTGTAGAAATATGCAAATGTTTGTATATTCATATGAACAATGCATTACATAAAACCTTTGTTTTTTTCGAAATTTTCTATTTGAACATTTTTTTAAAACAAGCAATACTAAAAGAATGAGAGGAAAAAGGAAAATAAGAATCGGAAGAAAGGAGAAGAAGAGGAGAGGAAGAAGAGGAGAAATAAATAAGAAGAGGAAATAAGAAGAAAAAGAAGAGGCGAAGAAGAAAGGAATAGAGGAGAAGACGAAAAATAGAAAATTTCTATTTTTCTTCTTCTCCTCTACTCCTTTCTTCTTCTCCTCATTTTTTTTCTTCTTTTTTTTTCTTCTTCTTCTTTTCTTCCTTTTCCTTATTTTACTTTCTCGCGAGAAGAAGAAAAAGAAGAGTAGTAGAAGAAGAAAGGAATAGAGGAGAAAGAAGAAACTTCAACACGAGGGAGGGGGGTACCGATACCCCCTCCCCGATAACATTATTTTCCCATGTATATGTATGTCGCGTCGTTGTCGATATAACCCCCTCGAGATAACTTCGACATGAGGGGCGGTCGATATATATACCCCCTCTCGACCGTGATAACTTATACAACGGCAGCACCCCCCTCGGCCCTCTCGCTCGACCAAAACTCTCGAGGACACCCAAACCCTAGAGAGAAAATGATGTTGGTCTCCTACCCCTCCCGCCGCGCCACTACCCGACAAATTAACTCTCTCGAGGCCACCCAAATTAACCCTTGAAGTGTTGTGTCGAGGCGACCCTAAACCCTAGAGAGAAAATGATGTTGGTCTCCTACCCCCTCCCACCGCTCCCCTACCCGACATATTAACTCTCTCGAGGCCACCCAAACTAACATGATTCCTTATTGTGATTAGCTAGCTAGTTATACGTTTGCCACTAATATATATATATATATATATATATATATATATATATATATATATATATATATCCATCTGTACCATGTTTGAATAATAATTGACATGTTGTAAATATTTGCAGAAACTATGGAGCACTCCCGAGACGAAGAAACATAAGCGATGTTGGGGCACATAATCGCACAAGGAAGTGATGAAGTTGCGTCATCTCCCAACGACACCGGACTGGGTGAAGAAGAGGGCTATGTTCATGATGGCTTCGACCCATTAATGCCGGTACAAGAAGAGGACTATGTTCATGATGGCTCCGGTGACACAATGGAGGTACAAGCAGAAGGAGACCGTGCTGACTGCTCCGGTGACCGAACCGAGTCCGGCCAGGTATATATATATTAGTTAAGCCCGTGCTGACTAGGTAATTGATGCATCCATTGTTTTGGTATATGTACAGATATTAATTACTCTCGTCTTTCTTCCTTATAATTTCTAGCCCTCCGGATCGAGCACAACTTCGGTAAGGAGACGAGGCCCGAAGAACAAGTTGAGCTCGGATGAAAAGTTTGAGATCATAGAAATCGCGCCCGACGGTGAACCGATTGAACCCATTCGGACACGGAAGGCATTTTCTGCTCCGTGTGGGGTTCTTGTTAGGGACAAGATCCCGATCAGCATCCATCAATGGTATAAGCCTAAGGAGGAAGACCCTGAGGTGTCTTATGGCAATGATATGCAGAAAGAAGATCTTTGGACTGAGCTGAAGGCAAATTTCACCCTACCGCCATAGGAGGATCCGGAGAAGCCAGTTGAAGAGCAATTAATCAAGTCTTGTGCTCTGAAGAAGATGGCAACCCTAATGAGGAGGTGGAGGAAAGAGCTGAACCAATTTGTCGAGAAAGATAAGACACCAGAATTCATCGGCAAATATGAGAAGATCAAAGATCATCGCCCGCATTTGTGGCCCACAAGACATCGGAAAAGAGTAAGAAGATGTCGGCGACAAACAAGCAAAATGCTGCGAAGAAGAAGCTTCACCATCGCACGGGGTCAGGTGGCTACCTCAAAGCCCGGCCTAAGTGGTCCAAGGCTGAGCATGATCTGCTTGAAAAAGGGATGGAACCAGAGACAATGTACTGGCAAGACCGTTGCCGGACTTGGTTCTTCGGGGCTGGCGGAACCTTGGACCCTGTAACAGGGAAGTGCTAGTGGACGGACGAGCAACTGCAAATACCAGTCAGGAAGCTTCGACACTATATCGATGCAGCGCAGCAAGGGACGTTCCTTCCAAACAGGGAGAAGGACGAGCTCACAATGGCCCTTGGGAATCCTGAGCACCCTGGACGGACACGAGGCACGCCAGGCTCCCTTTCGTGGAAGGTTGGTTTTCCGGACGCAGGGGGTTACAAAACCCACGAGAGGAGGAAGAAACTGGAGCAGGACCAACTGCAGGCGCTGCACGAAAGGGTAATGGGGCTAGAGGAACGAGAAGCAGCATATCTCAGCAAACGACTTGCCGAAGCTTCCCCCCAAGCTACCCCGCCATCTCAGCGGAGAAGCAGCGTGGCTTCCACCGAGCTGCTTCAGCCGGAGCATGTTTTGACTGCTCCTGCCGGCTATCCCGTGGATGGTATCACGGAGTCTCAAAGTTGCCACATTATGGCGCGATGGATGACTTTGAAGGTCAAGGCGGCTGTTGGCCAAGTTTATCCTAGTGGACCCGACACAACTTATCACTGCCAGCCGATTCCACAAGGATATTCTAAGGTGATGGTGGATGAAATAACGGAGAGATTTGAGGACCTCCCGCTTGACCACCCTACCGGTGAAGGGGAGACTAGGCTGGGTTCTGCTCTGAAGACTCCATGCCTATGGCGGAAGGAGCTCATCAACCTTCCGAACTGGACGCCTTCGCCTCCTCCTCCTCCTCCTCCTCCGGCGAGTCTAGGCACTCCGCCTCCTCCACCGCCTCCTCCTCCGGCGAGTGACGATCAGGGCATGCGTGGCGGCACTCCGCCTCCTTCTGCGGCGTGTGGCAGCACTCCGCCTCCTTCTCCGCCTGCGCCGGCGCGCCCAAGCAGCCAGTCTCCTCCTTCTCCGCCTCATCAGCAATTACGGAAGAGACCCGCCGCCGCTCCGGCTGCTCCGCCTCGTAACCAAGCAAAAAAGAATACATCCGCTCCGTCTGCTCTGCCGGCGTCTAGCAGTACAGCCAAAGGCGAGAGGAAATACAGATATGGTCCTTCTCTGAAGACACCAGAGAAGTTACCGTACGAGAGGACCGAGGAGGAAAACGCAAAGATCGCGCAGACCGAAGTGGATGACTGGTTTGCAGGGTTGAAAGCAAAGAGACGTCCACCTCCAGAGGAGAAGGTAGATCCGGTGAAAGCGAAGCGCACTCTGGCTGCCCTGAGGAAACCACCCAAGTCTCCGCTGAAAGGCAACTATGAGCGCATTATTGGAAAGGCATTTGCCGAAGCGGACAGGTCGGGACGAACTAAAAGTGATCAAAGAATGAAAGAACGACGAGCTGGGAAACAAATTGCCCAGCTCGGCGAATAAGCGAAGCAATCGTGCCCCCCGCTCCAGGTGCCTGCTAGCGACATCACTAGTAGAAAACAGGGCAATGGTCCAGGCCCGGCCAGCCCATTAGTCCCGGTTCAATCCAGAACCGGGACCAATGGGGGCATTGGACCCGGTTCGTGACCCCCGGGGGCGGCCGGGCCACGTGGGCCATTGGTCCCGGTTGGTCTGGACCTTTTGGTCCCAGTTGGTGGGACGAACCGGGACCAATGGGCCTTGCTCCTGGCCCACCACCATTGGTCCCGGTTGGTGGGACGAACCGGGACCAAAGGCTGCCCTTTAGTCCCGGTTCAAGTCACCAACCGGGACCAATTAGTTGCCTATATACCCCTCGCCATGAGCTGAGCACTCCAGTGCTCTGTTTTTTAAATGGCGAGGGGAGAGCTTTGTTGTGCACTAGCTCACCTCCAATGCACACGAGGTGTTCGATGGAATGCCCGAGCCACACTACTTACGCTTTCCCCTCTCCAAGCTCGACCTCCAAGCTCCATTCCTTAATATTTGTCTAGGTTTAGCGGTCCGCCACGTCCCGTCCCCGTCTTCACCGCCGTCGATCGCCCGCGCCGATCTCGTCGCCGGCACCACCGTGGTGAGCCTCTTGTTCTTATCTTATCTTCTTTCTGAAAGGAAAAAAAATTCTTACTTGTATGTTTATATAGATACTTGTATAATTTTCTTACTTTTATTATTGCATCTTATATAGTGCGATGGTTTTGGTATCCGCCCCCGTCGGCCCTCGTCCTGTCTATGATTCGGATGTGGTATATATTATCTTTTCATAACTATTGGTTCATTTATTGTTTATGACAATTATGCCGACCAACGTGACATAGATTTTATTTATCTAGGAGGTTGTTGAAACGGAAATTCCAACCGACCCTATTGTCGAGAGGTTAAATTTAGTTGAAGAATAAAACAATTTGTTGAAGGAAAAAATTAGAAAAATTGAGGAGGAGAAGATGATATTGGAGTTGCATGTTGCGGATGTCGTCGATGATCACAAGATCAAGATGGATGCAATGCGCTCGAAGATTATAAAGATTAGAAAATAAGCCATTCATACCGAGGCTTGGTATCATTATGCCGTTGGATCAGTTGTTACATTGGTTCCGATTATGATCGCATTTGTTTTCGCATTGAAATGTTTTACATAGTTTCAGTGTATGGTTTAATTAATTTAGATGCTCTGCAGAGCTTTATGTTGTTAGATGAGAACTATGTATGTACTTTGGTTTTAATGTGATGATGAACTTCTATTAATTTGGTCACTTAATTATCTATTCGTGATGTTCTCTAATGATTTTTGACACACTTAATTATATAATGTGCACGCAGATGAACCGGGAATGGATGTACGGTTCAAGACACACCTTCGAGTACATTAAGGGCGTGCATGATTTTCTTGAAGTGGCTGAGGCAAACAAGCAGAATGGTTTTATGTGTTGTCCATGCCCTATATGTGGGAATACGAAGTCTTATTCTGACCGGATAATCCTCCACACCCACCTTCTTTACAAGGGTTTCATGCCACACTATAATGTTTGGACGAGGCACAGAGAAATAGGGGTTATGATGGAAGACGGCGAAGAAGAAGAGTACGATGACAACTATGTGCCCCCTGAATACGGTGATGCTACTGAACATCAAGAGGAAGTTCATTATGATGCCAGTTCTCATCCAAGGCCCTAAGAAACCCGGCAACGACATTGATGTGTACCTAAGGCCATTAGTTCAAGAACTTTTACAGCTGTGGAATGGAAACGGTGTACTTACGTGGGATGAGCACAAACGGGAGGAATTTAACCTAAAGGCGTTGCTGTTTGTGACCATCAACGATTGGCCCGGTCTCAAGCACACAACACAGTTCTACAGAACTCTACCTTGGTGACATCTTATGTCTATGAACACAAGAACAGTCTGCGCTCCAAACACCCGAGCAAAGGTCGACGACTGGATTACATGTGAAAACATCAGGACTTTCAGTAGTTGGTTGGAAGCACGTATCAGAGGTGACAACACTGTTTGTGATGAGCTGTATTTGTTGTCCAGGGGACCATCTTTGACTGTATTGATTGGGAAAGGATACGAGATAAATGGGAATACATTTTACACGATTGACCAAGATCAAAAGAGCACCAACCAAAACAGCGGTGTCCGCTTTGATGCAACAACCGAGAGAGGAAAGGACACATATTATGGTTACATAGTGGACATATGGGAACTTGACTACGGACATGATTTTAAGGTCCCTTTGTTTAAGTGCAAATGGGTCAATCTGTCAGAGGCGAAGTGCAGTAGACCCACAAGATGCGGAATGACAACAAAGGATCTGAAAAATCTTGGGTACAGCCGACGAACCGTTCGTCCTAGCCAATGATGTGGCACGGGTTATCTATGTGAACGACATGTCTACCAGACCGAGAAAGAGAAAAGATAAGGAAGCGAATACGTCATACGATGAGCCAAAGCGCCACATAGTTCTTTCAGGAAAAAGGGACATCGTGGGAGTGGAGGACAAAGGCAGACATATGTCTCAAGATTATGAAAAGTTTCATGAAATTCCACCCCTCAAAGTCAAGGCTGACCCCAGCATCCTGATAAACGATGAACATTATCCATGGTTACGGCGCAATAAGGAAATGACACAAGCGAAGAAAAAGTGAAGACTTTCTCCTGCAACTATTATGATGATACCATGCCAACTTTATTCTTGTGAGTATGATACCATGCCAACTTTCAACTTTTTCAGAGTTCATTGAAATACTTTAATGTCTTATGGTTCGCCCTCGTAATAATTAAAAATAGCAACAATAAGTTTTTTGTTGTAAGTAGAAACAAAATAAAATAAATAAAGCAAGAAAGAAAACAAAAAACAAAAAAGTGTTTTCAAATTTGAAAACTAATGGCACTAATGAAAGTTTATAATTTTCCTAAAACTAAAAGCAAAAAGAATTGAAAAATAAAGCAAAAACAAAAGAAAATAAATAATGCATAAATCAAAACAAAAAACAACAATAAGTATTTTGTTGTAAGTAGAAACAAAATAAAATAAATAAAGCAAGAAAGAAAACTAAAAAACAAAAAAAGTGTTTTCAAATTTGAAAAGTAATGGCACTAACAGAAAGTTTATAATTTTCCTAAACTAAAAGCAAAAAGAATTAAAACAATAAGCGAAAAACAAAAGAAAATAAATAATGCAGAAAACAAAACAAAAAAACTGAGAAAAAATAAAAATAGCAACAATAAGTAAAGAAAACAAAAAAACAAAAAAATTGCCACCTACTGGGCCACCACAGCCTGTATACAACTAGAAACCCATCCATGGGCCAGGATTCAGGTCCGCAGCAGGGCCAGCAGGCCCATCAGGCATAGGAGTAACAAGTAGGCCTGTAAGCCTGCAATGGAGAGGAGATTGAGAGGGGTGTGGCAGTGGGGCTTATAAACCACTGCGCGCCCCTCTCAACTAGCGAGGTGGGACTAAAATTTGGCCCCGACGCGTGCAGCATAATGGCCTTTGGTCCCCGGTTGGTGCACCAACCGGGACTAAAGGGGGGGCATTGGTACCGGTTCGTGGCACCAACCGGTACCAAAGGCCGCCGCTTCCCGCCCTTTGGGCTGTCGAAAAAGAGGCTTTTGGTCCCGGTTGGTGCCACGAACCGGGACTAAAGTAGGGCATTAGTCCCGGTTGGTGCCACGAACTGGGACCAAAGGCTTTGCTATATAAGCAAACACTTTGCAAAAATTCAGAATCTCATCGCCAGTTGCCCCCCGACAGCGCCGACCCTCCTCGACGCCGCCAGTTGCTCCACCTCGCCCGTCGCCCGCCGCCGCCGCCAAGGCCGTCGCCCCCAACCAGCGCCGTCCTCGTCGCGGCCTCCCTAGCCCGCGCCCCATCCCGCCTCCAGCGCCGCCCGAGCCCCTGCCCGTCATCCCGCCCTCGCGTGCCGGCGCCCTCGCCGCCCCCACCGTCGCCATCGTCATCTAGCCGCCCCCGCTGTGAGCCGCCGCGTCGCACCGGCTCTGTTTTTTTCACTTTTATTACTTTAATTTTTTTGTTCATATATATATATATATATAATAATATGTGTCTGTATGTGGCTATGTGTATGTAGATGTTCAAAATGTATAAAAAAATTGTTCAGAGCATGTTTTTCTTCATATATGTATTTTTTGTTCATATGTGTATTAATGTTTTTTGTCTGTTCATAGATTTTTTTGGTGATATTAATTATTGTAGAAATATGCAAATGTTTGTATATTCATATGAACAATGCATTAGGCAAAACCTTTGTTTTTTTCGAAATTTTCTATTTGTACATTTTTTTAAAACAAGCAATACTAAAAGAATGAGAGGAAAAAGGAAAATAAGAAGAGGAAGAAAGGAGAAGAAGAGGAGAAGAAGAAGAGGAGAAATAAATAAGAAGAGGAAATAACAAGAAAAAGAAGAGGAGAAGAAGAAAGGAATAGAGGAGAAGACGAAAAATATAAAATTTCTATTTTTCGTCTTCTCTTCTAATCCTTTCTTCTTCTCCTCTTTTTTTTCTTCTTTCATTTCTTCTTCCTCTTTTCTTCCTTCTCCTTATTTTCCTTTCTCGCGAGAAGAAGAAAAAGAAGAGTAGAAGAAGAAGAAAGGAATAGAGGAGAAAGAAGAAACTTCAACACGAGGGGGGGGGGTACCGATACCCCCTCCCGATAACATTATTTTCCCATGTATATGTATGTCGCGTCGTTGTCGATATAACCCCTCGAGATAACCCGACATGAGGGAGGTCAATATATATACCCCTCTCGACCGTGATAACTTATACAACGGCAGCACCCCTCGGCCCTCTCGCTCGACCAAAACACTCGAGGACACCCAAACCCTAGAGAAAGCGATGTTGGTCTCCTACCCCTCCCGCGCGCCACTACCCGACAAATTAACTCTCTCGAGGCCAGCCAAATTAACCCTTGAAGCGTTGTGTCGAGGCGACCCCAAACCCTAGAGAGAAAGCGATGTTGGTCTCCTACCCCTCCCGCGCCCCTACCCCACAACTTAACTCTCGCGAGGCCACCCAAACTATCATGATTCCTTATTGTGATTAGCTAGCTAGTTCTACGTTTTCCACTAATATATATATATATATATATATATATATATATATATGTATATATATATATATCCATCTGTCCATCTGTACCATGTTTGAATAATAATTGACATGTTGTAAATATTTGCAGAAACTATGGAGCACTCCCGAGACGAAGAAACATAAGCGATGTTGGGGCAAATAATCGCACAAGGAAGTGATGAAGTTGCGTCATCTCTCAACGACACCGGACTGGGCGAAGAAGAGGGCTATGTTCATGATGGCTTCGACCCATTAATGTCGGTACAAGAAGAGGACTATGTTCATGATGGCTCCGGTGACACAATGGAGGTACAAGCAGAAGGAGACCGTGCTGACTGCTCCGGTGACCGAACCGAGTCCGGCCAGGTATATATATATTAGTTAAGCCCGTGCTGACTAGTTAATTGATGCATCCATTGTTTTGGTATATGTACACATATTAATTACTCTCGTCTTTCTTCCTTATAATTTCTAGCCCTCCGGATCGAGCACAACCCGGTAAGGAGACGAGGCCCAAAGAAAAGTTGAGCTCGGATGAAAAGTTTGAGATCATAGAAATCGCGCGACGGTGAACAGATTGAACCCATGCGGACAAGGAAGGCATTTTCTGCTCGGTCGGGTTCTTGTTAGGGACAAGATCCCGATCAGCATCCATCAATGGTATAAGCCTAAGGAGGAAGACCCTGAGGTGTCTTATGGCAATGATATGCAGAAAGAAGATCTTTGGACTGAGCTGAAGGCAAATTTCACCCTACCGCCATAGGAGGATCCGGAGAAGCCAGTTGAAGAGCAGTTAATCAAGTCTTGTGCTCTTACGAAGATGGCAACCCTAATGAGGAGGTGGAGGAAAGAGCTGAACCAGTTTGTCGAGAAAGATAAGACACCAGAATTCATCGGCAAATATGAGAAGATCAAAGATCATCGCCCGCATTTGTGGCCCACAAGACATCGGAAAAGAGTAAGAAGATGTCGGCGACAAACAAGCAAAATGCTGCGAAGAAGAAGCTTCACCATCGCACGGGGTCAGGTGGCTACCTCAAAGCCCGGCCTAAGTGGTCCAAGACTGAGCATGATCTGCTTGAAAAAGGGATGGAACCAGAGACAATGTACTGGCAAGACCGTTGCCGGACTTGGTTCTTCGAGGCTGGCGGAACCTTGGACCCTGTAACAGGGAAGAGCCAGTGGACGGACGAGCAACTGCAAATACCAGTTAGGAAGCTTCGACACTATATCGATGCAGCGCAGCGAGGGACGTTCCTTCCAAACAGGGAGAAGGACGAGCTCACGATGGCCCTTGGGAATCCTGAGCACCCAGGACGGACACGAGGCACGCCAGGCTCCCTTTCGTGGAAGGTTGGTTTTCCGGAAGCAGGGGGTTATAAAACCCACGAGAGGAGGAAGAAACTAGAGCAGGACCAACTGCAGGCGCTGCACGAAATGGTAATGGGGCTAGAGGAACGAGAAGAGGAACGAGAAGAGGAACGAGAAGCAGCAGATCACAGCAAACGACCTGCCGAAGCTTCCCCCCAAGCTACCCCGCCATCTCAGCGGAGAAGCCGCGTGGCTTCCACCGAGCTGCTTTAGCCGGAGCAAGTTTTGGCGGCTCTTGCCGGCTATCCCGTGGATGGTATCAAGGAGTCTCGAAGTTGCCACATTATGGCGCGATGGATGACTTTGAAGTTCAAGGCGGCTGTTGGCCAAGTTTATCCTAGTGGACCCGACACAACTTAGCACTGCCAGCCGATTCTAGAAGGATATGCTAAGGTGATGGTGGATGAAATAACGGAGGGATTTGAGGACCTCCCGCTTGACCACTCTACCGGTGAAGGGGAGACTAGGTTGGGTTCTGCTCTGAAGACTCCATGCCTATGGCGGAAGGAGCTCATCAACCTTCCGAACTGGACGCCTCCGCCTCCTCCTCCTCCTCCGGCGAGTCAGGGCACTCCGCCTCCTCCACCGCCTCCTCCTCCGGCGAGTGACGATCAGGGCACGCGTGGCGGCACTCCGCCTCCTTCTGCGGCGTGTGGCGGCACTCCGCCTCCTTCTCCGCCTGCGCCGGCGCGCCCAAGCAGCCAGCCTCCTCCTTTTCCGCCTCATCAGCAATTACAGAAGAGACCCGCCGCCGCTCCGGCTGCTCCGGTGCGTCGTAGTCCTTCTCCTCCGCCTCGTAACCAAGCAAAAAAGAATACATCCGCTCCGTCTGCTCTGCTGGCGTCTATCTGTACAGCCAAAGGCGGGAGGAAATACAGATACGGTCCTTCTCTGAAGACCCCAGAGAAGTTACCGTACGAGAGGACCGAGGAGGAAAACGCAAAGATCGCGCAGGCCGAAGTGGATGACTGGTTTACAGGGTTGAAAGCAAAGAGACGTCCACCTCCAGAGGAGAAGGTAGATCCGGTGAAAGCGAAGCGCACTCTGGCTGCCCTGAGGAAACCACCCAAGTCTCCGCCGAAAGGCAACTATGGGCGCATTATTGGAAAGGCATTTGCCGAAGCGGACAGGTCGGGACGAACTAAAAGTGATCAAAGAATGAAAGAACGACGAGCTGGTAAACAAATTGCCCTGCTCGGCGAACAAGCGAAGCAATCGTGCCCCCCGCTCCAGGTGCCTGCTAGCGACATCACTAGTAGAAAACAGGGCAATGGTCCAGGCCCGGCCAGCCCATTAGTCCCGGTTCAATCCAGAACCGGGACCAATGGGGGCATTGGACCCGGTTCGTTACCCCCGAGGGTGGCCGGGCCACGTGGGCCATTGGTCCCGGTTCGTCTGGACCTTTTGGTCCCGGTTGGTGGGACGAACCGGGACCAATGGGCCTCGCTCCTGGCCCACCACCATTGGTCCCGGTTGGTGGGACGAACCGGGACCAAAGGCTGCCCTTTAGTCCCGGTTCAAGTCACCAACCGGGACCAATTAGTTGCCTATATATACCCCTCACCCGCGAGCAGAGCACTCCCAGTGCTCTGTTTTTCGTGGCAGGCGAGGGGAGAGCTTTGTTGTGCTCTAGCTCACCTCCTATGCACACGAGGTGTTCGATGGAATGCCCGAGCCACACTACTTAAGCTTTCCCCTCTCCAAGCTCGACCTCCAAGCTCCATTTTCCTTAATATTTGTCTAGGTTTAGCGGTCCGTCACGTCTCGTCCCCGTCTTCACCGCCGTCGATCGCCCGCGCCGATCTCGTCGCCGGCACCACCGTGGTGAGCCTCTTGTTCTTATCTTATCTTCTTTCTGAAAGGAAAAAAAATTCTTACTTGTATGTTTATATAGATACTTATTTAATTTTCTTACTTTTATTATTGCATCTTATATAGTGCGATGGTTTTGGTATCCGCCCTCGTTGGCCCTCGTCCTGTCTATGATTCGGATGTGGTATATATTATCTTTTCATAACTATTGGTTCATTTATTGTTTATGACAATTATGCCGACCAACATGACATAGATTTTATTTATGTAGGAGGTTGTCGAACCGGAAATTCCAACCGACCCTATTGTCGAGAGGTTAAATTTAGTTGAAGAAGAAAACAATTTTTTGAAGGAAAAAATTAGAAAAATTGAGGAGGAGAAGATGATATTGGAGTTGCATGTTGCGGATGTCGTCGATGATCACAAGATCAAGATGGATGCAATGCTTGAAGATTATAAAGATTAGAAAATATGCTATTCATACCGAGGCTTGGTATCATTATGCCGTTGGATCAGTTGTTACATCTGCTATGTATTATGATCGCATTTGTTTTCGCATTGAAATGTTTTACATAGTTTCAGTGTATGGTTTAATTAATTTAGATGCTCTGCAGAGCTTTATGTTGTTAGATGAGAACTATGTATGTACTTTGGTTTTAATGTGATGATGAACTTCTATTAATTTGGTCACTTAATTATCTATTCATGATGTTCTCTAATGATTTTTGACACACTTAATTATATAATGTGCACGCAGATGAACCGGGAATGGATGTACGGTTCAAGACACACCTCCGAGTACATTAAGGGCGTGCATGATTTTCTTGAAGTGGCTGAGGCAAACAAGCAGAATGGTTTTATGTGTTGTCCATGCCCTATATGTGGGAATACGAAGTCTTACTCTGACCGGATAATCCTCCACACCCACCTGCTTTACAAGGGTTTCATGCCACACTATAATGTTTGGACGAGGCACAGAGAAATAGGGGTTATGATGGAAGACGGCGAAGAAGAGGAGTACGATGACAACTATGTGCCCCCTGAATACGGTGATGCTACTGAACATCAAGAGGAAGTTCATTATGATGCCAGTTCTCATCCAAGGCCCTAAGCAACCCGGCAACGACGTTGATGTGTACCTAAGGCCATTAGTTCAAGAACTTTTACAGCTGTGGAATGGAAACGGTGTACTTACGTGGGATGAGCACAAACGGGAGGAATTTAACCTAAAGGCGTTGCTGTTTGTGACCATCAACGATTGGCCCGGTCTCAAGCACACTACACAGTTCTACAGAACTCTACCTTGGTGACCTCTTATGTCGATGAACACAAGAACAGTCTGCGCTCCAAACACCCGGAGCAGTGCGACGACTGGATTACATGTGAAAACATCAGGACTTTCAGTAGTTGGTTGGAAGCACGTATCAGAGGTGACAACACTGTTTGTGATGAGCTGTATTTGTTGTCCAGGGGACCATCTTTTACTGTATTGATTGGGAAAGGATACGAGATAAATGGGAATACATTTTACACGATTGACCAAGATCAAAAGAGCACCAACCAAAACAGCGGTGTCCGCTTTGATGCAACAACCGAGAGGGGAAAGGACACATATTATGGTTACATAGTGGACATATGGGAAATTGACTATGGACATGATTTTAAGGTCCCTTTGTTTAAGTGCAAATGGGTCAATCTGTCAGAGGCGAGTGCAGGTAGACCCACAGTACGGAATGACAACAGTGGATCTGAAAAATCTTGGGTACACTGACGAACCGTTCGTCCTAGCCAATGATGTGGCACGGGTTATCTATGTGAACGACATGTCTACCAGACCGAGAAAGAGAAAAGATAAGGAAGCGAATACGTCATACGATGAGCCAAAGCGCCACATAGTTCTTTTCTGTGAAAAAGGGACATCGTGGGAGTGGAGGACAAGACAGACATGTCTCAAGATTATGAAAAGTTTCATGAAATTCCTCCTTCAAAGTCAAGGCTGACACCAGCATCCCGATAAACGATGAAGATTATCCATGGTTACTACAATAATAAGGAAATGACACAAGCGAAGAAAAAGTGAAGACTTTCTCCTGCAACTATTATGATGATACCATTCCAACTTTATTCTTGTGAGTATGATACCATGCCAACTTTCAACTTTTTCAGAGTTCATTCAAATGCTTTAATGTCTTATGGTTCGCCCTCGTAATAATTAAAAATAGCAACAATAAGTTTTTGTTGTAAGTAGAAAAAAATAAAATAAATAAAGCAAGAAAGAAAACAAAACAAAAAAAGTGTTTTCAAATTTGAAAACTAATGGCACTAACAGAAAGTTTATAATTTTCCTAAAACTAAAAGCAAAAAGAATTGAAAAATAAAGCAAAAACCAAAGAAAATAAATAATGCATAAATCAAAACAAAAACAACAATAAGTATTTTGTTGTAAGTAGAAACAAAATAAAATAAATAAAGCAAGAAAGAAAACAAAAAACAAAAAAGTGTATTCAAATTTGAAAAGTAATGGCACTAACAGAAAGTTTATAATTTTCCTAAAACTAAAAGCAAAAAGAATTAAAAAAATAAGCAAAAAACAAAAGAAAATAAATAATGCAGAAAACAAAACAATTAAACTGGGAAAAAATAAAAATAGCAACAATAAGTAAAGAAAACAAAAAAAACAAAAAAATTGCCACCTACTGGGCCACCACAGCCTAAATACAACTAGAAACCCATCCATGGGCCAGGATTCAGGTCCGCAGCAGGGCCAGCAGGCCCATCAGGCATAGCAGTAACAAGTAGGCCTGTAAGCCTGCAATGGAGAGGAGGTTGAGAGGGGTGTGGCAGTGGGGCTTATAAACCACTGCGCGCCCCTCTCAACTAGCGAGGTGGGACTAAAATTTGGCCCCGACGCATGCAGCACAATGGCCTTTGGTCCCGGTTGGTGCACCACCCGGGACTAAAGGGGGGCATTGGTGCAGTTCGTGGCACCAACCGTACCAAAGGCCGCCGCTTCCGCCCTTTGGGCTGCCGAAAAGAAGCGTTTGGTCCCGGTTGGTGCCACGAACCGACTAAAGGAGGGCATTAGTCCCGTTGGTGCCATTTAACCGGGACCAAAGGCTTAGCTATATCAGCAAACACTTTGCAAAAATTCAGAATCTAATCGCCAGTTGCCGCCCGACAGCGCCGACCCTCCTCGACGCCGCCAGGCTGCTCCACCTCGCCATCACCGCCGCCGCCGCCAAGGCCGTCGCCCCCCAACCAGCGCCATCCTCGTCGCCGGCCTCCCCGAGCCCGCCCCATCCGCCCGCGCCGCCCCGAGCCCCTGCCCCGTCGTCCCATCCTCGCGTGCCGGCGCCCTCGCCGCCCCCACCGTCGCCATCGTCATCTAGCCGCCCCCGCTGTGAGAAGCCGCGTCGCACCGGCTCTGTTTTTTTTCACTTTTATTAGTTTAATTTTTTTGTTCATATATATATAATGTATATGTGTCTGTATGTGGCTATGTGTATGTAGATGTTCAAAATGTATAAGAAAATTGTTCAGAGCATGTTTTTCTTCATATATGTATTTTTTGTTCATATGTGTATTAATGTTTTTTCTGTTCATAGATTTTTTGGTGATATTAATTATTGTAGAAATATGCAAATGTTTGTATATTCATATGAACAATGCATTAGGCAAAACCTTTGTTTTTTTCAAATTTTCTATTTGAACACATTTTTTAAAACAAGCAATACTAAAAGAATGAGAGGAAAAAGGAAAATAAGAAGAGGAAGAAAGGAGAAGAAGAGGAGAGGAAGAAGAGGAGAAATAAATAAGAAGAGGAAATAACAAGAAAAAGAAGAGGAGAAGAAGAAAGGAATAGAGGAGAAGACGAAAAATAGAAAATTTTTATTTTTCTTCTTCTCCTCTAATCCTTTCTTCTTCTCCTCTTTTTTTTCTTCTTTCATTTCTTCTTCCTCTTTTCTTCCTTTTCCTTATTTTCCTTTCTCGCGAGAAGAAGAAAAAGAAGAGTAGAAGAAGAAGAAAGGAATAGAGGAGAAAGAAGAAACTTCAACACGAGGGGGGGGGGGTACCGATACCCCCTCCCCGATAACATTATTTTCCCATGTATATGTATGTCGCGTCTTTGTCGATATAACCCCCTCGAGATAACTTCGATATGAGGGGCGGTCAATATATATACCCCCTCTCGACCGTGATAACTTATACAACGGCAGCACCCCCCTCGGCCCTCTCGCTCGACCAAAACACTCGAGGACACCCAAACCCTAGAGAGAAAACGATGTTGGTCTCCTACCCCTCCCGCCGCGCCACTACCCGACAAATTAACTCTCTTGAGGCCACCCAAATTAACCCTTGAAGCGTTGTCGAGTCGACCCCAAACCCGAGAGAGAAACCGTTGTTGGTCTCCTACCCCCTCCCGCCGCGCCCCTACCCGACAAATTAACTCTCTCGAGGCCACCCAAACTAACATGATTCCTTATTGTGATTAGCTAGCTATGCCACTAATATATATATATATATATATATATATATATATATATATATATATATATATATATATATCCATCTGTACCGTGTTTGAATAATAATTGACATGTTGTAAATATTTGCAGAAATTATGGAGCACTCCCGAGACGAAGAAACAGAAGCGATGTTGGGGCACATAATCGCACAAGGAAGTGATGAAGTTGCGTCATCTCTCAACGACACCGGACTGGGTGAAGAAGAGGGTTATGTTCATGATGGCTTCGACCCATTAATTCCGGTACAAGAAGAGGACTATGTTCATGATGGCTCCGGTGACACAATGGAGGTACAAGCAAGGAGACCATGCCGATCGCTTCCAAAGGACCGAACCGAGTCCGCCAGGTATATATATATTAGTTAAGCCCGTGCTGACTAGTTAATTGATGCATCCATTGTTTTGGTATATGTACACATATTAATTACTCTCGCCTTTCTTCCTTATAATTTCTAGCCCTCCGGATCGAGCACAACTTCGGTAAGGAGACGAGGCCCAAGAAAAGTTGAGCTCGGATGAAAAGTTTGAGATCATAGAAATCGCGCCCGACGGCGAACCGATTGAACCCATGCGGACAAGGAAGGCATTTTGTGCTCGGTCTTGAGGGTTATTGTTAGGGACAAGATCCCGATCAGCATCCATCAAGGGTATAAGCCTAAGGAGGAAGACCCTGAGGTGTCTTATGTCAATGATATGCAGAAAGAAGATCTCTGGACTGAGCTGAAGGCAAATTTCACCCTACCGCCATAGGAGGATCCGGAGAAGCCAGTTAAAGAGCAATTAATCAAGTCTTGTGCTCTTAATAAGATGGCAACCCTAATGAGGAGGTGGAGGAAAGAGCTGAACCAGTTTGTCGAGAAAGATAAGACACCAGAATTCTTCGGCAAATATGAGAAGATCAAAGATCACTGGCCCGCATTTGTGGCCCACAAGACATCGGAAAAGAGTAAGAAGATGTCGGCGACAAACAAGCAAAATGCTGCGAAGAAGAAGCTTCACCATCGCACGGGGTCAGGTGGCTACCTCAAAGCCCGGCCTAAGTGGTCCAAGGCTGAGCATTATCTGCTTGAAAAAGGGATGGAACCAGAGACAATGTACTGGCCAGACCGTTTCCGGACTTGGTTCTTCGGGGCTGGCGGAACCTTGGACCCTGTAACAGGGAAGTGCCAGTGGACGGACAAGCAACTGCAAGTACCAGTTAGGAAGCTTCGACACTATATCGATGCAGCGCGGCGAGGGACGTTCCTTCCAAACAGGGAGAAGGACGAGCTCACGATGGCCCTTTGGAATCCTGAGCACCCTGGACGGACACGAGGCACGCCAGGCTCCCTTTCGTGGAAGGTTGATTTTCCAGACGCAGGGGGTTACAAAACCCACGAGAGGAGGAAGAAACTAGAGCAGGACCAACTGCAGGCGCTGCACGAAATGGTAATGGGGCTAGAGGAACGAGAAGAGGAACGAGAAGCAGCAGATCGCAGCAAACGACCTGCCGAAGCTTCCCCCCAAGCTACCCCGCCATCTAAGTGGAGAAGCAGTGTGGCTTCCACCGAGTTGCTTCAGCTGGAGCAAGTTTTGACGGCTCCTGCCGGCTATCCCGTGGATGGTATCAAGGAGTCTCAAAGTTGCCACATTATGGCGTGATGGATGACTTGGAAGTTCAAGGCGGCTGTTGGCCAAGCTTATCCTAGTGGACCCGACACAACTTATCACTGCCAGCCGATTCCAGAAGGATATGCTAAGGTGATGGTGGATGAAATAACGGAGGGATTTGAGGACCTCCCGCTTGACCACCCTACCGGTGAAGGGGAGACTAGGTTGGGTTCTGCTCTGAAGACTCCATGCCTATGGCGGAAGGAGCTCATCAACCTTCCGAACTGGACGCCTCCGCCTCCTCTTCCTCCTCCGGTGATTCAGGGCACTCCGCCTCCTCCACCGCCTCCTCCTCCGGCGAGTGACGATCAGGGCACGCGTGGCGGCACTCCGCCTCCTTCTCCGGCGCGTGGCGGCACTCTGCCTCCTTCTCCGCCTGCGCCGGCGCGCCCGAGCAGCCAGCCTCCTCCTTCTCCGCCTCGTCAGCAAGGGCGGAAGAGACCCGCTGCCGCTCCGGCTGCTCCGGCGCGTCGTAGTCCTTCTCCTCCGCCTCGTAAGCAAGCAAAAAAGAAGACATCCGCTCCGTCTGCTCTGCCGGCGTCTAGCAGTACAGCCAAAGGCGAGAGGAAATACATATACGGTCCTTCTCTGAAGACTCCAGAGAAGTTACCGTACGAGAGGACCGAGGAGGAAAACGCAAAGATCGCGCAGACCGAAGTGGATGACTGGTTTGCAGGGTTGAAAGCAAAGATACGTCCACCTCCGGAGGAGAAGGTAGATCCGGTGAAAGCTAATGGCACTCTAGCTGCCCTGAGGAAACAACCCAAGTCTCCGCCGAAAGGCAACTATGGGCGCATTATTGGAAAGGCATTTGCCGAAGCGGAGAGGTTGGGACGTACTAAAAGTGATCAAAGAATGAAAGAACGACAGGCTGGGAAACAAATTGCCTAGCTCGGCGAACAAGCGAAGCAATCGTGCCCCCCGCTCAAGGTGCCTGCTAGCGACATCGTCGATCCGAGGATGGTGCCGATTTCTTGGAGGTGCAGATACAAAGATACGAGTACGGCAAGCCTCTCGTAAAAGATGAAAGCTCTCTATCAACGATGATGCGAAGATTGCATGATTGGTACATAACCTGCAGAGAGTCTGAGGGGAGGAGTACTTTGTATGTGAGAGTTAAAAAGGAGCATGACCTCGTTGGAATTGAACTGATGCCTATTCCATTTGAGGAGTTCTATCAGTTTTTCAATCAATTGGCCCTCGATAAAGCAACGGTCACCTGCTATCGTCATAAGTAGTACTACTTCTGTCATTAAGTCTCTCTATATAACTCAGCTCTTTCATTGCATGTATTTATAATTATCCTCACTATATTATGCAGATTGAAGATCCCCGAATTGAAGAAAAGACAAGTGGGTTCCATTGGGTTCATTAACACATATCTCATAGATGCAACTGAGGTTGAATTTCATGCCGAAAATACCGAGGCCAACTTGCTACAATTGTTGGTAATAAATGAACACAAGGATATAATACTCTTTCCTTACAACTTCAAGTGAGTGTTACTGTCTTGTGGCATATTCGGTTTCCCTTATTAGTCCAGGTTATATATTGATGAGTCATGCATGCATGCGCAGGTACCACTATATTCTCCTAGAGATTAAGCTTGAGCAGGGAGTAGTAACTGTCTTAGACTCCAAAAGTAAAGATCCCAAGGAGTATGCGGACATGACTGAAATGCTGAAGAAGTAAGTTAAATCGATCATTATCCACCATATCAGCAACTTTGTTCATTTCTGATATCAAGTAATTGTTTTCTTTGTATGGCAGGGTTTGGGGAAAATTCACCAAAAAAGCTCCGGGACTGCTGAAGAAGCTGCAATTTAGACACCCGAAAGTAAGTACTATAGTAGCATATTCCACGCATCTCCTAGTGATTCAAGCGCTAGTTTCATCAATACCATTTAACATGCATGCTAATTATCAGTTTGATTGACCTCTATTTCTTGTAAAGTGGTTGTGGCAGGAACAAGGGAATGATTTCTGTGGATACTACATTTGCGAGTCCATCCGCCAAACGACCTGTGAGCGGGGCTACTCCAACAAACAATATGAAGTGCGTAAATAACAATATTCACAATTTTATTTTATTACCATCATTTGTGTTGAGTTTCATTCATTCATATATATATATATATATATATATATATATATATATATATATATATATATATATATATATATATATATATGTATTGACCCCTTCTTAAAATTAGATGTTTCGGATGCGGGATGAACTACTAGCACCAGATCGCCTGCGAGCAATTCAAGAGGAATTGGCGGCATTCTTTCTTGACCACGTGATCGCTGAAGACGGAGAATACTATGTGGACCACGCGTCCGTATGTTAGGAGATTATTTTTGTTAAAGATAATTATTGTATATATGTAGCCGGTAGTGTCGGATAGATATACGAGAACTTGTTGTTCGACCAATCTCTCGGAGAAGGAGAGGTGGTCGATATCACTTCCCTCTGAATGCATATATGTTCATGACGATCTTCTGTTTCCTTCTTTTGCTTACTAGCTAGCTAGCGTGTCTAGCTAGTCCTCTCTATACGTATGTATAGTATGTAGCGTCGACCAAGCACGGACAAAAGAAAGGACACTTCTCTCTATTAATTAGCTAGCTAACACAATATATGAAACACATAAATTAACCCCCCAAAACCACCACCCCCCCGCCTTTCTTAAAAACAAAAACCCCAGCCCCTGGAATGCTGACGCGTGGATGCCTTTTGGTCCCGGTTGGTGCTACCAACCGGGACCAAAAGCCCCCCTGCCTGGGCTCGGCGCACCGGACACGTGGAGTACCATCTGTCCCGGTTCATGTTAAAACCGGGACTAAAGGGGGGAGGTATTAGTAACGACCCATTAGTCCCGGTTCATGAACCGGGACTAAAGGCCCTTACGAACCGGGACTAATAGGTGTTTTTCTACTAGTGACATCAGAAGTGTCAATCGAGTCACATACTCATATCTGAACTAACAAGAAAATTGCATATGAAGATGTGAAAGAACATTAGGAAATAGGGGAAATCATGGCCTTATTGATACAACTGCTTCCAACATGCTTGGCATACATTCTACTATCTAAATAATTTGTTTACGTGCACCCTCGCCACCTAGCAAGCTAGCCAGCTAATTTCTCGTGCATGACATTATGATAATAGACTTGTGAGTAGAAATTAGTTAGCAACAAACCACATTTACATCTCATCTCCCAAAGTCGTATACATACGTAAATAACTATTGGCTTGAAATCGGCATGAAACGGTGTGTACATGAATGCATGCCTACCAAAAGATGAATAAACCTAATTTTTTTTGAAAAGGAGGATTACCTCCGGCCTCTGCATCTGGACGGTGCATGTAGCCATTTTATTAATTATTCACAAAGACCTTACAAAGTAGTACATCAGGTAGCCTGAAGCCACCATCTTAACAACAACTGTCGCTACTCCTATCCACTTGGTGAAGGGTGCCAATAGTCCGAGCCTAATACCAAACATACATCACACCAAAGACTAACATCTAGAGCCGGAGGCCCCAACCAAGCCATATACTGGGATTGGGTCACAGACACACACTTATATGGAGAGACAGTGTATCTTCTGGATGTGCTTATATACACGGGATCATCTTTCTCGAAGTAGCAACATAGAAGCTGTAGGAACAGACACACACTTTTCTAACCAAACCAAGGAACTAGTGAACCATGAGGATCTCAGTAAATGAACAAAAGAAAACAAAAATAGTTGCGGTGGTCGTTTTTTAAGATGTCCAAGAACTAGTATCCATGTCTCTACACCTGAGGGTGGACACACATGAGTAACTAAGAAGTAGTACAAGTCTAAAAAACAAAACAAAAACAACAAGCTACCAACACAATGAAATTTAGGTATTATAATTCATTGCTAAACCATGAATCATGTTTGGATATAAAAGCCATTGGTAGCTTGCTCCAAGCTAATGTCACTAGCACAACATACTCATGATGCTCCTACCACTGCAATGTAAAGAAAGCTCACAGATGATTGATGGAGATGAGCATAGCCCGTAAATGAGTGGAAATCATCAATTCAAACACAACATCGCTACGACATAGCCTAAAGCTTTAGGTAACCAAAGGCATCGGAAAAGAGACATCCATTTGTTTTTTTGTGTCCTAAGGTCATCCAATCATCTGCATCGTGCAACATGCACAATTGTTGCACTTGCTACCACGTGCATTCTTGTATGCACCTCGCTTGCATATTGTTGTGAATATCATGAAGAAGTGTGTTATACTCATCACCGATCATTACATTTTGTAATGCAAATGAAAAACCTTCTGTCTTGTTTCCTAACCAGGATTGATTATTTTGACGAAATAAAATAGTATACATGACAGCAAAATTACATACATCATATGGTGTTGTGAAACCTTATGCACAAAAATTATATGTTGATTGTTTATACTACTCTTGTCGAAATATGTGTATGTTACTCAATTATTTCTATATACATTTCCCAGATGTTTGAACCACGACTTATTCATGCTATAATTTAAGATAAACATGCGTGTATAGTCTATGGGTTGTGATTAGGTAGCGGTCTTTACAAATAATGACTCGATCGAGTGCATGAGAGATGCACAATAATTCTCTAGTAGAGTATCTACTAGCATTCCAGTCAATACAAGATAGCGGCATTCATACATTTAAACTCACACCATCATAGTTAATAACTACTAACTGATAACACAGAATTGGCACATATATAATGGCATATATTGCCCCATCACCACGAAGCAACAACACACTAGAAAGCCTTCCAGTTGATACAATTCCTCCTGCTACCAATATGTTAGTGATGAGGAAATGATAATTTCTAGTCTGGAGCCAAGAACCATGGCACAGAAAAAGATAAACATTGTGGCTCTAATTAGGGAATATGAGGCTTCAGGAAAAACACGGCCACAGACTTGTGGACTGCATCGCAAAATAGGAAGGGTGCTACAAACCGTCTATCACCTACCCAACGCAGCTAAATTCACCCGACTCTTGAAGTCCTTCTTGTTTATGAGCCGATCAAAAATAGTTGATTAGCAACCTTTGATGTATCCACCAAGGACCTCCGTGATGGAATGCAATGTCGAACTCCCCTCGACCATGATCGGAACTCTTGGGTGATAGAACCATACCTACTTACCACATGTCCCTTTCTTACGAACTACAAAACATATTGAGGCAATCCTTGTCGATCTTAGCAGTGCAGGCATGGATGCAGACCCCTCAGCAACTCTAGCACGGTCAGGCTTTCTTGTGTCGGTAGAACCTGAATGTTGCCCTGGGTCTATCATGACACCCCTAAACCCTCATGGATTGCTTTGTGTTGTGCCGTCTAAATTGTGGATATTATCACTGTCGGGGACGGTCAAAGAAAAAGAAAAAAACACTTCGGTATCAATGGGCTCAACTCGCGGTGCCGTCTGGTCCCAGAAATCGGCCCATCCACTTTCATCGGCGCAATAAACCGCAGGAAAGAAAATCCCCAAAATTGCGAGAGCTCGCAGCTCTCAGCTATGAACCTGCGCGTCGTCGTCCTCTTCACACCATAGGTCAGTCTCCTCTTCCTCCTCCCCTCTCCCTCGCTCAGATATTTCTCGCCCCCACCCTAGGGATCAAGCTCCTCTCGATCCTCCCGCGGCCCACTCTGTACCCTCCCCCCCTCCCTCGCCGGGTCCGAATCTGGGAGCCGTGCTGCCCATCCTCCGACGTGATCTGATTCCTCGAACTCTGATCTACCAGCTCGAAGTGGAGTGGGGGAGTGATCTCGCGAGGAAGAAAGGAAGGATGCCGATAGCCACGGTCGATGCCAAGCTCCTGATGCAGTCCCTCACCAATGCCTATGTGTGAAGGCATGGCCGCATCAACTTATGTCCAGAGTGGTGAACCCATGAGACATGGATTATCGAAGGCACGACAAGTTGTAATTCACCATGTTAATTTAAGTAGACTAAAATCATATGCTTATCATACTTTTGACGCATCAGATTTAATATTTAAAATGTTACAACCGCTTATTTCCCCCCACGCGCGCACATACGTGGTAGCAATAGTGCACGCATACCTCACCCAAAGTTGATCACACATGCATGTCATGGGCATGCACGTACTCAGTGCATGCATAGCATGCATCCTACAAAATGCATGCCAGACCAATGAACTAACTAATGGCCAGTGCAAATAACAAACGTGACATGAGCGAAGCAAACTTTTATCTGCACATGCTTACGTCCTTAATTCAGGCCATGCAGCCATGAAGGATTGTATTTTGCGGGCGAAGCCATGAAGGATTTTGATACGAATAATGCTTTATACCAAAATCCACCGCGGTATTTCCCTAATAAGTTGTGAAAATATATTTAACACGAAATATCGATACGATTTATATCATCATGTGTCATACTTTGATATTCTATTTTGATTTAAACTTGCAACGGCAGAGGTGAGACTATCTGATTATACCAATGTAAGCCCTACTAGAAGAACACCAGTGCGTTGCAACGGGGCCACATTAAATTTAAGAGTTCAATATCAATTATGTTAATATTACATTTAATATTCTCATACATATCAAGTGACATTGGCGACCTTTTTTACCATCAAATTCTCACACACACTCTCTCCCTCCTCCTCACTCTCTCTCCCTCTCTCTCTCTCTCTAACACACACACATATCCATCTTATTGGAGTGCGGGACCATAATCCATCTATTTCACACGCATTTGCAGCGCTTAGTGCATAACAATATGGATTACAAAACAGGTTCAAGGTAGTAACAAGGATTCTTCTCATGCATTAATAAACAAATGTTCTGCACTGAAGACAAGATAAACAATTCCCAAAGTGCATCAGAGCATCAAAGAACATTACTGGCAAGATAAATGCACGATGTACCGGAACTGCTCGGATGAACCGGAACAGAGCCAACATATATCATCCTAGACAAACGCAACATTAACCATTTACCTAGGTACTTTAGGGACCGACAGGAGGATGCATGTAGAAGCGCTTATTGCCAGCGAATCCACAGTCAAAGAGAGAAATTGGAACCCATTCCCATCACCAACTGATAAAGAAAGCATGTAAGAAAATTGATATCGGGCCAACTTGGATCTTCGGTGATTGTCCGCCCGTATGGAGAATTTAGGAGGGTGGGTGCAGGGAGTGACCTTGTGGATGATGGATGGAGGCGCGGAGGGATGTGGTCGCCGGAAGGTCGAAAGCAAAGAGGGTCGGGCACGTCAGGTGGAGCCGGTGGTGCGCGACAACCGGAGGCGGCCCAATCGTGGGCGGCGAACCGACGATAGCCTCGGCCCATCTCTCGACGCAACGAAGATAGAGAGGGCGGCACTGCCGGTGCTCGAGGCCGTCGCTCGGCACCATCTACATCAAGGAGAAAGAGAGGCAAGAAAGCGATAGGGTGATGCGGGGCTAGGGATTGCGGAGGAGGGTGGGGTGTGCGATTTGAATGGATGGTTCTGCCCACCGTTTTCTTGTACGTGGCGGTGGAGACGGCGGCGTCCAGCCATGCAGGCGAGGCATGGGTCGAGCCGGGCACACGGCGAGGCGCAGTAGCAGAGGCGGGGGCGGTTTTTTGCTACTGAGATGCATGGTGTGGGATTGATCGTTCATGTTGTCTTTTCCTTTTTAACGAGAGATGGATGCGATTTTTTCACGAGGGGAGAGATGCGACCACGTACCGATTAAATAATAAATTAATTAGGTCCATAACGGGAATTATTTACAATGCGTTAAGATTTACGTGTTAGTTTTCTTAATAAAGAAATGCACTGATGTAGGGATCGATTGATTCGGGTAAGGAAATATAGATTCATGATCTTTTGTATGTTAGGAAATTAGTGGTTTGCAAGGAAAGAGTGGAGAGAAAAAGAACCAATGCAACCACGTATAGATTCCATAATAAATTAATTAAAGTGATTGAGTTATTTAAGGTAAGGTTAATTAATTTAGATTTGATTTTTAGTGATTGTTAGTAAAGTATGATGCGTCTTTAAAATCTTTTATTTGTTTTCTTAAAATCTATTATTTGTTTCCTAAAGAAATTTGCAATAATGGAAGGTATCGGTTGATTTGGATAAGTTAGTAAATTTAGATCCGTGATTGCGTGCATGTTTGGAAAGTGCTGATTTGCAAGGAAAGAGCTGAGGGGTAAATAAACCGGTGAATAAGAAACCAGCATCGAAAAAAATCTACGACGGTTAACCTACAAAAAAAACCGGACGAAAGTGGTGGGACGAAAAAAAACCTGGAAGCGAGACTACCAACTGCTCCATTAGGAGTAGAGACTAGAAGAACACCCGTGCGTTGCAACGGGGCCACATTATATTTAAGAGTTCAATATCAATTATGTTAATATTACATTTTATATTCTCATACATATCAAGTGACATTGGCGACCTTTTTTACCATCAAATTCTCACACGCACTCTCTCCCTCCATCCTCCTCACTCTCTCTCCCCCTCTCTCCCTCTCTCTCTCTCTCTAACACACACACACATATCCATCTTATTGGGTACGGGACCATAATCCATCTATTTCACACGCACACGCGCTAGTGCATAACAATATGGATTATAAAACAGGTTCAAGGTAGTAACAAGGATTCTTCTCATGCATTAATAAACAAATGTTCTGCACTGAAGACAAGATAAACAATTCCCAAAGTGCATCAGAGCATCAAAGAACATTACTGCAAGATAAATGCACGATGTACCGGAACTGCTCGGATGAACCGGAACAGAGCCAACATATATCATCCTAGACAAACGCAACATCAACCATTTACCTTGGTACTTTAGGGACCGACAGGAGGATGCATGTAGAAGCGCTTATTGCCTGCGAATCCACAGTCAGAGAGAGAAATTGGAACCCATTCCCATCACCAACTGATAAAGAAAGCATGTAAGAAAATTGATATCGGGCCAACTTGGATCTTCGGTGATTGTCCGCCCGTATGGACAATTTAGGAGGGTGGGTGCAGGGAGTGGCCTTGTGGATGATGGATGGAGGCGCGGAGGGATGTGGTCGCCGGAAGGTCGAAAGCAAAGAGGATCGGGCACGTTAGGTGGAGCCGGTGGTGCGCGACAACCGGAGGCGGCCCAATCGTGGGCGGCGAACCGACGATAGCCTCGGCCCATCTCTGGACGCAACGAAGATAGAGAGGGCGGCATTGCCGGTGCTCGAGGCCGTCGCTCGGCACCATCTACATCAAGGAGAAAGAGAGGCGAGAAAGCGATAGGGTGATGCGGGGCTAGGGATTGCGGAGGAGGGTGGGGTGTGCAATTTGAATGGATGGTTCTGCCCACCGTTTTCTTGTACGTGGCGGTGGAGACGGCGGCGTCCAGCCATGCAGGCGAGGCATGGGTCGAGCCGGGCACACGGCGAGGCGCAGTAGCAGAGGCGGGGGCGATTTTTTGCTACTGAGATGCATGGTGTGGGATTGATCGTTCATGTTCTCTTTTCCTTTTTAACGGGAGATGGATGCGATTTTTTCACGAGGGGAGAGATGCGACCATGTACAGATTAAATAATAAATTAATTAGGTCCATAACGGGAATTCTTTACAATGCGTTAAGATTTACGTGTTAGTTTTCTTAATAAAGAAATGCACTGATGTAGGGATCGATTGATTCGGGTAAGGAAAGATAGATTCGTGATCTTTTGTATGTTAGGAAATTAGTGGTTTGCAAGGAAAGAGTGGAGAGAAGAAGAACCAATGCGACCACGTATAGATTCCATAATAAATTAATTAAAGTGATTGAGTTATTTAAGGTAAGGTTAATTAATTTAGATTTGATTTTTAGTGATTGTTAGAAAAGTATGATGCGTCTTTAAAATCTTTTATTTGTTTCCTTAAAATCTATTATTTGTTTCCTAAAGAAATTTGCAATAATGGAAGGTATCGGTTGATTTGGATAAGTTAGTAAATTTAGATCCGTGATTGCGTGCATGTTTGGAAAGTGCTGATTTGCAAGGAAAGAGCTGAGGGGTAAATAAACCGGTGAAAAAGAAACCAGCATCGAAAAAAATCTACGACGGTTAACCTACGAAAAAAACCGAACGAAAGTGGTGGGACGAAAAAAAACCTGGAAGCGAGACTACCAACTGCTCCATTAGGAGTAGAGATTGATCACCTTCCTGCCAAAAAAATGTCCTATTTGGTATTTACTACCATTAAAAATTACCCATCTGATTCCCTAAAAGCCAGCATTCATATATAGGTAGAATCAAACCTTGAAAGTTTTGAATACTAATTAACGTCTATAGAACTTCGATAAGATAATTTAAAATTCTATGTGCGAGTTTTTCACGTTTTTCAATGGTGCTTTCACAATATGCTCTTCTTTTGGGTTCTTAAATATGTTGTGATGGTTGGTGTTGGTTCTCCAGTAGTCGTCTCGTGGCGGTCGGTGTTGTGGTGGCTGTCGGCGGCTTCTTCTCCTATCAGCGACAGGGCATCCCTTTGGATTCGTGTGATGACTTCCATAGTTGCGGCGGTGTGTTCTCGACGCGTCACATCCTGAGAGTTTGGATGCGTGTTATCTACACGTGCATGTTTGTGGCAATTGTGTGTTAGCTCTAGATTTATTTCTGCCATGAATTGTATTTGGATGTACCTTCTTGCAGTGGTGGAGCTTCCCAATCTGGGCTCCCAAGCCCATGAAAAATTGCTGCAAAACCTCATATTATCTACCCCCAGCACATTGCCTCCCTAGAATTCAGCCCAAGCTTCGCCACTGCCTTCGCGTTTTGGCTTTGTTGAGACAATCGTGTTATAGTAATATAAAGCAGTGACCTAGGTCTGCTTCTGCAACTTACGTCTCCTGCTACCACATGGAAGAAACGATGGTCGGATCAGTTCAACCACTGTGTCCCAAAAATGGGAGCATGTGCTAGCTCATGTGGGTGGTTGGGCTAGTTGTAGGTAAGCGCTAGTTATCTAAGGGCGTGTTTGGTTACATTGCCAATCGAGCCTGGCCCGGCGAGCCTGGCTCTAGTGAGCCGGTTTGTGGGGATGCAGGCAAAAAGACCCTGGATGCACATGGTTTGGTTGTCTGCATGTACCTTAGTTGCATGAGACAACCATTTTTGACCTCGCGTTTGGTTACCCGCATTGCATTAGGCACACATATGACATGGTGTTTGGTTGCGACCTATATAAGGTGTTGTCACCACTTCTAATTAGTGGTGAGCTTACCACACACAATCTGAACAAATGACAGTTCATCCTAACTACTATGAAATGACGGTTCAAATTATTAAGAGCCATTGGCTAAATAGGGGATAGTTCATCGGTGTTGCTGCAACCAAACACGCCCTAAGCTAACTCGTAGCCTTGGTGCAGAGCAGCGCAGCGGGCAGCGAATGTGCTTCGGTGTCGATGCATACACAACTGTACGGGGACGAGCGATGGTGGGGCAAGTGGCGATGGTGGGGGGCAGGGATAGGGCAGTAGCCAAGCACTGATGATGAGCTGAGAGGAAGATGGACGGGTTGGTAAGGTGCATGTTGACCGCGGGGAGGAAGACGCCACGACCAGTTTGATTGGTTGAAAACATAGAAATTCCAAATAAATATAGAATTGACTAAAATGCCCTGTACATCAACCATTGGATTGTTTAATACTACACATCATAGGCAGTAGTACGATGTACCACAAAATTACCCATACTACTCTAGTCGAAGTACTAGCGGGTAGTGCGCGGCAGTACGCCGCGCCATATGAATTGATGTACTAATTAGTTATTTTGTAATATTCAGTAAGTCGCCCAAGACTTATTCGTGATAAAGTAGTTTATATAAGGTAAAGGGTACATCTAGTTGATACATACATAAGTGATCTACAACATGTAGTGATAGTAAATAAATAAGTAATTTACAACATGTAGTGATAGTGGGTATTGGATGCAGAATATGAAGCTCTTGTTCTCTTCTTAGACCCGAGAAGATCCTTGAGCTGGGTTTGTCCCTGTGATGTAGTGCTAGTGAAATTTAAATCTGAATCAAACCATCGCTGCTGGTCCTAACAGGCATATCATCACCAGCCAATCTATACAAGTCAATCCACCGAAGCATGTCTCTTCCTCTTTGCCACGTGAGTAATCTAAAGAATAGCAATACCTACAACATTGTAGTGCAATAGAAATCATGTTAAGAAGCAATATATTCATTCCAAAGCAGCAAACCGTACACTTGAAATATCAATAAAGCACGCATGTGCAGTACTTTTTGGTGAAAACAACTCATGTAATTAGATGAAAATTGTGCTTTTTAAACGGGGAAAGGTTCCCATGGCGCCAACTTCATTCAACAAAGTAGGAGTGTACAACGTGAATTACAACATCCTGAATGTTAGATGTAGACAGAGTGGAGATAACAAGGCAAGTTCAGTGAGAATGAGCTGAACTAAAACAACTAAAAATAGCGAATGAGCTGAACTAAAACAACTAAAAATAGGTCCTGTTGATCTGGTCAGAATCTGATGAGCTACATTGTGGGCTATCCCATTCACCCCCCTGGATATATTGAACACCTGCTATTGTAACCGAGAAAATTGCAAAAAACCACCATAATTGGGGACAATAATTCAGAAAACAACCACCTTTCGTTTTTTTTTTCAAAAAACCACCACTATTGTGCTGACAGTTTTCAAAAAACACTAATAGGTCGCTAAACACATGTTAACAACGTTTCTGACAGATGGGGCCTGCTATAAGTGATGACGTGACACATAAATCTCACGGCGTTTGGCATATACGGTAAGCTGCACACGGGACCCACACCTCAGCCTCCACTTCTTCCCCTTCAGCGCTGACCAGCATACCACCAAATTCAGCCGCCGTCCGGCTCGCGAGCAAAGGCCACGGCCAGCCATGGGAGCGGGAGCAACTGTGGCGGCCACGCACGGGCATGGGCAACGGCAGCGGCCGCGCACGGGGGCGAGAGCAGCAATAACAGCGGCCGCGCACGGGCTCGTGAGCATCAGCAGCGGCCACGACCAGGCACGGGGGCGCGAGCGGCGGCCACGCACGGGGCGTGAGCGGCAGCACTGTCTGTGCACGGATGCGTGAGCATCTGCAGCGACCACACAAGGGCGCGCAAGCTGCCGTCTGGTCCAGAGCACGGGCGCGCCGCAGCAATGGCAGGAGCGCGAGCAGCGACAGCGTCGCACGGCCACTGGAGCATCCTGGAGACCTCCTACTTCACCGCCAAGATCCCACGTGAGGGCCACCTCCTCTCCCCTCCTTTCCCCCTAGCCTGCGACCCCCAGGCACCATGGCCGAGAGCACGGGCTCGAGCTCCGCCCCGTGCCCCGACTACCCCGTGTGCGCCCTGGTCCGGCGCCGCCTCTGTACGTGTCCTCCATGCTCGGCCGCGCCACCTCGGGCCCAGTCGCCCGCGGCGCATTCCTGCACCGACGCCGGCGGTGTCGCGCTCCTGCCACCGGCAAGCTGGGCGGCCGACGGCATGCCTGCTAGGTGTTTGCTAAAATTGCTCAAAGAGGCAGAGGAGGGTTTGACCGGGTGGCCTAACGCCCGTCTACTCATTCTGTTTGGGCCATGCCACATCGACCTGACAATGGGACCTACCAGTCAGATTCGGTGTCGAACGGCTCTAACCGATCGATCAGTGTTTTCTGAAAACTGTTAGCACAATGGTGGTGGTTTTTTGAAAAAAAAACGAAACATGGTTGTTTTCTGAATTAGGGTCCCCAATTGTGGTGGTTTTTTGTAATTTACTCTATTGTAACCATTGAGTATTGTTGTAGAACTCTGCAATGGGCTTCCTGATTGTAAATGGGCTCTCTTTTAGTATTTATAGTAACCATCCATCAAATCAAATTTGATAAACGGATGTAAGAAGTGTTGAATTCTTCTCACGGTTCCTAATTATGTTATACTAGTCATCAACCCGTGCGGCCGCACGGGCTAGGTACTTACGTATTCAGCATTATAGCATTAATTTAAAACTTTATTTCACTTTGCTTTGATCGACTTTTATATGAGTCTATGTTCTCTTGATTTAATGCATACATTATATATACTCCAATAAGAAACATACTTTCAATTTTACAACCGAGGAAGGACCAATTTTAAAAGACACTAAAGAAGCACCAATAAATTTTAGGCACATAAAAGCAGTTAATTCCGCTCCTTCGACCTGTAGATAATTTCCCTCTTTTGTCAAGTAGATATTGGTGAAAACCGTCGTGTCAAAGAGTGAAGTAGAGAGACCGCGCGAAGCAGAAATTATGGGATGGCCTGCTAATGCGCAAGTTCATGCCTAGCGACTCCTACTTTGTCGTCAAGGCGTGCTAGTGTATGATCCCGAGTACGGCTCCGACTATATAGAGAGAACTTTGACAGAGCCGGTAACATATCTATCTTCCTACCTCTTAAAAAAAATTAGGCACACTCTTTTTTGACCGTGAGGCTTCATGTCCCACTGTTTTTTGTACGTGCATGGATTTTTATCTTTTGGGAAGGGGAAGCGGATCCTTTGTTAACGTGAGGCATGAGGACTCTTTGCTAACGTAAGTCATGAGGACTTTTTATTAGCTTGCTCAGGGACTTCCTTTCTGTACATGTATTTATTTCACTTTAAAGGGGAGAAGGCACTTTTTTTTGTACAGAACACGTGGCCGTTGGGGACTCACGGGATGTGTTTTTGTAATTGTGGGGAAGCCTCACTTTTCACTTTTAAAGGGGAGAAGCCTCATTTTTTTTGTACTTGTGGGGAAGAAGGGATGTGTTTTTCTTCCTACCGAATTAGACCTGGGTGTTTTTTTTAAACTTAGATATGGACATTCCCGAAATTATAGCTGGGCATTTTTTTTAGGAAATCTTAGGCGTGAGCATTGTGGATTCTATTTTGTACATGTGGGCACAATCCTATTTTTGTACATGGTATGTGTTTATCTAATTAATGGGGGCTTATTCTTATTTCACGCGCAATCAGCCGGGTCGTAAATTTTCCCTTTTTATTGTAGGATTTTTGTTTGACATTTTATTGTTGGATTTATTAGCGGAGGCTTTCCTTTTATTTTTTAGAAACAGGTGAAGGCTTTCCTTGTAGCAGAATATTTGATTGATGGAGGCTTATTTTTTTATTTCATTCACGGGCACTGCCGGTTCGTGGAAATCTTTTCCTTCTATCCTTGGAGTTCTGTTGGACATTTTACCGTTGCAATTTTTAACGGAGGCTTTTCGATTTATTTATTTAGAAAGGGGTGGAGTTACTCCTTGTTTTGTTTAATCATTAATGTTAAACGTGTCAGTCAGATCCATTTTGAAGGGAAGGAAATGAGAGCGCATGAGGTTTTCCTTTTTACTTTTGAGGAACCGGTGGAGGGTTTCCTTGTTTTGCATCATTATTGATGTTAGACGTGTCAGATCCGTATTTTTCTGCGACCGAAATGAGAGAGCAGTTTGTAATTTTTATTTTATTTTTTAAAACGGACGGTGGTTTTCTTTGTATTTTTCATTAAATGTGTATTATTCGTCCTTTTTTTGTTTTGTTGAAAAAAATTAAGGCTGTCTTGTTTCGTTAATATTAGACGCGACTTCGTTAATGTTAGACGTGCGAGATCTGTTTGTTATGGAACCAAAAGGAGAGCACTTGGTTTTTTAAAGTGGTCTTTCCTTTTTTTTGGGACACCTGTGTCAAATCCATATTTATGGTACGGGATCATCTCCATGCATTACGCAAGATTTCTTTTAATACATAATATCTTTGTTTTATCATAAAATGTAGACGTGTCAAATCCATATTTATGGGGCGGGATCATCTCTATGCATTACGCAAGATTTCTTTTAATCTTGAACGTAAATTTTACGATCTAACGGCTTAATTAATATTGATGATGTGGATTAATGAAAACACATGAATGGTGCCTCCAATTAGTAAATATAAGATTTGTCTTTCTGATTCTCCTTATATACCTCTTTCCACCGCTTCATGCCCTTTCCACCTCTTTCTATCCAATTAAACACCATAGTGCGAACTGCAGAAAATAATAATCATCAGCAAAGATGAAAGGAGCTACTCAATGGCACAACTGGGGAAATTAATAATCATCATCAAGTATTGAAGGAGCTATTTTTTGGTCGAGCTTGTAACATTCTTTCAGTTATCTAGTGCATTATTCAGAACACAACCATGCGGAAAATGCCCAAAGTAATCATTCCAGAATTAGCTGCAACAGATGCAAACATGCACTTAAGGAGAAGCTCCACCAATACTTCAATCATGGATCTTTACATTTGACAATAGCATATTATCTCTACAAAACTGTTACATAAATACATCGTACAAGGAGTAATGTATGGGAAAAGAAGGAATCAAACTAAGTTGAAAAGAAAAACACAACAAAACCATATATCATGTGGAAGCCCAATCACTTTAGGCACGCAGATCAGATTCACTAATAATAAAATTAATAAGAAAAAAGTAACAAATCAGTGAAATATCACACCGCATATGTATAATTCTTATTCATAGATTGAAATTATTCCTTATGATTAATCCCTATATTTTATAGTGATAAGCCCGCATATAAAAATTCTCAATATCTACCCAGACATTTATACAAAACAATTGATGTTAAATCTAGCGTACTGTGAGAAGAAGGAAAATATAATGGGATAGGCCAAAAATACCTTCTGAAAATTTATGTGCTGAAATTTTCCTTCTGCAACTCTAATTTACTGAATTTGGCCTTCTGCAACTCTTAGTAGTTCTGAAGATGGCACAAAATGATATCAAAGAAGTTGAACACTCTACTAATTTAGGAGATCTTCTTTTTCTATGAAGAACTGATTGTCCCCCAAAATTATGAAGCATGTATTGATGCATATAGAACCTAAGGAACACTATAATGAAGCTGAAATATCCTGCATTTTTTTAATGAAGCTGAAATAACAGGCTAGAAAATTTGATCGATCACAAAATGAGATTTGTGATTTAAACGCTAGGCGTAATACTTAGGTAACCAATCTGCACTCAAGTAACATGATATAGACTACTGGTTCAACATCCAAGTTTTTTTGGTGTGGAGCTATGATGTATTGAACAAGGTGGTGCTTTCTTCAGCAAGGAGTACAAAACCAAGCATCGGCGAGGAGAGAGAGGAGCGAAGCTGTCCAATAACCTAGTCCTGCATAGTGGCTGCTCCATCCTTCCGGCTAGAACTTGCAAGAAGTATTGAAAAATTGACCTAACTTCAAAATAAACACTCGTACCAAAAACAGCGGGTAGTCAGCAGCGTCCATGGCTACCTAGCTCTTAGATATGGGCATCTCAAAAATAAAAGACATGGTGTGTCTTACTTTAGCGGATCCCCAACGGGTCCTTGCTGATGTACCCGAGCTGGTTCTTCAGGTGTTCGGCTGCATGCCGTGGCAGAGGGTGGGCAGGATGGCAGAAACCAAGCCTGAGGTTTCCACCGACGCACGATCTAGCACGATCTGCAGTCGCTCTCTCAACAACGCACGATGCAGGAAGCCTAGATGCCGTAGTTGCCGTTGGTGTTGCTGGAACAAATCCACAGGAGCAAGATCATTATGAACAAATTCACTAACCTTGGGCTGAACATGCCAATCAATAGCGCAGCCCAACAAATCTAATGGAAAAGAAAAAAAATCAAACAACACTGAGAAAAAAAAAGAAAGCCAAGCCCAATAACTGAAAATCTGATGAACCAAACATGGATAGATACACACACCAGAAGATGGATCAAGAGGACGCTTCCCCGGAGAATTTCCTGCTGCCGCCGGCGTGCTTCATTAGGATCTGGAGCTAATACGAAGACCGGAACTTGGGAGAAGCCCCTGCAGGTCACGGCGGCGGATGGTAACCACGCTGCTGCCCCTCATGTAATGCCACTGCCCTCGCCGTTGCTCCCGCCGATCTGCACAACAGCGGCGCAACATCAACCATGGAGGAGAAGTAAGATGGAAAGGGGCAGGGAAGAGGGAGGAGGAAGAGCAAGAGATACCTGAGTAAGAGGACGCCGTGCCGCGCGCCGCCGCCGTATGCTCGTCATGCTGCTGCTTTTGCGAGGGATGGGGGTATTTATTCTCCCATGAAAGCAGTGTGGATGGTTCGCGAGAGGCCTCGGTGCAATAAAAAAATAAAAACGAATTGGGAACTGAATCGTGGCAAACGAACAAACCACCAGCAAAGCCACACGAAACGTACGTGGCACACGATCGAGACCCAGGTAAAGCGGCGACCAACATAAGTAAACGAAACGTGCAAAATGCCTAAAAAAGAGCACGTCCAGTGTAAGAACTCCCCATCACACGCGTCGTGTTAACAAGGACGATAAAAAGAAGTCCAAAAAAACCAGAAAAATGAAACCCTTACGGTCCTGGTCTTATATCTTATATCTTATATTTACTAATTGGAGGCACCATACGAGGTTCCACATTAATCCTCAATAACTAAGAATTTGGTCCATCCGATCTCCAAATTAGCAATTTGTAGCCGTAGATGAGATAGATCATAGAGTCCTCACCAATTGTCCCACGTGCTCTTCCTTTTGACAAAAAAATACTGTTTTACGTGATGGTTTGGTGAAAAGAAAAAACTGATAGCCGAGACAAATCAGAGTCCTCACCAATTGTTCCATCGTGCACATCCTTTTCAAAAAAAAACTTTTCACGTGATGGTTTGGTTAAAAGAAAAAAAACTCTTTCACGAGATGCACAAAGTATATCTTAGGAAGACCCTCCCTCGCAGGATACTTCCTCCCCCAATCCTTCCCCAGCAAGGAACCAAGGCGTCCTCCACCATCAGCTAGGGCTGAGTCTCCTCCTCCGCGATCCGGTGTTCCTGCTCCTGGCCCTCCTCGAGTCTTCACGCGTATCATCCAAAAACAATCCAAGCATCCTCTCAGGATCGCCTTCCTATGAAACCTTTGAATCCACCATGCCCCAGACATGATGCAATCAATCTTTCTTGAGGAGGCCTTTCCAGTGTCAGCTTGCATGCCCAGACAAAATAATGATGGACAAAGATGTGGTGGAGAAGGTCGTGCAAAGGCAGTTTGTTCCAGATCGGGGAGCCTCCATTATTGGTGAAGCTGGTAATAATCAACTGCTGCAAGTATGCAAGGAAAAAAGATGGAGTGGATTTTTGATTTTCAATTTTATGGACAATATGGTGGCGAAGGCCGTGCAAAGGCTGTTTGTTCCCGATCAGGGAGCCTCCATTGTTGGTGAAGCTACAAATAATGAACTGCCGCAAGTATGCAAGGAAAAAGGATGTAGTGGATTTTCGATTTTCAATTTTTATGTTGCCATCCAGCAATTTGAGACTTGGTCTCCAATCAGCAAAAGTCAGCCTATTTGTTTTGTGGGATTTTGGTGAAGTGTGTCATTTGGTTTCAGGCCTGTCGAGATAGGTATTTGTAATATGGGTAAGATTTGTAGTTTATGTGCCATCCAATTTAGAAATTCAGTTCACCAAATACTGGGACGTACTTGCGCACAAACTCGATCACCTCCTCTAATTCTGTTAAGAAGCGGATAAGTTGTTTTAGCACCTCCTCTAATTCTGTTAAAAATTTATGTTTGTTTTCATGAATCTGTTCTTCCAACTATGCCCAACCAATTATCCAATAGGATTTGCGTACCTTAGAAGCACAAACTACACTTTGTTATGATTTAACTTTTTGATAGTACTGTTTGCAGACATGGGGCGTATATGCATTCAAGAGGCCAAGAAGTTATCACCATAGAAGTATTTGTTGGAAGTAAAACCAACAAATTTATGCAAGTAAACCTCTTGGCAAAGACTAGCAGCAAAACTATTCGCCTCCTCGACAGTCCTCAAATTCATTGTGGGACGCTCCTATGCCCATTCAGCAGGAAAAAGTAGTTGTGTGCACTTATAATTCTCTGTTTCAGATAAATTTTACTCATATATACTCTGTTACCCTTCCCTGATTGTTCATGCTATGTGCACAACTATAAATCTTTAGTTCTCCCATTAATTCTATACTTCAGGAGCAAATGGTTATAGCTAATGCTTAATCAGTTATTATTATTTTTCCCACCTTTTCCAGGTTCCGTATAGGAAAATAGACTAATGTTTTCTGTTATTTCTTGCAGCTGCTTAATTACGTATCCAGTTTCCAGTCCATGCACTTCTTTGAAAAAGGTTGCCAGTCTGTGTAGATTAGTATTTGATGAGTTAATAGGAACTTTTTGGGTATTCGTATATGTTCATTTATGCGATATAGAAATGGAATTTGCAATATATCCATACGTGCACTATATCATATTATGCAGTATTCTGCGGAACAACATCTCATTGAATTTATCCATACGTGCAGTATATCATATTACATTTTCTTATACAGAAACAAATTATTTCCATATATTTTGATGCTTCCCATAGTTGTTTGATCCTAGGAAACAACCAATGGCCAGGAAATTATATTTTACAATGTAATTAGTGACCTTGCTGTTTAAAAAATAGACACTGAGGATCACTTTTACATATTTTTTCTAAACCCTGTTTGGACGCTTTGCAGAAGATACTGAACACAATTCCTGACCCATGAGCGACAGTTTTGTGCCTTATCTCCATCTCACAGATCTATCTTCTATCGGAAGAAATATATCTGTTCCTTCTACTTCCAAGACAGATATAATATTTGTAGTTTAAATGGGAAATCTATATAAGTTTTATGAATATGTTCTATTAAATATGCCCTTTGCTAGAAAGAGTGAGAGTGCAAAACTACTGTGGGGCAGATTGTACGGGTAAGCCAATAAGTAATGATGTAAATTTAGTTGGCCACCAATGGTTCATAGATTACTCTTCAATAACATATACGTGCCATTTAATCTTGAATAACTGCAAGCGACTATTTTCTATAGATTGGAGTGCCTGATCGCTCACCCAAAAAAGGAGTTTGCAATTATGCAGTAACTTTCTAACTGATGCCTCCTATCTACTCTTTCTTTTGATTTTTAATGTGCACGCGTCAATTTCAGCTTGAAACTTATTGGCATGGGCGGTCAACAGACACAACAACGACACTACTGTATGACGAACAAGACTGCATCTGTGCTGAGAATGATCATAATTCTCATGTTGGGAAGCCTGGATACTGCTACGCATGTTCCTCCGTTCTTTGGCCGCAATTAAGAAGATAAGGCAGACATGGCGTCAACTGTATCACCCAGACTTGGTATACACACGTGAATATAGTTATAAATCAAGATCACATATTGTGCTCACGTCCCAATGTGTTGTAGGAACCGATTAACATGTCATGTTTGTTAGTCATTCTAACATGTTTGGCTTAGATCTGTAAAAAACATGTTTGACATAGATGAAGCTTCATTGTGCCTACCATTCTCTTTGGCATTTAATTCACATCAAACTTTAAGTTCTGATCGAAGAGTCATCTGATTGAGTACAATGGTAAAGCTCACATGTGTCAAGTACCCCATGTCTAAATTGATGTAGAAGAATTCACAATATTGCGGCCTGATACAAACCGGATAATTTGGAATTAGGAAAAAACATGGTTGACATATCATGTTATGTTCCTAAAGATCTCAACACACAAGAATTGTTATTAGCTTACTATAGTTTATAGGAAACAATGCAGGGTAGATTATGAAAGAAGGAGGTACCCAATATGTCGTTCCAATATTTAGTTCCTAAGGTAACATCATTATTGTAAATACTTATAAATAAATCCAATTTACAGATATGCATTTGGCCTTCATGCTTTACTTCTTTTGGATGGTTTGTTGATCATGTTGAGAAAATAAATTAATTTCTTAAAAATAATTTGAGGAATCTAGAAGAAAATTTGGTTTGGTGGGCTCCGATGAAAGTATACTATATTGCAAATAACATTAGTGAATACCCAGTATTTTATGAATTTTGAAAAAAAAACATACTAGCCCGTGCTGCTGCACGGGTTGACGACTAGTCTTCTTAGTATGTACTCCATCCTCAAAATATAAGGCGCTAGTTGACTTTTTTGGTTGTTGTTACATAACTTTGACTATGATTTTCATGCACTGTATGTCTTAACATTAATATACAAACATATGAAATAAAATTGTTTTGTAAGGCAAATACGACTATGCCATTTATACATGTTCAATTCATATACTTTGATATATATTACTGGTCAAAATCATGTATCAAAGACCGTGCAAACTCAAATGCGTCTTATATTTTGGTAAGCAGGGAGTATATGTTATCTAATTAGGACGCGGCGTTCTGGCTCGTGGGCTCAGATGAGCCCAGGAGTAAATAGTATTTTTTTTTAAATACAAGAAAAATAAAAAAATTCTGATTTTTTTTGGTGCTGAAAGATGCTTGAAAGCTGATGTTCGTGCCAAATTTCTAAATATTTGGACATCTAAGTAGCTCTCACCAAAAAAAGACAAATTTAGGGTATGTTAAAAAGTATACTATTTTGTACAGTTCAGATCTAAATTTTTTTGCCGAGACCTACTCAGATGTCCGAATGCACTGAAACTTGGCACAGACATCACACACTCAATCATCTTTCACCAAAAAAGGATTTTATTTTTATTTTTTTTTCTAGTATTTATTTTGATTTTACTATTCATAGGGTGTAGATGATTTGTTGCTCGGAATTGGATAATCGATCTAATTAAAAAAATATGATTTTTTTGTGCTGAAAGATGCTTGAATGCTGATGTTCGTGCCAAATTTCAAAGCATTTGGACATCTAAGTAGCTCTCAGCAAAAAAAGACAAATTTGGGGTATGTTAAAAAGTATACTATTTTGTACTGTTCAGACCTGATATTTTTTTGCCGAGACCTACTCAAATGTCCGAATGCACTGAAACTTGGCACAGACATCACACACTCAATCATCTTTCACAAAAAAATGGAATTTCTAATTTTTTTCTAGTATTTATTTTGATTTTACTATTCATAGGGTGTAGATGAGTTGTTGATCAGAATTGGATATTCGTTCTATTTAATTCTATATAACATTTCAGACATGTTATAACCGTTGTGTAATCATGCATAAATTCAAGATAAACATGCATGTATATGATCTAGGTTGTGGTCAGGTGGCAGTCTCTAGAAATAATCACTCAATCGAGTGTCCAAAAGATACACAATAATTCTCTAGTAAAGTATCTACTTGCATTCTAGCCAATACAAGACAGTGGCATTCATCCACGATTCCTATTCTCAAACGGCACACCATCCATGTAAATAGTACTAGCAGAAAATTGTACATATGGAATGGCATATATCCAACAACCAACTAATTACACGATCATAGTAATAAATGCAGTGTGCGTATATATTGCTCCATCACCACTAAAGCAACAACACATTAGAAAGCCAACTAGTTGATACAGTTCTTCCTGCTACTAATGGGGCCACAAACGAGGAAAAAATAATTCTAATCTAGAGAAAAAGAAAGATAAAGATCATGGATTCAATTAGGGAATGTGAGGCTTTAGGAAAGACGTGGTCATTGCTATGTAGAGTTACTTGCGAAACAAGAAGAGTGCTAGGTATCCAACATAGCCTATTTGGCGCAGCTAAAGTCACCCTACCCCTACAGCCATTCTCATTTCTGAGCCCATCAAAACTATTGGATTAGCAACCTATGATGTATCGACCGCAACCCTTGATGAGTGAACACGATGTCAAACTGCCCTCGACCTTGATCGGATCTTCCTAGGTGATAGAAATATACTTACATAGGTTACCTTCAGGCAGACTATGTTGTCTGTGTGTGTTTGTGAGCAGTGATACGTTTGTAAAACAAAAAGAAAACGGAACCTTTACTAACTCACTATGAATACAATCCGAAAAAAAACTCTAATACCAACGGGCTCAAATCGCAGGGCCATTTGTGCATGGAAATCAGCCCTATTTCCATTTGCTCAATAAACTGCAGGAAGGAAAATCCAGAAACTGGTGGAGCTCGCAATTCGCATGTCTAAATATGGGCGACATCGTCGTCATCTTCTTCCCCAGCAATGCACATGCAGGGCTTAATCTCCCACGTCCCACCGGTACCCTGCCGAATCGCGTGCCCCGTTTCCGGCTGGGTCCAGATCTGAGAACCGTGCTATTTGCCTCTTCCTTTGATCTGATCCCTCAAATTCTAATTTACTAGCTCGATGCGCAGTGAGGGTGGGAGTGAGCTTGTGAGGAAGGAAGGATGCCGATGGTCGTGTGTGATGCCAAGCTCATGATCCAGTCCCTCACCAAGGCCTAGACCGCCACACCAACAAATCTCAATGCAATTTTCATTTTCATTCCCTAGTTTTTTTATCTTCCACTGGCGATTGGCGGGTTACTGATTGACTTCTCATGTTCCACATATGATTCACATGTACGTGGTTTTCGCCATGGCGACTGCCCTAGTTCTGGTAACTTGCTACCCTAATAATTAATCCTTTAAATTGGAATAGTCATCAGTATTCATCACTTGCTACACTTTGATGTTGTGTCCACCGCATCCTTACCGCCCAGCTCATGTTGCTCCATGGCAGAGGATGATGTGGAGGTGGTGCCGAAGTCGCCGCCAGGGGAGACGACCATTGCTCCCCCGTCCTAGATCTACTGATAACAAGACTAACCGTGCACAGCTCTGTTATGATACCAGTGGGTGAAGGGGATTTGCTATACCTACGGACAACTTCTCACGGGATGGAAGTTACAGGATGAGTTGGGACGAGATGATTGAGAAACGAGGGGGAGGAAGGCCCCACCCTGCAAATCAGAGGGGAGAGATTAACGTGGACCTGTTTCCGTAAGTCCCGTTCCGTAGAAGTTTCCCGTAAGTGTAGGATTTTTGGTGGGTGGAGTAGGGCATTGTAGCCCGACCCCATGGAAGGGGTCATGTACTGGTTCTGGTTCTGTGGGTGTATGGGGGGTAGGAGGTGTTGTTTATTCTTCTTCTCCTACCAGAGAGTTTGTCTCGTGTATGTGATGCTCAGGGACCAAGAGTCGGTGCTGAGTGGAGGGGGAGATGATGCTTGCGCAAACGTTGTTTGAGGAGGTTGGACTTAGGTGCATGAGTACTGAGGATGTGCAACCATGGTCGGAGGTAGCCAGGTTGGTGCGCCCATCCGATAGCCAGCCAGAGCGAGCCACATACCTCAAGTGGATGGATGGGCGATGCTTCAGATGCCTTAGGAGCAAGTAATTTGCCGCTTCATGCTGACAACCAATCAAGTGTTGGCGTTCTTTCAACCTTTTCCACATTTCGAGCAAATTCCCACAGAAATCCTCCTCAACATGGCCGCCATTTAGACATCATTCGGCTTTTGAGGTTGCTCATGTTGCGCCAATTAGCACTACTTCAAGGTTGCACTCCTACAATGAGGTGGTATTGGCACCATCCCCTCAAGATCGCTTGGCCCATACTCCTGATCGTTGCATCCCTGCCCGAGCCATGGTGTGGGAGTTGCTTGTGGCGATGCTCTCGGCTGAGCCGGTGATAATCGTTTTGAGGCATGATGAAGTATTGACGCAACCTCCTCTGGTATCATCTAATGTCATTTGTATTGCGATATACTTTGCTTGGTCTGATGAGGTTTACTTGCACCCTCTTGTTCCACCGGGAAGGATCAAGGAGTTCATTGACCGATTGTGTTTGGAGGCTAAGATCTTGTTGTCCTGCCCCGATGCCTCCACCTAGATACCAATGGGCATTTGCTTGCACGCCTGATTCTCAGTCCGGAGGTGCCACTTGGTTTCAACTCGGAGATCATGATGGGGGCTGTAGGCACCCGTATTGTCGAGGTCGAGTCTTAGGTTGATGTGAGCAGTGTTGTTCTGGGGTAACACAAGTTGATGCCCCCCCCCACTATTTGTGGAGGAATTTCCTAGCAAGGTAACTAGTATGGTCCCACACACTCTACTTGCTCATGGGGAGAAGAATGGTGCCTCTCGCTTTCAGTGATGTAGCGGGCATATGAAAAACAAGAACATTGCATGCAACATCCCGACGGCCAAGCACACTGAGCATAGATTTTTGGAGGTTTTTGGTTAGTTTCAAGAGGTAAGCAAAAGTGGAAGGCCCTGGGCAAAACAAGCCTACCTGAACATGTACGAGAACCGCGTTTGCCATAATTGCTCGCGGCTTAGAGCACTTTGTCCGGCATCGCTACGAAGTCGGAGCTAGACCATACATGATTTGCTCCATAGTGCAATGGTGGATGCCTTGTGCCTCAGTACTGTAAAATAATGTAGTATACACCCACTTGCATGCCTTGGCTGATTTGGTCCACACACCCTGAGATTCAATACCTGGTTCACCTAGAGTCTTTACAACGTGTCATGACAGGTTCACTATAGTAGTGGGGGCATCTTATTTAGTGTGACTCACATTGCTTTGTGAGCGCATGCTTACGCTGGTTGAGATTGTACTTTTTTCCTGCCAAGCTCTAACAATATTCTGAGATTAGACTATTTTTTTGTATGTTTGTTTTTTCACAGTTCTTCACAAAAAGCATAACTGATCTTTGACATGCGAAGTGCAAAGATGATTACAACATAACTTTGGTTTTGTCGTGTTATTTGTTGTTTGTGTTTTTTTGGTGGTCTAGATACTGTCTTTGTGTAGCCTCAATTTGCGGTATTCAACTATGATGTGCAGAACTTAAGAATAAACAAGGACAACAAGTGACTCATCTTGATATGTATGACACAATATTTCATGAAACTAATGCATATAGTAATGATCCAACAACCTCCAGCCAAGAGCAATAGTAGTCGTTTGTCATGTGTGCACATATACAACTCCGTCTTAACCCAAGTACTAGAATCAAGCTCCACTAGTACGAAACTTTCCTACAAACACATTCAAATTGATGGCTGGTTTGTTAAAAAATTGGAGTAATCATGTGTACCAACAATGAAAGTGCATATGAAGGTGTGAAAGAACATTAGGAAGTAGGTGTGTACCAACAATGATAGTGCATATGAAGGTGTGAAAGAACATTAGGAAGTAGCGGGCATCGGGAACAAGAAAATCAAGGCCTTATGGATGCAACTGCTTCCAACATGGTTGACATGCATTCTACTACCAAAAGGAAGCCAATCAGCTCTTCGTATACATCTAGCTTGACAACCGATCTCCTCATAGACATATCAAGGAAACTCACTTTCTTAATTTGATTACGTGCACCCTCGCCACCTAGCAAGCTAGCCAGCTAATTTCTCGTGCATGACATCGTGATAATAGACTTGTGAGTATAAATTAGTTAGCAACAAACCACATTTTCATCACACCTCCCAAGGTAGTATACAAATGTAAGTAACACATTTCGGCAGCCATAATTGGATGATTAAATTGCAATACCTTATAGGATTGGCTCACTCCATAATTATGGAACACTCCAGCCACAAAAGAAAATCAATGCAAGAATAATAATAGTCCAACAATGTCTAACCATGAATTATATGCTAGATTTTCATGTGTGTATATATACCATTCCATCATCATCGAAGTAGTCCCAATCTCTACTGGTTATAAAAATTTTCTACCATAATCTAATAAGCGCCAGATGGAGAGAATAAAGATGCATGGGCTATTGGTATGGAGAGTTTGGGAAAAAAGAATATTAAAAACCTCTAAGGAACATGAGGTGTCTATGTCAGTATGTGAAAATATGTCTCTCTATCTTATTATAATGATAAGACCAGAAAACAATATGGTGTGTATTTATGATCTCCAATGAACAACTAGACAACAAAAAAAAATTCAGGGATTCTCGTCCAGTGTAACATCTTAGCTGCATACTAGAATGAACACTATACATGATGCTATCAACAATTGACTTACCAAAATGACTTCACATTCTATCTTGGATCTGTATCACACACACACACACACACACACACACACACACACACACACACACACACACACACACGTGCGCGCTCATACACACAAGCCAGGACATGAAACCGCAATCTCTTCTAAATAATAATTGGCTAGAAATAGGGTTTGTTCGGTGTGTTCATGAATGAATGCCTACCAAAAGATGAATAAACCTATGTATGGAGAGAAAATGTATCATGTGGATGTGCTTATATACACAGAATCATCTTTCTCGAAGTAGCAACATAGAAGTTGTAAGAACGGACACACACTTTTCTAACCAATCCAAGGAACTAGTGAAGCACGAGGATCTCAGTGCAAATGAACAAAATAAAACAAAAATAGTTGTGGTAGTCATTTTTTAAGATGTCAATGAACTAGTATCCAGGTCTCTACACCTGAGGGTGCACACACCTGAGTAATTAAGAAGTATAACAAGTCTCAAAAACAAAAACATAAGGAACAAGCTACCAACACAATGCAAATTTAGGCATTGCTAAACCATAAACCATGTTGGGATATAAAAGCCTTTGGTAAGTTGCTCTAGGCTGATGTAGCTAGCACAACTTACTCACGATGCTTTGTCACAATGTAAACAAAGATCACAGATGATTGATGGAGATGAACATAGCTTGCAAAAGAGTGGAAATCTTCAATTTGTAAAATACAACATCGTTACGACATAGCCTAAAGCTTTAGGTAACCAAAGGCATCGGAAAAGATACATCCCATTTGTTTCTCTATGCCCTAAGGTCATTTAATCATCTGCATCGTGCGACATGAACAATTCTTGCACTTACTATCACATTCATTCTTGTATGCACCTCGCTTGCATATTGTAGTGAATATCATGAAGAAGTGTGTTATATTCATCACCGATCATTACATTTTGTAATGCAAATGAAAACCTTCAGTCTTGTTCCCACAAGGATTGGTTATTTTGATCACGGGATCAGAATAATATTCTGATCACAAGCTGACCTGCCCTGCTAGTAGTATGTTGAACTTCCCTGTGAACTAGGTTGAACTTCCGCCAACATTGCCCAAATGGGGCTTGCGATATACCGTTGCAAAGCTATGGATACCAATATCATGACCCAACTTAAATTTTTAGCAAAAAATATAAGCGGTTTAAGAGCAGTTTTGAAAACCGTTTTTTCTTCGCACAAAAAACGTGAATCGTATTTTCGATCGCATTTCTAAACCTTTTATCGGAATGAGGCATATAATATGGCGTTGGAAAGCTGCTACAAAACCGCTCCTTCCACATGTTGAAAGTTTTCTATAATTCCATATGGTTAAAGAGTAATTTGAAAAAAGTAAAATTTCGTAAACCGAATAGGTGAGTTCGTATTTTCGATGTCATTTCTAAACGGCTAATCCAAATGAGGCATATGATATGGCGTTGGAAAGCTTATGAAAATGCGCTACTTTTCCATTTTTAAAGTTTTTCTTAATTTTGAATGGTTTACGAGTAATTTAGAAAACGGTCTAAGTCCTACCGAGTTCGTATTTTCGAGCTAATGTTTTAACCGTGCGTCCGAATGCAGCAAATGAAATGGCATTGGAAAGCTTGAACAAATGCGAAACTTTTTGGTATGTATTGTTTTTCCCAATTGTTTACAGTTTTGAGTCAGTTTCGAAAATGGCGAAAAACATATTTTTGCCATATTTTCTACAAACTTTAACGGAAAGGCACAAATAATATACCGTTGAAAAGCTACGAAAAATGCTAACTATTTCATGTTGATGGTTTTCTCTGATTCCTAGCCGTTTTCAAGTAATTGCGAAAATGCCGAGATCATTCGTTCTGCCTTTATCGCGAAACTGATTCTTCCAAAATGTACCGCGTGAAGAACCTGAATTTCTCGGCACGTGTACTTGAACTTCACTCTGTTTTTTCACGTGCTTTTCTTCCTCGTAGCTCTTCATCCACTGCTTGTAGTTCTCCATCCACTCACTGGAATTGAGCAAGTGATATACCGATGGAAAGCTATTGTAAACACGCAACTTTCCCGTGTTGATCATTTTTTCATACTCGCGACGATTTTAAAAGTTTTTCATCTTAAATTCATTCACTATAGTAGTCGAACTTCCTGCTATTTTCACATTGAACTTCTATGACGTATTTTCCTTTGTAATTTTCTCATCTATTTCGTCAGTGTTACACAAATGATACTCTTTTTGTACAAACCTCTCTCACAATATTTTTTTTAACTTTCTTCGATCGAGGACTTTAACTTACACAGATGATATTCCTGTCATTTTGAAGTAAATTAGAGAAATGACGAGATCATGATTTCTGCCTTCATTGCGAATGGAAACGCACTACATGAAGTAGTTGAACTGCTCGGGTATGTCTGTATGAACATCACTTTGTTTTTGACGTCTTTGTTTTTTTACTCATTGAAGTAGTTGAACTTCTGGGGCATGTCTGTTTGAACTTCACTCTGTTTCACTTTTTTTTTCTTGTATGAAATACACACTATGTAGTACGTGAACTTCTGGTTATTATCACTTTGAACTTCTCTCTAGTTTGAGAGAATTATTTTAAAACACAAAAAACAAATTTTTTTATGTATTTTGGACATCTAAATACACGGTGAACTCTCTCACAAGAATTTTTTGAACTTTTCCTCGCCGAGCACTTGAACTTCAAGCAACCATTTTTTTCGTTTCTGCTTTGTTTTTAAAAGTGCAAAAAATGGCGTTATGTTTTTTATTTTTTGAACAGGTAAATCCTAGATTTTAATAAACTCTGAACTTCTCTGTTATTTCAATTTGAACTTCACCTTTTTATGTTTTGAGTAAAGAATTGTATTCGATTTTATACGTAAAAAATGAACATGTAAATACAAGGTGAACCTCTCCCGCTAGATTTTTTTACTTTCCTGGACAGAAACCTTTGGAACTTCATCAACAAACCTTTAATATTTTATTTTTTTATACTTTTATTCTCACATGAAATGCATTATTTTGCAGTACTTGAACTTCTCGTTGTTTTCACTATGAACTTCTGTGGCATTTTTGTGTATAGGTCGGATTACACGTAATTGAAGGTCGGACGTCATTTTTTCCCATTTTAAAACATGTAATTGGAGGTCGGACGCCCCACAATATAAATTTTAAACCGTGCACGGAGGTGCACGTGAACTTCCTGCAACAAATCTGATTTTTTTTATATACTTCGAACTTTTCTATTATTTTTAATTTGAACTTCTTTAGTCTTACTCTTAGAAAGAAAAAAAATATGTTTTTGGATAAGCATCAAACATTTTTAATTTGAACTTCATACTTTTATTTTTTCCTAGAAATTAAAAGAATTTGAGTGTTCCATGTACATCAAAACTACACCTTTTTTTAATTTGAATTTCTTATTTTTTTTATTTGGTAACAAGAAAAAACTAAGTTTTTATAAATGTGGAACTGCTCTATTTTTATAATTTGGACTTCTTGGTATATTTCTTTTAGGAATGGAAAAATCCTATTTTCGTAATAAATATTGAAACCGATCATTATTTAAATTTGAACTTCTAGATTTTTTATATTTAGAAATGGTGAAAACCGTTTTTGATGAATATTGAACTACTCCTTTTTTTAATTTGAAATTCTTGGTTTTATTTATAGAAACAAAAAACTGTTTTTTTATAAAAATTGAACTATACTATATTAATTTAATTTGAACTTCATGGTTCTTCTACAAAATGCATAAAATGTATTCCCCTTTTTATTTAAAATTTGTTTTTGTGTTGGAGAACAAAGAGAACATTCTTTTTCTTGTTAATTTTTTTGAAGTGAATTTGTAGACTTAAATTTTGTTTGTGGTCTTTTTAAATTTGTTTCTTACTTCAAGTTTTAAAAAATCGCAAATCTCTCATGTTTTTCATTGCATGCTTAAATTATTTGAACTTCTTAGATACACACAACACACTTGACCTTCTTGAACACAACATCTTGACCTTCAAAAATAAAAATTTAAGCACATCAGTACAAGAGAAAACAGAGCATTCTCTGTATCCATTTTTTGGATGGCAACATGAGTGCAGGGCTCGTCGGTGCATTGTGCAGCGGGCATCGGTCGGTGGTAGTAGCAGAAGGCGGTGAGAGAAAATAATGATCTTGCCACGCGTGATGGACAGAACCTCTTCAACACCAGAATCTGAACTTCAAAACACAAAATAGAAAATAGCATGCACAACTCAACAATCCAAAAATAAAATTCTTGTTTTTCCCAAAGGAGTTCATTTTTTTGCAGGACTCCTCTCGGCATATCAATTCGAACTTCAGCTAAAAAACAGTGGGTTGTGGTGTGCTTGTCGTCCTCTCTGCCATCTATCAGGGCGTGAAAGAAGGGGTCAGAGTGAAGGAAATATGCCCTAGAGGCAATAATAAAGTTATTATTTATTTCCTTATATCATGATAAATGTTTATTATTCATGCTAGAATTGTATTAACCGGAAACATAATACATGTGTGAATACATAGACAAAGCAGTGTCACTAGTATGCCTCTACTTGACTAGCTCGTTAATCAAAGATGGTTATGTTTCCTAACCATAGACATGAGTTGTCATTTGATTAACGGGATCACATCATTAGAAGAATGATCTGATTGACATGACCCATTCCGTTAGCCTAGCACTTGATCGTTTAGTATGTTGCTATTGCTTTCTTCATGACTTATACACGTTCCTACAACTATGAGATTATGCAACTCCCGTTTACCGGAGGAACACTTTGGGTACTACCAAACGTCACAACGTAATCGGGTGATTATAAAGGAGTACTACAGGTGTCTCCAAAGGTACTTGTTGGGTTGGCGTATTTCGAGATTAGGTTTTGTCACTCCGATTGTCGGAGAGGTATCTCTGGGCCTTCTCGGTAATACACATCACATAAGCCTTGCAAGCATTACAACTAATGAGTTAGTTGTAAGATGATGTATTACGGAACGAGTAAAGAGACTTGCCCGATGAGATTGAACTAGGTATTGGATACCGACGATCGAATCTCGGGTAAGTAACATACCGATGACAAAGGGAACAACGATGTTGTTATGCGGTCTGACCGATAAAGATCTTCGTAGAAAATGTAGGAGCCAATATGGGCATCCAGGTCCCGCTATTGGTTATTGACCGAGATGTGTCTCGGTCATGTCTACATTGTTCTCGAACCGTAGGGTCCATGCGCTTAAGGTTTCGATGACGGTTATGTTATGAGTTTGTGTATTTTGATGTACCGAAGGTTGTTCGGAGTCCCGGATATGATCAAGGACATGCCGAGGAGTCTCGAAATGGTCGAGACATAAAGATTGATATATTGGACAGATATATTTGGACACCGGAAAGGTTCCGGAGAAGTTTGGAGCTCTGAGGTTACCGAACCCCCCGGGAGGTATATGGGCCTTATTGGGCCCATGTAGGAGGAAGGAGAAGGAACAAGGGAGGGGCGCCCAAGCCCAATCCGACTGGGGAGGGGGGCCGGCCCCCCCTTTCCTTGCTCCTTCCCCCTCTTCCTATTCCTACTACTAGTACTACTTCCTACTACTAGTACTCCTTCCTTCCCCCTCCAAATAAGATAAGGAAAAAGAGAGGGAAACCTACTTGGAGTAGGTTTCCCCCTCCTATGGTGCGCCCCCCCCTTGGGCCGGCCACCTCCTCCCTCCCTCCTTTATATAGAGGGGAGGGGGGGCACCCTAGATGAGACAAGTTGATCTACGGATCGTTCCTTAGCCGTGTGCGGTGCCCCCCTCCACCATATTCCACTTCGGTCATATCGTCGCGGAGCTTAGGCGAAGCCCTGCGCCGGAGAAGTCATATCGTTGCGGAGCTTAGGCGAAGCCCTGCGTCGGTGGAGCATCATCATCGTCCTGCCACGTCGTCTTGTGGAACTCATCCCCAACACTTTGCTGGATCGGAGTCCGGGATGCGTCATCGAGCTGAGCGTGTGCAGAACTCGGAGGTGCCGTGACGTTCGGTACTTGGATCGGTCGGATCGTGAAGACGTCTGACTACATCAACAGCGTTGTTATAACGCTTCCGCTTCTGATCTCACGATGCGTGGACATACACTCCCCCTCTCGTTGCTATGCATCACCATGATCTTGCGTGTGCGTAGGAAAATTTTGAAATTACTACGTTCCCCAACAGTGGCATCTGAGCCTGGTTTTATGCGTTGATGTCATATGCACGAGTAGAACACAAGTGAGTTGTGGGCGATACAAGTCATACTGCCTACCAGCATGTCATACTTTGGTTCAGCGGTATTGTGAGATGAAGCGGCCCGGACCGACATTACGCGTACGCTTACGCGAGACTGGTTTCACCGTTGCGAGCATTCGTGCTTAAAGGTGGCTGGCGGGTGTCTGTCTCTCTCACTTTAGTTGAACCGAGTGTGGCTACGCCCGGTCCTTGAGAAGGTTAACACGGACTCTATTTGTGAAGTATCGTTGTGGTTTTGATGCGTAGGTAAGAACGATTCTTGCTCAGCCCGTAGCAGCCACGTAAAACTTGCAACGACAAAGTAGAGGACGTCTAACTTGTTTTTGCAGGGCATGTTGTGATGTGATATGGTCAAGACGTGATGCTATATTTTATTGTATGAGATGATCATGTTTTGTAACCGAGTTATCGGCAACTGGCAGGAGCCATATGGTTGTCGCTTATTGTATGAAATGCAACGCCTGTAATTGCTTTACTTTATCACTAAGCGGTAGCGATAGTCGTAGAAGCAATAGATGGCGTAAACGACAACGATGCTACGATGGAGATCAAGGTGTCGCGCCCGGTGGCGATGGTGATCATGACGGGTGCTTGAGATGGAGATCACAAGCACAAGATGATGATGGCCATATCATATCACTTATATTGATTGCATGTGATGTTTATCCTTTTGCATCTTATTTTGCTTTGTTTGACGGTAGCATTTTAAGATGATCTCTCACTAAAATTATCAAGTAGTGTTCTCCTGAGTATGCACCGTTGCCAAAGTTCGTCGTGCCGAGACACCACGTGATGATCGGGTGTGATAAGCTCTACGTCCATCTACAACGGGTGCAAGCCAGTTTTGCACACGCAGAATACTCAGGTTATGCTTGACGAGCCTAGCATATACAGATATGGCCTCGGAACACGGAGACCGAAAGGTCAAGCGTGAATCATATAGTAGATATGATCAACATAAGATGTTCACCATTGAAAACTACTCCATCTCACGTGATGATCGGTTATGGTTTAGTTGATTTGGATCACGTGATCACTTAGATGACTAGAGAGATGTCTGTCTAAGTGGGAGTTCTTAAGTAATATGATTAATTGAACTTAAATTTATCATGAACTTAGTACTGATAGTATCTTGCTTGTCTATGTCTGTTTGTAGATAGATGGCTCGTGCTGTTGTTCCGTTGAATTTTAATGCGTTCCTTGAGAAAGCAAAGTTGAAAGATGATGGTAGCAATTACACGGACTGGGTCCGTAACCTGAGGATTATCCTCATTGCTGCACAGAAGAGTTACGTCCTGGATGCACCGCTAGGTGACAGACTCTTCTTGATGCAATCGACGGCGTTAAGAACGTTTGGCAGAGCAAAGCTGATGACTACTCTATAGTTCAGTGTGCCATGCTTTACGGCTTAGAACCGGGTCTTCAACGATGTTTTGAAAGTCGTGGAGCATATGAGATGTTCCAAGAGTTGAAGTTGATATTTCAACAGAATGACCGGATTGAGAGATATGAAGTCTCCAATAAGTTCTATAGCTGCAAAATGGAGGAGAATGGGTGCATCGGTGAGCACATACTCGTAATGTCCGGTATTACAATCACTTGACTCAACTGGGAGTTGATCTTCCGGATGATTGTGTCATTGACAGAATTCTTCAATCACCGCCACCAAGCTACAAAGGCTTCGTGATGAACTATAATATGCAAGGGTTAGTAAAGACTATGCAGAGCTCTTCGCAATGTGAAAGCTGCGGAGGTAGAAATCAAGAAGGAGCATCAAGTGTTGATGGTCAATAAGACCACTAGTTTCAAGAAGAAAGGCAAAGGGAAGAAGAAGGGGAACTTCAAGAAGAACAGCAAACAAGTTGCTGCTCAAGGGAAGAAACCCAAGTCTGGACCTAAACCTGAAACTGAAGTGCTTCTACCGCAAGCAGACTGGTCCTTTGAAGCGGAACTGCCCCAAGTATTTGGCGGATAAGAAGGATGGCAAGGTGAACAAAGGTATATGTGATATACATGTTATTGATGTGTACCTTACTAGAGCTCGCAGTAGCACTGGGTATTTGATACTGGTTACATTGCTAATATTTGCAACTCGAAACAGGGACTTCAGATTGCGAACAACCGCAAAGGGACGAGGTGACGATGCGCGTGGGAAATGGTTCCAAAGTCGATGTGATCGCAGTCGGCACGCTACCTCTACATCTACCTTCAGGATTAGTTTTAGACCTAAATAATTGTTATTTGGTGCCAGCGTTAAGCATGAACATTATATCTGGATCTTGTTTGATGCGAGACGGTTATTCATTTAAATCAGAGAATAAAGGTTGTTCTATTTATATGAATAATATCTTTTATGGTCATGCCCCCTTGAAGAGTGGTCTATTTTTAATGAATCTCGATAGTAGTGATACACATATTCATAATGTTGAAACCAAAAGATGTAGAGTTGATAATGATAGTGCGACTTATTTGTGGCATTGCCGTTTAGGTCATATCGGTATAAAGCGCATGAAGAAACTCCATACTGATGGACTTTTGGAGTCACTTGATTATGAATCACTTGGCACTTGCGAACCGTGCCTCATGGGCAAGATGACTAAAACCCCGTTCTCCGGTACTATGGAGAGAGCAACAGATTTGTTGGAAATCATACATACAGATGTATGTGGTCCAATGAATGTTGAGGCTCGTGGCGGATATCGTTATTTTCTCACCTTCACAGATGATTTAAGCAGATATGGGTATATCTTCTTAATGAAACATAAGTCTGAGACATTTGAAAAGTTCAAAGAATTTCAGAGTGAAGTTGAAAATCATCGTAATAAGAAAATAAAGTTTCTTCGATCTGATCGTGGAGGCGAATATTTGAGATTCTGAGTTTGGTCTACATTTGAAACAATGCGGAATAGTTTCGCAACTCACGCCATACCGGAACACCACAGCGCAATGGTGTGTCCGAACATCGTGTCGCACTTTACTAGATATGGTGCGATCTATGATGTCTCTTACAGATTTACCGCCATCGTTTTGGGGTTATGCTCTTGAGACGGCCGCATTCACGCTGAATAGAACACCATCAAAATCCGTTGAGACGACACCTTATGAACTGTGGTTTAGCAAGAAACCAAAGTTGTCGTTTCTTAAAGTTTGGGGATGCGATGCTTATGTGAAAAAGCTTCAACCTGATAAGCTCGAACCTAAATCGGAGAAATGTATTTTCATAGGATACCCAAAGGAGACAGTTGGGTACACCTTCTATCACAGATCCGAAGGCAAGACATTTGTTGCTAAGAATGGATCCTTTCTAGAGAAGGAGTTTCTCTCGAAAGAAGTGAGTGGGAGGAAAGTAGAACTTGATGAGGTAACTGTACCTTCTCCCTTATTTGAAAGTAGTTTATCACGTAAACCAGTTTCAGCGATAACTACACCAAATAGTGAGGAAGTTGATGATGTTGATCATGAAACTTCAGATCAAGTTACTACAGAACCTCGTAGAACAACCAGAATAAAATCCGCACCAGAGAGGTACGGCAATCCTGTTCATGAAGTCATGCTACTAGATCATGATGAACCTCTGAACTATCAAGAAGCGATGGTGAGCCCAGATTCGCATAAAATGGCTTGAGGCCATGAAATTCGAGATGGGATCCATGTATGAAAACAAAGTGTGGACTTTGGTTGTCTTGCCCGAGGGTCGGCAAGAAATAGAAAACAAGTGGATCTTCAAGAAGAAGACTGACGCTGACGGTAATATTGATGTCTACAAAGCTCGACTTGTCGCAAAGGGTTTTCGACAAGTTCAAGGGGTTGACTACGATGAGACTTTCTCACCCGTAGCGATGCTTAAGTCTGTCCGAATCATGTTAGCAATTGCCGCATTTTATGATTATGAAATTTGGCAAATGGATGTAAAGACCGCATTCCTGAATGGGTTTACGGAAGAAGAGTTGTATATGATGCAACCAGAAGGTTTTATCGATCCAAAGGGAGCTAACAAAGTGTGCAAGCTCCAGCGATCCATTTATGGACTGGTGCAAGCATCTCGGAGTTGGAATAAACGCTTTGATAGTGTGATCAAAGTATTTGGGTTTATACAGACTTATGGAGAAGCCTGTATTTACAAGAAAGTGAGTGGGAGCTCTATAGCATTTCTGATATTATATGTAGATGACATATTATTGATCGGAAATGATATAGAATTTCTGGATAGCATAAAGGGATACTTGAACAAGAGTTTTTCGATGAAAGACCTTGGTGAAGCTACTTACATATTGGGCATCAAGATCTATAGAGATAGATCAAGCCGCTTAATTGGACTTTCACAAAGCACATACCTTGATAAAGTTTTGAAGAAGTTCAAAATGGATCAGGCAAAGAAAGGTTTTTACCAGACATTACAAGGTGTGAAATTGAGTCAGACTCAATGCCCGACCACAGCAGAAGATAGAGAGAAAATGAAAGATGTTCCCTATGCTTCAGCCATAGGCTCTATCATGTATGCAATGCTGTGTACCAGACCTGACGTATGCTTAGCTATAAGCTTGGCAGGAAGGTACCAAAGTAATCCAGAGTGGATCCTTTGGACAGCGGTCAAGAACATCCTGAAATACCTGAAAAGGACTAAGGATATGTTTCTCGTATATGGAGGTGACGAAGAGCTAGTCGTAAATGGTTACGTCGATGCAAGCTTTGACACTGATCCGGACGATTCTAAATCGCAAACCGGATACGTGTTTTTGTTTATCGGTGGAGCTGTCAGTTGGTGCAGTTCTAAACAAAGCGTGGTGGCGGGATCTACATGTGAAGCGGAGTACATAGCTGCTTCGGAAGCAGCAAATGAAGGAGTCTGGATGAAAGAGTTCATTTCCGATCTAGGTGTTGTACCTAGTGCATCGGGACCAATGAAGATCTTCTGTGACAATACTGGTGCAATTGCTTTGGCAAAGGAATCCAGATTTCACAAGAGGACCAAGCATATCAAGAGACGCTTCAATTCCATTCGGGACCAAGTCCAAGTGGGAGACATAGAGATTTGCAAAGTACATACGGATCTGAACATTGCAGACCCGTTGACTAAGCCTCTTCCACGAGCAAAACATGATCAGCACCAAGACTCCATGGGTGTTAGAATCATTACTGAATAAACTAGATTATTGACTCTAGTGCAAGTGGGAGACTGAAGGAAATATGCCCTAGAGGCAATAATAAAGTTATTATTTATTTCCTTATATCATGATAAATGTTTATTATTCATGCTAGAATTGTATTAACCGGAAACATAATACATGTGTGAATACATAGACAAGCGAGTGTCACTAGTATGCCTCTACTTGACTAGCTCGTTAATCAAAGATGGTTATGTTTCCTAACCATAGACATGAGTTGTCATTTGATTAACGGGATCACATCATTAGAAGAATGATCTGATTGACATGACCCATTCCGTTAGCCTAGCACTTGATCGTTTAGTATGTTGCTATTGCTTTCTTCATGACTTATACATGTTCCTACAACTATGAGATTATGCAACTCCCGTTTACGGAGGAACACTTTGGGTACTACCAAGCGTCACTGGCGTAATCGGGTGATTATAAAGGAGTACTACAGGTGTCTCCAAAGGTACTTGTTGGGTTGGCGTATTTCGAGATTAGGTTTTGTCACTCCGATTGTCGGAGAGGTATCTCTGGGCCTTCTCGGTAATACACATCACATAAGCCTTGCAAGCATTACAACTAATGAGTTAGTTGTAAGATGATGTATTACGGAACGAGTAAAGAGACTTGCCGATGCTTGAGATTGAACTAGGTATTGGATACCGGCGATCGAATCTCGGGTAAGTAACATACCGATGACAAAGGGAACAACGTATGTTGTTATGCGGTCTGACCGATAAAGATCTTCGTAGAAAATGTAGGAGCCAATATGGGCATCCAGGTCCCGCTATTGGTTATTGACCGGAGATGTGTCTCGGTCATGTCTACATTGTTCTCGAACCGTAGGGTCCGCACGCTTAAGGTTTCGATGACGGTTATGTTATGAGTTTGTGTATTTTGATGTACCGAAGGTTGTTCGGAGTCCCGGATATGATCAAGGACATGACGAGGAGTCTCGAAATGGTCGAGACATAAAGATTGATATATTGGACGGATATATTTGGACAGCGGAAAGGTTCCGGAGAAGTTTGGAGCTCCGGAGGTTACGGAACCCCGGGAGGTATATGGGCCTTTTTGGGCCCATGTAGGAGGACGGGAGAAGGAACAAGGGCGGGGGGCGCGCCCCCCAAACCAATCCGAATTGGGGAGGGGGGCCGGCCCCCCCTTTCCTTTCTCCTTCCCCCTCTTCCTATTCCTACTACTAGTACTACTTCCTAATACTAGTACTCCTTCTTTCCCCCTCCAAATAAGATAAGGAAAGAGAGGGAAACCTACTTGGAGTAGGTTTCCCCCTCCTATGGTGCGCCCCCCCCTTGGGCCGGCCACCTCCTCCCTCCCTCCTTTATATACGGGGGAGGGGGGGCACCCTAGATGACACAAGTTGATCTACGGATCGTTCCTTAGCCGTGTGCGGTGCCCCCCTCCACCATATTCCACTTCGGTCATATCGTCGCGGAGCTTAGGCGAAGCCCTGCGCCGGAGAAGTCATATCGTCGCGGAGCTTAAGCGAAGCCCTGCGTCGGTGGAGCATCATCATCGTCCTGCCTGCCGTCGTCTTGTGGAACTCATCCCGACACTTTGCTGGATCGGAGTCAGGGGATCGTCAATGAGCTGAAAGTGTGCAGAACTTCGGAGGTGCCGTCGTTCGGTACTTGGATCGGTCGGATCGTGAAGGCGTCGACTACATCAACCGCGTTGTTATAACGCTTCCGCTTACGGTCTACGAGGGTACGTGGACATACACTCTCCCCTCTCGTTGCTATGCATCACCATGATCTGGCGTGTGCGTAGGAAAATTTTTGAAATTACTACGTTCCCCAACACAGAAGGGTTGCCACGGGCCAGATGCATTGGTGGTCGGAGAAGCTCAGGGCGGCGAACGAACCTCACCGGATCCGGCGACCCCTGAGGTGTGGAGCGTGGTGGCCTCTGGCGGCGCCAACATGTGGGGAGAAGGGAGGCCGGCGACGTGTGGAGTCGCGGGAGCTGTTGGGGAACGTAGTAATTTCAAAAAAAATTCCTACGCACACACAAGATCATGGTGATGGCATAGCAACGAGAGGGGAGAGTATTGTCCATGTACCCTCGTAGACCGTAAGCGGAAGTGTTATGACAACGCGGTTGATGTAGTCGTACGTCTTCATGATCCGACCGATCCAAGTACCGAACGTATGACACCTCCGAGTTCAGCACACGTTCAGCTCGATGACGATCCCCGGACTCCGATCCAGCAAAGTGTCGGGGATGAGTTCCGTCAGCACGACGGCGTGGTGACGATGATGATGTTTTACCGGCGCAGGGCTTCGCCTAAACTCCGCGACGATATGACTGAGGTGGAATATGGTGGAGGGGCACCGCTGCGGCTAAGGAACGATCACGAAGATCAAGTTGTGTGTTATGGGGTGCCCCCTGCCCCCGTATATAAAGGAGCAAGGGAGGAGGAGGCCGGCCCTAGGAGGGGGCGCGCCAAGTGTGGAGTCCTATTAGGACTCCCTAGTCCTAGTAGGATTCCACCTCCCATATGGAATAGGAAAAGAGGAAGGGAAAAGGAGAAGGAAGGACGGGGGCGCCCCCCTTCCCTAGTCCAATTCGGACCAGACCAAGGGGAGGGGTGCGGCCACCCTTGAGGCCCTTTTCCTTCTTTCCCGTATGGCCCAATAAGGCCCAATACGTATTCCCGTAACTCTCCGGTACTCCGAAAAATACCCGAATCACTCGGAACATTTCCGATGTCCGAATATAGTCGTCCTATATATCGATCTTTACGTCTCGACCATTTCGAGACTCCTCGTAATGTCCCCGATCTCATCCGGGACTCCGAACTCCTTCGGTACATCAAAACTCATAAACTCATAATAAAACTGTCATCGTAACGTTAAGCGTGCGGACCCTACGGGTTCGAGAACTATGTAGACATGACATAGAACTATTATAGGTCAATAACCAATAGCGGAACCTGGATGCTCATATTGGCTCCTACATATTAAACTAAGATCTTTATCGGTCAAACAGCATAACAAAATACGTTGTTCCCTTTGTCATCGGTATGTTACTTGCCCGAGATTCGATCGTCGGTATCCAATACCTAGTTCAATCTCACATCGGCAAGTCTCTTTACTCGTTACGTAATGCATCATTCCGTAACTAACTCATTAGCTACATTGCTTGCAAGGCTTATAGTGATGTGCATTACCGAGAGGGCCAGAGATACCTCTCCGACAATCGGAGTGACAAAACCTAATCTCGAAATACGCCGACCCAACATGTACCTTTGGAGACACCTGTAGTACTCCTTTATAATCACCCAGTTACGCTGTGACGCTTGGTAGCACCCAAAGTGTTCCTCCGTAAACGGGAGTTGCATAATCTCATAGTTACAGGAACATGTATAAGTCATGACGAAAGCAATAGCAACATACTATACGCATCAAGTGCTAAGCTAACGGAATGGGTCAAGTCAATCACATCATTCTCCTAATGATGTGATCTCGTTAATCAAATGACAACTCTTTGTCCATGGCTAGAAACATAACCATCTTTGATTAATGAGCTAGTCAAGTAGAGGCATACTAGTGACACTCAGTTTGTCTATGTATTCACACATGTATCTTTTTTCCTGTTAATACATTTCTAGAATGAATAATAAACATTTATCATGAAATAAGGAAATATATAATAACTTTATTATTGCCTCTAGGGAATATTTCCTTCAGTCTCCCACTTGCACTAGAGTCAATAATCTAGTTCACATCATCATGTGATTCAACACTAATATTCACATCTGTATGTGATTAACACCCATAATTCACATAGTCATGTGACCAACACCCAAAGGGTTTACTAGAGTCAATAATCTAGTTCACATCGCTATGTGATTAACACCCAAAGAGTATTAAGGTATGATCATGTTTTGCTCGTGAGAGAAGCTTAGTCAACGGGTCTGTCACTTTCAGAGCCGTATGTATTTTGCAAATATTCTATGTCTACAATGCTCTGCACGGAGCTACTCTAGCTAATTGCTCCCACTTTCAATATGTATCCAGATTGAGACTTAGAGTCATCTGGATCAGTGTGAAAAGCTTGCATCGATCTAACTCTTTCTGACGGGCTCTTTTATCACCTCCATAATCGAGAAATATTTCCTTAGTCCTCACTAAGGATGTTCTTGACCAATGTCCGATGATCTACTCCTAGATCACTATTGTACTCCCTTGCCAAATTCAGAGCAAGGTATACAATAGGTCTGGTACATAGCATAGCATACTTTATAGAACCTATGACTGAGGCATAGGGAATGACTTTCAGTCTCTTTTCTATTTTCTGCCGTGGTCGGGTTTTGAGTCTTACTCAATTTCACACGTTTGCAACACAGGCAAGAAGTTTTCTTTGACTGTTCCATTTTGAACTACTTCAAAATCTTGACAAGGTATGTACTTATTGAAAAACCTATCAAGCGTCTTGATCTATCTCAATAGATCTTGATGCTCAATATGTAAGTAGCTTTACTGAGGTCTTTCTTTTAAAGAACTCCTTTCAAATACTCCTTTATGCTTTCCAGAAAAATTATACATCATTTCTGATCAACAATATGCTACTCACATATATTTATCAAAAATGTTGTAGTGCTCCCACTCACTTTCTTGTAAATACAGGCTTCTCCAAAAGTCTGTATAAAACCATATGCTTTGATCAAATCATCAAGCATATATTCCAACTCTGAGATGCTTTCACCAGTCCATAGATGGATCGCTGGAGCTTGCACATTTTGTTAGCATCTTTCGGATTGACAAAACCTTCTGGTTGCATCATATGCAACTCTTCTTTAATAAATCCATTAAGGAATGCAGTTTTGACATCCATTTGCCAGATTTCATAAAATGTGGCAATTGCTAACATGTTTCGGACAGACTTAAGCATCGCTACAGTTGAGAAAATATCATTGTAGTCAACACCTTGAACTTGTCGAAAAACCTTTTTGTGACAAGTCGAGCTTTGTAGATAGTAACACTATTATCAGTGTCCGTCTTCCTCTTGAAGATCCATTTATTTAACATGGCTTGCTGATCATCGAGCAAGTCAATCAAAGTCCATACTTTGTTCTCATACATGGATCCTATCTCAGATTTCATGGCCTCAAGCCATTTCGCGGAATCTGGGCTCATCATCGCTTCCTTATAGTTCGTAGGTTCATCATGGTCTAGTAACATGACTTCTAGAACACGATTACCGTACCACTCTGGTGCGGATCTTACTCTGGAAGACCTACGAGGTTTGGTAGCAACTTGATCTGAAGTTTCATGATCATCATCATTAACTTCCTCACTAATTGGTGTAGGAATCACTGGAACTGATTTCTGTGATGAACTACTTTCCAATAAGGGAGAAGGTACAATTACCTCATCAAGTTCTACTTTCCTCCCACTCACTTCTTTCGAGAGAAACTTCTTCTCTAGAAAGGATCCATCTTAGCAATGAATAACTTGCCTTCGGATCTGTGATAGAAGGTGTACCCAATAGTTACCTTTGGGTATTCTATGAAGACGCACTTCTCCGATTTGGGTTCGAGCTTATAAGGTGAAAACTTTTTCACATAAGCATCACAACTCCAAACTTTAAGAATCGACAGCTTAGGTTTACTGCTAAACCATAGTTCATACGGTGTCATCTCAACGGATTTAGATGGTGCCCTATTAAACGTGAATACAGCTGTCTCTAATGCATAACCCCAAAACGATAGTGGCAAATCGGTAAGATACATCATAGATCGCACCATATCCAATAAAGTGCGGTTACGACGTTCGGACACACCATTATGTTGTGGTGTTCCATGTGGCGTGAGCTGTTAAACTATTCCACTTTGTTTTAAATGAAGACCAAACTCGTAACTCAAATATTCATCTCCACGATCAGATCGTAGAAACTTTATTTTTCTTGTTACGATGATTTTCCACTTCACTCTGAAATTCTTTGAACTTTTCAAATGTTTCAGACTTATGTTTCATCAAGTAGATATACCTATATCTGCTCAAATCATCTGTGAAGGTCGGAAAATAATGATACTTGTCGCGAGCCTTAATATTCATCGGACCACATACATCAGTATGTATGATTTCCAACAAATCTGTTGCTCGCTCCATTGTTCCAGAGAACGGAGTCTTAGTCATCTTGCCCATGAGGCATGGTTCGCAAGCATCAAGTGATTCATAATCAAGTGATTCCAAAAGTCCATTAGCATGGAGTTTCTTCATGCGCTTTACTCCAATATGACCTAAGCGGCAGTGCCACAAACAAGTTGCACTATCATTATTAACTTTGCATCTTTTGGTTTCAATATTATGAATATGTGTGTCACTACGATCGAGATCCAACGAACCATTTTCATTGGGTGTATGACCATTGAAGGTTTTATTCATGTAAACAGAACAACAATTATTCTACGACTTTAAATGAATAACCATATTGCAATAAACATGATCAAATCATATTCATGATCAACGCAAACGCCAAATAACATTTATTTAGGTTTAACACTAATCCCGAAAGTATAGGGAGTGTGTGATGATGATCATATCAATCTTGGAACTACTTCCAACACTCATCGTCACTTCCTCTTCAACTAGTTTCTGTTTATTCTGTAACTCCTGTTTTGAGTTACTAATCTTAGCAACTGAACAAGTATCAAATACTCAGGGCTACTATAAACACTAGTAAGGCACACATCAATAACCTGTATATGAAATATACCCTTGTTCACTTTGCCATCCTTCTTATCCGCCAAATACTTGGGGCAGTTCCACTTCCATTGACCAGTCCCTTTGCAGTAGAAGCACTCAGTCTCAGGCTTAGGTCCAGACTTGGGCTTCTTCACTTGAGCAGCAACTTGCTTGCCGTTCTTATTGAAGTTCCCCTTCTTCCCTTTGCCCTTTTCTTGAAACTAGTGGTCTTGTTAACTATCAACACTTGATGTTTTTCTTGATTTCTACCTTCGTTGATTTCAGCATCACGAAGAGCTTAGGAATCACTTACGTCATCCCTTGCATATTATGGTTCATCACGAAGTTCTACTAACTTGGTGATGGTGACTAGAGAATTCTGTCAATCACTATTTTATCTGGAAGATTAACTCCCACTTGATTCAAGCGATTGTAGTATCTAGACAATCTGAGCACATGCTCACTAGTTGAGCGATTCTCCTCCATCTTTTAGCTATAGAACTTGTTGGAGACTTCATATCTCTCAACTCGGTATTTGCTTAAAATATTAACTTCAATTCCTGGAACATCTCATATGGTCCATGACGTTCAAAACGTCTTTGAAGTCCCGATTCTAAGCCGTTAAACATGGTGCACTAAACTATCAAGTAGTCATCATATTGAGCTAGCCAAACGTTCATAACGTCTGCATCTGCTCCTGCAATAGTCTGTCACCTAGCGGTGCATTAAGGACATAATTCTTCTGTGCAGCAATGAGGATAAATCTCAGATCACGGATCCAATTCGCATCATTGCTACTAACATCTTTCAACACAGTTTTCTCTAGGAACATATTAAAATAAACATATGAAAGCAACAACGCGAGCTATTGATGTACAACATAATTTGCAAAATACTACCAGGACTAAGTTCATGATAAATTAAAGTTCAATTAATCATATTACTTAAGAACTCCCACTTAGATAGACATCCCTCTAATCCTCTAAGTGATTACGTGATCCATATCAACTACACCATGTCCGATCGTCACGTGAGATGGAGTAGTTTCAACGGTGAACATCAATATGTTGATCATATCTACTATATGATTCACGCCGACCTTCGGTCTCCGTGTTCCGAGGCCATATCTGTTATATGCTAGGCTCGTCAAGTTTAACCTGAGTATTCCGCGTGTGCAACTGTTTTGCACCCGTTGTATTTGAACATAGAGCCTATCACACCCGATCATCACGTGGTGTCTCAGCACGAAGAACTTTCGCAACGGTGCATACTCAGGGAGAACACTTCTTGATAATTTAGTGAGAGATCATCTTAAAATGCTACCTTCAAACTAAGCAAAATAAGATGTATAAAAGATAAACATCATATGCAATCAAAATATGTGACATGATATGGCCATCATCATCTTGTGCCTTTGATCTCCATCTCCAAAGCATCGTCACGATTTCCATCGTCACCGGCATGACACCATGATCTCCATCATCTTGATCTATATCAATGTGTCGTCACATGGTCGTCTCGCCAACTATTGCTCTTGCAACTATTGCTATCGCATAGCGATAAAGTAAAGCAATTATTTGGCGCTTGCATCTTATGCAATAAAGAGACAACCATAAGGTTTCTGCCAGTTGCCGATAACTTCTATAAAACATGATCATCTCATACAACAACTTATATCTCATCACGTCTTGACCATATCACATCACAACATGCCCTGCAAAAACAAGTTAGACGTCCTCTACTTTGTTGTTGCAAGTTTTACGTGGCTGCTACGGGCTTAGAAAGAACCGTTCTTACCTACGCATCAAAACCACAACGATAGTTTGTCAAGTTGGTGCTGTTTTAACCTTCGCAAGGACCGGGCGTAGCCACACTCAGTTCAACTAAAGTGAGAGAGACAGACACCCGCCAGTCACCTTTAAGCAACGAGTGCTCGCAGCGGTGAAACCAGTCTCGCGTAAGCGTCTGGCGTAGTGTCGGTCCGGGCCGCTTCATCCAACAATACCGCCGAACCAAAGTATGACATGCTGGTAAGCAGTATGACTTGTATCGCCCACAACTCACTTGTGTTCTACTCGTGCATATGACATCTACGCATAAAACCTGGCTCGGATGCCACTGTTGGGGAACGTAGTAATTTCAAAAAATTTCCTACGCACACGCAAGATCATGGTGATGGCATAGCAACGAGAGGGGAGAGTATTGTCCACGTACCCTCGTAGACCGTAAGCGGAAGCGTTATGACAACACGGTTGATGTAGTCGTGCGCCTTCACGATCCGACCGATCCAAGTACCGAACGCACGACACCTCCGAGTTCAGCACACGCTCAGCTCGATGACGCATCCCGGACTCCGATCCAGCAAAGTGTCGGGGATGAGTTCCACAAGACGACGGCGTGATGACGATGATGATGTTCTACCGAAGCAGGGCTTCGCCTAAACTCCGCGACGATATGACCGAGGTGAAATATGGTGGAGGGGGGCACCGCACACGACTAAGGAACGATCACGAAGATCAACTTGTGTGTTATGGGATGCCCCCTGCCCCCGTATATAAAGGAGCAAGGGAGGAGGAGGCCGACCCTAGGAGGGGGCGCGCCAAGTGTGGAGTCCTACTAGGACTCCCTAGTCCTAGTAGGATTCCACCTCCCATATGGAATAGGAAAAGAGGAAGGGAAAAGGAGAAGGAAGGAAGGGGGCGCCCCCCTTCCCTAGTCCAATTCGGACCAGACCAAGGGGAGTGCGGCCACCCTTGAGGCCCTTTTCCTTCTTTCCAGTATGGCCCAATAAGGCCCAATACGTATTCCCGTAACTCTCCGGTACATCGAAAAATACCCGAATCACTCGGAACCTTTCCGATGTCCGAATATAGTCGTCCAATATATCGATCTTTACGTCTCGACCATTTCGAGACTCCTCGTCATGTCCCCGATCTCATCCGGGACTCCGAACTCCTTCGGTACATCAAAACTCATAAACTCATAATAAAACTGTCATCGTAACGTTAAGAGTGCGGACCCTACGGGTTCGAAAACTATGTAGACATGACCTAGAACTATTCTTGGTCAATAACCAATAGCGGAACCTGGATGCTCATATTGGCTCCTACATATTCTACGAAAATCTTTATCGGTCAAACCGCATAACAACATACGTTGTTCCCTTTGTCATCGGTATGTTACTTGCCCGAGATTCGATCGTCGGTATCCAATACCTAGTTCAATCTCGTTACTGGCAAGTCTCTTTACTCGTTACGTAATGCATCATTCCGTAACTAACTCATTAGCTACATTGCTTGCAAGGCTTATAGTGATGTGCATTACCGAGAGGGCCCAGAGATACCTCTCCGACAATCGGAGTGACAAAACCTAATCTCGAAATACGCCAACCCAACATGTACCTTTGGAGACACCTGTAGTACTCCTTTATAATCACCCAGTTACGTTGTGACGTTTGGTAGCACCCAAAGTGTTCCTCCGGTAAACGGGAGTTGCATAATCTCATAGTTACAGGAACATGTATAAGTCATGAAGAAAGCAATAGCAACATACTATACGATCAAGTGCTAAGCTAACGGAATGGGTCAAGTCAATCACATCATTCTCCTAATGATGTGATCTCGTTAATCAAATGACAACTCTTTGTCCATGGCTAGGAAACATAACCATCTTTGATTAATGAGCTAGTCAAGTAGAGGCATACTAGTGACACTCAGTTTGTCTATGTATTCACACATGTATCATGTTTCCGGTTAATACAATTCTAGCATGAATAATAAACATTTATCATGAAATAAGGAAATATATAATAACTTTATTATTGCCTCTAGGGCATATTTCCTTCAGGAGCGGCGGGTGAGACGTGCAGGCTTGGGGGGACATGGGACGGTGGCGCGGCACGGATGCAGGGCATCGCGTTCGGAGGAGCCACCGGCCGCCGGCGACGTTTGTTGGGAAGAATATGGAAGCCCGGGGTGGGTGGCAGAGGAAGAAGGTGGACGCGGGGGGTGGTTGGGAAGGTCGAGGCGGCCGCGAGATCCGGCGACGCGCGTGGGGTTCTAGGGAGGGCACGCGGCGGCGGGTGGATCCGGTTAGCGGGCGCGACGGCGGTGGTCTCCGGGGAGGGGAGCGGCGGCGTGGGGATCGAGGAGAGGCGCGAAAGCGGCGTGGGGATCGGGGGAGGGACTGGGCGGCGCGGGATCCGGGGATGCAGCGGGCGGTTGTAGGGTGGAGTACGGGTGACCATCGAGTCAGACTGCAAAACTATCATAGACGAGTATATGGCGATAGAGAGCAGGTCGACAGGAAGCCCAATTATCAGCGAGATCAAATCCTATCTCCACAATTTTCAGGGACTTCAAATCAACTATGTAAGTAGACAGGCCAATGAGGCTGCTCACTGGTGTGCTAGAGAGAGCCTTGCGAGTGCCTCGAATGTAACTTCTTTTGATGTTTTCCCTGCTTCATTGATTGCCTTGGTGCAATCGGATGTAAACCGTCAAATTAATGAATAAAGGCCTTTGAGGGCGGTTCTCAAAAAAAGGGTGGAGTGCGGGAGACGTGGGGAGAAGTGGTGTTTTTTTTTTCTGTTTTATCGCTGGCCTAGCTGCACCGGTTCGGGAACATCCTCGCGCACCCTATCTTTGCCGTTTGTGCTTGACTTACTATCTTTGCTTAGCCTCAGCTTCCAGTTATTCAATCTCAGTAGAAGTTCTGATTTAAAAGGAGGGTAGAGGCATCTCATCTTCGTGTGATTGTCTCTGTGTGTGTGTGTGTGTTGTGTTGGTTGTGTCCATCCTAGTTATGGAGAGGTCGGGTGTGTACTCATGATTATAGTAAGAGGCATCTCATCTTGGTTCTTAGAAATGTATAATTACGACATGAAATTTAATGGAAAATTGTAATGATCCAACAACTTCCAACAATGAATAATATTCATTTGCCATGTCTGCATAAATACCGCTCAGTCATAACCAAAATATAAAAGCGTTGGACATACTAGAGAAACTCATTTCTACAACGCATTGAAATAGGTGACTGTTGAGCTCAAAATATGAGTAACTCTGTGAATAGATCTGGAAAAAATTAAGGAATAGGTGGCATTGAGAAGATGAACATCATTGCTCTACTGGCAGAAACACCTCTAACATGCTCAATATGCAATATTCTAACTGAAGGAAGCCCAACTGCTCTAGGTTTGTCAACCGGCAGAGGTCCCTACCATGGTTCTCAAAGTCAGAATGACCTTACAAATGGCCACATGCAGTTAGCGATGAAACTAAATAGCTGATGATGGCCATATCAACAGTTCAGTGAGAATCATCGAATAGGCTGAATTACATACACCTAGTAGATGTGTTACATGGTGGTTTTAGTGGCGTTTCCAGCGCCGTGCAGATGACGCATATTTAATAAAATCAATCTTCCTTCTATGATGTCTGATCGTGTGTGGCTCTTGTTATGTCGCCCGACGGCCAACGTGCTTTTGAGCGCCAGGTGTTCACCGGGCTCGCAAGCATAACTAGCCCGCCAGTCTATCACAAGCATACTAGTGGTGATAGGTGTTAGAAGGGATTGAGAAGGATCGGTGGAATTGATGTTGTATTGTTTGAGCCTCGTGGGTATATATATAGGAGCACATGGTCATATTGGAGTACAAGTCAAGGCAGGAACAAATCTTGCGCTATCCTATACTTCCTAATAAACATTATAGTCAACATCCCCGGCGGTCACAACGGTAGTGATGCAGACGGTGAGACTAGAGAAGAATCTGAAAGTAAGTCGACAGACACCCCCTCCCACACACACACACTCGTAATGGTCGATGCATGGCGGAAGTCGTGGTTGGAGTGGATACCGACGAGGTTTCTCAAGCAAGGCGGTAGCCCTTTGTACCGTTTGTCGAGGTAGCCGAGAGCATGGGTGGTGTAGCTGTGTGAGTGACGCCGTGGTCGATGTCGAGTCGGGGTGGCCGCTGTCGAGGTAGTCGCCGTGGACCGGGAAGAAGAGCGCAGGCTGTGTCCTGAGGAGGCGGCGGCGGCTAGGAAGAATCCAACCGCGTGACAAATACCAATGTGGACAGTGGTGTTCCCCCGCCTAGGAAGGCGGCGCGGTGCATACCACACAGAAGTCGACGCGCATGGACGGCGAAGTGGACCGCGTGCCGCGGCTCTATGGCCCAAAGGGGCGACGAAGCGGCAGCGCACGGGTCAGAGCAACGGCGGGGAAGACCTCGGTGCAGCGGCAGGGACCGCGTGCCATGCTCGCTACGGTCCGATGGGACGACGCAGCGGCAGCGCGAGGGTCGGTGCATCCACGGGAACGGCCTAGAGCGGACGGCCTCTGGGCGGCGGTGGACCGCACGTGCTGCATCCGCCGTCGCTTCGGGCCGTAGTGCTGCCAGGGGTGGCGCGGTGCAGAAGCGACGGCGGCTAGGGTTTTGGATCGGTTATGCTGATACCATGTTACAAGGGACAGAGAAGGATTGGTGGAATTGATGTTGTATTGCTTGAGGCTCATGGGCATATGTATAAGAGTACATGGTCATCTTGACGTACAAGTCAAGGCAGGAACAAATCCTATGTTGTCCTATACTTCCTAATAAACATTATGCTCAACAATGGGTTTGGTCTGCCAGTAAAGGGCTATCCGTAGATGCGTATACTGTTGTTGTTTTAGTTCTTCACCTAAAGCATAGACTAACAACAATGTGTGGCTACACCCGGGGTGTAGTACACCCTAATTTTGAAAAGACTGCCAAAACACATATCAAACTAGATCAAAAAAATTCTGACTGGCAGTGACATTAAACATGAACAAATGTTTTAGAGACTTGCAAAATTTCAACATAAATTAAATTCGAGGTGTCTCACCAAAAATAACAAATCACAGGTTAGTATTTTCTACATTTTTTTGTACACGGTGTTTCCTTTTTTTCTAAGAGCACGTCGAATATTATTTGCGGCTGAAATTTTGCAACCAACTAAAACATTTGTTCAAGTTCCCTGTTGCAAAATTTCAGAATTTTTTTGTCAAGATTGATATTTTTTTTGCCTTTTCAGAACTTCGGTGTAGTACACCTGAAAGAAGAAATCCACTCTCGTAACTTCGACATGCCACAAGCAATAGGTGCACACGAAGTCTTCAGAGGGTTTGCTCAAGCTTATGTTTGTCGTTTGTGTTTTATTTTTGTTGCTTCAATTTGATTTACTCTTTGTGCTTAGGCACAACTTGCAGTTATTCAAGTTCTCAGTACAAGTTTAGATTCAAACAAGGAGGATATCGGCATCTCATCTTGGCGTGATTGCTTTGTGTGTGTGTGTGTGTGTGTGTGTGTGTGTGTGTGTGTGTGTGTGGGTGTGTGTGTGTGTGGGTGTGTGTGTGTGTGTGTGTGTGTGTGTTGTGTGTTGTGTTGTGTTGTGTTACGCAGAGGCCGGTGTGTACTCGTCACTATTGTAAGAGGCATCTCATCTTGGTTCTTAAAAATATATAATTATCAAATGAAATTTAATGGAAAATTGTAATGATCTAACCACCTCCAGCAATGAATAATATTCATTTTCCATGTGTGCATAAATACCGCTCAGTCATAACCAAAGTAGAAAAGTGTCGAACATACTAGACCAACTCATTTGTACAACGCTTTCAAATAGGTGACTGTTGAGCTCAAAATATGAGAAACAGTGTGAATATATATGGAAAAAAAATTAAGGAATAGGTGGTGTCAAGAAGATGGACATCATTGCTCTACTGGCAGAAACACCTCTGACATGCTCAATATGCGCTATTTTAACACTGCTCTGGGTTTGTCAACCGGCAGATAGCTCCCCGTACCATGGTTCTCGTAGCTTGAATGACCTTACAAATGGCCACACGCAGATATCGATGAAAGTAAACAGCTGATGATGGCCATATGGACAGTTCAGTGAGCATGATCGAATTGGCCTAATTACATTCACCTAGCAGATGTGTGACATGGTGGAGACGAGGTTGATTTTGTGGCCTTCCGAGCGCCATGCAGATGATGCCTATTTAATAAAATCAATCTTCCTTCTGCGCTGCGAATCAACTGTGGTTGAGTTGGTTAGGTGGACAGTGGTATCTCCAACCCATCAGGATTCAAATCCTGGTGCTCGCATTATTCCTGAATTTATTTCAGGATTTCCGGCGATGTGTTTTCAGTGGGAGGAGACGTTCCCGTCGACGACGAGGCGCCTACGGTGACTTCAGAATCTCAAGATGATATGCCTCTGCGCTGATTGATCGTGTGTGGCTCTGATTATGTCGCCCGATGGCCAACGTGCTTCAGGTGTTTTCCGCGCTCACAAGCACAATTAGCCTGCCAGTGTATCACAAGCATACTAGTGGTGATAGGTTTGGCCTTCTGGTACAGGGCTTTCCCATCTGTAGTTGTGTATACTGCAGTAGTATTAGTTCTTCACCGAAAGCATATACTAACGGCAATGTGTGGCTACACTCGGGGTGTAGTACACCCGAATTATCAAAAGACTGCCCAAACACATATCAAACTAGATCAAAACATTCCGACTTTCGTGACAGCAAACATGAACAAATGTTTTAGAGACTAGTAAAATTTCAACATAAATAAAATTCGAGGAGCTCTCACCAAAAATAACAAGTCAGAGGTTACTATTTTTTTTTGCATTTTCCAGTGCACGGTGTTCTCTTTTTTGGTCTAGAGCTTGTCGAATATCACTTGAGGCTGAAATTTTGCAACCAACTAAAACAATTGTTCATGTTTCCTGTTGCAAAATTTCAGAATTTTTGTACTAGTGGGTGAGGTTCGGCTCGGCCCGGATGTGCCCGTGAGCGCTGTCCTCGTGGGTGCAGTGGGTTGTGGTGGTGATCCTGGCACCGCCTACCGGTCAGGCCGGGCGGCCGCGGTGATCTCGGAACTGGCGTCGTGCAAGCTCGGCTTCACGGCGACCGTCGGCAGCCCTCGGGTCGTGTCCCCAGGTCCACGGAGACTAGTTGGGGATGCAAGCGTCGGCGCCTCTTGTAGTGGAGGTGCTGACCTTAATCTGGGGACTGGTGATGGGCTAGGTGTGGAAGGACGACCTTTTACCCTACCAGTCGGGGTTGGTGTGCCGTGTGGCGGATGGGTGGCGAAGTCTTGGGACAGGGATGTTGGGGTGGCGGTCCCCATGATTGGCTCTCTAACGGGCCTCGTGACGGCGGTGGTGGCTTCTATAACGCGGTACCGAGTTCTCAGGATGCGCTATGTAAGAGGGCTACCTCTCCACTATGTACGATTCGGCCATGTACTTTGGTTGAAGCTTTATCTATAACGCGGGACGTGAGCCTGTTTCGAGAATCTTGAATACTGAAGCTGCCGTCCTTCTTTGCTAGTAAGCATCGTCATGTAGATTACACAGGTATATCTTTAAGCTGAATGCATATGACCACGTGACAAGATCAATTCTAAAATCATGTGCTAATATTTTAGGTGATTGTTAAATTACCAAGGTTATTTGTCATGTTAAATTCATTTAGAACCATACTCTAGATTCATGAATTTTGAGTATCTGGTCTCTTAGAAATCCCGTTGGATTGACTACAGAATGTCCCTTCAGTAGATCCAGGAAAACATAATTCTTTTGTGTAATAGTAAGCTTGCGTGCACGCATACGTATCGTCATGTGAAAACAATCAACATTCATCCTATAAAGAAATATATTAATAAAATAAAAAAAATATTTCTTGTACAAAATATATAAGTGAGGCAATAGAGATGTTTAAAAATGTTGTATCACACAAAAATTACTCGGATTAAAACCCTAGTGAACATATTGGCAAACCCTTGTATTCAAGTTTTCCTATCAAATAGGTAATGTTGAGAACCTACTTTTTGTAATTACACAAATGAAAATTTGGCAAAAAATACTGAAATATTTTTCCTAGTGGAGCGCATCATTCATCGTAATCAACTCCATATCATTAGGGAAAATCTACAAGGCTGCAAACATAAACCAATGCATCCATCCACAAAATAAGCTCTGCTACATGAAACCAGCCAGTGATTCTAATAAGAATTATTATAATCAAACCAATCGGGCATCATGCAATATAACTGAAAATCATTCATGTCTGTCATGTGTATTTAGGTAAAAAGCAAATATTGCAGTAACTTTTTGTGATGAAGTAATATAAAAGAGGTTCTGGAACATACTCATTGGCTTCTTCTATGCCTTGGTAGAAGCTTGCTTGCTTGCATTTGAGATGGTGGGAAGAGGAAATGACATTCAGAAGGGCACCCGCATGCTTCAACCGATTGAGAAAATCAGAAGCACCTCAAGTCCTCAACTAACAACTGAAAAGGGTTTCCTGAAATAGAATCCCACAGATAAAGCTACGCATAAATAACAAGCAATGTAAAATCAAAAAGATACATATCTGTGCAGCACATAATACTTCTATATTAGTATTCCTATAGATAAAATTCAAAAGAGATACATATGCCATCATAACTCAATGCCGAACTAAACCAAATAAGAAGGGAGTTTGCTGGCCCAAAAAGCAATAACCAATACATTTTCTGTTGGGAAATGTTTCACCCTGAAATACAATCTGAAGTAACCATTTTCATAGGATAAAATTTGGCCATTTTGTACTATAGATAAAAATTCTAATGTATGAAATTACACATGCAAACAAATAAAATATACTTGGTTGTACTTGAATTTTGTGTTGTTATCCCTCCTTTTTCATATATCTAAACTGCGAGACTCCGTTATAAACACTGAAGCAGTGTACAAAGCTACTATTCTCAAAATGTAAGACGTTTTTGTAGTCTAGTTTATCTACAATAACACCTTATATTTTGAGATGGAAGTAGTATCACTGAAGCAGTATATAAAGCAATCACATTGCTATTCCGTTTTCCCTGAAGTGTATTTTAAAACCACAACTTAGTTCTGTACTTTTTGTCGCGAAATATCCACCCGGTGATTTTTCTTTATATTTGCATAATAATATCTAGCCTCTAAATATTCGGAGTAATACATCTTGCCCAGTTTCGCCATGTGGAAGCCCTCTTGTAAGGTCAAGATCCCTACAAGATCAAAATGGTAGAAGGTCCGGTATGTTGGCGCTGCCGTGGACCGTGGCACAGCTGGGCTGGGTCCTCGACTCCATCGTCCTGATGGGTTGCACCTACATGACATACTACACCGCCGTCATCCTCTTCGACTTCTACCCCTCGCCCGAGCCGTCCACGGCAAATGGAACTAAACCTGTACATGGTTGCCTTCCGCTACTGCATGGGTAACAAATAATCCTCAAATTAACTACTCTTGCCATGTATAAAAGGACGTTGTCAGGACGCATGTGTATCCATGGTTAGGCAGAATAAATGGGTATTTCAGTCTTGATCATGTCCATGCAGGGCCTAGAGGTGAAGGTGTAGCTGTGTGTGGCATTACACAATACACGATTCTCTATGGTGCAATAGTGAGTTACAGGATCATATAAGCACAAGCAGTTTCACTACTTAAGCATCTTTGGCTTCTGGAGATCTGTAAATATTTTGTTCACAAAAGTGATGAGACTGAAAGAAGTTCCTTGCCTCGAGAGGGTAGGTCTGTGGTGCTCAGCAACTGCCGCCATTACAAAGGCCATGACGTGAACTGCTGCCAGGATGAACGGATGTACCTAGTGTTGTTCAGCCTCACCGAGGTCATCCTTTCGCAGTTGCCGGGCCTGGAGAAGGTCACCTCCATCTCCATAGTTGCCGCAGTCTAGTTCTTCACCTACTCGTTCATCACGCTCTTCCTGAGTGTCACGACCTGCGCATAAGGAGAGGCCGGCGGCGGCACGCGGCCACGTGCGTCGGCCGGTCGACAAGCGAAGGAGCGGCGGGCGGTGACCTCTGCAGAAGGAGAGGCCGGCGGCGGCGGCGGCAGCGGAGGCCAACGCGGATCGGTGGCGGCGGCCCGTGTGGCGTGGGTTGTGAAGGAAATATACCCTAGAGGCAATAATAAAGTTATTATTTATTTCCTTATATCATGATAAATGTTTATTATTCATGCTAGAATTGTATTAACCGGAAACATAATACATGTGTGAATACATAGACAAACAGAGTGTCACTAGTATGCCTCTACTTGACTAGCTCGTTAATCAAAGATGGTTATGTTTGCTAACCATAGACATGAGTTGTCATTTGATTAACGGGATCACATCATTAGAAGAATGATCTGATTGACATGACCCATTCCGTTATCCTAGCACTTGATCGTTTAGTATGTTGCTATTGCTTTCTTCATGACTTATACATGTTCCTACAACTATGAGATTATGCAACTCCCGTTTACCGGAGGAACACTTTGGGTACTACCAAACGTCACAACGTAATCGGGTGATTATAAAGGAGTACTACAGGTGTCTCCAAAGGTACTTGTTGGGTTGGCGTGTTTTGAGATTAGGTTTTGTCACTCCGATTGTCGGAGAGGTATCTCTGGGCCTTCTCGGTAATACACATCACATAAGCCTTGCAAGCATTACAACTAATGAGTTAGTTGTAAGATGATGTATTACGGAACGAGTAAAGAGACTTGCCGATGAATCTAGATTGAACTAGGTATTGGATACCGACGATCGAATCTCGGGTAAGTAACATACCGATGACAAAGGGAACAACGTATGTTGTTATGCGGTCTGACCGATAAAGATCTTCAGAGAAAATGTAGGAGCCAATATGGGCATCCAGGTCCCGCTATTGGTTATTGACCGGAGATGTGTCTCGGTCATGTCTACATTGTTCTCGAACCGTTGGGTCCGCACGCTTAAGGTTTCGATGACGGTTATGTTATGAGTTTGTGTATTTTGAGTCCCGGATATGATCAAGGACATGACGAGGAGTCTCGAAATGGTCGAGACATAAAGATTGATATATTGGACGGATATATTTGGACACCGGAAAGGTTCCGGAGAAGTTTGGAGCTCCGCAGGTTACCGGAACCCCGGGAGGTATATGGGCCTTATTGGGCCCATGTAGGAGGAAGGAGAAGCAACAAGGGAGGCGCGCCCCCAAGCCCAATCCGAATTGGGGAGGGCGGCCCCCCTTTCCTTTCTCCTTCCCCCTCTTCCTATTCCTACTACTAGTACTACTTCCTAATACTAGTACTCCTTCCTTCCCCCTCCAAATAAGATAAGGAAAAAGAGTGGGAAACCTACTTGGAGTAGATTTCCCCCTCCTATGGTGCGCCCCCCCCTTGGGCCGGCCACCTCCTCCCTCCCTCCTTTATATACGGGGGAGGGGGGGCTCCCTAGGACACACAAGTTGATCCTTGAGATCGTTCCTTAGCCGTGTGCGGTGCCCCCCTCCACCATATTCCACCTCGGTCATATCGTAGCGGTGCTTAGGCGAAGCCCTGCGTCGGTGAAACATCAAGATCGTCACCACGCCGTCGTGCTGACGAAACTCCTTCTCTCCGGAGCTTTGCTGGATCGGAGCCCGTGGAGCGTCATCGAGCTGAACGTGTGCCAAGAACTCGGAGGCGCCGGAGTAACGGCGCTGGGATCGGCCGGATCGTGAGGAGAACGTACGACTACTTCCTCTACGTCATCATCGACTCGGAGGTGCCGGAGTAACGGCGCTGGGATCGGCAGGATCGCGAGGAGAACGTATGACTACTTCCTCTACGCCAGATCGCTTCCGCCACGGTCTCACGAGGGCGTAGACAACACTCTCCCCTCTCGTTGCTATGCCATCACCATGGTCTTGTGTGTGCGTGGAAATTTTTGAAATTACTGCGTTCCCCAACAGTGGCATCCGAGCCAGGTTTTATGCGTTGATGTCATATGCACGAGTAGAACACAAGTGAGTTGTGGGCGGTACAAGTCATACTGCCTACCAGCATGTCACACTTTGGTTCAGCGGTATTGTGAGATGAAGCGGCCCGGACCGACATTACGCCAGCGTGCGCTTCTGGCGAGACTGGTTTCACCGTTATGAGCATTCGTGCTTAAAGGTGGCTGGCGGGTGTCTGTCTCTCTCACTTTAGTTGAACTGAGTGTGGCTACGCCGGTCCTTGAGAAGGTTAAAAGCGGAGTCTATTTGACGAAGTATCGTTGTGGTTTTGATGCGTAGGTAAGAACGGTTCTTGCTTAGCCCGTAGCAGCCACGTAAAACTTGCAACAACAAAGTAGAGGACGTCTAACTTGTTTTTGCAGGGCATGTTGTGATGTGATATGGTCAAGACGTGATGCTATATTTTATTGTATGAGATGATCATGTTTTGTAACCGAGTTATCGGCAACTGGCAGGAGCCATATGGTTGTCGCTTTATTGTATGAAATGCAAACGCCCTGTAATTGCTTTACTTTATCACTAAGCGGTAGCGATAGTCGTAGAAGCAATAGATGGCGTAAACGACAACAATACTACGATGGAGATCAAGGTGTCGCGCCGGTGACGATGGTGATCATGACGATGCTTCGGAGATGGAGATCACAAGCACAAGATGATGATGGCCATATCATATCACTTATATTGATTGCATGTGATGTTTATCCTTTATGCATCTTATTTTGCTTTGTTTGACGGTAGCATTTTAAGATGATCTCTCACTAAAATTATCAAGTAGTGTTCTCCCGGAGTATGCACCGTTGCCAAAGTTCGTCGTGCCGAGACACCACGTGATGATCGGGTGTGATAAGCTCTACGTCCATCTACAACGGGTGCAAGCCAGTTTTGCACACGCAGAATACTCAGGTTATACTTGACGAGCCTAGCATATGCAGATATGGCCTCGGAACACGGAGACCGAAAGGTCGAGCGTGAATCATATAGTAGATATGATCAACATAAGATGTTCACCATTGAAAACTACTCCATCTCACGTGATGATCGGTTATGGTTTAGTTGATTTGGATCACGTAATCACTTAGATGACTAGAGAGATGTCTGTCTAAGTGGGAGTTCTTAAGTAATATGATTAATTGAACTTAAATTTATCATGAACTTAGTACCTGATAGTATCTTTCTTGTCTATGTCTGTTTGTAGATAGATGGCTCGTGCTGTTGTTCCGTTGAATTTTAATGCGTTCCTTGAGAAAGCAAAGTTGAAAGATGATGGTAGCAATTACACGGACTGGGTCCGTAACCTGAGGATTATCCTCATTGCTGCACAGAAGAGTTACGTCCTGGATGCACCGCTAGGTGCCAGGCCTGCTGCTGATGCAACTGACGACGTTAAGAACGTTTGGCAGAGCAAAGCTGATGACTACTCTATAGTTCAGTGTGCCATGCTTTACGGCTTAGAACCGGGTCTTCAACGACGTTTTGAAAGTCGTGGAGCATATGAGATGTTCCAAGAGTTGAAGTTGATATTTCAACAGAATGCCCGGATTGAGAGATATGAAGTCTCCAATAATTTCTATAGCTGCAAAATGGAGGAGAATGGGTGCATGCGGTGAGCACATACTCATAATGTCTGGGTATTACAATCACTTGACTCAACTGGGAGTTGATCTTCCGGATGATTGTGTCATTGACAGAATTCTTCAATCACTGCCACCAAGCTACAAAGGCTTCGTGATGAACTATAATATGCAAGGGTTAGTAAAGACTATGCCTGAGCTCTTCGCAATGCTGAAAGCTGCGGAGGTAGAAATCAAGAAGGAGCATCAAGTGTTGATGGTCAATAAGACCACTAGTTTCAAGAAGAAAGGCAAAGGGAAGAAGAAGGGGAACTTCAAGAAGAACAGCAAACAAGTTGCTGCTCAAGGGAAGAAACCCAAGTCTGGACCTAAACCTGAAATCGAGTGCTTCTACTGCAAGCAAACTGGTCACTGGAAGCGGAACTGCCCCAAGTATTTGGTGGATAAGAAGGAAGGCAAGGTGAACAAAGGTATATGTGATATACATGTTATTGATGTGTACCTTACTAGAGCTCGCAGTAGCACCTGGTATTTGATACTGGTTCTGTTGCTAATATTTGCAACTCAAACAGGGACTACAGATTGCGAACAACGGCAAAGGACGAGGTGACGATGCACGTGGGAAATGGTTCCAAAGTCGATGTGATCGCCATCGGCACGCTACCTCTACATCTACCTTCAGGATTAGTTTTAGACCTAAATAATTGTTATTTGGTGCCAGCGTTAAGCATGAACATTATATCTGGATCTTGTTTGATGCGAGACGGTTATTCATTTAAATCAGAGAATAAAGGTTGTTCTATTTATATGAATAATATCTTTTATGGTCATGCACCCTTGAAGAGTGGTCTATTTTTAATGAATCTCGATAGTAGTGATACACATATTCATAATGTTGAAACCAAAAGATGTAGAGTTGATAATGATAGTGCGACTTATTTGTGGCATTGCCGTTTAGGTCATATCGGTATAAAGCGCATGAAGAAACTCCATACTGATGGACTTTTGGAGTCACTTGATTATGAATCACTTGGCACTTGCGAACCGTGCCTCATGGGCAAGATGACTAAAACCCTTTCTCCTAAGATTATGGAGAGAGCAACAGATTTGTTGGAAATCATACATACAGATGTATGTGGTCCAATGAATGTTGAGGCTCGTGGCGGATATCGTTATTTTCTCACCTTCACAGATGATTTAAGCAGATATGGGTATATCTTCTTAATGAAACATAAGTCTGAGACATTTGAAAAGTTCAAAGAAATTCAGAGTGAAGTTGAAAATCATCGTAATAAGAAAATAAAGTTTCTTCGATCTGATCGTGGAGGCGAATATTTGAGTTACGAGTTTGGTCTACATTTGAAACAATGCGGAATAGTTTCGCAACTCACGCCACCGGAACACCACAGCGCAATGGTGTGTCCGAACGTCGTAATCGCACTTTACTAGATATGGTGCGATCTATGATGTCTCTTACAGATTTACCGCTATCGCTTTTGGGGTTATGCTCTTGAGACGGCCGCATTCACGCTGAATAGAACACCGTCAAAATCCGTTGAGGCGACACCTTATGAACTGTGGTTTAGCAAGAAACCAAAGTTGTCGTTTCTTAAAGTTTGGGGATGCGATGCTTACGTGAAAAAGCTTCAACCTGATAAGCTCGAACCTAAATCGGAGAAATGTATCTTCATAGGATACCCAAAGGAGACAGTTGGGTACACCTTCTATCACAGATCCGAAGGCAAGACATTTGTTGCTAAGAATGGATCCTTTCTAGAGAAGGAGTTTCTCTCGAAAGAAGTGAGTGGGAGGAAAGTAGAACTTGATGAGGTAACTGTACCTTCTCCCTTATTTGAAAGTAGTTTATCACAGAAACCAGTTTCTGCGACATCTACACCAAATAGTGAGGAAGTTGATGATGTTGATCATGAAACTTCAGATCAAGTTACTACAGAACCTCGTAGATCAACCAGAATAAAATCCGCACCAGAGTGGTACGGCAATCCTGTTCTGGAAGTCATGCTACTAGATCATGATGAACCTACGAACTATGAAGAAGCGATGGTGAGCCCAGATTCCGCAAAATGGCTTGAGGCCATGAAATCCGAGATGGGATCCATGTATGAAAACAAAGTGTGGACTTTGGTTGACTTGCCCGAGGGTCGGCAAGCAATAGAAAACAAGTGGATCTTCAAGAAGAAGACTGACGCTGACGGTAATATTTCTGTCTACAAAGCTCGACTTGTCGCAAAGGGTTTTCGACAAGTTCAAGGGGTTGACTACGATGAGACTTTCTCACCCGTAGCGATGCTTAAGTCTGTCCGAATCATGTTAGCAATTGCCGCATTTATGATTATGAAATTTGGCAAATGGATGTAAAGACCGCATTCCTGAATGGGTTTACGGAAGAAGAGTTGTATATGATGCAACCGTAAGGTTTTATCGATCCAAAGGGAGCTAACAAAGTGTGCAAGCTCCAGCGATCCATTTATGGACTGGTGCAAGCATCTTGGAGTTGGAATAAACGCTTTGATAGTGTGATCAAAGTATTTGGGTTTATACAGACTTATGGAGAAGCCTGTATTTACAAGAAAGTGAGTGGGAGCTCTGTAGCATTTCTGATATTATATGTAGATGACATATTATTGATCGGAAATGATATAGAATTTCTGGATAGCATAAAGGGATACTTGAACAAGAGTTTTTCGATGAAAGACCTTGGTGAAGCTACTTACATATTGGGCATCAAGATCTATAGAGATAGATCAAGACGCTTAATTGGACTTTCACAAAGCAGATACCTTGATAAAGTTTTGAAGAAGTTCAAAATGGATCGTGCAAAGAAAGGTTTTTACCAGTATTACAAGGTGTGGAATTGAGTCGGACTCAATGCCCGACCACAGCAGAAGATAGAGAGAAAATGAAAGATGTTCCCTATGCTTCAGCCATAGGCTCTATCATGTATGCAATGCTGTGTACCAGACTGACGTATGCTTAGCTATAAGCTTGGCAGGAAGGTACCAAAGTAATCCAGAGTGGATCATCGGGACAGCGGTGAAGAACATCCTGAAATACATGAAAAGGACTAAGGATATGTTTCTCGTATATGGAGGTGACAAAGAGCTAGTCGTAAATGGTTACGTCGATGCAAGCTTTGACACTGATCCGGACGATTCTAAATCGCAAACCGGATACGTGTTTTTGTTAAACGGTGGAGCTGTCAGTTGGTGCAGTTCTAAACAAAGCGTCGTGGCGGGATCTACATGTGAAGCGGAGTACATAGCTGCTTCGGAAGCAGCAAATGAAGGAGTCTGGATGAAAGAGTTCATTTCCGATCTAGGTGTTGTACCTAGTGCATCGGGACCAATGAAGATCTTCTGTGACAATCTTGGTGCAATTGCCTTGGCAAAGGAATCCAGATTTCACAAGAGGACCAAGCATATCAAGAGACGCTTCAATTCCATTCGGGACCAAGTCCAAGTGGGAGACATAGAGATTTGCAAAGTACATACGGATCTGAACATTGCAGACCCGTTGACTAAGCCTCTTCCACGAGCAAAACATGATCAGCACCAAGACTCCATGGGTGTTAGAATCATTACTGAATAAACTAGATTATTGACTCTAGTGCAAGTGGGAGACTCAAGGAAATATCCCATATAGGCAATAAAAAAGATATTATTTAATACCTTAAATCAAGATAAAAGTTTATAAATCATGCTAGAATTGTATTAACCGGAAACATAATACATGTGTGAATACATAGACAAAGCAGTGTCACTAGTATGCCTCTACTTGACTAGCTCGTTAATCAAAGATGGTTATGTTTGCTAACCATAGACATGAGTTGTCATTTGATTAACGGGATCACATCATTAGAAGAATGATCTGATTGACATGACCCATTCCGTTAGCCTAGCACTTGATCGCTTAGTATGTTGCTATTGCTTTCTTCATGACTTATACATGTTCCTACAACTATGAGATTATGCAACTCCCGTTTACGGAGGAACACTTTGGGTACTACCAAACGTCACAACGTAATCGGGTGATTATAAAGGAGTACTACAGGTGTCTCCAAAGGTACTTGTTGGGTTGGCGTATATCGAGATAAGGTTATGTCACTCAGATAGTCGGAGAGGTATCTCTGGGCCTTCTCGTAAATACACATCACATAAGCCTTGCAAGCATTACAACTAATGAGTTAGTTGTAAGATGATGTATTACGGAACGAGTAAAGAGACTTGCCAGTAACGAGATTGAACTAGGTATTGGATACCGACGATCGAATCTCGGGTAAGTAACATACCGATGACAAAGGGAACAACGTATGTTGTTATGCGGTCTGACCGATAAAGATCTTCGTAGAAAATGTAGGAGCCAATATGGGCATCCAGGTCCCGCTATTGGTTATTGACCGGAGATGTGTCTCGGTCATGTCTACATTGTTCTCGAACCGTTGGGTCCGCATGCGCTTAAGGTTTCAAGGACGGTTATGTTATGAGTTTGTGTATTTTGATGTACCGAAGGTTGTTGAGTCCCGGATATGATCAAGGACATGACGAGGAGTCTCGAAATGGTCGAGACATAAAGATTGATATATTGGACAGATATATTTGGACACCGGAAAGGTTCGGAGAAGTTTGGAGCTCCGGAGGTTACCGAACCCCCGGGAGGTATATGGGCCTTATTGGGCCCATGTAGGAGGAAGGAGAAGGAACAGGGAGGGGGCGCGCCCTCAAGCCCAATCCGAATTGGGGGGCGGCCCCCTTCCTTTCTCCTTCCCCTCTTCCTATTCCTACTACTAGTACTACTTCCTAATACTAGTACTCCTTCCTTCCCCTCCAAATAAGATAAGGAAAAGAGGAAACCTACTTGGAGTAGGTTTCCCCTCCCATGGTGCGCCCCCTTGGGCGGCCACCTCCTCCCTCCCTCCTTTATATACGGGAGGGGGGCTCCCTAGGACACACAAGTTGATCCTTGAGATCGTTCCTTAGCCGTGTGCGGTGCCCCCTCCACCATATTCCACCTCGGTCATATCGTGGCGGTGCTTAGGCGAAGCCCTGCGTCGGTGAAACATCAAGATCGTCCTGCCACGCCGTCGTCTTGTGAAACTCCTTCTCTCCGGAGCTTTGGTCGGATCGGAGCCCGTGGAGCGTCATCGAGCTGAACGTGTGCCAAGAACTCGAGGCGCCGAGTAACGGCGCTGGGATCGGCCGGATCGTGAGGAGAACGTCGACTACTTCCTCTACGTCATCATCGACTCGGAGGTGCCGGAGTAACGGCGCTGGGATCGGCAGGATCGCGAGGAGAACGTCTGACTACTTCCTCTACGTTGTGATCGCTTCCGCCACGGTCTCACGAGGCGTAGACAACACTCTCCCCTCTCGTTGCTATGCCATCACCATGGTCCTGTGTGTGCGTAGGAAAATTTTTGAAATTACTGCGTTCCCAACAAGTTGGTAGTAGCCTGGTAGGGCGTCGCCGGAAGCCGCGGTAGCGCGGGCAAACGATGGCGGCGGCGGCGACGACGCAGGCAAACGATGGCGGCGGCGGCGACACAGGCAAACGATGGCGGCGAAGGCGACGCCGCCGTGAGATTTTTTTTTGCCCTAAGTTTTTTCTTTGCAGGACATTTGGTGCTGAGTGGTTGCGGGAGGATGCAGGACGGGGATATTTCTTCATCCGGTGGAGCACAGTCAGCCTGCGGTAATTGCTAAGTGCACACCGCCTCGTGATTAGATTAATCATGACTGTTAAGATTTACTTAAGAGGGATAATCTGATGGTGCTAATCTAGCCGTGTATGTTTTCTGGGGTGTCTTTAAGAAAGAAAAAGTTTGATTGTTTATAATAAATAAATAATAAAATAATAAATAATAATAAATCATAATATAATATAAATAATAAATAATAAATAATAAAGTATAGTAGAATAGTAGATAGTAGATGTACGCATGATACGCAAGGTCATGCTTCAAAAACATATGATGGCGTAGATCATGGTAATTATTGCTAATTGATATTTTCCTTCTATGCACGCAGCACACAAGCGTATATGGTGGTAATTATTGCGTAATTATGATGGCGTAGATCATGGTAATTATTGCTAATTGATTATGGTAAATAATGTGATACAACATTGAGGCAATCTGGTCCATTGAGAGATGGCGGATGTATGGCTGAGATGCAATGTTTCTGCCACAACTCGATTGTTTAATAGTAGTAGAGATGACCCACAGAGTTTATATGGTGTCCGAAGATGGGCCGTCTATGTAACACACCTAGCAAGAGTGAGTGGTGTGTGTCGCCTGCAGCGCGTGGGTATTTGGCCAGGCCCAACAATACCACTTGAGCGAGCAATGCTAGTGTGTATAGGAAAAGATCAACGCGTGTGTATAGGAAGCTAGTAATGTTAGTGTACCGGGATGCGACAAACTAGGCTCTTCGGTAAAAAACCAGAAACATGCTTAATCAAACATTCAATTAGTATTGTTACTATTTTTCTCTTCTTTTTATTTATATTTACATTTGTTTCCATTTTTCTTTATTGTTTGGGTCCAAAAATCTGCGTGTTTAGACGAATGTTCACGGTTATCAAACTGGTTCTTATACCTGTATTGGAATTTTTTTCTGCCATGCTTTATAACAAATGTTAATCTGTTTCCACGAAAATATTTTTACCATTCACCAAAACTATGTTCATGACATTTTTAAAAGCGTGTAAACTTTTTAAATAATAATTCATGCCATTTAAAAATAATATTCATCAATTGTAAGAATTTGCTTTTGAAATGTTCATGAGATATAAAATGTCCAAACCATTATTTTTTCACACATTGACAAATGGTAATAAGAATACAAAACTTTGTTTCCCGAATTTAATACAGTGTTCATGAGATATACAGAAGGTTCAATGTGTAACCTAAAATTGTATGCAGTGTATTTACAAAAAAGATCAAAAAATGTTCACCGTGTACTAAGAAAAATATTTGACATGCATTTTAAGAATGTTTAGAATATGTTTAAAAAGTTTCAATATGTATTAAAAATGTTTACCATTTATTTAAAAATATACTTGAACATGGTTATTTTGAAATGTGCCTTCGACCAATGTTCAGCATGTATCTGAAAAATGCTGAATGGTTATTTTAAAATGGTTCAACATGTGTTTATAAAAAAGGTCAATGAATATTTAAAAACAGAAAATAAAATTAAACAGAAAAAGGGAAAAAGCAAAAAATAAGCTGAAAAAAGAAAAAAAATGTAAATAACAAAGCGGTATAACAGGATGAGATAAGAACCCCGAGCGGAACCTTCCCAAAAGCAGGGGGAGGGTTCCTAAAACAGTTACCCATAATTGCAGAAACAGCAAATACAAAAAAATTGGCAATCAAATGTCAGACGCATGTACATGCTTCTAAATCTGCAGGGAAGTTCACGGAACATCATCCTAATGGTTCAACTAGGACAACATGACACTCTGGAGATGGATATGCTTTGTGGCCCACGCTCCGCGTAAGATCCAGATAGCTCCAGTTGAGCTGGAGAGTATTCTTCGAAACACACTCTCGTCCCGCTTTATAGATAAAGCACAACACAAAGTACAAGCCCGAACAATACAAGGTAATGGGGAGCCCCCTTACAAGCAGATCCCGGGATAACGGGCCGACATAGACGCATGCTGACATAGACGCATGCGACTACACTGCCGAAAGCTAACAAAGAAGGCGTGAATAACTACGCCACGTGTGACGCTCGCGTAATTACGTTACAGTAACCCCGCTAATGATGCCACGTCACCTCGGTTACTGTGGATAAACTCGCGCTAGTTCGAAACCTGTTCGAATTCAAATTCAAATCAAGCAAGCAATAAAATATTTTTAAATATTAAAACTAAAATGTTCGGAGTGAGCCAGATAATGCATAGGTAATTATGGTGGTGAAACCACACTTTTATAAAATGTTTAAATACTCTAAAATGAATAAAACAGTAGCAAATACAATTATTTAAGTGCTTTAAAAATAATAAACATTTTCAAAACTAATTTGTTATAAGTATTAAACTATTGTGGCAGTGGCATAATTTGTAAAATCTATTTAGGGGCCACTTTAGTAATTTACTAAAACTAAAATAAAAGAAAAACTAAAAGTAAAAGCGGTAAAAGAAAAATTAAGAAAAACAAAATACAAAGAAAAGAGAACACCCCCTCATTTGGGCCACGGCCCGATGGCCTCGTATTAATCGGGCCGCCCAGCCAAGACCTCTCCTGGCCTAATGGCCCCTCCTCGTGACCTACCCCCAACGCCCCATTCCCCACCCCGATCCCCACCACCCCACGACGCCCTCTCTCCTCCCGATCCAATCGGGATCGCAGCTCCGCCCCTCCCCGCTCGATCTGGGCACTGCCCGTGCTCGAGGGGCCCCTCGCCCCCCCGGCACCCACCCGACCCCCAGCCGACGCCCGCCGCCGGTGCGCCGCGCATCCGCCCACAGCCGCCGCCGCACACCGTCGCCGCCTCGCCCCGCCTCTACTTCGCCCGACCCCGGCACCGATCCCCGTCGCCTCGACGTCGTACGGCACCGCCCCACCTCGCCCGCGTGACCGCGCCCGAGGAATCGTCGACCACCGCCACCGCAAGAGGACCCGAAGCCGCCGACGCTGCCCCGCCGACGCCGCGTCCCCGTCCTCCTCCCCAAAGGCTCCATCGAGCCACGCCGACCCCCCTTCGCGCCAACGCTGGTGAGGCCATCGGCCTCCGCATCCCCTCGGCCGCTTTCTCTCCCCCTCGCGGTCACCACGCCCGGATGCACGCTCGCGCCCCCTGGCCCGCACGCGCGGAGCGTCGTGTCGCGCTCGCCATGGCCGTGCGAGGAGTCGCACTTGCCCCCCCATTCCCCTACTGCTCCGGGTTCCGCCCCGACTCCCTGGCCGCGCGCCCACGCGCTGGCCTCGCCGGCCTTCGGGGGCCTCATCCGCCCTGCGTTGCGCCTCCTGACCGAGGTCATCGCCGCCAGCGTCGCGCTGGGAGCGCCCGCGTGCGTTCCCAGCCACCAAACCGTGGCCTTAGCCACTGCACATGGGGCCGACCCATTTAAAAAAAACAGTGAATAAAGAATTGATAATAAGTAAATAAAAATATTAATTAATTAGTTAATTAAATTAATTAACTTAATTAATTAGGTTCTGACAGCCAATGACAGGGGGGCCCCACCCCCTGTTGACCAGTCAAACGTTGACTGGTCAATGTGACCCCGACTCCACTGTCAGCCTCCTGTACACTTCTGTATGCAGAGCTGGGTGCACCTAGCATTTAGCTATTTAATTTCGAATTAAATTAAATCCAGAAAATCTAGAAAATGATTAAACCTTTATAAATTAATATAAAATAATCTATAACTCGGATGAAAATACTTTGTACATGAAAGTTGCTCAGAACGACGAGACGAATCCGGATACGCAGTCCGTTCGTCCGCCACACACCCCTAACCTATCGAACCTGCAAACTTTCCTCTCCGGTTCATCTGTCTGACAGACGTCTGGAACCGGGAAAACTTTCCCGGATGTTTTCCCCCCTTCGCCCAAGATCGCCTTAGCGCCATGTTAGAACACGCCTAGCTCTATCTGTTGTCCCTGTTATGCACTTGCTCGCTATGTATTTACTGTTTCTTCCCCTCTTCTCTCCGGTAGACCCCGAGACCGATGCTGATGTCCCTGTGATCGACTACGTCACCGACGACCCCTCTCTCTTGCCAGAGCAACCAGGCAAGCCCCCCCCTTGATCACCAGATATCGCCTACTCTTATCTACACTGCTTGCATTAGAGTAGTGTAACATGTTACTGCTTTCAGATATCCTATACTGCTGCATAGCCTGTCCTTGCTACTACTGTTGTTACCTTTATCTGCTATCCTATTGCTTAGTATAGGATGCTAGTGTTCCATCGCTGGCCCTACACTCTTGTCCGCTTGCCATGCTATACTCTTTGGGCTGTGATCACTTCAGAGGTGATCACGGGCATATACTATATACTTTACACTGTTACATTACCGTGATACTGTTCGGAGGTGGGGGCTGAAAGGACGGGTGGCTCCATCCCGGTAGAGGTGGGCCTGGGTTCCCGACGGCCCCGATCGTTACTTTGTGGCGGTTGGCAGGGCAGGTTGAGACTACCTGGGTGAGAGGTGGGCCTGGCTCGCTCGGGCGTTCATGTTACTTAACACGCTTAACGAGGTCTTGGTATTTGATCTGAGTTGGCTCTGAGCTTATACGCACTAACCATCTACGCGGGAGTAGTTATGGGTATCCGGCGTCGTGGTATCAGCCGAAATACTTCAGACGTCGGCGACAGGCGGCCTTGCCGGATTGGACTGGAACGCTCTTTGGGCTAGGTCTGCGCTTCCGGCAGACGTCACAGACGTGCAGGTGTGTGCTCGAGGCGATGGGCCCAGACCCTGCTGCTTAGGTTTAGACCGGCGTGCTGGCCTTTCTGTTGTGCCTAGGTGGGGCTGCGACGTGTTGATCTTCCGCGGCCGGGCATGACCCAGGAAAGTGTGTTTGACCAAATGGGATCATGCGTGCTGGGTAAGATGGTGCACCCCTGCAGGGAAGTTAATCTATTCGAATAGCCGTGATCTTCGGTAACAGGACGACTTGGAGTTGTACCTTGAGCTTATGACAACTAGAACCGGATACTTTATAAAACACATCCTTCCAAGTGCCAGATACAACCGGTGGTCGCTCTCGCTCAGGGATATGAGCAGGGGATTGCCGGGTAGGATTATTGCTATATGATGTTACTTGGAGGACTTCAGATTGTCCCCTCCTACCTGTTGCAAGACAGGTGTCCAGAAGCGTAGTCTTCGTTAAGACTAGCTATCCCCCTCTTATTCTGGCATTCTGCAGTTCAGTCCACTGATATGGCCCTTTACACATATATCCATGCATATGTAGTGTAGCTCCTTGCTTGCGAGTACTTTGGATGAGTACTCACGGTTGCCTTGTTCCCCTTTTTCCCCTATCTCTACTCGATTGCTGCAACCAGACGATGGAGCCCAGGAGCCAGACGCCACCGCCTATGACGACTACTACACTGGAGGTGCCTACTACTACGTGCAGCCCGCTGACGACGACCAGGAGTAGCTTAGGAGGATCCCAGGCAGGAGGCCTGCTCCTCTTTCGATCTGTATCCCAGTTTGTGCTAGCCATCTTATGGCACCTTGTTTAACTTATGTCTGTACTCAGATATTGTTGCTTCCGCTGACTCGTCTATGATCGAGCACTTGTATTCGAGCCCTCGAGGCCCCTGGCTTGTATTATGATGCTTGTATGACTTATTTTATTTATAGAGTTGTGTTGTGATATCTTCCCGTGAGTCCCTGATCTTGATCGTACACATTTGCGTGCATGATTAGTGTACGATTAAATCGGGGGCGTCACACCACGACATGGACTACGGCACCTAAGTTCCACGACAGCGTCCCTCGGGAGGGTGAACGGTGCGAAGCGTCGCCACTGCCGAGTCCGAGCTAGAGAGTCTTGATGGCCTCCACGCAAGATGTTCCACTTAAGCTAGTCTCTCTAGCTAGGTCTCCACCCAGAAGTTCCAGTTAGCGGCGCCAAGGCATTATCAGTCATCACATCAGAAGTGTCAATCGAGTCACATACTCATATCTGAACTAACAAGAAAATTGCATATGAAGATGTGAAAGAACATTAGGAAATAGGGAAATCATGGCCTTATTGATACAACTGCTTCCAACATGCTTGGCATGCATTCTACTATCTAAAGGAAGCCCATATGCTCTTCGTATACATCTAACTTGATAACAGAACTCGCCATACATATATCAAGGAAACTGAATTTCTTAATTTGTTTACGTGTACCCTCGCCACCTAGCAAGCTAGCCAGCTAATTTCTCGTGCATGACATTATGATAATAGACTTGTGAGTAGAAATTAGTTAGCAACAAACCACATTTACATCTCATCTCCCAAAGTCGTATACATATGTAAATAACTATTGGCTTGAAATCGGCATGAAACGGTCTGTACATGAATGCATGCCTACCAAAAGATGAATAAACCTAATTTTTTTTGAAAGGGAGGATTACCCCCGGCCTCTGCATCTGGACGATGCATGTAGCCATTTTATTAATTATTCACAAAGACCTTACAAAGTAGTACATCAGGTAGCCTTAAGCCACCATCTTAACAACAACTGTCGCTACTCCTATCCACTTGGTGAAGGGTGCCAATAGTCCGAGCCTAATACCAAACATACATCACACCAAAGACTAACATCTAGAGCCGGAGGCCCCAACCGAGCCATATACTGGTATTGGGGCACAGACACACACTTATATGGAGAGACAGTGTATCTTCTGGATGTGCTTATATACACGGGATCATCTTTCTCAAGTAGCAACATAGAAGCTGTAGGAACAGACACACACTTTTCTAACCAAACCAAGGAACTAGTGAACCATGAGGATCTCAGTACAAATGAACAAAAGAAAACAAAAATAGTTGCGGTGGTCGTTTTTTAAGATGTCCAAGAACTAGTATCCATGTCTCTACACCTGAGGGTGGACACACATGAGTAACTAAGAAGTATTACAAGTCTCAAAAACAAAACAAAAACAACAAGCTACCAACACAATGAAATTTAGGTATTATAATTCATTGCTAAACGATGAATCATGTTTGGATATAAAAGCCATTGGTAGCTTGCTCCAAGCTGATGTCACTAGCACAACATACTCATGATGCTCCTACCACTGCAATGTAAAGAAAGCTCACAGATGATTGATGGAGATGAACATAGCCCGTAAATGAGTGGAAATCATCAATTCAAACACAACATCGCTACGACATAGCCTAAAGCTTTAGGTAACCAAAGGCATCGGAAAAGAGACATCCATTTATTTTTTTGTGTCCTAAGGTCATCCAATCATCTGCATCGTGCAACATGCACAATTGCTGCACTTGCTACCACGTGCATTCTTGTATGCACCTCGCTTGCATATTGTAGTGAATATCATGAAGAAGTGTGTTATATTCATCACCGATCATTACATTTTGTAATGCAAATGAAAACCTTCTGTCTTGTTTCCTAACCAGGATTGATTATTTTGTGAAATAAAATAGTATACAGGACAGCAAAATTACATACATCATATGGTGTTGTGAAACCTTATGCACAAAAATTATATGTTGATTGTTTATACTACTCTGGTCGAAATATGTGTGTGTTACTCAATTATTTCTATATACATTTCCCAGATGTTTGAACCACGACTTATTCATGCTATAATTTAAGATAAACATGCGTGTATAGTCTATGGGTTGTGATCAGGTAGCGGTCTTTACAAAGAATGACTCGATCGAGTGCATGAGAGATGCACAATAATTCTCTAGTAGAGTATCTACTTGCATTCCAGTCAATACAAGATAGCAGCATATATAATGGCAGATATCCAACAACCAACTTAAACCATGCTAGGAATTAATGTTGTATGCATTCATATTGCCCCATCGCCACGAAGCAACAACACACTAGAAAGCCTACCAGTTGATACAATTCCTCCTGCTACCAATATGTTAGTGATGAGGAAATGATAATTTCTAGTCTGGAGCCAAGAACCATGGCACAGAAAAAGATAAACATTGTGGCTCTACTTAGGGAATATGAGGCTTCAGGAAAAACACGGCCACAGACTTGTGGACTGCATCGCAAAATAGGAAGGGTGCTACAAACCGTCTATCACCTACCCAACGCAGCTAAATTCACCCGACCCTTGAAGTCCTTCTCGTTTATGAGCCGATCAAAAATAGTTGATTAGCAACCTTTGATGTATCCACCAAGGACCTCCGTGATGGAATGCAATGTCGAACTCCCCTCGACCACGATCGGAACTCTTGGGTGATAGAACCATACCTACATACACATGTCCCTTTCTTACGAACTACAAAACATATTGAGGCAATCCTTGTCGATCTTAGCAGTGCAGGCATGGATGCAGACCCCTCGGCAACTCTAGCACGGTCAGGCTTTCTTGTGTCGGTAGAACCTGAATGTTGCCCTGGGGCTATCATGACACCCCTAAACCCTCATGGATTGCTTTGTGTTGTGCTGTCTAAATTGTGGATATTATCACTGTCGGGGACGGTCAAAGAAAAAGAAAAAAAACACGTCGGTATCAATGGGCTCAAGTCGCGGTGCCGTCTGGGCCCAGAAATCGGCCCATCCACTTTCATCGGCGCAATAAACCGCAGAAAGAAGTATAGTTTTCACCCCCAAATCCCTCTCAATGTATCCATAACCCCCCAAAGTCAATTTTCGGCCCATCCACTTTAATTTTAGTGTAACATCGACTTTGGGGGTTTATGGATACATTGAGAGGGATTTGGGGGTGAAAACTATACTTCTTTCTAAACCGCAGGAAAGAAAATCCCCAAAACTGCGAGAGCTCGCAGCTCTCAGCTATGAACCTGCGCGTCGTCGTCCTCTTCACACCACAGGTCAGTCTCCTCTTCCTCCTCCCCTCTCCCGCGCATAGGTCTCTCTCGCCCCCGCCCTAGGGATCAAGCTCCTCTCGATCCTCCCCCCCCCCCTCCCTCGCCGGGTCCGGATCTGGGACCGTGCTGCCCGTCCTCCGCCGTGATCTAATTCCTCGAACTCTGATCTACCAGCTCGAAGTGGAGTGGGGGAGCGATCTCGCGAGGAAGGAAGGATGCCGATGGCCCCGGGCGATGCCAAGCTCCTGATGCAGTCCCTCACCAATGCCAATGCCGCCACGCCGACTAAATTTCGTTTTCTTTCCCTAGCAGTATTTTTTTCCTCTGCCACTGGCGACTGCCAGGTTACTGATCCGCTTCTCGTGCCCCGCAGATCATGCATTGACCTGTACGTGGTTTTCACGGTTGCCACGGCCCTTGTTCAGGTAAAATTTGACACTTTGACGAGGAATCCGGAAGACATGACCACTAAACAGCCGCCAGCCATGCACAAATACATGATTTTACAACGGTAACAGTCAAACAATAGCGACACCTCGGATAACTGATGGCACGAAGTAGAAGCATAGAAAATCAAAACCTCGGCAACGGTGTACGAAGACATGGCCGCATCAACTTATGTCCAGAGTGGTGCACCCATGAGACTTGGATTATCGAAGGCATGACAAGTTGTAATTCACCATGTTAATCTAAGTAGACTAAGATCATATGCTTATCATACTTTTGACGCATATGCCCATCATTCCTGTGCTATGGATCCTTAACTAAGCTCCTGACACAGATCCCTATTCCACGACTCTTCTCTGTCCTTGTCGGGTGCTGGACTTGCGCACGACCCCACACCCCCATTGACGGTGCCCTCTAGCGCTGCAACCCCTTTCATAGCTTCGCCCTCGCCAGCCCCGTTTCCTCCCTTTGATGTCGTGTCCACCGCATCCTTATCGCCCAGCTCATGTTTGCTTTGTGGCAGAGGATGATGTGGAGGTGGTGCCGAAGTCGCCGTCGGGGGAGACCGCTGCTCCCCGCGTCCTAGCTCTGCTGCCACCAGGACTACCCGTGCCCAAATTTGGTATGATAACAGTGGGTGCAGTGGAGCATTGCAGCAGGCTCCCATAGAAGGGGTCATGTACTGGTTTTGGTTCTATGGGTGTACAGGGGGTATGATGTGTTGTTTATTCTTCTTCTCCTACCGGAGGATTTGTCTCATGTCTGTGGTGCTCAGGGACCAAGAGTTGGTGCTGAGTGGAGGGGGTGATGATGCTTGCACAAACGTTGTTTGAGGAGGTTGGACCCAGGTGCATGAGTACTGAGGACGTGCAACCATGGTCGGAGGTAGCCAGGTTGCCCCCTTGGCGTGCTCCATCGTGTAGCCAGCCGGACCGAGCCACATACCTTAAGTGGATGGATGGGCGATGCTTCAGATGCCTTAGGCGCAAGCAATTTGCCGCTTCATGCTAGCATCCAATCAAGTTTAGGCGTTCTTTCAACCTTTTCCACATTTCGAGCAAATTCCCATGGAAATCCTCCTCAACATGGCCGCCATCTAGACCTCGTTCTGCTTTTGAGGTTGCTCATGTCGCGCCAATTAGCACTACTTCAAGGCTGAACTCCTACTATGAGGTGGTATTGGCCCCATTCCCTAAAGATCGCTTGGCCCATACTCCTGATCTTTACATCCCTGCCCCAGCCATGGCGGGAGTTGCTTGTTGCGGTGCTCCTGAGCAGGTGATAATCGTTTTGAGGCATGATGAAGTATTGGCGCTACCTCCTCTCGTATCATTTGATGTCATTTGTATTGCGATATACTTTGCTTGGTGTGATGAGGTTTACTTGCACCATCTTGTTCCACCGGGAAGGATCAAGTAGTTCATGGACCGATTGTGTTTGGAGGCTAAGATCTTGTTGTCCCGCCCCGATGGCTCCACCTAGATACCGATGGGCATTCGCTCGCACACCTGATTCTCATTCCGAAGGTGCCACTTGGTTTCAACTCGGAGATCATAATGGGGGCCGTAGACACCCGTATTGTCGAGGTCGAGTCTTAGGTTGATGTTAGCAGTGTTGTTCTGAGGTAACACAAGTTGATGCCCCCACGCCCCACTATTTGTGGAGGAATTTCTTAGCAAAGCAACTAGTATGGTCCCACACACTCTACTTGGCGACCTGACGCCTTTGCATGGGGAGAAGAATGGTGCCTCTCGCTCTGAGCGATGTAGCGGCCATCTGAAAAACAAGAACATTGCGTGCACACTGAGCATAGGTTTTTGGAGGTTTTTCGTGAGTTGCGAGAGGCAAGCAGAGTGGAAGGCCCTGGGCAAAACAAGCCTACCTGAACATGTAGGAGAACCGCCTTTGCCGTAATTGCTCGCGTCTTAGAGCACTTTGGCGGGCATCGCTACGAAGTCGGAGCTAGACCAGAAACGATCTGGTCCATAGTGCAATGGTGGATGCCTTGTGCCTCGGTACTATAAAATAAAGTAGAATACACCCACTTTTGCATGCCTTGGCTGATTTGGTCCACACACCCTGAGATTAAATACCAGGTTCACCTAGAGTCTGAACAACGTGTCATGATAGGTTCACCGTATTAGTGGGGCATCTTAGTTAGTGCGACTCACACCGCTTTGTGAGCGCATGCTTACGGTGGTTGAGACTGTACTTTCTTTCCTGCCAAGCTCTAACAATATTTTGAGCTTAGACTATTTTTTTGTATGTTTTTTCACATCACAAAAAGCATAAAAGAGCTTTGCCTTGTGAAGTGCAAAGATGATTGCAATGTAGCTTTGGTTTTGTCGTATTATTTGTTCTTTCTGATTTATTTTTTTTGTAATCTAGATATTGTTTTTGTGTAGCCTCAATTTGCGGCATTCAACTATGATGTGCAAAACTTAAGAAGAAACAAGGACAACGAAGGTGACTCATCTTGATATGTATGCCACAATATTTTATGAAACTACTGCATATAGTAATGATCCAACAACCTCCAGCCATGAGCACTAGTAGTCGTTTGTCATGTGTGCACATATACTGCTCCGTCTTAACCCAAGTACTAGAATCAAGCTCCACTAGTACCAAACTTTCGTACAACACATTCAAATTGATGGCTGGTCAGTTAAATCTGGAGTAATCATGTGAACCAACAATGAAAGTGCATATGAAGATGTGAAAGAACATTGGGAAATAGGGGACATCGGGAACAAGAAAAGCATGGCCTTATGGATGCATTTGCTTCCAACATGCTTGGCATGCATTCTACTATCTAAAGGAAGCCCATCAGCTCTTTGTATACATCTAGCTTGACAACCGATCTCCTCATAGACATATCAAGGAAACTGACTTTCTTAATATGATTTCGTGTACCCTGGACACCTAGCAAGCTAGCCAACTAATTTCTCGCGCATGACTAGTGATAATAGACTTGTGAGTATAAATTAGTTAGCAACAAACCACATTTTCATCACACCTCCCAAGGTAGTGCATATGTAAGTAACACATTTGGGCAGCCATAATTGGATGATTAAATTGAATACCTTATAGGATTGGCTCACTCCATAATTATGGAACACTCCACCCACCAAAGAAAATCAATGCAAGAACAATAATAGTCCAACAATGTCTAACCATGAATATATGCTAGATTTTCATGTGTGCATATATACTATTCCATCATCATCCAAGAAGTAGTCCCAATCTCTACTGGTTATAACATTTTTCTTCCATAATCAAATAAGCGCTAGATGGAGAGAATAAAGATGCATGGGCTGCTGGTATGGAGAGTCTGGGAAAAAAGAATATTAAAAACCACTAAGGAACATGAGGTGTCTATGTCAGTATGTGCAAATATAGTTAGCCTAATCCTGCCGCACCCTGCTGTTTCCTTTTCTGTCAGTTTTCTTCAGGTTCAGAGAATAACGCTGCAGTCGCAGCCGTAGCTAGGTTCAGTTTTCAGTTAGCTTTGGATTCGCTTGGTTAGTTAGCAAACACCGTAAGACGCGTTCTGTGCGATCTGCGGCGATGAAGTAGGAGTGGCAGGAGTGCGCTCGAGGTCGTGGGATGGCACGATCTGGTAGCCTGAGCGAGTCTCGTTGCATGTTGGTTCGTTCTCTGAATAAAAGGATCGGAAACCAGAGAAGCTGCGACAGTTCAGCAGCACAAAATCTTGTCTTGCCTCTTATGTTTAGTCCACGGCTTCGGCCTAAAACAACTACAATTGGCATCAGAGCCTCCAAAGATCCATGGCGGGAGGTCGCGGGACGCGGCAAGGCAGTGGTGGCGGCGCTCCACAGGCCGGTGCTGGTAGCGAGCAGCACGGCAACGGCGGTGGCGTCCAGCAGGACGCAGGCGGTGACAACCGGCAGGACGTCGGTGTCGCTGGCGACGGCACGCAACGCCTCGGCTCCAGGTCGCCTGCGCGCCATCGTAGGGTGTCGCACTCACCTCCGCCATGTCGTGGACGGCATGGCGAACTAGTGGTGCGCGAGCGAGTGGTGAGGGAGAGCGGCGGCTTTGCCCAATACCCGACACTCACTCGCACCAACTACGTCGACTGGGCTATGGTGATGCGCGTGCAACTGCAGGCTCAGGGCCTGTGGGAGGCCGTGGAGTACGGCGACCGCGACCGCGACGATCGCGCCGCGCTGGTCGACGCGGTGCCTCCGGAGATGATCCGCGCCCTTGGCGGCAAGGACTCGGCGAAGGAGGCGTGGGACACCTTGCTCACGATGCGCATGGGCAGCGAACGCGTACGGGAGGCCAGGGCGCAGACCCGCCGACGCGAGTTCAAGGAGATACGCTTCCGGGATGGTGAGTCCATGAGGATTTTTCCCTCCACCTAACCGCTATTGTGAACGAGCTGGAGCTGCTGAGCGACCCGGTGATGGAGTACCGCGCCATGCTGAAGTTCCTTCGCGCGGTACCCCGCAAGTTCAGGCAGATGGCCATGGCCATCGAGGCCTTTGTCGACCTTCGCACCCTCTCGATTGAGGAACTGTGCGGGCGCCTGCGCTCCGTCCAAGAGAGCTATGCTCTGGACGACGTCGATCACGGCGTTGGTGAACTGCTCCTCGCTGAGAGCGAGTAGCACGCGCGCACGCAGCATCAAGGCCAGGGCTCTTCGTCGGGCAACAAGGACGGCAAGGGTCACACTGGGCCACGACCGCAGAGCGGCGCCGGTCCAGCGGACGCGGCGACGGCGGCAAGAAGCCCGCCGGCGGGAAGCGGAAGGGCAAGTGTCTCTACTGCAGTATTCCGGGCCACTGGGCCAGGGAGTGCCGAAAGGCGGAATGCGATCGCCAGAACCAGGGTGAGGCGGCGAACCTAGCCGAGGCGGACGTGGAGCCTCCCGCGCTCCTACTGGCTACCGTCGAAGAGGGCGAACGCCCGATCCGGGCCGCGGGCGCGGCGGGCAAGGTGCAGGCGGCACCTGTACGCGCCCAGGCGGTCTACCTCAATGAGGAACACGTGGTCCCGGTAACCACCGGAGCGCGTGGCGCCGAGTACCTGGATACCGGGGCCAGAAGCCATATGACCAGGGCGCGCGATGCGTTCATCAGCCTCGACGACACCGTGCACGGTTCCGTGCACTTCGGGGACGGCTCCATCGTCATGCTCAGTGGCAAGGGGAGCGTCGTGTTCCGGTGCGCGGACGGTAACCAGCGCGTGCTCGCGGATGTGTAGTACATCCCCAAGCTGCGGGCCAACATCATCTCACCCGGGAAGCTCGACGAGAAGGGTTGCAGGTCCGTGATCGAGGACGGACACCTCTGCGTGTACGACCAGCAGCGGCAGCTCCTGGTCGGCATCAAACGCACGGTGAACCGGCTGTACATGCTGCCGCTGGACCTGGCCCTGCCAGTCTGCCTTGTGGCCAAGCTAGACGAGCCAGCATGGCTGTGGCACGCGCGCCTCGGACATCTCCACTTCTGGGCGGTGAAAGCCATGTCCACGAGAGGCATGGTAAGAGGGATGCCGCAGGTTGACCATGTCGACGAGATCTGCGACGGCTGCATGATCGGAAAGCAGCATCGCCTGACGTTCCCGCACACAAGCCCACACCGGTCGGAGCGCACCTTGGATCTCGTGCACACCGACCTCTGCGGACAGACCAAACCAGCTACAGCAGGCGGTAACCAGTATTTCCTGTTAGTAGTTGATGATTATAGCAGATACATGTGGCTCGAGGTCCTCGAGTCCAAGGACGAGGCGTTCTCCCGCTTCAAGAAGATCCAGCCACTTGCGGAGGCGAACCAGAGCTGTCGCCTGCGCGCTCTCCGCTTTGACAGGGGTGGCGGGTTCAAGGTCCACTGCGAGAAGAACGGCATGGCGCACCACACCACCGCGCCTTACTCACCGCAGCAAAACGGCGTCATCGAGCGCCGCAACCAGACGATGGTGGAGATGGCCCTGTGCATGCTGAAGGGCATGGGCATGTCGGCCACATTTTGGGGTGAGGCGGTCAAGTGCGCCGTCTACGTCCCCAACAGAGCACCGACCAGGAGCCTCAACGGTGTGACGCCGTACGAGGCCTGGAACAAGAGAAGTCCCACGGTCAAACACCTGCGCACGTTCGACTGCGTGGCTCATATGAAGAAGACGGGACCCGGTGATGAAGCTCTCTGATGGCTCCGTGCTCACCATGTTCATTGGCTACGAGGAAGGCTCGAAGGCCTATCGGGTGTACGACCCAGCGGCAAAGCGAGTGCTTGTCACTCGCGACCTGGTGTTCGAGGAGCGATGCGCGTGGCCATGGACTGCTGATGCAGGTTCAGCAAGTGCCGGCGAGTCACTGTCACCATCCTTCTCCGTGACGTACAGCACCGAGTCTGGAGAGCATCTGGTCGATGCCGGTGACATGGGCGCGCACTCATGATCGCCTGACAACCTCGGGCATCCAACGCCGGCGCCCGCCACGCCGACGACCACCACACCCTCACCGTCGGGGGGCCGGTGCACTCCTCCCACGCACGATAGCGCCCTGGATGCTGTAGTGGACGTGGACGTGGCCCAGCGGTATAGGCGCCTGGCGAGCGTGTACAACACCACCAAGCCCGTGCCCACTCCACCAGAGGCGCCCGATCCAGTGTTCGACGATGACGAGCTCGATGCGCTGTGCCTCGCCACGGCGGATGAGCCGGTGTGCGTCAAGAAGGCGCTGTCCTCCCCCAAGTGGAGGGTGGCAATGGAGGAGGAGATGAAGGCCATCGCCGACAACAACACGTGGACGCCCGCGGCACTTCCCACTGGGTCACGAGCGTCTGGCTGAAGTGGGTCTTCAAGTTGAAGAAGGACGCCGACGGAAACATGGTACAGTACAAGGCCAGGCTCGTCGTCAAGGTGTACGCCCAGCGTCAGGGGGTGGACTTCGACGAGGTATTTGCACCGGTGGCACAGATGGAGATGGTGCGCGTTCTGATCGCGCTCGCCGCACACGCCGGCTGGTCAGTTCACCATATGGACGTCAAGTCTGCGTTCTTGAATGGCGATCTCGTTGAGGAAGTTTTCGTCCACCAGCCAGAGGGGTTCATCAACGACGACAACCCGCACGGCGTCCTCAAGCTCAGCAAAGCGATGTATGGGTTGCGACAGGCGCCGCGGGCATGGTACGCAAAGCTCGATGCATCCCTCTATGAGCTTGGTTTTGTCCGCAGTCCCCAGGAGCATGCCGTGTACAGGCGCGGCACGGAGACCTCATTTATGCTAGTGGGGGTCTACGTTAATGATCTGATCATCACGGGGACAGACGGTGATGACATCGCTGCGTTCAAGGCCGAGATGCATCACTTGTTCAAGATGAGCGACCTCGGGCTGTTATCATACTACATCGGTATCGAGGTGAAGCAGGAGCATGGGAGGATTACTCTCTGCCAGCGAGGCTACGCCGAGTAGGTGCTCGAGCGCGCCGGCATGGCCGGCTGCAACCCAAGCCAAACTCCCATGGAAGTAAGGCTCAAGCTAAGCAAGTAGGACAGTTCGCCGCCGGCGGACGCGACAGAATACCGCAGCATCATAGGATGCCTGCGCTACCTCGTCAACACACGGCCCGACATCGCTCTGCCATCAGAGTAACCAACCGATACATGGAGGCGCCCAGCACGCGCCATTGGACCATGGTGAAGCAGATCCTCAGGTACATCCGCGACACTCTGCACTATGGGTGCAGCTACAAGAAGGGCACCGGCGCTCCATCCCTCGTCGGCTACAGCGACAACGATCATGACGGCGATGTAGATGACCGCAAGAGCACATCCGGCGTGGTATTCTTCCTCGGTGGCAGCACTGTCACCTGGACCTCGCAAAAGCAGAAGGTGGTGGCAATGTCGTCCTGCGAAGCGGAGTATGTGGCCGCGGCGGCGGCGACATGCCAGGGGGTGTGGCTCAGCCGCCTCCTGGCTGACTTGACAGGGCGGTCGGTGGAGAAGTTCCAGCTCTACATCGACAACAAATCCGCGATCTCCCTAGCAAGAACCCGGTGCATCATGACCAGAGCAAACACATCGACATCAAATATCACTTCATCCATCAGTGTGTATAAGAGAACAAGCTTGACACTGATTACGTCGGCCCTGACGAGAAACTCGCGGACATCCTCACCAAGGCGCTTGGGAAGATCAAGTTCATGGAGATGCGGGCAAAGATTGGTATGTCCGTGGTGTGGCAGGGTTAAGGGGGTGAATTGTTAGCCTAATCCTGCCGCACACTGCTGTTTCCTTTTCTGTCAGTTTTCTTCAGGTTCAGAGAATAACGCTGCAGTCTCAGCCGTAGCTAGGTTCAGTTTTCACACTAGTAGAAAAGGGGGCAATGGTCCAGGCCGAGTCAGCCCAGTAGTCCCGGTTCAGTCTGTAACTGTGACCCATGGGGGAACGTGGACCCGGTTCGTGAGCCCCGGGGGCGGGCCGGGCCACGTGGGCCATTGGTCCAGGTTCGTCTGGACCTTTTGGTCCCGGTTGGTGGGACGAACCGGGACCATTGGGCCTCGCTCCTGGCCCACCACCATTGTTCCCGGTTGGTGGCTTGAACCGGGACCAAAGGCTGTATTTTAGTCCCGGTTCAAGCCACGAACCGGGACCAGTGAATTGCCTATATATACCCCTCGCCCACGAGCAGAGCACTCCCATTGCTCTGCTTTTCCTGGCCGGCGAGGGGAGAGCTTTGTGGTGCTCTAGCTCACCTCCTATGCACACGAGGTGTTCGATGGAATGCACGAGCCACACTACTTAAGCTTTCTCCTCTCCAAGCTCGACCTCCGAGCTCCATTTTCCTCAATATTTGTCTAGGTTTAGCGGTCCGTCACGTCCGTCCCGTCTTCACTGGCTGTCAATCGCCCGCGCCGATCTCGTCGCCGGCACCACCATGGTGAGCCTCTTGTTCTTATCTTCTTTCTGAAAGGAAAAATATTCTTATTTGTATGTTTAGATAGATACTTGTATTATTTTCTTACTTTTATTATTGCATCTTATATAGTGCGATGGTTTTGGTATCCGCCTCGTCGGCCCTCGTCCCCTGTCTATGATTCGGATGTGGTATATATTATCTTTTCATAACTATTGGTTCATTTATTGTTTATGAAAATTATGCCGACCAACGTGACATAGATTTTATTTATCTAGGAGGTTGTTGAACCGAAATTCCAACCGACCCTATTGTCGAGAGGTTACATTTAGTTGAAGAAGAAAACAATTTCTTGAAGGAAAAATAAAAAACTTGAGGAGGAGAAGATGATATTGGAGTTGCATGTTGCGCGTCGATGATCACAAGATCAAGATGTATGCAATGCGCTTGAAGATTAGAAAGATTAGAAAATATGCCATTCATACCGAGGCTTGGTATCATTATGCCGTTGGATCAGTTGTTACCTTGGTTGCGATTATGATCGCATTTGTTTTCGCATTGAAATGTTGTACATAGTTTCAATGTATGGTTTAATTAATTTAGATGCTCTGCAAAGGTTTATGTTGTTAGATGAGAACTATGTATGTACTTTGGTTTTTATGTGATGATTAACTTCTATTAATTTGGTCACTTAATTATCTATTCATGATGTTCTGTAATGATTTTTGACACACTTAATTATATATAATGCACGCAGATGAACCAGCAATGGATGTACGGTGATGTATACACCTCCGAGTACATTAAGGGCGTGCATGATTTTCTCAAGTGGCTGAGGCAAACAAGCAGAATGGTTTTATGTGTTGTCCATGCCGTATATGTGGGAATACGAAGTCTTACTCTGACCGGAAAATCCTTCACACCCACCTACTTTACAAGGGTTTCATGCCACACTATAATGTTTGGACGAGGCACGGAGAAATAGGGGTTATGATGGAAGACGGCGAAAAAGAAGAGTACGATGACAACTATGTGCCCCCTGAATACGGTGATGCTACTGAACATCAAGAGGAACCAGACGATGTGCACGATGATGCTGCAACGGGCGAAGCTGCTGAAGATCAAGAGGAATCAGACGATGTGCCCGATGATGATGATCTCCACCGGGTCATTGTCGATGCAAGGACGCAATGCGAAAGTCAAAAAGAGAAGCTTAAGTTCGATCGCATGTTAGAGGATCACAAAAAAGGGTTGTACCCCAATTGCGAAGATGGCAACACAAAGCTCGGTATCGTCTTTGGAAGTGCTGCAGTGGAAGGCTGAGATTGCTGTGCCTGATAAAGGATTTGAGAAGCTACTGAAAATATTGAAGAAGAAGCTTCCAAAGGATAACGAATTGCCCGACAGTACATACACAGCAAAGAAGGTCGTATGCCCTCTAGGATTGGAGGTGCAGAAGACACATGCATGCCCTAATGACTGCATCCTCTACCGCGGTGCATACAAGGATCTGAACGCATGCCCGGTATGCGGTGCATTGCAGTATAAGATCAGACGAGATGACCCTGGTGATGTTGACGGCGAGCCTCCCAGGAAGAGGGTTCCTACGAAGGTGATGTGGTATGCTCCTATAATACCACGGTTGAAACGTCTGTTCAGAAACGGAGAGCATGCCAAGTTGATGCGATGGCACAGTGAGGACCGTAAGAAAGACGGTAAGTTGAGAGCACCCGCTGATGGGTCGCAGTGGAGATAAATCGAGAGAAAGTACTGGGATGAGTTTGCAAAGGACCCAAGGAACGTATGGTTTGCTCTAAGCCCCGATGGCATTAATCCTTTCGCGGAGCAGAGCAGCAATGACAACACCTGGCCCGTGACTCTATGTATGTATAATCTTCCTCCTTGGATGTGCATGAAGCGGAAGTTCATTATGATGCTAGTTCTCATCCAAGGCCCTAAGCAACCCGGCAACGACATTGATGTGTACCTAAGGCCATTAGTTGAAGAACTTTTACAGCTGTGGAATGGAAACGGTGTACGTACGTGGGATGAGCACAAAAAGGAGGAATTTGACCTAAAGGCGTTGCTGTTCGTGACCAACAACGATTGGCCCGCTCTCAGATACCTTTCAAGACAGACAAACAAGGGATACCACGCATGCACGCACTGTTTACTTGACACCGATAGTATATACCTGGGAAGCTGCAGGAAGAATGTGTACCTGGGCCATCGTCGATTTCTTCTGACCAACCATCAACATAGAAAGAAAGGCAAGCATTTCAAAGGCGAGGCAGATCACGGAAGAAGCCCGCCATGCGCATCGTGATTACGCATTTGCTATGGTCAATGATTTACACGTAATCTTTGGAAAGGGTCCCGCGGACTAGCTGTTCGAATGACGCCGAGAATCACGCACCCATGTGGAAGAAGAAATCTATATTTTGGGACCTACCCTGCTGGAAAGACCTAGAGGTCCGCTCTTGATCGATGTGATGCACGTGGCGAAGAAACTTTGCGTGAACCTGCTAGGCTTCTTGGGCATGTATGGGAAGACAAAAGATACACACGAGGCACGGAGGACCTGCAACGCTTGCACGAAAAAGAGGGCATGCCTCCGAAGCGAGATGAAGGTCCTACCAGCTACGCTCTTACGAAAGAAGAGAAAGAAATCTTCCTTGAATGCCTGCTCAGTATGAAGGTCCCGACTGGCTTTTCGTCGAATATAAAGGGAATAATAAATATGCCAGAGAAAAAGTTCCAGAACCTAAAGTCTCTTGACTGCCACGTGATTATGACGCAACTGCTTCCGGTTGCATTGAGGGGGCTTCTACTGGAAAACGTCCGGTTAGCCATTGTCAATCTATGCGCATTCCTCAATGCAATATCTCAGAAGGTGATCGATCCAGAAATCGTACCAAGGCTAAGGAGTGATGTGGCGCAATGTCTTGTCAGTTTCGAGCTGGTGTTCCCACCATCCTTCTTCAATATCATGACGCATGTCCTAGTTCATCTAGTCGACGAGATTGTCATTCTGGGGCCCATATTTCTACACAATATGTTCCCCTTAGAGAGGTTCATGGGAGTCCTAAAGAAATATGTCCGTAACCGCGCTAGGCCAGAAGGAAGCATCTCCATGGGCAATCAAACAGAGGATGTCATCGGGTTTTGTGTTGACTTCAGTCCTGGCATTAAGAAGATAGGTCTCCCTAAATCGCGGTATGAGGGGAGACTGACTGGAAAAGGCCACGCTTGGAAGGGACTCAATAATATGCAGGGACGGATATTCTTGGTCTCAAGCACACTACACAGTTCTACAGAACTCTACCTTGGTGACCCCGTATGTCGATGAACACAAGAATAGTCTGCGCTCCAAACACCCGGAGAAGTGCGACGACTGAATTACATGTGAACACATCAGGACTTTCAGCAATTGGTTGGAAACACGTCTCAGAGGTGACAGCACTGTTTGTGATGAGCTGTACTTGTTGTCCAGGGGACCATCTTCGACTGTAATGATTTAGAAAGGATACGAGATAAATGGGAATAGATTTTACACGATTGACCAAGATCAAAAGAGCACCAACCAAAACAGCGGTTTCCGCTTTGATGCAGCAACCGAGAGGGGAAAGGACACATATTATGCTTACATAGTGGACATATGGGAACTTGACTACGGAGTAGATTTTAAGGTCCCTTTGTTTAAGTGCAAATGGGTCAATCTGTCAGGAGGCGGGTACAGGTAGACCCACAGTACGGAATGACAATAGTGGATCTGAAAAATCTTGGGTACACTGACGAACCGTTCGTCCTAGCCAATGATGTGGCACAGGTTATCTATGTGAAGGACATGTCTACCAGACCGAGAAAAATAAAAGATAAGGAAGCGAATACATCCTACGATGAGCCAAAGCGCCACATAGTTCTTTCAGGAAAAAGGGACATCCTGGGAGTGGAGGGCAAGACAGACATGTCTGAAGAGTATGAAAAGTTTCATGAAATTCCTCCCTTCAAAGTCAAGGCTGACCCAAGCATCCTGATAAATGATGAAGATTATCCATGGTTACGGCGCAATAAGCAAATGACACAAGCGAAGAAAAAGTGAAGACTTTCTCCCGCAACTATTATGATGATACCATGCCAACTTTGTAATGCATTTAGTATGATACCATTGTCCGTTTTGTACATGCACATGCTATGCCAACTTTTTCAGAGTTCATTTGAAAACTACGAATTTAGGTCAAATTTTCTCTATAGGTGCATCTATGTTCATTAGACCCTGGCCCATGCGGCTCGCCCCTGGCCCATGACTAAAGGGTTGGTCCTCGTTGCGCTCAGAGTTTAGTCCCACCTCGCAAACTGAAGGGCACTCACACCGGTTTATAAACCCGTCCCTCTCTGCCTTGTTGAGCTCCTCTCAAAGTGAAAATAGATGCCCCTATGCAGGGAATTTGACCTAAATTCATAGTGAATTTCTCTGAAATTCATAGAAATTGATTATGAATATTCAAAGAAATTAATTTAGGTCGAATTTTCTCTATAGGTGCATCTGTGTTCATTTTTTAGTAAAGTTAATCACAAACTTGTGATTCACACAAATTTCAAAGAATTTAAATTTTAACTATTCAAATTTGAAAACTAATGGCACAAACAGAAAGTTTATGATTTTTCTAAAACTAATGGCACTAACAGAAAGTTTATAATTTTGCTGACCTAAAAGCAAAAAGAATTAAAAAACAAAGAAAAAAATCAAAAGAAAATAAATAATGCAGAAAACAAAACCAAAAAACTGGAAAAAAATAAAAATAACAACAATAAGTATTTTGTTGTAAGTAGAAACAAGATAAAATAAATAAAGCAACAAAGAAAAGAAAAAAGTGTTTTCAAATTTGAAAACTAATGGCACTAACAGAAAGTTTATAATTTTTCTAAAACTAAAAGCAAAAAGAATTAAAAATAAAGCAAAAACAACAAAAAATAAATAATGCAGAAAACAAAACAAAAAACTGGAAAAAATAAAAATAGCCACAATAAGTATTTTGTTGTAAGTAGAAACAAAATAAAATAAATAAAGCAACAAAGAAAACAAAAAAGTGTTTTCAAATTTGAAAACTAATGGCACTAACAGAAAGTTTATAATTTTTCTAAAACTAAAAGCAAAAAGAATTAAAAAATAAAGCAAAAAACAACAAAAAAGAAATAATGCAGAAAACAAAACAAAAGCTGGAAAAAAATAAAAATAGTGCCGCCTACTGGGCCCCCACGGCCTGAATACGACTAGAAACCCTACATGGGCCAGGATTCAGGCCCGTAGGAGGCCAAGTAGGCCCACAGGCACATAGTGACAGATTAGGCCCGAAAGCCTGCAGTTGAGAGGAGCTGGAGAGGGTGGGCGCAGCAGCGCTTATAAACCACTCTCAAGCGCTCTCAACTAGCGAGGTGGGACTAAACTTTTGGGCGCGGGGCAGCACAAGGCCTTTGGTCCCGGTTGGTGGCACCAACTGGGACTAAAGGGGTGCATTGGTCCCGGTTCGTGGCCTTTGGTCCCGGTTGGTGGCACCAACCGGGACTAATGCACCCTTTAGTCCCGGTTCGTGCCACGAACCGGGACCAAAGGCTTTGCTATATAAGCAAAGACTTAGGAAATTTTCACATTTCCCTCGCAGTTGCCCCCGACGACGCCGAGCACATCGACGCCGCCAGGCTGCCCCGACGCCGCCCGCCGCCCCCGCCGTCGCCGTCGCCCGCCCTCGCCCGGCCGTCGCCCGCTCCCTCCCCTGACCGTCACCCGCGCCCTCGCCCGACGCCGTTGCCAGCGCCCGCCCTCGCCCACACTACCATCGCCGCGTGTCGCCGTGCCCTGCCCAGACGCTGCCGCCCCTGTCCCGTCGCCCGTTGCCGTGCCGCCGTCCCAGCCCGACGTGTCGCCGCCTCTGTGAGCACACAGCAGATCTGCCTCCGCCGTGCAATTTTTTTAATTATACATGCTACTTTTTACATGTTTTTACATTTTCATATATATGTATGTATGTATTTTTTAGATATATGTATTTTTTGATGTATGTTCATATATGTATATATGTATTTTTTTAATTTTTTTGTATGTATATATGTATTTTTTCAATTGTAATGATGTTTTAAAAATACATATATGCAAAAGTTAGATTTTTAATTACAATAGTTTTATCTATATATGTTCTCTGATTTAGTACATTTTAGGTTAGTTTTATATACTTAGGGTAAAAAGGATAAAAAAGAAGAGGAAGAAGAAAGAAGAGGAAGAAGAAAAAAGAGGAGAAGAAAGAATAGAGGAGTTCTCCTCATTCTTTCTTCTCCTTTTTCTTCTTCTTCCTCTTCTTTTTATCGGGAACGAGGGTCGTCGAGGGTCGCCGAGCGGTAGAGGAAACCCTAATTAAATAGCAAGTATCATCGGTGTGAGATACATGTGGCCGTCGGTGTCGGACACTACATCCACGTCCCACAAGTGACGCGGGTGTCGATGCCCACGTCACTTGTGGGACACAGATGTAGTGCCGTCATTGTTGTTGTCGATATACCCCCTCCCGATAGCTTCATGTATTTTTAAGAAGGAAAAAACAAGCGTATTATTTTCCCATGTACGTATGTCGTTTTTGTCGATATACACCCTCCCGATAGCTTCAACAAGGGGGGGGGTCGATATTACCCCCTCCTTGAAGCGTTCTCGAGGCCACCCCTAACCCTTGAAGCATTGTCGAGGCCACCCGAAACTCTAGAGAATCAGCGTCGGGGCAACTAATTAATATGATTCCTTATTGTGATTACCTAGCTAGTTCTACGTTTGCCACTAATATATCCGTATCTGTCATGTTTGAATAATAATTGCCATGTTGTAAATATTTGTAGAAACTATGGACACCCCCCGAGACGAAGCACAAGAAGCGTTGTTGAGCGACATAATCGCAGAAGGAAGTGATGACGTCTGCTCGTTGACGTTTCTCAACGACACCGATGGTCTGGAAGGAGAGGGTGAAGAAGCAGCTGGCTATGATTATGATGGCTCCGATGACCCAATGCCGGTGCAAGAAGAAGTAGACCATGAGGACGGCTCCGGTGACCGAACCGAGTCTGGACAGGTATATATATTAGTTAAGCCTGTGCTGACTACCTAATTGATGCATTCGTTGTTTTGGTATGTACACATATTCATTAACTCTCGTCTTTGTTCTTTTTTCTAGCCCTCCGGATAGAGCACAACTTCGGTAAAGAAACGAGGCTCGAAGAAAAAGCTGAGCTCGGATGAAAAGTTTGAGATCATAGAAATCGCGCGCGACGGCCAACCGATTGAACCCATCCGGACAAAGAAGGCATTTGTTGCTCAGTGTGGGGTTCTGGTTAGGGACAAGATCCCGATTAGCATCCAGCAATGGTATAAGCCTAAGAACGATGACCCTGAGGTGTCTTATGTCAATGATATGCAGAAAAATTATCTTTGGACTGTGCTGAAGTCAAATTTCACCCTACCGCCAGAGGATGACACTACTAGGGAAAACCCTAGCAGCAGCGCGGGTTTTGAGTGTAGCAGCAGCGCGGGTGGCCGCGCTACTAATAAGGCGCTACAGCTAACTTGTAGTAGTAGCGCGGTCCGTACCCGCGCTACTACTGATGACGATATCAGCAGCGCTTTTTTCCGAACGCGCTACTATTAGTTAGCTGTAGCGATTTCGCAGTCCCTCGCTATTGCTATATCTTTCATCATTTTCCATTTCAGTTTCCCTTTCAGACACTAGATACTAGGTACTGCTACTAGATATCAAATTCATAAACCATTCTTTGGGTAGTACTCGCCTTAGTTTCCAAATTACTGCGTGGTTTTAGTTCAAACCACGACGAGTAATTTGGAAACGAAGAGTACTAGATAACAATTTCATGCATAGTCAATATGCATCCTCAAGCAGTACAAGGTCATATCAACGGCGATCATCATATGTAGTTCTAGATGATATCAACGACAATCATCATATGTAGTTCTAGATGATATAGCCACACACACACATATGTAGTTCTAGATGATATAGCCACACACACATATGTAGTTCTAGATGATATCGAAGACAATCATCATCCTGAAGCCTGGGCAGTTGGTGTTCCTGATAGTAATTAGGATGGCATGTCCAACACGAAGATTCTTGCCATCGAGGAATTTCTTCCACCCAACCGAAGTTTAAGTGTGTGCGACCGTCCATGTCCACACGGTAAGTACAGGTTGTGACGGAGCCCCTTGCGGTAAGGCGTAGTCCAGCTGAGCCTTCTTCATCAGGCTCGATACCATAACTCAGAGATATGCTCTTTGCCAATTTCTGAATAAGAAAAACATATCAATTAATAAATAGCCTCGCAAATAAGTATATATGGATTATCTACACTATTAATAGTTTCCTTAGATTCTACACTAATAAGCATGTGATCAAACTCTACACTAAAACATATCATCGACTAGATTCCACACAACATACCATATCATTGGATTGTGCACTAAGTATTTCATCGGATAATTTGCATTTGTAAGTATAACATACCATATCATGTCGATCAACCATGGTATTTGTCAGGCGGGTCACGAATGGCACCCCGACAAAGTCAGCACGTGGCGGAATTATGTCCCACAGGTTGGACACCTCCTCCTCGCTCAGCCTTGTTCTTTGAGCTACGATGGCTTCATGAAGTGGGTCTTCATCATCTTCATTGAGTGGGTCCTAATTATCTTCATCATATTCGTCATCTTCATCATCTTCCACCAGGTTGAGATAAATGACAGCCAGCTTGGGTCTTTCTGCTCAAGGAGAAGCTGATCAACTCACCACCAAGAAGACGCATGCGACGCGATTTAAACGGGCCCATCCATCTACTCCAATATGCGACATATTGCGTCCTTTCTCGACCTCCATAGTGTACGGCCCCCAAGGAGCCTCAAATGTCACAGTGTCTCCTATCAGCTTGTTGAATTTCAACCTCACATTGCATGTGACGATCTGTGTAAAATAAGCAAAATAACACAATGCAGTAATGCCATCACTAAAAATAAAATAGTTACTACATTTCATCTAATTTCTTACTGCCGCATGACGAAAACTCTGCTGGAAGTAGATGCCGAACAGCTTGCCAGTTGCAAGGCTGCTGGCGCACCTAGACTTGCATAGTCGACATAGTGGTGGTGGTGGTGGCGCCACTTTTCCTAAACCAATATGAGCAAAGGATTAACGATCCACTTCACAGGAAAGAAAAAGAGTAGCATTTGATATTTTTGGTTCTTCCGCGGGAAGCAATTTGATGGACAAAAATCCTAAGATCTACTATAAGGGCACTTTTGTCCCTAAGTAGTTTTGGTGATTGATGACAATGCCTTTGCGGACTAACCGTGTGTATTGTGCTTTTCAGATTCATCAAGACTAAACACAAGACAATTTGATGCCCCTCGAAGATTATTGAAGACGGCGTTTCTTTACGGTTCGGTTCGGTGGAGTTGAGTCGTAGGAGAGCGGTACTATTAAGAGGGGTTCCGCTTTGGAAAGGTTTGGGTGGAATCTCACGTACACATTCCCTTTTGCACCGCCTTTCCTCGAGCTCCTTGGAGTGTTCCTCCGTCTCACCTTGTCTCTGTAATTTGAAGGCCTCCGCCTTGCTCTTCTCTGGCTAACGTAGTACTGCTCTTCTAAGCGGTACTACCGCAGGAGCCAGCGGTAGTACCGGGCTACGGCATGGTAGTACCGTAGGCACCCACGGTAGTACCGCTCCTCAGAGCGGTAGTACCGCGAGCTCTGGTCTGGCACCACTGCTCTAGCGGTGGTAGACGCGGATGTAATTTTTTACATCCGCGCTCCCCGCGGTAGTACCGTGCTGCGGCGCGGTAGTACCGTGGCGCCAGGCCAGGTTCAGTAGCAAGAGCGGATGTAGGGGCGGATGTAATTTTTACATCCGCACCTTCACGGTAGTACCGCACCCGTCGTCGCGGTAGTTCCGTGTCAGATTTTTGCACGATAATTTCTCAGCGGAGGTAGTCAAAAATGTAATTTTTTACATCTGTGCCTACCGGGCCTGGCCTGCGGCTGTCTTGCGGAAGTACCGCATGGGGCCGTGGTAGTACCGCTTCTGCAGATCTACCGCGCCCTGTTAGTGCTCCTTTTGCCAGGTCTGGTCTCTGCCGTGCCCACGGTAGTACCGCGGTCCGCCGCGGTAGAACCGCTGATCCGCCATGTGATAGTACCGCAGGCCCGTCTTGATAATGCAGCGCCTGTGGTGCGGTAGTTCCGTGGGTCGCGGGTTGAGTGGTGGGTAACGGTTGGAATTGTCCCCCCACTATAAAAGGGGATCTTTTTCTCCAAGAAGACTCACCTCTTCCAACCCAAAACTCCATTGTTGCTCCAAGCTCCATTTTCGCCCGATCTCTCTCCCTAGCCAATCAAACTTGTTGATTTGCTCGGGATTGGTTGAGAAGACCCCGATCTACACTTCCACCAAGAGAAATTTGATTCCCCCCACTAATGCCTAGCGGATCTTGTTACTCTTGGGTGTTTGAGCACCCTAGACGGTTGAGGTCACCGTGAAGCCATAGTCCATTGTGGTGAAGCTTCGTGGTGGTGTTGGGAGCCTCCAATTAAGTTGTGGAGATTGCCCCAACCTTGTTTGTAAAGGTTCGGTTGCCGCCTTCAAGGGCACCAATAGTGGAATCACGGCATCTCGCATTGTGTGAGGGCGTGAGGAGAATACGGTGGCCCTAGTGGCTTCTTGGGAGCATTGTGCCTCCACACCGCTCTAACGGAGACGCATTCCCTCAAAAGGAAGGAACTTTGGTAACACATCCTCGTCTCCACCGGCTCCACTCTTGGTTATCTCATCCGTTACTTGTGCAAGCTTACTTGTGTTTTATTCATTGCTTGCTTGTGTGGTTGTGATTGTTGCATCATATAGGTTGTCCACCTAGTTGCATATCTAGACAACCTACTTTGATGCAAAGTTTAATTTGGTAAAGAAAAGCTAAAATTGTTAGTTGCCTATTCACCCCCCTCTAGTCAACTATATCGATCCTTTCAATTGGTATCAGAGCCTCGTCTCTTTTGAAGGACTTTACCGTCCAAAGAGTATGGTTGACGTCGTAGACGATGTGGGAGAGCACTCCGGTGCGAATCCCATATCGTCTACGGGAGATGGGGGTAACTCGATCTCACATGAGGAATTTAATGTGGCATTGGACACATCGAAAACCTCCATGAAGACCGAGGTCAAGGACATGTTTAAGGAATTCTTAGAAGGGCTTAAACTTTCCACCGCGCCCGTGAAAGTGGGTGATCCCGCCAACACGAAGACGGATGCTAACCCCGACAAGGGGGAAGCTACTAGTGAGAAAGCTCCTATGTCTAGTGGTAAAAATGGCACCGGCATCTTTGCCCATGTGCAACCTCCACCCGTTTATGGTGGACCGATTCCTTCTACTCATTTGAATCATGCCGGTCCTCCCCCCAAGATTGATAAAAAGGAGGATTTTGATTCTTGGGTCTACCGTTTTAAGCGTCATTTAAATCATGTGAACACTAACCTTTGGAGAATCATTGAAGAAGGTTTTTATCCACATGACCGGAGCAACTTCACTCCTAGAGAAGCCGTGGATGATCAATTCAATGAAAATGCTCTCTTCATCATCCAAGAAGCAATCCTTCCCGAAGACCTCCCGCATCTTCGGCCTTACTCGTTGGCTAAAGATGTGTGGCACAAAGTGGTTTCTCTCTATCGGGGAAGTGCAAGCATTCAACGCTCCAACTATGAAGTGGTAAAAGATGAAGCTGATGAGTTTGCAATGAAAGAAGATGAAGAACCTCGTGAGCTCTATCGGAGAGTTACCAAGCTCGCGGTCTCTCTCTGGGATCATGGAAGTAAGGACATGGATGACAATTGGATCAAGCGCAAATTTATCAAGGCAATGATGCCCTACCACAAAGCCATGTCCTTCGTCATCCGTCAAAGGCCGGACTTTCACACCTTGTCCTCGAGTGATGTGTTGGATGAGTTTGTGGCTATGAGCATATTGGACAAGACCGCCGACAATGCGGTGCTTCGCTCCCAAAGAGCAAAGAAGCCCAACCTTGCATTGAAGGCCAAGGTTTGTGTCGAAGAAGAAGAAGAGGAGGAGGAAGAAGAGAGCAACCTCGAAGATACGAAGTATGCCTATCATGAACACATGGCCCTTGCTTCAAGGCAATTTTGGAGCAAGAAGAACTCAAGATTCAATACCTGGTTCACCTAGAGTCTTTACAACGTGTCATGACAGGTTCACTGTAGTAGTGGGGGCATCTTATTTAGTGTGACTCACATTGCTTTGTGAGCGCATTCTTACGCTGGTTGAGATTGTAATTTTTTCCTGCCAAGCTCTAACAATATTTTGAGATTAGACTATTTTTTTGTATGTTTGTTTTTTCACAGTTCTTCACAAAAAGCATAACTGATCTTTGACATGCGAAGTGCAAAGATGATTACAACATAACTTTGGTTTTGTCGTGTTATTTGTTGTTTGTGTTTTTTTGGTGGTCTAGATACTGTCTTTGTGTAGCCTCAATTTGCGGTATTCAACTATGATGTGCAGAACTTAAGAATAAACAAGGACAACAAGTGACTCATCTTGATATGTATGACATAATATTTCATGAAACTAATGCATATAGTAATGATCCAACAACCTCCAGCCAAGAGCACTAGTAGTCGTTTGTCATGTGTGCACATATACAACTCCGTCTTAACCCAAGTACTAGAATCAAGCTCCACTAGTACGAAACTTTCCTACAAACACATTCAAATTGATGGCTGGTTTGTTAAAAAATTGGAGTAATCATGTGTACCAACAATGAAAGTGCATATGAAGGTGTGAAAGAACATTAGGAAGTAGATGTGTACCAACAATGAGAGTGCATATGAAGGTGTGAAAGAACATTAGGAAGTAGCGGGCATCGGGAACAAGAAAATCATGGCCTTATGGATGCAACTGCTTCCAACATGGTTGACATGCATTCTACTACCAAAAGGAAGCCAATCAGCTCTTCGTATACATCTAGCTTGACAACCGATCTCCTCATAGACATATCAAGGAAACTCACTTTCTTAATTTGATTAAGTGCACCCTCGCCACCTAGCAAGCTAGCCAGCTAATTTCTCGTGCATGACATCGTGATAATAGACTTGTGAGTATAAATTAGTTAGCAACAAACCACATTTTCATCACACCTCCCAAGGTAGTATACATATGTAAGTAACACATTTCGGCAGCCATAATTGGATGATTAAATTGCAATACCTTATAGGATTGGCTCACTCCATAATTATGGAACACTCCAGCCACAAAAGAAAATCAATGCAAGAATAATAATAGTCCAACAATGTCTAACCATGAATTATATGCTAGATTTTCATGTGTGCATATATACCATTCCATCATCATCGAAGTAGTCCCAATCTCTACTGGTTATAAAATTTTTCTACCATAATCAAATAAGCGCCAGATGGAGAGAATAAAGATGCATGGGCTATTGGTATGGAGAGTTTGGGAAAAAAGAATATTAAAAACCTCTAAGGAACATGAGGTGTCTATGTCAGCATGTGAAAATATGTCTCTCTATCTTATCATAATGATAAGACCAGAAAACAATATGGTGTGTATTTATGATCTCCAATGAACAACTAGACAACAAAACAAAATTCAGGGATTCTCGTCCAGTGTAAGATCGCTCATACACACAAGCCAGGACATGAAACCGCAATCTCTTCTAAATAATAATTGGCTCGAAATCGGGATGGAACGGTGTGTACATGAATGCATGCCTACCAAAAGATGAATAAACCTATGTATGGAGAGAAAATGTATCATGTGGATGTGCTTATATACACGGAATCATCTTTCTCGAAGTAGCAACATAGAAGTTGTAAGAACGGACACACACTTTTCTAACCAATCCAAGGAACTAGTGAAGCACGAGGATCTCAGTGCAAATGAACAAAAGAAAACAAAAATAGTTGTGGTAGTCATTTTTTAAGATGTCAATGAACTAGTATCCAGGTCTCTACACCTGAGGGTGCACACACCTGAGTAATTAAGAAGTATAACAAGTCTCAAAAACAAAAACATAAGGAACTAGCTACCAACACAATGCAAATTTAGGCATTGCTAAACCATAAACCATGTTGGGATATAAAAGCCTTTGGTAAGTTGCTCTAGGCTGATGTAGCTAGCACAACTTACTCACGATGCGCCTGTCACAATGTAAACAAAGATCACAGATGATTGATGGAGATGAACATAGCTTGCAAAAGAGTGGAAATCTTCAATTTGTAAAATACAACATCGTTACGACATAGCCTAAAGCTTTAGGTAACCAAAGGCATCGCAAAATATACATCCCATTTGTTTCTCTATGCCCTAAGGTCATTTAATCATCTGCATCGTGCGACATGAACAATTCTTGCACTTACTATCACATTCATTCTTGTATGCACCTCGCTTGCATATTGTAGTGAATATCATGAAGAAGTGTGTTATATTCATCACCGATCATTACATTTTGTAATGCAAATGAAAACCTTCAGTCTTGTTCCCACAAGGATTGGTTATTTTGATCACGGGATCAGAATAATATTCTGAGCACAAGCTGACCTGCCCTGCTAGTAGTACGTTGAACTTCCCTGTGAACTAGGTTGAACTTCCGCCAACATTGCCCAAATGGGGCTTGCGATATACCGTTGCAAAGCTATGGATACCAATATCATGACCCAACTTGAATTTTTAGCAAAATATAAGCGGTTTAAGAGCAGTTTTTTCTTCGCACAAAAAATGTGAATCGTATTTTCGATCGCATTTCTAAACCGTTTATCGGAATGAGGCATATAATATGGCGTTGGAAAGCTGCTACAAAACCGCTCCTTCCACATGTTGAAAGTTTTCTATAATTCCATATGGTTAAAGAGTAATTTGAAAAAAGTAAAATTTCATAAACCGAATAGGTGAATTCGTATTTTCGATGTCATTTCTAAACGGCTAATCCAGATGAGGCATATGATATGGCGTTGGAAAGCCTATGAAAATGCGCTACTTTTCCATTTTTAAAGTTTTTCCTAATTTTGAATGGTTTAAGAGTAATTTAGAAAACGGTCCAAGTCCTACCGAGTTCGTATTTTTGAGCTAATGTTTTAACCGTGCGTCCGAATGCAGCAAATGATATGGCATTGGAAAGCTTGAACAAATGCGAAACTTTTTGGTATGTATTGTTTCTCCCAATTGTTTACAGTTTTGAGTCAGTTTTGAAAATGGCGAAAAACGTATTTTTGCCATATTTTCTACAAACTTTAACGGAAAGGCACAAATAATATACCGTTGAAAAGCTACGAAAAATGCTAACTGTTTCATGTTGATGGTTTTCTCTGATTCCTAGCCGTTTTCAAGTAATTGCAAACATGCCGAGATCATTCGTTCTGCCTTTATCGCGAAACTGATTCTTCCAAAATGTACCGCGTGAAGAACCTGAATTTCTCGGCACGTGTACTTGAACTTCACTCTGTTTTTTCACGTGCTTTTCTTCCTCGTAGCTCTCCATCCACTGCTTGTAGTTCTCCATCCACTCACTGGAATTGAGCAAGTGATATACCGATGGAAAGCTATTGTAAACACGCAACTTTCCTGTGTTGATCATTTTTTCATACTCGCGACGATTTTAAAAGTTTTTCATCTTAAATTCATTCACTATAGTAGTCGAACTTCCTGCTGTTTTCAGATTGAACTTCTATGACGTATTTTTCTTTGTAATTTTCTCATCTATTTCGTCAGTGTTACACAAATGATACTCTTTTTGTACAAACCTCTCTCACAATATTTTTTTTAACTTTCTTCGATCGAGGACTTTAACTTACACAGATGATATTCCTGTCGTTTTGAAGTAAATTAAAGAAATGACGAGATCATGATTTCTGCCTTCATTGCAAATGGAAACGCACTGCATGAAGTAGTTGAACTGCTCGGGTATGTCTGTATGAACATCACTTTGTTTTTGACGTGCTGTTTTTTGCACTACGTGAAGTAGTTGAACTTCTGAGGCATGTCTGTTTAAACTTCACTTTGTTTCACTTTATTTGTTTTTTTTTTCTTGTATGAAATACACACTATGTAGTACGTGAACTTCTGGTTATTATCACTTTGAACTTCCCTCTAGTTTGAGAGAATTATTTTAAAACACAAAAAACAACATTTTTTATGTATTTTGGACATCTAAATACACGGTGAACTCTCTCACAAGAATTTTTTTGAACTTTTCCTTGCCGAGAGATTGAACTTCAAGCAACCATTTTTTCGTTTCTGCTTTGTTTTTAAAAGTGCAAAAAATGGCGTTGTGTTTTTTATTTTTTGAACAGGTAAATCCTAGATTTTAATAAACTCTGAACTTCTCTGTTATTTCAAATTGAACTTCACCTTTTTATGTTTTGAGTAAAGAATTGTATTCGATTTTATACGTAAAAAATGAACATGTAAATACAAGGTCAACCTCTCCCGCTAGATTTTTTTACTTTCCTGGACAGAGCACTGGAACTTCTGTCAACAAACCTTTTAAGATTTTATTTTTCTGTACTTTTATTCTCACATGAAATGCATTATTTTGCAGTACTTGAACTTCTCGTTGTTTTCACTATGAACTTCTGTGGCATTTTTGTGTATAGGTCGGATTACACGTAATTGAAGGTCGGACGTCATTTTTTCCCATTTTAAAACATGTAATTGGAGGTCGGACGCCCCACAATATAAATTTTGAACCGTGCACGGAGGTGCACGTGAACTTCCTGCAACAAATCTGATTTTTTTATATACTTCGAACGTCTCTATTATTTTTAATTTGAACTTCTTTAGTCTTATTCTTAGAAAGAAAAAAATATGTTTTTGGATAAGCATCAAACATTTTTAATTTGAACTTCATACTTTTATTTTTTCCTAGAAATTAAAAGAATTTGAGTGTTCCATGTACATCAAAACTACACCTTTTTTTAATTTGAATTTCTTATTTTTTTTATTTGGTAACAAGAAAAAACTAAGTTTTTATAAATGTGGAACTGCTCTATTTTTATAATTTGGACTTCTTGGTATATTTCTTTTAGGAATGGAAAAATCCTAGTTTCGTAATAAATATTGAAACCAGTCTGTTATTTAAATTTGAACTTCTAGATTTTTTATATTTAGAAATGGTGAAAATCGTTTTTTATGAATATTGAACTACTCCTTTTTTTAATTTGAAATTCTTGGTTTTATGTATAGAAACAAAAAACTGTTTTTTATAAAAATTGAACTATACTATATTAATTTAATTTTAACTTCATGGTTCTTTTACAGAATGCATAAAATGTATTCCCCTTTTTATTTATAATTTGTTTTTGTGTTGGAGAACAAAGAGAACATTCTTTTTCTTGTTAATTTTTTTGAAGTGAATTTGTAGACTTAAATTTTGTTTGTGGTCTTTTTAAATTTGTTTCTTACTTCAAGTTCTAAAAAATCGCAAATCTCTCATGTTTTTCATTGCATGTTTAAATTATTTGAACTTCTTAGATACACACAACACACTTGACCTTCTTGAACACAACATCTTGACCTTCAAAAATAAAAATTTAAGCACATCAGTACAAGAGAAAACAGAGCATTCTCTGTATCCATTTTTTGGATGGCAACATGAGTGCAGGGCTCGTCGGTGCATTGTGCAGCGGGCATCGGTCGGTGGTAGTACCAGAAGGCGGTGAGAGAAAATAATGATCTTGTCACGTGTGATGGACCGAACCTCTCCAACACCAGAATCTGAACTTCGAAACACAAAATAGAAATAGCGTGCACAACTCAACAATCCAAAAATAAAATTCTTGTTTTTCCAGAAGGAGTTCATTTTTTTTGCAGGACTCCTCTCGGCATATCAATTCGAACTTCAGCTAAAAACAGTGGGCTGGGGTGTGCTTGTCGTCCTCTCTGCCATCTACCAGGGCGTGAAAGAAGGGGTCAGAGGGGTTGCCACAGGCCAGATGCACTGGTGGTCGGAGAAGCTCAGGGCGGCGAACGAACCTCACCGGATCCGGCAGCCCCTGAGGTGTGGAGCGTGGTGGCCTCTGGCGGCGCCAACATGTGGGGAGAGAGGAGGCCGGCGGCGTGTGGAGTCGCGGGAGCGGCGGGTGAGACGTGCAGGCTTGGGGGGACAGGGGACGGCGGCGGGGCACGGATGCAGGGCATCGCGTTCGGAGGAGCCACCGGCCGCCGGCGGCGTTTGTTGGGAAGATGGAAGCGCGGGGGTGGGTGGCGGAGGAAGAAGGTAGACGCATAGGGTGGTTGGGAAGGTCGAGGCGGCCGCGAGATCCGGCGACGCGCGTGGGGTTCTAGGGAGGGCACGCGGCGGCGGGTGGATCCGGTTAGCCCGCGACGGCGGTGGTCTCCGGGAGGAGCGGCGTGGGGATCGAGGAGAGGCGCCGAAGCGGCGTGGGGATCGGGAGGGACTGGGCGGCGCGGGATCCAGGGATGCAGCGGGCGGTTGTAGGGTGGAGTACGGGTGACCATCGAGTCAGACTGCAAAACTATCATAGACGAGTATATGGCGATAGAGAGCAGGTCGACAGGAAGCCCAATTATCAGCGAGATCAAATCCTATCTCCACAATTTTCAGGGACTTCAAATCAACTATGTAAGTAGACAGGCCAATGAGGCTGCTCACTGGTGTGCTAGAGAGAGCCTTGCGAGTGCCTCGAATGTAACTTCTTTTGATGTTTTCCCTGCTTCATTGATTGCCTTGGTGCAATCGGATGTAAACCGTCAAATTAATGAATAAAGGCCTTTGAGGGCGGTTCTCAAAAAAAGGGTGGAGTGCAGGAGACGTGGGGAGAAGTGGTGTTTTTTTCTGTTTTATCGCTGGCCTAGCTGCACCGGTTCGGGAACATCCTCGCGCACCCTATCTTTGCCGTTTGTGCTTGACTTACTATCTTTGCTTAGCCTCAGCTTCCAGTTATTCAATCTCAGTAGAAGTTCTGATTTAAAAAGGAGGGTAGAGGCATCTCATCTTCGTGTGATTGTCTCTGTGTGTGTGTGTGTGTTGTGTTGGTTGTGTCCATCCTAGTTATGGAGAGGTCGGGTGTGTACTCATGATTATAGTAAGAGGCATCTCATCTTGGTTCTTAGAAATGTATAATTACGACATGAAATTTAATGGAAAATTGTAATGATCCAACAACTTCCAACAATGAATAATATTCATTTGCCATGTCTGCATAAATACCGCTCAGTCATAACCAAAATATAAAAGCGTTGGACATACTAGAGAAACTCATTTCTACAACGCATTGAAATAGGTGACTGTTGAGCTCAAAATATGAGTAACTCTGTGAATAGATCTGGAAAAAATTAAGGAATAGGTGGCATTGAGAAGATGAACATCATTGCTCTACTGGCAGAAACACCTCTAACATGCTCAATATGCAATATTCTAACTGAAGGAAGCCCAACTGCTCTAGGTTTGTCAACCGGCAGAGGTCCCTACCATGGTTCTCAAAGTCAGAATGACCTTACAAATGGCCACATGCAGTTAGCGATGAAACTAAACAGCTGATGATGCCCATATCAACAGTTCAGTGAGAATCATCGAATAGGCTGAATTACATACACCTAGTAGATGTGTTACATGGTGGTTTTAGTGGCGTTTCCAGCGCCGTGCAGATGACGCATATTTAATAAAATCAATCTTCCTTCTATGATGTCTGATCGTGTGTGGCTCTTGTTATGTCGCCCGACGGCCAACGTGCTTTTGAGCGCCAGGTGTTCACCGGGCTCGCAAGCATAACTAGCCCGCCAGTCTATCACAAGCATACTAGTGGTGATAGGTGTTAGAAGGGATTGAGAAGGATCGGTGGAATTGATGTTGTATTGTTTGAGCCTCGTGGGTATATATATAGGAGCACATGGTCATATTGGAGTACAAGTCAAGGCAGGAACAAATCTTGCGCTATCCTATACTTCCTAATAAACATTATAGTCAACATCCCCCGGCGGTCACAACGGTAGTGATGCAGACGGTGAGACTAGAGAAGAATCTGAAAGTAAGTCGACAGACACCCCCTCCCCCCCCCCCCCCCACACACACACACTCGTAATGGTCGATGCATGGCGGAAGTCGTGGTTGGAGTGGATACCGACGAGGTTTCTCAAGCAAGGCGGTAGCCCTTTGTACCGTTTGTCGAGGTAGCCGAGAGCATGGGTGGTGTAGCTGTGTGAGTGACGCCGTGGTCGATGTCGAGTCGGGGTGGCCGCTGTCGAGGTAGTCGCCGTGGACCGGGAAGAAGAGCGCAGGCTGTGTCCTGAGGAGGCGGCGGCGGCTAGGAAGAATCCGACCGCGTGACAAATACCAATGTGGACAGTGGTGTTCCCGCGCCTAGGAAGGCGGCGCGGTGCATACCACACAGAAGTCGACGCGCATGGACGGCGAAGTGGACCGCGTGCCGCGGCTCTATGGCCCAAAGGCGGCGAAGCGGCAGCGCACGGGTCAGAGCAACGGCGGGAAGACCTCGGTGCAGCGGCAGGGACCGCGTGCCACGCTCACTACGGCCCAATGGGGCACGCAGCGGCAGCGCGAGGGTCGATGCATCCACGGGACCGGCCTAGAGCGGACGGCCTCTGGGCGGCGGTGGACCGCACGTGCTGCATCCGCCGTCGCTTCGGGCCGTAGTGCTGCCAGGGGTGGCGCGGTGCAGAAGCGACGGCGGCTAGGGTTTTGAATCGGTTATGCTGATACCATGTTACAAGGGACAGAAAAGGATTGGTGGAATTGATGTTGTATTGCTTGAGGCTCGTGGGCATATGTATAAGAGTACATGGTCATCTTGACGTACAAGTCAAGGCAGGAACAAATCCTATGTTGTCCTATACTTCCTAATAAACATTATGCTCAACAATGGGTTTGGTCTGCCAGTAAAGGGCTATCCGTAGATGCGTATACTGTTGTTGTTTTAGTTCTTCACCGAAAGCATAGACTAACAACAATGTGTGGCTACACCCGGGGTGTAGTACACCCTAATTTTGAAAAGACTGCCAAAACACATATCAAACTAGATCAAAAAAATTCTGACTGGCAGTGACATTAAACATGAATAAATGTTTTAGAGACTTGCAAAATTTCAACATAAATTAAATTCGAGGTGTCTCACCAAAAATAACAAATCACAGGTTAGTATTTTCTACATTTTTTAGTACACGGTGTTTCCTTTTTTTCTAAGAGCACGTCGAATATTATTTGCGGCTGAAATTTTGCAACCAACTAAAACATTTGTTCAAGTTCCCTGTTGCAAAATTTCAGAATTTTTTTGTCAAGATTGATATTTTTTTTGCCTTTTCGTAAACTCGGGTGTAGTACACCTGAAAGAAGAAATCCACTCTCGTAACTTCGACATGCCACAAGCAATAGGTGCACACGTCGTCTTCAGAGGGTTTGCTCAAGCTTATGTTTGTCGTTTGTGTTTTATTTTTGTTGCTTCAATTTGATTTACTCTTTGTGCTTAGCCACAACTTGCAGTTATTCAAGTTCTCAGTACAAGTTTAGATTCAAACAAGGAGGATATCGGCATCTCATCTTGGCGTGATTGCTTTGTGTGTGTGTGTGTGTGTGTCTGTGTGTGTGTGTGTGTGTGTGTGTGTGTGTCTGTGTGTTGTGTGTTGTGTTGTGTTGTGTTACGCAGAGGCCGGTGTGTACTCGTCACTATTGTAAGAGGCATCTCATCTTGGTTCTTAAAAATATATAATTATCAAATGAAATTTAATGGAAAATTGTAATGATCTAACCACCTCCAGCAATGAATAATATTCATTTTCCATGTGTGCATAAATACCGCTCAGTCATAACCAAAGTAGAAAAGTGTCGAACATACTAGACCAACTCATTTGTACAACGCTTTCAAATAGGTGACTGTTGAGCTCAAAATATGAGAAACAGTGTGAATATATATGGAAAAAATTAAGGAATAGGTGGTGTCAAGAAGATGGACATCATTGCTCTACTGGCAGAAACACCTCTGACATGCTCAATATGCGCTATTTTAACACTGCTCTGGGTTTGTCAACCGGCAGATAGCTCCCCGTACCATGGTTCTCGTAGCTTGAATGACCTTACAAATGGCCACACGCAGATATCGATGAAAGTAAACAGCTGATGATGGCCATATGGACAGTTCAGTGAGCATGATCGAATTGGCCTAATTACATTCACCTAGCAGATGTGTGACATGGTGGAGACGAGGTTGATTTTTGTGGCCTTCCGAGCGCCATGCAGATGATGCCTATTTAATAAAATCAATCTTCCTTCTGCGCTGCGAATCAACTGTGGTTGAGTTGGTTAGGTGGACAGTGGTATCCCCAACCCATCAGGATTCAAATCCTGGTGCTCGCATTATTCCTGGATTTATTTCAGGATTTCCGGCGATGCGTTTTCAGTGGGAGGAGACGTTCCCGTCGACGACGAGGCGCCTACGGTGACTTCGTAAATCTCAAGATGATATGCCTCTGCGCTGATTGATCGTGTGTGGCTCTGATTATGTCGCCCGATGGCCAACGTGCTTCAGGTGTTTTCCGCGCTCACAAGCACATTTAGCCTGCCAGTGTATCACAAGCATACTAGTGGTGATAGGTTTGGCCTTCTGGTACAGGGCTTTCACATCTGTAGTTGTGTATACTGCAGTAGTATTAGTTCTTCACCGAAAGCATATACTAACGGCAATGTGTGGCTACACTCGGGGTGTAGTACACCCGAATTATCAAAAGACTGCCCAAACACATATCAAACTAGATCAAAACATTCCGACTTTCGTGACAGCAAACATGAACAAATGTTTTAGAGACTAGTAAAACTTCAACATAAATAAAATTCGAGGAGCTCTCACCAAAAATAACAAGTCAGAGGTTACTATTTTTTTTTTTTGCATTTTCCAGTGCACGGTGTTCTCTTTTTTGGTCTAGAGCTTGTCGAATATCACTTGAGGCTGAAATTTTGCAACCAACTAAAACAATTGTTCATGTTTCCTGTTGCAAAATTTCAGAATTTTTGTACTAGTGGGTGAGGTTCGGGCTCGGCCCGGGATGTGCCCGTGAGCGCTGTCCTCGTGGGTGCAGTGGGTTGTGGTGGTGATCCTGGCACCGCCTACCGGTCAGGCCGGGCGGCAGCGGTGATCTCGGAACTGGCGTCGTGCAAGCTCGGCTTCACGGCGACCGTCGGCAGCCCTCGGGTCGTGTCCCCAGGTCCACGGGGACTAGTTGGGGATGTGGCGTCGGGCGCCTCCTGTAGTGGAGGTGCTGACCTTAATCTAGGGACTGGTGATGGGCTAGGTGTGGAAGGACGACCTTTTACCCTACCAGTCGGGGTTGGTGTGCCGTCTGGGGGATGGGTGGCGAAGTCTTGGGACAGGGATGTTGGGGTGGCGGTCCCCATGATTGGCTCTCTAACGGGCCTCGTGACGGCGGTGGTGGCTTCTATAACGCGGTACCGAGTTCTCAGGATGCGCTATGTAAGAGGGCTACCTCTCCACTATGTACGATTCGGCCATGTACTTTGGTTGAAGCTTTATCTATAACGCGGGACGTGAGCCTGTTTCGAGAATCTTGAATACTGAAGCTGCCGTCCTTCTTTGCTAGTAAGCATCGTCATGTAGATTACACAGGTATATCTTTAAGCTGAATGCATATGACCACGTGACAAGATCAATTCTAAAATCATGTGCTAATATTTTAGGTGATTGTTAAATTACCAAGGTTATTTGTCATGCTAAATTCATTTAGAACCATACTCTAGATTCATGAATTTTGAGTATCTGGTCTCTTAGAAATCCCGTTGGATTGACTACAGAATGTCCCTTCAGTAGATCCAGGAAAACATAATTCTTTTGTGTAATGGTAAGCTTGCACGTGCACGCACGTATCGTCATGTGAAAACAATCAACATTCATCCTATAAAGAAATATATTAATAAAATGAAAAAAATATTTCTTGTACAAAATATATAAGTGAGGCAATAGAGATGTTTAAAAATGTTGTATCACACGAAAATTACTCGGATTAAAACCCTAGTGAACATATTGGCAAACCCTTGTATTCAAGTTTTCCTATCAAATAGGTAATGTTGAGAACCTACTTTTTGTAATTACACAAATGAAAATTTGGCAAAAAATACTGAAATATTTTTCCTAGTGGAGCGCATCATTCATCGTAATCAACTCCATATCATTAGGGAAAATCTACAAGGCTGCAAACATAAACCAATGCATCCATCCACAAAATAAGCTCTGCTACATGAAACCAGCCAGTGATTCTAATAAGAATTATTATAATCAAATCAATCGGGCATGATGCAATATAACTGAAAATCATTCATGTCTGTCATGTGTATTTAGGTAAAAAGCAAATATTGCAGTAACTTTTTGTGATGAAGTAATATAAAAGAGGTTCTGGAACATACTCATTGGCTTCTTCTATGCCTTGGTAGAAGCTTGCTTGCTTGCATTTGAGATGGTGGGAAGAGAAAATGACATTCAGAAGGGCACCCGCATGCTTCAACCGATTGAGAAAATCAGAAGCACCTCAAGTCCTCAACTAACAACTGAAAAGGGTTTCCTGAAATAGAATCCCACAGATAAAGCTACGCATAAATAACAAGCAATGTAAAATCAAAAGATACATATCTGTGCAGCACATAATACTTTTATATTAGTATTCCTATAGATAAAATTCAAAAGAGATACATATGCCATCATAACTCAATGCCGAACTAAACCAAATAAGAAGGGAGTTTGCTGGCCCAAAGAGCAATAACCAATACATTTTCTGTTGGGAAATGTTTCACCCTGAAATACAATCTGAAGTAACCATTTTCATAGGATAAAATTTGGCCATTTTGTACTATAGATAAAAATTCTAATGTATGAAATTGCACATGCAAACAAATAAAATATACTTGGTTGTACTTGAATTTTGTGTTGTTATCCCTCCTTTTTCATATATCTAAACTGCGAGACTCCGTTATAAACACTGAAGCAGTGTACAAAGCTACTATTCTCAAAATGTAAGACGTTTTTGTAGTCTAGTTTATCTACAATAACACCTTATATTTTGAGATGGAAGTAGTATCACTGAAGCAGTATATAAAGCAATCACATTGCTATTCCGTTTTCCCTGAAGTGTATTTTAAAACCATAACTTAGTTCTGTACTTTTTGTCAGGAAATATCCACCCGGTGATTTTTCTTTATATTTGCATAATAATATCTATCCTCTAAATATTCGGAGTAATACATCTTGCCCAGTTTCGCCATGTGGAAGCCCTCTTGTAAGGTCAAGATCCCTACAAGATCAAAATGGTAGAAGGTCCGGTATGCTGGCGCTGCCATGGACCGTGGCACAGCTGGGCTGGGTCCTCGACTCCATCGTCCTGATGGGTTGCACCTACATGACATACTACACCGCCGTCATCCTCTTCGACTTCTACCCCTCGCCCGAGCCGTCCACGGCAAATGGAACTAAACCTGTACGTGGTTGCCTTCCGCTACTGCATGGGTAACAAATAATCCTCAAATTAACTACTCTTGCCATGTATAAAAGGATGTTGTCAGGACGCATGTGTATCCATGGTTAGGCAGAATAAATGGGTATTTCAGTCTTGATCATGTCCATGCAGGGCCTAGAGGTCAAGGTGTAGCTGTGTGTGGCATTACACAATACACGATTCTCTATGGTGCAATAGTGAGTTGCAGGATCATATAAGCACAAGCAGTTTCACTACTTAAGCATCTTTGGCTTCTGGAGATCTGTAAATATTTTGTTCACAAAAGTGATGAGACTGAAAGAAGTTCCTTGCCTCGAGAGGGTAGGTCTGTGGTGCTCAAAGAATCGCCGCCATTACAAAGGCCATGACGTGAACTGCTGCCAGGATGAACGGATGTACCTAGTGTTGTTCAGCCTCACCGAGGTCATCCTTTCGCAGTTGCCGGGCCTGGAGAAGGTCACCTCCATCTCCATAGTTGCCGCAGTCTAGTTCTTCACCTACTCGTTCATCACGCTCTTCCTGAGTGTCACGACCTGCGCATAAGGAGAGGCCGGTGGTGGCGCGCGGCCACGTGCGTCGGCCGGTCGACAAGCGAAGGAGCGGCGGGCGGTGACCTCTGCAGAAGGAGAGGCCGGCGGCGGCGGCGGCAGCGGAGGCCAACGCGGATCGGTGGCGGCGGCCCGTGTGGCGTGGGTTGGTAGTAGCCTGGTAGGGCGTCGCCGGAAGCTTGTGATGGCGCTGGCAACGATGGCGGCGGCGGCGGCGACGACGCAGGCAAACGATGGCGGCGGCGGCGACACAGGCAAACGATGGCGGCGAAGGCGACGCCGCCGTGAGATTTTTTTTTGCCTTAAGTTTTTTCTTTGCAGGACATTTGGCGCTGAGTGGTTGCGGGCGGACGCAGGACGGGGATATTTCTTCATCCGGTGGAGCACAGTCAGCCTGCGGTAATTGCTAAGTACACACCGTCTCAGAATTAGATTAATCATGACAGTTAAGATTTACTTAAGAGGGATAATCTGATGGTGCTAATCTAGCCGTGTATGTTTTCTGGGGTGTCTTTAAGAAAGAAAAAGTTTGATTGTTTATAATAAATAAATAATAAAATAATAAATCATAATATAATATAAATAATAAATAATAAATAATAAAGTATAGTAGAATAGTAGATAGTAGATGTACGCAGTACGCAAGGCTGCGTTTCAAAAAACATATGATGGCGTAGATCATGGTAATTATTGCTAATTGATATTTTTCTTCTATGCACGCAGCACACAAGCGTATATGGTGGTAATTATTGCGTAATTATGATGGCGTAGATCATGATAATTATTGCTAATTGATTATGGTAAATAATGTGATACAACATTGAGGCAATCTGGTCCATTGAGAGATGGCGGATGTGTGGCTGAGATGCAATGTTTCTGCCACAACTCGATTGTTTAATAGTAGTAGAGATGACCCACAGAGTTTATATGGTGTCCGAAGATGGGCCGTCTATGTAACACACCTAGCAAGAGTGAGTGGTGTGTGTCGCCTGCAGCGCGTGGGTATTTGGCCAGGCCCAGCAATACCACTTGAGCGAGCAATGCTAGTGTGTATAGGAAAAGATCAACGCGTGTGTATAGGAAGCTAGTAATGTTAGTGTACCGGGATGCGACAAACTAGGCTCTTCGGTAAAAAAAAACCAGAAACATGCTTAATCAAACATTCAATTAGTATTGTTACTATTTTTCTCTTCTTTTTATTTATATTTACATTTGTTTCCATTTTTCTTTATTGTTTGGGTCCAAAAATCTGCATGTTTAGACGAATGTTCACGGTTATCAAACGGGTTCTTATACCTGTATTGGAATTTTTTTCTGCCATGCTTTATAACAAATGTTAATCTGTTTCCACGAAAATATTTTTACCATTCACCAAAACTATGTTCATGACATTTTTTAAAACGTGTAAACTTTTTAAATAATAATTCATGCCATTTAAAATAATATTCATCAATTGTAAGAATTTGCTTTTGAAATGTTCATGAGATATAAAATGTCCAAACCATTATTTTTTCACACATTGACAAATGGTAATAAGAATACAAAACTTTGTTTCCCGAATTTAATACAGTGTTCATGAGATATACAGAAGGTTCAATGTGTAACCTAAAATTGTATGCAGTGTATTTACAAAAAAGATAAAAAAATGTTCACCGTGTACTAAGAAAAATATTTGACATGCATTTTAAGAATGTTTAGAATATGTTTAAAAGTTTCAATATGTATTAAAATGTTTACCATTTATTTAAAAATATATTTGAACATGGTTATTTTGAAATGTGCCTTCGACCAATGTTCAGCATGTATCTGAAAAATGCTGAATGGTTATTTTAAAATGGTTCAACATGTGTTTATAAAAAAGGTCAATGAATATTTAAAAATAGAAAATAAAATTAAACAGAAAAAGGGAAAAAGCAAAAAATAAGCTGAAAAAAGAAAAAAAATGTAAATAACAAAGCGGTATAACAGGATGAGATAAGAACCCGAGCGGAACCTTCCCAAAAGCAGGTGGAGAGTTCCTAAAACAGTTACCCATAATTGCAGAAACAGCAAATACAAAAAAATTGGCAATCAAATGTCAGACGCATGTACATGCTTCTAAATCTGCAGGGAAGTTCACGGAACATCATCCTAATGGTTCAACTAGGACAACATGACACTCTGGAGATGGATATGCTTTGTGGCCCACGCTCCGCGTAAGATCCAGATAGCTCCAGTTGAGCTGGAGAGTATTCTTCGAAACACACTCTCGTCCCGCTTTATAGATAAAGCACAACATAAAGTACAAGCCCGAACGATACAAGATAATGGGGAGCCCCCTTACAAGCAGATCCCGGGATAACGGGCCGACATAGACGCATGCGACTACACTGCCGAAAGCTAACAAAGAAGGCATGAATAACTATGCCACGTGTGACGCCCGGGTAATTACGCTACAGTAATCCCCGCTAATGATGCCACGTCACCTCGGTTACTGTGGATAAACTCGCGCTAGTTCGAAACCTGTTCGAATTCAAATTCAAATCAAGCAAGCAATAAAATATTTTCAAATATTAAAACTAAAATGTTCGGAGTGAGCCAGATAATGCATAGGTAAATTATGGTGGTGAAACCACACTTTTATAAAATGTTTAAATACTAAAATGAATAAAACAGTAGCAAATACAATTATTTAAGTGCTTTAAAAATAATAAACATTTTCAAAACTAATTTGTTATAAGTATTGAACTATTGTGGCAGTGGCATAATTTGTAAAATCTATTTAGGGGCCACTTTAGTAATTTACTAAAACTAAAATAAAAGAAAAACTAAAAGTAAAACGGTAAAAGAAAAATTAAGAAAAACAAAATAAAAAGAAAAGAGAACACCCCCCCCCTCGCTGGGCCACGGCCCAGATGGCCTCGTGGCCAATCGGGCCGGCCCAGCCGCACCTCTCCTGGCCTAATGGCCCCCCTCCCTCGTGACCTACCCCCCGAACGCCCCCTTCCCCACCCCGATCGCCACCCCACGACGCCACTCCTCTCCTCCCGATCCAATCGGGATCGCAGCCCGCCCCTCCCCGCTCGATCTGGGCACTGCCCGTGCTCGAGGCCCGGCCCTCGCCCCCCCTCGCGGCACTCCACCCCGACCCCAGCCGCGCCCGCCCCAGCCCGCCGGCAGGTGCGCCCGCCCGCATCTGCCCCCAGCGCGCCGCGCCGCTGCGTCGCCGCCTCGCCCGCCTCTGCCGCCGACCCAGCACGATCCCGTCGCCTCGGCGTCGTCAGACCGCCCCACCTCGCCCGCGTGACCGCGCCCGAGGAATCGTCGACCACCACCACCGCAAGAGGACCCGAAGCCGCCGACGCTGCCCCGCCGACGCCGCGTCCCCGTCCTCCTCCCCAAAGGCTCCATCGAGCCACGCCGACCCCCTTCGCGCCAACGCTGGTGAGGCCATCGGCCTCCGCATCCCCTCGGCCGCTTTCTCTCCCCCTCGCGTTCTGCGCCCGGATGCCTTTCGCGCCCCACAGCCCGCCTTGCAGCGGGCGTCGTGTCGCGCTTCGCCATGGCCGTGCAGTCGCACTGCCCCCATTCCCCTCTTGCTCGGGTTCCGCCCGACTCCTGACGGGCATGCCCACGCTGGCCTCGCCGACCTCGGGGCCTCATCCGCCTGTTCGCGCCTCTTGACCGAGGTCATCGCCAGCTGGCCGCTACCGGGAGCGCCACAGCTTTCCCAGCCACCAAACCGTGGCCTTAGCCACTGCACATGGGGCCGACCCATTTAAAAAAAAACAGTGAATAAAGAATTGATAATAAGTAAATAAAAATATTAATTAATTAGTTAATTAAATTAATTAACTTAATTAATTAGGTTCAGTTAAACTAATTATAATCTATTACCCTAATAACCTAGTTAGACTAAATTAACTAGTTAGTTAATGTAACGACCAATGACAGGGGCCCCACATTGACCCGATCAAACATTGACTGGTCAACAGGGACCCCTGACCCACCTGTCAGCCTCTGGTACACTTCTGTGTACGCAGAGCTGGGTGCACCTAGCATTTAGCTATTTAATTTCGAATTAAATTAAATCCAGAAAATCTAGAAAATGATTAAATCTTTATAAATTAATATAAAATAATCTATAACTCGGATGAAAATACTTTGTACATGAAAGTTGCTCGAGCAGCGAGACGAATCCGGATACGCAGTCCGTTCGTCCGCCACACACCCTAACCTATCGAACCTGCAAACTTTCCTCTCCGGTTCATCTGTCTGACAGACGTCCGGAACCGGGAAAACTTTCCCGGATGTTTCCCCCTTCGCCAGTATCGCCTAGCGCTGCGTTAGAACACGTCTAGCTCTATCTGTTGTCCTGTTATGCACTTGCCTGCTATGTATTTACTGTTTCTTCCCCCTCTTCTCTCCGGTAGACCCCGAGGCCGATGCTGATGTCCCTGTGATCGACTACGTCACCGACGACCCCTCTCTTGCCAGAGCAACCAGGCAAGCCCCCCCCTTGATCACCAGATATCGCCTACTCTTATCTACACTGCTTGCATTAGAGTAGTGTAACATGTTACTGCTTTCAGATATCCTATACTGCTGCATAGCCTTTCCTTGCTACTACTGTTGTTACCTTTATCTGCTATCCTACTGCTTAGTATAGGATGCTAGTGTTCCATCAGTGGCCCTACACTCTTGTCCGTCTGCCATGCTATACTACTGGGCTGTGATCACTTTGGGAGGTGATCACAGGCATATACTATATACTTTACACTGTTACATTACCTGTGATACTGTTCGGAGGTGGGGGCTGAAAGGACGGGTGGCTCCATCCCGGTAGAGGTGGGCCTGGGTTCCCGACGGCCCCCGACTGTTACTTTGTGGCGGAGCGATAGGGCAGGTTGAGACTACCTGGATGAGAGGTGGGCCTGGCCCTGTTCGGCGTTCGCGGTTACTTAACACGCTTAACGAGGTCTTGGTATTTGATCTGAGTTGGCTACGAGCTTATACGCACTAACCATCTACGCGGGAGTAGTTATGGGTATCCGGCGTCGTGGTATCAGCCGAAGTACTTCAGACGTCAGCGACGGAGCGGCGCGCGCCGGATTGGACTAGAACGCCTGCTGGGCTAGGTCTGCTTCCGGCGGCGTCACGCAACATGGTGTGCTTTCGGGGCTATGGGCCCGGACCCTTGGCAGCTTAGGTTTAGACCGGCGTGTTGGCCTCTCTGTTGTGCCTAGGTGGGGCTGCGGCGTGTTGATCTTCCGCGGCCGGGCATGACCCAGGAAAGTGTGTCCGGCCAAATGGGATCAAGCGTGCTGGGTAAGATGGTGCACCCCTGCAGGGAAGTTAATCTATTCGAATAGCCGTGATCTTGATAGCAGGGGCGACTTGGAGTTGTACCTTGAGCTTATGACAACTAGAACCGGATACTTGATAAAACACATCCTTCCAAGTGCCGGATACAACCGGTGGTCGCTCTCGCTCGGGGATATGAGCGGGGATTGCCGGGTAGGATTATTGCTATATGATGTTACTTGGAGGACTTGATTGTCCCCTCCTACATTGCAAGGCAAGTGTCGAGCGTAGTCTTCGTTAAGACTAGCTATCCCCCTTATTACGGCATTCTGCAGTTCAGTCCACTGATATGGCCCTTTACACATATATCCATGCATATGTAGTGTAGCTCCTTGCTTGCGAGTACTTTGGATGAGTACTCACGGTTGCCTTGTTCCCCCTTTTTCCCCCTATCTCTACTCGATTGCTGCAACCAGACGATGGAGCCCAGGAGCCAGACGCCACCGCCTATGACGACTACTACACTGGAGGTGCCTACTACTACGTGCAGCCCGGCGACCGACCGGGGAGTAGCTTAGGAGGATCGAGCGGGAGGCCTGCTCCTCTTCGATCTGTATCCCGATTTGTGCTAGCCATCTTATGGCACCTTGTTTTAACTTATGTCCGTACTCAGATATTGTTGCTTCCGCTGACTCGTCTATGATCGAGCACTTGTATTCGAGCCCTCGAGGCCCCTGGCTTGTATTATGATGCTTGTATGACTTATTTTATTTATAGAGTTGTGTTGTGATATCTTCCGTGAGTCCACGATCTTGATCGTACACATTTGCGTGCATGATTAGTGTACGATTAAATCGAGGCGTCCTGAGTTGGTATCGAGCCCATTGCTGTAGGAATCCCCCTTCCAACTCCTTGGCCGAAGTCGAGTCTAGACATTGCAAAAACTTTTACTAACTTGGCTGTGTGCCTTACGGGCCCACGTCGCCATCGGGTGGTAGTAGGATCTTTTACTCCTCGACCTATACTCTGGGACTCTGATCTCTCTACTATTCGGGTTAAATGAATTTGCTAACTCTAAGATTAGGATCTCGTGATCGCATCCACCGGAGAGCCCCTTACTGCAGAGGATCGCTTTGCTACATCGAAGGTTCGAAGATACTCTCGATGTTCTCTCGAGACTTTGTGCCCATCACTTTTGCTATTCGACCACCGATAAATCCGTATGGATAACTACTTACACTTGCCATTCCTATGATCATCCCCCATTGATCTTGTTATTACAAGATACCCGGAGTTTCTCTATTGTTCCGAGAATACTTTGTGCCTCTTGCCTAGCAGTTCTTTGCCACATGAATACCCCTTCAAATAAATCCTCGCACTTGTCGAGTATCCGCTCAACCCAGTTGTTCATGTGTTTCACAAAAGTCTTCAGAATACTATTCGATCTTCCGAAAGTCCTCTGGAGCCTTGGCTCTTGAAATTCTTGCTTGCTTGCATTATGGTTAATCCCATAAATCTGGTAGTCTTATTGACATTCCTTGTCATTATCATTTTGAGTCTGTTGACTCAATATGTTTCTTGAATACCCATAATCATCATTGATCCTTATAAATTACTTTTCGGCTGAGCTGCCATTCATTTATCTGGAATTGGTTCTCGACCAATCCAATTATCGTTGATTGTACCCTAAGGCTATTCGACTTATCCATCCCTAATCAGAGCATTGCTTCTGACCCCTTGATTTGGGAATCATAATTCCTTTGCATTTGACAATTGAGTTAGTCAGTTGTTTCTATAATCTGATCTCCTTGCATTCTTCTTCCTCTAGTTAAGTACTGATGCTCACGTCAGACCCCTGGTGGACCATCAGGTCCATTATTGGATTTTACCCGTCAGCATCCTTCATATTCAATAACTTTGTGAGACCTTCCCATGATACATAATGCCTTTGGTAAATTGCATCCTCTGCTTTGTCAACCATGCTCTACCTCCGAGCTTGTGTTATTTACTCTTGAAACTGGTGGTATATGTTTCTAAGAAGCCCCTATGGGTTGAACATATGCCTTCCCCAAACCGTATGAACCCGAAAGTTTTCACGAATCATACTCTTCTGGTGCTTCGCCAGATAAAATTTTCAACACTGCAACTTCATCGAACGTGAGAAGTGAATGAAAGGTTATGCATTGGAGAAGTGGGAGTCGACCTTGAACTTGTGTTCATGCCCATGGACACGATGTACATCTTATCATTAAAGCTTCTCTTAAAATTAATTATTCCTTGGTATAAGTTCATCTTATATCTAGGATCTGGCCTTTTGCTATCGTGGTTCCGACCATGATTGTTCTTCTTTGATCTCATTTCTCGGACAAGTTAAAACAATTGTCTTCTATGGATCAATACACCAGTCCAACCTTTACTTGGATCTTGTGTCGAGTATTACCCCCCTGGTATCTCGAGATTATCATGGAACTGCATAACTTTTATGAGTTCATCAAGTACTACCTTCCCACTGATTCCAATTTCTCACGGTCTCTGAGTTATTAAACACTCAAAGACACCGATAACTGAACCGAGTCCGCTTTTCACGGTTCAACAACTCTTCGATAGCTTCTATAAGTGCGAGTTTGTACCCGACCACGCCATTCCTAGCCTGTTGGCTATATCATTGTGGTGATGATTTTAACTGTGCTACCCGGTCCTTTTTCTCGGAGCACAATTTTCGACGATGAACTAACCTTACGTCGATCCTCATCGTCATATCATTTCGCCTTGAACAACAAACTTGGTTTCGAGTTTGTGCCGTACCCTTGGTTCCAATAACCTTTCACTTCATCATTACTTTGACTTGGTGTAAATGCCGATCGATTACATCTTCATGAACTCTCGCGACAAAGGTTTCGTGATCGCCAACATTCTGAGCTCATCCAGGATATCAATTGAATTCATGATGAGAAAAACCATCCTTGCCCTCGATGAATTGTATTATCACCGACCACTATATCGCCTCCCCACCAACACAAGCTTGTTCATATTTGGTGTTATACCTTGAGTTCCTTGCTACCCAGCAATTGTTCTTCTTTACCTTGGAGTATTACCATCCTTTATGTCAAGAATGTTCTGAGATTTGTTCCACCTCTTGAGAATTCTTTACATATATATACTTCTCACCATCATCATTCTTTCTTGGTCCCCGTGTTAATTCCAACACGTGAACGGTGCTGTTTGGGTTCTTTCCTTCTAGCAACCCTATTCTTTGAAGTTAATGGTCGAAAGTTCATTCTTAGGCTATTGATCATTGAATCACCATTCTGACATTGGTCGCGCAACCCAACCCATATTTCGGGCGCACCTTTCGACCAAGGTTTAATTGTGTATGTTTCCTCAAGCATACTTCCTTATATCATTTGATATGACAAATGTTATCTCCTTGTTCACTTAGTTGTGGAATTCCATCTTTTGGGAATCTCGATGAATTACCGTTGAGTTCACCAGACACCTCCTTGCCCTCACCTTGGGCTAGTGACGGACTCTTGTTAACGGAAATCACTTCATAGTTCATTTCCCCGAGAATCTTACAATGTCATCTCGTCAACTTGCGTTGCACCTTTTATTCTCAGGTATCCTAAGTCTGAGGTATCCTGACACCAATCGGATCTGAATCTCGGTCAGATATGATGGTTGGGACAACCTTCCAAGATGTATGATGTTGATCCTTTGATGACCCGGTAGCATGATGTCATGCCTAGCACCCCCCCCCCCGGCTGGAGGACCTATCATTATAGATTCCTTTTCAGCAGGGTTATCCTTTCATCCATGAGGGAATTGTAATACTGTTTCTACAAGTTATTCCTGATGGATCCTTCGTGATTCCAAAGTCCGATCTTCACCTGAAGACCATGCCAATGCTATCTCGAAGCATGTCTGTGATACTCTGGTTTTCAACAAGAACATTCGAAGCCCAATGCTAAATGTTTCTTGCTCAATTATCCAAACACCGTTGTATGGGTAATGACATGAAATTTCTCTCCCCTTACCTAAAGGGTTTTCTACATTATCTCCTATCGTGGATATCTTGCTCTGCTTGTCCTTGGGAAGGATATACCCTTGAATTATGTGTTTAAACATATTCTCCTTTCCATTGTTCTGTTTAATCGATGATCATATTTTCCATCCATTGGTTTGTTTAAACCTTTTCTATGATCTATATGATATAAGCGGTAATAATCCACTGCTTGTGCAAGCACCTCGTGTTACAACACTGCCAGTAAGACCCTGTTACTATTGTTGGTGACATTTCGGTAACCACCGATGGACGAGAACCTTGCCTATTGGTCCGCCTCGTTCAACGAGCAGGAAAATGGTTCTCTTCGTCCCTCGCCCTTGGTACCTATGTTGTTGCCGACATGACCCTCGGACTCTCCTCTGATATGCCTTGCTTACATGATCGTGCAAGATGTCACCAACCTTTCTACTTTTAACCACATGGTGGGCCCATAACCCACAGTTTCACAGGATCGAAACCTGACTCTCCTGTACACCCCTGTTGCCGAAGTTATTCCTCACGCTTGACATTGTATGTAATTCACGGGCCACTCGCTTTGTTGATCTATTACGGTATCGGACGCAATACTTATTCTCGTTGCTCACGAACCCTTTCGAACCCTGTTTGAGGCATCGGATGATTGCCTACCGCTTGAAACTTCTCATGGTACCTTCTTACTTTGCTCTCGATATGTTCTTAAGTTCCAGTTCGAGAGTTACTTTCCGCCAGCTTCCTCGATGTTAGCTACCGGATAGTCAACCTTGCAGAGGTTAGATTCTGCGAATAACCCATTACCTATTCGTGAAATGCGTTGGAGTTACCGAGAAAAGGCGGCATCACCATGATGACCTGTAGCAGAGAAATGAAGGTGTCAAGGTAATGGATCGGCCTCTTCAAGAAGATCAACCAAGACTGAGAAGATTCGTTAGGATTTCGTAACCAGACCTTTCCCCCTTACTCCCTTCTTAAATCTCGGGACAAGATTTCTTGTAGTGGAGGAGAATTGTGGCCTTGGGGTAATTACGCTACAGTAATCCCGCTAATGATGCCACATCACCTCGATTCTTGTGGATAAACTTCGCTAGTTGAAACCTGTTAAATTCAAATTCAAATCAAGCAAGCAATAAAATATTTTCAAATATTAAAACTAAAATGTTAGGAGTGAGCCAGATAATGCATAGGTAATTATGGTGGTGAAACCACACTTTTATAAAATGTTTAAATACTCTAAAATGAATAAAACAGTAGCAAATACAATTATTTAAGTGCTTTAAAAATAATAAACATTTTCAAAACTAATTTGTAATAAGTATTAAACTATTGTGGCAGTGGCATAATTTGTAAAATCTATTTAGGTGCCACTTTAGTAATTTACTAAAACTAAAATAAAAGAAAAACTAAAAGTAAAACGGTAAAAGAAAAATTAAGAAAAACAAAATACAAAGAAAAGAGAACACCCCCCCCTCGCTGGGCCACGGCCCAGATGGCCTCGTGGCCAATCGGGCCGGCCCAGCCGCACCTCTCCTGGCCTAATGGCCCCCTCCCTCGTGACCTAACCCCCCTCGAACACCCCGATCCCCACCCCCCCCCCCCCACGACGCCACTCCCTCTCCCCTCCCGATCCAATCGGGATCGCAGCGCTCCGCCCCTCCCCCCCACTCGATCTGGGCACCTGCCCGTGCTCGAGGACCGCCCCCTCGCCCCACCCCCACCAGCCCCGACGCCGCCCCGCCGCCGGTGCGCCCCGCCGCATCCGCCCCTGACGCCGCCGCCGCACACCGTCGCCGCCTCGCCCCGCCTCTACTTCGCCCGACCCCGGCACCGATCCCCGTCGCCTCGACGTCGTACGGCACCGCCCCACCTCGCCCGCGTGACCGCGCCCGAGGAATCGTCGACCACCGCCACCGCAAGAGGACCCGAAGCCGCCGACGCTGCCCCGCCGACGCCGCGTCCCCGTCCACCTCCCCAAAGGCTCCATCAAGCCACGCCGACCCCCCTTCGCGCCAACGCTGTTGAGGCCATCGGCCTCCGCATCCCCTCGGCCGCTTTCTCTCCCCCTCGCGGTCACCACGCCCGGATGCCTTTCGCGCCCACAGCCCGCCTTGGCAGCGTCGTGTCGCGCTTCGCCATGGCCGTCGCAGTCGCACTGCCCCCCATTCCCCTCTTGCTCCGGGTTCCGCCCGACTCCTGACGGCATGCCGCGCTGGCCTTACCGACCTCGGGGCCTCATCCGCCTAACGTCGCGCCTCTGACCGAGGTCATCGCCCGCCAGCGTCAGCCTGGGGCGCCCAGCGTGCGTTCCCAGCCACCAAACCGTGGCCTTAGCCCACTTTGCACATGCAGGCCGACCCATTTAAAAAAAAGTGAATAAAGAATTGATAATAAGTAAATAAAAATATTAATTAATTAGTTAATTAAATTAATTAACTTAATTAATTAGGTTCAGTTAAACTAATTATAATCTATTACCCTAATAACCTAGTTAGACTAAATTAACTAGTTAGTTAATGTAACAGCCAATGACAGGGGGGCCCCACACATTGACCGATCAAACGTTGGTGGTCAGCGAGATGACCCACTGTCAGCCTCTGTACACTTACGTATGCAGAGCTGGGTGCACCTAGCATTTAGCTATTTAATTTCGAATTAAATTAAATCCAGAAAATCTAGAAAATGATTAAACCTTTATAAATTAATATAAAATAATCTATAACTCGGATGAAAATACTTTGTACATGAAAGTTGCTCGAGCAGCGAGGCGAATCCGGATCGCAGTCCGTTCGTCCGCCACACACCCTAACCTATCGAACCTGCAAACTTTCCTCTCCGGTTCATCATCGTGAGACGTCCGGGCAAGGAAAACTTTCCGGATGTTTCCCCTTCGCCCGATGTCGCCTAAGCGCTGCGTTTCGACACGTCTAGCTCTATCTGTTGTCCTGTTATGCACTTGCCTGCTATGTATTTACTGTTTCTTCCCCCTCTTCTCTCCGGTAGACCCCTAGGCCGATCTTTGATGTCCCTGTGATCGACTACGTCACCGACGACCCCTCTCTCTTGCCAGAGCAACCAGGCAAGCCCCCCCTTGATCACCAGATATCGCCTACTCTTATCTACACTGCTTGCATTAGAGTAGTGTAACATGTTACTGCTTTCAGATATCCTATACTGCTGCATAGCCTGTCCTTGCTACTACTGTTGTTACCTTTATCTGCTATCCTACTGCTTAGTATAGGATGCTAGTGTTCCATCAGTGGCCCTACATTCTTGTCCGTCTGCCATGCTATACTCTTTGGGCTGTGATCACTTGAGGAGGTGATCACGGGCATATACTATATACTTTACCTTTGTTACATTACCCGTGGTACTGTTCGGAGATGGGGGCTGAAAGGACGGGTGGCTCCACCCCGGTAGAGGTGGGCCTGGGTTCCCGACGGCCCCCGACTGATACTTTGTGGCGGAGCGGCAGGGCAGGTTGAGACTACCTGGGTGAGAGGTGGGCCTGGCCCTGTTCGGCGTTCGCGGTTACTTAACACGCTTAACGAGGTCTTGGTATTTGATCTGAGTTGGCTACGAGCTTATACGCACTAACCATCTACGCGGGAGTAGTTATGGGTATCCCGGCGTCGTGGTATCAGCCGAAGTACTTCAGACGTCGTGACGGGCGGCCTTGCGCGGATTGGACTGGAGCACTTTCTTTGGGCTAGGTCTGCTTCGGCCAGCGTCATAGCGTCTTGAGTGTGCTTTCAGGCGATGGGCCCGGACCCTGCGGCTTAGGTTTAGACCGGCGTGTTGGCCTCTCTGTTGTGCCTAGGTGGGGCTGCGACGTGTTGATCTTCCGCGGCCGGGCATGACCCAGGAAAGTATGTCCAGCCAAATGGGATCAAGTTTGCTGGGTAAGATGGTGCACCCCTGCAGGGAAGTTAATCTATTCGAATAGCCGTGATCTTGATAACAGGACGACTTGGAGTTGTACCTTGAGCTTATGACAACTAGAACCGGATACTTGATAAAACACACCCTTCCAAGTGTCAGATACAACCGGTGGTCGCTCTCGCTCAGGGATATGAGCAGGGGATTGCCGAGTAGGATTATTGCTATATGATGTTACTTGGAGGACTTCAGTTCGTTCCCTCCTACCTGTTGCAAGACAGGTGTCCAGAAGCGTAGTCTTCGTTAAGACTAGCTATCCCCCTTATTCTGCAGTTCAGTCCTTGATATGGCCCTTTACACATATATCCATGCATATGTAGTGTAGCTCCTTGCTTGCGAGTACTTTGGATGAGTACTCACGGTTGCCTTGTTCCCCTTTTCCCCCTATCTCTACTCGATTGCTGCAACCAGACGATGGAGCCTAGGAGCCCAGCGCCACCGCCTATGGCGACTACTACTGGAGGTGCCTACTACTACGTGCAGCCCGGCGGCGACTAGGAGTAGTTAGGAGGATCCCAGGCAGGAGGCCTGCGCCTCTTTCGATCTGTATCCCAATTTGTGCTAGCCATCTTATGGCAACTTGTTTAACTTATATGTCTGTACTCAGATATTGTTGCTTCCGCTGACTCGTTTATGATCGAGCATTTGTATTCGAGCCCTCAAGGCCCCTGACTTGTATTATGATGCTTGTATGACTTATTTTATTTATAGAGTTGTGTTGTGATATCTTCCCGTGAATCCCTGATCTTGATCGTACACATTTGCGTGCATGATTAGTGTACGATTAAATCGAGGCGTCACCTACGACATGGACTCGGCACCTAAGTTCCACGACAGCGTCCCTCGGGAGGGTGAACGGTGCGAAGCGTCGCCACTGCCGAGTCCGAGCTGGAGAGTCTTGATGGCCTCCACGCAAGATGTTCCACTTAAGCTAGTCTCTCTTGCTAGGTCTCCACCCAGAAGTTCCAGTTAGCGGCGCCAAGGCATTATCAGTCATCACATCAGAAGTGTCAATCGAGTCACATACTCATATCTGAACTAACAAGAAAATTGCATATGAAGATGTGAAAGAACATTAGGAAATAGGGGAAATCATGGCCTTATTGATACAACTGCTTCCAACATGCTTTGGCATGCATTCTACTATCTAAAGGAAGCCCATATGCTCTTCGTATACATCTAACTTGATAACAGAACTCGCCATACATATATCAAGGAAACTGAATTTCTTAATTTGTTTACGTGTACCCTCGCCACCTAGCAAGCTAGCCAGCTAATTTCTCGTGCATGACATTATGATAATAGACTTGTGAGTAGAATTTAGTTAGCAACAAACCACATTTACATCTCATCTCCCAAAGTCGTATACATATGTAAATAACTATTGGCTTGAAATCGGCATGAAACGGTCTGTACATGAATGCATGCCTACCAAAAGATGAATAAACCTAAATTTTTTTGAAAGGGAGGATTACCCCCGGCCTCTGCATCTGGACGATGCATGTAGCCATTTTATTAATTATTCACAAAGACCTTACAAAGTAGTACATCAGGTAGCCTTAAGCCACCATCTTAACAACAACTGTCGCTACTCCTATCCACTTGGTGAAGGGTGCCAATAGTCCGAGCCTAATACCAAACATACATCACACCAAAGACTAACATCTAGAGCCGGAGGCCCCAGCGAGCCATATACTGGTATTGGGGCACAGACACACACTTATATGGAGAGACAGTGTATCTTCTGGATGTGCTTATATACACGGGATCATCTTTCTCGAAGTAGCAACATAGAAGCTGTAGGAACAGACACACACTTTTCTAACCAAACCAAGGAACTAGTGAACCATGAGGATCTCAGTACAAATGAACAAAAGAAAACAAAAATAGTTGCGGTGGTGGTTTTTAAGATGTCCAAGAACTAGTATCCATGTCTCTACACCTGAGGGTGGACACACATGAGTAACTAAGAAGTATTACAAGTCTCAAAAACAAAACAAAAACAACAAGCTACCAACACAATGAAATTTAGGTATTATAATTCATTGCTAAGCGATGAATCATGTTTGGATATAAAAAGCCATTGGTAGCTTGCTCCAAGCTGATGTCACTAGCACAACATACTCATGATGCTCCTACCACTGCAATGTAAAGAAAGCTCACAGATGATTGATGGAGATGAACATAGCCCGTAAATGAGTGGAAATCATCAATTCAAACACAACATCGCTACGACATAGCCTAAAGCTTTAGGTAACCAAAGGCATCGGAAAAGAGACATCCATTTGTTTTTTTTTGTGTCCTAAGGTCATCCAATCATCTGCATCGTGCAACATGCACAATTGCTGCACTTGCTACCACGTGCATTCTTGTATGCACCTCGCTTGCATATTGTAGTGAATATCATGAAGAAGTGTGTTATATTCATCACCGATCATTACATTTTGTAATGCAAATGAAAAACCTTCTGTCTTGTTTCCTAACCAGGATTGATTATTTTGTGAAATAAAATAGTATACAGGACAGCAAAATTACATACATCATATGGTGTTGTGAAACCTTATGCACAAAAATTATATGTTGATTGTTTATACTACTCTGGTCGAAATATGTGTGTGTTACTCAATTATTTCTATATACATTTCCCAGATGTTTGAACCACGACTTATTCATGCTATAATTTAAGATAAACATGCGTGTATAGTCTATGGGTTGTGATCAGGTAGCGGTCTTTACAAAGAATGACTCGATCGAGTGCATGAGAGATGCACAATAATTCTCTAGTAGAGTATCTACTTGCATTCCAGTCAATACAAGATAGCAGCATATATAATGGCAGATATCCAACAACCAACTTAAACCATGCTAGGAATTAATGTTGTATGCATTCATATTGCCCCATCGCCACGAAGCAACAACACACTAGAAAGCCTACCAGTTGATACAATTCCTCCTGCTACCAATATGTTAGTGATGAGGAAATGATAATTTCTAGTCTGGAGCCAAGAACCATGGCACAGAAAAAGATAAACAGTGTGGCTCTAATTAGGGAATATGAGGCTTCAGGAAAAACACGGCCACAGACTTGTGGACTGCATCATAAAATAGGAAGGGTGCTACAAACCGTCTATCACCTACCCAACGCAGCTAAATTCACCCGACCCTTGAAGTCCTTCTCGTTTATGAGCCGATCAAAAATAGTTGATTAGCAACCTTTGATGTATCCACCAAGGACCTCCGTGATGGAATGCAATGTCGAACTCCCCTCGACCACGATCGGAACTCTTGGGTGATAGAACCATACCTACTTACACATGTCCCTTTCTTACGAACTACAAAACATATTGAGGCAATCCTTGTCGATCTTAGCAGTGCAGGCATGGATGCAGACCCCTCGGCAACTCTAGCATGGTCAGGCTTTCTTGTGTCGGTAGAACCTGAATGTTGCCCTGGGGCTATCATGACACCCCTAAACCCTCATGGATTGCTTTGTGTTGTGCTGTCTAAATTGTGGATATTATCACTGTCGGGGACGGTCAAAGAAAAAGAAAAAAAAACACTTCGGTATCAATGGGCTCAAGTTGCGGTGCCGTCTGGGCCCAGACATCGGCCCATCCACTTTCATCGGCGCAATAAACCGCAGAAAGAAGTATAGTTTTCACCCCCAAATATCTCTCAATGTATCCATAACCCCCCAAAGTCAATTTTCGGCCCATCCACTTTAATTTTAGTGTCACATCGACTTTGGGGGGTTATGGATACATTGAGAGGGATTTGGGGGTGAAAACTATACTCTCTTCTAAACCGCAGGAAAGAAAATCCCCAAAACTGCAAGAGCTCGCAGCTCTCAGCTATGAACCTGCTGCGTCGTCGTCCTCTTCACACCACAGGTCAGTCTCCTCTTCCTCCTCCCCTCTCCCGCGCATAGGTCTCTCTCGCCCCCGCCCTAGGGATCAAGCTCCTCTCGATCCTCCCCCCCCTCCCTCGCCGGGTCCGGATCTGGGACCGTGCTGCCCGTCCTCCGCCGTGATCTGATTCCTCGAACTCTGATCTACCAGCTCGAAGTGGAGTGGGGGAGCGATCTCGCGAGGAAGGAAGGATGCCGATGGCCCCGGGCGATGCCAAGCTCCTGATGCAGTCCCTCACCAATGCCTATGCCGCCACGCCGACTAAATTTCGTTTTCTTTCCCTAGCAGTATTTTTTTCCTCTGCCACTGGCGACTGCCAGGTTACTGATCCGCTTCTCGTGCCCCGCAGATCATGCATTGACCTGTACGTGGTTTTCACGGTCGCCACGGCCCTTGTTCAGGTAAAATTTGACACTTTGACGAGGAATCCGGAAGACATGACCACTAAACAGCCGCCAGCCATGCACAAATACATGATTTTACAACGGTAACAGTCAAACAATAGCGACACCTCGGATAACTGATGGCACGAAGTAGAAGCATAGAAAATCAAAACCTCGGCAACGATGTACGAAGACATGGCCGCATCAACTTATGTCCAGAGTGGTGCACCCATGAGACTTGGATTATCGAAGGCATGACAAGTTGTAATTCACCATGTTAATCTAAGTAGACTAAGATCATATGCTTATCATACTTTTGACGCATATGCCCATCATTCCTGTGCTATGGATCCTTAACTAAGCTCCTGACACAGATCCCTATTCCACGACGACTCTTCTCTGTCCTTGTCGGGTGCTGGACTTCTTGCGACCCCACACCCCCATTGACGGTGCCCTCTAGCGCTGCAACCCCTTTCATAGCTTCGCCCTCGCCAGCCCCGTTTCCTCCCTTTGATGTCGTGTCCACCGCATCCTTATCGCCCAGCTCATGTTTGCTTTGTGGCAGAGGATGATGTGGAGGTGGTGCCGAAGTCGCCGTCGGGGGAGACCGCTGCTCCCCGCGTCCTAGCTCTGCTGCCACCAGGACTACCCGTGCCCAAATTTGGTATGATAACAGTGGGTGCAGTGGAGCATTGCAGCAGGCTCCCATAGAAGGGGTCATGTACTGGTTTTGGTTCTATGGGTGTACAGGGGGTATGATGTGTTGTTTATTCTTCTTCTCCTACCGGAGGATTTGTCTCATGTCTGTGGTGCTCAGGGACCAAGAGTTGGTGCTGAGTGGAGGGGGTGATGATGCTTGCACAAACGTTGTTTGAGGAGGTTGGACCCAGGTGCATGAGTACTGAGGACGTGCAACCATGGTCGGAGGTAGCCAGGTTGCCCCCTTGGCGTGCCCATCGTGTAGCCAGCCGGACCGAGCCACATACCTTAAGTGGATGGATGGGCGATGCTTCAGATGCCTTAGGCGCAAGCAATTTGCCGCTTCATGCTAGCATCCAATCAAGTTTAGGCGTTCTTTCAACCTTTTCCACATTTCGAGCAAATTCCCATGGAAATCCTCCTCAACATGGCCGCCATCTAGACCTCGTTCTGCTTTTGAGGTTGCTCATGTCGCGCCAATTAGCACTACTTCAAGGCTGAACTCCTACTATGAGGTGGTATTGGCCCCATTCCCTAAAGATCGCTTGGCCCATACTCCTGATCTTTACATCCCTGCCCCAGCCATGGCGGGAGTTGCTTGTTCGGTGCTCCTGAGCAGGTGATAATCGTTTTGAGGCATGATGAAGTATTGGCGCTACCTCCTCTCGTATCATTTGATGTCATTTGTATTGCGATATACTTTGCTTGGTGTGATGAGGTTTACTTGCACCATCTTGTTCCACCGGGAAGGATCAAGTAGTTCATGGACCGATTGTGTTTGGAGGCTAAGATCTTGTTGTCCCGCCCCGATGGCTCCACCTAGATACCGATGGGCATTCGCTCGCACACCTGATTCTCATTCCGAAGGTGCCACTTGGTTTCAACTCGGAGATCATAATGGGGGCCGTAGGCACCCGTATTGTCGAGGTCGAGTCTTAGGTTGATGTTAGCAGTGTTGTTCTGAGGTAACACAAGTTGATGCCCCCACGCCCCACTATTTGTGGAGGAATTTCTTAGCAAAGCAACTAGTATGGTCCCACACACTCTACTTGCGACCTGACGCCTTTGCATGGGGAGAAGAATGGTGCCTCTCGCTCTGAGCGATGTAGCGGCCATCTGAAAAACAAGAACATTGCGTGCACACTGAGCATAGGTTTTTGGAGGTTTTTCGTGAGTTGCGAGAGGCAAGCAGAGTGGAAGGCCCTGGGCAAAACAAGCCTACCTGAACATGTAGGAGAACCGCCTTTGCCGTAATTGCTCGCGTCTTAGAGCACTTTGGCGGGCATCGCTACGAAGTCGGAGCTAGACCAGAAACGATCTGGTCCATAGTGCAATGGTGGATGCCTTGTGCCTCGGTACTATAAAATAAAGTAGAATACACCCACTTTTGCATGCCTTGGCTGATTTGGTCCACACACCCTGAGATTAAATACCAGGTTCACCTAGAGTCTGAACAACGTGTCATGATAGGTTCACCGTATTAGTGGGGCATCTTAGTTAGTGCGACTCACACCGCTTTGTGAGCGCATGCTTACAGTGGTTGAGACTGTACTTTCTTTCCTGCCAAGCTCTAACAATATTTTGAGCTTAGACTATTTTTTGTATGTTTTTCACATCACAAAAAGCATAAAAGAGCTTTGCCTTGTGAAGTGCAAAGATGATTGCAATGTAGCTTTGGTTTTGTCGTATTATTTGTTCTTTCTGATTTTTTTTTTTTGTAATCTAGATATTGTTTTTGTGTAGCCTCAATTTGCGGCATTCAACTATGATGTGCAAAACTTAAGAAGAAACAAGGACAACGAAGGTGACTCATCTTGATATGTATGCCACAATATTTTATGAAACTACTGCATATAGTAATGATCCAACAACCTCCAGCCATGAGCACTAGTAGTCGTTTGTCATTTGTGCACATATACTGCTCCGTCTTAACCCAAGTACTAGAATCAAGCTCCACTAGTACCAAACTTTCGTACAACACATTCAAATTGATGGCTGGTCAGTTAAATCTGGAGTAATCATGTGAACCAACAATGAAAGTGCATATGAAGATGTGAAAGAACATTGGGAAATAGGGGACATCAGGAACAAGAAAAGCATGGCCTTATGGATGCAATTGCTTCCAACATGCTTGGCATGCATTCTACTATCTAAAGGAAGCCCATCAGCTCTTTGTATACATCTAGCTTGACAACCGATCTCCTCATAGACATATCAAGGAAACTGACTTTCTTAATATGATTTCGTGTACCCTGGACACCTAGCAAGCTAGCCAACTAATTTCTCGCGCATGACTAGTGATAATAGACTTGTGAGTATAAATTAGTTAGCAACAAACCACATTTTCATCACACCTCCCAAGGTAGTGCATATGTAAGTAACACATTTGGGCAGCCATAATTGGATGATTAAATTGGAATACCTTATAGGATTGGCTCACTCCATAATTATGGAACACTCCACCCACCAAAGAAAATCAATGCAAGAACAATAATAGTCCAACAATGTCTAACCATGAATATATGCTAGATTTTCATGTGTGCATATATACTATTCCATCATCATCCAAGAAGTAGTCCCAATCTCTACTGGTTATAACATTTTTCTTCCATAATCAAATAAGCGCTAGATGGAGAGAATAAAGATGCATGGGCTGCTGGTATGGAGAGTCTGGGAAAAAGAATATTAAAACCACTAAGGAACATGAGGTGTCTATGTCAGTATGTGCAAATATAGTTAGCTTAATCCTGCCGCACCCTGCTGTTTCCTTTTCTGTCAGTTTTCTTCAGGTTCAGAGAATAACGCTGCAGTCGCAGCCGTAGCTAGGTTCAGTTTTCAGTTAGCTTTGGATTCGCTTGGTTAGTTAGCAAACACCGTAAGACGCGTTCTGTGCGATCTGCGGCGATGAAGTAGGAGTGGCAGGAGTGCGCTCGAGGTCGTGGGATGGCACGATCTGGTAGCCTGAGCGAGTCTCGTTGCATGTTGGTTCGTTCTCTGAATAAAAGGATCGGAAACCAGAGAAGCTGCGACAGTTCAGCAGCACAAAATCTTGTCTTGCCTCTTATGTTTAGTCCACGGCTTGACCTAAAACAACTACAATTGGCATCAGAGCCTCCAAAGATCCATGGCGGGAGGTCGCGGGGCCTTGCAAGGCAGTGGTGGCGGCGCTCCACAGGCGGTGCTGGTAGCGAGCAACCGCGGCTTAGCGGCGGTGGCGTCCAGCAGGGGCATGGCGGTGACAACCCGGCAGGGCGTCGGTGTCGCTGGCGGCGACACGCAACGCCTCGGCTCCAGGTCGCCTGCGGCGCCATCGTAGGGTGTCGCACTCACCTCCGCCATGTCGTGGGCGGCATGGCGAACTAGTGGTGCGCGGCGAAGTGGTGAGGAGAGCGGCGGCTTTGCCCAATACCCGACACTCACTCGCACCAACTTCGTCGACTGGGCTATGGTGATGCGGCGTGCAACTGCAGGCTCAGGGCCTGTGGGAGGCCGTGGAGTCTGGCGACCGCGACGCGGCGATCGCGCCCGCGCTGGTCGACGCGGTGCCTCCGGAGATGATCCGCGCCCTTGGCGGCAAGGACTTCGGCGAAGGAGGCGTGGGACCTGCTGCTCACGATGCGCATGGGCAGCGACAGCGTCTGGGAGGCCAGGCGCAGACCCGCCGGCGCGAGTTCAAGGAGATACGCTTCGGGATGGTGAGTCCATGAGGATTTTCCCTCCACCTAACCGCTATTGTGAGCGAGCTGGAGCTGCTGGCGACCGGTGATGGAGTACGCGCCATGCTGAAGTTCGCCGCGCGGTACCCCGCAAGTTCGAGCAGATGGCCATGGCCGCCGAGGCCTTTGTCGACCGCCGCACCCTCTCGATTGAGGAACTGTGCGGGCGCCTGCGCTCCGTCCAAGAGAGCTATGCTCTGGGCGGCGTCGATCACGGCGTTGGTGAACTGCTCCTCGCTGAGAGCGAGTAGCACGCGCCGCGCAGCATCAAGGCCAGGGCTCTTCGTCGGGCAACAAGGGACGGCAAGGGTCACATCTGAGCCCACGACCGCAGAGCGGCGAGCGGTCCAGCGGACGCGGCGACGGCGGCAAGAAGCCCGCCGGCGGGAAGCGGAAGGGCAAGTGTCTCTACTGCAGTATTCCGGGCCACTGGGCCAGGGAGTGCCGAAAGGCGGAATGCGATCGCCAGAACCAGGGTGAGGCGGCGAACCTAGCCGAGGCGGACGTGGAGCCTCCCGCGCTCCCTCGGCTACCGTCGAAGAGGGCGAACGCCCGATCCGGCATGGCGCGGCGGGCAAAATGCGGCGGCACTGTCTGGCGCCAGGCGGTCTACCTCAATGAGAACACGTGGTCGGTAACCACCGGGCGCGTGGCGCCAATACCTGGATACCGGGGCGAAGCCATATGACCAGGGCGCGATGCGTTCATCAGCCTCGGCGACACCGTGCAGTTCCGTGCGCCGGGACGGCTCCATCGTCATGCTTTCGATGGCAAGGGGCGTCGTGTTCGGTCTTGCGGGACGGTAACCAGCGGCGTGCTCGCGGATGTGTAGTACATCCCCAAGCTGCGGGCCAACATCATCTCACCGGGAAGCTCGGCGAGAAGGGTTGCAGGTCCGTGATCGAGGGCGGACACCTCTGCGTGTCGACCAGCAGCGGCAGCTCCTGGTCGGCATCAAACGCACGGTGAACCGGCTGTACATGCTGCCGCTGGACCTGGCCCTGCCAGTCTGCCTTGTGGCCAAGCTAGACGAGCCAGCATGGCTGTGGCACGCGCGCCTCGGACATCTCCACTTCTGGGCGGTGAAAGCCATGTCCACGAGAGGCATGGTAAGAGGGATGCCGCAGGTTGACCATGTCGACGAGATCTGCGATGGCTGCATGATCGGAAAGCAGCATCGCCTGACGTTCCCGCACACAAGCCCACACCGGTCGGGCGCACCTTGGATCTCGTGCACACCGACCTCTGCGGACCGACCAAACCAGCTACAGCGGCGGTAACCAGTATTTCCTGTTAGTAGTTGATGATTATAGCAGATACATGTGGCTCGAGGTCCTCGAGTCCAGGGCGAAGCGTTCTCCGCTTCAAGGCGATCCAGCCACTTGCGGAGGCGAACCCAGAGCTGTCGCCTGCGCGCTCTCCGCTTTGACAGGGGTGGCGGGTTCAAGGTCCACTGCGAGAAGAACGGCATGGCGCACCACACCACCGCGCCTTACTCACCGCAGCAAAACGGCGTCATCGAGCGCCGCAACCAGACGATGGTGGAGATGGCCCTGTGCATGCTGAAGGGCATGGGCATGTCGGCCACATTTTGGGGTGAGGCGGTCAAGTGCGCCGTCTACGTCCCCAACAGAGCACCGACCAGGAGCCTCAACGGTGTGATGCCGTACGAGGCCTGGAACAAGAGAAGTCCCACGGTCAAACACCTGCGCACGTTCATTGCGTGGCTCATATGAAGAAGACGGGACCCGGTGATGAAGCTCTCGATGGCTCCGTGCTCACCATGTTCATTGGCTACGAGGAAGGCTCGAAGGCCTATCGGGTGTACGACCCAGCGGCAAAGCGAGTGCTTGTCACTCGCGACCTGGTGTTCGAGGAGCGATGCGCGTGGCCATGGACTGCTGATGCAGGTTCAGCAAGTGCCGGCGAGTCACTGTCACCATCCTTCTCCGTGACGTACAGCACCGAGTCTGGAGAGCATCTGGTCGATGCGGGTGACATGGGCGCGCACTCATGATCGCCTGACAACCTCGGGCATCCAACGCCGGCGCCCGCCACGCCGGCGACCACCACACCCTCACCGTCGGGGGCGGTGCACTCCTCCCACGCCGCGATAAGCGCCTGGATGCTGTAGTGGGCGTGGGCGTGGCCCAGCGGTATAGGCGCTGGCGGCGTGTACAACACCACCAAGCCCGTGCCCACTCCACGAGGCGCCCGATCCGGTGTTCGGCGATGGCGAGCTCGATGCGCTGTGCCTCGCCACGGCGGATGAGCGGTGTGCGTCAGAAGGCGCTGTCCTCCCCAAGTGGAGGTGGCAATGGAGGAGGAGATGAAGGCCATCGCCGACAACAACACGTGGGCGCCGCGGCACTTTCCAGCAGGTCACGCAGCGTCTGGCTGAAGTGGGTCTTCAAGTTGAAGAAGGACGCCGACGGAAACATGGTACAGTACAAGGCCAGGCTCGTCGTCAAGGTGTACGCCCAGCGTCAGGGGGTGGACTTCGACGAGGTATTTGCACCGGTGGCACGAGATGGAGATGGTGCGGCGTTACGATCGCGCTTCGCCCGCTACGCCGGCTGGTCAGTTCACCATATGGGCGTCAAGTCTGCGTTCTTGAATGGCGATCTCGTTGAGGAAGTTTTCGTCCACCAGCCGGAGGGTTCATCAACGGCGACAACCCGCACGGCGTCCTCAAGCTCAGCAAAGCGATGTATGGGTTGCGGCGAGCGCCGCGGGCATGGTACGCATAAGCTCGATGCATCCCTCTATGAGCTTGGTTTTGTCCGCGATCCCGAGGAGCATGCCGTGTACAGGCGGCACGGAGACCTCATTTATGCTAGTGGGGGTCTCGTTAATGATCTGATCATCACGGGGACAGACGGTGATGACATCGCTGCGTTCAAGGCCGAGATGCATCACTTGTTCAAGATGGCGACCTCGGGCTGTTATCATACTACATCGGTATCGAGGTGAAGCAGGAGCATGGGAGGATTACTCTCTGCCAGCGAGGCTCGCCAAGTAGGTGCTTTCGGCGCCCGGCATGGCGGCTGCAACCCAAGCCAAACTCCCATGGAAGTAAGGCTCAAGCTAAGCAAGGAGGACAGTTCGCCGCCGGTGACGCGGCCATATCGCAGCATCATAGGATGCCTGCGCTACCTCGTCAACACCACGGCCCGACATCGCTCGCCATCAGGTAACCAACCGATACATGGGCGCCCAGCCGCGCCATTGGACCATGGTGAAGCAGATCCTCAGGTACATCCGCGACACTCTGCACTATGGGTGCAGCTACAAGAAGGGCACCGGCGCTCCATCCCTCGTCGGCTACAGCGACAACGATCATGACGGCGATGTAGATGACCGCAAGAGCACATCCAGCGTGGTATTCTTCCTCGGTGGCAGCACATCACTGGACCTCGCTAAGCGAAGGTGGTGGCAATGTCGTCTGCGAGGCGGAGTATGTGGCCGCGGCGGCGGCGACATGCCAGGGGGTGTGGCTCAGCCGCCTCCTGGCTGACTTGACAGGGCGGTCGGTGGAGAAGTTCCAGCTCTACATCGACAACAAATCCGCGATATCCCTAGCAAGAACCCGGTGCATCATGACCAGAGCAAACACGCCGACATCAAATATCACTTCATCCATCGGTGTGTATAAGAGAACAAGCTTGACACTGATTAAATTACTGACGAGAAACTTCGCGGACATCCTCACCAAAGGCGCTTGGGAAGATCAAGTTCATGGAGATGCGGGCAAAGATTGGTATGTCCGTCTTTGTGGCAGGGTTAAGGGGTGAATTGTTAGCCTAATCCTGCCACACACTGCTGTTTCCTTTTACATCGAGTTTTCTTGAGTTCGAGAGAATAACGCTGCAGTCTCAGCCGTAGCTAGGTTCAGTTTTCACACTAGTAGAAAAGGGGGCAATGGTCCAGGCCGAGTCAGCCCAGTAGTCCCGGTTCAGTCCAGAACCAGGACCCATGGGGGCATTGGACCCGGTTCGTGAGCCCCGGGGGCCGGCCGGGCCACGTGGGCCATTGGTCCAGGTTCGTCTGGACCTTTTGGTCCCGGTTGGTGGGACGAACCGGGACCAATGGGCCTCGCTCCTGGCCCACCACCATTGGTCCCGGTTGGTGGCTTGAACCGGGACCAAAGGCTGCCCTTTAGTCCCGGTTCATGCCACGAACCGGGACCAGTGAATTGCCTATATATACCCCTCGCCCACGAGCAGAGCACTCCCATTGCTCTGCTTTTCCTGGCCGGCGAGGGGAGAGCTTTGTGGTGCTCTAGCTCACCTCCTATGCACACGAGGTGTTCGATGGAATGCACGAGCCACACTACTTAAGCTTTCTCCTCTCAAGCTCGACCTCCGAGCTCCATTTTCCTCAATATTTGTCTAGGTTTAGCGGTCCGTCACGTCCGTCCCGTCTTCACCGCCGTCAATCGCCAGCGCCCGATCTCGTCGCCCGGCACCACCATGGTGAGCCTCTTGTTCTTATCTTCTTTACGAAAGGAAAAATATTCTTATTTGTATGTTTAGATAGATTATTTTATTATTTTCTTACTTTTATTATTGCATCTTATATAGTGCGATGGTTTTGGTATCCGCCCTCGTCGGCCCTCGTCCTGTCTATGATTCGGATGTGGTATATATTATCTTTTCATAACTACTGGTTCATTTATTGTTTATCAAAATTATGCCGACCAACGTGACATAGATTTTATTTATCTAGGAGGTTGTTGAACCGGAAATTCCAACCGACCCTATTGTCGAGAGGTTACATTTAGTTGAAGAAGAAAACAATTTCTTGAAGGAAAAAATAAAAAACTTGAGGAGGAGAAGATGATATTGGAGTTGCATGTTCTTGGCGTCGATGATCACAAGATCAAGATGGATGCAATGCGCTTGAAGATTAGAAAGATTAGAAAATATGCCATTCATACCGAGGCTTGGTATCATTATGCCGTTGGATCAGTTGTTACCTTGGTTGCGATTATGATCGCATTTGTTTTCGCATTGAAATGTTGTACATAGTTTCAATGTATGGTTTAATTAATTTAGATGCTCTGCAGAGGTTTATGTTGTTAGATGAGAACTATGTATGTACTTTGGTTTTTATGTGATGATTAACTTCTATTAATTTGGTCACTTAATTATCTATTCATGATGTTCTGTAATGATTTTTGACACACAATTATATATAATGCACGCAGATGAACCAGCAATGGATGTACGGTGACAGACACACCTCCGAGTACATTAAGGGCGTGCATGATTTTCTCGAAGTGGCTGAGGCAAACAAGCAGAATGGTTTTATGTGTTGTCCATGCCGTATATGTGGGAATATGAAGTCTTACTCTGACCGGAAAATCCTTCACACCCACCTACTTTACAAGGGTTTCATGCCACACTATAATGTTTGGACGAGGCACGGAGAAATAGGGGTTATGATGGAAGGCGGCGAAAAAGAAGAAATGCGATGACAACTATGTGCCCCCTGAATACGGTGATGCTACTGAACATCAAGAGGAACGAGACGATGTGCACGATGATGCTGCAGCGGAAGCTGCTGAAGATCAAGAGGAATCACCACGATGTGCCCGATGATGATGATCTTCACGGGTCATTGTCGATGCAAGGGCCAATAATCGAAAGTCAAAAGGAGAAGCTTAAGTTCGATCGCATGTTAGAGGATCACAAAAGAGGGTTGTACCCCAATTGCGAAGATGGAAACACAAAGCTCGGTATCGTACTGGAATTGCTGCAGTGGAAGGCAGAGAATGCTGTGCCTGATAAAGGATTTGAGAAGCTACTGAAAATATTGGAGAAGAAGCTTCCAAAGGATGACGAATTGCCCGACAGTACATGCACAGCAAAGAAGGTCGTATGCCCTCTAGGATTGGAGGTGCAGAAGACACATGCATGCCCTAATGACTGCATCCTCTACCGCGGTGCATACAAGGATCTGAACGCATGCCCGGTATGCGGTGCGTTGCGATATAAGATCGCGAGATGACCACTGGTGATGTTGATTTGGCGAGCCTCCGGAAGAGGGTTCCTGCGAAGGTGATGTGGTATGCTCCTATAATACCACGGTTGAAGCGTCTGTTCAAAAGCGGAGAGCATGCCAAGTTGATGCGATGGCACGGTGAGGACCGTAAGAAAGGCGGGAAGTTGAGAGCACCCGCTGATGGGTGCATGATGGAGAAAAATCGAGAGAAATCTTGGGATGAGTTTGCAAAGGACCCAAGGAACATATGGTTTGCTCTAAGCCCGATGGCATTAATCCTTTCGCGGAGCGAGCAGCAATAATGACAGCACCTGGCCCGTGACTCTATGTATGTATAATCTTCCTCCTTGGATGTGCATGAAGCGGAAGTTCATTATGATGCTAGTTCTCATCCAAGGCCCTAAGCAACCCGGCAACGACATTGATGTGTACCTAAGGCCATTAGTTGAAGAACTTTTACAGCTGTGGAATGGAAGCGGTGTGCGTCGTGGGATAAGCACAAAAAGGAGGAATTTGACCTAAAGGCGTTGTTGTTCGTGACCAACAACGATTGGCCCGCTCTCAGTAACCTTTCAAGATAGACAAACAAGGGATACCACGCATGCACGCACTGTTTACTTGACACCGATAGTATATACCTGGGAAGCTGCAGGAAGAATGTGTACCTAGGCCATCGTCGATTTCTTCTGACCAACCATCAACGTAGAAAGAAAGGCAAGCATTTCAAAGGCGAGGCAGATCACCGGAAGAAGCCCGCCATGCGTACCGGTGATTACGTACTTGCTATGGTCAATGATGTACATGTAATCTTTGGAAAGGGTCCCGGCGGACTAGCTGTTCCGAATGACGCTGAGAATCACGCACCCATCTGGAAGAAGAAATCTATATTTTGGGACCTACCCTGCTGGAAAGACCTAGAGGTCCGCTCTTCGATCGATGTGATGCACGTGACGAAGAACCTTTGCGTGAACCTGCTAGGCTTCTTGGGCATGTATGGGAAGACAAAAGATACACCTGAGGCACGGAGGACCTGCAACGCTTGCACGAAAAAGAGGGCATGCCTCCGAAGCAGTATGAAGGTCCTACCAGCTACGCTCTTACGAAAGAAGAGAAAGAAATTTTCCTTGAATGCCTGCTCAGTATGAAGGTCCCGACTGGCTTCTCGTTGAATATAAAGGGAATAATAAATATGCCAGAGAAAAAGTTCCAGAACCTAAAGTCTCTTGACTGCCACGTGATGATGACGCAACTGTTTCCGGTTGCATTGAGGGGGCTTCTACTGGAAAACGTCCGGTTAGCCATTGTCAAGCTATGCGCATTCCTCAATGCAATATCTCAGAAGGTGATCGATCCAGAAATTGTACCAACGCTAAGGAGTGATGTGGCGCAATGTCTTGTCAGTTTCGAGCTGGTGTTCCCACCATCCTTCTTCAATATCATGACGCATGTCCTAGTTCATCTAGTCGGCCAGATTGTCATTACGGGGCCCATATTTCTACACAATATGTTCCCCTTTGAGAGGTTCATGGGAGTCCTAAAGAAATATGTCTATAACCGCTAGGCGGAAGGAAGCATCTCCATGGGCCATCAAAGCAGAGGATGTCATCGGGTTTTGTGTTGACTTCAGTCTGGCCTTAAGAAGATAGGTCTCCCTAAATCGCGGTATGAGGAGGCCCATTTGGAAAAGGCCACGCTTGGAAGGACTCAATAATATGCAGGGACGGATATTCTTGGTCTCAAGCACACTACAGTTAGAACTCTACCTTGGTGACCCGTATGTCGATGAACACAAGAATAGTCTGCGCTCCAAACACCGGAGAAGTGCGACGGTTGGATTACATGTGAACACATCGGGACTTTCAGCAGTTGGTTGGAAACACGTCTCGGAGGTGACAGCACTGTTTGTGATGAGCTGTACTTGTTGTCCGAGGACCATCTTCGACTGTAATGATTTAGAAAGGATACTGAGATAAATGGGAATACATTTTACGATTGACCAAGATCAAAAGAGCACCAACCAAAACAGCGGTTTCGCTTTGATGCAGCAACCGAGAGGGAAAGGACACATGTTATGGTTACATAGTGGACATATGGGAACTTGACTACGGAGTAGATTTTAAGGTCCCTTTGTTTAAGTGCAAATGGGTCAATCTGTCGGGGAGGCGAGTGCAGGTAGACCCACGATGCGGAATGACAATAGTGGATCTGAAAAATCTTGGGTACTTGACGAACCGTTCGTCCTAGCCAATGATGTGGCACAGGTTATCTATGTGAAGGACATGTCTACCAGACCGAGAAAAATAAAAGATAAGAAGCGAATACATCCTACGATGAGCCAAAGCGCCACATAGTTCTTTCGGGAAAAGGGACATCACAGGAGTGGAGGGCAAGACAGACATATGCGAAGAGTATGAAAAACTTCATGAAATTCCTCCCTTCAAAGTCAAGGCTGACCCAAGCATCCTGATAAATGATGAAGATTATCCATGGTTACGGCGCAATAAGCAAATGACACAAGCGAAGAAAAAGTGAAGACTTTGTCCCGCAACTATTATGATGATACCATGCCAACTTTGTAATGCATTTAGTATGATACCATTGTCCGTTTGTACATGCACATGCTATGCCAACTTTTCAGAGTTCATTTGAAAACTACAATTTAGGTCAAATTTTCTCTATAGGTGCATCTATGTTCATTAGACCCTGGCCCATGCGGCTCGCCCCTGGCCCATGACTAAAGGGTTGGTCCTCGTTGCGCTCAGAGTTTAGTCCCACCTCGCGAACCGAAGGGCACTCACACCGGTTTATAAACCAGTCCCTCTCTGCCTTGTTGAGCACCTCTCAAAGTGAAAATAGATGCCCCTATGCAGGGAATTTGACCTAAATTCATAGTGAATTTCTCTGAAATTCATAGAAATTGATTATGAATATTCAAAGAAATTAATTTAGGTCGAATTTTCTCTATAGGTGCATCTGTGTTCATTTTTTAGTAAAGTTAATCACAAACTTGTGATTCACACAAATTTCAAAGAATTTAAATTTTAACTATTCAAATTTGAAAACTAATGGCACAAACAGAAAGTTTATGATTTTTCTAAAACTAATGGCACTAACAGGAAGTTTATAATTTTGCTGAACTAAAAGCAAAAAGAATTAAAAAACAAAGAAAATAATCAAAAGAAAATAAATAATGCAGAAAACAAAACCAAAAAACTGGAAAAAAATAAAAATAACAACAATAAGTATTTTGTTGTAAGTAGAAACAAAATAAAATAAATAAAGCAACAAAGAAAAGAAAAAGTGTTTTCAAATTTGAAAACTAATGGCACTAACAGAAAGTTTATAATTTTCTAAAACTAAAAGCAAAAAGAATTAAAAATAAAGCAAAAACAACAAAAATAAATAATGCAGAAAACAAAACAAAAAACTGGAAAAAATAAAAATAGCAACAATAAGTATTTTGTTGTAAGTAGAAACAAAATAAAATAAATAAAGCAACAAAGACAACAAAAAAAGTGTTTTCAAATTTGAAAACTAATGGCACTAACAGAAAGTTTATAATTTTTCTAAAACTAAAAGCAAAAAGAATTAAAAAATAAAGCAAAAAAAAAACAAAAAATAAATAATGCAGAAAACAAAACAAAAGCTGGAAAAAAATAAAAATAGTGCCGCCTACTGGGCCCCCACGGCCTGAATACGACTAGAAACCCTACATGGGCCAGGATTCAGGCCCGTAGGAGGCCAAGTAGGCCCACAGGCACATAGTGACAGATTAGGCCCGAAAGCCTGCAGTTGAGAGGAGCTCGAGAGGGTGGGCGCAGCAGCGCTCTCAACTAGCGAGGTGGGACTAAACTTTTGGGCGCGGGGCAGCACAAGGCCTTTGGTCCCGGTTGGTGGCACCAACCGGGACTAAAGGGGTGCATTGGTCCCGGTTCGTGGCCTTTGGTCCCGGTTGGTGGCACCAACCGGGACTAATCTGCTAGTCGGTTCGTGCCACGAACCGGGACCAAAACTTTGCTATATAAGCAAAGACTTAGGAAATTTTCACATTTCCTCGCGGTTGCTTCCGATGGCCTTGAGCACATCGGCGCCGCCAGGCTGCCCACGCCGCCCGCCCCCGCCCGTCGCCGTCGCCCGCGCCGTCGCCGGCCGTCGCCCGCTCCTCCCCGACGCCGTCACCCGCGCCCTCGCCCGCCGTTGCCAGCCAGCGCCCTCGCCCGACACTACCGCCCAGCGTGTCGCCGTGCCCTGCCCGGCCTTACGCCGCCCCTGTCCCGTCGCCCGTTGTCGTGCCGCCGTCCCAGCCCGGCGATGTCGCCCGCCTCTGTGAGCACCAGCGCATCTATCTGCCGCCGCCGTGCAATTTTTAATTATACATGCTACTTTTACATGTTTTACATTTTCATATATATGTATGTATGTATTTTTTAGATATATGTATTTTTTGATGTATGTTCATATATGTATATATGTATTTTTAATTTTTTGTATGTATATATGTATTTTTTCAATTGTAATGATGTTTTAAAAATACATATATGCAAAAGTTAGATTTTTAATTACAATAGTTTTATCTATATATGTTCTCTGATTTAGTACATTTTAGGTTAGTTTTATATACTTAGGGTAAAAAAGGATAAAAAAAAGAAGAGGAAGAAGAAAAGAAGAGGAAGAAGAAAAAAAAAGAGGAGAAGAAAGAATAGAGGAGTTCTCCTCTATTCTTTCTTCTTCTTCTTCCTCTTTTTTTTTATCGGGAACGAGGGTCGCCGAGCGGTAGAGGAAACCCTAATTAAATAGCAAGTATCATCGGTGTGAGATACATGTGGCCGTCGGTGTCGGACACTACATCCACGTCCCACAAGTGGCGCAGGTGTCGATGCCCACGTCACTTGTGGGACACAGATGTAGTGCCGTCATTGTTGTTGTCGATATACCCCCTCCCGATAGCTTCATGTATTTTTAAGAAGGAAAAAACAAGCGTATTATTTTCCCATGTACGTATGTCGTTTTTGTCGATATACACCCTCCCGATAGCTTCAACAAGGGGGGGGGTCGATATTACCCCCTCCTTGAAGCGTTCTCGAGGCCACCTAACCCTTGAAGCATTGTCGAGGCCACGAAACTCTAGAGAATCAGCGTCGGGGCAACTAATTAATATGATTCCTTATTGTGATTACCTAGCTAGTTCTCGTTTGCCACTAATATATCCGTATCTGTCATGTTTGAATAATAATTGCCATGTTGTAAATATTTGTAGAAACTATGGACACCCCGAGACGAAGCACAAGAAGCGTTGTTGAGGGACATAATCGCAGAAGGAAGTGATGGCGTACGCTCGTTGATGTTTCTCAACGACACCGATGGTCCGGAAGGAGAGGGTGAAGAAGCAGCTGGCTATGATTATGATGGCTCCGATGACCCAATGCCGGTGCAATAAGAAGTAGACCATGAGGGCGGCTCCGGTGACCGAACCGAGTCCGGACAGGTATATATATTAGTTAAGCCTGTCTTGACTACCTAATTGATGCATTCGTTGTTTTGGTATGTACACATATTCATTAACTCTCGTCTTTGTTCTTTTTCTAGCCCTCCGGATCGAGCACAACCCGGTAAAGAGGCGAGGCCTGAAGAAAAAGCTGAGCTCGGATGAAAAGTTTGAGATCATAGAAATCGCTTGACGGCCAACCGATTCAACCCATCCGGACAAAGAAGGCATTTGTTGCTCGGTGTGGGGTTACGGTTAGGGACAAGATCCCGATTAGCATCCAACAATGGTATAAGCCTAGAACGATGACCACGAGGTGTCTTATGTCAATGATATGCAGAAAATGATCTTTGGACTGCGCTGAAGTCAAATTTCACCCTACCGCCAGAGGATGACACTACTAGGGAAAACCCTAGCAGCAGCGCGGGTTTTGAGTGTAGCAGCAGCGGGTGGCCGCGCTACTAATAAGGCGCTACAGCTAACTTGTAGTAGTAGCGCGGTCCGTACCCGCGCTACTACTGATGACGATATCAGCAGCGCTTTTTCCGAACGCGCTACTATTAGTTAGCTGTAGCGATTTCGCAAGTCCCTCGCTACTGCTATATCTTTCATCATTTTCCCTTTCAGTTTCCCTTTCAGACACTAGATACTAGGTACTGCTACTAGATATCAAATTCATAAACCATTACTGGGTAGTACTTCCTTCGTTCCAAATTACTCGTCGTGGTTTTAGTTCAAACCACGACGAGTAATTTGGAACGAAAAATACTAGATAACAATTTCATGCATAGTCAATATGCATCCTCAAGCGATACAAGGTCATATCATGGCGATCATCATATGTAGTTCTAGATGATATCAACGACAATCATCATATGTAGTTCTAGATGATATAGCCACACACACACATATGTAGTTCTAGATGATATAGCCACACACACATATGTAGTTCTAGATGATATCGAAGACAATCATCATCCTAAAGCCTGGGCAGTTGGTGTTCCTGATAGTAATTAGGATGGCATGTCCAACACGAAGATTCTTGCCATCGAGGAATTTTTTCCACCCAACCGAGTTTAAGTGTGTGCGACCGTCCATGTCCACACGGTAAGTACAGGTTGTGACGGAGCCCCTTGCAGTAAGGCGTAGTCCAGCTGAGCCTTCTTCATCAGGCTCGATACCATAACTCAGAGATATGCTCTTTGCCAATTTCTGAATAAGAAAACATATCAATTAATAAATAGCCTCGCAAATAAGTATATATGGATTATCTACACTATTAATAGTTTCCTTAGATTCTACACTAATAAGCATGTGATCAAACTCTACACTAAAACATATCATCGACTAGATTCCACACAACATACCATATCATTGGATTGTGCACTAAGTATTTCATCGGATAATTTGCATTTGTAAGTATAACATACCATATCATGTCGATCAACCATGGTATTTGTCAGGCGGGTCACGAATGGCACCCCGACAAAGTCAAAGACGTGGCGGAATTATGTCCCACAGGTTGGACACCTCCTCCTCGCTCAACCTTGTTCTTTGAGCTACGATGGCTTCATGAAGTGGGTCTTCATCATCTTCATTGAGTGGGTCCTAATTATCTTCATCATCTTCGTCATCTTCATCATCTTCCACCAGGTTGAGATAAATGACAGCCAGCTTGGGTCTTTCTGCTCTGAAGGAGAAGCTGATCAACTCACCACCAGTAAGACGCATGCGAGCGACGAAACGGGCCCATCCATCTACTCCAATATGCGACATATTGCGTCCTTTCTCGACCTCCATAGTGTACGGCCCCCAAGGAGCCTCAAATGTCACCGTGTCTCCTATCAGCTTGTTGAATTTCAACCTCACATTGCATGTGACGATCTGTGTAAAATAACCAAAATAACACAATGCAGTAATGCCATCACTAAAAATAAAATAGTTACTACATTTCATCTAATTTCTTACTGCCGCATGACGAAAACTCTGCTGGAAGTAGATGCCGAACAGCTTGCCAGTTGCAAGGCTGCTGGCGCACCTAGACTTGCATAGTCGACATAGTGGTGGTGGTGGTGGCGCCACTTTTCCTAAAGCAATATGAGCAAAGGATTAACGATCCACTTCACAGGAAAGAAAAAGAGTAGCATGTGATATTTTTGGTTCTTCCATGAGAAGCAATTTGATGGACAAAAATCCTAAGATCTACTATAAGGGCACTTTTGTCCCTAAGTAGTTTTGGTGATTGATGACAATGCCTTTGCGGACTAACCGTGTGTATTGAGCTTTTCAGATTCATCAAGACTAAACACAAGACAATTTGATGCCCCTCGAAGATTATTGAAGACGGCGTTTCTTTACGGTTCGGTTCGGTGGAGTTGAGTCGTAGGAGAGCCGTACTATTAAGAGGGGTTCCGCTTTGGAAAGGTTTGGGTGGAATCTCACGTACACATTCCCTTTTGCACCGCCTTTCCTCGAGCTCCTTGGAGTGTTCCTCCGTCTCACCTTGTCTCTGTAATTTGAAGGCCTCCGACTTGCTCTTCTCGCTAACGTAGTACTGCTCTTCTAAGCGGTACTACCCTTGAGGCCAGCGGTAGTACCAGACTCTACGGCATGGTAGTACCGTAGGCACCACGGTAGTACCGCTCCTCGAGCGGTAGTACCGCGAAGCTCTGATGCAGCACCACTGCTCTAAGCGGTGGTAGACGCGGATGTAATTTTTACATCCGCGCTCCCCTTGATGTAATACCGTGCTTTGCGGCCTTGGTAGTACCGTGGCGCCAGGCCAGGTTCGATGCAAGAGCGGATGTAGGCGGATGTAATTTTACATCCGCACCTTCACGGTAATACCGCACCCGTCCTCGCGGTAGTTCCGTGTCGGATTTTTGCACGATAATTTCTCAGCGGAGGTAGTCACGGATGTAATTTTTACATCTGTGCCTACCGAACCTGGCTCTCAAGGCTGTCTTGGAAGTACCGCATGGGGCCGCGGTAGTACCGCTTCTGCGGATCTACCGGGCCCTGTTAGTGCTCCTTTTTGCCAGGTCTGGTCTCTGCCGTGCCCACGGTAGTACCCATGATCGCCCAGCGGTAGTACCGCAACCTGTCTTGATGATACTGCGCACGTGGTCTTGATAGTTCCGTGGTCATGGGTTGAGTGGTGGGTAACGGTTGGAATTGTCCCCCCACTATAAAAGGGGATCTTTTTCTCCAAGAAGACTCACCTCTTCCAACCCAAAACTCCATTGTTGCTCCAAGCTCCATTTTCGCCCAATCTCTCTCCCTAGCCAATCAAACTTGTTGATTTGCTCGGGATTGGTTGAGAAGGCCCCGATCTACACTTCCACCAAGAGAAATTTGATTGCCCCCACTAATGCCTAGCGGATCTTGTTACTCTAGACGGTTGAGGTCACCGTGAAGCCATAGTCCATTGTGGTGAAGCTTCGTGGTGGTGTTGGGAGCCTCCAATTAAGTTGTGGAGATTGCCCCAACCATGTTTGTAAAGGTTCGGTTGCCGCCTTCAAGGGCACTAATAGTGGAATCACGACATCTCGCATTGTGTGAGGGCGTGAGGAGAATACGGTGGCCCTAGTGGCTTCTTGGGGAGCATTGTGCATCCACACCGCTCTAACGGAGACGTACTTCCCCTCAAAAGGAAGGAACTTTGGTAACACATCCTCGTCTCCACCGGCTCCACTCTTGGTTATCTCATCTCTTTACTTGTGCAAGCTTACTTGTGTTTTATTCATTGCTTGCTTGTGTGGTTGTGATTGTTGCATCATATAGGTTGTCCACCTAGTTGCATATCTAGACAACCTACTTTGATGCAAAGTTTAATTTGGTAAAGAAAAGCTAAAAATTGTTAGTTGCCTATTCACCCCCCTCTAGTCAACTATATCGATCCTTTCAATTGGTATCAGAGCCTCGTCTCTTTTTAAGGACTTTACCATCCAAAGAGTATGGTTGACGTCGTAGACGATGTGGGAGAGCACTCCGGTGCGAATCCCATATCGTCTACGGGAGATGGGGGTAACTCGATCTCACATGAGGAATTTAATGTGGCATTGGACACATTGAAAACCTCCATGAAGACCGAGGTCAAGGACATGTTTAAGGAATTCTTAGAAGGGCTTAAACTTTCCACCGCGCCCGTGAAAGTGGGTGATCCCGCCAACACGGAGACGGATGCTAACCCCGACAAGGGGAAGCTACTAGTGAGAAAGCTCCTATGTCTAGTGGTAAAAATGGCACCGGCATCTTTGCCCATGTGCAACCTCCACCCGTTTATGGTGGACCGATTCCTTCTACTGATTTGAATCATGTCGGTCCTCCCCCCAAGATTGATAAAAGGAGGATTTTGATTCTTGGGTCTATCGTTTTAAGCGTCATTTAAATCATGTGAACACTAACCTTTGGAGAATCATTGAAGAAGGTTTTTATCCACATGACCGAGCAACTTCACTCCTAGAGAAGCCGTGGATGATCAATTCAATGAAAATGATCTCTTCATCATCCAAGAAGCAATCCTTCCGAAGACCTCCCGCATCTTGACCTTACTCGTTGGCTAAAGATGTGTGGCACAAAGTGGTTTCTCTCTATCGGGGAAGTGCAAGCATTCAACGCTCCAACTATGAAGTGGTAAAAGATGAAGCCGATGAGTTTGCAATGAAAGAAGATGAAGAACCTCGTGAGCTCTATCGGAGAGTTACCAAGCTCGCGGTCTCTCTCCGGGATCATGGAAGTAAGGACATGGATGACAATTGGATCAAGCGCAAATTTATCAAGGCAATGATGCCCTACCACAAAGCCATGTCCTTCGTCATCCGTCAAAGGCCGGACTTTCACACCTTGTCCTCGAGTGATGTGTTGGATGAGTTTGTGGCTATGAGCATATTGGACAAGACCGCCGACAATGCGGTGCTTCGCTCCCAAAGAGCAAAGAAGCCCAACCTTGCATTGAAGGCCAAGGTTTGTGTGGAAGAAGAAGAAGAGGAGGAGGAAGAAGAGAGCAACCTCGAAGATACGAAGTATGCCTATCATGAACACATGGCCCTTGCTTCAAGGCAATTTTGGAGCAAGAAGAACTCAAGACCCAACTTCAACAAGAGCAGCTCAAGTGGCGCAAAGGGCAAGCAACGAGTGAGGACTTGCTTCGATTGTGGCAATGTGAGTCATTTTGTTGCGGAGTGTCCTTATGAGAAGAGGGAAGACAATGGTGGCAAGCTCATCTGTAAGGACAAGGCCAAGTCTTTCCCCAACAAGAGCAACTTCATCAAGAAGACTCCTCACAAGGCTTTGGTGGTACAAGAAGAGTACAACGAGGATGAGGATGATGATGATGATGAAGATGGTGAGTCGATTGCCATGGCCTCCGTTGCCATTGCGACGACTCCCCGGGTGTCTCTCTTCGACTCACCCAATGAGAGCATCACCGCCAAGTTTCTCATGGCTAAAGCCACCAACAAGGTAACCCCCAACATCAAAACTACAATCATCAATCATTCTTCTTCTATGGATTGCATTGATGAACTTGAGGGAACTAATGTGGAGGAGAATGAGTTTGAGGCCTTTATGGGTAAACTCAAGGGCAAATCCAAGAAGCACTTCGTTGCTCTCTTGGAACAACTTGGTGAAGCCAATGTCATGATCGAAGCTCACGAAGAAACCATCTCTAAGATGGAGGGGCATAGTCGTGACTATGCCGATGAGATTTCGGATCTTTCCAATGCTCTTGAGGAAGAGCGTGGTCTTCGTTTGGCTCTTGAGGAGTCATACAACGATGATCATGCTAAATTAAAGAAATATTTTGATCATGCTCTTGTTGTGTCTCGTGTGCTAAGCTCCGAGAAGGTGAAACTTGGGGTTGATCTTGATAGACTCAACGAGGAGTTTGACATTATCGAGAAGGCTCACAAAGTCTTGAAGGGTGTTCATGCTAGCCTCAAAGAGTGTCATGATCAACTCCAAGTGAAGCTAACCAAGGAGAAAGCCACCTTTCCTCATATGGTGTTGATTGATAATGCAAATGCTACTAACCCTTGTTGTGAGCATGTGTATCTTGTTGAGGAGAATGCTAAGTTGAAGGAGCAACTTGAGAAAGGCCTTGTCACATGCATACAAGGTGAGAAGAACCTCAACGACCTTTTGAGTAATCAAAAGGAAGTTGTGGCCAAGGAGGGGATTGGGTTCGCACCCAAGTCCAAGAACAAGAAGAAGAATGACAAGACCAAACGACTTCCTCCTCTCAAGCAAAATTTTGTGAGGGAGGGAGAGGGTGCTTCCAAGGAGAAGAAGAACAACGCAAAGGGTGGCGATGTCAAGAAGGGCAATGCCACCCCTCCCAACAAATTCGGCGATTTTAATCCATCTTATGTGTTATGTCGTGCTAGTGATGGGCACGTTTATGCCAAATTTGTTGGTTCTCCTCATGAGTACATTGAATGGTCTATTTGGGTTCCTAAGACCCTTGTTACTAACATCAAAGGACCCATTACTAAATGGGTACCTAAAACCAAGCATTGATCTCTTGTAGGTGTTTGCTTCCGGTGGGAGATCATGGTTGCTCGATAGTGGAGCTACAAATCATATGACCGGAAGCAAGGACTTGGTGGTGGACGTGCACAAGATTCCTTCTATGGCCACCAATGTCGAGTGGCGTGATGCCTCGTCTTCTAAGGTATTGGGACTCGGCAAGGTTGTCATTTCTCATGATCTCACGATCGAGAAGGTCATGCTTATGGAGTCCCTTGCATACAATTTACTTTCCGTTCGTCAACTTACAATCATGGGCTTTGCCACTTTCTTTGATATTGATACCATGGCCCTCTTGTGGAGCAAGATTCTTAAAGTAGCCTTTGTTGGGCATGTCGAGAATGGTCTCTATGTGATTAACTTTTCGGAGGTACCCACTAAGACCGCGACATGCCTAATGGCTAAAGTTGATGTGGGATGGCTTTGGCATCGCCGTTTAGCTCATGTCAATATGAGATCTTTGCAAAGTCTTCTCAAGGGGGACCATGTCCGTGGACTAACGAATGTTAGTTTTGCTAAAGATCGTGCTTGCAGTGCTTGTATCGAAGGAAAGCTTCATGAAAAGGCTCACCCTCCCGTGACTATCACTTACTCAAAGAGGCCTTTGGAGCTCCTTCACCTGGATCTCTTTGGGCCTCCGTCCTTTGATAGTCTTGGGGGTAGGAAGTATTGCTTGGTGATTGTGGATGACTACTCAAGATATACTTGGGTGTATTTCTTCAAGAGGAAGAGCGAGACCCAACAAACCGTCATTGACTTTGCAAATGAAGCACAACGTCAACACAATGCAAAGATCTTGACAATAAGAAGTGACAACGGCACCGAGTTCAAGAACTACACCTTGGATGAGTTTCTTAGTGATGAGGGGATCAAGCATCAATATTCTGCTCCCTACATCCCTCAACAAAACGGTGTCGCGGAGAGGAAGAACCGGACGTTGATGGATGCGGCAAGGACCATGATGGCGGAGTTCAAGTCTCCATACAACTTTTGGGCCGAAGCCATCAACACCACATGTCATGCATCCAATCGGCTCTACCTCCGCAATGGCTTGAACAATACTCCATATGAGATACTCACCGGTAACAAGCCCAATCTCAAGTACTTTCGGGTATTCGGGTGCAAGTGTTTCATTCTTAAGAAAGGTGTTCGGTTGTCTAAGTTTGAAGCTAGAGCTTTTGAGGGCATATTTGTTGGTTATGCTACAAACTCCCATGCTTACCGTGACCTCAATAAATCCACGGGACTTATTGAAGAGACGTGTAACGTGGAGTTTGATGAGAATAACGGCTCCCAAGTGGAGCAAAGTGGCACTTGTGATGTAGGTGATGAAATTCCTCCTCAAGCCATAAGAAGAATGGGTGTTGGTTTTATCCTACCCGTTGAGGAACCCCTTGTGGCCGAAGGAGAAGGACAATGCTCCACTCAAGTGGAGCCATCACCAACCCAAGGCCCACACACTTCCGAAGAACAAAGTGAAAGCCCTCAACCTCATGAACAAGACCAAGGGCAAGATCATGCTCAAGACGATGTTGACACACCAAGTGATGCCCAAGGTCAAGTTCTCTCCCCCGAGCAAGTTCAAGATCAAGAACATGCTCAAGACGGCGCTCAAGATGATCAAGTGACCCCTCCTCAACTCACCTCCGAAGAGGAATTAGAGCGTCGTGCCGCCAAGATTGCTTCCAAGCTCACCACCAAGGGTCATCTCATGAAGAATGTACTTGGAAGCATTCAAAATGGGGTAAGCACTCGTAGAAAATTGGCAAACTATTGTGAACATCACGCGTTTGTTTCTTGTGTTGAACCCCAAAAGGTATATGAAGCTCTTGAAGATCCGGATTGGCTTAATGCCATGCATGAAGAACTCAACAACTTCGAGCACAACAAGGTGTGGAGGTTGGTGCCAAGGCCAACGGGGAACCACAATGTCATTGGGACCAAGTGGATTTTCAAGAACAAGCAAGATGCTCATGGAACCATCATTCGTAACAAGGCAAGATTGGTGGCACAAGGTTACTCCCAAGTCGAGGGTATCGACTACGGTGAAACCTTTGCTCCCGTTGCTCGTCTTGAATCCATTCGTTTGTTGATTGCGTATGCTTCTCATCACAACTTTAAGTTGCAACAAATGGATGTGAAGAGTGCCTTTCTTAATGGTCCTATTAATGAGTTGGTCTACGTCAAACAACCCCCCGGGTTCGAGGATCCCTACTTTCCCGATCATGTGTACCAACTCGATAAGGCACTCTATGGCCTTAAACAAGCCCCACGTGCGTGGTATGACCACCTTACCGAGTTGCTACAAGATCGTGGGTTTGAAGTTGGGCTCATCGATCCCACTCTTTTTACTAAGAAGTTCAATGGGGAGTTGTTTGTGTGCCAACTATATGTTGATGAAATTATCTTTGGTTCCCCTAACAAAGCTTTCAATGATGAATTTGCCGCACTAATGACCTCAAAGTTCAAGATGTCTTCCATGGGAGAGTTGAAGTTCTTTCTAGGTTTCGAAGTGAAGCAAAGAAGAGAAGGTACCTACATCAACCAAGCCAAATACAATCAAGACATGCTCAAGAGATTCAAGCTAAGCGATGTCAAGCCGGCCTCCACTCCAATGCCCACAAAGTGCCAACTTGACATCGATCCCAATGGTAAAGCGGTGGATCAAAAGGTATATCGCTCCATGATTGGATCCTTGATTTATCTTTGTGCATCTAGACCGGATATCATGTTGAGTGTGGGAATTTGTGCACGGTTTCAAGCCGCACCTAAGGAAAGCCACTATGTGGCGGTCAAGCGAATCTTTCAATATTTGGCTCATACCCCAAACTTTGGCCTATGGTACCCGAGAGGAGCAAACATCAAGCTTGAAGGATATTCGAATTCCGATTGGGTGGGAGACAAAGTGGATAGGAAGTCCACTTCCGGAGGGTGCCAATTCCTTGATTGCTCTTTGGTAAGTTGGTCTTCCAAAAAGCAAAGTTGTGTGTCTCTCTCATCCACCGAAGCGGAGTATGTAGCGGCCGGTAGTTGTTGTGCACAAATTTTATGGATGAGGCAAACTTTAAAGGATTACGGTGTCATTTGTGACAAAGTGCCTCTTTGGTGTGACAATGAAAGTGCCATCAAGATTTCTCTCAACCCGGTGCAACACTTCAAGACGAAGCATATTGAGATTCGGTATCACTTCATCCGGGATCACATTAGGCGAGGGGAGATCGAGCTCAAATATGTCAACACTCATGATAACCTTGCAGATATCTTCACGAAGCCTTTGGATGAAGCAAGATTTCGCGAGTTAAGGCATGAGCTAAATATCATTGATTCGAGCAATGTTGCTTGAACCCTTGCACACCCCACCATACTCAACTTGTTGTCTTGTTTAGGTGTGGGCATGGACATAGGGGGGGTGTTGTTCTCGCAATGAACTCTCCCTCCCCCCATTATGAATAAATCGATCATCTCTTTCACATTAGCCATTTTTATGGTACTTGTGCTTCAAAGACGAGTTTTGGTCATGGGCCCAAGGATAATTCTTCGCGGTGCCATACCAATTAACTCAAACATAGGTGGCTCCGGCCACCGCTCTCCTCATGGAGGAGTTGTGTCTCGTAGTTGGTCTCGTTCGTCGTGTGTGTTCGTCTCTTAGTTGGTTGGTGTCTCTTCCGGAGGTTATTTTTGCCTTTTCTCTCTTTTCTCTTGTGTGTTCTTACACTTTCTTGGTTTTACGGTACTATCGTGGTGAGTCCCGGTACTACCGCAGGAGTTGGTGGCTCTATGTTTTGTGCGTGGCCCTCCAGGGGCACGGTACTACCGCTACCTCCGCGGCAGTAATTTTTTACTGCCGCTGAACGAGCGGTACTACCGCCCAGCGTGCGGTACTTCCGCCCGGGCGGTACTACCGCGATGACCCGCGGTACTTCCGCGCCCCCGCGAGCGGGTGGGGGTTAAGAGCGGGACAGGGGGAGTTCTAACTCCCCCATACCCATTCATCTCTATTCCCCACCCCGTCTCTCTCTCTCCTGACCAAGAACGGCGCCGGAGGCCTTCGCCGGATCTCGTCTCCGGCCGCTCTCCTCGGATTGGTGTTCTTGAGATTTTTGGCTAAATCTGTGCAAGTGGGATTCGTTGTAGAGTGGTAGTGTAGTCCCATGCTCTTTGGATAGTAAAATTAGTTCCGTTTGATCAACGGTAGTACCGAAGTTGTCATGCGGAGGTTCTAGATCCAGATCCGCGTCCTCTGTGGCGGTTTACAAACCGTGCGTTACTGCCGCTCCTCCTGGAGCGGTACTACCGCAGCCTCACCTGGATCTGGCACTCAGCAGTACTTCCGCACCTCGGTGCGATACTACCGCTTGGCGTCCAGAAATAAAAATTACTTCCGCCCCAAGCGCGGTACTACCGTGCTACCCCGGCACGGTACTACCGCGGCTGGAGCGGATGTAATTTATTACTTCCGCAACCCTGCCCGGTACTACCGTAGATTCATCCTGCGCTCCTTTGTTTCGTCCAAATTGCATGTTTTGTGTTTCTCTCGGTTTGGTTTTGATCCGTTTTGTTCCCGTGCGTGTCTTTCTGTCTTTGTGTCTAGGTGGTGGCTCCGGTTTTGCTCGTCGCTCGAATCCCAGCCGTAACACAGGGTCAAAGCGTCTGCGCAACCCAGATGATGTTCCAGAGGGGTCCTCTGCTGCTCCCCAACGCAGGACCAAGACCACCGCCAACAAACAGAAGGAGCCCGTCATGGGCATGGATGTGATGCCCCAGGCCGAGTTTGTCATTCGAAGGAAGCTCAATCCCTATGTGAATCCCCGGGCTAGCACACGAGGCAATGAACTTTTCTGGAACAAGCAGCAGAATCTGATTTACATGGATGTGATCAAGGCCAAGCAGAATCACTATGTTGAAGTTCACTACATTGACATGCATCATATGAGGCAGGACAAGCACCGTGAGTACTTTGGAGAGGCCTTGGATCTAGTCGAGCAGTTCGCCATTGAGCACTTGCTCACCTTCCACAAGGATTTTGATCCAGAGATCACCGCACAGTTCTTTGCTTCCATCCATTTCGGCATTGATGATGAAAGGACCATGACTTGGATGACTAATGGTCGCCGACTGTCTGCTACTTGGAAGGAGTTCATTGAGTTGCTTAACGTTCCAGATGAAGGGCTCAACACGCCAGTTGGAGTTCGCCCTCATGCCAACTCTGAGTCTGCCAACAAGAAAAAACTCATGCCATTCCTTGTTCCAAAGACTCTTCCCAACAAGAAGACTGCATGGGTGCTTAATCCCTTCCTTGAAATCATGCATCGGCTCTTTCGGAACACCCTCTTCCCACACATTGGGGACATGGGCCAGGTACATGCTTACCTCGTTGACATGATGCTTATCTGCGAGGAGGCCCGTCAGGCTCAGACTCAACCACTTGATGTCTCCCATATCATGTGGTGTGAGCTTCAGTTCGCCGTGTTCAACCGTAAGGTCCCCATCTATGGGCCTTACCTGTTCCACTTGATCTCCATGACATGGGAGAGGCTGTTTCCCACTAACGAGTTTGAAGCTCCAGGGTGGATTCGTCATGAGTCCAACAGGCTCCGCATCAAGCCACAATGGGCTAACACCACCACTTCTGCTGAGGCTGCCAGGAGGGCTCTAGATGAGGAGGAACTTGGGGGGGAAGAAGCTGCTGCTGACCGTTCTGCTTTCTCGCCTCCCTCTGCTGAGCCCTCTTGGGCAAAGAAGCTGAAGAACAAGATGAAGAGGCTGTTCTGCATGCAGGTTCAGGGTCAGTACAAGGCCCATGTTGCTCAGAAGGAGAGTCGCCGTCGCGACATCAGGATCTTGAGGGCTTGCGGGGAGGATGTGGCCAGCGGTTCTGAGAAGCACATCACCCCAGAGACTGCCTGGATGGAGAAGCAGGGCTACAAGTGGACCGATTCAGAGGAGGAGTCCGTTCCTGCTGCGGAGTCTGAAGACGAGGAGTCCTTTTCCGCCTGAGCTACCACCTTTGTTGTAGGTGACCTCTCTGACTTTTTGGTGTCTCGATGCCAAAGGGGGAGAGAGTGTAGGATTTGCGTGTGTGCCGTGTGTTTTGTCGTTTGCTTTGCTTTCCGTTGTTGAACTTGCTTGCTTTGATTTGGTTGTGCTTGTGAGACTAAGTTTATCATATGGTGTAAGACATATGCACTCTATCGTACCTTATCATCTTTTGAGCTTGTGCTATATCATGCTATTCATGTTATGCTCATATCTACTATCTTGCTTACTGTCAGCCTTACCATTGCAAGATATGCTTTGTTTCTAAAATATAGGGGGAGTGGTGATTCTAGTATTCGTGCCGTGCAGTCCAAAGCACTTTACTCTCTATCACGAATCTAGGGGGAGCTCATCTATATTTTAGAGATGTGGGGTTTGCTTGTGCTATTTTCATCTCCTTTGTGAAAATCCCGTATTGTCATCAATCCACCAAAAGGGGAGATTGTAAGGGCACTTTTGTCCCTAAGTAGTTTTGGTGATTGATGACAATGCCTTTGCGGACTAATCGTGTGTATTGAGCTTTTCAGATTCATCACGACTAAACACAAGACGATTTGATGCCCCTCGAAGATTATTGAAGACGGCGTTTCTTTATGGTTCGCTTCGGTGGAGTTGAGTTGTAGGAGAGCCGTACTATTAAGAGTGGATCCGCTTTGGAAAGGTTTGGGTGGAATCTCACGTACACATTCCCTTTTGCACTGCCTTTTCTGAGCGGTACTACCGAAGGATCCAGCGGTAGTACCGGGCTACGGCACGGTAGTACCGTAGGCACCCACGGTAGTACCGCTCCTCAGAGCGGTAGTACCGCGAGCTCTGGTCTGGCACCACTGCTCTAGCGGTGGTAGGCGCGGATGTAATTTTTTACATCCGCGCTCCCCGCGGTAGTACCGTGCTGCGGCGCGGTAGTACCGTGGCGCCAGGCCAGGTTCAGTAGCAAGTGCGGAGGTAGGGGCGGATGTAATTTTTACATCCGCACCTTCATGGTAGTACCGCACCCGTGGTCGCGGTAGTTCCGTGTCGGATTTTTGCACGATAATTTCTCAGCAGAGGTAGTCATGGATGTAATTTTTTACATCTGTGCCTACCGGGCTTGGCCTGCGGCTGTCTTGCGGAAGTACCGCATGGGGCCGCGGTAGTACCGCTTTTGCGGATCTACCGCGCCCTGTTAGTGCTCCTTTTGCCAGGTCTGGTCTCTGCCATGCCCACGGTAGTACCGCGGTCCGCCGCGGTAGTACCGCAGGCTCGTGCGGTAGTACCGCGCCTGTGGTGCGGTAGTTCCGTGGGTCGCGCGCTGAGTGGTGGGTAACGGTTGGAATTATCCCCCCACTATAAAAGGGGGTCTTCTTCTCCAAGAAGACTCACCTCTTCCAACCCAAAACTCCATTGTTGCTCCAAGCTCCATTTTCGCCCGATCTCTCTCCCTAGCCAATCAAACTTGTTGATTTGCTCGGGATTGGTTGAGAAGGCCCCGATCTACACTTCCACCAAGAGAAATTTGATTCCCCCCACTAATCCCTAGTGGATCTTGTTACTCTTGGGTGTTTGAGCACCCTAGACGGTTGAGGTCACCGTGAAGCCATAGTCTATTATGGTGAAGCTTCGTGGTGGTGTTGGGAGCCTCCAATTAAGTTGTTGAGATTGCCCCAACCTTGTTTGTAAAGGTTCGGTTGCCGCCTTCATGGGCACCAATAGTGGAATCACGGCATCTCGCATTGTGTGAGGGCGTGAGGAGAATACGGTGGCCCTAGTGGCTTCTTGGGGAGCACTGTGCCTGCACACCGCTCTAACGGAGACGTACTTCCCCTCAAAAGGAAGGAACTTCGGTAACACATCCTCGTCTCCACCGGCTCCACTCTTGGTTATCTCATCCCTTTACTTGTGCAAGCTTACTTGTGTTTTATTCATTGCTTGCTTGTGTGGTTGTGATTGTTGCATCATATAGGTTGTCCACCTAGTTGCATATCTAGACAACCTACTTTGATGCGAAGTTTAATTTGGTAAAGAAAAGCTAAAAACTGTTAGTTGCCTATTCACCCCCCCCCCCCTCTAGTCAACTATATCGATCCTTTCATCTACGTATTAGCATGTGATATTTCTGGTTCTTCCGCGAGTAACATATTAGATGACAAGGTACCACCTACATTTTGCCAAAAAGTAACTTATAAAAAAACAAAAGCAACTACATACCTATCCATGTATAGAAAAAATAACAATAAAATGGTGCATACTAAATCAACTAAATGAACTAGTCTACTAAATCAACTAAATCAAAATGTTCTAAATCAACTAAATCAACTAGCCTACTAAATCAACTAAATCATATCAACTAAATCAAAATGTTCTAAATCAACGAAATCAACTAGCCTACTAAATCAACTAAATCAGATCAACTAAATGAAAATGTTGCATATGAACTAGCCTACTAAATCAAAATGTAGCAGGCAGGAGGGAGAAGGAGGGGCGACTCGAGGAGGGAGAAGAGAGTATACGGAGGAGGAAGGCGGAGCGAGGAGGGGCCGACCGGCGGCCAGTGGAGGGAGGACGGAGGAGGAAGGCGGAGCGAGGAGGGGCTGGCCGGCGGCCAGTGGAGGGAGGACGGAGGAGGAAGGCGGAGCGAGGAGGGGCCGACCAATGGCGAGTGGAGGGAGGACGGAGGAGGAGGCCGGCACCGAGTCCAGCAAGGAGGAGGAGGTGACGGCAGCGCAGAGGGATGAGGGGCGATGGGGGAGGACCGGCGCGGGGGATTGAGAGGGGATCCAGTCAGTGTGTGACTGTGAGTGGATCGGATTTTGTAGTAAACTTAGCAGTAGCGCTTATTGCAGAAATGCGCTGCTACTACGCACCGTAGCAGTAGCGCTCGTCGTTATAACGCGTTGCTGCTATAACTAGCCCCGCGGCGGCCTCGTGGGAATTATAGCGATGGCGCTTCTTGGGCGGGCGCGCCATCGCTATATTTATTTCAGCAGCGAGTTAAGCTCGACCTCGCTATCGCTAATTAGCAGCAAGCCTTATTTTAAAGCGTGCTGCTGCTAAGATTCTGTGTATAGGCTTTTCAATAGTAGTGTGATCCGGAGAAGCCAGTTGAGCAATTAATCAAGTATTTTGCTCTTAAGAAGATGGCAGACCTATTCAGGAATTGGAAGAAAGACCTGAATAAGTTTGTCGATAAAAAAGAGACCCCAGAATTCAAGGGCAAATATGAGAAGATCAGTGATGATCGCCCGCATTTGTGGCCCACAAGACATCGGAAAAGAGTAAAAAGATGTCGGCGACAAACAAGCAAAATGCTGCGAAGAAGAAGCTTCACTATCGCATGGGGTCAGGTGGCTACCTCATAGCCCGGCCTAAGTGGGCCAAGGCTAAGAATGATCTGCTTGATAAAGGGATCGAACCAGAGACAATGAACTGTCCAGACCGTTGCCGGACTTGGTTCTTCGGGGCTGGCGGAACCTTGGACCCTGTATCAGGGAAGTGCATTTGGACGGACGATCAATTGGACATACTAGTCAAGAGGCTTCAGCAATATATCGAAGCAGCGCAGCAAGGGACGTTCTTTCCAGACAGAGAGAACGACGAGCTCACAATGGCCCTCGGGAATCCTGAGCACCCTGGACGGACACGAGCCATGTCGGGCTCCGTTTCGTGGAAGGCTGGGTTTCCGGACGCAGGCGGTTACAAATGCCAGGAGAGGGGGAAGAAAGTGCGGCAGACCGAACTGCAGGCGCTGCATGCAAGGGTAAAAGCGATAGAGGAACGAGAAGCCGATCGCAGCAAACGACCTGCCGAAGCTTCCCCCGAAGCTACCCCGCCATCTCAGCGGAGAAGCAGCGTGGCTTCCACCGAGCTGCTTCAGCCAGAGCATGCCTTGACGGCTCCTGCCAGCTATCCCGTGGATGCTATCACGGAGGCTGAAAATTGCCACCTTATGGCGCACTGGATGAATTTGAAGGTCAAGGCGGATGTTGGCTCTGTTTATCCTACTAAATCCGCGCAACTTTTCACTGTTGGCGATTCCGTATGATATGCTAGGGTGATGGTGGATGAAATAACAGAGGGATTTGAGGACCTCGGCTTGACCACCCTACCGGTGAAGGGGAGACTCGGCTGGGTTCTGCTTTCAAGACTCCATGCCTATGGCGGAAGGATCTCATCAACCTTCCGAACTGGACGCCTCCGCCTCCTCCTCCTCCTCCTCCGGCGAGTCAGGGCACTCCGCCAACTCCACTGCCTCCTCCTCCGGCGAGTGACGATCAGGGCACTCGGCCGGCTCCTTCTCCGGCGCGTGGCGGCACTCCGCCTCCTTCTCCGCCTGCGCCGGCGCGCCCGAGCAGCCAGCCTCCTCCTTCTCCGCCTCGTCAGCAAGGGCAGAAGAGACCCGCCGCCGCTCCGGCTGCTCCGGCGCGTCGTAGTCCTTCTCCTCCGCCTCGTAAGCAAGGAAAGAAGACATCCGCTCCCTCTGCTCTGCCGGCGTCTAGCAGTACAGCCAAAGGCGGGAGGACATACAGATTTGGTCCTTCTCTGAAGACTCCAGAGAAGTTACCATACGAGATGACCCCGGAGGAGAACGTGAAGATCACGCGAACCGAATTGAAGGACATCCACCTCCGGAGACATCCACCTCCGGAGGAGAAGGTAGATCCGGTGAAAGCGAAGTGCACTCTGGCTGCCCTGACAAAACCACCCAAGTCTCTGCCGAAAGGCAAATATGAGCGCATTATTGGAAAGGCATTTGCCGAAGCGGAGAGGTCGAGAAGTATTATCAGTGATCAAAGGATGAAAGAATGACGAGCTGGGAAACAAATTGCCCAGCTCGGCGAACGAGCGAAGCAATCGTGCCCCCCGCTGAAGGTGCCTGCTAGCGACATCGTCGATCCGAGGATGGTGCCCGGTTATAGCAATCCTGGAGATTACCTGTCTGACGATGTACATTATGATTTCTTGGAGGTGCAGATAAAAAGATATGAGTACGGGAAGCCTCTCGTCAAAGATGAAAGATCTCTATCAACGATGATGCGAAGATTGCATGATTGGTACATGAAAACCTGCAGAGAGTCTGAGGGGAGGAGTACTTTGTATGTGAGAGTTAAAAAGGAGCATGACCTCGTTGGAATTGAACTGTTGCCTATTCCATTTGAGGAGTTCTATCAGTTTTTCAATCAATTGGCCATCGATAAAGCAACGGTCACCTGCTACTATCTGTAAGTTGTATTACTTCTGTCATTAAGTCTCTCTATATAACTCAGCTCTTTCATTGCATGTATTTATAATTATCCTCACTATATTATGCAGATTGAAGATCGCCGAATTGAAGAAAAGACAAGTGGGTGATATTGGGTTCATTAACACATATCTCATAGATGCAACTGAGGTTAAATATCATGCCAAAAATACCGAGGCCAACTTGCTACAATCGTTGGTAATAAATGAACACAAAGATATAATACTCTTTCCTTACAAGTTCAAGTGAGTGTTACTGTCTTGTGGCATATTCAGTTTCCCTTATTAGTCCAGGTTATAGTAATGTAATATTGATGAGTTATGCATGCGTGCGCAGGTACCACTATATTCTCCTAGAGATTAAGCTTGAGCAGGGAGTAGTAACTGTCTTAGACTCGAGACGAAAAGATCCCAAGGAGTATGCGGACATGACTGAAATGCTCGAGAAGTAAGTGAAATCGATCATTATCCACCATATCAGCAACTTTGTTCATTTCTGATATCAAGTAATTGTTTTCTTTGTATGGCAGGGTTTGGAGAAAATTCACTAAAAAAGCTCCGGGACTGCCGAAGAAGCTGCAATTTAGACACCTGAAAGTTAGTACTATAGTAGCATATTCCACGCATCTCCTAGTGATTCAAGCGCTAGTTTCAGCAATACCATATAGCATGCTTGCTAATTATCAGTTTGATTGACCTCTATTTCTTGTAAAGTGGTTGTGGCAGGAACAAGGGAATGATTTCTATGGATACTACATTTCCGAGTCCATCCGCTACACGACCTGTGAGCGGGGCTACTCTGACAAACAATATGAAGTGCGTAAATAAAAATATTCACAATTTTATTTTTTTACCATCATTTGTGTTGAGTTTCATTCATTCATATATATATGTATGGACCCCCTTCTTAAAATTAGATGTTTCGGATGCGGGATGAACACCTAGCACCAGATCGCATGTGAGCAATTCAAGAGGAATTGGCGGCATTCTTTCTTGACCACGTGATCGCTGAAGACGGAGAATACTATGTGGACCACGCGTCCGTATGTTAGGAGATTATATTTTTAAAAGATAATTATTGTATATATGTAGCCGGTAGTGTCGGATAGATATATGAGAACTTGTTGTTCGACCAATCTCTCAGAGAAGGAGAGGTGGTCGATATCACTTCTCTCTGTATGCATATATGTTCATGACGATCTTCTGTTTCCTTCGTTTGCTTACTAGCTAGCTAGTGTGTTTAGCTAGTCCTCTCTATACGTATGTATTATACGTAGCGTCGACCTAGCACGGACAAAAGAGAGGACACTTCTCTCTATTAATTAGCTAGCTAACACAATATATGAAGCTCCTAAATGAATCCCCCAAAACCCCAACCCCCCCTTTGCAAAAAAACAAAACCCAAGCCACAGAAATGTCGACGTGGATGTTTATTGGTCCCGGTTGGTGCCACCAATCGGGACCAAAGGCCCTCCTGCCTGGGCTCGGCACACAGGCCATGTGGAGGCCCATCTGTCCCGGTTCTGGACTGAACCGGGACTAAAGGGCCAGGGCATTAGTACCGACCCTTTAGTCCCAGTTCAGGAACCGGGACTAAAGGCCCTTACCAACCGGGACAATAGGCCCCTTTTCTACCAGTGATACTTTCATCAATGCCATTTATAAGTGCTTGTGGCAGGAACAAGGGAATGATTTCTGTGGATACTACGTGTGCGAGTTCATCTACAACGCAACTTTGAAAAATAAGCGGGGCTACTCTAAAAGACAATATGAAGTGCGTAAGCAATAATATTCACAATTTCATTTTATTACACCATCATTTCTGTTGAGTTTCATTCATATATATGTATTAATTAACCCCCTTCTTCAAATTAGACGTGGCAGATGCGGAATGAACTCCTAGAACAAGATCGCATGAAAGCAATTCAAGAGGAATTGGCAGGATTCTTTCTTGACCATGTCATCAATAAAGCCGGAGAATACCATGTGGAAGTTGATTTCAATTGCTAGGGGATTGTAATTAAGAGATCTTACATATTGTATATGTATGTAGCCAGTAGCGTCGGATAGATAATACGAAAACTTGTTGTTCGACCAATCTCTCGGAGAAGGAGAGGTCGATCGATCACTTCACTCGGTATGCATGACGAACTTCTGTACTTAATGGTTCCCTTCATTTTCTTACTAGCTAGCGTGTCGAGGGCGTCTCTATGTATAGTACGTAGCGTCGACCAAGCACGGACATAAGAGAGGACACTTCTCTCTATTAATTAGCTAGCTAACACAATATATGAAACACCTAAACAGAGTTTATATGGTGTCCGAAGATGGGCCGTCTATGTAACACACCTAGCAAGAGTGAGTGGTGTGTGTCGCCTGCAGCGCGTGGGTATTTGGCCAGGCCCAGCAATACCACTTGAGCGAGCAATGCTAGTGTGTATAGGAAAAGATCAACGCGTGTGTATAGGAAGCTAGTAATGTTAGTGTACCGGGATGCGACAAACTAGGCTCTTCGGTAAAAAAAACCAGAAACATGCTTAATCAAACATTCAATTAGTATTGTTACTATTTTTCTCTTCTTTTTATTTATATTTACATTTGTTTCCATTTTTCTTTATTGTTTGGGTCCAAAAATCTGCATGTTTAGACGAATGTTCACGGTTATCAAACGGGTTCTTATACCTGTATTGGAATTTTTTTCTGCCATGCTTTATAACAAATGTTAATCTGTTTCCACGAAAATATTTTTACCATTCACCAAAACTATGTTCATGACATTTTTTAAAACGTGTAAACTTTTTAAATAATAATTCATGCCATTTAAAAATAATATTCATCAATTGTAAGAATTTGCTTTTGAAATGTTCATGAGATATAAAAATGTCCAAACCATTATTTTTTCACACATTGACAAATGGTAATAAGAATACAAAACTTTGTTTCCCGAATTTAATAGAGTGTTCATGAGATATACAGAAGGTTCAATGTGTAACCTAAAATTGTATGCAGTGTATTTACAAAAAAGATCAAAAAATGTTCACCGTTTACTAAGAAAAATATTTGACATGCATTTTAAGAATGTTTAGAATATGTTTAAAAAGTTTCAATATGTATTAAAAATGTTTACCATTTATTTAAAAATATATTTGAACATGGTTATTTTGAAATGTGCCTTCGACCAATGTTCAGCATGTATCTGAAAAATGCTGAATGGTTATTTTAAAATGGTTCAACATGTGTTTATAAAAAAGGTCAATGAATATTTAAAATAGAAAATAAAATTAAACAGAAAAAGGAAAAAGCAAAAATAAGCTGAAAAAGAAAAAAATGTAAATAACAAAGCGGTATAACAGGATGAGATAAGAACCCGAGCGGAACCTTCCCAAAAGCAGGGGAGAGTTCCTAAAACAGTTACCCATAATTGCAGAAACAGCAAATACAAAAAAATTGGCAATCAAATGTCAGACGCATGTACATGCTTCTAAATCTGCAGGGAAGTTCACGGAACATCATCCTAATGGTTCAACTAGGACAACATGACACTCTGGAGAGTATTCTTCGAAACACACTCTCGACCGGCTTTATAGATAAAGCACAACATAAAGTACAAGCCCGAACGATACAAGGTAATAGAGAGCCCCCTCACAAGCAGATCCCGGGATAACGGGCCGACATAGACGCATGCGACTACACTGCCGAAAGCTAACAAAGAAGGCGTGAATAACTACGCCACGTGTGACGCCCGGGTAATTACGCTACAGTAATCCCCGCTAATGATGCCACGTCACCTCGGTTACTGTGGATAAACTCGCGCTAGTTCGAAACCTGTTCGAATTCAAATTCAAATCAAGCAAGCAATAAAATATTTTCAAATATTAAAACTAAAATGTTCGGAGTGAGCCAGATAATGCATAGGTAATTATGGTGGTGAAACCACACTTTTATAAAATGTTTTAATACTAAAATGAATAAAACAGTAGCAAATACAATTATTTAAGTGCTTTAAAAATAATAAACATTTTCAAAACTAATTTGTTATAAGTATTAAACTATTGTGGCAGTGGCATAATTTGTAAAATCTATTTAGGGGCCACTTTAGTAATTTACTAAAACTAAAATAAAAGAAAAACTAAAAGTAAAACGGTAAAAGAAAAATTAAGAAAAACAAAATACAAAGAAAAGAGAACACCCCCTCATTGGGCCCACGGCCAGATGGCCTCGTGTGTTAATCGGGCCGGCCCAGCCGCACCTCTCCTTGCCTAATGGCCCCCTCCCTCGTGACCTAACCCCCCCCCCCCCCCCGAACGCCCCATTCCACCCACCCCGATCCCCACCCCCCCCCCCCACAACGCCACTCCCTCTCCCCTCCCGATCCAATCGGGATCGCAGCCCGCCTCCCCACTCGATCTGGGCACTGCCCGTGCTCGAGGCCGGCCCCTCGCGCCCCCCACGGCACCACCCCGACCCCAGCGATGCCGCCCGCCCGCCCGCCGGCAGTCGCGCCGCATCCGCCCCAGCGCCGCCGCGCCGCTGCCGTCGCCGCCTCGCCCCGCCTCTACTTCGCCCGACCCCGGCACCGATCCCCGTCGCCTCGACGTTGTACGGCACCGCCCCACCTCGCCCGCGTGACCGCGCCCGAGGAATCGTCGACCACCGCCACCGCAAGAGGACCCGAAGCCGCCGACGCTGCCCCGCCGACGCCGCGTCCCCGTCCTACTCCCCAAAGGCTCCATCGAGCCACGCCGACCCCCCTTCGCGCCAACGCTGGTGAGGCCATCGGCCTCCGCATCCCCTCGGCCGCTTTCTCTCCCCCTCGCGGTCACCACGCCCGGATGCACGCTCGCGCCCCCTGGCCCGCACGCGCGGAGCGTCGTGTCGCGCTCGCCATGGCCGTGCGAGGAGTCGCAGTTGCCCCCAATCCCCAACAGCTCCGGGTTCCGCCCCGACTCGGCTGCCACGCTACTGGCCTCGCCGGCCTTCGGGGCCTCATCCGCCTGTCGCGCCTCGACCGAGGTCATCGCCGCCAGCTGTCCTGAGCGCCAAGGCGTTCCTCAGCCACCAAACCGTGGCCTTAGCCACGCACATGGGGCCACCCATTTAAAAAAACAGTGAATAAAGAATTGATAATAAGTAAATAAAATATTAATTAATTAGTTAATTAAATTAATTAACTTAATTAATTAGGTTCAGTTAAACTAATTATAATCTATTACCCTAATAACCTAGTTAGACTAAATTAACTAGTTAGTTAATGTAACGACCAATGACAAGGCCCCACCCCTGTTGACCGATCAAACGTTGACTGGTCAACAGAACCCCGACCCACTGTCGACCTCTGGTACACTTCGTATGCACGCAGAGCTGGGTGCACCTAGCATTTAGCTATTTAATTTCGAATTAAATTAAATCCAGAAAATCTAGAAAATGATTAAACCTTTATAAATTAATATAAAATAATCTATAACTCGGATGAAAATACTTTGTACATGAAAGTTGCTCAGAACGACGAGACGAATCCGGATACGCAGTCCGTTCGTCCGCCACACACCCCTAACCTATCGAACCTGCAAACTTTCCTCTCCGGTTCATCTGTCTGACAGACGTCCAGAACCGGGAAAACTTCCCGGATGTTTCCCCCTTCGCCAAGATGTCGCCTAAGCGCTGCGTTAGAACACGTCTAGCTCTATCTGTTTTCCTGTTATGCACTTGCCTGCTATGTATTTACTGTTTCTTCCCCCTCTTCTCTCCGATAGACCCCGAGGCCGATGCTGATGTCCCTGTGATCGACTACGTCACCGACGACCCCTCTCTCTTGCCGAAAGCAACCAGGCAAGCCCCCCCCTTGATCACCAGACATCGCCTACTCTTATCTACACTGCTTGCATTAGAGTAGTGTAACATGTTACTGCTTTCAGATATCCTATACTGCTGCATAGCCTGTCCTTGCTACTATCAAGTTGTTACCTTTATCTCGCTATCCCATCGCTTAGTATAGGATGCTAGTGTTGCATCGCTGGCCCTACACTCTTGTCCGTCTGCTATGCTATACTCTTGGGCTGTGATCACTTCGAGGTGATCACGGGCATATACTATATACTTTACATCGTTACATTACCCGTGATACCGTTCGGAGGTGGGGGCTGAAGGACGGGTGGCTCCATCCCGGTAGAGGTGGGCCTGGGTTCCCCGACGGCCCCGATCGTTACTTCGTGGCGGAGCAGGGCAGGTTGAGACTACCTGGGTGAGAGGTGGGCCTGGCCCTGTTCGGCGTTCGCGGTTACTTAACACGCTTAACGAGGTCTTGGTATTTGATCTGAGTTGGCTACGAGCTTATACGCACTAACCATCTACGCGGGACTAGTTATGGGTATCCCGGCCGTGGTATCGCCAGGTACTTCAGACGTCACGACGGAGCGGGCGCGCTACCGGATTGGACCGGAACGCCTGGGCTAGGGTTCTGCTTCCGGCACAGACGTCGAACGCAGTGTGTGTGCTCAGGCGATGGGCCCGCACCCTGCGCTTAGGTTTAGACCGGCGTGTTGGCCTCTCTGTTGTGCCTAGGTGGGGCTGCGACGTGTTGATCTTCCGCGCCGGGCATGACCCAGAAAGTGTGTCCGCCAAATGGGATCAAGCGTCTTTGGGTAAGATGGTGCACCCTCGCAGTGAAGTTAATCTATTCGAATAGCCGTGATCTTCGGTAACAGGACGACTTGGAGTTGTACCTTGAGCTTATGACAACTAGAACCGGATACTTGATAAAACACATCCTTCCAAGTGCCAGATACAACCGGTGGTCGCTCTCGCTCAGGGATATGAGCAGGGGATTGCCGGGTAGGATTATTGCTATATGATGTTACTTGGAGGACTTCAGATTGTCCCTCCTACCTGTTGCAAGACAGTGTCCGTGCGTAGTCTTCGTTAAGACTAGCTATCCCCCTTATTACGGCATTCTGCAGTTCAGTCCACCGATATGGCCCTTTACACATATATCCATGCATATGTAGTGTAGCTCCTTGCTTGCAGTACTTTGGATGAGTACTCACGGTTGCCTTGTTCCCCTTTTTCCCCTATCTCTACTCGATTGCTGCAACTGCACGATGGAGCCCAGGAGCCCGACGCCACCGCCTATGACGACTACTACTGGAGGTGCCTACTACTACGCAGCAGCCCGGCGACGACGACCGTGAGTAGCTTAGGAGGATCCTGTGCAGGAGGCCTGCTCCTCTTCGATCTGTATCCCGATTTGTGCTAGCCATCTTATGGCACCTTGTTTAACTTATGTCTCAGACTCGAGATATTGTTGCTTCCATGACTCGTCTATGATCGAGCACTTGTATTCGAGCCCTCGAGGCCCCTGGCTTGTATTATGATGCTTGTATGACTTATTTTATTTATAGAGTTGTGTTGTGATATCTTCCCGTGAGTCCTCGATCTTGATCGTACACATTTATGCGTGCATGATTAGTGTACGATTAAATCGGGGTGTCACAAGTTGGTATCGAGCCGATCGCCTGTAGGAATCCCCTTCCAACTCCTTGGTCAAGTCGAGTCTAGACATTGCAAAAACTTTTACTAACTTGGCTGTGTGCCTTACGGGCCCACGTCGCCATTGGGTGGTAGTAGGATCTTTTACTCCTCGACCTATACTCTGGGACTCTGATCTCTCTACTATTCGGGTTAAATGAATTTGCTAACTCTAAGATTAGGATCTCGTGATCGCATCCACCCGGAGAGCCCCTTACTGCAGAGGATCGCCTGCTACATCAGAAGATTCCGAAGATACTCTCTGATGTTCTCTCGAGACTTTGTGCCCATCACTTTTGCTATTCCTGACCACCGATAAATCCGTATGGATAACTACTTACACTTGCCATTCCTATGATCATCCCCCATTGATCTTGTTATTACAAGATACCCCGGAGTTTCTCTATTGTTCCGAGAATACTTTGTGCCTACTGCCTAGCAGTTCTTTGCCACATGAATACCCCCTTCAAATAAATCCTCGCACTTGTCGAGTATCCGCTCAACCCCAGTTGTTCATGTGTTTCACAAAAGTCTTCAGAATACTATTCGATCTTCCGAAAATCCTCTGGAGCCTTGGCTCTTGAAATTCTTGCTTGCTTGCATTATGGTTAATCCCATAAATCTGGTAGTCTTATTGACATTCCTTGTCATTATCATTTTGAGTCTGTTGACTCAATATGTTTGCGAATACCCGCAATCATCATTGATCCTTATAAATTACTTTTCCGGCTGAGCTGCCATTCATTTATCTGGAATTGGTTCTCGACCAATCCAATTATCGTTGATTGTACCCTAAGGCTATTCAACTTATCCATCCCTAATCAGAGCATTGCTTCTGACCCTTGATTTGGGAATCATAATTCCTTTGCATTTGACAATTGAGTTAGTCAGTTGTTTCTATAATCTGATCTCCTTGCATTCTTCTTCCTCTAGTTAAGTACTGATGCTCACGTCAGACCCCTGGTGGACCATCAGGTCCATTATTGGATTTTACCCGTCAGCATCCTTCATATTCAATAACTTTGTGAGACCTTCCCCTGATACATAATGCCTTTGGTAAATTGCATCCTCTGCTTTGTCAACCATGCTCTACCTCCGAGCTTGTGTTATTTACTCTTGAAACTGGTGGTATATGTTTCTAAGAAGCCCCTATGGGTTGAACATATGCCTTCCCCAAACCGTATGAACCCGAAAGTTTTCACGAATCATACTCTTCTGGTGCTTCGCCAGATAAAATTTTCAACACTGCAACTTCATCGAACGTGAGAAGTGAATGAAAGGTTATGCATTGGAGAAGTGGGAGTCGACCTTGAACTTGTGTTCATGCCCATGGACACGATGTACATCTTATCATTAAAGCTTCTCTTAAAATTAATTATTCCTTCGGTATAAGTTCATCTTATATCTAGGATCTGGCCTTTTGCTATCGTGGTTCCGACCATGATTGTTCTTCTTTGATCTCATTTCTCGGACAAGTTAAAACAATTGTCTTCTATGGATCAATACACCAGTCCAACCTTTACTTGGATCTTGTGTCGAGTATTACCCCCCTGGTATCTCGAGATTATCATGGAACTGCATAACTTTTTATGAGTTCATCAAGTACTACCTTCCCACTGATTCCAATTTCTCACGGTCTCTGAGTTATTAAACACTCAAAGACACCGATAATCGAACCGAGTCCGCACTACGGTTCAACAACTCTTCAAGAAGCTTCTATCAAGACGAGTTTGTACCCGACCACGCCATTCCTAGCCTGTTGGCTATATCATTGTGGTGATGATTTTAACTGTGCTACCCGGTCCTTCTTCTCGAGCACAATTTTCGACGATGAACTAACCTTACGTCGATCCTCATCGTCATATCATTTCGCCTTGAACAACAAGCTTGGTTTCGAGTTTGTGACGTACCCTTGGTTCCAATAACCTTTCACTTCATCATTACTTTGACTTGGTGTCGTCGCCGATCGATTACATCTTCATGAACTCTCGCGACAAAGGTTTCGTGATCGCCAACATTCTGAGCTCATCCAGGATATCAATTGAATTCATGATGAGAAAAACCATCCTTGCCCTCGATGAATTGTATTATCACCGACCACTATATCGCCTCCCCACCAACACAAGCTTGTTCATGTTTGGTGTTATACCTTGAGTTCCTTGCTACCCAGCAATTGTTCTTCTTTACCTTGGAGTATTACCATCCTTTATGTCAAGAATGTTCTGAGATTTGTTCCACCTCTTGAGAATTCTTGACATATATATACTTCTCACCATCACCATTCTTTCTTGGTCCCCGTGTTAATTCCAACATGTGAACGGTGTTGTTTGGGTTCTTTCCTTCTAGCAACCCTATTCTTTGAAGTTAATGGTCGAAAGTTCATTCTTAGGCTATTGATCATTGAATCACCATTCTGACATTGGTCGCGCAACCCAACCCATATTTCGGGCGCACCTTTCGACCAAGGTTTAATTGTGTATGTTTCCTCAAGCATACTTCCTTATATCATTCGATATGACAAATGTTATCTCCTTGTTCACTTAGTTGTGGAATTCCATCTTTTGGGAATCTCGATGAATTACCGTTGAGTTCACTGCACACCTCCTTGCCCTCTCCTTGGGCTAGTGACGGACTCTTGTTAACGGAAATCACTTCATAGTTCATTTCCCGAGAATCTTACAATGTCATCTCGTCAACTTGCGTTGCACCTTTTATTCTCGTGTATCCTAAGTCCGAGGTATCCTGACACCAATCGGATCTGAATCTTGGTCAGATATGATGGTTGGGACAACCTTCCAAGATGTATGATGTTGATCCTTTGATGACCCGGTAGCATGATGTCATGCCTAGCACTTCCGGTGGAGGACCTATCATTATAGATTCCTTTTCAGCAGGGTTATCCTTTCATCCATGAGGGAATTGCAATACTGTTTCTACAAGTTATTCTCGATGGATCCTTCGTGATTCCAAAGTCCGATCTTCACCGAAGACCATGCCAATGCTATCTCGAAGCATGTCTGTGATACTCTGGTTTTCAACAAGAACATTCAAAGCCCAATGCTAAATGTTTCTTGCTCAATTATCCAAACACCGTTGTATGGGTAATGACATGAAATTTCTCTCCCCTTACCTAAAGGGTTTTCTACATTATCTCCTGTCGTGGATATCTTGCTATGCTTGTCCTTGGGAAGGATATACCCTTGAATTATGTGTTTAAACATATTTTCCTTTCCATTGTTCTGTTTAATCTGATGATCATATTTTCCATCCATTGGTTTGTTTAAACCTTTTCTATGATCTATATGATATAAGCAGTAATAATCCACTGCTTGTGCAAGCACCTCGTGTTACAACACTGCCAGTAAGACCCTGTTACTATTGTTGGTGACATTTCGGTAACCACCGATGGACGAGAACCTTGCCTATTGGTCCGCCTCGTTCAACGAGCAGGAAAATGGTTCTCTTCGTCCCTCGCCCTTGGTACCTATGTTGTTGCCGACATGACCCTCGAACTCTCCTCTGATATGCCTTGCTTACATGATCGTGCAAGATGTCACCAACCTTTCTACTTTTAACCACATGGTGGGCCCATAACCCACAGTTTCACAGGATCGAAACCTGACTCTCTGTACACCCTCGCTGCCGGGTTACTCCTCACGCTTGACTTTGTATGTAATTCACGGGCCACTACTTTGTTGATCTATTCTGGTATCGGACGCAATACTTATTCCCGTTGCTCTGAACCCTTTCGAACCCTGTTTCAGGCATCGGATGATTGCCTACCCGCTTGAAACTTCTCATGGTACCTTCTTACTTTGCTCTCGATATGTTCTTAAGTTCCAGTTCGAGAGTTACTTTCCGCCACCTTCCTCGATGTTAGCTACCAGATAGTCAACCTTGCAGAGGTTCGTTCTGCCGGAATAACCCCTTACCTATTCGTAAGTACGTTGGAGTTACCGAGAAAAGGGGCGGCATCACCATGATGACCTGTAGCAGAGAAATGAAGATGTCAAGGTAATGGATCGGCCTCTTCAAGAAGATCAACCAAGACTGAGAAGATTCGTTAGGATTTCGTAACCAGACCTTTCCCCCTTACTCCCTTCTTAAATCTCGGGACAAGATTTCTTGTAGTGGAGGAGAATTGTGACGCCCGGGTAATTACGCTACAGTAATCCCGCTAATGATGCCACGTCACCTCGGTTCTTTGTGGATAAACTTCAGCTAGTTCAAACCTGTTCAATTCAAATTCAAATCAAGCAAGCAATAAAATATTTTCAAATATTAAAACTAAAATGTTCGGAGGAGCCAGATAATGCATAGGTAATTATGGTGGTGAAACCACACTTTTATAAAATGTTTAAATACTCTAAAATGAATAAAACAGTAGCAAATACAATTATTTAAGTGCTTTAAAAATAATAAACATTTTCAAAACTAATTTGTTATAAGTATTAAACTATTGTGGCAGTGGCATAATTTGTAAAATCTATTTAGGGCCACTTTAGTAATTTACTAAAACTAAATTAAAAGAAAAACTAAAAGTAAAACGGTAAAAGAAAAATTAAGAAAAACAAAATACAAAGAAAAGAGAACACCCCCCCCCCCCCGAACGCCCCATTCCCCCACCCCGATCCCCACCCCCCCACGACGCCACTCCTCTCCTCCCGATCCAATCGGGATCGCAGCGCCCGCCTCCTCCCGCTCGATCTGGGCACCTGCCCGTGCTCAGGCCCGCCTCGCCCACGCGGCACTCCACCCCGACCCCCAGCGCCGCCCGCCAGAGCCCGCCCGGCCGGTGCGCCCGCCAGATCCGCTTCCACGCCGCCGCCGACACCGCCGCCGCTTCGCCCGCCTCTACTTTCGCCCGACCAGCACCGATCCCCGTCGCCTCGGCGTCAGCAACGGCACCGCCCACTCGCCAAGCGTGATCACGCCCGAGGAATCGCCGACCACCGCCACCGCAAGAGGACCCAAGCCGACGCTGCTGCCCGCCGACGCCGTCACCGTCCTCCTCCCCAAAGGCTCCATCGAGCCACGCCGACTTCTTCGCGCCAACGCCAGGTGAGGCCATCGGCCTCCGCATCCTCGGCCGCTTTCTCTCCCCTCGCGGTCACCACGCCCGGATGCACGCTCGCGCCCCCTGGCCCGCACGCGCGGAGCGTCGTGTCGCGCTCGCCATGGCCGTGCGAGGAGTCGCACTTGCCCCCCCATTCCCCTACTGCTCCGGGTTCCGCCCCGACTCCACAGCATCGCCAGCTGGCCTCGCCGGCCTTCGGGGGCCTCATCCGCCCTGCGTCGCGCCTCCTGACCGAGGTCATCGCCACATTGTCAAGGCTGAGCGCGCCATGCGTTCCCAGCCACCAAACCGTGGCCTTAGCCACTGCACATGAGGCCGACCCATTTAAAAAAACAGTGAAAAAAGAATTGATAATAAGTAAATAAAAATATTAATTAATTAGTTAATTAAATTAATTAACTTAATTAATTAGGTTCAGTTAAACTAATTATAATCTATTACCCTAATAACCTAGTTAGACTAAATTAACTAGTTAGTTAATGTAACAGCCAATGACAGGGGGGCCCCACCCCCTGTTGACCAGTCAAACGTTGACTGGTCAACAGGGACCCCCTGACCCACCTGTCAGCCTCTGGTACACTTCTGTGTACGCAGAGCTGGGTGCACCTAGCATTTAGCTATTTAATTTCGAATTAAATTAAATCCAGAAAATCTAGAAAATGATTAAATCTTTATAAATTAATATAAAATAATCTATAACTCGGATGAAAATACTTTGTACATGAAAGTTGCTCAGAACGACGAGACGAATCCGGATACGCAGTCCGTTCGTCCGCCACACACCCCTAACCTATCGAACCTGCAAACTTTCCTCTCCGGTTCATCTGTCTGACAGACGTCCGGAACCGGGAAAACTTTCCCGGATGTTTCCCCCCTTCGCCAGTATCGCCTAGCGCTGCGTTTCGACACGTCTAGCTCTATCTGTTGTCCTGTTATGCACTTGCCTGCTATGTATTTACTGTTTCTTCCCCCTCTTCTCTCCGGTAGACCCCTAGGCCGATGCTGATGTCCCTGTGATCGACTACGTCACCGACGACCCCTCTCTCTTGCCGTAGCAACCAGGCAAGCCCCCTTGATCACCGTGATATCGCCTACTCTTATCTACACTGCTTGCATTAGAGTAGTGTAACATGTTACTTCTTTCAGATATCCTATACTGCTGCATAGCCTGTCCTTGCTACTACTGTTTCATACCTTTATCTGCTATCCTACTGCTTAGTATAGGATGCTAGTGTTCCATCAGTGGCCCTACACTCTTGTCCGTTTGCCATGCTATACTACTGGGCTGTGATCACTTCGGGAGGTGATCACGGGCATATACTATATACTTTACACTGTTACATTACCTGTGATACTGTTCGGAGGTGGGGGCTGAAAGGACGGGTGGCTCCATCCCGGTAGAGGTGGGCCTGGGTTCCCGACGGCCCCCGACTGTTACTTTGTGGCGGTTTACGTGGCAGGTTGAGACTACCTGGGTGAGAGGTGGGCCTGGCCCTGTTCGGCGTTCGCGGTTACTTAACACGCTTAACGAGGTCTTGGTATTTGATCTGAGTTGGCTACGAGCTTATACGCACTAACCATCTACGCGGGAGTAGTTATGGGTATCCCGGCGTCGTGGTATCAGCCGAAGTACTTCAGACGTCAGCGACGGAGCGGCGCGCGCCGGATTGGACTGGAACGCCTGCTGGGCTAGGTCTGCTTCCGGCACAGACGCAACGCAAGTGTGTGCTTTCGAGGCGATGGGCCCTGGACCCTCGCGCTTAGGTTTAGACCGCGTGTTGGCCTCTCTCACAGCCTAGGTGGGGCTGCGACGTGTTGATCTTCCGCGGCCGGGCATGACCCAGGAAAGTATGTCCAGCCAAATGGGATCAAGTTTGCTGGGTAAGATGGTGCACCCCTGCAGGGAAGTTAATCTATTCGAATAGCCGTGATCTTCGGTAACAGGACGACTTGGAGTTGTACCTTAAGCTTATGACAACTAGAACCGGATATTTGATAAAACACATCCTTCCAAGTGCCAGATACAACCGGTGGTCGCTCTCGCTCAGGGATATGAGCAGGGGATTGCCGGGTAGGATTATTGCTATATGATGTTACTTGGAGGACTTCAGATTGTCCCCTCCTACATGTTGCAAGACAGGTGTCCAGAAGCGTAGTCTTCGTTAAGACTAGCTATCCCCCTCTTATTCTGGCATTCTGCAGTTCAGTCCACTGATATGGCCCTTTACACATATATCCATGCATATGTAGTGTAGCTCCTTGCTTGCGAGTACTTTGGATGAGTACTCACGGTTGCCTTGTTCCCCCTTTTCCCCCTATCTCTACTCGATTGCTGCAACCAGACGATGGAGCCCAGGAGCCAGACGCCACCGCCTATGACGACTACTACTCTGGAGGTGCCTACTACTACGTGCAGCCCGCTGACGACGACCAGGAGTAGCTTAGGAGGATCCCAGGCAGGAGGCCTGCTCCTCTTTCGATCTGTATCCCAGTTTGTGCTAGCCATCTTATGGCACCTTGTTTAACTTATGTCTGTACTCAGATATTGTTGCTTCCGCTGACTCGTCTATGATCGAAAGCACTTGTATTCGAGCCCTCGAGGCCCTGACTTGTATTATGATGCTTGTATGACTTATTTTATTTATAGAGTTGTGTTGTGATATCTTCCCGTGAATCCCTGATCTTGATCGTACACATTTGCGTGCATGATTAGTGTACGATTAAATCGGGGGCGTCACACCACGACATGGACTACGGCACCTAAGTTCCACGACAGCGTCCCTCGGGAGGGTGAACGGTGCGAAGCGTCGCCACTGCCGAGTCCGAGCTGGAGAGTCTTGATGGCCTCCACGCAAGATGTTCCACTTAAGCTAGTCTCTCTAGCTAGGTCTCCACCCAGAAGTTCCAGTTAGCGGCGCCAAGGCATTATCAGTCATCACATCAGAAGTGTCAATCGAGTCACATACTCATATCTGAACTAACAAGAAAATTGCATATGAAGATGTGAAAGAACATTAGGAAATAGGGGAAATCATGGCCTTATTGATACAACTGCTTCCAACATGCTTGGCATGCATTCTACTATCTAAAGGAAGCCCATATGCTCTTCGTATACATCTAACTTGATAACAGAACTCGCCATACATATATCAAGGAAACTGAATTTCTTAATTTGTTTACGTGTACCCTCGCCACCTAGCAAGCTAGCCAGCTAATTTCTCGTGCATGACATTATGATAATAGACTTGTGAGTAGAATTTAGTTAGCAACAAACCACATTTACATCTCATCTCCCAAAGTCGTATACATATGTAAATAACTATTGGCTTGAAATCGGCATGAAACGGTCTGTACATGAATGCATGCCTACCAAAAGATGAATAAACCTAAATTTTTTTGAAAGGGAGGATTACCTCGCCTCTGCATCTGGACGATGCATGTAGCCATTTTATTAATTATTCACAAAGACCTTACAAAGTAGTACATCAGGTAGCCTTAAGCCACCATCTTAACAACAACTGTCGCTACTCCTATCCACTTGGTGAAGGGTGCCAATAGTCCGAGCCTAATACCAAACATACATCACACCAAAGACTAACATCTAGAGCCGGAGGCCCCAACCGAGCCATATACTGGTATTGGGGCACAGACACACACTTATATGGAGAGACAGTGTATCTTCTGGATGTGCTTATATACACGGGATCATCTTTCTCGAAGTAGCAACATAGAAGCTGTAGGAACAGACACACACTTTTCTAACCAAACCAAGGAACTAGTGAACCATGAGGATCTCAGTACAAATGAACAAAAGAAAACAAAAATAGTTGCGGTGGTCGTTTTTTAAGATGTCCAAGAACTAGTATCCATGTCTCTACACCTGAGGGTGGACACACATGAGTAACTAAGAAGTATTACAAGTCTCAAAAACAAAACAAAAACAACAAGCTACCAACACAATGAAATTTAGGTATTATAATTCATTGCTAAACGATGAATCATGTTTGGATATAAAAGCCATTGGTAGCTTGCTCCAAGCTGATGTCACTAGCACAACATACTCATGATGCTCCTACCACTGCAATGTAAAGAAAGCTCACAGATGATTGATGGAGATGAACATAGCCCGTAAATGAGTGGAAATCATCAATTCAAACACAACATCGCTACGACATAGCCTAAAGCTTTAGGTAACCAAAGGCATCGGAAAAGAGACATCCATTTATTTTTTGTGTCCTAAGGTCATCCAATCATCTGCATCGTGCAACATGCACAATTGCTGCACTTGCTACCACGTGCATTCTTGTATGCACCTCGCTTGCATATTGTAGTGAATATCATGAAGAAGTGTGTTATATTCATCACCGATCATTACATTTTGTAATGCAAATGAAAAACCTTCTGTCTTGTTTCCTAACCAGGATTGATTATTTTGACGAAATAAAATAGTATACAGGACAGCAAAATTACATACATCATATGGTGTTGTGAAACCTTATGCACAAAAATTATATGTTGATTGTTTATACTACTCTGGTCGAAATATGTGTGTGTTACTCAATTATTTCTATATACATTTCCCAGATGTTTGAACCACGACTTATTCATGCTATAATTTAAGATAAACATGCGTGTATAGTCTATGGGTTGTGATCAGGTAGCGGTCTTTACAAAGAATGACTCGATCGAAAGTGCATGAGAGATGCACAATAATTCTCTAGTAGAGTATCTACTTGCATTCCAGTCAATACAAGATAGCAGCATATATAATGGCAGATATCCAACAACCAACTTAAACCATGCTAGGAATTAATGTTGTATGCATTCATATTGCCCCATCGCCACGAAGCAACAACACACTAGAAAGCCTACCAGTTGATACAATTCCTCCTGCTACCAATATGTTAGTGATGAGGAAATGATAATTTCTAGTCTGGAGCCAAGAACCATGGCACAGAAAAAGATAAACAGTGTGGCTCTAATTAGGGAATATGAGGCTTCAGGAAAAACACGGCCACAGACTTGTGGACTGCATCGCAAAATAGGAAGGGTGCTACAAACCGTCTATCACCTACCCAACGCAGCTAAATTCACCCGACCCTTGAAGTCCTTCTCGCTTATGAGCCGATCAAAAATAGTTGATTAGCAACCTTTGATGTATCCACCAAGGACCTCCGTGATGGAATGCAATGTCGAACTCCCCTCGACCACGATCGGAACTCTTGGGTGATAGAACCATACCTACTTACACATGTCCCTTTCTTACGAACTACAAAACATATTGAGGCAATCCTTGTCGATCTTAGCAGTGCAGGCATGGATGCAAACCCCTCGGCAACTCTAGCACGGTCAGGCTTTCTTGTGTCGGTAGAACCTGAATGTTGCCCTGGGGCTATCATGACACCCCTAAACCCTCATGGATTGCTTTGTGTTGTGCTGTCTAAATTGTGGATATTATCACTGTCGGGGACGGTCAAAGAAAAAGAAAAAAAACACTTCGGTATCAATGGGCTCAAGTCGCGGTGCCGTCTGGGCCCAGAAATCGGCCCATCCACTTTCATCGGCGCAATAAACATAGAACGAAGTATAGTTTTCACCCCCAAATCCCTCTCAATGTATCCATAACCCCCCAAAGTCAATTTTCGGCCCATCCACTTCAATTTTAGTGTCACATCGACTTTGGGGGGTTATGGATACATTGAGAGGGATTTGGGGGTGAAAACTATACTTCTTTCTAAACCGCAGGAAAGAAAATCCCCAAAACTGCAAGAGCTCGCAGCTCTCAGCTATGAACCTGCGCGTCGTCGTCCTCTTCACACCACAGGTCAGTCTCCTCTTCCTCCTCCCTCTCCCGCAAGATAGGTCTCTCTCGCCCCGCCTAGGGATCAAGCTCCTCTCGATCCTCCCCCTCCCTCGCTGGTCCGGATCTGGGACCGTGCTGCCCGCCCTCCGCCGTGATCTGATTCTCGAACTCTGATCTACCAGCTCAAGTGGAGTGGGGGAGCGATCTCATGAGGAAGGAAGGATGCCGATGGCCCCGGCGATGCCAAGCTCCTGATGCAGTCCCTCACCAATGCCTATGCCGCCACGCCGACTAAATTTCGTTTTCTTTCCCTAGCAGTATTTTTTTCCTCTGCCACTGGCGACTGCCAGGTTACTGATCCGCTTCTCGTGCCCCGCAGATCATGCATTGACCTGTACGTGGTTTTCACGGTCGCCACGGCCCTTGTTCAGGTAAAATTTGACACTTTGACGAGGAATCCGGAAGACATGACCACTAAACAGCCGCCAGCCATGCACAAATACATGATTTTACAACGGTAACAGTCAAACAATAGTGACACCTCGGATAACTGATGGCACGAAGTAGAAGCATAGAAAATCAAAACCTCGGCAATGATGTACGAAGACATGGCCGCATCAACTTATGTCCAGAGTGGTGCACCCATGAGACTTGGATTATCGAAGGCATGACAAGTTGTAATTCACCATGTTAATCTAAGTAGACTAAGATCATATGCTTATCATACTTTTGACGCATATGCCCATCATTCCTGTGCTATGGATCCTTAACTAAGCTCCTGACACAGATCCCTATTCCACGACGACTCTTCTCTGTCCTTGTCGGGTGCTGGACTTGCGCACGACCCCACACCCCCATTGACGGTGCCCTCTAGCGCTGCAACCCCTTTCATAGCTTCGCCCTCGCCAGCCCCGTTTCCTCCCTTTGATGTCGTGGTCCACCGCATCCTTATCGCCCAGCTCATGTTTGCTTTGTGGCAGAGGATGATGTGGAGGTGGTGCCAAGTCGCCGTCCGGGGAGACCGCTGCTCCCTGCCCCAGCTCTGCTGCCACCAGGACTACCCGTGCCCAAATTTGGTATGATAACAGTGGGTGCAGTGGAGCATTGCAGCAGGCTCCCATAGAAGGGGTCATGTACTGGTTTTGGTTCTATGGGCCGGTGTACAGGGGGTATGATGTGTTGTTTATTCTTCTTCTCCTACCGGAGGATTTGTCTCATGTCTGTGGTGCTCAGGGACCAAGAGTTGGTGCTGAGTGGAGGGGGTGATGATGCTTGCACAAACGTTGTTTGAGGAGGTTGGACCCAGGTGCATGAGTACTGAGGACGTGCAACCATGGTCGGAGGTAGCCAGGTTGCCCCCTTGGCGTGCCCATCGTGTAGCCAGCCGGACCGAGCCACATACCTTAAGTGGATGGATGGGCGATGCTTCAGATGCCTTAGGCGCAAGCAATTTGCCGCTTCATGCTAGCATCCAATCAAGTTTAGGCGTTCTTTCAACCTTTTCCACATTTCGAGCAAATTCCCATGGAAATCCTCCTCAACATGGCCGCCATCTAGACCTCGTTCTGCTTTTGAGGTTGCTCATGTCGCGCCAATTAGCACTACTTCAAGGCTGAACTCCTACTATGAGGTGGTATTGGCCCCATTCCCTAAAGATCGCTTGGCCCATACTCCTGATCTTTACATCCCTGCCCCAGCCATGGCGGGAGTTGCTTGTTGCGGTGCTCCTGAGCAGGTGATAATCGTTTTGAGGCATGATGAAGTATTGGCGCTACCTCCTCTCGTATCATTTGATGTCATTTGTATTATGATATACTTTGCTTGGTGTGATGAGGTTTACTTGCACCATCTTGTTCCACCGGAAGGATCAAGTAGTTCATTGACCGATTGTGTTTGGAGGCTAAGATCTTGTTGTCCCGCCCGATGGCTCCACCTAGATACCGATGGGCATTCGCCGCACACCTGATTCTCATTCGAAGGTGCCACTTGGTTTCAACTCGGAGATCATAATGGGGCCGTAGGCACCCGTATTGTCGAGGTCGAGTCTTAGGTTGATGTTAGCAGTGTTGTTCTGAGGTAACACAAGTTGATGCCCCCACGCCCCACTATTTGTGGAGGAATTTCTTAGCAAAGCAACTAGTATGGTCCCACACACTCTACTTGCGACCTGACGCCTTTGCATGGGGAGAAGAATGGTGCCTCTCGCTCTGAGCGATGTAGCGGCCATCTGAAAAACAAGAACATTGCATGCACACTGAGCATAGGTTTTTGGAGGTTTTTCGTGAGTTGCGAGAGGCAAGCAGAGTGGAAGGCCCTGGGCAAAACAAGCCTACCTGAACATGTAGGAGAACCGCCTTTGCCGTAATTGCTCGCGTCTTAGAGCACTTTGGCGGGCATCGCTACGAAGTCGGAGCTAGACCAGAAACGATCTGGTCCATAGTGCAATGGTGGATGCCTTGTGCCTCGGTACTATAAAATAAAGTAGAATACACCCACTTTTGCATGCCTTGGCTGATTTGGTCCACACACCCTGAGATTAAATACCAGGTTCACCTAGAGTCTGAACAACGTGTCATGATAGGTTCACCGTATTAGTGGGGCATCTTAGTTAGTGCGACTCACACCGCTTTGTGAGCGCATGCTTACGGTGGTTGAGACTGTACTTTCTTTCCTGCCAAGCTCTAACAATATTTTGAGCTTAGACTATTTTTTTGTATGTTTTTCACATCACAAAAGCATAAAAGAGCTTTGCCTTGTGAAGTGCAAAGATGATTGCAATGTAGCTTTGGTTTTGTCGTATTATTTGTTCTTTCTGATTTATTTTTTTTGTAATCTAGATATTGTTTTTGTGTAGCCTCAATTTGCGGCATTCAACTATGATGTGCAAAACTTAAGAAGAAACAAGGACAACGAAGGTGACTCATCTTGATATGTATGCCACAATATTTTATGAAACTACTGCATATTGTAATGATCCAACAACCTCCAGCCATGAGCACTAGTAGTCGTTTGTCATGTGTGCACATATACTGCTCCGTCTTAACCCAAGTACTAGAATCAAGCTCCACTAGTACCAAACTTTCGTACAACACATTCAAATTGATGGCTGGTCAGTTAAATCTGGAGTAATCATGTGAACCAACAATGAAAGTGCATATGAAGATGTGAAAGAACATTGGGAAATAGGGGACATCGGGAACAAGAAAAGCATGGCCTTATGGATGCAATTGCTTCCAACATGCTTGGCATGCATTCTACTATCTAAAGGAAGCCCATCAGCTCTTTGTATACATCTAGCTTGACAACCGATCTCCTCATAGACATATCAAGGAAACTGACTTTCTTAATATGATTTCGTGTACCCTGGACACCTAGCAAGCTAGCCAACTAATTTCTCGCATGACTAGTGATAATAGACTTGTGAGTATAAATTAGTTAGCAACAAACCACATTTTCATCACACCTCCCAAGGTAGTGCATATGTAAGTAACACATTTGGGCAGCCATAATTGGATGATTAAATTGGAATACCTTATAGGATTGGCTCACTCCATAATTATGGAACACTCCACCCACCAAAGAAAATCAATGCAAGAACAATAATAGTCCAACAATGTCTAACCATGAATATATGCTAGATTTTCATGTGTGCATATATACTATTCCATCATCATCCAAGAAGTAGTCCCAATCTCTACTGGTTATAACATTTTTCTTCCATAATCAAATAAGCGCTAGATGGAGAGAATAAAGATGCATGGGCTGCTGGTATGGAGAGTCTGGGAAAAAGAATATTAAAACCACTAAGGAACATGAGGTGTCTATGTCAGTATGTGCAAATATAGTTAGCCTAATCCTGCCGCACCCTGCTGTTTCCTTTTCTGTCAGTTTTCTTCAGGTTCAGAGAATAACGCTGCAGTCGCAGCCGTAGCTAGGTTCAGTTTTCAGTTAGCTTTGGATTCGCTTGGTTAGTTAGCAAACACCGTAAGAAGACGCGTTCTATGCGATCTGCGGCGATGAAGTAGGAGTGGCAGGAGTGCACTCGAGGTCGTGGGATGGCACGATCTGGTAGCCTGAGCGAGTCTCGTTGCATGTTGGTTCGTTCTCTGAATAAAAGGATCGGAAACCAGAGAAGCTACAACAGTTCAGCAGCACAAAATCTTGTCTTGCCTCTTATGTTTAGTCCACGGCTTCGGCCTAAAACAACTACAATTGGCATCAGAGCCTCCAAAGATCCATGGCGGGAGGTCGCGGGACGCGGCAAGGCAGTGGTGGCGGCGCTCCACAGGCCGGTGCTGGTAGCGAGCAGCACGGCACGGGCGGTGGCGTCCAGCAGGACGCAGGCGGTGACAACCGGCAGGACGTCGGTGTCGCTGGCGACGGCACGCAACGCCTCGGCTCCAGGTCGCCTGCGCGCCATCGTAGGGTGTCGCACTCACCTCCGCCATGTCGTGGACGGCATGGCGAACTAGTGGTGCGCGAGCGAGTGGTGAGGGAGAGCGGCGGCTTTGCCCAATACCCGACACTCACTCGCACCAACTACGTCGACTGGGCTATGGTGATGCGCGTGCAACTGCAGGCTCAGGGCCTGTGGGAGGCCGTGGAGTACGGCGACCGCGACCGCGACGATCGCGCCGCGCTGGTCGACGCGGTGCCTCCGGAGATGATCCGCGCCCTTGGCGGCAAGGACTCGGCGAAGGAGGCGTGGGACACCTTGCTCACGATGCGCATGGGCAGCGAACGCGTACGGGAGGCCAGGGTCTGCGCCGACGCGAGTTCAAGGAGATACGCTTCCGGGATGGTGAGTCCATGAGGATTTTTCCCTCCACCTAACCGCTATTGTGAACGAGCTGGAGCTGCTGAGCGACCCGGTGATGGAGTACCGCGCCATGCTGAAGTTCCTTCGCGCGGTACCCCGCAAGTTCAGGCAGATGGCCATGGCCATCGAGGCCTTTGTCGACCTTCGCACCCTCTCGATTGAGGAACTGTGCGGGCGCTGCGCTCCGTCCAAGAGAGCTATGCTCGGACGACGCCGATCACGGCGTTGGTGAACAGCTCGCTGAGAGCGAGTAGCACGCTACAAGACGCAGCATCAAGGCCAGGGCTCTTCGTCGGGCAACAAGGACGGCAAGGGTCACACTGGGCCACGACCGCAGAGCGGCGAGCGGTCCAGCGGACGCGGCGACGGCGGCAAGAAGCCCGCCAGCGGGAAGCGGAAGGGCAAGTGTCTCTACTGCAGTATTCCGGGCCACTGGGCCAGTGAGTGCCGAAAGGCGGAATGCGATCGCCAGAACCAGGGTGAGGCGGCGAACCTAGCCGAGGCGGACGTGGAGCCTCCCGCGCTCCTACTGGCTACCGTCGAAGAGGGCGAACGCCCGATCCGGCCGCGGGCGCGGGCGGGCAAGGTGCAAAGCGGCACTGTACGCTACCAGCGGTCTACCTCAATGAGGAACACGTGGTCCCGGTAACCACCGGAGCGCGTGGCGCCTGGTACCTGGATACCGGGGCCAGAAGCCATATGACCAGGGCGCGCGATGCCTTCATCAACCTCGACGACACCGTGCACGGTTCCGTGCACTTCGGGGACGGCTCCATCGTCATGCTCAGTGGCAAGGGGAGCGTCGTGTTCCGGTGCGCGGACGGTAACCAGCGCGTGCTCGCGGATGTGTAGTACATCCCCAAGCTGCGGGCCAACATCATCTCACCCGGGAAGCTCGACGAGAAGGGTTGCAGGTCCGTGATCGAGGACGGACACCTCTGCGTGTACGACCAGCAGCGGCAGCTCCTGGTCGGCATCAAACGCACGGTGAACCGGCTGTACATGCTGCCGCTGGACCTGGCCCTGCCAGTCTGCCTTGTGGCCAAGCTAAACGAGCCAGCATGGCTGTGGCACGCACGCCTCGGACATCTCCACTTCTGGGCGGTGAAAGCCATGTCCACGAGAGGCATGGTAAGAGGGATGCCGCAGGTTGACCATGTCGACGAGATCTGCGACGGCTGCATGATCGGAAAGCAGCATCGCCTGACGTTCCCGCACACAAGCCCACACCGGTCGGAGCGCACCTTGGATCTCGTGCACACCGACCTCTGCGGACCGACCAAACCAGCTACAGCAGGCGGTAACCAGTATTTCCTGTTAGTAGTTGATGATTATAGCAGATACATGTGGCTCGAGGTCCTCGAGTCCAAGGACGAGGCGTTCTCCCGCTTCAAGACGATCCAGCCACTTGCGGAGGCGAACCCAGAGCTGTCGCCTGCGCGCTCTCCGCTTTGGACAGGTGGCGGGTTCAAGGTCCATCATGAGAAGAACGGCATGGCGCACCACACCACCGCGCCTTACTCACCGCAGCAAAACGGCGTCATCGAGCGCCGCAACCAGACGATGGTGGAGATGGCCCTGTGCATGCTGAAGGGCATGGGCACGTCGGCCACATTTTGGGATGAGGCGGTCAAGTGCGCCGTCTACGTCCCCAACAGAGCACCGACCAGGAGCCTCAACGGTGTGACGCCGTACGAGGCCTGGAACAAGAGAAGTCCCACGGTCAAACACCTGCGCACGTTCGACTGCGTGGCTCATATGAAGAAGACGGGACCCAGAGTGATGAAGCTCTCTGATGGCTCCGTGCTCACCATGTTCATTGGCTACGAGGAAGGCTCGAAGGCCTATCGGGTGTACGACCCAGTGGCAAAGCGAGTGCTTGTCACTCGCGACCTGGTGTTCGAGGAGCGATGCGCGCTGCGTGGCCATGGACTGCTGATGCAGGTTCAGCAAGTGCCGCGAAGTCATCGCTACCATCCTTCTCCGTGACGTACAGCACCGAAGTCCGGAGAGCATCCGTCGATGCCGGTGACATGGGCGCCGCACTCATGATCGCCGACAACCTCGGGCATCCAACGCCGGCGCCCGCCACGCCGACGACCACCACACCCTCACCGTCGGGGGGCCGGTGCACTCCTCCCACGCACGATAGCGCCCTGGATGCTGTAGTGGACGTGGACGTGGCCCAGCGGTATAGGCACCTGGCGAGCGTGAACAACACCACCAAGCCCGTGCCCACTCCACCAGAGGCGCCCGATCCAGTGTTCGACGATGACGAGCTCGACAAGGCCAGTGCTCGCCACGGCGGATGAGCCGGTGTGCGTCAAGAAGGCGCTGTCCTCCCCCAAGTGGAGGGTGGCAATGGAGGAGGAGATGAAGGCCATCGCCGACAACAACACGTGGACGCCCGCGGCACTTCCCACTGGGTCACGAGCGATACGGCTGAAGTGGGTCTTCAAGTTGAAGAAGGACGCCGACGGAAACATGGTACAGTACAAGGCCAGGCTCGTCGTCAAGGTGTACGCCCAGCGTCAGGGGGTGGACTTCGACGAGGTATTTGCACCGGTGGCACAGATGGAGATGGTGCGCGTTACGATCGCGCCGCCGCACACGCCCGGCTGGTCAGTTCACCATATGGACGCCAAGTCTGTGTTCTTGAATGGCGATCTCGTTGAGGAAGTTTTCGCCCACCAGCCGTGAGGGGTTCATCAACGACGACAACCCGCACGGGCGTCCTCAAGCTCAGCAAAGCGATGTATGGTTGCGACAGCGCCGCGGGCATGGTACGCAAAGCTCGATGCATCCCTCTATGAGCTTGGTTTTGTCCGCAGCCCCGTGAGCATGCCGTGTACAGGCGCGGCACGGAGACCTCATTTATGCTAGTGGGGGTCTACGTTAATGATCTGATCATCACGGGGACAGCCGGTGATGACATCGCTGCGTTCAAGGCCGAGATGCATCACTTGTTCAAGATGAGCGACCTCGGGCTGTTATCATACTACATCGCTATCGAGGTGAAGCAGGAGCATGGGAGGATTACTCTCTGCCAGCGAGGCTACGCCAAGTAGGTGCTCGAGCGCGCCGGCATGGCCGGCTGCAACCCAAGCCAAACTCCCATGGAAGTAAGGCTCAAGCTAAGCAAGGAGGACAGTTCGCCGCCGGCGGACGCGACAGAATATCGCAGCATCATAGGATGCCTGCGCTACCTCGTCATCACACGGCCCGACATCGCTCTGCCATCAGAGTAACCAACCGATACATGGAGGCGCCCAGCACGCGCCATTGGACCATGGTGAAGCAGATCCTCAGGTACATCCGCGACACTCTGCACTATGGGTGCAGCTACAAGAAGGGCACCGGCGCTCCATCCCTCGTCGGCTACAGCGACAACGATCATGACGGCGATGTAGATGACCGCAAGAGCACATCCGGCGTGGTATTCTTCCTCGGTGGCAGCACTGTCACCTGGACCTTGCAAAAGCAGAAGGTGGTGGCAATGTCGTCCTGCGAGGCGGAGTATGTGGCCGCGGCGGCGGCGACATGCCAGGGGGTGTGGCTCAGCCGCCTCCTGGCTGACTTGACAGGGCGGTCGGTGGAGAAGTTCCAGCTCTACATCGACAACAAATCCGCGATCTTCCTATCAAGAACCCGGTGCATCATGACCAGAGCAAACACATCGACATCAAATATCACTTCATCCATCAGTGTGTATAAGAGAACAAGCTTGACACTGATTACGTCGGCACTGACGAGAAACTCGCGGACATCCTCACCAAGGCGCTTGGGAAGATCAAGTTCATGGAGATGCGGGCAAAGATTGGTATGTCCGTGGTGTGGCAGGGTTAAGGGGGTGAATTGTTAGCCTAATCCTGCCGCACACTGCTGTTTCCTTTTCTGGCCGCTTTTCTTCGTGTTCGTGAGAATAACGCTGCAGTCTCAGCCGTAGCTAGGTTCAGTTTTCGCACTAGTAGAAAAGGGGGCAATGGTCCAGGCCGAGTCAGCCCAGTAGTACCGGTTCAGTCCAGAACCAGGACCCATGGGGGCATTGGACCCGGTTCGTGAGCCCCGGGGGCCGGGCCACGTGGGCCATTGGTCCAGTTTCGTCTGGACCTTTTGGTCCCGGTTGGTGGGACGAACCGGGACCAATGGGCCTCGCTCCTGGCACACCACCATTGGTCCCGGTTGGTGGCTTGAACCGGGACCAAAGGCTGCCCTTTAGTTCCGGTTCATGCCACGAACCGGGACCAATGAATTGCCTATATATACCCCTCGCCCACGAGCAGACCACTCCCATTGCTCTGCTTTTCCTGGCCGGCGAGGGGAGAGCTTTGTGGTGCTCTAGCTCACCTCCTATGCACACGAGGTGTTCGATGGAATGCACGAGCCACACTACTTAAGCTTTCTCCTCTCCAAGCTCGACCTCCGAGCTCCATTTTCCTCAATATTTGTCTAGGTTTAGCGGTCCGTCACGTCCCGTCCCCGTCTTCACCGCCGTCAATCGCCCGCGCCGATCTCGTCGCCGGCACCACCATGGTGAGCCTCTTGTTCTTATCTTCTTTCTGAAAGGAAAAATATTCTTATTTGTATGTTTAGATAGATACTTGTATTATTTTCTTACTTTTATTATTGCATCTTATATAGTGCGATGGTTTTGGTATCCGCCCTCGTCGGCCCTCGTCCTGTCTATGATTCGGATGTGGTATATATTATCTTTTCATAACTATTGGTTCATTTATTGTTTATGAAAATTATGCCGACCAACGTGACATAGATTTTATTTATCTCGGAGGTTGTTGAACCGGAAATTCCAACCGACCCTATTGTCGAGAGGTTACATTTAGTTGAAGAAGAAAACAATTTCTTGAAGGAAAAAATAAAAAAACTTGAGGAGGAGAAGATGATATTGGAGTTGCATGTTGCGCGTCGATGATCACAAGATCAAGATGGATGCAATGCGCTTGAAGATTAGAAAGATTAGAAAATATGCCATTCATACCGAGGCTTGGTATCATTATGCCGTTGGATCAGTTGTTACCTTGGTTGCGATTATGATCGCATTTGTTTTCGCATTGAAATGTTGTACATAGTTTCAATGTATGGTTTAATTAATTTAGATGCTCTGCAGAGGTTTATGTTGTTAGATGAGAACTATGTATGTACTTTGGTTTTTATGTGATGATTAACTTCTATTAATTTGGTCACTTAATTATCTATTCATGATGTTCTGTAATGATTTTTGACACACTTAATTATATATAATGCACGCAGATGAACCAGCAATGGATGTACGGTGACAGACACACCTCCGAGTACATTAAGGGCGTGCATGATTTTCTCGAAGTGGCTGAGGCAAACAAGCAGAATGGTTTTATGTGTTGTCCATGCCGTATATGTGGGAATACGAAGTCTTACTCTGACCGGAAAATCCTTCACACCCACCTACTTTACAAGGGTTTCATGCCACACTATAATGTTTGGACGAGGCACGGAGAAATAGGGGTTATGATGGAAGACGGCGAAAAAGAAGAGTACGATGACAACTACGTGCCCCCTGAATACGGTGATGCTACTGAACATCAAGAGGAACAATACGATGTGCACGATGATGCTGCAACGGGGGAAGCTGCTGAAGATCAAGAGGAATCAGACGATGTGCCCGATGATGATGATCTCCACCGGGTCATTGTCGATGCAAGGACGCAATGCGAAAGTCAAAAGGAGAAGCTTAAGTTCGATCGCATGTTAGAGGATCACAAAAGAGGGTTGTACCCCAATTGCGAAGATGGAAACACAAAGCTCGGTATCGTCTTTGGAATTGCTGCAGTGGAAGGCAGAGAATGCTGTGCTCGATAAAGGATTTGAGAAGCTACTGAAAATATTGAAGAAGAAGCTTCCAAAGGATGACGAATTGCCCGACAGACATACACAGCAAAGAAGGTCGTATGCCCTCTAGGATTGGAGGTGCAGAAGACACATGCATGCCCTAATGATCGCATCCTCTATCATGGTGCATACAAGGATCTGAACGCATGCCGGTATGTGGTGCATTGCAAGATAAGATCAGACGAGATGACCTCGTGATGTTGACGGCGAGCCTCCTGTGAAGAGGGTTCCTGCGAAGGTGATGTGGTATGCTCCTATAATACCTCGTTTGAAACGTCACTCAGAAACGGAGAGCATGCCAAGTTGATGCGATGGCACAGTGAGGACCGTAAGAAAGACGGGAAGTTGAGAGCACCCGCTGATGGGTCGCAGTGGAGAAAAATCGAGAGAAAGTACTGGGATGAGTTTGCAAAGGACCCAAGGAACATATGGTTTGCTCTAAGCCCCGATGGCATTAATCCTTTCGCGGAGCAGAGCAGCAATGACAGCACCTGGCCCGTGACTCTATGTATGTATAATCTTCCTCCTTGGATGTGCATGAAGTGGAAGTTCATTATGATGCTAGTTCTCATCCAAGGCCCTAAGCAACCCGGCAACGACATTGATGTGTACCTAAGGCCATTAGTTGAAGAACTTTTACAGCTGTGGAATGGAAACGGTGTACGTACGTGGGATAAGCACAAAAAGGAGGAATTTGACCTAAAGGCGTTGCTGTTCGTGACCAACAACGATTGGCCCGCTCTCAGTAACCTTTCAAGACAGACAAACAAGGGATACCACGCATGCACGCACTGTTTACTTGACACCGATAGTATATACCTGGGAAGCTGCAGGAAGAATGTGTACCTGGGCCATCGTCGATTTCTTCTGACTAACCATCAACATAGAAAGAAAGGCAAGCATTTCAAAGGCGAGGCAGATCACCGGAAGAAGCCCGCCATGCGTACCGGTGATTACGTACTTGCTATGGTCAATGATTTACACGTAATCTTTGGAAAGGGTCCCGGCGGACTAGCTGTTCCGAATGACGCTGAGAATCACGCACCCATGTGGAAGAAGAAATCTATATTTTGGGACCTACCCTGCTGGAAAGACCTAGAGGTCCGCTCTTCGATCGATGTGATGCACGTGACGAAGAACCTTTGCGTGAACCTGCTAGGCTTCTTGGGCATGTATGGGAAGACAAAAGATACACCTGAGGCACGGAGGACCTGCAACGCTTGCACGAAAAAGAGGGCATGCCTCCGAAGCAGTATGAAGGTCCTACCAGCTACGCTCTTATGAAAGAAGAGAAAGAAATCTTCCTTGAATGCCTGCTCAGTATGAAGGTCCCGACTGGCTTCTCGTCGAATATAAAGGGAATAATAAATATGCCAGAGAAAAAGTTCCAGAACCTAAAGTCTCTTGACTGCCACGTGATTATGATGCAACTGCTTCCGGTTGCATTGAGGGGGCTTCTACTGGAAAACGTCCGGTTAGCCATTGTCAAGCTATGCGCATTCCTCAATGCAATATCTCAGAAGGTGATCGATCCAGAAATCGTACCAACGCTAAGGAGTGATGTGGTGCAATGTCTTGTCAGTTTCGAGCTCGTGTTCCCACCATCCTTCTTCAATATCATGACGCATGTCCTAGTTCATCTAGTCGACGAGATTGTCATTCTGGGGCCCATATTTCTACACAATATGTTCCCCTTTGAGAGGTTCATGGGAGTCCTAAAGAAATATGTCTGTAATCGCTTAGGCCAGAAGGAAGCATCTCCATGGGCCATCAAACAGAGGATGTCATCGGGTTTTGTGTTGACTTCAGTCCTGGCCTTAAGAAGATAGGTCTCCCTAAATCGCGGTATGAGGGGAGACTGACTGGAAAAGGCCACGCTTGGAAGGGACTCAATAATATGCAGGGACGGATATTCTTGGTCTCAAGCACACTACACAGTTAGAACTCTACCTTGGTGACCCCGTATGTCGATGAACACAAGAATAGTCTGCGCTCCAAACACCCGGAGAAGTGCGACGACTGGATTACATGTGAACACATCAGGACTTTCAGCAGTTGGTTGGAAACACGTCTCAGAGGTGACAGCACTGTTTGTGATGACCTGTACTTGTTGTCCAGGGGACCATCTTCGACTGTAATGATTTAGAAAGGATACGAGATAAATGGGAATACATTTTACACGATTGACCAAGATCAAAAGAGCACCAACCAAAACAGCGGTTTCCGCTTTGATGCAGCAACCGAGAGGGGAAAGGACACATGTTATGGTTACATAGTGGACATATGGGAACTTGACTACGGAGTAGATTTTAAGGTCCCTTTGTTTAAGTGCAAATGGGTCAATCTGTCAGGGAGGCGTACAGGTAGACCCACAGTACGGAATGACAATAGTGGATCTGAAAAATCTTGGGTACACTGACGAACCGTTCGTCCTAGCCAATGATGTGGCACAGGTTATCTATGTGAAGGACATGTCTACCAGACCGAGAAAAATAAAAGATAAGGAAGCGAATACATCCTACGATGAGCCAAAGCGCCACATAGTTCTTTCAGGAAAAAGCGAATACATGTCTGAAGAGTATGAAAAGTTTCATGAAATTCCTCCCTTCAAAGTCAAGGCTGACCCAAGCATCCTGATAAATGATGAAGATTATCCATGGTTACGGCGCAATAAGCAAATGACACAAGCGAAGAAAAAGTGAAGACTTTCTCCCGCAACTATTATGATGATACCATGCCAACTTTGTAACAGACGAGTATGATACCATTGTCCGTTTTGTACATGCACATGCTATGCCAACTTTTTCAGAGTTCATTTGAAAGCTATGAATTTAGGTCAAATTTTCTCTATAGGTGCATCTATGTTCATTAGACCCTGGCCCATGCGGCTCGCCCCTGGCCCATGACTAAAGGGTTGGTCTTCGTTGCGCTCAGAGTTTAGTCCCACCTCGCGAACCGAAGGGCACTCACACCGGTTTATAAACCCGTCCCTCTCTGCCTTGTTGAGCTCCTCTCAAAGTGAAAATAGATGCCCCTATGCAGGGAATTTGACCTAAATTCATAGTGAATTTCTCTGAAATTCATAGAAATTGATTATGAATATTCAAAGAAATTAATTTAGGTTGAATTTTCTCTATAGGTGCATCTGTGTTCATTTTTAGTAAAGTTAATCACAAACTTGTGATTCACACAAATTTCAAAGAATTTAAATTTTAACTATTCAAATTTGAAAACTAATGGCACAAACAGAAAGTTTATGATTTTTCTAAAACTAATGGCACTAACAGAAAGTTTATAATTTTGCTGACCTAAAAGCAAAAAGAATTAAAAAACAAAGAAAATAATCAAAAGAAAATAAATAATGCAGAAAACAAAACCAAAAAACTGGAAAAAAATAAAAATAACAACAATAAGTATTTTGTTGTAAGTAGAAACAAAATAAAATAAATAAAGCAACAAAGAAAAGAAAAAGTGTTTTCAAATTTGAAAACTAATGGCACTAACAGAAAGTTTATAATTTTTCTAAAACTAAAAGCAAAAAAGAATTTAAAATAAAGCAAAAACAACAAAAAATAAATAATGCAGAAAACAAAACAAAAAATGGAAAAAATAAAAATAGCAACAATAAGTATTTTGTTGTAAGTAGAAACAAAATAAAATAAATAAAGCAACAAAGAAAACAAAAAAGTGTTTTCAAATTTGAAAACTAATGGCACTAACAGAAAGTTTATAATTTTTCTAAAACTAAAAGCAAAAAGAATTAAAAAATAAAGCAAAAAACAACAAAAAAGAAATAATGCAGAAAACAAAACAAAAGCTGGAAAAAAATAAAAATAGTGCCGCCTACTGGGCCCCCACGGCCTGAATACGACTAGAAACCCTACATGGGCCAGGATTCACGCCCGTAGGAGGCCAAGTAGGCCCACAGGCACATAGTGACAGATTAGGCCCGAAAGCCTGCAGTTGAGAGGAGCTCGAGAGGGTGGGCGCAGTAGCGCTTATAAACCACTCTCGGTTGGTGGGACTAAACTTTTGGCAGCGACGCGGGCAGCACAAGGCCTTTGGTCCCGGTTGGTGGCACCAACCGGGACTAAAGGGGTGCATTGGTCCCGGTTCGTGGCCTTTGGTCCCGGTTGGTGGCACCAACCGGGACTAATGCACCCTTTAGTCCCGGTTCGTTCCACGAACCGGGACGGTTCGTTCCACGAACCGGGACCAAAGGCTTTGCTATATAAGCAAAGACTTAGGAAATTTTCACATTTCCCTCGCGGTTGCCTCCGATGACGCCGAGCACATCGACGCCGCCCAGGCTGCCCGAATCCGCCGCCGCCCGCCCGTCGCCGTCGCCCGCGCCCTCGCTGGCCGTCGCCCGCTCCTCCCCGCCGTCACCCGCGCCCTCGCCCGGCCGCCGTTGCCAGCGCCCAGCGCCCTCGCCCGACACTACTGTCGCCCGCGTGTCGCCGTGCCCTGCCCCGACGCACGCCGCCCCTGTCCCGTCGCCGTTGCCGTGCCGCCGTCCCCTGGCCCGACGTGTCGCCGCCTCTGTGAGCACCGCGCGCGCATCTGCCGCCGCCGTGCAATTTTTTTAATTATACATGCTACTTTTTACATGTTTTTACATTTTCATATATATGTATGTATGTATTTTTTAGATATATGTATTTTTTGATGTATGTTCATATATGTATATATGTATTTTTTTAATTTTTTTGTATGTATATATGTATTTTTTCAATTGTAATGATGTTTTAAAAATACATATATGCAAAAGTTAGATTTTTAATTACAATAGTTTTATCTATATATGTTCTCTGATTTAGTACATTTTAGGTCAGTTTTATATACTTAGGGTAAAAAAAGGATAAAAAAAGAAGAGGAAGAAGAAAAGAAGAGGAAGAAGAAAAAAAAGAGGAGAAGAAAGAATAGAGGAGTTCTCCTCTATTCTTTCTTCTCCTCTTTTTTCTTCTTCTTCTTCCTCTTTTTTTTATCGGGAACGAGGGTCGTCGAGGGTCGCCGAGCGGTAGAGGAAACCCTAATTAAATAGCAAGTATCATCGGTGTGAGATACATGTGGCCGTCGGTGTCGGACACTACATCCACGTCCCACAAGTGACGCGGGTGTCGATGCCCACGTCACTTGTGGGACACAGATGTAGTGTCGTCATTGTTGTTGTCGATATACCCCCTCCCGATAGCTTCATGTATTTTTAAGAAGGAAAAAACAAGCGTATTATTTTCCCATGCATTATGTCGTTTTTGTCGATATACACCCTCCCGATAGCTTCAACAAGGGGGGGGGGGTCGATATTACCCCCTCCTTGAAGCGTTCTCGAGGCCACCCCTAACCCTTGAAGCATTGTCGAGGCCACCCGAAACTCTAGAGAATCAGCGTCGGGGCAACTAATTAATATGATTCCTTATTGTGATTACCTAGCTAGTTCTACGTTTGCCACTAATATATCCGTATCTGTCATGTTTGAATAATAATTGCCATGTTGTAAATATTTGTAGAAACTATGGACACCCCCCGCGAAGCACAAGAAGCGTTGTTGAGGGACATAATCGCAGAAGGAAGTGATGACGTCTGCTCGTTGATGTTTCTCAACGACACCGATGGTCTGGAAGGAGAGGGTGAAGAAGCAGCTGGCTATGATTATGATGGCTCCGATGACCCAATGCCGGTGCAAGAAGAAGTAGACCATGAGGACGGCTCCGGTGACCGAACCGAGTCCGGACAGGTATATATATTAGTTAAGCCTGTGCTGACTACCTAATTGATGCATTCGTTGTTTTGGTATGTACACATATTCATTAACTCTCGTCTTTGTTCTTTTTTCTAGCCCTCCGGATCGAGCACAACTTCGGTAAAGAGACGAGGCTCGAAGAAAAAGCTGAGCTCGGATGAAAAGTTTGAGATCATAGAAATCGCTACGACGGCCAACCGATTGAACCCATCCGGACAAAGAAGGCATTTGTTGCTCAGTGTGGGGTTCTGGTTAGGGACAAGATCCCGATTAGCATCCTGCAATGGTATAAGCCTAAGAACAATGACCCTGAGGTGTCTTATGTCAATGATATGCAGAAAAATGATCTTTGGACTGCGCTGAAGTCAAATTTCACCCTACCGCCAGAGGATGACACTACTAGGGAAAACCCTAGCAGCAGCGCGGGTTTTGAGTGTAGCAGCAGCGCGGGTGGCCGCGCTACTAATAAGGCGCTACAGCTAACTTGTAGTAGTAGCGCGGTCCGTACCCGCGCTACTACTGATGACGATATCAGCAGCGCTTTTTCCGAACGCGCTACTATTAGTTAGCTGTAGCGATTTCGCAGTCCCTCGCTACTGCTATATCTTTCATCATTTTCCCTTTCAGTTTCCTTTCAGACACTAGATACTAGGTACTGCTACTAGATATCAAATTCATAAACCATTCTTTGGGTAGTACTCGCCGTTTCCAAATTACTGCGTTGTGGTTTTAGTTCAAACCACGACGAGTAATTTGGAAACGAAAAATACTAGATAACAATTTCATGCATAGTCAATATGCATCCTCAAGCGATACAAGGTCATATCAACGGCGATCATCATATGTAGTTCTAGATGATATCAACGACAATCATCATATGTAGTTCTAGATGATATAGCCACACACACACATATGTAGTTCTAGATGATATAGCCACACACACATATGTAGTTCTAGATGATATCGAAGACAATCATCATCCTAAAGCCTGGGCAGTTGGTGTTCCTGATAGTAATTAGGATGGCATGTCCAACACGAAGATTCTTGCCATCGAGGAATTTTTTCCACCCAACCGAGTTTAAGTGTGTGCGACCGTCCATGTCCACACGGTAAGTACAGGTTGTGACGGAGCCCCTTGCAGTAAGGCGTAGTCCAGCTGAGCCTTCTTCATCAGGCTCGATACCATAACTCAGAGATATGCTCTTTGCCAATTTCTGAATAAGAAAAACATATCAATTAATAAATAGCCTCGCAAATAAGTATATATGGATTATCTACACTATTAATAGTTTCCTTAGATTCTACACTAATAAGCATGTGATCAAACTCTACACTAAAACATATCATCGACTAGATTCCACACAACATACCATATCATTGGATTGTGCACTAAGTATTTCATCGGATAATTTGCATTTGTAAGTATAACATACCATATCATGTCGATCAACCATGGTATTTGTCGGTGGTCACGAATGGCACCCGACAAAGTCAAGACGCGTGGCGGAATTATGCCCCACAGTTTGGACACCTCCTACTCGCTCAAACTTGTTCTTTGAGCTACGATGGCTTCATGAAGTGGGTCTTCATCATCTTCATTGAGTGGGTCCTAATTATCTTCATCATCTTCGTCATCTTCATCATCTTCCACCAGGTTGAGATAAATGACAGCCAGCTTGGGTCTTTCTGCTCAAGGAGAAGCTGATCAACTCACCACCAGTAAGACGCATGCGACGGCATTTAAACGGGCCCATCCATCTACTCCAATATGCGACATATTGCGTCCTTTCTCGACCTCCATAGTGTATACGGCCCCCAAGGAGCCTCAAATGTCACAGTGTCTCCTATCAGCTTGTTGAATTTCAACCTCACATTGCATGTGACGATCTGTGTAAAATAAGCAAAATAACACAATGCAGTAATGTCATCACTAAAAATAAAATAGTGACTACATTTCATCTAATTTCTTACTGCCGCATGACGAAAACTCTGCTGGAAGTAGATGCCGAACAGCTTGCCAGTTGCAAGGCTACTGGCGCACCTAGACTTGCATAGTCGACATAGTGGTGGTGGTGGTGGCGCCACTTTTCCTAAAGCAATATGAGCAAAGGATTAACGATCCACTTCACAGGAAAGAAAAAGAGTAGCATGTGATATTTTTGGTTCTTCCGCGAGAAGCAATTTGATGGACAAAAATCCTAAGATCTACTATAAGGGCACTTTTGTCCCTAAGTAGTTTTGGTGATTGATGACAATGCCTTTGCGGACTAACCGTGTGTATTGAGCTTTTCAGATTCATCAAGACTAAACACAAGACAATTTGATGCCCCTCGAAGATTATTGAAGACGGCGTTTCTTTACGGTTTGTTTCGGTGGAGTTGAGTCGTAGGAGAGCCGTACTATTAAGAGGGGTTCCGCTTTGGAAAGGTTTGGGTGGAATCTCACGTACACATTCCCTTTTGCACCGCCTTTCCTCGAGCTCCTTGGAGTGTTCCTCCGTCTCACCTTGTCTCTGTAATTTGAAGGCCTCCGCCTTGCTCTTCTCTGGCTAACGTAGTACTGCTCTTCTAAGCGGTACTACCGCAGAAGCCAGCGGTAATGCAGACTCTGACATGGTAGTACCGTAGGCACCCACGGTAGTACCGCTCCTCAGAGCGGTAGTACCGCGAGCTCTGGTCTGGCACCACTGCTCTAGCGGTGGTAGACGCGGATGTAATTTTTTACATCCGCGCTCCCCTTGATGTACCGTGCTTTCTTGGCGCGGTAGTACCGTGGCGCCGAGCCAGGTTCGATGCAAGAGCGGATGTAGGGGCGGATGTAATTTTTACATCCGCACCTTCACGGTAGTACCGCACCCGTCCTCGCGGTAGTTCCGTGTCGGATTTTTGCACGACAATTTCTCAGCGGAGGTAGTCACGGATGTAATTTTTTACATCTGTGCCTACCGGGCCTGGCCTGCGGCTGTCTTGCGGTAGTACCGCATGGGGCCGCGGTAGTACCGCTTCTGCGGATCTACCGCGCCCTGTTAGTGCTCCTTTTGCCAGGTCTGGTCTCTGCCGTGCCCACGGTAGTACCGCGGTCCGCCGCGGTAGTACCGCAGGCCCGTGCGGTAGTACCGCGCCTGTGGTGCGGTAGTTCCGTGGGTCGCGGGCTGAGTGGTGGGTAACGGTTGGAATTGTCCCCCCACTATAAAAGGGGATCTTTTTCTCCAAGAAGACTCACCTCTTCCAACCCAAAACTCCATTGTTGCTCCAAGCTCCATTTTCGCCCGATCTCTCTCCCTAGCCAATCAAACTTGTTGATTTGCTCGGGATTGGTTGAGAAGGCCCCGATCTACACTTCCACCAAGAGAAATTTGATTCCCCCCTAATGCCTAAGCGGATCTTGTTACTCTTGGGTGTTTGAGCACCCTAGACGGTTGAGGTCACCGTGAAGCCATAGTCCATTGTGGTGAAGCTTCGTGGTGGTGTTGGGAGCCTCCAATTAAGTTGTGGAGATTGCCCCAACCTTGTTTGTAAAGGTTCGGTTGCCGCCTTCAAGGGCACCAATAGTGGAATCACGGCATCTCGCATTGTGTGAGGGCGTGAGGAGAATCTGATGGCCCTAGTGGCTTCTTGGGGAGCACTGTGCCTCCACACCGCTCTAACGGAGACGTACTTCCCTCAAAAGGAAGGAACTTGGTAACACATCCTCGTCTCCACCGCTCCACTCTTGGTTATCTCATCCCTTTACTTGTGCAAGCTTACTTGTGTTTTATTCATTGCTTGCTTGTGTGGTTGTGATTGTTGCATCATATAGGTTGTCCACCTAGTTGCATATCTAGACAACCTACTTTGATGCGAAGTTTAATTTGGTAAAGAAAAGCTAAAAACTGTTAGTTGCCTATTCACCCCCCCCCCCCTCTAGTCAACTATATCAATCCTTTCATCTACGTATTAGCATGTGATATTTCTGGTTCTTCCGCGAGTAACATATTAGATGACAAGGTACCACCTACATTTTGCCAAAAAGTAACTTATAAAAAAACAAAAGCAACTACATACCTATCCATGTATAGAAAAAAAATAACAATAAATGGTGCATACTAAATCAACTAAATGAACTAGTCTACTAAATCAACTAAATCAAAATGTTCTAAATCAACTAAATCAACTAGCCTACTAAATCAACTAAATCATATCAACTAAATCAAAATGTTCTAAATCAACGAAATCAACTAGCCTACTAAATCAACTAAATCATATCAACTAAATGAAAATGTTGCATATGAACTAGCCTACTAAATCAAAATGTAGCAGGCAGGAGGGAGAAGGAGGAGGCGACTCGAGGAGGGAGAAGAGAGTATCTGGAGGAGGAAGGCGGAGCGAGGAGGGCCGACCGGTGGCCAGTGGAGGGAGGACGGAGGAGGAAGGCGGAGGCGAGGAGGGGCTGGCCGGCGGCCAGGCAGGAGGACGGAGGAGGAAGGCGGAGGCGAGGAGGGCCGGCCAGCGGCGTGTGGCGGGAGGACGGAGGAGGAGGCCGGTACCGAGTCCAACAAGGAGGAGGAGGTGACGGCAGCGCAAAGGGAGGAGGGGCGATGGGGGAGGACCGGCGAGGGGGATTGAGAGGGGATCCAGTCAGTGTGTGACTGTGAGTGGATCGGATTTTGTAGTAAACTTAGCAGTAGCGCTTATTGGAGAAATGCGCTGCTACTACGCACCGTAGCAATAGCGCTCGTCATTATAACACGTTGCTGCTATAACTAGCCCCGCGGCGGCCTCGTGGGAATTATAGCAGTAGCGCTTCTTCGGGCGGGCGCGCTACTGCTATATTTATTTCAGCAGCGAGTTAAGCTCGACCTCGCTACTGCTAATTAGCAGCAGTGCCTTATTTTAAAGCGTGCTGCTGCTAAGATTCTGTGTATAGGCTTTTCAATAGTAGTGTGATCCGGAGAAGCCAGTTGAGCAATTAATCAAGTATTTTGCTCTTAAGAAGATGGCAGACCTATTCAGGAATTGGAAGAAAGACCTGAATAAGTTTGTCGATAAAAAAAGACCCCAGAATTCAAGGGCAAATATGAGAAGATCAGAGATGACTGGCCCGCATTTGTGGCCCACAAGACATCGGAAAAGAGTAAAAAGATGTCGGCGACAAACAAGCAAAATGCTGCGAAGAAGAAGCTTCACTATCGCATGGGGTCAGGTGGCTACCTCATAGCCCGGCCTAAGTGGGCCAAGGCTAAGAATGATCTGCTTGATAAAGGGATCGAACCAGAGACAATGAACTGGCAGACCGTTGCGGACTTGGTTCTTGAGGCTGGCGGAACCTTGGACCCTGTCGAGGAAGTGCATTTGGACGGACGATCAATTGGACATACTAGTCAAGAGGCTTCAGCAATATATCGAAGCAGCGCAGCAAGGGACGTTCTTTCCGCATGAGAGAACGACGAGCTCACAATGGCCCTCGGGAATCCTCGAGCACCACAGGCGGACACGAGCCATGTCGGGCTCCGTTCGTGGAAGGCTGGGTTTCCGGACGCAGCGGTTACAAATGCCGAGAGAGGGGAAGAAAGTGCGGCGGATCAACTCCAGGCGCTGCATGCAAGGGTAAAAGCGATAGAGGAACGAGAAGCCGATCGCAGGAAACGACCTGCCGAAGCTTCCCCCGAAGCTACCCCGCCATCTCAGCGGAGAAGCAGCGTGGCTTCCACCGAGCTGCTTCAGCCAGAGCATGCCTTGACGGCTCCTGCCAGCTATCCGTGGATGCTATCACGGAGGCTGAAAATTGCCACCTTATGGCGCCTTTGGATGAATTTGAAGGTCAAGGCGGATGTTGGCTCTGTTTATCCTACTAAATCCGGCGCAACTTTTCACTGTTGGCCGATTCCAGAAGGATATGCTAGGGTGATGGTGGATGAAATAACAGAGGGATTTGAGGACCTCCAGCTTGACCACCCTACCGGTGAAGGGGAGACTCGGCTGGGTTCTGCTTTCAATACTCCATGCCTATGGCGGAAGGATCTCATCAACCTTCCGAACTGGACGCCTCCGCCTCCTCCTCCTCCTCCTCCGGCGAGTCAGGGCACTCCGCCAACTCCACCGCCTCCTCCTCCGGCGAGTGACGATCAGGGCACTCGGCCGGCTCCTTCTCCGGCGCGTGGCGGCACTCCGCCTCCTTCTCCGCCTGCGCCCGGCCAGCGCCCGAGCAGCCAGCCTCCTCCTTCTCCGCCTCGTCAGCAAGGGCGGAAGAGACCCGCCGCCGCTCCGGCTGCTCCGGCGCGTCGTAGTCCTTCTCCTACGCCTCGTAATCTAGGAAAGAAGACATCCGCTCCCTCTGCTCTGCCGGCGTCTAGCAGTACAGCCAAAGGCGGGAGGACATACAGATTCGGTCCTTCTCTGAAGACTCCAGAGAAGTTACCATACGAGATGACCCCGGAGGAGAACTTGAAGATCACGCGAACCGAATTGAAGGACATCCACCTCCGGAGACATCCACCTCCGGAGGAGAAGGTAGATCCGGTGAAAGCGAAGTGCACTCTGGCTGCCCTGACAAAACCACCCAAGTCTCTGCCGAAAGGCAACTATGAGCGCATTATTGGAAAGGCATTTGCCGAAGCGGAGAGGTCGAGAAGTATTATCAGTGATCAAAGGATGAAAGAATGACGAGCTGGGAAACAAATTGCCCAGCTCGGCGAGCAACCAAGCAATCGTGCCCCCGCTCAAGGTGCTCGCTAGCGACATCGTCGATCCGAGGATGGTGCCCGGTTATAGCAATCCTGGAGATTACCTGTCCGACGATGTACATTATGATTTCTTGGAGGTGCAGATACAAAGATATGAGTACGGGAAGCCTCTCGTCAAAGATGAAAGATCTCTATCAACGTTGATGCGAAGATTGCATGATTGGTACATGAAAACCTGCAGAGAGTCTGAGGGGAGGAGTACTTTGTATGTGAGAGTTAAAAGGGAGCATGACCTCGTTGGACTTGAACTGTTGCCTATTCCATTTGAGGAGTTCTATCAGTTTTTCAATCAATTGGCCATCGATAAAGCAACGGTCACCTGCTACTATCTGTAAGTTGTATTACTTCTGTCATTAAGTCTCTCTATATAACTCAGCTCTTTCATTGCATGTATTTATAATTATCCTCACTATATTATGCAGATTGAAGATCGCCGAATTGAAGAAAAGACAAGTGGGTGATATTGGGTTCATTAACACATATCTCATAGATGCAACTGAGGTTAAATATCATGCCGAAAATACCGAGGCCAACTCGCTACAATCGTTGGTAATAAATGAACACAAAGATATAATACTCTTTCCTTACAAGTTCAAGTGAGTGTTACTGTCTTGTGGCATATTCGGTTTCCCTTATTAGTCCAGGTTATAGTAATGTAATATTGATGAGTTATGCATGCGTGCGCAGGTACCACTATATTCTCCTAGAGATTAAGCTTGAGCAGGGAGTAGTAACTGTCTTAGACTCGAGACGAAAAGGATCCCAAGGAGTATGCGGACATGACTGAAATGCTCGAGAAGTAAGTGAAATCGATCATTATCCACCATATCAGCAACTTTGTTCATTTCTGATATCAAGTAATTGTTTTCTTTGTATGGCAGGGTTTGGAGAAAATTCACTAAAAAAGCTCCGGGACTGCCGAAGAAGCTGCAATTTAGACACCTGAAAGTAAGTACTATAGTAGCATATTCCACGCATCTCCTAGTGATTCAAGCGCTAGTTTCAGCAATACCATTTAGCATGCTTGCTAATTATCAGTTTGATTGACCTCTATTTCTTGTAAAGTGGTTGTGGCAGGAACAAGGGAATGATTTCTATGGATACTACATTTCCGAGTCCATCCGCTACACGACCTGTGAGCGGGCTACTCGACAAACAATATGAAGTGCGTAAATAAAAATATTCACAATTTTTATTTTTTTACCATCATTTGTGTTGAGTTTCATTCATTCATATATATATGTATGGACCCCCTTCTTAAAATTAGATGTTTCGGATGCGGGATGAACTCCTAGCACCAGATCGCATGTGAGCAATTCAAGAGGAATTGGCGGCATTCTTTCTTGACCACGTGATCGCTGAAGACGGAGAATACTATGTGGACCACGCGTCCGTATGTTAGGAGATTATATTTTTAGAAGATAATTATTGTATATATGTAGCCGGTAGTGTCGGATAGATATATGAGAACTTGTTGTTCGACCAATCTCTCAGAGAAGGAGAGGTGGTCGATATCACTTCTCTCTGTATGCATATATGTTCATGACGATCTTCTGTTTCCTTCGTTTGCTTACTAGCTAGCTAGTGTGTTTAGCTAGTCCTCTCTATACGTATGTATAGTACGTAGCGTCGACCTAGCACGGACAAAAGAGAGGACACTTCTCTCTATTAATTAGCTAGCTAACACAATATATGAAACACCTAAATTAAACCCCAAAACCCCAACCCCCCCTTTGCAAAAAAACAAAAACCCAAGCCACGTAAATGCTTGTGGCGTGGATGCCTATTGGTCCCGGTTGGTGCCACCAACCGGGACCAAAGGCCCTCCTGCCTGGGCTCGGCGCACGGGCCATGTGGAGGCCCATCTGTCCCGGTTCTGGACTGAACCGGGACTAAAGGGCCAGGGCATTAGTACCGACCCTTTAGTCCCAGTTCAGGAACCGGGACTAAAGGCCCTTACCAACCGGGACAATAGGCCCCTTTTCTACAAGTGATACTTTCATCAATGCCATTTATAATGCTTCATTATCAGTTTGATTGACCTCTATTTCTCGTAAAGTGCTTGTGGCAGGAACAAGGGAATGATTTCTGTGGATACTACGTGTGCGAGTTCATCTACAACGCGACTTTGAAAAATAAGCGGGCTACTCTAAAAGACAATATGAAGTGCGTAAGCAATAATATTCACAATTTCATTTTATTACACCATCATTTCTGTTGAGTTTCATTCATATATATGTATTAATTAACCCCTTCTTCAAATTAGGCGTGGCAGATGCGGAATGAACTCCTAGAACAAGATCGCATGAAAGCAATTCAAGAGGAATTGGCAGGATTCTTTCTTGACCATGTCATCAATAAAGCCGGAGAATACCATGTGGAAGTTGATTTCAATTGCTAGGGGATTGTAATTAAGAGATCTTACATATTGTATATGTATGTAGCCAGTAGCGTTGGATAGATAATACGAAAACTTGTTGTTCGACCAATCTCTCGGAGAAGGAGAGGTCGATCGATCACTTCTCTCGGTATGCATGACGAACTTCTGTACTTAATGGTTCCCTTCATTTTCTTACTAGCTAAGCGTGTCGAGGGCGTCTCTATGTATAGTAATGGCGTCGACCACGCACGGACATAAGAGAGGACACTTCTCTCTATTAATTAGCTAGCTAACACAATATATGAAACACCTAAATTAACCCCCCAAAACCTCCAACCCCCCCCCCCCTTTAAAAAAACAAAAACCCCAGCCATTGAAATGCTGACGCGTGGATGCCTTTTGGTCCGAGTTGGTGCCACCAACCGGGACCAAAGGCCCTCTTGCCTAGGCTCGGCGCACCGGCCACGTGGAGGCCCATCTGTCCCAGTTCGTGTTAGAACCGGGACTGAAGGTCTAGGGCATTAGTAACGACCCTTTAGTCCCGGTTCATGAACCGGGACAAAAGGCCCTCACCAACCGGGACTAATAGGTGTTTTTCTACTAGTGTCAGTAAGCTTTGGATTCGCTTGGTTAGTTAGCAAACACCGTAAGACGCGTTCTGTGCGATCTGCAGTGATGAAGTAGGAGTGGCAGGAGTGCGCTCAAGGTCGTGGGATGGCACGATCTGGTAGCCTGAGCGAGTCAGGCTGCACGTTGGTTCGTTCTCTGAATAAAAGGATTAGAAACTAGAAAAGTTGCGACAGTTCAGCAGCGCAAAATCTTGTCTTGCCTCTTGTGTTTAGTCCACGGCTTCGGCCTAAAACAACTACAAATATGTCTCTCTATCTTATCAGTATGATAAGACCTGAAAATGGAAACAACAGCCGAGGCAACATGGTGCGTATTTATGCTATCCAATGAATAGCTAGACAACAAAACAAAATTCAGTGATTCTCGTCCGGTGTAAGATCTTAGCTGCATACTAGAATGAACACTATACATCATGCTATCAGCAATCGACTTACCGAAGTGACATCACATTCTCTCTTGGATCGGTATCACACACACACACACACATACACACACACACACACACACACACACACACACACACACACACACACACACACACACACAAGTCATGACATGAAACCGCAATCTGTTCTGAATAATAATTGGCTTGAAATCAACATGAAACGGTGTGTACATGAATGCATGCCTACCAAAAGATGAATAAACCTACGTATGGAGTGACAATGTATCATGTGGATGTGTTTATATACATGGGATCATCTTTCTCGAAGTAGCAACATAGAAGCTGTAAGATTGGACACACACGTTTCTAACCAAACCAAGGAACTAGTGAACCACGAGGATCTCACCACAAAGGAACAAAAGAAAACAAAAGTAGTTGCGGTAGTCATTTTTTAAGATGTCGAAGAACTAGTGTCCAGGTCTCTACACCTGAGGGTGACCTACCAACACAATACAAATTTACGTAGTATAATTCATTGCTAAACCACAAACCATGTTGGGATATAAAAGCCTTTGGTAAGTTGCTCCAAGCTGATGTTGCTAGCACAACTTACTCATGTTCTCCTGTCACTGCAATGTAAACAAAGATCATAGATGATTGATGGAAATGAACATAGCCTGCAAATGAGTGGAAATCTTCAATTCATCAAATACAATATCGTTACGACATAGCCTAAAGCTTTAGGTAACCAAAGGCATCAGAAAAGAGACATCCCATTTGTTTATCTGTGCCCTGAGGTCATCCAATCATCTGCATCATTCGACATGCACAATTCTTGCACTTACTATCACGTTCATTCTTGTATGCACCTTGCTTGCATATTGTAGTGAATATCATGAAGAAGTGTGTTATATTCATCACCGATCATTACATTTTGTAATGCAAATGAAAAACCTCTGGTCTTGTTCCCATCAAGGGTTGATTATTTTGACAAAACATAAGAATATATAGGACAGCAAAATTAAGTACGTACATCTTATGGTCTTGTGAAACCTTATGCACAAAAAATATTTGTTGATTGTTTATACTACTCTGGTCGAAATATGTATATGTTACTCAATTATTTCTATATATCATCTCCTAGATGTTTGAACAATGGCTTATTCAGGCTTTAATTTAAGATAAATATGCGTGCATAGTCTATGGCTTGTGACCAGGTAGCAGTCTTTACAAAGAATGGCTCAATTGAGTGCGTGACAGATGCACACAAATTCTCTAGTAAAGTTTCTACTTGCATTCTTGTCAATACAACATAACGGCATTCATCCGTTATTCGTACACTAAAAGTCACGCCATCCTAGTAAATAACTACTAACTAGTAACACGGAATTGGTACATATAAAATGTCATATATATCCAACAACCAACTTAAACCATGCTAGGAGTTAATGCCGTCTGCATATCTATTGCTCCATCACCACTGAAGCAACAACACAATCGAAAGCCTACCAGTTGATAAAATACCTCCTTCTAACAATATGTTAGTGATGAGGAAATGATAATTTCTAGTCTAGAGCCAAGAACCATGGCAGAGAAAAAGATAAAGAGTGTAGATTCAATTAGGGAACATGAGGCTTCAGGAAAAACACGACCACAGAGTTTCTGATTTCATCGCAAAATAGGAAGGGTGCTACATATCGATTATCACCTACCTGATGCAGCTAAATTCACCCTACCCCTGAAGTCCTTCAAGTTCCCGAGCCGATCAGAAATATCTGATAAGCCACATTTGATGTATTCACCACAGTTCTTGAAGATTGAACACAGCGTCGAACTCCCTCGACCTTGACTGGCTGTCTTGGGGTGATAGAACCATAGGCACACAAGTTCATCACTTAATATCACGTGCATTCACGTACGCACCTCACTTTCATATTATACTACCTATCATGAAGAAGTTTGTTATATTCATCGCCAAAATCATTACATTTCGTAGCGCAAAGGAAAAACCTTCAAATGTTGAAAGCTCTATTTGATGGAATATTATCTATAATCATCGGAGACCTTTAATGTGTTGTAAGTATATCAAATCATCTATGGTTCTCTAAGCGTGGTGTGTTGTTTCCCATCAGGGAATGATATTTTGACGAAACATAAGAATATATAGTGTAACAAAATTACATACATCGCATGGTATTGTGAAATCTTATGCACAAAAATTATATGTTGGTTGTTTATACTACTCTTGTCGAAGTATGTGTATGTTACTCACTTATTTTTATATATCATTTCTGAGATGTTGGAACCATGGCTTATTCATGCTTTCATTTAAGATAAACATGCATGTATAGTCTATGGGTTGTGACCAGGTAGCAGTCTTTACGAAAGAATGACTCGATGTAGTGCGTGAGAGATGCACATCAATTCTCTAGTGAAGTATCTACTTGCATTCCAACCAATACAAGATCATCCATGATCCATGCATTAAAAGTCACACCATCTTAATAAATAACTACTAACTGATCCCAAAATTCGTACACATATGATTCCGTATATCCAACAACCAACTTAAAACATACTAGGAATTAATGGTGTGTGCATATGTATTGCTCCACCATCGCCAAAGCAACAACACACTCGAAAACCCACTAGTTGGTGCACTTCTTCCTGGTACCAATATGTGATGATGAAATAATAATTCCTAATCTAGAGCCAAGAACCGTGGCAGAGAAAAAGATAAAGATCCTGGATTCAATTTGGGAATATGAGGCTTTAGGAAAAGCACAGCCACCGCTTCCTAGAGTTCGTCGCGGAATAGGAAGGGTGCTACATATCTAGTATCACCTATCTGGCGCAACTAAATTCACCCTTCCCCTACAGTCATTATCATTTCTAATCCAATCGAAAATATTCTATTAGCAACCTTTGATGTATCCACCAAAGACCTTGATGATTGAACACAATGTTGGATCCTCCATGATTCGACATTGATTATTTCAAACACAATATTGAGAACAATAGCCTAGTACTATCTTTTTGGTAGTAGTATGCGCCGTCTTGTTTCCCATCAAGGATTGATTATTTGGATGAAACCTAAGAATAGATAGTGATAAAAAATGACAAGCATCGTATGGTCTTGTGAAACCTTTTGAACAAAAATTATATACTACTCTGGTCGAAGTATGTCTATGTTAGTTATTATTTCAATATATCGTTTCACAGATGTTTGAACCATGGCTTATTCAGGTTTTAGTTTAAGATACATGCGTGCATAGCTATAGGATGTGATCAGGTAGCGGTCTTTACAAAGAATGATTCAATCGAGTGCGTGAGAGATGTACAATAATTCTCTAGTAAAGTATCTACTTGCACTCCAACCAATACAAGGTAGTAAATAACTACTAACTGATCGCAAAATCGGTACATATATAATGTCATATATCCAACAACCAAGTTAAACATGCTAGGAATTAACTCCATCACCACCGAAGCAACAACACAAACGAAAACCTACCAGTTGATACAATTCTTCCTGTTACCAATATGTTATTGAAGGAAATGATAATTTCTAGTCTAGAGCCAAGAAGCATGGCAGGGAAAAAGATAAAGATCATGGATAGAATTAGGGAATGGTGCTACATATGCTGCTACCTACCTGGCGCAGCACACTACCCCTATAGTCATTCTCGTTTCTAAGAAAATCAAAAATATTTGATTCGAGAGCTTCGATGTATCCACCAAAGACCATGATGAATGAAAAAATGTCGAACTCCCCTCGACCCTGATCAGGTCTCTTGGGTGATAGTGAAGGAAATATGCCCTAGAGGCAATAATAAAGTTATTATTTATTTCCTTATATCATGATAAATGTTTACTATTCATGCTACAATTGTATTAACCGGAAACTTAGTACATGTGTGAATACATAGTCAAACAGAGTGTCACTAGTATGCCTCTACTTGACTAGCTCGTTAATCAAAGATGGTTAAGTTTCCTAGCCATAGACATGAGTTGTCATTTGATTAACGGGATCACATCATTAGAGAATGATGTGATTGACTTGACCCATTCCGTTAGCTTAGCACTTGATCGTTTAGTATGTTGCTATTTCTTTCTTCGTGACTTATACATGTTCCTATGACTATGAGATTAGGCAACTCCCGAATACCAGAGGAACACTTTGTGTGCTACCAAACGTCACAACGTAACTCCAATGGTACTTGTTGAGTTGGCATAGGTCGAGATTAGGATTTGTCACTCCGATTGTCAGAGAGGTATCTCTGGGCCCTCTCGGTAATGCACATCACTATAAGCCTTGCAAGCAATGTGACTAATGAGTTAGTTACGGGATGATACATTACGGAACGAGTAAAGAGACTTGCCGGTAACGAGGTTGAACTAGGTATTGAGATACCGACGATCGAATCTCGGGCAAGTAACATACTGATAAAAAGGGAACAACCTATATTGTTATAAAGTTTGATCGACAAAGATCTTCGTAGACTATGTGGGAGCCAATATGAGCATCCAGGTTCCGCTATTGGTTATTGACTGGAGACATGTCTCAGTCATGTCTACATAGTTCTCGAACCCGTAGGGTCCACACGCTTAACGTTCAATGACGATCGGTATTATGAGTTTATGTGTTTTGAGTCCCGGAGTCCAGGATATGATCACGGACATGACGAGGAGTCTCAAAATGGTCGAGACATAAAGATCGATATATTGGATGACTATGTTTGGACATCGGAAGGGTTCTGAGTGGTTCGGTCATTTTTCCGGAGTACCGTGAGGTTAGCGGAACTCCCCGGGAGAAGTTATGGGCCTTATGGGCCATAAGAAGGAAGCACACCAGCCCACAAGGGGCTGGTGTGCCCCCTTGGGCAGGAGGCCGAATTAGAAAGGGTTTGGGGGGGCTTTCTTCTCTCCTACTCCTCCTTCCCTTCCTCTCCTACTCCTACTAGGGAAAGGGGGGAATCCTACTCCCGGTGGGAGTAGGACTCCCCTAGGGCGTGCCATAGAGAGGGCCGGCCCCTCCCTTCCTCCACTCCTTTATATATCGGGGAGGGAGGCACCCCATGGACACACAAGTTGATCATTGATCTCTCTTGGCCGTGTGTGGTGCCCCCCTCCACCATAATCCACCTCGGTTATATCATTGCGGTGCTTAGGCGAAGCCCTGCGTCGGTAGCATCATCATCACCGTCATCACTCCGTCGTGCTGACGAAACTCTCCTTCGACACTCTGCTGGATCAGAGTTCATGGGACGTCACCGAGTTGAACGTGTGCAGATCGCGAAGGTGCCGTACGTTCGGTACTAGGATTGGTCGATCGTGAAGACGTACAACTACATCAACCGCGTTGTCATAATGCTTCCGCTTTCGGTCTACGAGGGTATGTGGAAAACACTCTCCCCTCTCGTTGCTATGCATCACCATGATCTTGCGTGTGCGTAGGAATTTTTTTTAAATTACTATGTTCCCCAACAGATAGAGCAACATTTACACGAGTCCCTTCTTACAAACTACAAAACATCTCCAGAAATCCGTGTCAATCTTAGCAGTGCAAGCATGGATGCAGACCCCTCGACAACACCAACACGGTCGACAAAGGACCCCCCCCCCCACCCACACACACATGCTATTTCGTGCCATGCGGTCCAAATTGTACACATTGTCACTATTGAGGACCGTCAAAGAGAAAGGAAAAACACTTCGGTATAAATGGGCTCTAGTCAAGGCCAACTGAGCCCGGAAAGTGGCCCCATCCACTTTCAGCGGCGCAATAATTAAACTAGAGGAAAGAAATCCCGAAAACCGTCGAAGCTCGCGATTGGCAAGTCTAAATCAGCACGTCGTCATCTTCTTCACAGCACAGGCCAGTCTCCTCCTCCTTCTCTTCTCCTCTCCCTCAGATAGATCTCTCTCGCCCTCGCTCGAGGGTTCAAGCACCTCTCGATCCTCTCGCATCCCAACCTATACCCCCTCCCCTCACGAACCCCGCAGCACCCACTAACGCGCAAATCCTATAAGGATCTTCCTACTAGTGTACTCTGGTCGAAGTATGCATATGTTATTTACTTATTACGATATGCCATTTTACACATGTTTTAACAATGGCGTGTTCATCCTTTTTTCAAGATATGCATGCATGCATACATATGCTATAGGATGTGATTAAGTAGCACTCTCTACAAAGAATCACTCAATTGAGGGCATAAGAGCTACACAGTAATTCCCTACTAGTCTCTACTTGCATTCCAACAAATACAAGATATAGTGGCATTCATCAATGAAATTGGTACTTATATAAATAAAATAATATCCACCAACCAACTTACTATATGCTAATAATTAATGTCGTGTGCATATATATTGCTCCATCACCACCTTAGCAACACAACCTCGAAAGTCTACCAGCATAAAACATAGAAAAGCACAACATTAGTATTTAACTATTGTGGCATGATGAGACACGATGAAACAAGACAGAATGTGTGGTTCATTTCTCTAACCATACCTTGATGCAAAGAGACACATTTTTCCAAAATGCCCTACTCATTATTGTCACTACAAGAAATATGTCAACTAGTGACCTCCACTATTGGTCACTGAAAGGTCATTGTTTTTCATTTGTGACCTTTTTTTGACCAAAAACAGAAGGTCAAAAGCTGAGGGTCGTTAACTGACTATAGCGACCTTCTCTGTGAGAAGGTCGTGGACGTTTACGACCAAAATATTCCTACTGTGGCGTTTTGGTCACTAGCAACCTCCCCAGGCCACGTAGGCATCCAGCGTGGCAAGCTGATGTGGCACAAGATTCAGCCCGGTCCAATTCGGTTTTCTACATGGGCCTAGCCCAACAATTCAGCCTATTTGTGTTTTTTTTGTCTGTCAATTTTTGGTTGGGTTCATGGGCCAAGCCCAATATTGCAGCCTTTTTATTGTTGGGTTGTGGCCTTTTTGTCTAAACGAATTTAGTTTTTCTTTTTTTCCCAAAAGAAGGTTCCACTAGTCAGATGGGTCCCAGTTGTCATCATCAATTGGCTGTAGCCTTTTCAGGCGCAGTACACAGGAATACAATTTTGCACATATATATTGTTGAGAAATTTTCATAATTTTGCTGTCAAAGCAGCATGTACACAGGAATACAATTTTGCTATCAAAGCAACATTTCAAACGTACATCTTCATGACATCGTACATAAAAACCAGCAATAAAAAGATTACAATATGCCATTTGGCTCAGATCTTGCATGCACAGCATCTCACATTCATGTACAGGAGAGGAGGAGGGGCTTGAGTTGTCCTGAAGGATACGCATTCCTGAAGGACACAAAAAGTAGAGGTATTATTTTGGACAATAAGCTCCAAGACAACATTGTAGGCTATTAACATAAAATAAGTTATTATCAGGTTAAGCCACACTTTTAGAGCTAGATCAAGGCACAAAATGTTTATTTGGTTGGGTCATGCTGCAACAATCACATAGAAGCATAATTATAAGCACAAATACACCAATCATCTCAGTTCAAGCAAATCATCTATAGTAGCAAAGCATGAAAAAGGAAGCAGCACATGGCAGGAATGTTTACAACAGCTCAGTTGATGACTTCAAATAGGAATAATGTATACAAGTATAATACAAAAATATGAGAAACTATCACAGTACAGAAATGGTATCACGGATATATATAGCTGATATATCACAGTACTTCAATGACAGATTGAAATGTTTTACTCAATGTATGGAACTCAAAGAACTTTTACGGTTAGTCACCAAAGCATCGTGCATTTTACTCATACAAGTCTAAAAAGACTACAACAGTACCTAACTAATGCTGCAAATTATATTGCCGATGCATACTTTGTGATGAGAAAAATGGTTAGATCATCATCCAACGACATTCAACATGTACGCCATACAAAAGAAACTGGCAGTTCTCCCTCGATTGCTTGTTCAAGCTAGATTAGAGTTATAAATGAATGTTCAGACTGCCCCTTATATTTTATAGCTAGGATCACACATTGCAGTTGTAACCACAATGGGAACCTGATGATGTGCACATTTGAACAACCTGAGACACAAGTTACAGAACAAGCTACTACCTGATGCTGATGCTGTGATACTACTACCTGATGCTGTATGGGAACCTCTCTTATCATTTGAACAAGTTACAGAACAAGCTACCGCACACATGTATTCACCGTCCTACTACCTGATGATGTGCTACTACTTCGAGGAAGAGGGGGAGGGAGATGGAGATGGAAATGCTACCTGCCGTTGTAGGTCTATCATGGTCATGCTTGGGACGGTCGGAGATGGACTCCCCCATGTTGTGTAACGTCTGGGTGGGCAGCATCCACCTCACCCGTCTCCTGAGCGCCCCGCCGATGATGCCCCTGAGCATGTTCATGCGGCCACTGCACCACCCTCGCCCTGAAAACCAGCAAGACACCAAAAACGTCAGATCTGAGCCGTCACTGCTATGCACAAACATAGTGGTTTGTATCAATAATTCTTATAAACACATGAAACTAATCCTAGTTGTAAACTGAATAAACATATGCAAAGTTCAGACCGAATAAGACAACACCATATACTTGTTGTGCAGGTATATATAATAAATCAACATTGTATCTTGCAAGTCAAGAGTTATCACAGAGAACAAGATACCATAAGATGAATGAAACTTTAGTTTTAATCGCAGGCATCTGCAGTTGAAGCAAGTTGTTACCCAATATGGTTTTAATCGCAGAAGATCTAATTAATAAAAATCGCATCTGCATCTGCAGTTTACCTCGGTAGAATTGGTTTTATTCGCAGAACATATAATTGATAAAAATCAGTTTGCTGCTACTGTTATTGGAAAACGGTTGTGGATTTGTTTTGATACAGAAGATAGAACTGGTAAAATCTGTTTGCTGCAACTCTGTCGTGGATTTGTTTTAATCGCAGAAGATAGAATTGGTAAATAATATCCTACTAGCATGTAGCGACTAAGATTTAAGCAGGTATGACAATCCATATGTTACTATTCCACAAAGACAGCAAAGAGATATTCTAGAGGTGAAGTAAATGGGGCGCATTTTGAGCCTGAATACAAGCACACGCCCTGGCCTACCAAAATGTCACCTCTCCCTACAGAATGATGCCATGCTGTGGCTCCCATATTAGCCCACTAGCCAGACGGCACAACTACAGTAATTCAAATGACTCCAGTTATGTAGTTATGGTATCTTGTATCCTATAATTGCCAGTTTTATTAGATAAGCTGAGATCACAAAACATAAGCAAGGCGAGAACTGCTAGTTCTGGTATCTTGTATCCTGGCCTACCAAAATGTCACCTCTCCGTACCTAATGTTGTATGGGAACCTCTCTTACAAAAAGAAAGCCTTTCTACTCAGCTGATGAAATGAAACCAGCATATAATTTCAGGAAAACACCCGTCCAAACCAGTCCAAATGTCCGTGTATGCAATTGCAGACCAAAATAAAACTATAATTAACAGCCCTTGTTTTGCAAGTAAATTTGATATCTTATACTAGCTCCTCTGAAACACTGTAAAAATGGGAAGAATGGAAGTATACCTTGCTCTTGGTGACGTTGATGGCGTGGAACAGGAGAGTGCCGGACTCCTGCATCTGCTTGACGCCGGTGGAGGTCTCCTCGAGACGCATGTGAGCCTCTCCTCCATCTTGCGGTACTTGTGCGGATGATGGCGAGCACAACGGGTTGTCGGTGGACTCGGGTGGGCGACCTTGCTGGACTCCTCGTCGGCCTTGACACCATGGTGGATGAGCAGCGGGGCGTCGTCGAGGATGAGGTCGGGGCCGCCGCTGACGCCCCAGTAGAGGTAGCACTCGGTGCACCACCAGCACTCCTCGAGTGTCGTGGCTAGGGTACCGGGCGCGCGCGAGGAAGGAGAGAAGGTTGAAGGGCGTTGTGGCAGTGGGAGGCGCCTCCTCCTCCTCTGCCGATGGATCTGGAGAAGCGGCCAGCCTAGGTCAAGCCGGTCTGGAGGGAGGGAGGGAGGAGCAGATGGTGGGGGAGCCAAGCGGGGTAGAGGCGGAGTCGCCGTGGCAGGCAGGTGTGCTCGGTGGCGGGGCTGGATTTGGGGGGCACAGGAGGAGGAAGAGGGAATACCGAGGTGGTGGAGAAGCGCTGGATGCGCGCGGCGGCAGCGGCGGCCTTTGCCTCCCGGAGGCCCATACACGCGGCCGCGCCACATCTCACAGATCGGGCAGCCTGGCCAGCTGCTGCGTGTAGGGTTCACTGTGGAGCGCGGGTGGGAGTAGAGAGGAGGGATCTCCAGCCAAGACGGGGAGGGGAGGGGAGTGGAGGTGGCGCCGGCGGTGGAGTGGATGCGGTCGCCAACGGCTGGTTCGTGGGGATCTAGATCGTGGGGAACGCCGGCGACGCGTCGGTAACAAGGTGAGGGTGTGTGGTGGTTCGGTTGGGTGGCGAGGGAAGGGGAGGGGCGAGAGGAGGGGGGCGTGGGGGAGGCCATGAACGACGGCGAGCTCCACCGGAGGGAGTGGCGGTGGCGGCGATGGATCTGGAAGGGAGGCGGCGATGGATCTGGAAGGGAGGCGGCGATGGATCTGGAAGGGAGGGTGCGATGGGGGAAGGGGTGCGATGGGGGAAGGGTTTGTGCTGCGGTGGGGTGGATGGACGGATGGATGGACGGATGGATGTGGGATGGTGAGATGGATGGATGGATAGATGAGTGCCATGTCATCGATCCGTGGGAATGGTTCTGATTGGTTCGGAAAATCAGTGATTTAAAAGAGTTTCCAAGTACAAAAACTAGAGGGATTTTGTGAAGTAGCTATCAAAACTATTTTACAAAAGGGTACCACACAAATTCTCACTAGAGTTAGACCACATTTTATGGATAAGGACCAATTTGTACGCATTTCTCATCTTTCTAGCTATTTTTAATCATTTTTCGAGTGCCCCAAATGATGTTTTTTTTGTGAAGAACCTACCAAATAATTATTGCAAAATTACACCAAATCATTTTTCTAAAATACTAGGTCATATTTAATGCATAATTTACCAAATGGTTGGGTGTAAAAAGTTTTGATCCACCTCTGATGAAAAAGACAATTTTCCACCGATTCAGCTGGAAGCGGGTTAAATCTGAACTGCAGCTACCTCATAGTTTGCTCTTTATTTTTTCAAAAAATCATTTCTAGGTACATAAGTATCTATTTAATCAGAGAAACACCAAAAAAATTATAAGATTCAACCACTAGCTAGGAATGGTCATAACTGGCTGCTTTGACAAAGATTTTTAAACCGCATAAAAATTCAAAAAAATCAAAAATTGGGAAACCTTCGCATTGTGTCATTATATGTGGCCAAGTTCCCAGGAAAAATAACAAACTTGTAATACGGCAATTATTTTAAGAAAGTGTTCTCGAAATGATCTATCATCTCCAAGATTCATGGCTTTCAAGCCAAATGATCAATCTTATGGCCACATTCGTGGCATAGTTTGTTCAAATGATCTCATATTGTGCACAAGGGTGCATATTGGAACGGCAAACAATGTTGCCTAAGGAATTTTTCATTTTCTTTGGACGAAAAAACCATTTTTCATTTTCCGAGTGCCCAAAAGGAGGTTTTTTTGTGAAGGAACTACCAAATAATTGTTGCAAAATTGGACCAAATCAATTTTGTAAAATACTAGGACATATTTAATGCACAATTGACAAAATGGTTGGGTGCAAAAAGTTTTGATCCACCTCTCGTGAAAAAGACAAATTTCCGCCGATTCAGTTGGAAGCGGGTCAAATTTGAACTGCAGCTGCCTCATAGTTTGCTATTTATTTTTTCCAAAAATCATTTCTAGTTACATAAGTACCTATTTAATCAGAGAAACACCAAAAAAATTCCAAGATTCAACCACTAGGTAGGAACGGTCATTCCCGTCGTTTTGACCGTATTTTGAAACGGGCATAAAAAATTCAAAAAAAATCAAAAAATTGGGAAACCTTCGCATTGTAGCATTATATGTGGCCAAGTTCCCAGGAAAAATAACAAACTTGTAATACGGCAATTATTTTAAAGAAGTGTTCTTAGAAATGAGCTATCATCTGTGAAGATTCATGGCTTTCAAGCCAAATGATCAATCTTCTGGCCACATTCGTGGCATAGTTTGTTCAAATGATCTCATATTGTGCACAAGGGTGCATATTGGAACGGCAAACAATGTTGCCTAAGGAAGTTTTCATTTTCTTTGGACGAAAAAACCATTTTTCATTTTCCGAGTGCCCAAAAGAAGGTTTTTTAATGAAGGAACTACCAAATAATTGTTGCAAAACGGGACCAAATCAATTTTCTAAAATACTAGGACATATTTAATGCACAATTGACAAAATGGTTGGGTGCAAAAAGTTTTGATCCACCTCTCGTGAAAAAGACAAATTTCCGCCGATTCAATTGGAAGCAGGTCAAATTTGAACTGCAGCAGCCTCATAGTTTGCTATTTATTTTTTCCAAAAATCATTTCTAGTTACATAAGTACCTATTTAATCAGATAAACACCAAAAAAAATCCAAGATTCAACCACTAGCTAGGAACGGTCATTCCCGCCGTTTTGACCGCATTTTGAAACGGGCATAAAAAATTCAAAAAAAATCAAAAAATTGGGAAACCTTTGCATTTTGTCATTATATGTGGCCAAGTTCCCAGGAAAAATAACAAACTTGTAATACGGCAATTGTTTTAAAAAAGTGTTCTCAGAAATGAGTTATCATTTCTGAAGATTCATGGCTTTCAAGCCAAATGATCAATCTTATGGCCACATTCGTGGCATAGTTTGCTCAAATGATCTCATATTGTGCACAAGGGTGCTTATTGGAATGGCAAACAATGTTGCCTAAGGAAGTTTTCATTTTCTTTGGACGAAAAAACCATTTTTCATTTTCCGAGTGCCCAAAAGGAGGTTTTTTGTGAAGGAACTACCAAATAATTGTTGCAAAATTGGACCAAATCAATTTTCTAAAATACTAGGACATATTTAATGCACAATTGACAAAATGGTTGGGTGCAAAAATTTTGATCCACCTCTCGTGAAAAAGACAAATTTCCATGGAATTTAGTTGGAAGCGGGTCAAATTTGAACTGCAATGCCTCATAGTTTGCTATTTATTTTTTCCAAAATCATTTCTAGCTACATAAGTACCTATTTAATCATAAATACATGGTTTGGTGGCGATCGTCGAGGTTTGGGCGGTGGCCGAGGGCCCCAACTCTAGAGCTGCCAGAACCTCAAGCATGCCCCACAGTGGTCACCGCGTGACCGTGGCGTTGCCATGTGTTCTGGGCGGCCTAGGTATGTCTAGTGGGTTGGGCACTCCCCAGCTAGGTGCTAGGAAGAAAATCACAACATAAGATTCTCACGAGGAGACCGATCGATGCTCAAACATGAATAAGCAGCCAAGTGTTTGATTTGCAGTACGGGAAATGCACATGGCTAATGGGCGTGTGTTTTGGCTGAGCATGATCAGTTACTAAGAAGACCGTCTTCACAAATTTTCACCTCAAAAGGAGGAGCCTGGGTGGTACTTGCTTCACAAACTACCACACTGGACATAAATACGAATGTTGAAGCTGGGCTCAAAATAATGAATGGATTGAGCTGGCATTTGGTGGAGGATGGTTATTTGGGCATAGGAAAGCACTGTAGAAAATGGATACCATTTGGACATGCCAAAGTGGTACTTCCTTCACAAAGTGCTGCTCTGAATAGAATAGGAAAATGAATATTTTCGAATTAGTTTTGAACTAGGCAAGGAATGTTTTGACATATTTGACGAAGATATGACCCAAAGAATTTATGAGATTTTTTTGGGAATTTTGGGAATGACAGAAATATAGGTTGCTTCACAACCTAGGGCAAAAACTGCCACATGGACATGACACGTAGGCAAAACTGATGAGGTGGCGCCTAGTCATAGCAACCCACCACAATTTACAAGGCTATGACCATCTATATTGGTCGTTAACAACTAGAAATAAGGCAGCGGACTACCGCTGTTTGCTTTATGACCTTTTCTTGTAAGGAAATTACGACCTTTCTGACCAAAATGGTCGCAATGGTTTAGGGTTTGGAGCCCCTCGGACAGCTTTTGACCAATTGGTCTGAAATGGTCATAGATCTATGACCAATTCTTCCAGGGTCACTGACAGAAGGTCACTAGTTGACATATTTCTTGTAGTGTGTGGCATGAGCCACCTTCCCTTTCTTTGTTCTTGTGTGTTTGCAATCTTCCCAAGTGGGACTACAACACATATCCGTTAGTTGCTTCCTCTTAGCAGCAAGACTTTGCAAGGTGAGAAATGCCGAAGCAAATCTAGTTACTCCCGGCCTAACAATGTATCTCTTTTTTGTATGATGCCTCATCAATGCCAAGGTCGCATGATGTGCATAAAGGAAACATGTCATCTCCTTGGCTTTGGTTATTGCAGGAGTAAACTGCTTCAACTTCCCAATTGCTTCTACCATCAAGTTGATTGTGTGAGTTGCACATGAGGTCCAAAATATCTTGGGCCTTTTACTTTTCAACATTGCCTTTGCTCCCATGTTGTTTGATGCATTATCCGTGACTATTTGCACAACATTTTCAGCCCCTACAAAACATCATTACAAAACACAATAATCAAAACATAACATTCAGCACACAAGCACATGATGAAAATTTGAAAAACAATGAATGAGAGCAAATTAAAAAGTTCAGATTAGTACCAATTTTCTCAATGCACTCATCCACATAATTGAAGATGTATAGACTTGTGTGTGCAAAGGCCGATGCCTCCTTTGATCCAAGAAAGGTTGTCCCCAACTTGTAATGCACACACAAGTTGATGATGCTTCTCCTTTTCTTGTCTGTCCAAGCATCGGTCATGATAGAGCACCTGGTATCCTCCCTCTCAACATCATGTGGCTTCAACAAATCCCTAGTCCTTTCCACCTCTTGCAACAACATCTTCTCTCGAATCATATATTGTGAAGGTTGCTTCCGATTAGGACCATAATGACCAAGAGCCTCACAAAACTGTTTGAAGTCATCATCATTTATAGCATTAAAGGGTGCATTCTTCTTGTACAACCATCTAGCCAAATATTGCCCTACTCGGTAGCTTCTCTCCTTATCAACACTATCATTAATATTCCGCTGAAATTTTGTCATGTTCAACGGGATTGAAGGGTCGATTGGAGCAAGATATTGATCCATATGCCCCTTCTTCGGATCACCTTTGCCAACTTCATTGAGCTCTTGTTGATCATCCTCATTTTCATTGGCCTCTATGGTCACCAAAGCTCTTACTTCTTCCTCTTGTTTTTGCTTTTCCTTCTTCCTCTTCTTTGGTGCCTCATGTGCAGCCTTACATCGAAGCTTTACGATCCGTGTGGCTTGCAAACAACTTGTTACTGTCCCTTTAATTCCAGCTATGTGTTGCTTCATCCTAGTCACCCCTCCTGACATCTCTTTTCCACAAAGAATGCACTTGACTCTTTGCAGATCATCTGGATCAATCACCACAGCAAATTCCCAAGCCATGTCATCTGAGTTTCTCTTACGTTTGGAACTTGCAACCTCTGAAGTACCAGAAGCAGACATCTACAAACATCACAAGGGCAGCAACATTTATTACTTTATTAGCAGCACTACACAACAAGCTCTACAAATCTACAATACCAAATTATCAAAGAATTGCAGCATCTATTCATCTATAGCGACTTAAATCAAAGGGCAACAACAACATGTATTAGACACACTCCTTCTTCCCCAAATTGAAAAGGGCAGCAACACATCTACAATTCTTTGACTTAAATCAAAGGGCAGGAGCAGCAGCATCTATTCTACATTTCTACTGATCTACATTAGCATCTACACATCTACACATCAGCATCTAAATTTATCTTGCACAAACAAAACTAAAAAATAGTAAAAAGAAAGAAAAAAATGCACTGCTCTGCTCTCCTGGAAGGAGCAGAGCTGGCCTCCTTACTGCCGGAGGAGGGAGTCGCAGAGATGTGTAGGAAGTGGTGGCGGCGGCGAGATGCTCCTGGAGGGACGGGAGTCGAGGAAGGGGTCGCGGTGCTCTGCTCTCCTGGAGGAAGGGCGAACGTGGTGGTGGCCGCGAGCTGCTCCAGCCGTCGGGCGTGCTCCTGGAGGAAGGGCGTGCTCTGGCCGTCGGGCTCCCAGAGGAACGGCGGAAGTGGTGGCGGCGGCGAGATGCCCCGGCTGTCGGGCGTCAGGATCCTGGCGACGCTCTCCTGCTGCTGGCTGCTAGCTGCGGGAAGATGGAGAGGGCTCAGGTGACTGGAGTGTTGGGGAAGAGGAGGAGTGGAGGAGGAGATCCAGAGGACGGGCAGCAACATCGGTGCTAGCTCCGTCCGCCGGAGCCAAGCAGGGTGGCGGCGGCAGTGTGGATCGAGAAGGTGGAGGCGGTAGTGTGGATGGGGAACATGGCGGCGGTGTGGACAGGAAAGAGGAAACCCTATCGAGCGGGCATGTTTTGTGGTTTGCGGGGGAAGGGAGGCCCATTTTGAGGTTTCTGTACAGAGGGCCCATACCGATTAATCAGAATATTCGCGATAAATCAGTTGTCAGGCCAATAAATCGGCCCAACAGATTAATGTCGACGATATTGTTGGGGAACGTAGTAATTTCAAAAAATTTCCTACGCACACACAGGACCATGGTGATGGCATAGCAACGAGAGGGGAGAGTATTGTCTACGTACCCTCGTAGACCAAAGCGGAAGCGATCACAACATAGAGGAAGTAGTCGTACGTTCTCCTCGCGATCCAGCCGATTCCAGCGCCGTTACTCCGGTGCCTCCTGAGTCGATCACAACGTAGAGGAAGTAGTCGTACGTTCTCCTCGCGATCCAGCCGATCCCAGCGCCGTTACTCCGGCGCCTCCGAGTTCTTGGCACATGTTCAGCTCGATGGCGCTCCTCGGGCTCCGATCCAGCAAAGCTCGGGAGAGGGAGTTCCACAAGACGACGGTGTGGTGACGATCTTGATGTTCTACCGGCGCAGGCTTCGCCTAAGCACTGCTATGATATGACCGAGGTGGAATATGGTGGAGGGGGCACCGCACACGGCTAAGGAACGATCTCAAGGATCAACTTGTGTCTCCTAGGGTGCCCCCTACCCCGTATATAAAGGAGGGAGGGAGGAGGTGGCCGGCCTCAAGGGGCGTGCCATAGAGGGGGAAACCTACTCCAAGTAGGTTTCCTCTCTTTCCTTATCTTATTTGGAGGGGGAAGGAAGGAGTACTAGTATTAGGAAGTAGTACTAGTAGTAGGAATAGGAAGAGGGGAAGGAGAAAGGAAAGGGGGCGGCCCCTCCCCAGTCGGATTGGGCTTGGGGGCGCGCCTCCCTTGTTCCTTCTCCCTTCCTCCTACATGGGCCCAATAAGGCCCATATACCTCCGGGGTTCCAGAACCTCCGGAGCTCCAAACTTCTCCGAACCTTTCCGGTGTCCAAATATATCCGTCCAATATATTAATCTTTATGTCTCGACCATTTCGAGACTCCTCGTCATGTCCGTGATCATATCCGGACTCGAACAACCTTCGGTACATCAAAATACATAAACTCATAATATAACATCGCCGAAACCTTAAGCGTGCGGACCCTACGGTTCGAGAATAATGTAGACATGATCGAGACATGTCTCCGGTCAATAACCAATAGCGGGACCTGGATGCCCATATTGGTTCCTACATTTTCTACGAAGATCTTTATCGGTCAGACCGCATAACAACATATGTTGTTCCCTTTGTCATCGGTATGTTACTTACCCGAGATTCGATCGTCGGTATCCAATACCTAGTTCAATCTCGTTGCAGTAAGTCTCTTTACTCGTTCCGTAATACATTATCTCACAACTAACTCATTAGTTGCAATGCTTGCAAGGCTTATGTGATGTGTATTACCGAGAAGGCCCAGAGATACCTCTCCGACAATCGGAGTGACAAAACCTAATCTCGAAATACGCCAACCCAACAAGTACCTTTGGAGACACCTGTAGTACTCCTTTATAATCACCCGATTACGTTGTGACGTTTGGTAGTACCCAAAGTGTTCCTCCGGTAAACGGAGTTGCATAATCTCATAGTTACAGGAACATGTATAAGTCATGAAGAAAGCAATAGCAACATACTAAACGATCAAGTGCTAGGCTAACGGAATGGGTCATGTCAATCAGATCATTCTCCTAATGATGTGATCCCGTTAATCAAATGACAACTCATGTCTATGGTTAGGAAACATAACCATCTTTGATTAACGAGCTAGTCAAATAGAGGCATACTAGTGACACTCTGTTTGTCTATGTATTCACACATGTATTATGTTTCCGTTAATACAATTCTAGCATGAATAATAAACATTTATCATGATATAAGGAAATAAATAATAACTTTATTATTGCCTCTAGGGCATATTTCCTTCAGTCTCCCACTTGCACTAGAGTCAATAATCTAGTTCACATCGCCATGTGATTTAACATCAATAGTTCACATCTATATGTGGTTAACACCCATAGTTCACATCGACATGTGACCAACACCCAAAGGGTTTACTAGAGTCAGTAATCTAGTTCACATCGCTATGTGATTAACACCCAAAGAGTACTAAGGTGTGATCATGTTTTGCTTGTGAGATAATTTTAGTCAACGGGTCTGTCACATTCAGAGACGTATGTATTTTGCAAATATTCTATGTCTACAATGCTCGCACGGGCTACTCTAGCTAATTGCTCCCACTTACAATATGTATCCAGATTGAGACTTAGAGTCATCTGGATCTGTGTAAAAAGCTTGCATCGATGTAACTCTTACGACGGGCTCTTTTATCACCTCCATAATCGAGAAATATTTCCTTAGTCCTCACTAAGGATGTTCTTGACCAATGTCCAGTGATCTACTCTTAGATCACTATTGTACTCCTTGCCAAATTCAGAGCAAGGTATACAATAGGTCTGTACATAGCATAGCATACTTTATAGAACCTATGATCGAGGCATAGGGAATGACTTTCATTCTCTTTTCTATTTTCTGCTGTGGTCGGGATTTGAGTCTTACTTAATTTCACACCTTTGCAACACAGGCAAGAACTTTTCTTTGACTGTTCCATTTTGAACTTCTTCAAAATCTTGATAAGGTATGTACTTATTGAAAACTTTATCAAGCGTTTTTCATCTATCTCAATAGATCTTGATGCTCAATTTGTACGCAGCTTCAGCGAGGTCCTTCTTTGAAAAACTCCTTTCAAATACTCCTTTATGCTTTGCAGAATAATTCTACATTATTTCCGATCAACAATATGTCATTCACATATACTTATCAGAAATGCTGTAGTGCTCCCACTCACTTGCTTGTAAATACAGGCTTCTCCAAAAGTCTCAGATAAAATCATATGCTTTGATCACACTATCAAAGCGTTTATTCCAACTCTGAGATGCTTGTACCAGTCCATAGTTGGATCGCTGGAACTTGCACATTTTGTTAGTTCCTTTAGGATTGAAAAAACCTTCTGGTTGCATCATATACAACTCTTCTTTAATAAATCCATTAAAGAATGTAGTTTTGACATCCATTTGCCAGATTTCATAAAATGTGGCAATTGCTAACATGATTCGGACAGACTTAAGCAACGCTACGGTTGAGAAAATCTCATTGTAGTCAACACCTTGAACTAGTAGAAAACCATTTTGTGACAATACGAGATTTGAAGATAGTAACACTACTATCGTTGTCCGTCTTCCTCTTGAAGATCCATTTATTTAACATGGCTTGCTGATCATCGAGCAAGTCAATCAAAGTCCATACTTTGTTCTCATACATGGATCCTATCTCAGATTTCATGGCCTCAAGCCATTTCGCGGAATCTGGGCTCATCATCGCTTCCTCATAGTTTGTAGGTTCATCATGGTCTAGTAACATGACTTCCGAACATGATTACCGTACCACTCTGTGCGGATCTTACTCGAAGACCTACGAGGTTTGGTAGCAACTTGATCTGAAGTTTCATGATCATCATCATTAACTTCCTCACTAATTGGTGTAGGAATCACTAGAACTGATTTCTGTGATGAACTACTTTCCAATAAGGGAGAAGGTACAATTACCTCATCAAGTTTCTACTTTCCTCCCACTCACTTCTTTCGAGAGAAACTTCTTCTCTAGAAAGGATCCATCTTAGCAACGAAAAACTTGCCTTCGGATCTGTCATATAAGGTGTACCCAATAGTTACCTTTGGGTATTCTATGAAGACGCACTTCTCCGATTTGGGTTTGAGCTTATCAGGTGAAAACTTTTTCACATAAGCATCACAACCCCAAACTTTTAAGAAACGACAGCTTAGGTTTCTTTGTTAAACCATAGTTCATATGGTGTCGTCTCAACGGATTTAGATGGTGCCCTATTAAACGTGAATGCAGCTGTCTCTAATGCATAACCCCAAAATGATAGTGGTAAAACGATAAGAGACATCATAGATCGCACCATATCAAATAAGTGCGGTTACGACGTTCGGACACACCATAACATTGTGGTGTTCCAGGTGGCGTGAGCTGTGAAACTATTCCACATTATTTTAATTGAAGACCAAACTCGTAACTCAATTATTCGTCTTTGCGATTAGATCGCAGAAACTTTATTTTCTTGTTACGATGATTTTTCCACTTCAATCTGAAATTCTTTGAACCTGTCAACTAATTAACACTAATGTTTCATCAAGTAGATATACCCATATCTGCTCAAATCATCTTGTGAAAGTCAGAAAATAACGATACTTGCCACGAGCATCAACACTCATTGGATCGCATACATCGGTATGTATTATTTCCAATAAGTCAGTAGCTTGTTCCATTGTTCCGGAGAACGGAGTTTTAGTCATCCTGCCCAAAAGGCACGGTTCGCAAGCATCAAATGATTCATAATCAAGTGATTCCAAAAGTCCATCAGCATGGAGTTTCTTCATGCGCTTTACACCAATATGACCTAAACGGTAGTGCCACAAATAAGTTGCACTATCATTATTAACTTTGCATCTTTTGGTTTCAATATTATGAATATGTGTATCACTATGATCGAGATCCAATGAACCACTTTCATTGGGTGTGTAACCATATAAGGTTTTATTCATGTGAACAGTAACAACAATTTATTCTCTTACTTAAATGAATAACCGTATTGCAATAAACATGATCAAATCATATTTATTCTCAACACCAAATAACACTTATTTAGGTTCCACACTAATCCCGAAAGTATAGGGAGTGTGCGATGATGATCATATCAATCTTGGAACTACTTCCAATACTCATCGTCATTTCCTTCAACTAGTTTCTGCTCATTACGCAACTCCGTTTCAAGTTACTACTCTTAGCAACTGAACCAGTATCAAATACCGAGGGGTTGCTACGAACACTAGTAAAATACACATCAATAATCTGTATATCAAATATACCTTTGTTCACTTTGCCATCCTTCTTATCCGCCAAATACTTGGGGTAGTTCCGCTTCTAGTGACCAGTTCCATTGCAGAAAAAGCACTTAGTCTCAGGCTTAGGTCCAGACTTGGGCTTCTTCACTCGAGCAGCAACTTGCTTGCCGTTCTTCTTGAAGTTCCCCTTCTTCCCTTTGCCCTTTTCCTTGAGACTAGTGGTCTTTGTCAATCATCAACACTTGATGTTCTTTCTTGATTTCTACCTTCGTCGATTTCAACATCACGAAGAGCTCGGGAATCGTTTTCGTCATCCCTTGCATACTATAGTTCATCACGAAGTTCTAGTAACTTAGTGATGGTGACTAGAGAATTCTGTCAATCACTATCTTATCTGGAAGATTAACTCCCACTTGATTCAAGCGATTGAAGTACCCAGACAATCTGAGCACATGCTCACTAGTTGAGCGATTCTCCTCCATCTTTTAGCTATAGAACTTGTTGGAGACTTTATATCTCTCAACTCGGGTATTTGCTTGAAATATTAACTTCAACTCTTGGAACATCTCATATGGTCCATGACGTTCAAAACGCCTTTGAAGTCCCGATTCTAAGCCTTTAAGCATGGTGCACTAAACTATCAAGTAGTCATCATATTGAGCTAGCCAAACGCTCATAACGTCTGCATCCGCTCCCTGCAATAGGTTTGTCACCTAGCGGTGCATCAAGGACATAATTCTTCAGGCAGCAATGAGGATAAACCTCAAATCACGGATCCAATCCGCATCATTGCTACTAACATTTTTCAATACAATTTTCTCTAGGAACACATATAAAAACATAGGGAAGTAACAATGCGAGCTATTGATCTACAACATAATTTCCAAAATACTACCAGGACTAAGTTCATGATAAATTAAAGTTCAATTAATCATATTACTTAAGAACTCCCACTTAGATAGACATCTCTCTAGTCATCTAAGTGATCACGTGATCCAAATCAACTAAACCATAACCGATCATCACGTGAGATGGAGTAGTTTTCAATGGTGAACATCTTATGTTGATCATATCTACTGTATGATTCACGCTCGACCTTTCGGTCTCCGTGTTCCGAGGCCATATCTGCATATGCTAGGCTCGTCAAGTATAACCTGAGTATTCTGCGTGTGCAACTGTTTTGCACCCGTTGTAGATGGACGTAGAACTTATCACACCCGATCATCACGTGGTGTCTGGGTACTACGAACTTTGGCAACGGTGCATACTCGAGAGAACACTTCTTGATAATTTTAGTGAGAGATCATCTTATAATGCTACCGTCAATCAAAGCAAGATAAGATGCATAAAGGATAAACATCACATGCAATCAATATAAGTGATATGATATGGCCATCATCATCTTGTGCTTGTGATCTCCATCTCAAGCACCGTCGTGATCACCATCGTCACCGGTAGCGACACCTTGATCTTCATCGTAGCATCGTTGTCGCCTCGCCAACTGTTGCTTTCTACGACTATCGCTACCGCTTAGTGATAAAGTAAAGCAATTACATGGCGTTTGCATTTCATACAATAAAGCAACAACCATATGGCTCCTGCCGATTGCCGATAACTCGGTTACAAAACATGATCATCTCATACAATAAAATATAGCATCACGTCTTGACCATATCACATCACAACATGCCCTGCAAAAACAAGTTAGACGTCCTCTACTTTGTTGTTGAAAGTTTTACGTGGCTGCTACGGGCTGAGCAAGAACCGTTCTTACCTACGCATCAAAACCACAACGATACTTCGTCAAATAGACTCCGTTTTAACCTTCTCAAGGACCGGGCGTAGCCACACTCAGTTCAACTAAAGTGAGAGAGACAGACACCCGCCTCACCTTTAAGCACGAGTGCTCGTAGCGGTGAAACCAGTCTCGCGTAAGCGTCTGGCGTAATGTCGGTCCGGGCGCTTCATCTCACAATACCGCTGAACCAAAGTATGACATGCTGGTAGGCGGTATGACTTGTATCGCCCACAACTCACTTGTGTTCTACTCGTGCATATGACATCAACGCATAAAACCAGGCTCGGATGCCCTTGTTGGGGAACGCAGTAATTTCAAAAAATTTCCCTCGCACACACAGGACCATGGTGATGGCATAGCAACGAGAGGAGAGTATTGTCTACGCACCCTCGTAGACCAAAGCGGAAGCGATCACAACGTAGAGGAAGTAGTCGTCACGTTCTCCTCGCGATCCAGCCGATTCAGCCGTTACTCCGGTGCCTCCTGAGTCGATCACAACATAGAGGAAGTAGTCGTACGTTCTCCTCGCGATCCAGCCGATCCCAGCGCCGTTACTCCGGCGCCTCCGAGTTCTTGGCACATGTTCAGCTCGATGACGCTCCTCGGGCTCCGATCCAAAGAAAGCTCCGGGAGAGGGAGTTCCATCAAGACGACGGCGTGGTGACGATCTTGATGTTCTACCGACGCAGGGCTTCGCCTAAGCACTGCTATGATATGACCGAGGTGGAATATGGTGGAGGGGGGGCACCGCACACGGCTAAGGAACGATCTCAAGGATCAACTTGTGTCTCCTAGGGTGCCCCCCTACCCCCGTATATAAAGGAGGGAGGGAGGAGGTGGCCGGCCTCAAGGGGGGCGTGCCATAGGGAGGGGGGAAACCTATTCCAAGTAGGTTTCCCTCTCTTTTCCTTATCTTATTTGGAGGGGGAAGGAAGGAGTACTAGTATTAGGAAGTAGTACTAGTAGTAGGAATAGGAAGAGGGGAAGGAGAAAGGAAGGGGGCCCCCTCCCCAGTCGGATTGGGCTTGGGGCGCGCCTCCCTTGTTCCTTCTCCTTCCTCCTACATGGGCCCAATAAGGCCCATATACCTCCCCGGGGTTCCGTAACCTCCCGGAGCTCCAAACTTCTCCGAACCTTTCCGTGTCCAAATATATCCGTCCAATATATTAATCTTTATGTCTCGACCATTTCGAGACTCCTCGTCATGTCCGTGATCATATCCGGACTCGAACAACCTTCGTACATCAAAATACATAAACTCATAATATAACTGTCATCGAAACCTTAGCGTGCGGACCCTACGGTTCGAGAATAATGTAGACATGATCGAGACATGTCTCCGGTCAATAACCAATAGCGGGACCTGGATGCCCATATTGGTTCCTACATTTTCTACGAAGATCTTTATCGGTCGAGACCGCATAACAACATATGTTGTTCCCTTTGTCATCGGTATGTTACTTACCCGAGATTCGATCGTCGGTATCCAATACCTAGTTCAATCTCGTTACTGGCAAGTCTCTTTACTCGTTCCGTAATACATTATCTCACAACTAACTCATTAGTTGCAATGCTTGCAAGGCTTATGTGATGTGTATTACCGAGAAGGCCCAGAGATACCTCTCCAGGCAATCGGAGTGACAAAACCTAATCTCGAAATACGCCAACCCAACAAGTACCTTTGGAGACACCTGTAGTACTCCTTTATAATCACCCGATTACGTTGTGACGTTTGGTAGTACCCAAAGTGTTCCTTCGGTAAACGGAGTTGCATAATCTCATAGTTACAGGAACATGTATAAGTCATGAAGAAAGCAATAGCAACATACTAAACGATCAAGTGCTAGGCTAACGGAATGGGTCATGTCAATCAGATCATTCTCCTAATGATGTGATCCCGTTAATCAAATGACAACTCATGTCTATGGTTAGGAAACATAACCATCTTTGATTAACGAGCTAGTCAAATAGAGGCATACTAGTGACACTCTGTTTGTCTATGTATTCACACATGTATTATGTTTCCGGTTAATACAATTCTAGCATGAATAATAAACATTTATCATGATATAAGGAAATAAATAATAACTTTATTATTGCCTCTAGGGCATATTTCCTTCAGATATGGCCTTATCTTAGCTGCCACACCCCGAGTAGTGATTAATCGGCGAATCGTCTGATTTCTTAAACAGTGGTTGGTGGCGATTAGATAGCTACCATACCTAGTGTTGGTGGTGATTAGCTTGCTAGAATGAGTTTGAAGATAATGATGTGCTACACTTTGACTATGACCGGTGGTAATGACTATGATGATGATTAGTTAGTATATACAAGTGAGTGAAATGAATGTTGATTAGGTTCAAGTGGAGGCAACATGTAGTGGTGCATGTCAAAAGTATACTATACAACAGTGGGTAAAATGAATGTTGATTAGGTTTAAGTGGAGGAACTAATGCCGTATGCATATATATTACTCCATCACCACGCAAGCAACAACACAATGGAAAGCCTACCAGTTGATACAATTCCTCCTTCTACCAATATGTTAGTGATGAGGAAATGATAATTTCTACTCTAGAGCCAAGAACCATGGCAGAGAAAAAGATAAAGATTGTGGATTCAATTAGGGAATATGAGGCTTCAGGAAAAACACGACCACTGAGTTGTTGATTTCATCGCAAAATAGGAAGGGTGCGACATATCGACTATCACCTACCCGACGCAGCTAAATTCACCCTACCCCTGAAATCCTTCAAGTTCCCGAGCCGATCCGAAATATCTAATTGGCCACATTTGATGTATTCACCGAAGATCTTGAAGGTTGTACACAACACTGAACTCCCTCGACCTTGACTGACTCTCTTGGGGTGATAGAACCATAGGTACACGAGTCCCTTCTTACAAGCTACTCCCTCCGTCCGGAAAAGGTTGTCCCAAATTTGTCCCTGGAATAGATGTACCTAGCACTAACTATCTAGTGTCGTTGGGCCGTGGAAGTTGCCCGAGCTATCACGACACACCGCCCTTGAGCACGTTTTTTGAGGGTTTTTAGGAACACATTGTCACTGTTGAGGGTATCAATGGGCTCAAGTTGCAGGGTCGTTGTCACACACGCGAGCGCGCACACACACACAAAGAGAGAGAGAGAGAGAGAGAGAGAGAGAGAGAGAGAGAGAGAGGTCATGACATGAACCCACAATCTGTTCTAAATAATAATTGGCTTGAAATCGGCATGAAACGGTCTGTACATGAATGCATGCCTACCAAAAGATGAAGAAACATCTGTATGGAGAGATAATGTATCATGTGGATGTGCTTATATACACGGAATCATCTTTCTCGAAGTAGCAACATAGAAGCTGTCAGAACGGACACATACTTTTTAACCAAACCAAGGAACTAGTGAACCACAAAGATCTCACTACAAATGAACAAAAGAAAACAAAAATAGTTGTGGTAGTCGTTTTTCAAGATGTCAAAGAACTAGTATCCATGTCTCTACACCTGAGGGTGGACAGACCTGAGTAACTAAGAAGTATAACAAGTCTCAAAAACAAAAATATACGGAACAAACTACCAACACAATGCAAATTTAGGTATTATAATTCATTGCTAAACCACAAACTAGGTCGGGATATAAAAGCCTTTGGTAAGTTCCTCCAGGTTGATGTCGCTAGCACAACTTACTCATGATGCTCCTGTCACTGCAATGTAAACAAGATCACAGATGATTGATGGAGATGAACATAGCATGCAAATGAGTGGAAATCTTCAATTTGTCAAATACAACATCGTTACGACATAGCCTAAAGCTTTAGGTAACCGAAGGCATCGGAAAAGAGATATCCCATTTGTTTCTCTGTGCCCTAAGGTCATCCAATCATCTGCATTGTGCGACATGCACAATTCTTGCACTTTCTATCATGTTCATTCTTGTATGCACCTTGCTTGCATATTGTAGTCACTAGTGCAGAACCGGGCAATAGCACCGGTTCGTAAGGCCCTTTAGTGCCGGTTCCATAACCGGCACTAAAGTGTGGGCACTAAAGGCCCCCCTTTAGTACCGGTTCAGAACGAACTGGTGCTAAAGGGCAACCACGTGGCACGAGCCAGCTCCGGGGGCCGGGAGCCCAAGGTTTGGGGGGTTTTTGGTTTGATGATTTCTTTTCATTTAATTTTGTGTTTTCCATTTAATTCTTTTCGTTTGCTGGTATTTTACGATACTACAAAGGCCCAGGCGAGAAGGCGTGCAATAGGCCCACAAAGGTTTGCTTAGAGAGGAGCTCGACACGGTAGCCACGGCGGGGCTTATAAACCGGTCGAACTCCTCTCAACTAGCGAGTGGGACTAAATATTGTGCATCTGGGTGGCAGCGCACCCCTTTAGTACCGGTTTGTGCCACGAACCGGTACTAAAGGGAATCTTTAGTACCGGTTGGAGCCACCAACCGTACTAAAGGTTACCACTTCTTTAGTACCGGTTCGTGGCACGAACCGGTACTAAAGGTTCACCACGAACCGGTACTAATGAGAGCGGCCCGGCTAGCCGTTGGAACCGGCACTAATGTACACATTAGTGCCGGCTCAAATTCAAACCGGCACTAATGTGCTTCACGTTTGACCCTTTTTCTACTAGTGAGTGAATATCATAAAGAAGTGTGTTATATTTATCACTGATCATTACATTTTGTAACGCGAAGGAAAACCTTCTGTCTTGTTTCCCATCAAGGATTGATTATTTTGATGAAACATAATAATATATAGGACAACAGAATTAATTACATACATCATATGATCTTGTGAAACATTATGCACAAAAATTATTTGTTGATTGTTCGTACTTCTCTGGTCGAAATATGTATATGTTACTCAATTATTTCTATATATCATCTCCTAGATGTTTGAACAATGGCTTATTCAGGCTTTAATTTAAGATAAATATGCGTGTATAGTCTATGGCTTGTGACCGGGTAGCGGTCTTTACAAAGAATGGCTCAATTGAGTGAGTGAGAGATGCACACAAATTCTCTGGTAAAGTTTCTACTTGCATTCTAGTCAATACAACATAGCGGCATTCATCCATGATTTGTACACTAAAAGTCACACCATCCTAGTCAATAACTACTAACTGGTAACACAGAATTGGTACATATATAATGGCCTATACATCCAACAACCAACTTAAACCATGCTAGGAATTAATTCCGTATGCATATATATATATATATATATATATATATATATATATATATATATATATATATATATATATATATATATATATATTGCTCCATCACTATGAAGCAACAACACACTCAAAAGCCCACCAGTTGATTCAATTCTTCCTGCTACCAATATGTTAGTGATGCGAAAATGATAATTTCTAGTCTAGAGCCAAGAACCATGGCAGAGAAAAACATAAAGATGGCGGATTCGATCAGGGAATATGAGGGATCAGGAAAAACACGGGTACTGACTTGATGTATGCTTCAGAAAATAGGAAGGGCGCTACATATCGACTACCACCTACCCGACGCAGCTAAATTCATCCTACCCCTGAGGTCCTTCGAGTTCCCGAGCCGGTCAGAAACATCTAATTAGCCACATCGGATGTATGCACCGAAGATCTTGAAGATTGTACGTAGCGTCGAATTTCCTCGACCTTGACTGACTCTCTTGGGGTGATAGAATCATAGGCACACGAGTCCCTTCTTACAAACTATAAAACATCTCCAGAAAACTCGTGCCAATCTTTGCGGTGCAGACCCCACGGCAACACCAGCACAGCCGGGCTTCTAGTGTCGTTGGGCCCTCGAAGTTGCGCGAGCTGTCACCACACACCGCGCTTGAGCACAGTTTTCAAGAAAATATTTCTTTTTAAGGATTTTGTAGGAACACATTGTCACTTTTGAGGGCAGTTAAAGGAAGAAAAAAAAAACACTTCAGTATCAATTGGCTCAAGTTGCAGGGCCGGCTGAGCCCGGAGATCGGCCCCATCGACTCTCGTCCGTGCAATAAACCCACCTCACCCTACTAAAAAAATCCCAAAGCTGCCGGAGCTCGCAGTTGTCGCCTCTGAATCTGCGCGTCGTCGTCGTCTTCACAGCACAGGTCAGCGTCCCCCCTCCCTCCCGCAGATCTCTCTCGCCCTCGCCCTCGCCCCAGGGTTCAAGATCCTCCCGCGTCCCACCCTGCGCCCTACCCCTCCCCCCTGCCCCTCCTGGGCCGCCGGCCGGGTCCGGATCTGGCAGCCGTGCTGCCTATCCTCGCTCCGCCGTGATCTGATTCGTCAAAACTCTGATCTACCAGCTCGAAGCGGGGTGAGGGAGCGGGCTCGCGGGGAAGCAAGCATGCCGAAGCCCGCGGGGGACGCCAAGCTCCTGGTCCAGTCGCTCACCAAGGCCTACGCCGCCACGCCCACGAATCTCAAGGTCAATTTCAGTTTCTTTCCCCAGTAAGTAGTGTTTTCTTTCCTCTGCCACTGGTTACTGATGCGCTTCGCGTGCTCCGCAGATCATTGACCTGTACGTGGTTTTCGCCGTGGCCACTGCCCTGGTTCAGGTAAATTTTCGACGCTTTTGGAAGATACATAATAAGCCTTGGTTTGGGATGGACAAGTGTAGCGTACTGAGTTTGGTAAATCAATTATGCTGCATGGCACCAATACCTGGTGATCTGCTAGAGCTATTTACTGATAACATGGATGGCTTGTGTCTTGTATGTTTATTCTACCACAGTTCTCAACTTCAAAATTAGCAGTAGGCTATCGGCTTGCAAGAATCTGACGCACCTAGTAGTGCATAACAATGTCTGATATGTGTTCTCTAGCCAGATTCTTGGGTTGGGCACTTATTTGTACTCACCGAGTGTTAGCCAGATTCTTTCAGCCATTTCCATCTGAACAAATGTTTTTACTCACTAGCCTTGTACTGAGTTTGGTAAATCAATTATGCTGCATGGCACCAATACCTGGTGATCTGCTAGAGCTATTTACTGATAACATGGATGGCTTGTGTCTTGTATGTTTATTCTACCACAGTTCTCAACTTCAAAATTAGCAGTAGGCTATCGGCTTGCAAGAATCTGACGCACCTAGTAGTGCATAACAATGTCTGATATGTGTTCTCTAGCCAGATTCTTGGGTTGGGCACTTATTTGTACTCACCGAGTGTTAGCCAGATTCTTTCAGCCATTTCCATCTGAACAAATGTTTTTACTCACTAACCTTGTGTACACCCCCCCCCCCCCCCACCCTATTTGCAAACTACTGAAATGATGTTGTTTGTGACAAAACAGGTCGTTTACATGGGAATAGTTGGGTCATTCCCCTTCAACTCTTTCCTGTCTGGTGTCCTCTCATGCATCGGAACTGCAGTCCTTGGTGGTAGGAATTTCTTTCTTTTACCCCTCCAGATTCTGTCCCCCCTTCCTTGTCTCGCGGATATATAATACAACTGCCAATGTTTTTGCAGTTTGCCTCCGCATTCAAGTCAACAAGGACAACAAGGAATTCAAGGTAACTCTACTTCCACTGTTATTTGTATGGCAAATGATTCTTTGGATCCGGGCATAACATTGTGTATCTAAACATCATCTGCAGGATCTTCCCCCGGAGAGGGCCTTTGCTGATTTCGTCCTGTGCAATCTGGTGCTCCACCTGGTGATCATGAACTTCCTCGGATGAGCAACTGTCATACAAGCTGTCGAGATTTTGTAGTGTCCTAATGTCTAAGACTGTCAGCATGTTAGATATTCATGTGGCATCATACACACCTATGTAATCCGAGAGTTTCTCTATGAACTAAAAGAATTCAGTGGATTTAGCGTTAACTTTGTGGAACATGAGAACTTATTTGAGGGAGTGAAGACAGGGAAAAATGATCACTTAAATATTAGTAGTATTGTTCGCTCATGATGCTGTGCTGAAAAAGAAAGCAACCTGCTTAAAATGCAGTTCTGATGGCTGCAATGCGCATTGATTAGTAAACCTGAATTCAGAATATGTCATAAGGCTTGTAGCCAGCAACAAAATTATGAGATACAGCTTGTGCTTTGTGGAACATCACAACTCTCCCTTTAGGCTGATGTGAGGAAGAAAATCTCAATCCAGTGAGCATATCTTGTACCAACAGTCCTCACCATACAATCTGATGTTTTGATCTCAAAAACAAAAAGCAGCCAGTCTGAAGTTGCAAGACCAGTTACAAATTAGCATTCCCTCATCTCATATTTCAATCACCATTTGCTTCTTGCGTCGTCAGGCTTATTGTTTGTTTGGAAGACAATTCATAACCACTTGACATCCCAGTAATGCTCCTATTGAACATATTAATAGAGTAGTTTAGTGTTCACGATCAAACAGCAATTTTGTGTTTAACAGAAACCAAAACTCAATACTCAGGAGAACACCTACAAGTATCCATGATTACTAAGACCTGTTACACATTAGCATTCTCTCCTCAGAACATGCAAACAGTTTGCTACTGGCTGCGTCTTCAGGCATAGTTTTTTGCTTGGAAGGCACCTGATGAACACATGCTGCTCTGACTGAACATGTTGGTTCAAAATAATTTACTAAAATTCATCCATTCACATTAACAGAGTAGTTAGTGCTTGCAGTCAATCAATATATAAAGATAATCATTTCACACACTGCAATGTTGCGAGGTAGTAGAATTCAACACTGAGCACTGAACTCAACTGAAACAGCAAGAAATATCCATGATTTGTAAGTCTCTAATTGAAGAAGGCAAATATCCATCTAGAATTTGCAAACAGAAGCATCATCACATCATCTGACACCAACCAAATGACCTTCTTCCCATACTTCTACACTACTTGGAATCTTAGCACTCCTAACTGACCTGTCAATATTATCACTCCAAAGCCACCTCTTCTGCCTCTAGGCATGCAGCAATTCAGCAGGCAAGGATGCAGGGTCAAGCTCCCAGCAATCCCCAGGGGGCAGAGTCGATGCCTCACCCTTGGAGACTTTCCTCGCCGGTGTCTGATGCGAAAGCATCCCCACATCGCCCTCCCGGAGGTACTGAACTGCACGAACGCCAATGTCGCGACGGGTGAAGATGCTCCTGAAACCCTCCACCTTGTCCAGGTAGCCGAAGCTGATGCCGTGGACTTCACTGTACCCGCTGAGGAACACCACAAAGTCATACTTGGGCCTCCCGGTGTCGGCGTACTCTCCGGCATGGAGCGCCCAGACTGATCCCTTTTTGGGGTAAACACGGTACGCCTCCCTCGCCACCCTCTCGCAGGCGACAAGATGTGAGAAGACGTTCACCGAGTGCACCATGACTTCTCTCCCAACCTTGAACGCCCCACACGGCTTCCCCTCCTTCCCGTCAGGCTGGTGCTCCAGCCACCGTATCTGGGCACGGAACTGCCTGCCCGGCGATGCCGTCTCCACCAGCGCATAGTGACGCGGCATGCCATCGTCGTCCCCATACAATGCCCAGACCTGGCCTCTCTTGAAGCACTTCTCCATGCGGTCGGCGTCGAAGTTGTAGAAGTCTGAGTCCTGCACAGCCATCTGCCCCGAGTGATAGCTATCCGGCTCCTCCTCGGGCACCTCCAGTTCCGACGGCTCGTCAGAATCGTCACTGGATGAGCTCTGTGCGGCCCTCTGGTCTTTCCCCTTTCTCTTGGCGAGCTGGAGCTGCATCTCGGCGAGCGTCTTCTCCGCCTTGTGCTTCTTGGGCGGCGGAGGAGGGGGCACCTCGGCGGCGAGGAACGACCGGCGGCAGGAGGGGCAGGTGAGGCGGAAGCCCACGTACTGGCGGTCGAACTCGTGGAGGAGGCGGCAGCCGGCGCAGGCCGTCCAGAAGGTGGGCGGCGCCTCCCGCTCCTCCTTGAGCGCGGCGTAGGCGTCGGCCGCGCGGCGGAGCGCCTCCTGCGCCGCGGCGGCGGCGGCGGGGTAGGGCGAGGCGCCGTCGCCGGGGCGGAGGGATCTGGAGAGGGACCTGTAGTGGCGCCGGATGGCGTCGGGGTCGCTGGCGAGGGAGGACTTGGGATCCTCGGGGAGGAGGAGGGTGGCGCGGGGGGAGTCCGCGTCGGCGAGGAGGACGGAGGTGGCGGCGAGGAGGACGGAGGCGGCGGCGGAGTCCGGCTCGAGGCGGGCGGCGCGGCGGGCGTTCCTCTGCGCGGCGCGGAGGCGGCCCGCGGAGAGGTCGGCCTCCGCCTGCGCCAGCGCCGCGGCCGCCGTGGAGGCCAGCGAGGAGGCGTCGCCGGGCATCGTCGTCGGTCGGGGGCGGCGGCCGCCGGCGTGAGGGTTTGCTCGCGGCTTTGGTTAGGTGGGTTCGGTCAGGGCTTGGGCTTCGGTCTGGAGTGAGAGTTGAGTGAGGCAGCTTTTGTGTTCTGGGCTTCGGTTGGGTCGTGTTTGTTTGGGCCTTTTATATGTCAGAAAACAACCTGTGTGACCAATGTCCCAACTCTCAAATGCAGATATTTTTGTTGTTTGTCTCAAAAAAAAAAGATATTTTTGTTGCTTTGTCTAAAAAAAGATATTTTTGTTGCTAAAAAAATATATATCATGTAGAACAAAAAAGCCTGTGTTGCTAAAAAAAAAGGTGCAACCCTGTGGTATTTTTGTTCCTCCTTCTAGAAAGGTTCTCTATGCAGTTGCGACGGATAAATGGAGAGAGACTTTTTTTCCGATAATATATCATGTAGAACATGAAACTTTTGGGTGGGTTCAGTCAGGGCTTGGGCTTCAGATTGGAAGTGAGAGTTGAGTGAGGCAGCTATTGTGTTCTGGGCTTCGGTTTGGGTCGTGTTCGTTTGGGCCTGAGCGAGCTTTTATATGTCAGAAATCAACCTGTGTAACCAACGTCCCAACTCCCAAGTGCAGATATCGTCCACAAACGCCTGTGATATTTTCGTTCCTCCTCTCTCTTCTTTTCGAGAAGAACTTCCAAATGATTGTCATAACTAGTTCACGATAGTACAAAGAACACTGGAACTAAAAAATACATTCAGGTCCGTAGACCACGTAGTAACGACTACAAACACTAGATCCGCAGAAGGTGAATGCCGCCCAGATCCAATGAGACGAACCTCCATATACCTGGTGCTAGGCGCATCACCAAAATGGGAGAACCTTATTAGGTGTTCTTTTGATTCTTCTTTACGGTTTGTGTCTCGTTCAGGAAGACGAGCGACTCAAAAGAACACCTAAAACTGAAGCAGGAGCCCTTCCATGGGCAAGGGTCAGGATCCACCAGGGCTCCATGGCCCTAGGCTACAAGAGACAAAGCAGACCAACGATGGTGCCGGCAGGGAAATGCTATATGAGTCGCTCGTGTTTGGAGGAGCTGAAAGACCGCTTGTTCAAAAGTGGTATTCTTTTTCCTCCTCTGGAATAAGGTTATCTTTGGCGTTGTGACGGATATATTGGACAGAGATTTTTTCTTGCTAACCAGTTTTTGCATATCTTTTTCCATTATGTATAAGTTTAGATTGTTCGGTGTCTCGCAATTACTTTTGACCTTTCTACTTACCCACGGATCAAGCACGGAGTCAATGACTATGCCAGAGTATAACCTACAATGAAGATGAAATTGTCAACTTATCAAAGATCATATTCTTTCTGCATGGCCATGTTGATATAGACCTTTGATTTGTATTAGAGGCTAACACGCGCTTCTGCATGCCATGATTTCTCTAGCACACTATTGTGGTCGGCTCTTTCGTTTTGGTTTTCTCTATGTTGTGTTGGGTTATATTTGTATTTTCAAGGTAGTTTTTCCATTAATATATCCTATTGAGTTTGTTGTTGCCAATGATATTTATTCTGATAGGAGAGCGAAGTTGTAAGGTGCGGCTTGTGGTGTCGCTACACGTTTCATCCTTGGTGTCAACTGATGGTGGTTGTGTTAGTCCGTTCAAAGCTCCCATTCCACGTAGAAACCGTGAAATTGCTGCTAACACACATGGGCCTGCCCATTAAACTCTCGCTCGCTTAGTTTTATTCACTCACTCCATTGCCAGTTAAAAAAAGACTGACATATTTTATATTTATAGTAGTTCTTGAATCAAGATAATTTCATGAATTTTAAAAAATGTTGTAGTTTTACGAAACACAATATTGAACCAATATATTAGAATTTTAAAAAATATTTGTGAATTTCTAAAAATATGAATGGATTTCAAAAAATATCACAAATTAGAAAATTATAACTTTATTTATTTATTTTGTGAAGTTTAAATATTCACGAACTCAAAAGAATGTTTGTGAGTTCTAAAATTGTCATAGTTTTATTAAGTGTTCACGAGTATTAATAAATTTAATAAATTAAAATGTGAAAAAATAAAATAGTAAAGGGAAGGAAAAAACCAAAATAAAAAATCGAAACACAGCGAAAACCCCTGCCAATACCTTCTCAAAACAAAACCAAAAAGTTGTCGGCCCAGCGAGACACACCCTTAAAGTCGAGGCCCATTGCATCCCCCACAGCTCCTGACGGACCGAGATTAGAAATCTAGGGAGCTTAGTATCTTAGTTGATGGGGCATGGAGTTGCGGCAGCATGTGGACAAGGTGGCATAGGGCGTATTTACCCAATAGAAAATAAGCTATATGAGGCGGTTGGGCTTGGGCTAGGGTCGAGGATCAGAGCAGTTCTAATTATCAAGCTAGGCGGTTGGCTTTGAGGGTAGCAGTGGCGGAGCTTGGGCAAGAATCATGGGGGGCAATGGCTGGGGGGTGGGCAAACAAAATCACTATAGGCTGATTTTTGGTGGCAAAATAGGCATAAAACTAAGACATATCCATGTATTTTTCTGTGAGCTGGGGGGGGGCCACCGCCCAGGTTGGCCCCCATGAAGCTCCGCCACTGGAGGGTAGGGTCATGGATCAGATTAGTTCTAACTAGCCACCTTAGCACTTAAACTACCCATTATGGTAAAAATAAGGCCCGCCTCAACTATTTTACAAAAATGGTCGACATGTTACAACCTCGTTCAAAAGCACGGAGTCCCAATATAGTTGCATCATACATGTCGTCTTCTCAATGTTATCTCCTTTTGTATCCCAAGTATTGCTTTCCTTGGTGCATGTCCTAGTTATACCCTCCCTCCCGTGCCGCACGCGCATCATGAACAAAACATTCTTTAATTAGATATGTACCGTGGCATGGATTCACTTGCAAGTTGCTCCTTTAATTCAAACGAATGCAAACATTAATAACCTCATAGACATTTAGAAGTAAGAAATTAAGAGGTACACTTGACCCTGGCCACCTAGCATCTGAAACTTTGTCTGGATACTAGGTACCCCTAGCAGTGGCATCAGTTAAAGAGGCCATGGTTTTATGCTAAGACCATTCTCAAGATAAATGAAACCCTCCAATTTCCAATCTCTAATGCTCCATCAACTAGTCAGGAAACCACATTACATAATATCCGATATAAATTGGTCAATTTTCATTTTGTGGTTGACATTTTGTTCGAGTTTCTTCTATTGATGGGAATATACATGGGCTGGCCAGCATAGCCTCAACATCGGCCCTAAATCCCAAATATCTACAACTGAAACATATGTATAATAATGTACTTTCGTATTTCAAAAATGATGTGATTAATACATTTAAGTATGAGTAATGCTACCCTTTACATGTTCCAAGCAGAGCTGGGCTCATGTTTGCAAAGGAAGCAATATAGCCCCAAACCCAGCCTGGCCATCGTATCAAATCCAATGAGGTGGATGACGAATGTCTACGATGTACATTCTCTTCTTCAAACAGTGGCAAGACCTTCATTTTTCATGCACAAAACTCTAGCTGATAGGCTAAATAAATTTAATGTTGCACCACATTTTCAAGGATAGACGTAGATCTTTTGAAAAGAATAAATCTATGTTTTTTCAACAAGTTTGTAAGCTTGTAGCTATTGATAGATTTGCCTTCATAAGAATTAGAAGGATAGTGCGCGCTTCGCAGTGATGCTTATGTTCCTAGGTTGCACATGTTAGAGAGAGAGAGAGAGATAGAGAGAGAGAGAGAGAGAGAGAGAGAGAGAGAGAGAGAGAGAGTTGCATGTGCTGCTGCCCACGTGTGTTACGCTGGTGCTAAATATGTTGTAAAGGGCACTTCCTTCTTACCAACCAAGGCCATTCCACCCAAGGTACTTACTATAGGGATCCACCCATCAAGAGATCCCACCACAAAGCTGAAGGCAAGGACCCATTTAAAATCATGTACTCAATCTCAAATTTAAGACCTCAGTTTAATGATGGCTCAAAAATCAGGGGGCTTAGTGACGTTAGAGATAACATAAAGGAACACCTCAATTAAATAAGAGAGCAAATTGAGAAATTGTCAACCAGGTCAAGACTCTCCCGATCCAAAATTGAACACCTCAATTGAATGGGAGAGCTCCAAAATTAGCGTGAACTAAATAAAAAAATCGATCACGTCAATGAAATAGGAGATTTCCAAAATTGGGGAGCAAAATTTGGGTGAACCTTAGTTGAATTGGAGAGGTTCAAAATTAGGGAGCATAGTGAATTAACATAATGGAGAATCACCTTCTTTAAGGAAAATCTTTTTACTTGGCACATGATATAGATCATATGGTATCTTTCCACACGTCATCCAATGATATATCCAAACTCACTTGTGAACCAACCCACATCTCTTGCATAATACAATTTGTTGGGCAATATGTAACAAATAACAAATACTTCGTCGAATAATGCCTTTCCCACATATAACAAAAGGAGAGAATACTTGGTTTTACATAATTTGGGACTTCAAAATAAGTATGGGGTATCAGATCCAATATTTTTGTCCATCAATTTTTGTTAATTACACACATTGGCAAGACTAATGTGTTATATACAACGGAGCCATCTAATCACACTTAGCAAAAGACCTACTTTTAGCAGAACTAGCAAAGTGGCCCACTCGAGGCGCAGGCTAGAATTGAATATTAGAGGCATCAACTAATAAAAGAAGCAAAAGTATATTAACAACATTTTTCCATCATGCACAATATATTGTTTTTCTTTCACCTAAATGATAACTTGGGAGAAAAATTGAAATATATGCATAACTGCAGACATATTTAAATGTTTGTTACTTCCATAATTTATATTAGAGAGGAAAATGAACATGGATAAGACTTTTAACTCCATCACGTTTAAAATGACCGGGTTTTTTTGAAAAAACAAATGAATGTGAAGTAGCATCCCAAATATGCCCCTTTATGATCCACATCAATTTTGGTACTTATTACATGGACAATATCCCTACTATCTTACAATACATGACACAATGTTTGTGATTTCATAAAGAATAACATGGCAGAAGAAATAAACTATATACAGAATAACATATTTTAGTATTTGTTACTTTCATAGTTTATATTAGAGAGGGAAGACCATTACATAAGACTTTCACACGCTTAAAGTTTCATTCAGAGTTTTGCCTTCATTAAAAAAATTAAATCAATATTAGGTAAAATGCTAAATAAGCCACCTTTTGGTCCTCAACACCTTCCAACCTTAGTATATTGACACGATCTCTACTATCTTACAGTCCTTGGTAGACCTTCACTGCAATGCAACCACATAAGAAATAAGGATTTTTGGAAGCAAGCCTCTTTTTGTCAAAACTACATATGTACCGCCTTGTTTTAAAGCTGACAATCATCACACCTCCAACACGAGGATTATTAACTCAACTATTCGGTGCATCATATGTGTGTCGATTTTCACTGTCTATGTAGTTTCATAAGTGCTTGTTTCTTCATCCATGCATGCATGGATATCTTTCATAAGAAATGTATATCAAAAGTTCCAAATTGTAAGGGCACAAAATATTTGTTGGTATCATCTACCTAATAACTATATTTTCCTTGGAAACTATCCTCATCTGTGGGTCCTTTGATTCATAGGATTGGAATCTATAGGAACTTTTCCTATGAAATCTTTTGTAATACATTTCATAGGAAATCTAACATCCAGTCCAACCTTTTTTTTACAATTCCATTGTTTTTCCTGTGGCATCAAACACTCCTCGCAAATCATGTAGGATTAAAGTGGATATGCAACTTCTATCATATACTTTTCCAATTCATGTAATATCAAAATATTGCGAATCCAAGAGGCCCTTAGGTCCCATTCGAGTAAATGGCATACAAATTCTCATGAAGTTTAATCATACTGATTGATTCTATACAACTTTGAGAGAGGGAGGGGGATATCCAACTTTGAGAGAGAGAGAGAGAGAGAGTGAGAGAGTGAGATTAAAAATTATTACATAGCCATATTAGCTCTGGTGTATCATACCAATATGTATCTCTCATAATTATGTCATCTATGGACACATAATACCAGCGACATATTTTTGTACATTATAAGATCAAATTGCCAAAGAACAGATTGAGGGCCACGTTTGGAGCGCCTTACTGGAGTCATCTCCTTTTGCAAGAGGGACATATTTTGTTTTTTTTTTCTTTTCTCATTTTCTTTTGAACACAGGGCATATATTGTTGTACTCACAAACAGTAGTCAATTCTTTTATATCCTCCATGCAGTTCATGGTTTAAATATCAATTCTATGATTTCGCTCTTTACAATTACTATGTTTATTATTCCGAGATACTCACTTTTGTAGTAATATCCTCAATCTTTTTTTGGACCTAGGAACCATACAAAATCATTTAGGGTATTTTCATTAATTTACAAAAATTACAAAATATGCAAGTACAAACCAAAGAGGAAAGAAGGTTAACCAATACCGTTCCTAGGCCGCATAAAGAAGAGATGTGCATAATATATATCCTCACTGTTGTGATGCATGGATGATCAAATCAAGAATTATAAACATAGTGCCACATGAGGATTCCTAGAAAGATGACATCCATCTATGCATGTACTATGTTGACACAGAACCCAGACTGATCGGTACTAGCTAGAACAGGAGGGTTAGATAGAAAACTAATAGGTACCTTGCTAGGGTGGGAGGAGTCTCGTTGTTGTGCGGCAGTAACCGCTGGGTGAATCGTCGCACCGTCGGCAGTGTCGCATGAGCTTGTAGTTGGCGTTGAATTCTCTAGAGCAGCATGCTATTTCGGAGGCTCGCAGTTCATGGTTTACATATCAATTCTATGATTTTGCTCTTTAAAGTTACTATGTTCATTATTCTGAGATACTCACTTTTGTAGTAATATCCTCAATGTTTTTTTGGACCTCGAACTGTAGAAAATCATTCTAGGGTATTTTCATTAATTTACAAAAATTACAAAATATACAAGTACAAACCAAAGAGGAAAGAAAGTTAACCAATACCTTCCCTAGGCCGCATAAAGAATAGATGTGCATAATATATATCCTCACTGTTGTGATGCACGGATGATCAAATCCAGAATTATAAACATAGTACCATGTAAGGATTCCTAGAAAGATGACATCCATGTATGCACGTGCTATGTTGATACAGAATCCGGACCGATTGGCACCAGCTAGAACAGGAGCATTAGACAGAAAACAAACGGGTACCTTGATAGGGTGGCAGGAGCGACGCGGGTGTGCGGCAGTAACCGCTGGGTGAGTCATCGCACCATCGGCAGTGTCGCATGAGCTTGTAGTTGACGTTGCATTGTTTGGAGCAGCATGCTATTTCGGGGGCTCGCTCGTCTATTTCGCGGTGGTAGCTACAGAAGCATGAACCCAGCTTGAGGCAGGATATATAACAAATCTTTCTTGGATGAATTCCCGTGGGTCACTCTGAAAGATAAACTAAAGTGAATACATCATGTTCTCCAAAATGTGAAGACAACCATCATGCATTGTGTCCGGAACTCTGGACACTGCAAACGTGGGATTCAGGTTCGTTGTCTTCATGGTAATTACTGCATAATCACTATAGCATTGTTGTTTCATTATGAGAGAGACTGGTCGGCACCATGAAACACCACACAAAATGGACGGACGATTTCACTTTTCTACATCGAAATACATGTTACGATCTGAGCCTTCATGCTATACTAAATAGAGACCTTGTATAAAGACAACCACAAAGCAACTCTAATAAAGGAGAAATTGAGAAAGGACTCTGGGAATAAAAAACATACATAAGTCTAAAAGTATATTCACAGACGAAAGAAAGATATGTGTTAGTTACTTTGATCTGGGTTGTGTAGGCGTCTACACACTGCAATTCATCTTACACGACGTTGTTGATGTAGACATAACAGTGGGCAAGTGGATAGACAAAGCAAGGACGGCGGCTGCATGTGTGATCGTGGCGGCCACATGGAATCAGCGGAGGCTGCGTGGGTGATACTATGATACCCTAATTTTTTAGGGTTATGTGATCCTGAGGGAAGATGGAATCATAGATGTTTCAGGTGTATTATCATCAATAGGTGCGGGGCGAGGATTTGTCAATAAAAAAAGTGTGGTGCAAGGAAAACTATTGAAGGGTAGAGGTGGGTAATTATTTGTATGTTTGAAGATCCATTGGTCCATATTAGCTAATTATTGTGGGGTAGGAAAATTAACGGTTGGATTTTTCTGATTATTCTGTGATTTTCTAGACTAATTCTATTTTTTCTGGTTAGCTCTTATATTATTTTTATATATAAATAGATAATATACTTATAAGGAGCTGAGGAAAACCTCGCTAGAACAAATATTAACTGTTTAGTTAGATCATTGGTAGTTTTCATATGTCGTTAATTGCAAGATGTGGATTGTCCATTTGTATCCACTACAATGTTACCACAATTTTCCACTGTATATAATGTCGTAAGATCGATGATGGGTCGGGTGCCACAATAATACTAACCAATCGATGGAGCTCGATAAAAGACAACAGAGTGCATTTATCCTTGTACATGCCCATGGATAAGGTCTCACAAATATATATGATTTTCACATAATTTGGCTACAACCGTCTATCATACACGATCACACAAAAGAGTCCGTCAAAAGCTTGTTAAATTTATAGGATTAGGAGGTGCCGGAAATAAATCTTCCTAGAGTGCCTCACATAAATATCATAGTTACCTGGTCCTCAGAGCTGAAACATGGGCACCCATTGAAGAACTTCATTAGTACCTTCGTATTAGAATACCTAAAAGGTTCTCAGAATGCTATATTATCAGTGATCTTGTTTTGCTTCCTTAGCTAGAAACGCCATAATGATTAAAGTCACTTCTTAGTAAGTTATATGGAAACCTTATCTTAGCATTGCAACATATCAAGAAAATTGTTTTTATTCAATCAATATTTTTAATTATGGTGCAACAAGTGGAAGAACATGAATATTGATCACAAAGAAATCACATGCGGATTGTTGAATTGCCACCTAGTCATTAGACGACCCTAACCCCTTCATAAATTGAGGGTGAGATGAGAATTGTGTCCAATAAGAATGCATATATGCATACTAGGCACAAACTATCTAACTTCCTCCTACTCACCATTAGCTCTAAATCTAAGGATATGGGCCTTTCAAGAACAATTACCAAGAATATCAATTAATTTTTATAACTTACCACATGGAAGATTCATCAATGTTAAGTTGGTTGCGTGCATTTGCAAGCTTTTTATAAGTGGAAAGTTTCCACTAACCTCGAAGGTACCTTCGCCTCCTATCCCTGCATCCACCCTTTTAGAGATTTCTATGCAGAACATGTACGAGTGTAGCAACTAGCAATAGAAGTAATACCATTTGCACCGAGTATCATCGAAAATAGAAGGATGATCATAGATTTGAGGGTACCCACTTTCTACAACTTAAAATAACATGTTTCTAAGTTTGAAATTTCCCAACAGAATCATGCACATGTATATTGAGCTGAAAATTATCCATGCAATTTATCTTAAAATAATAGGAATGGTACTACTATCAATTTCAAGGGTCTGCACTGGAGGCTTTCAAGAGATCGTAAAGGTAATGAAGAGGCCCTATGTACATTCCTACTGAGAATGTTGTCTCACATGGCTCTACTGGTTATAAAGCTTCTCACACGCAGTTGAGGTATGCTAGTGCCACCAAGCGGAAGAACTTATTTGGGCCCCAGAAAGTAGTAGTAGCACACGCATCGGGGTGCACATGTTTCTAAATGTGCATGTCAGAAATCCACTCTCATATGGCCATCATATATAAGACATGCACCACAACATCGGTAGACCTAGCATAAGTTTAGTAAAACATTTTATTGCAATCACTTTTATAATCGTGTCTCTCTTCCTCACAAACCACTACACATATTTTGGTATTAGGTGGCATCAAGAACAAAACAATATGGGTCATAAATTGATAAAGATCCACTGAATTCCAACCGAGCACCAGCGCAAGATCATGCTAAGCGCATCGTCGGGAACCATTGCTCTCTGACCACCAATGCTACAGCTTGGCGGCTGGAAGCCGTGGTAGGCACAACATACGGCGGCGGCACAAATGTGGGGCATTCGGGCATCACAACATGTTAGACTGGCGAGGAGGTCAGGGAGGACATACAAACTCTCAACGGGGTGCACTGGACACGGTGAAATCCTGGTGTTACATAAACCAGTTGTACACCTTATGTATATAAATATATATTCTATGTGTAAGGTGCAATAGAATTTTTTTTGGAGACAAATATAGAACATTTAGTTTTTCTTTTTGAGAATCAAATATAGAATATTTAGCATACATGGGCACCCTGTACCTAAAAATTCGCTGTACAAAGCCCACTACTCATTGATCCCTTTCAGCAATGCCACTTAGCATTTAGGCCCGCAAGCACATGCACAGATGTCTCACATGCTATCCATCTGTCGATCGTTGTTAGCTTATGCTCCACAGTTTCCCCTGATGCTTTCTTTCTTCATCTATTCCTTCCACTCTTGCTTTTATTTAGCAAAATCCTTTAACAAAGGTAGTTCAAATACGCCTACCCAACTTTGATTTGTGCCAAAGATCGGCACTGTTTCTTTTCTTCATCTATTCCTTCCACTCTTGCTTTTATTTAGCCAAATCCTTTAACAAAGGTAGTTCAAATTCGCCTCGCCAACTTTGATTTGTGTCAAAGATCAGCACTGTTTCTTGTGTTTTGTTGGTTTAACTTATTAATAGTTGATTATGCTAGCAGAGTTCAATTGGAATTTAGCAGCCAAGCTTGGCTTTGGTAATTTTAGATTTCCTGCACATCATCAAAAAAAGGCTAATGGCTCATGCCCTCAAATTTAGGATAATAGCATATTGTTATGTCAACTAACATGGTAGCACGCGCACAACAAAGGCGATAATGTAATATAGCTAAGTTACATATGCATAAGTTTACCCTTTTATCATAAAAACACGAGCTTACATGCATAGAGAAGTTTTTCAGCAGTAGAACAAACGCCCTTGCGGCGTACAACTTGACACCATCAACAAGTATCGCAAATTTGTTTGGGAACTAGGTAGTCGGTATTCACCACAATCTTAGGGGACATATCTGTGTGGGAGTTTGGGCCCTACAATGGGCAATTTCTATTTCTACCGGGACTTCACTGTAAAACTTTTGTACTTTAATAAATTATGGCTCTGCATCATGATGATGCAGAGGCCGAGGCTATCCCTTTTAGAAAAATGTATGTGTCATCCACATGGTAGATGAAACCCGCGTGATTCCAATTTTTGGTCTCCAATGCTCCACGAACTAGTGGATATGTTGACATCATGAAATAAATAAGAGATTAGTCGTTTATTTGTTTTGGATTTCACATTTTCATTGAACTTGATTATCAAGTTGGTGAGCACTTTACACAATGTCAAGACATAAAGTGAAACAAATGGTTCTTCAATACTGCTTGTTCAAACAAAATCTAGAAAGTACCGAAGTTTTGGTAGCATATCACAACAATTACTATCTACCAGGCCGAAATTGCTTATAAAGCTTAAGAAACACGCATGAGGTATGCTAGTGTGCCACCAGGCTGCAGAACATATTTGGGCCACGGAAAGTACTAGGACGCACATGTATACATCTGCTTCTAGATATGTATCCATCTAACATGGCCATCATATATAAGACATCCACCACAACATAAGCAGTCCTAGCATATGTTTTGTGTCCATGCCTCTCTTTTTCACAAACCACTATATATATTTTGGGGATTAGGAGGCATCAAGAAAAAACAATATGAACTGTCCATTGGCGAAGATCCACAAAATGCTGAACCTGCACCATGCGCGAGACCATGCTCAGCATCGCTAGGAACTGGTGCTCCCTGGTCAGCACCACTCCCAACTCACAACCACCAGCCAGAAGTCGTCGCTTCATGCACGATGTAGAAAAGCAACCACACCTCGTCGCAGCGGACGTGCTTGAAGCCTAGGAAGCAAGTTTCATGGAAGAGTACAGTGAGGCAAACCCTATAGGGGCGGCAGCAGTACACGTTGTATGGGGTACCGGAGCATATCGAAGTAGTCCTATGAAGTGTGCTAGCAGTGGATGGTGCCGGATATGCTGGAGTAACCTGGCCGTCTCCGGCGACAAAACGATCACGACCTGTGCACAGATGGACAAGGTGACATGGTAGTGGTGGTGCCAAAACACCAATCATGTGTATTCATTCAAAGCTGCATAGTCAAATATATGTGTGTATACATTCACACACAAAAAACTTGTGTATATAAAATTTTATTGTTATTCTTTGTGGTTTGTATTTTTTTTGCCAAAAAAAATGTGTAGTCAATTTACAACATAGTACCTAGTCTACAAGTGGCTTCACCACTATGGCATGTGAGGTGTTTCCCTAACATCGCTCACTCGTGCAGACAGGCTTTCCCAAGACCGGCCATTCGAGCCATTTAGCATTGCCCCCGCGCTACCGCCGTGTTGTTGTACCCATGTTGGGCCCTCGCTACTGCACCACATGCCCCCTTTGTTGTTTATCCCGCTCACCTCCATGCTGCCCTACATGCCTAGTGCCAAAAGTCCATATTGTGTTATCAAGCCTTGTATACTGCTTGTAGTCGAATAATGTTCTCACTCACTCCCTTCAAAGCTTATTTCAATTCATGAACATGATCTAGTTGATCCAATTGTTTTGCCTGTCATGCTAACTTATCTACTGCTGTATTATAAAGTCGAACTAGTAATAAAGAAATTACTACTAGATTAAGGTATTTAAACTTGATTGTAGTATCCTAATTATAGTGAGATGCAGAATTATCTTACTAGTCTTTAATGGCCTACTAGTGGCCTTCTCATAATATGTACAGTGGAACACAGGGCACTACTTATATAATGGAATATTTGAGTAAGTAGTGACTGTCCTAGTCTAAGATCATTAGCAAAACCCGTTTCCCTATTATTGATTAAGAAGATACTAATCTTGCAGCAGCCTAACTACATCACACCATCCCTAACAATTAGCATGGTTTGACTTTATGTTTTCACTTTTTTTGGTTTATACTTCATTCTTTTAATAAATGGCTGTGCACATCGCTTAATGCATAGCTCGTGACTAATCCTCTTAACACTCTTTCAGAAAGCAATCAGATCCATTCTCGGTGATCATAAGATCTTAAGTAAAATTCAGATATGTTCATGTGATCATATTCAATCCACAATCAAAAGCCTAGGATAGAAGTTGGCATTCTCGGTGAATAAATTCCTTGCATGTACTCCCTCCGTTCCGATTTACTCGTCGTGTAAATCAGAACGGAGGGAGTATGTATGTTCTAGTGTAACTAACATGCACAAGTACAGAGGATTTACTGAACATGATTTTGCATTTGTTATAGGCTTATATGGTGCCTATAGGCCTGCACAAGGAACGATGGTACTACAGTGCACCCAGTTATTTGATCAATGTTAATCTCTATATTACACGATTTGTTGATGAACAAGTGAAAGACCTTGAATTTTGATGCATAAAAAAACATGAATGTTCTCAATTCTATATAAGCAATTGTTTTCTGTGTTCATGAACACCAACTACTGCTAGTTCAAAAAAGGATCTAGTTCAAAAAGGATCTAGAGAGGTACTGAAGTTGTTGCCGTATTTTACGACAAGACATTTAAGATGGACCAAGCCAAAACTGGTTATAAAGCTTCGGAGACACATTAGAGGTATGCTGGTGTGCCATCAGGCCGAAGACCATACTTGGGCCACAGAAATTAGTAGGACGCACCAGAGTGCGTGTGTTTCTGACCATGTATGCATTTCCATACGGCCATCATTATATAAGACATACCTACACCATAAGCAGTCCTAGCATTAGTTTAGAATAACATATAACAGTTTCTGTCAATCAGCGTCCGTGCCTCTTTTTCTCATACACCACTATATATATTATATATGTGGATTAGGAGGCATCAAGGAAGAAACAATATGGATTGTCCATTCGCGAAGATCTACCAAATTTTGAGCCGGCATCAGGCGTGAGGCCATGCCCAGCTGCGTTGTGACGAGATGCTCCGTGACCACCACCACACCCGACTGGTGGCCGTCCGCTAGAAGTCACGCTGCATGCCAGCTGCGGAGGACTGCATAAAGCTCTTCTCGGTGGACATGCTAGAAGTCACCCTGCATCACAGTTCATTCAAACTCTGTACAACTATGTATGCCTCACAACTTCAAACCATGTAGCAATACTGTGTATGCCTTACAAGTGAAATTTTAAATAGCTTTTAGTGTTGACTCTTCAACCATGTACGTAGAAACAACTTAAAAATGAAGCTACGAGGTGCTTGTGGAGACTATGTCAATCTCAAGATGTTGTGCCAACTCAGTATCTCGGAGGTGCTCATAGAAGTAGGGTGTGCGGGTGTGCGTTCACAAGGATGGGTGTATGCACGTGTATGTGAACATCTGCAATGGTACCGTGTTCAAAAGAAAGAAAAGAAACAACAATTACTGATGATCTCTTGCTGCTGTTCCAATGATTGGTTAAATGTTAATCCGGAAATTAGCTAGTTGTTTTACAGTGAAATATGACTTTTAGTTATGTCTTTATAATTTTCTCCCAAACAAAATTCCTAATGAGTTGTTTCTACTGTTTGGTTCAGAAGCCGGAACCTGTAAGAGCAATATAATTCTTCACTGAAAATGATTCTATTGTAGGTTAACATGTTTTTTTATAAGTTTGAAAGGTCAAATCAGTTTTTTACAAGGTGCTTTCTTTCCTTGGTTGTTGGTGACAGTATGTTTGGTACGCACACTGAGAGTGTTACATTGTTAGAGAAATCGCGGGAAGACTAACAAAGGGAGGTGCCATATTTTAGGAAGGAAGTCTTAAAAATGAGGCACATATATGTTGCTATTTCTCTTGAAGTAGGTGGGTATCTTTGATTTGGAGTGCGTCATGATTCTGTAGTAATTCCTATCCCGAATTTCCTATTAACATCACTGTTAATCAATAAAGTCCGGTAAAGTTCCCTAAAAATGTAGTTGTTTGTACTATTATTATGTTGGCATCTCTATCGAGGGAGTGGGAATGCATTTTTCTGCCATCTTCCACGTGAACCCAATAACGAGAATCTGAATTATTTATTTCTTCTCTAATTTTCACAGGAAGGTTGGTCAAAGTAAATGCTTCCGAGAGTAGAGAAATAAGAACTAGTATTAGGGTTTTTTTTTCACGACTTCATTATTATTTTTGACCATGTAGTGGTATTGCAACTATTATAAAGTTTTTGCCTTTATGGATGTGTCATATCTTTTTGTTCTCATGTTTTTTTTCTTGCAGCACACTACTTAATTTATTTATTTTATCATTTATAAGGAACCAAGCCCATATATATGGATATACTCCATTCAACAATTCTTGTCGTGGTTGTAGCCTGAATTCGAACTAAAAACATGACACAAAATATGGAACGGCAGGAGTATATATGAAGGGCTTGATTTGGCGTGGATAAACAGTTAGCGATGACGAGCTAAGATTGTTGAAAAATACGAACTGGAAGTAGTAAGAGTAGGAGCAAACAACACGATACGAGATAATACAATTGAGGAGTAGTAGAAGAGTAGGGATAACAAATACAGGTCGACACAAACAAAGGGAAGGAGAGCGAGCTCTACCAACCTTGGGACTCAATATCAAATCCGCAGATTGCTAAAACAAGCTATTTTGTAAATTATTCAAGCGAGACTGACTGCAAACAGAGCTAGCTAGCTAGCAGTACCTAGCTAGCTGCAGGTGAACGGAAGACACTGATCATGAGCATGAGATATTGGGGCAGAGGCCATTTTTCGTCGGGGTCAGCGCACTGATCGCACACAGGCATTTGATGTAGCCTGACGATAAATATGCGCAGCACGGCTTCATAAAATTTGAATCTCCGGAACGACCAGCGATGACCCCTTCCCGACAGTAAACTCCCATCGGAAAGGGGTCGCAGGGCCCTGCTCCTTCCGTCCCCGGCGCCAGCGCCAGCACAAGGGCCGCTACTAGTACCAGCGCAAGCGCCGCTGCACGGGATGGCTTCATGGTTAGCTTGGCTAGCTAGAGGTTTAATGTCGATAGATGCTCAAGGTGGTGAGTTCTTTGGTTGTGTGTGGTATGGTACTGGTAGTATGTGGAGGATGTTTTCAGCCCTTCCAGGGATCTGGCCTCTTTATAGTATATTTGTCTATCTCCACCGCCCCATATGTGTTGACCTTTTGGGGATCTGGCCTTTTTATAGTCTATCTAGTATCTAGCAAAATCCACCGACCAAGCACACCACTACCAATCACGTACGTACGTCATTAATGGTGTATAGTTAACACCAAGCTTTAACTGTTGACTTCCAGAGATGGCAACACACTGGTTAGATCGCATCGTCGAGCTGCAGCTAGCTTGTCGGCACCCTAGCCGTCCTCCTCGTGCCACCAAATCGAATCAAATCTCTTGGAAGCTCACCCGCGGCACCTTTTTTCTTGGGTCCACTCTATGGAAGCGGAAGCCCCTGTTATGTTAATCTTGTCGATATATTGTTTAGTCATGCATTAGGCGAGTCATGCACGCAAGAGTTTCGTTCATTTCACGTAGTTGAGTCAGCCAGCGGAAGGTGCGGCAATGTGTGCACGTAGAGATGTGATGACTGGTGTACATGCATGCTGATGGTTGGTTTACACGTAGAGATGGAACAATTGCACGTGCACTACTAGGAAAAGGACTATAAATGGAATGGACACTAATGACGCACCTGTCAGGTGGTGCGTCATTAGTATATACTAATGGCGCACCATGTTCCGATGCGCCTTCGGGCTTTGCTTGCGGACGTCCGCTTGTCGGATTCCGCGGACACGATCTCGTGGAGGCTTTCGGGCTCTCGCAAATTCTCTGTCAACTCCCTTTACAGAGAGCTTTCCCGCGGCCAGATCCCGTCGGCGGCCACGGGGCTTTGGAAGGCTAAAATTCCCCTCAAGATCAAGGTCTTCCTCTGGCAACTTTGCCAAGATCGCCTTCCTACCTCTATTAACCTTGCTAAACGCAATGGCCCCGCCTCCGGCCCCTGTGCGCTGTGTGGGGCCCCGGAAGATGCTGACCACGCTTTCTTTCGGTGCTCTTTGGCTCGTTTTGCCTGGAGCGCGGTCCGTGCGGCCGCGGGAGTGGATTGGGATCCACGCTCCCGATCTGAGCTCGTGTTTTCCTTGTCTCTGGTTCAAGGCACGTCTCGTAGGATCATGTGGACTTGTGCGGCGGCTATACTATGGGCTATTTGGAATATCCGTAACAAGTTTACTATTGAGGGTGTGTTTCCCTCGCATCCAGCTGACGTTATCTTCAAATGCATCGTGTTCTTGCAGCAATGGGCTCCGTTGGAAAGACAACAGGACTCTGATCTACACCGCCAAGCTATCTGTCGTCTGCGTTCCGTCTACTCCGAGGCCCGAGCCCCGTCGTCCGATCCGTTGGCTGCCGCATAGGGATGGGCAGCCCCTTTTGGTCCTAGCACCTCCCGAGCCTGCGTGCTCATCTGTTTTGGCTGATATTGCCTTGTACCGCACTTTATCGCTCGTTCCGCGGCCGTTTCCTTAACTTAATTGCCTTTTCTGGCGCCGTGTGTTGGTCCTGTGGTTGTGATACTCTGCCTAAGTTGTGGGCTTTATTAATTTAAAGCCGGATGTCCCTGACTTCTATGTTCTAAAAAAAAATTGTTCCGGTGCGCCATTAGTGTGGAAGATACTAATGGCGCACCTGACATAAAGTGCGCCACTAGTAACAATTTTTTTTATAATTTTTCCAAACATTCTAATGGCGCACCGTGGCACAGTGCGCCATTAGAATATATACTTTTTTATTTTTTTTGCAAAACTTCTAATGGCGCACCAGAAGCAGGTGCGCCATTAGTAACTAGGGTTACTAATGGCGCATTTGCATCTGGTGCGCCATTAGTAAGCTGGGACCAACAAGATATTTTGGACAGCCCACCTACCCACTCACTTACCCCACTTCATTCTCTCCACCTCCTCCTCCAAGCTTGTCTCGGCTGCCTCCTCCTCCTCACCTCATTTGCACCATAGATTCATCCAAATTAAGTGGTTAAATTACCTTTTTTTGATAGGTAAGTAAGGTGGGAAGCTATCTTTATGTTGTTCTCCCTCTCCAACAACGTGCACATGCACTTTTTGTGGCCTAGCTAGATCTATGTATGTTCGTGGTGTTGCATATGTTTGTGGTGTTGCATGTATGTTTGTGTTTGCAGGTACCGGTATTTGAAATGCGATAGTTGCCAATATTTTGCCGGAATGTTGATTCATTTCCGTTTCGGCGAGAATTTTGGCACTGTGCATTCTTTTTGGTCCTATTTTTAGGGAAAGTCATGCCAATTTTTTTCTTGGTTCTAAAATATCGTTTCGCTCTACCCCACAGGCGACCATGGTCCGCACGATGACCGAAGGAATCATGCATAGGTTTTTGAGCTCTGCGAAGGCCGAGATGCTTCAAAAGAACGAGACGGAGATAAGATGTCTGTGTCGAAGATTCAAGCTGAAGAGCCTTATTGCGGACCCGGATTCCGGGCAGGTGCGGGACCACCTGCTCTTGCGTGGTTTCATGGATGGCTAACGGTGGCAAGGTGATGAAGATGACTATGAGGTCGTCCATGGGGGCCGGGCGGCAAGAAATGAGCAAGACTCGGGCGGGCGAGAAGACGAAGAATCTCCAGGACATGATCACGACGGTGATGCTGTACACAGTCATCATGTAGAAGATGCAGGACATGATGATGAGGAAGATGCCGGAGCAGACGAAGGGCATGATCATGAAGATGAAGATGCCGGCGGAGCAGACGACGATGGACCATCGATGGGCTGGGTGCAGGACCCTCATGTTCAAGAGCTGCTTCTCAAGCAGACGGATAACGCAAGAGCTGCCGCCCGAGAGAAAGCCAAGCTGGATCAACTGGAGATAGACGTGGTTACTCCATTGTATGAAGGATGCAGGCCCGAGGATACCCGCCTGAAAGTAACGCTCATGGCTATGGAGATGAAAGTAAAACACAAAATGACCGACGCATGCTTCGACGAGAACATGTCATTCTGGCACGAACGTCTTCCCAAGGGGAACAAGTGCCCGACCAGTTTCGAGGAGGCGAAGAAAATCGTGTGTCCTCTGGATTTACCGCACGTGAAATACCATGTGTGCATGAAAAATTGCATCATTTATCGGGACGAGCACGTGGAGTCTACCATATGTCGGGTGTGCGGCGTCACTCGATACAAGAAGAGGAAGAAAGCTCCTCGAAAAGTGGTGTGGTACTTTCCGATCACTCCTCGTCTGCAACAGTATTTCGCGGACCCTAAGGTAGCAAAGCTCCTGCGTTGGCACGCGGATATGGAGGAGAAGAAGCGATAAGATGACGCAAATAATCCGGAGATAAATAAAAAAGACAAGATGCTGAGTCACCTAAAGGATGCAAGCCAGTGGCAAGCGTTGAACTTCAAACACCCAGAATTTGGGAAGGATCCAAGGAACATCGTGCTGGGCGCGAGCACCGATGGAGTCAATCCGTTTGGCAGCCAGAGAAGCACACATAGCACCTGGCCTGTGTTTGTGTGGATGTACAACCTTCCCCCTGGTTGTGCATGAAGAGGAAGTACATTCACATGAGTATGCTAATTGAAGGCGAAACAACCAGGGAACGACATCACTCTGTATCTCGGGCTGCTGAAAGAGGAGCTAGACACGCTGTGGAAAACGCCAGCCAATACGTGGGACGCCGCAGAGAAAGAATATTTCCCTATGAGAGCCGCACTGCTCAAGATGGTGCACGACTATCTCGGTTACGGATATCTCGCGGGGCAGGTGGTCCACGGATTTTCTAGATGCGTCAGGTGCATGGATGACACAACGTATCGCCAGCTAGATAGAGATCCCAGGTCTTCGAAAACCGTGTTCATGGGACATCGAAGGTGGCTTCGCGACGATGACCCGTGGAGGAAACGCAAGGATCTGTTCGATGGTGAAACCGAACCCCGATGACGCCCGCGTACAAGGAGCGGCGAGGAAATAGACCAGCTGTTGAAAAACTGGAAAGATTGCCCACTGCCGGGAAAGAAGCAAAAGGCGCCAGAGCCGGGAAAGAAGCGAAAGGCGCCAGAGCCGCTGCTGAAGGTATGGAAAACGATGTCTGTTTTCTGGGACTTGCCATACTAGAAGATCCACCGTGTGCCTCACAGCCTTGATGTCATGCATATCACGAAGAACGTGTGCGAGAATCTGCTTGGTACCCTGCTCAACATGCCAGAGAGGACCAAAGATAGGCCGAAAGCAAGGGCAGACTTGAAATCAATGGGCATCAGGGAGGAGCTTCACGCTAATGATCATGATGATGATGATGATGATGATGATGATGATGATGATGATGATGAGGCGAAGCAGGACACGGAAAGTCGTTGCAAAGGCAAAAAGGCCAAGAAGACCGGAAATGACTACCCTCCCACGTGCTTCATTCCAAGTCAGGAGGAGATCGAGCAGTTTTTCACCTGCCTCGTAGGAGTAAAACTTCCTTACGGTTACGCGGGGAAGATAAGAAGATACCTAGACCCAGCGAAGCAGATGTTCGGCGGCATGAAGTCTCACGGCTGTCACGTGCTGATGACGCAGATACTTCCAGTTGCAATCCGTGGGATCATGGACGCGCACGTCCGTGAAACGTTATTTGGCCTATGCAACTTTTTCGACGTCATCTCTCGGAAGTCGGTTGGCGTGAGGGAACTCAGAAGGCTACAGGAAGAGATCGTGGTGATACTATGCGAGCTTGAGATGTACTTCCCGCCCGCATTCTTCGACGTTATGGTGCATCTGCTGGTCCATATGGAGGAGGATATCATCCAACTCGGGCCAACATTCCTACACAGCATGATGCCGTTCGAAAGGATGAATGGTGTCATCAAACGATACGTTCGCAACATGTCATGTCCAGAGGGAAGCATAGCCAGGGGCTTTCTGACCGAAGAGTGCATCTCCTACTGCACGAATTATCTAGGCATCGAGGACCCCGTTGGTCTGCCCGTCAACAGGCACCTCGGCAGGCTCGCTGGATGGGGTCACCGTGAGGGTCGCCGCGAAATGCATGTCGACTTCGAGGGTCGACTCGCCGACTTTGAAAGAGCAAACCTAGTCGCGCTACAACACATAGACGTGGTCGATCCTTGGGTGGTAGAGCACAAAACCTTTATTGAGAAGACGTACAATGACCGAGGCCAACAGAGGACGGACGGAGATATAATCAAAGAGCACAACTCATGTTTCACACGTTGGTTCAAGCAGAAGCTTCTGTCGTACCCTTTACATGAGGATTCTTCCGCGGAAGAAAAACTCATATTCGCCTTGTCACAGGTTGCCGAGCACAACCTGATGACCTATGAGGCATACGATATCAACGGCTACACATTCTACACCGAGGACAAGGACATGAAGAGCGATGGTTATCGAACTCCGGGTAACGATGGAATCCTACACCGGTAACGACAAGGACAGATACTACGGAAGGATCGAGGAGATCTGGGAGCTGAGCTACGCTGGAGAAAAGGTCCCGATGTTCCGTGTCAGATGGGCCAAGAGCGTCCTAAAAGAAGACCAGTATTTCACCACCATAGTTATACCCGAAGCCAAATCCAAGACCGCGGGCGCAAACGTCACCGCGAAAAATGAGGCATGGGTACTGGTTTCCCAAGTAGACCAATGCTTCTTCATTACCGACCCGTCAAAGCCCAGTCGTGTTGTCATGAGGAGAGGCAAAATGAAGATCATCGGAATGGATGGAGTAGCCAATGAGCAAGACTTCGACAAATGCACGGGCGACCCGAAGATCGAACATGACGACGACGATGAAGTAGCAGCATACACCACAAGAAGAAGCAGGACCACCCTACCTAAAGGACGTCCGTTCCACAGAAGAACTCCATTTGCGAAAAGAAGGGCAAGAAGATTGTGAACAGATAGCTAGCTAAGATCGATTGTATTTAAATCGTAGTCTTCATTTCTCGATTGTATTTCATGGGCACTTTTTGAACTCATGGATGTTTTCAAATTTCATGGACACTGGATCTCGATCCCCCTCCATCTCGATCTCTATCCCACCTTGCCAGATCCGGTCCCCCACTCCACCGTCGCCGATGACCCACCGCACCCTCCCCCGCTCCACCGGCCGCCGCCGCCGACCCCCGGCCCGCACCCTCCCCCACTCCACCGCCGCCGATGACCAACCGCACCCTCCCCCGCTCCACCGGCCGCCGCCGCCGACCCCCGGCCCGCACCCTCCCCCACTCCACCGTCGCCGATGACCCACCGCACCCTCCACTCCACCTTTTTCATATTCAAAAATATTTTCAAATAACAAATTTGAACATATTTTTTTAAAAAAATATTACTGTTATGATTTAAACAAGTTTGAAGATATTTAAACACAAATAAATATCAAACAACATTTTAAATGCATAAAAATAAAAATTGGGGAGCCTGGGAATCGAACCCAGGACCTGCTAGTGTGTGTGCTGCGTGCTGACCAGTCGGGCTAGTGGGTGGGTTCTAATGTAGATTGGGTTAGGTGGAATATAACCTGAGGGCTCGAACTGTAATAAAAAAACATACTAATGGCGCACCGCTGCGGGGTGAGCCATTAGTAATCCCCCCCAGCTAATTCCACCCTCTCCCTTGCCAGATCGCTTCGTCCTTCTCCCTCGCCAGATCCACCCGCTACCCCCATCGACCCCCGCCGCCGCCGCCCCGACCCCGTCGGACTCCACCCCCGCCGCCCCCGCGCCCCCCACCACTGCAGCTCCCCCGCGCCGCCGCCCGCCCCACGCCCCACCACAGCAGCTCCCCTGCGCCGCCGCCCTCGCGCCCCGCGCCCCGAGCCGGAGGAGGAGGACGAGGAGGAGGAGGAGACGACGACCGCCTCTACCTCAGCTCAGCCAGGCCACGCGACGCCGCCGTCCGCGCGCTGCTCTGCTCTGCTGCGGCGTGGTCTTGTGCCGGCCCCGAGCCCTAGGGATCCGGCACGACCGCGGCTTCCTCCGGGTCCAAGGCGGCCGGCCGGCGCCGTGTACGCCCTCGACTACAGGTGAGCCCCTCCCCTCCACGTCCCTCTTCTTCTTCTTCCTCTTGCCCTCAACCTCTGCTTGCTTCCTAATTGCCTCTGATCCTAGCCAGGTAAAATTAGAACTAATACATGTATGCTTGGTCTTTATTTACAAAGAAGTAAATCGCATGGTTATATATCTGCTCTGTTTTGCTAGCACTGCTGCTTCAGTCTGTTTTGTGTTGCATTGAGAGGCAGAAGTTTCTTTTCTTGGTCTGCTGCTTCAGTCTGCTTCAGTAAGCTTAGTTGCTGCAGGAAGTCAGAGTGATTATGACCATGCCCAAGGTTTGCCCCATGTGGCGTGAATTAAACTAGGAGCTCGCTACAAAGTCTGGAATACTAATCTCGAATACTAATCTTTATAACTATGTGCTTTCTTTTCTATATTTTCTGACAGGTGGCACATATGTTTCTGATGCCATATTTGTTGGTTTTTTCTGGAGGGTGATGATGTCATGTCTCTACCGTAGATTAAAATAAATGGAAGTTTAAAAATATGAGAGAAGTTGTCTTGACTAATTACATGTTTATGTAAAAAAGAATAGCAGGGATATTTTACAACTCCTATGTGTGTAGTTGCTTGTTTTTACTGTAGTTGTGGCTGCTTTCTTCTTGTATCATAAAAATATCCCTGTTGCCGTACTTGTGATGATGTTGTACTTGTGATGATGCTACTTCTGATCTTCTGAAATGACCCATTGGCGACTTCATTACGCGGGGATAATGTTTTTGCAGGTACCCCGAGAGGCCCTTGAGTTTGCCGGAATGTCGATTAACTTCCGTTCTGGCAAATTCGGGTACTCCATATATCCTATTTTCAGCAAAGGTCATGCTAAAATTTTCCGTGAATTTTAGCATGACTTTGCTAAAAATAGGACATACGGGGTACTTGCGACTAATGCATGGGCCGGGGTATCTTAGTACTTAGTTAAGTAGGATCAACTGCCCCGCCATTCTTGCTGCATTAAACCTTATGTGGCAATAGAGCCAAGTGGTCTTTCCTTTTAAGCGTGGTACCTTTTTGTTTTGCTAATGTGTACTAGGTGCTCCCATCTTCTGTGTCATTGTTACCCTAATTTATAGTCCAGTACAATTGGACTTTCAGTACAGCCTGTTATCATGCATGTTTTATGATCTGTTGTAAGGGTACTAATTGGTCTCTTCCACTGCTTATCAGAGATGGGGGGAAGCAGCCACCGCCGCTTCTGCCACACCGTTAGTATTTAGTTGGATGCTTCGAGTTCTTCAAGATCATACTTTGGACTTCAAAGATCATCCATGACGCAGGTATATAAAACGAGAGATCTCCCCTTCACCCATCTCATTATGATATCTGTTGTTTGCTACATCACTCATTGTCCCAAACTGCAGAGGCTGCCTGACAGTTTTATGAACATGCTGGGTGAAGATCCGCCAAATAATGTGAAGCTGCGACACGCCGGCAGCGGGTTACACAGGCTGTGGGATGTGGAGTTGGTGATCAAGGAGGGCCACATGTACTTGTATCGTGGGTGGGAGAAGTTCTTCCGTGCCTACGATTGGCGGCTGGGGTACTTCCTTCTCTTCAGGTACGACGACGACGCCACCATGCTCATCGTGAAGGTGTTCAACACGACTATGTGTCGCATACGCTACGCTGACGATGATGATGCCAGTATGTTCTGCCTCTTCTTATTCCTCTACATTTGGCTTTGTCTCACATCGATTGTTAACGGTCATTGTTGCATTTGGACAGGCAATGGGAGCAGCAGCAGCGACACTGGCTACAGCCAAAGCAGCAGCGACTATGGCTGTAGCAAAAGCAACAGCGATTCTGGCTTTAGCGACAGCAGCAGCGATTCTGGCAGCAGCAAAGACAACAAGAAGGATGATCCGGACTGGAGTGCGGGAGAAGAGGAGCAGAGTGGGATGAGGAGCTGCAGGATGACGATGGGCATCAGGCTGAGGATGACCTAGCGCTGGTGGTGGCTGACCAAGGGCAAGAGATGGTGGTGGCTGACCATGGGCAGGAGATGGTGGTGGCTGACCATGGGCAAGAGATGGAGGTGGCTGAGGATGACCTAGCGATGGTCGTGCCCGTCCTACCTGAAGGTGGCCTCGCGATGGTGGTGGTGCCTGACAATGACCACGCACCGGTGGTGGCGCCGGCGATCCCACAGCTGGGCGACATGACCACGCCAATTGTGGTAGAAGACTACATCCCACTGCCTCCACTGCCTCCACCGCCTCGCCGCTCTTGGCGCATCAGGCTGAGGAAGGAGAAGGAGAAGAACAATGAGAACTGAACTATGTCAGGTATGTCAGATCTCCAAAATGATATATATATATATATATATATATATATATATATATATATATATATATATATACTTAGTTACCTATGTTATCTCTAATATGCTTAGTTTCCTATAGGTTAGCTTCATTTTACCTAAGTTGGCTCTAATATGCTAACTTAGAGCTTATATGCTTAGTTTCCCATAGGTTAGCTCCAAAATAACTTATGTTAGCACAAAATGATCAAGTTTACATAATAAGCTTATAGTCTTCTTCTTATTCTTCTTCTTTTCTAAAATGACATAGGCTAGCTTCATTTTACCTAAGTTGGCTCTAATATGCTAACTTAGAGCTTATATGCTTAGTTTCCTATAGGTTAGCTCCAAAATAACTTATGTTAGCACAAAATGATCAAGTTTACATAATAAGCTTATAGTCTTCTTCTTATTCTTCTTCTTTTCCAAAATGACATAGGTTAGCTTCATTTTACCTAAGTTGGCTCTAATATGCTAACTTAGAGTTTATATGGTTAGTTTCCTATAGGTTAGCTCCAAAATTACTTATGTTAGCACAAAATGATCAAGTTTACATAATAAGCTTATAGTCTTCTTCTCGTCTTCTTATTCTTCTTCTTATTCTTCTTCTAGTATTCTTCTAGTCTTCTTCTTCTTCTTCTCTTCTTCTTCTTCTTCTTCTTCTAACTTCTTGTTTATCATTTTGCAGATTTGATTTAATTCACGGAAGCTTGCATGGATGGAGTGCTTCTTTTCCATTTGTGTTTTTATTTTATTTCAATGTGAAACTTTTGTGAATTGATGGATAACGGTGTTGGATGAACAATGTGAAACTTTTGTAATATGTAACGATGGAACTATGTGTTGGCTATGTATGTATATATGATGAAACTTGTGTGTTGGATATGATTGTTATATGGATGCTTGTTGTATATATATGTGTTGAATATCTCATATGTGAAATAGTGACCTGAGATTAAGAAAAAACAAAAAAAAATTAAAAAAATTGTTTCTAATGGCGCATTACCATGTGGTGCGCTATTAGTATAGCAAGTAATAGTGGCGCACTGTGGGCAATACTAATGGCGCACTGCGTGGTGCGCCATTAGAACGCCAGATACTAATGACGCACCAGTGATACGACATTAGAATTTAATTCTAATGGCGTGATGCTAGTGGCGCACCAGTAGTGCGCCATTAGAAGGCAAAACTGGTGCGCCACTAGCATGCCTTTTCCTAGTAGTGGTGGTTAACTAATTGTGAGGATCATGATGTTTGTGCCCAGCGTGAGACTAGCTCAAGCAGTGATCAGCTTAGTTAAGATCAGGTGCATGCGTCCTCACATGTAGCTGCATGTAAAATGGGCGTCCGATACGTGTGGCCGTCGAATGAGGCTTGTTAGTGTTAGGTGGGCGTGCTGTTAGTGGAGTAATTAGCGGCCTCACCGAGTATGTTGCATGCAGAAATGTGTGCGTGCGCATGCAAGGAAAGAGGTTAGTGGGTGCGTTTGGATGGGTTGGTTCGGCTACTTAATCCCATGTAATCTTCATTGTTGAGCGAGATAAGGAATACAAAAACGCAAAGTTCGTGTCCACCGTGTGCACAAAGTGCGGGTGCTGGAAAAGCTCTTCGTGTTTCTGTTCTTTCTCTCCGTTGTGCACAACGTGGGAAATGTAGGCGTGTCCACCGTGTACTCGCGTGTGTGTCTCAATTATCTCCTGGGCATCTCCAACATTTGAGAGAAAGAAGACGAGAAGTTTTTTCTTTACAAGAATGACGCGGGGCATCGGTCCCATCTGGAGAAGACGTGGAGTTCAGGATTCAGCTCCAATAGACAGAGCTGCTTCTAAGACCGAGCTTTCCAGCGCGCTGATTTCTGTGGACAGGACACAGTGAGCCTCAGCTCGGCTAGGTCCGACAGGACCGGATGGATGAATGTTCCTGTATCGCGTTTTTGGCTGTGTTTAGCTCCTTTTTAGCTAATGTTTAGGCATCTTTTGATTGTGTACAACAAATGGAGCAAACGTGCAACATATACTCCCTCCGTTTTTATTTACTCTGCATATTAGAGTTGACTGAAGTCAAACTTCGTAAAGTTTGACCAAGTTTATAGAAAACAATATAGACATTTATCATAATAAATCTATACGATGTGAAAGTACATTCAATAATGAATCTAATGTTGTTGATTTGTTATTGTATATCTTAATATTTTTGTGTATAAACTTGATCAAGTTTGCAAAGCTTGAGTTTGACCAAGCTAATATGCGAACTAAATAAAAACGGAAGGAGTATGTGATATAATTTGAATAATGAGAACCCTTTCTTGAGAAAGATGATGGAGCAGATGATTAACAAGAAAGTTTTGATACACGTTATCCGTGGCAGGCTTATGAACGGATACAATATGATATAAATGAAATTTTCGATGGCATTTCTTTTGTATGGACATCAAAACTTGCAATTATGGTGAAAGCAACAACATCCCAATTTTCACATGCACAAAGATGACTTCTTATCTATCATCCATCAATGACAAAGTTACAACTTGCAATGCCAAGTTTCATCTATAAAACATAACACTAATGAGTCATTCTAACATATCACAAATGAGTGCAAGAGGAACTTCCACATCAGAACTAGCAAGAGCTATCTACCAAACTCTTGGGTAACTTGGTCATCATTGGGTACGTAGGAGGGTGCACCTTCCACCAACCAAGAAAATTAAGAACAACTGGATGAGATTCACAAGTGTGACATCCCGGCTTAATAGGAACGACGGACTACTCATATCAACAAGGTACACCTTATTTTTCGGGAGCCTATCCGATAGGAGTCTCAAAGTTAAGCGTGTTTGGAGCAATTGAGGATGGGTGGCCGAATGGGAGCACTACTAGGGAAATGCCTAGTAGTGGCGCGGGGGCCTGTGCTACTAATACCGTGCTACAGCTAACTGGGTAGTAGTAGCGCGGGTGCCACCCCGCTCTACTACTACTTCTGTTAGTAGTAACACGGTGGCGCCCAACATTACTACTATCTTTGTGTAGTGGTAGCGTGTGCCTGCGCTATACTACTACCATAAAAAGTTTGCTACTACTAGTTATTTCAATATTATTTTTCATCTGCGTATTTACACAATATTTATACAACAATTATGCTAGTTTTTATGTGTTCCAAATATACATACAACATCGAAACTATATGATACAACGATGTCTCATCATCATAATCATCATCATATTGATATAACAATGTCTCACCACGGTCATCATCATCATAGTGATATAACAATGTCACATCATTATCATCATCATCGCACATTAACAATAGCTAATAGTTATCAAGGATAACAAAAAATGCACCAACTAATTGTTATCATCTTAGCTAGTAGCTACCCAACACATAGTAGTCGAAACACGATCGAGGGTACAAACTTCCAGTAGTTAGTAAGTAACGAGCATGACAAGTACTTGGACCTACTCCTCTCTTTTATGGAAAATTGAAAACAACAAGAAAGCCCCCCATCTCCATGATGGGGCACACAAATCCATCGGTCTCCAGTTTCTGGTCTGCACTCATTCACTATTTGCCTCCATCCTTCAATTGTGAGGCGACAATCTGGTACACGTTCAGTTGAGTATCTATATTTGAAATTGTTCTTCTCATAGCAAATAATTATCATCTCAGCTTGCACATCCATCATCCTTATGGACTAGTGGGACAACATTAACAATGGAGATAATATAATTCTTGGGAGCTTCTGTTGAAGAACATAATAGTAACATAGTAAGCAGTGAAGATTATTTAAGAACAATGTATGAAAAATATGAACTAGTGACACAATAGTAAACAATCTTACCAGGCATTTTCTCTAAATGTTAGTATCACTCAACTTATGGACTAGTGGCATGTATCATGTGGACTAATGCACTTAAACGACTGGACAACGTTAACAATGGAGATAATATAATTCTTCTTCGCTCAAGTAAGCTCTGAGGCAACAGTGTAATAGGTCTCATCTACTATATTTTGTGTTTTTCTAAGAGATAGACAATAAGCTGTCAATTTTAAATAAACAAGTTAAGTTAGGGGTGAATAAGAACTATTTTTAAATAATCAATGTGAATTATTGAACAAATTTGTTTAAGAAACTCACACGGAGGAAAAATTGGAATCATGTCCAGATCGGCCAAAATGTCTGGATCATAAACAAGGAAAGGTGATTGGATCATATTGATGAACGATGCCAATATCGAACGTTATGCTTGTAAGCCTTGGATAGTCCTCTCCAATTTGCGCAAGGAAAATGTGTGACCGACATGATTGTAGAACGTAGCCTTGAGAATGAAACTACCTTATCCAGGTCATCGAAATAGAGCTTCTCTAGGACATAATATCTTGCATAGCAGGGGATGCATTAATCAAATTATAAGAAAACGAAATTACACGTTAAAGCAAAAATCTTTAGACATGTTTAATAAAGAAGGAAATATGTGCATATTTTCCGTATAATATTTCCCTTAGTTACCATGTCTAACCGACTGAAGAAACGATTTTTCTCAAAAGTCAATACATGCATTTCAGATTAGAGTTGTATACTACAAACACACAGCAGAAAACTCGGACATTAAACTGCGTTTGCTTCCCACCACCTCAAGCATGATGTCATGAAAAGCTTATCCATCGAATCTTGCAGTTCACAACCCACAACTTCCTCCTAACTATCAATGTATTGAAGAACCATATCCATTGTTTTTATTGCTATTGCTCCATGTACCCATAATTCAAAGAATGAAACTACTCCCTATAACTACTGCTTCATATTCAGTGTACATATTCAAATAAAGAATAATTGACTTCTCCATATGAAGGCAGTTGGCGACTAGACCGTTGTGCCAGCCACATGTGTGACTCCTAACTGTAGGGTAACACATCAGAAAACAAAAAAATTCTGACCTACGCGCCAGCCCAGGACCACTATGGAGACTGCATACAAGGTTTGATCTTTTTCGTTACCGACTCGTAGTGCAGTGGAAGAAAGTTGATGACGATCGGTGTTGTAGATCCCTGCAGCTAGGATTTACAAATTACAACCTCCCAATCACGAGGATGTACTCCCTCATCTGCCCCCACGGACAGCCCTCCGGGAGGCGGTCAGATAGTCCATAGGACTGTGTCACGGACAGCCCTTCGAGAGGCACTTTCAAAACTCGGACGGTCACTCGGACAACCCTTCGTGAGGACTCAAAGAACTCGAACCATCCCTTGGACAGTCCTTCAGGAGGACTCACAGACCTTGGACCGTCACTTGGAAAGCCCTTCGGGAGGCACTCTCAAAACAGACCCTCGGGCACAAAGATCGAAACTACGACCTCTCTACGGGGTTGGACACATATGGTGTCATCTATCCGGCAGGGCTTCACCGTCCAGAACTAGTTTCCACTGGAACCTAGACAGCCTTTCGGCTCTACGAAACTATTTCGCGGGGAGGGAGAGAGAAGCCAGATCATTGCAATGGCACTTGTATCTGAGAAAGATTCTATGTGCAGAGTGCATCTCCACCTCTATTTATAGAAAAAACGAAGGGGAAGGGTGGGACATGGAAAACCCAAAATACCCATGTTTTATGTCCTACATAAAGGGCATTATGGGGAAGCAAGTGGGGCTCCATGTAGAAGCCCCTCTTGGACGTCCAAAACCCTTGTGGGACCCCCCAAAAAGGGTTCCCATCCTTCCATGTCATCCCTAGATCTTTTGGGGCAAAGCCCAAAAAGGTGGCTTTCCATAAAGTAACCATAAAGCTGATTTCACTATTCATGATGATATTTTTCAGCGTCCGTTCGAACTGAAAATATTTATGTGGGCTTAGAACATTTCCAGTACCCACTAAAATAATTTTCAATGCCTTCCGGAACAATTCCGGATTAGTGATTTTCATCTGGGAAAAGCATCTGAAGTGGTTTGATACATCCATTTTGCATCATGCTTTTATATCAATATTTATTGCATTATGGGCTGTTATTACATGTTATATCACAATACTTATGCCTTTTCTCTCTTATTTTATATGCTTTACATGAAGAGGGAGAATGCCGGCAGCTGAAATTCTGGACTGGAAAAGGAGCAAATATTAGAGACCTATTCTTCCCAACTCCAAAAGTCCTGAAACTTCACAGAGATCAGTTTTGGAATAAATAAAAAATACTTGGAGAAGAAAGCGCCAGAGGGGAGCCACCAGTCAGCCAAGAGGGTGGAGGGCGTGCCCTACCCCCTGGGCGCGCCCCCTACCTCGTGGGCCCCCTGGTAGGCCCCGACGCCCATCTTCTGCTATATGGTGTCTTTTGCCCTGAAAAAAAAATTAGAGAGAAGCTTTCGGGACGAAGCACCGCCGTCTCGAGGCGGAACCTGGGCAGGACCAATCTAGGGCTCCGGCGAAGCTGTTCTATCGGGGAAACATCCCTCCGGGAGGGGGAAATCATCGCCATCGTCATCACCTTCGATCCTCTCATTAAGAGGGGGTCAATATCCATCAACATCTTCACCAAAACCATCTCCTCTCAAACACTAGTTCATCTCATGTATCCGATCTTTGTCTCAAAACCTCAGATTGGTACCTGTGGATTGCTAGTAGTGTTGATTACTCCTTGTAGTTGATGCTAGTTCGTTTATTCAGTGGAAGATCATATGTTCAGATCCTTAATGATTATTAATACCGCTCTGATTATGAACATGAATATGCTTTGTGAGTACTTACGTTTGTTCCTGAGTACATGAGAGAGGTCTTGTTATAAGTAATCATGTGAATTTGGTATTCGTTCGATATTTTGATGAGATGTATGTTGTCTCTCCTCTAGTGGTGTTATGTGAACGTCGACTACATGACACTTCACTATGATTTGGACCTAGGGGAAGTCATTGGGAAGTAATAAATAGATGATCGGTTGCTAGAGTGACAGAAGCTTAAACCCTAGTTTATGCGTTGCTTCATAAGGGGCTGATTTGGATCCATATGTTTCATGCTATGGGTAGGTTTACCTTAATTATTCTTTCGTAGCTGCGGATGCTTGCGAGAGAGGTTAATTATAAGTGGGAGGCTTTTCCAAGGAAGGACAACACCCAAGCACCGGTTCACCCACATATCAAATTATCAAAGTAAGAATGTGAATCATATGAGCATGATGAAAACTAGCTTGACAATAATTCCCATGTGTCATCGGGACCACTTTACTTTATATAAGAGTTCATCCAGGCTTGTCCTTTCCACAAAAAGGATTGGGGCACCTTCCTGCACCTCAGCTACTTTTGTTACTTGTTACCCATTACGAATTACCTTATCACAATACTATCTGTTACAGATAATTTCAGTGCTTGCGGAGAATACCTTACTGAAAACCGCTTGTCATTTCCTTCTGCTCCTCGTTGGGTTCGACACTCTTACTTATTGAAAGGACTACGATAGATCCCCTATACTTGTGGGTTATCAAGACTCTTGTCTGGCGCTGTTGCCAGGGAGTGAAGAGCCTTTGGTAAGTGGAATTTGGTAAGGAAACATTTATATAGTGTGCTGAAATTTACTGTCATGTGTTACTATGGAAAATAATCCTTTGAGGGGCTTGTTCGGGTTATTTTCACGTTGACCAGAAGAGAAAAGAGTTTCTCAACAACCTACTGAACCTACTGAAAATATTTACTTTGAAATTCCTTCGGGTATGATAGAGAAACTGCTAGCTAATCCTTATACAGGAGATGGAACATTACATCCCTATTTGCACCTAATCTATATGGATTAAGTTTGTGGATTACTTAAGCTTGCAGGTATGCCCGAGGATGTTGTCAAGAAGAAGGTCTTCCTTTAGCTTTGAAGGGAAAGGAACTGACATGGTATAGGCTAGGTGATGATATTGGATCATGGAACTACAATCGATTGAAATTGGAATTTCATCAGAAGTTTGATCCTATGCATTTGGTTCATCGTGATTGGAATTATATATATTTTTTGGCCTCGTGAAGGATAAAGTATTGCTCAAGATTGGGGGAGGCTTAAGTCAATGTTATATTCATGCCCCAATGATGAGCTCTCAAGAGAAACTATTATTCAAAAATATTATGCTCGGCTTTCTCATAATGATCGCTCCATGCTCGATACTTATTGCACTGGTTCTTTTATGATGAAGACTATTGAATTCAAATTGGATTTATCGGAAAGAATTAAACGCAACTCTGAATATTGGGAACTCGACAAAGGTAAGGAGTCAGGTATAAACCTTAAGTTTGGTTGTGTTAAATCTTTTATGGATATTGATGCTTTTCGTGAATTTAGCACTAAATATGGACTTGATTCTGAGATAGTAGCTTATTTCTATGAATCATTTACTACTCATGTTGATCTCCCTATGGATAAGTGGTTTAAATATCATCCACCCATTGAAGTGAAAGTAGTAGAACTTATTAAAGTTGAAGAAGAAATTATTACTTATAATGTTGATCCTATTGTTCCTACTGCTTATATTGAGAAATCCCCTTTTCCTGTTAGAATAAAGGATCATGTTAAAGCTTCAACTGTGGTTCGTAAGAGTTATACTAGAACACCTACACCCCCTGAGCAAATTAAAGTTTAACCTAGTATTGCTATGGTTAAAGATCTCTTAGTCGATAATATTCATGGGCGTGTTATTTATTTCTGTGATGAAGCTGCTAGGATTGCTAAACCCGATAATAAAGATAAACATAGACTTGTTGTTGGCATGCTTGTTGTTTCTGTTAAAATAGGAGATTATTGTTACCATGGCTTATGTAATTGATGGGTGCTAGTGTGATTGCAATTCCTCATTCCTTATACAAAGAAATTATGCATGATATTGCTCCTGATGAGATAGAAGATATAGATGTTACAATTAAGCTTGCCAATAAGGATACTATTTCACCAGTTGGGATTGTTAGAGATGTTGAAGTCTTGTGTGGGAAAATTAAATATCCTACTGATTTTCTTGTTCTTGGTTCCCCACAAGATAACTTTTGTCCCATTATATTTGGTACATCCTTCTTGAATACTGTTAATGCTAAGATAGGCTGCGAAAGGATATTGTTACTGTTGGTTTAGGGGATATGTCTCATGATTTTAAATTTTTTAAATTTCATAGACAACCCCATGATAAAGAATTGCATAGTAAGGATGAAATTATTGGTCTTGCTTCTATTGCCGTTCCTCCTAATGATCCTTTAGAACAATATTTGCTAGACCATGAAAATGATATGTTTATGAATGAAAGAAGGGAAATAGATAAAGTATTATTTAAGCAAGGACCTATTTTGCAACACAATATGCCTATTGAAATTCTTGGAGATCGTCCTCCACCCAAGGGTGATCCCGTGTTTGAGCTTAAACAATTACCTGATACTCTTAAATAAGCTTATCTTGATGAAAAGAAGATATATCCTGTTATTATTAGTGCTAACCTTTCAGAGCATGAAGAAGAGAGATTATTGGAAACTCTGAAGAAGCACCGTGCCGCTATTGGATATACTCTTGATGATCTTAAAGGCATTAGCCCCACTCTATGCCAACACAAAATAAAATTGGAAAAAGATGCTGAGCCTGTTGTTGATCATCAACGACAGTTAAATCCTAAGATGAAAGAAGTGGTAAGAAATGAAAAACTAAAGCTTCTGGAGGAAGGTATAATTTACCCCATTGCTGATAGTCAGTGGGTATGTCTCGTTCATTGTGTCCTTAAGAAGGGAGGTATTATTGTTGTTCCTAATGATAAAAATGAATTGATCCCACAAAGAATTGTTACAGGTTATAGAATGGTAATTGATTTCCGCAAATTAAATAAGCTACTAGAAAAGATCATTACCCTCTACCTTATATTGATCAAATGCTAGAAAGACTATCCAAACATACACATTTTTTCTTTCTAGATGGTTATTCTGGCTTCTCTCAAATACCTGTGTCAAAATAGGATCAGGAAAAGACCACCTTTACTTGCCCTTTCGGTACTTTTGCTTATAGACGTATGCCTTTTGGTTTATGCAATGCACCTGCGACCTTTCAAAGATGTATGACTGCTATATTCTCTGACTTCTGTGAAAGGATTGTTGAGGTTTTCATGGATGATTTTTCCGTTTACGGAACTTCTTTTATGATTACTTAAGCAACCTTAATCAAGTTTTGCAGAGATGTGAAGAAACTAATCTTGTCTTGAGTTGGGAGAAGTGCCACTTTATGGTAAACAAAAGTATTGTTTTGGGGCATAAAATTTCTGAAAGAGGTATTGATGTTGATAAAGCTAATGTAGATCGTATTGAAAAGTAGTCGTGTCCTAAGGATATCAAAGGTATAAGAAGTTTCTTTGGTCATGTTGGTTTCTATAGGAGGTTTATTAAAGACTTCTATAAAATTTCTAGGCCTCTCACTAATCTCTTGCAAAAAGATGTTCCTTTTGTTTTTTATGATGATTGTGTAGAAGCATTTGAAATACTTAACAAAGCCTTGATTTCTGCACCTATTCTTCAGCCACCTGATTGGAATTTACCCTTTGAAATTATGTGTGATGCTAGTGATTATGCTGTTGGTGTTGTTCTAGGACAAAGAGTTGATAAGAAATTGAATGTTAACCATTATGCTAGTAAAAATTCTAGACAGTGACCACAGAAATTATGCTACTATTGAAAAAGAATTTTTAGCAGTTGTATTATCTTGTGATAAGTTCAAATCTTATATTGTTGATTCCAAAGTAACTATTCACACTGATCATGCTGCTATTAAGTATATTATGGAAAAGAAAGATGCTAAACCTAGACTTATTAGATGGGTTCTCTTGCTACAAGAATTTGATTTGCATATTATTGATAGAAAAGGAGCTGAGAACCCCATTGCAGACAACTTGTCTAGGTTAGAAAATGTTCTTGATGACCTACTACCTATTGATGATAGCTTTCCTGATGAACAATTAGCTGTCATAAATGCTTCTCGTAATACTCCATGGTATGCTGACTATGCTAATTACATTGTTGCTAAATTTATACCACCTAGTTTCACATACCAGCAAAAGAAAAAAAATTATCTGTGATTTAAGACGTTACTTTTGGGATGACCCACACCTTTATAAAGAAGGAGTAGATGGTGTTATTAGACATTGTGTACATGAGCATGAACATGAACATATCCTATGCAAGTGTCACTCCGAGGCTTACGGATGACACCGCGCTGGAGATAGAACTGCACATAAGGTATTGCAATCCGTTTTTTATTGGCATACTCTTTTCAAAGATGCTCGTAAGTTTGTCTTGTCTTGTGATGAATGCCAAAGAATTGCTAATATGAGTAGACGTCAGGAAATGCCTATGAACTATTCACTTGTTATTGAACCATTTGATGTCTGGGGCTTGATTATATGGGACCTTTTCCTTCCTCTAATGGGTATACACATATTTTAGTTGATGTTGATTATATTACTAAGCGGGTAGAAGCTATTCCAACTAGTAGTGCTGATCATCACACTTCTGTTAAGATGCTTAAGGAAGTCATCTTTTCGAGGTTTGGACTCCCTAGATATTTAACTACTGATGGCGGTTCACATTTTATTCAGGGTGATTTTCGTAAAATACTTGCTAAGTATGATGTTAATCATAGAATGGCATCTCCATATCATCCTCAATCTAGTGGTCAAGTAGAATTGAGTAATAGAGATATTAAATTGATTTTGCAAAAGAATGTTAATAGATCTAGAAAGAATTGATCCAAGAAACTTGATGATGCACTCTATGGGCATGTCTCCGTATAAAATGGTTTATGGAAAGGCATGTCACTTACCTCTCGAACTGGAACATAAGGCATATTGGGCTATTAAAGAGCTCAATTATGATTTCAAACTTGCCGGTGAGAAGAGGTTATTTGACATTAGCTCGCTTGATGAATGGAGAACCACCTATGAGAATGCCAAGTTGTTTAAATAAAAAGTTAAAAGATGACATGACAAAAGGATACAAAACCATGAGTTTAATGTAGGTGATCATGTTTTGCTACACAACTCTCGTTTAAGATTTTTTTCCAGAAAAACTTCTCTCCAAATGGGAAGGTCCTTACATTATCGAGGAGGTCTATCGCTCTGGTGCCATCAAAATCAACAACGTTGAAGGCACAAACACAAAGGTGGTAAGTGGTCAAAGAATTAAAAATTATATCTCGGGTACTCCCATAAATGTTGAGACCAATATTATTAACACCATAACCCTGGAGAAGTATATAAGGGACACTTTCCAGAATGTTTCAGACTCCAAAAAGGAATAGGTATGTGGTATGGTAAGTAAATCGACTAAAAAACTGTTCAAATAGCAATTTTCACCATTTTGGAATATTTAAAAAAATAGGAAAATTAAAAGTAGTCCAGAAGAGTCACGAAGCTGCCACGAGGGTGGAGGGCGTGCCCCCCGCCTCGTGGCCACCTCGTGTGCCCTCCGGACTCCGCTTTTTTGCACAATACTTCTTTTGATCGGTAAAAAATCATTATATAATCTCCCGAAGGTTTTGACGACCGTACCACGACAAAATTCTCTGTTTTTGTTTTGAGCTGTTCTGCAACAGATTTGGAGCAATATGTCGTCCCAGGATTCGGAAGGAGAAAGCTATGTGGTTGATTATGTTGTATACCCCATAGTCTACGGGGACTTGGAGCATTGTCGTTGGTCCATGGAGGAAGAGGAAGACTATGATTCTAAGGGAAAGGAGGAGACAAGCTCAGGTGAAGATGAAGTCCCACTACCTCAACCTGGGGACATGCACGAGGTGTTCAAAAAGTTATGTCTCCCTCAAATCAAAGAAACCTAAGATCAAGTTTAGCCCTTTTCGTCTCTTGCAGGAAAACAAACAAGAACTATGTGAAAAGATATTATGTCTTGAGCAGGACATCGATGACTTAAGGGAGCAAAATACTATTCTCAAGCGCAAGCTAAGGAAAAGGCCTACTACATCAACAACTTCATCATCACCACCTCCGAAGAAAGAGAAATAAATACATGGGTATGGGCACTCCCCTTGGCAATTGCCAAGCATGGGGGACTGTCCCGGTATCGTATCACCATCACACCTTCATCTTTACCATTTTTTTTAGTTTGATCCTTTTGGTTATATCCTTATCTAGTAGAATAAAGCTTTAATATGATCTAGGTTTGAGTTTTGTTTTGATCTCTATCTATGTAATCGAGTCCGTGAGTTATATATAATAAAGGGTAGTTTTGAGTTGAGGGCTTTGCTATCTTGGTATGATATTGTGGGAATTAAAGAAAGAATAAAAAGAAATAAAAGATCATATGTTGATCTTATGGAGAGTTTACTTCACATGTAAAGAGTACGATGAATAAAATTTGTTGAGAGTTGACAAACATAGTTTTGGTCATTGTTGCAATTAATAGGAAGTAAGAAAGAAAGAGAGGTTTTCACATATAAATATACTATCTTGCACATCTTTTGTTATTGTGAGCAATATGACATGCTAAAAATTTGATGTTGGACAAGGAAGACAATGTAATGGGTTATGTTTTCTTATATCCGAAGAATTTATATTGTCATGGATCATCCAATATGTTGAGCTTCCCTTTCCCCCTCATGCTAGCCAAATTCTTTGCACCAAGTAGAGATACTACTTGTGCTTCCAAACATCCCTAAACCCAGCTTTGCCATGAGAGTCTACCATACCTACCTATGGATTGAGTAAGATCCTTCAAGTAAGCTGTCATCGGTGCAAGCAATAAAAATTTCTCTCTAAATATGTATGATCTATTAGTGTGAAGAAAATAAGCTTTACACGAACTTGTGATATGGAAGAAATAAAAGCGACAGACTGCATAATAAAGGTCCCTATCACAAGCGGCAATATAAAGTGAAGTTCTTTTGCATTAAGATTTTGTGCATCCAACCATAAAAGCGCATGAGAACCTTGCTTCCCTCTGCGAAGGGCCTATCTTTTATTTTTACCTTCTACCTTCATACAAGAGTCATGGTGATCATCACCTTTATTTTCACTTATATATATATATATATATATATATAGGGTGGGTCTATTATGATCACACCCTTAAGAGTCTTATTCTGCACACAAAATCGCTTATTCTGCTAACTCCCGTCCCACTCCTCGCCAACCGAACATAACTACCCACCTCCCCACCTTCCACCCGCCAGCGCTACCCAAACCTCCACCCACCGGCCGCCCCACCCCCGCCCAGCTACCCACCCACCGCGACTAGTTCCTCCTATCCAACCCCACCACCCCCGATCCACTTTCCTCCCTGCCCGGCCACTCCCACCCCAACCCTTGACCGGAGCCTCCTTCATCGCCCGGCCTCCCACGGCTCCTCCCCTCTACGCAGGCCTCCACGGCCCCGGTCCCGCCCCGGTCCAGCAGCCTCCAGAACCGCTACCTCTAGCTTCCCCGCCGGCCACCAGAGCCCCGCCGGACCTCGTTCCCGAGCTCCTCCTTGTCGCCCGCGTCTCGTGGCTCTGGATCCAGATCTGATCCGCCGCTCGTCGCCGATCCAGGGCACGACCGTCAGGGCCCCCAGCCTCCCAGCCACCGCTAGATA